>OX465269.1:10525177-11996749 GCA_949987775.1 Aproaerema taeniolella
ATTACGTACTTGTGCTTTATTTTTATTACTCACGGGCTGGATAATACATATCATTGTGAACCTTAAAATAATGACATAAGACCCACTTTATGAGCAAATGTGTTGAAAAATGTAATTGTGTGTGTAGGCTCTAAAGGAGTGCCCCTTGCTACAAGAGACGTTGCTCCGCGTGTGGCGGCGCGCGCCCCCCGCCCCGCCCGCCCCGCTCGCCGCCCGCGCCCCGCGCAGCCGCTCCGCCACCAGGGTGCCCGCACAACGTAAGCAAGCATATATCCGTATTAAAGACCGCGACTCAGACTCTGATCTATACTTAGGTAGCAGTCGGCTTTGTCAGATCTGTCTCAGTGTGAAATTTAGCTGGAGGATGTAAGTGTGAGTTGTTCTGCATGGTATTAATCCATTGAGAAAATGTTCTCTGTTCTTTCCTTGGTTACTTAATTGTTAAAAGTTGAGTGAGAATCGTCAAAAGTGGAGTGGGAATGGTGAAGTATGAACGGTCAAAAGTGGAGTGTAAACGATCAAAAATGAAGTGTAAACGGTCAAAAGTGAAGTTATGAACGGTAAATTAGAGTGTAAACGGTCAAAAACAGAGTGTTTGCCGTCAAAATGGAGTGATATCGGTCAAGAGTGAATAGTTAATGTTCAAATGATCAATTGGAGTGTAAATGGTCAAATTATAGTGAGAACGCTTACTATGATGTTAGAATATTTTAAGTGAAACACATTCGACATAATAATGATCATTTGGGCTTTATTTTCGTTACAGCATCAAACAACACTCAAATAGGCAACAGAAGCAAAACGCCCACGGCTGAGCAACTGCGGAACCCGGCGCTTCACACGCAGGATATGAGGGACGCGCTCAATGGAATCAATTCTGGTATTTAATTTGCATTTACTTTTCGGTTTCAGTCCTTACTTAAGGCGACTACAGCACCTAAATTACGATTTTATGATACGTAGATAAGCATGACGCTCAGCATTAAATCGATGAAAAAAATACTACGGTAATTCAGGATAGGATTCAGGACATAGACTAGATAAGTAGTTTGCTGAAAACATGACTCAGCACTTTTGGTTCGATAGAAAAAGCTCACAAAGTCACCTCTAAATACCCAATATTGTGTATCTTTTAAGCTGTAAAAACGATAGTAAAAAGGAACTTGAATTTGCTATCAAAATGTTCGTGATTGAACACTCTCGATAAGTAGTTAACGCATTTTTCGAATTAAGCTGTTAACTTTCCATAAATCTCATTTTTTAACCCCCGACGCAAAAAGAGGGGTGTTATAAGTTTGACCGCTATGTGTGTGTGTCTGTGTGTCTGTCTGTGGCACCGTAGCTCTGAAACGGGTGAACCGATTTGGATGCGTTTTTTTTTATTTACAAGCAGGTTTTTTTGCGATGGTTCTTAGATACGTTTTATCAAAATCGGTTCAGCCGTTTCAAGGTCATCAGCTCTTTTGTTAGCTGCGGTAGGGTTCTTAGACTCTTAATGTGTATTTACTTTACTTTCAAACATACATGTGACCTAAAACTTGAAACACTCATGTATGCTTAATAACTATGCAGGATTATGGAACTCTTGGTCTGATGCTGCAGCCAGGATATCCAGAACACTAGCACACTCTTAAAAAAATAATAGCAGATATGTCGTGTTTGGACTCGTTTTGTTCAGTATTTGATTCTGCATACAATGCAATGGTGGCAACACGGTGAGCTGATGCTGCGGCCAGGATATCCAGAACACTAGCACATCCTTGAAAAAATAATAGCAGATATGTCGTGTTTGGACTCGTTTTGATCAGTATTTGATTCTGCATACAATGCAATGGTGGCAACACGGTGAGCTGATGCTGCGGCCAGGATATCCAGAACACTAGCACATCCTTGAAAAAATAATAGCAGATATGTCGTGTTTGGACTCGTTTTGATCAGTATTTGATTCTGCATACAATGCAATGGTGGCAACACGGTGAGCTGATGCTGCGGCCAGGATATCCAGAACACTAGCACATCCTTGAAAAAATAATAGCAGATATGTCGTGTTTGGACTCGTTTTGATCAGTATTTGATTCTGCATACAATGCAATGGTGGCAACACGGTGAGCTGATGCTGCGGCCAGGATATCCAGCACACTAGTACACTCTTAATGAAAATAAGTTAAAAATTTCGAAATAAAAATTAAATTAAAAATTTAAAAAACCCCCCCCCGCAAAAAAGTAAAGCGGACATTTAAAAAGTAAAAAATAATACCTTTCGTTGAGCCATCAAATTCATTTCAGAAATACCTATATATATTTTAATTATCGAAATCGATGGATGGCACGATAGGGTTTGCTCATTAAAATGGCGCTATAATGTCGCGTCGTCAGGGTACCGCTTTAGTGAATCAGTGAATAGTCAATCAAATGAAGGATCTGATTCACTAAAGCGGTACCCCGACGCGACATTATAGCGCCATTTTAATGAGCAAACCCTATCGTGCCATCCATCGATTTCGATAATTAAAATATATATAGGTATTTCTGAAATGAATTTGATGGCTCAACGAAAGGTATTATTTTTTACTTTTTAAATGTCCGCTTTACTTTTTTGCGGGGGGGGGTTTTTTAAATTTTTAATCTAACTTTCGAACATATTTTTACGCACGCACGCTTTCATAGTCCATGTGTGCGTAAACTTCGTGTATCGACACTGTTCGCACTGCCGGCCCAGGCCTGTTGAGAGACGGAGATGGCACTATTCCTATGTGTGCCGCCTTTTGCTCAAGAACGATCGGGTAATAAATGTCAAAGTGTGTTTGTCCTTCCTTCACGTCGTAACGCAACAAAAGATAGATAGTTATTACATTTATTCGGTATGTAGAAATCGGCGTAATTTTTTTTAAGGTTAAATATTACCCGCATACACATCAATACTGTGTGTAACATGCTAATAAATTTTAAAAGATTTAACAAAAAGCCCTTGCAAAACTGGCCTGTCTTTGAACGAGCGCTTAATTAACGCTCTTTTAATTATCAACAGTTGAAGCAACCTACGCGGTTCCAGAACACAAATCCCGCGAAAGAGAGAGCCTAATCGACCGGAGACGACGAAGCAGCACCCCAGGAGGCCGGCTCACCCTGCCCGGAGTCACAACCTGGACTGAACCCAACAACAACCAGTGGCAAGAAGAAACCTGGATCGACAACTCCAACAACATACGAAACTGGGCCGAGAACGCACAGAAATGGGACAACAATAATCAAAAGTGGAGTGAAAACGGTCAAAAGTGGAACGAGAATAGTCAAAAGTGGAGTGAGAACGGTCAAAAGTGGAGTGAGAATGGTCAAAAGTGGGAGGAGAGTAACGGTAACGGTTGGGACGGTAGGGGGCGATGGGGTGAGAATTGGGGGGAGGTCCCCACCCCTACAGTGCATGTTGATATGAGCTCTGCTTACTGGCGCGGGAACGCCAGTGTGGCGGATAGCAGTGATAATGGAGGTGAGTACTTTAATTCATAACTATAGTTATTATAATAATAAATAAAGATTATTATTAATGTATGTGAAAGAAATTAACTCAGTATTGGTGAGAGATTGGTGGCCTTGATAGGCGGTTAGCCTGTAATAAAATGTAGTTACCTGTTGGGTGACGACATGTTACATTTATGTATTTCGCCACATGAAAAAAAGAAGAAAAATTCGCCTCTCCCTCCATACAACTTCAGCAATCCACGATTATCAAAAGTGTAATCAAGAAAATAAATAAATAAATATTAACAAATTCGTAACACTGTTAAATGTGAAGTGACCCCGTTTCTGAGGTCAATCGACATCAAATAATTTTACGAAAATTGATTTTTAAAACTTATAATTTTCAATTTTCTTTGAATTGTAATTTATTGGAATTAATTATTATTATAAATTAGTTAAATTCTCAAAGGTGTGTCCTATCTTGCTTGCAAGAGAGAGAGATGGAAATAGTGGCGTGACTGCGCGCAGCCTTACAAATATCAGTGAAAAATCACTGCACTGTTGCGAGAAACGATCACACTAGATTGCACCTGCACTAGTTAAGTGCTCTGTGGAAATTACTTAAACGCCGGTAACTACCTACTCAGTGAAAAAAGCGTTCGCAGCCCAGTGGCGTTCGCTGATCTCATCAGATCAGTGAGAATAAGCAACGTACACAGAAGCAGGGAACCTGATGGGTGACCAAAGTGGAAATTTATCACAAGCGTTTACGTGATTCGGAGGGCTCGGCTGTTGTCGATTGACTACAGTCGTTAAAACCAAGTCAGAGGCCATTGTGCGGTTTGAAAACTCTGACACCAAGGTTAGCCAAGTTAGCCACACACTTGACTATACCTACACGATAAGAAGAGTGAAAAAAACATCAACTCTGAATCTCCAGGTTTCCCAGAAGACGGTATGCTTCATTCGCCTACAACGGCCGCCATCAGTGGTTTGGCCAGACAATCCCCCTCCACCAGCAGATTACGGCCTCATTCCCCCTCCAACTCAGGTAAAGATCTAGAAAGAGAGGGAGAGAGATATACTTTCATTCTTGACACGGTACATGTAACATTCAACACAACAAAAAATAACAATTAACGAAAACGAAAAATACAATAAGTAAATATGTATGTACGGTCGGCCAAGAAAGTGATCCATCAGTTGTCACAGAACTCTCCGTGTAAGCAAAATATCGCTAAACTTCAAAGAAAGAGATAGACTGATGACGTATTATGATGCAGTTATAATGAGATGATATATGGAGTCAAAACTGTCAGTTCATTATTGCAAGGGAAAATAAACCTTGCTGTTTTATGTCACTCAAACGAATTTCAACCTTAGGGTGGTAGACCATATTTTTGGCCGACTGTACATGTACTGTGCCGGTAATCGGCTTTAGCTCGCTTAATGGTGTGACAGTGCCACAACGCTGTTAATTCTGCCACCAGTTGAAAGAAATATTACTTTAGCCATCTGGTCAAACTTAACAAGTGCACGCGCACTGAATAGGTAATTTTGCAAGCGTCGAAGTTAATGAAAGAAATTCGTTTACTATTTGCAAATATCAAGAGTGTTAATTATTTAGTTTTTTTTACTCTCTGTTTATGAGTGTAACAGTAAAAACATATAATATGTATATAATATAAATCAGTTCTAAGGTCCATATTACAGAACGCGACTCAGACTCTGATCTACACTTAAGTAACAGTCTTCTTTGTCATTTTGATAGTGAGAGAAAGAGACTATCAATACTTTAGTATAGATAAAGACTTGAGGCCTCCTTTGTAATACGGGCCTTAGTGGAACTAACTACCCTATTGACATATTTTATGTTCTTCATTTGTCTTAGAACAGATAAACAAAGACTTGGAAATAGAAAATTGTAGTTAGTTTCTCAAACACAGGATTCTTAAAATGTTTTTTCCACCCAGGTCGCTTAAGAAGCCACTCACCTTCAACAAACAGTGCGACAGACAGACTATTAGCCAATTCTCCGTCCACAAGACTGCAGAGCCAATCTCCTTCGAACCACTCGTCCAATGGCCGGATTAAGGGCTCTCCGTTAAGGTAAGATTTTGGTCAGAGAGCCATCTTAGGGACGGAAAGTTCACACTGAAAGAGTATTTTAAGTAGATTTATCGAAAGAAAATCAAAATCAATAAAAAAAATTGATTTAAAATCAAAAATATATTCTCAAAGAAATCGCCGTTTTATGTATATTTGGACAAAATAAATGTCCTGCAAAGCGATAAAGATGGCGCCGGTCGCGCTATGCACAAAATCGATTCAAACAAGATCATCCAGAAATGTTAGCCGCAATGTACCGCGAAACCGCGCCGCGTCTTTTTCAGAATGCTATGTACATTGCTGGTTTTCGTTATTGTTTTTCATTGGATAAATGGAGTGCATTATAATTTAATTTTAAAGCAGAAAGTAGTAAAATTCCTGAAAAAATAAATCCCATGGAGAATCATTCAAAATGATGGTCTGAGTTCAGAGTTTAACTTTTGCTAACCTGTCCCTTACATCCTGTATATGACGTTTTTAAAAGTCAATTCGTTTACAACAACTACTCTTCCGTCTTTGTAAAACAATATAAATATACAAAAGTCCCCGCCGTGTGGTGATCGGCTGAGCATAACACCACCCCATTCCTTTCCGTGGGTGTCGTAAGAGGCGACTAAGGAAACATAAATGAGACCTGCCTCCTAGTAATCCATCCCAGGCAACGACACTTCATTTTTTTCTGAATCTGAGGTGTCGTCCTATGGTCTCATGCGGTGTGGTAGGCTCTGTAAAGGGCCGTCTGGTTCGCGACCACCTTCCTACCGAAGTCCGACGCCAAACAGCTTGCTGTGTTCCGTCGGTGCGTGGGAGTATCAGTGCCTTTATAGGCATTTTCTGGGTTAACTCGCTCCATCGTCGACCTCATCTTTGACCTTTATGGTCAAGATTGAGGTCAAGAGTTAACCCATCTTTTAATTTTAAAAAAATACAATTTGTACACAGAATGCGAGAAACATCCCCATCGAGACGTATGCACTCTCCGGTGTCAAGAAGATCCCCGTCTTGTTATGAAACAGAATCTCTAGCGCAACCAAATCAAGTTTACGTCGCTAACTACCCACAGGTATTTATATATATTTTTTTATCATTTATGTACTAAAGCAGAACATATCAAATTACAATAACATATTATAGTTGTATAACTTGTTTAATTACAGATTTAATTTATATTTAATAGGCATTTTTTCCTGGTTAATTTTTTATATTGAGAGCTTTAGTGGTCTAACAGCTAGCGGGTTGAACTTATAAGAGGTACCGAATTCTTCTGCTTCGTACCAATTTTCTGATTGTATGTACAGAGGGCCGCACATCAAGCTACTACCCGCGTGCACTCTGTGCTGTTGCAATAAGAGTGGTTTTGCAACGAAATTGGAGTATCTTGATGCGCTGGCCTCTGTACATTAGTAACGTTTTAAAATTACCCGCGTGAGGGATTTCACAAATAATTTTAGGGAAAGAAAAATGTGCGGTGCGAATGGGACTTCAACCCACGACCCCAGGATTAGATCCCCTGGTTCTCTAACCAACGGATCTATCGTGCCTTCGAGTCAAGCGGCGAAATTTCTCCCTCCCTTACTGAACACATTACGTTGTGCGTGTATTGATACGTATAAAAATCCAATAGTGTCATAAATGCGTACGTGTCTGGGTGTGAAAGAAAAACTTAGAATGTATCAGCTGCCAACTCTTTCCAGGCATACTGTTAAAGTCAGTAGTAGGAACACGACGTGGACGAAAAGCTGACAACCTCTCACCACAAAAAAAAATTATTTCCTTAACTTAGCATTACATTATTATATTATGTTACAAGAGCACTCCCTTTAAGTAATGTTAAATACTTGTGTTGGGAGGCTCTGCTCTTCCATAAATAAGTAGGAAATTCTTACAATAAAATAAAATAGTTAAGACAAAGAAAAAACAGATTTCAAAATATTAGTGAAGTAGTGATGTGACTAAGAGTATAGGTAGGTTTAAATTAATATAAGAGCGCGTTTATGTGTGTGTGTGTGTATGTGTGTATGGGTGTGTGAATGTGTGTTTCAGAGAAAGTGTATGTGTCTGTGTATGTGTCTGTGTATGTGTGTTTATGTGGGGTGTTTATATAATAATATAATATTATGAGTTATTTATACCACGTATAAGAACCACCATTATATCCGTAAACAAAAATATGTTACTATTTAATTTAGTTTCTATTATTTCATTACATGAAACAGCAACTCCGTTTGCTTGTAGTCTAATGTTTTTAACAAAGTTGTGATTTTGTTTTTAGCTTCAAAATGCAACAAGGGGTGTATATCTAGCATATCATTTATTTTATTATATAAGAAAGTGGATCGTTTTGAGTATTGAATAAAGGCAAAATTTGTTTTTACTGTTTTGTAACTTAGCATTACATTATTATTTACCAATAAACATCATGTTTCATCTAATTACCCTCAAAATGTATGTCAAACGCGGCTTAAGTGGTTCTCCACCACTGATGCCCTGCCCACCCCGTATGGGACTACAGGCGTGAGCGTATGTGTTGTGTGCAGGTGGAGGGCGCGGGCAGCGCGGACCCCGAGGCGGACGTGCTGGTGCGGCTGGCGCGCGGCGGCGCGGGGTTCGGCTTCCGGATCGTGGGCGGCACCGAGGACGGCAGTCGCGTCGCCGTCGGGTACGTCGTACCAGGTCAGTGGTTTTTTTTTTTATTTGCTTACTCCAATACGAAAAATGCGTGAGCTTATGTTTGTTGACCGAGCTTGGGTAAATAGTAGATTTTACAACAAGTGCACAAAACGAGTCTTCGGCTCGGGCTGCTATAAGTCTCGGATAAAAATGGTTTTGTGGACGAGTTATAAACTCTGCTTTTCACTTCGATTGCGAGGAAATAATAAAATAACATATAATAACAAATTTTATCTTTAAACTTCTGATTATTTTGGCTTTATGGAGTTTTCTATGCCTTATTATAGACCCATTTATAAGTAGATGGTTGAGTTGTGCAGCCTATAGTAGATCTAAGCTGCACAAACAAGCACTTTCCGAGCATGAGTAGTGAAAAATCCTTTTTTATGTCTGTCCTTGGAACAAACTGCCAGAGAATCTTGTATCAGATCAGAATGTGAATAATAATTATTTATTTATTAAACACAACAACGAGAATTTAAAACAGTTGTACCAAGGAAAGAACTTGACACTAATGTTATGTTAGTGTACAATTTGTCCCCTGACCTTCAAGCTAGGATACCCTGTGTTTTGAAGGTCAGTGGTTCAGCTCGACTTTAAACATTTGATATAACATAGAGAGAGAAGCCCAATATTATGAAAAAAAGAATCAATTTAAGTATAGACTGGACAAGCATATTTCAACAAACAAAAATACAACTCAAACATTATTTCCTGACTGAGTGTCCAATGTACGCGCTGGTAAGATGGGAGACAATAGGCAGGGATGAGGTAAAAGAAAAACAAATACAAGAGCTTAACATAAAGGATATAATCGGGTTTGCTAAAGCTTCGGGTAGGTTCAAAGAGGTGGAACTGTCAGTGCAGAGGTAAAACTCATGCGCTGTTGTGGGGAACTGGGTGAAATGGTCCCAAATGAGTGGACTGATCACCCGCCTGTGCCTGACGGGCGTCCCCTCCATAGATAGATAGAACCATTATTTATGGGATACATGCAATTACCAGTTGTAATAAACTGCCTGCCTGATAACCAGTAAAATAATAATAATAAATACCAAAACAGAAGATGTTTGTTCTCGGGTCATGGATGTTTGTGTCTGTCTTTATGTGTTCCAAGGAACCCACGACGCAAGGGAAAACCTTAGTGTGGGCTTTTGAGTGTGTAGCGTTTATTTTATCTATACTAAAATTTTCATTGAATAGGCTCCGAAACTACTGGACCGATTTCAAAAATTCTTTCACCATTAGGATGCTACATTATCCCTGAGTAACATAGGCTACATAATTTTCCCGAAGTCCGAGCTTGAAGCTAGTTTTATATTTCAACTCTAGCATCGAATCGGTACAGCGTCAGCTTACTCAATCTTTTTTTGAAGGATTTATTACATTTAGTTATAAGCCTTATTTTGTATTTCTTTGCACATGGCTTGTTACAGTTAATTTCCAAACCGATGCCCATATTGTTATTTGATTTTTAGTAGGCACTAACCTTGATTTTGTATCGATATTACTGTGATTTTGTGGTTGTACATGGTTGCATTGCTTTGTGAATTTTTGTTACACCAATTCTTACTGCTTACAGTTAAATGTTTGCACGATGCGTGCTGCTGCGCTCTTGCCGCTTATTTTTGTCACTACACTGTTATTTATAAGTGGGGACCTCTCATTGGCCCTTTGTTGCTTAATTTAGTTTTTAAAACAATTGCATAAGCTGTTGGTCTTCCTAAAATTAAATAAATCTTATCTTATGTAGCCATTATATGTCCCACTGCTGGGCAAAGGCCTCTCTCCGTTCCCTCCATGACTCCCTATCTTGTGCTTCCTGCGGCCTTACAAAAGGCGTCCAGCTCGTCTCGCCATCGTCGTCTCGGTCTGCCGCGTAGTCTTCTATCGGTCGGTGGCTTCCACTGTGTGGTGGTCTTTGCCCACAATTCATCCGGCATGCCGCAGACGTGGCCCGCCCAATCAAACTTTAGCTTAGCCGCAGTATGTGTCACATCAGCAATTTGGGTTTTAGAGCGCAGTACGGTGTTTCGGACCCTGTCGATCCGTAATATGTCCACGAGTATATTTATCTCGGCCAAATAGTCTCTTTCCAGGCACGACAAGACAAAGAAGTTGCTCGACGCACCGAAAATGCCTTTCGATGAAAGAGTATATGAAAGGTGACTTACCTATGTCTCTAAAACGTAGGCTCGTGGACGTATGCATTCTCCCAGTACTCACCTACGGAGCTCAGACTTGGTCTTTGACGGAAGCTCAAAGGTCCAGACTCGCGGTTTGCCAGAGAGCCATGGAGCGCGGCATGTTGGGTCTAAATAAAAAAAAATAAAAAAATATGTTTGCAGGCGGCCCGGCGGACGGGTTGCTCCGGCCGGGCGACCTGCTGACCAGCGTGGACGGCACGCCGCTCGCCGGCGCCACGCACGCGCGCGCCGTCGCGTACGTGTGCCGCGCCGCCGCCAGGGGGCACGTACGTACACATACGTTACAGTTTTTTTATTATTATTATATTATAAGATGGTTAACTCTTGACCTCAATCTTGCCATAAGGTCAAAGATGAGGTCGACGATGGAGCGAGTTAACCCAGAAAATGCCTATAAAGGTACTTGTACTCCCACGCAGCGACTGAACACAGCAAGCTGTTTGGCGTCGGACTTCGGTAGGAGGGTGGTCGCGAACCAGACGGCCCTTTACAGAGCCTACCACACCGCATGAGACCATAGGACGACACCTCAGATTAAAAAAATAATGAAGTGTCGTTGCCTGGGATGGATTACTATGAGGCAGGTCTCATTTGTGTTTCCTTAGTCGCCTCTTACGATGCCCACGGAAAGAAATTGGGCGTTTCCCGACTGGCCGGCACCGGCGACGGCGAGAGTGACAGAGCCATACTAGAAAGCAAGAAATCGGTAGTCTGTCTCTTTTCCTAGTATAGCTCTGTCACTCTCACCGTTGCCAGCGCCAGTGGGGAAACGCCCATTGGGTGGTGTTATTCTCAACTGATCACCACACAGTTAAAAACAGTACGCAACACATTGCACTGCCTACTACACTACAGCACACTAACCACCATACGCAGTGGTCACTACACCACCCACCGCCCTACTCACTACACTACCTACGTCACTGCGCACTACACAAAAACGCACCAACCACTACACTGCGTACTACACTACCCACTACACTAAAACGCACCAATCACTACACCACCCACCGCATTGCCCATAACACCACTCACCTCATGGCCCAGTACACTATACCACCCACTGAACCCGCCCACTACACTACAGCGCACCAACCCAAATTGATATTCAATTTATAACACGCAGGTTACCTTAGGAGTGCGACACAACCGCGCAGACATCCAATCTTTAGGACTACCTACAATGGGCCCACAGCATCCGCATCAACCGCTGTTAACGTGAGTTTTATATTTCAATAGCTTTCCGTAATTCATTCGCCTAGGAAACTTAATTCGCTTATTAAAAAAAATATATTATTGAAAAGTTTCATGAAAATCTGTTAAATCGTTTTTGTGTGAAGTAGTAATGAACTTATCTATGCATTCTCATAAAATCTTATAATTGGTAGGACCATTATTATTCATTATTCATATTCATTTACATTTAGGATTAAATACAGGGTTAAGGGACAGCTTAGCAAATAAATAATGAAATCTACCCAGAACAAAAGCATTTTTTTTTCGTAATGTCAATGAGTTTTCAACCGACTTCAAAAAAGGAGGAGGTTCTCAATTCGACGGTATTTTTTTTTTGTATATTTGTTACGCGATTACTCCGGCAACTGTTGTCCGATTTTCAAAATTCTTTATTTGTTCGAAAGAGTATACTCCTGAAGAGGTCCCATATAAATTTTATCGAAAATGATTCAGCGCTTTTAAAAAAAATCAACAAAAACAAAATATACTACAAACTAGAACATCATCTAAATAAATGAATGACATTTCTGTTTGTAGTTATTTGCTAATAGGCATTGTAGTCCGCAAAAAACTAGATATCTACTTTGTGCGAACTGTTGTTGGGATTGAAGTCGGTGACTCATACGTTTTTAACGTGGAAAATTATTGATATTCACTTACTTTTTACGCTACGCAATATACCACGCCACACAAATATCAGAATGTGATTAACATTGCTGGATTTCATTTTTTTTTCACTATTATTTTAATTTTTTATTGCAAAATGAGGTTTATCCGAATAAATAATTTAATTTCAAACATTTTAAAAAAATCATAAAGAAATTACTACGGGAAAATCATTCAGAACGATGCTGATAGTGTTAATCCAAGCTTTAAATTTTTGTAAGTTATCCCTTACACCCCGTATAAAACTGGATACAAGTGATCCACCCACCCCATGGTACCCGGCCCAGGTCGGAGCCCGGCGCCGCCCCGCTCGGCTACAGCATCCTGCACCCCGCGCCGCTCTACCCGCACCCGCACGCGCACCACATGTACGTAACACATACTTACCGCTAACGTACATACCCGCACATACTAACTAGCGATTGATTATTAACTAGCACCACTACTGTCAACGCTACTCCCATGCTGGATCACGAGGAAAATAACTTAGGGTGTCTACCAGCAAAATGAAAAAAATCGAGATTTTATTAAACCTAAAGAACCCGCATTGGGCCAGCGTGATGGACTATGGCCTAACTCCCCTTCGTGTTTCGAAGGGAGGCCTGTGCCCCTCGGTGGGGACGTATATACGGGCAGGTAAAAAATAAAGAGAGCCAAGAATTATTTATCAATCATTCAATCTAATTTTAAAATATGTGGCTCTGACTTCTGATTTAAGTGAAAGATCGATTTTACTTATATTTTTGTATTTTTAACGTTTAAATGGCGTGCAAGACGCGAAGATCTAGTTTTAGCCGACTATAACTGAATCGAGATTTAAACCCTCGCGCGATTTATGTATACCCGTGTGAGCAGGATTTATATCGCACGGCGCGTAAACAAGCGCGCCCTAAACAAGCAACAATGCATATAACCGCTGCAGCTCTAGCGCGATAATGACAAACTCGCGCTCGGCTCACGCAGAAACTTCACTTTAATTGTTCGAGGGTCTCGCGCAAAGGCTTGCTCGCCCTATGGCGTTGTCAATGTTGACATTTTAACATAGGACCGCGGTGTTGTCGCGGCGCTGTCACTATCGTACTCGGCCTGCAGTGTTACCAACTGCGGGCAGTCAATCAATATTTATTTTTTTAGACAGGTAGCTTTTAATAAAATGATTATGAGATATGTCTTCAATGTTTAGTTCTTGTAAATATTTACAAATATCCCAATTCGCTACCCATGCACCAGATGATACATTCAATTTAATCAGCTTAGTCGTCGGCAACGAAGGCAGTAATCCAGAAGATATAGTTAGCTCTGTTAGGTTTTTCAATGGTGTAATAAGGTCTTCGAAGACGTCTAACAGAAATCGTCCCACCAACTCCAGTTTTTTGGTATTTAGGTCCCAGAGAATCATTCTCGTAAGTGTCTTGTTGTGTTCATCCGTTGACATAGAAAATAACACATTATCCCTCGAGTCGAATACTTTTTCAATGGTTCTTGTTTTTGTTACACTCAGTGTGTTTTTGTCGTGTCGATCTTTAAATAATTTAGTATCTCTAACAATGGAATATTTGGTAGTTTACAGTGTAACATTTTTAAAGAAGTTGCGGTGACCACTTCCTTAAATGGCAAAATGCCTCCACCAACGTGAAATTTAGATTTAGAAATTTTGAACTGAATATTGTATCTATTCCCAATGTCCCAGGTACGGAGGAGTCCAATACGACAACTCGATGGGCGGCTGGGCTCCCGCGCCGTATGATGTCACCGTCACCCGGGCCGAGGGGGAGGGGTTCGGGTTTGTCGTCATATCTTCCACTAACAAAGCCACTAGTACTATAGGTGAGTACCATTGTATCAGACATTGGAATACTCCCAAATTTTTTATTTATTAAAGATTACCATAACTGATTACTGATCTCCATAATATATTTTTTACTCAGTACCTTGTTCTATGATGTTGGTGTGCAATAAAGTATATTGTATTGCATTGTATTAACAAAACAATGATGATCAAATTTGTATGAGATCCATCCCCCCAGGACCATAGTAGTAAACATGGACTACTATGCCGGCCGGTTTGGTGCTGGATTCGATTTTTTTTGTTCCAAGGGACCTTAATGTAGGACTTTAAGTGTTTAAAAAAAAGTTCTCTAAAGCACATAGGTTGAAATATATTTTTTTTTTAATCTGTTCCTATACAACTTTTCCGAACCAGTTGATTACTTTCGTACAAGAAATTAAGAAGATTTTTTTGAGAATTCATACATTCCTTGGGGAAAGTTATTCAGTTTCATGGGGAAAATTAACCCCTTAAGTTTCGCTAGCTAATTTAATGAAAAAAGTATTGAATATTTGAAAAAACACAGCATCTCTGATTCTGGGTTATCTTGTGACCCTAATCAATTTGACAATAAACGGGCACGACTGTAAGAAAATATTTTCTTCCCCAGGACAACTCATCCCAAACTCTCCAGCGGCTCGCTGCGGCTTACTCCACGTAGGAGACACAATCCTGGCCATAAACAGGATGCCCATCAGAAACCTGCCTCACCCAGAAGTGGTAGCACTCATCAAACACAGTGGTACCACCGTCACACTCACTGTGTTGCCACCCGACGGAAGAGTCGACTGATACAGTGTTGCCTGTGGTAAATATGCCATTGACATTTCTGTGACTGTTCGAGTTATTGATACTTGTAGTCTTGAGTCGATTTATGTTTAAATAGTGAATGTTAAAACTGGTCATACTAACTGTGTTGCTACATAATGGTAGAAACGACTGATTGTATAGTGGTAAATATGCCATGGATATTTCTATGGCTGTTCGAGTTGTTAAAGTCGATTTATGTTTGAATTTAGTGAAAATTTAAACTGGTCACTACCAGTCTTGCCACATTATGGATTGCAGAATCGACTAATCCAAGTTTTTATTGTATTGTAAGACCGGCCATTCTTGAATCTCGTTTCGTTTGAATCTACCCAGGTAATACTGAGCGATGTAGCTTTGCTTGTTAATGTATCTTTTGATATGTTTCCACTTTTTTTGTAGGGAATAGCGAAAATACAGAAGGACCTATGTAAAGATAAAACAACAAATTTAAACAGTTAGTATTCGCAGTACTATCACTAACAGTGTTGCCATCTGTTAGTCAAATTGGCTTATACAGTGTTGCTAGTGCAATAATAGAAAAATTGTTTTTTCTTTGTTGAACGCTGGGCAAAAAAGATAAATACTGTTGCGAATACTATTTTATCTGTTGTAATGAAAAGAAAACTAGCGGTTACTTTATGTATGCGTAGCCATATGTGAATATGTCTTAATAAAATCTAGTTGTATAAAAAACAAGTACTTAAGTGGTCATTTTTTCTGGCGTGAAAACAGTATTTTTGGTATTTTTGGTCACGTTATTGTTTGGTAGTTTATAGCCTGGTTACAGGACCTTTAGGCCAAGCAGTTATATGATTCCCTGTCAGTTATAAAATCGTAAAGATTCTATTTTTAGACAAGAAAAGTGCCTTACTGAACTCAGTAATAATTCCAATACATTTAAAATGTCACTAAGGCTTAGATTTGAATTTTTTACTTTGAAGTATAAAATTAAAATAGATCTTATCGTTATACAGCACACAAGGAATATTCAACTTTATGGTTGCTTTACCACTTTCATGTATGAATTTACCAAATGGTAGAAACATATTTCTGTGACTTTGGAGTCTAAGGCATTTGTTTACTGTATGTTAAATTTATTTCATACTTCTTTCCTTTGCTTTAGAAGATACTTTTATACTCTACCTTTCTTTTCTCGTATTCTATCTTATCTTTTTCGGCTTTTTGTTCCATCCATCAATTGGGACCAACCTATATTACTTATATTTTATAAATTGATTTAAAAAAATACATTTTAAGTAATTAAAACAATGCAAAAAGCCCAGGAATTACATACGTACATACGCTCACGCCTAAAAATCCCTTTCGGGGTAGGCAGAGCATCAGTAGTTTTGAAAACCACTTGATATGCCACGTTTGACATAAATTCAGAGGGTTATAAGATGATACATGATGTCGTGGTGAGAGGTTGTCAGCCTTTAGCCCACAATACAGCAAAACCCTTGTGCCTTGGTATTTTAATCACATTTATAAATAAAAAAATTGATCGTTTGTTAAACAAGTCAATTTGTTCTCTTTACACTTTATCATGAAATCGGGATCTTAATTAATTAATTATTTACCTAAATATTTAACTAGTTTGATAAACTCATTTAATATAAGTATTTTACATATTATTGTAAGAGTCATTTGACTATTTTTATATAGCTTTAATACAATCGTTAGTTTTATATGTAGAAGTAACTGAGGTTGTAGTTCGGTTGCGAAAGTTATACTTAGGTAGGCAAATTGTTATTATTCTGAAATTTCTTGCTTAAGTTATGATAGTTGTTTTTTTATCGACAGCTATTATTATACATCGCAGATTATTAGGATAAGTTTAGCTCCATACCGATAACTCGTGAAATATCACATATTAAACACGTACGGGAAAACGTTAGAATGATACATACATATACTATAAGATTTAACGCATATAACCTGTATGTAATAAGAGATTTACGGTAACGTGTAATTAGCGATATTCGCCATCAGCTAAACCCATTAAGAACTTGTCCATATTTCATTTTGTGTTCTTAATATATTTAATACTTTAAGTATTTGTACTTAATCTTTAAAACCTAGCCGTCCAAATTGCAGTTATTATACCCGTTAAGATATTTCTTAGGTGATATTGTCTACAAGCCATTTACTTAATAATTAGCAGTATTTCTTAATAAATCTTTTAATTTTTTAGTTGGGTGTTAGAATAAGTACACACGTTCTTGAATTCAAGTTTGCTGTAATTAAAACCTTATCAACAAAGAACAATATATTTACCTCCAGCTGCAGAAACGTATAAATGCTATATCATACTGTCACGGACGGCATTAAATTTAAAGGAGCAAAACTTTATGAAAGTTTCTGCAAATGAGTGTGGGAATTGGATAAGTATATAATTAAAACAACCGACTGTTATGATCAATCAATCAATTTTTGTGTATATGGCTCTGTCTTTAACCCTTTTAGCGCCAAGAATTTTCAACAAAAACGCCCGCCTCACGCCACGACATCAAAAAAATTTTTTTTTTTAATGTCGTGGCGTATGGCGAACGCTTGGTGAACGATATTAAAGTAGGTAAAAAAAAATGTCTGATATATCAGACTTTGGCGGTGAAAAGGTTAAAGTTTAAGACAATTCTGCCAAAGTCGAGGTTGGAAACGACAAATGATCACGGTACAACAATAAGCTGTACAAGGATAAGACTAAGGTGGCGATGTGACAATTACCCAGTTGCAAGATCAAAAAAAAGACAACATAATGTTACTTTAAACCCTCGCGCGATTTCTGCACACCCGTGTGTGCAGGATTTGTATCGCACGCGCCGTAAACAAGCGCGCGACGGGAAAAACTGAAGAACAATTATAAAAGTGAAAACTATAATAATGTTGTCCTACGAGCACTCAACCCTATATAGCAGGGGTGGCCAACCGGTCGATCGCGATAGACCGGTCGATCGCGACTGTTAGTCCAGTCGATCGTGGCAAGGCAAAAAAATACTTAGACCAGACTGCACCAACTGCTGCACGCATCATCTTGCATCATTTTTCAAACGCTCATAGGTACATTGGATTCTTTAAGGTTGGCAATTTCCAACTACAAACCTGATTATGATAAACTAGTGGAAGATGCTCTGACGCAATGTTCACACTAATATATAGATAGGTAACTAAGTAGTTACTAAGAATAATATTCAGATTTATGTTTTTTCTCTTAATAAAATAAAAAATACTATATGATTGTGTACTGAACATAGTTTCATGTAAGATTTCAAGAAGTATGTAATTGGTAGATCGCACAGGGTTTCGTTAGTAAACAGGAGATCTTGGGTCTAATCAAGTTGGCCACCCCTGGTATATAAAGACGTAATGCAAGGCGACCCGAACCTGTCAACTCGTCAGTGGCTAGTCACTGATATATAACGCACGCCCCCTAGCGATCGTGTTCGAAATCTCTTCGGATTACTTCGCACCCAGTTGACAAAAAGTTGCCAAAATCGTTTTCTTTCGCATGTATTACGTCTCTATATAGCAGGGTTTCTTAAAGTGGGGTCCACGGACCATTTAGGAGTCCGTAGCATGTATATCAGGGGTCCGCAGTAGGTCAGTCTGTTAACATTTCTATTAGGAAACCGTGTAGTAAACTCCTTCTCATTGAGGAAAAACAACAGCACCCTTCTCAGTAACTTATTAGAAAGAGTAGTGAAAGTATCTTTTATTAATATAAATAAGGTTTTTCTTTCATTTTCAAAAATATTTTTTGACTGGGGTCCGTGAAATTGTTTAAGTTGTGAAAGTGGTCCATGATTGCAGAAAGTTTAAGAAACCCTGCTATATAGGGTTGAGTGCTCGTAGATGTTGTCAAATGCTTCAAAGAACTTTTTCTAACATCCCGCAGCCCGGGATGTTATAAAAAGTTTCTAACAGTCATCGAACGTCACCGCCATCTTGGGTGTTGCGACTTGCGGGTTATGCTTGGGATACAGATTTACAATTATGATTAATAGTCCAGTAAAGATAGTGTTAAGATTTAAGAGAAACATGAAGTCCTTTTAAATTAAATGTCCGTGACCTATAATAGATTTTATAAGACCATTATTATTGCTCAATTACAAAAAAAAGATAGATAAAATTGTCAAGTTATTTACTTAAGTAAAAGAGATAATTAAAAATCATTAAAATGAACCTTAAGTACATTAGAATACATAGTTCTCATTTAATGTAAATATATATTACATAATTTTTTTGTAGTCAATGTAATCTTTAACAATCCTTTTGAAACTTTTTGTGGAAGTTTTGCGTGAATTAAAGCTATCAGTTTTTATGTACTTTAAAAAATATAATACCTACTTAATTTACAATAAAAAAAACACTATTATATGGGGTGATATTAAATCATCATCATCATCATTGGCCTTCTTAGTTTTTGTGTTTCTATTTAAGAAACACTCAGGAACAGAAGCATTAACTCTTTTAGCGCCAAAAGTTTTCGTCAAAAATGCCCACCACACGCCACGACATCAAAAAATTCAATTTTTTTAATGTCGTGGCGTATGGCGAACGCTTGGTGAACGATATTAAAGTTAAAAAAAAATTAAAAAAATTGTCTGATATATCAGACTTTGGCGGTGAAAAGGTTAAAAAGCATCAACTAAACCAAGCCATGCCAACAACCGGTGACCTCGCTTGTACAAATAGTGGGATATTCTAAATAAGTTAGCGATGAATCAGCCCACTAAACAACCTTCCCCAAAAAAAACAGGTCTAAATATGAAAAAATAAATTGGCTCATACAACTTTAGCAACCCCGTGTAGTGCCGGGTAAGAATTGTACTACTCCGTCTCTTCCTTTGGGTGTCGTAAAAGCCGACTAATGGATAAAACAAGGTAATGGGCAGCAGCATTACCTGAGCTGTGAAACAAACATCTAGAACTGCGCTCGCCAACCCGCCTGCCAAGCATGGCGAGTATGGCAAATACCCCCCTATTGGGGAGACCCATATCCATCAGTGGATTTTTTGTGGTTGATATGATGACAACTTGAGCAACTATTTCACGGGAAGAATCACACCTATTTTAAACTCACCCCATATTCTTTTGTCGCGGTAGAAGACTTAAAATAAGGCAAAAATAATGTATAAAAAAAGATTTCATTGCGGTTGCTAGTTCTTATTATTCTTTTTAATTATATTAATATTCTACTTAAATATTGACTGACTAACGGAAGATTAGAATAATATCTTGGGTTTATGAATGTGAGACCACCGAGCTTGGAAAATGTATTTTAATTAAATATAGTTATTTTTAAGCATATTTTGTAGTGAAAAAGCAATAACTTGTGCCTTTTTAATGTAATCACTGTCTTCTTGCCTTATAGATATAACAAGTTTAGAAATGTTGTCCAAAGAAGTGCAATTTGGTGTATTGATAAGAGATTCTTTAATGTCCTAATACTATGATTATGGTAAAACTCTACTTGTTGTCTGGGCATCTACTAAATAAGGTGTTTCAAAATACTTAAATTAAAAAATTAAAAATGATATCCAATCAACTTTCTTGAAAAATGGCGTCCATAATCATGATTTTTTACTAATCTCTGAATATTTAAATCGAAATTTAAATATGCCATGGAGAAGTCGCCAATATCAAGTAAAGAAACCCATACGGGTTGTAGTACGACAGAGCCTCGACCGTTGATCAGCAGGGTGCACCGCTAGCAGGTGGGGATGACTATTTTGAAGCACTGAGATGTTATTTTTGAGATGGTCCACCAACCCGCATTGGGCCAGTGTGGTGGACTATGGCCTAAATCCCCTTCGTGTTTCGAAGGGAGGCCTGTGCTCCTCGGTGTGGATACAGGGTTATGGGTATCTCTCTTTCAACCTCTCGGGTGGTTAATCAGTCCATGAAACTGAACAACTTCCCCAAGGAATATAGATCAAAATATTAAAAAAAAAAATTGATCTCCCACACAAAATGCCCTATAGATATGCTGATGAAGTTTGTATGGGAACTCACTTTTTTTTCGTTTTTTGACCTATTTTCCTTGGGAAAGTTGTTCAGTTTCATGGACTGATAAACCACCCGAGAGGTTGAAAGAGAGATACCTAAAGCCCTGTATATGGGATGGTAGAAAAAAGATGTAATTTTGGATTTTCTCATTATTGGGTATTTATAAAACACATTGTAGTATGTATGTATATGGGGTGACTTTAGTTTACGAAACTTTAGGGGTAATTCTCTTATGAAACTGAACAAGCTTCTCCAAGGATGCCATACAAAATTCAAAAAAAAATATTTCGAATTTTTTTTTTCATATTTCGATTCGACATATTTTTACTAGGGAAAGTTCGCTAACTAGTTTTAAAGTCACCCAATATATCAATATCACCATAATTTAGAAAGATAGACTATTGTCCACCTTTTCTTGTAATTGTAGTAATTCAATAAATATAGTGTAAAATGTGTAAAACTCCTGGTCATTTTACCAGAAGTCCAATTAGAATGTTGTATGAAATAATACACAGCTTTATTCAATAAAATATTTTTTTTATTTAATAGTACAGAGTTTTATTTAGGGTGATTAAGAAACAAGTAGTGCCATCTAGTAACTGAGAAATGTCCTTAAAAAAAGGTCACGCTTTTTTTTTTCTAATTTTTTTTTTTTTTGAAAACCCAAATTTCAAATTACATGTCGCTCGATTAAATGCGATCCAACCTAAAATTAATATCAATATCTGTGTTTTTTCTTTAACAGAACTACTGGGAATGGAATTAAACGACGTTTTGCACAATCCTAAACTATAAATCGTTTTTGTCTATTTTTTTTGTGAGAAAGTTTATACATAAGTATATGTATTTATTCTGTATTGTGCATACAATGATAATACAGAAGATAACAAGTTTATAGCAATAGGAAGTTTACAATGACGGACTTATCCCACGAGGGGATCATCCAGTCAACTTAGACTAGAAGAAATCATCTCGTGCCTACTTCCTTCCTTCCAAGTATGTGGCGAACTTGACTAACCCTGGTGTCAAAGTTTTCAAACCGCCAAAGGCCTCTTGACTTGGTTTTAACGACCGTTGTCAATAGACCAACAGACGGGACCGACGGCTTAACGTGTTTTGAGGGCCTAAACAATAAAAAAATTAAAATGCTATTTTTAGGTAAGTATAACAATTTACACTCTCAACCTCATCGGCACAGCAGTCACATTAGCTTCGATATGGCTTGGCGCAACAGCCACATCCAGGATCCAGTTGGTATACCTATCGATCCTGGTGAAGACATCGGGCCAGTCGTTATCTCCACAGCCTTTGTAGTACGACGCCAGGCCGACTACGACATTTTCTATCACCATTGGCGCTCCGGAGTCGCCTAGGCACATCCCTATTGGTCCTGGTTGACTCGCGCAGATCACCGCTGTAGAAAAAAACGTGATACCTAATTCTTACTTGTTAATTAACAGACTTCAAAGTAGAAGGAGGTTCTATGTTGTCCATGTACAGGGACAACAGCACATCATGCTATCCAAAACTCAAATTTCTTCAATCGATTTTCAATTTTATCTCTAAGTATTAGAGTTTACAATCCATTGGGGAAATTTGACAATTTATGGTAACCTGATGTGTCGTTGACTGTACCTACACGAGGACGAAATGGTAGGCGGGAAGTACGGACGCCCGCACAACAGGTTACCACAAGCGAGCACTCTGTGCTGTTGTGATAAAGGCGGTTTTGCAATGAAAATGTAGTAACCTGATGTGTTGGCCTCTGTACAATATTAAAGACCTACACTGAGGTTAGGTCCCTTGGGACACCTTTTTAGATAGGTAAAGAACACTCACACCCGAGAACAAATATCTGCTTGTTTGTCCCGACCGGGAATCGAACTCGGGAAGGGAAAGTCAGTGTTACTAGCCATAATCTGTTTTACCTGCAGTACCTACTGTCTGTTCTTATTTTTTTTCTAAATTGTAACCTTATTACCAGTGAACAAGAAGTCATAATTCTGTCACAGAATAGGTATGAGTTCTAATTCGTTTACTATTAGATCGGTTTTCCAACAAAACGATTGGTACTTCAAGATACTTACGGTCACTTATTACAACAGCATCACTTTCTGCATAAACCTCTTGGCATTCTGCTAAAGGCAGCTTGTTTAAGTTTACAGTCTTCAGAAACTCCACTTGAGGTCCTTGTTCCTGAAAAAAGAAACCCTTTTCTAACGAAAACACCTGCAACTTGGGAAAACTTTCTTAAAATGGCAACTCTCAACATTACCTGTCAAAATTTTTGTGTTGCAAGTTTTAGAAAACTTAAGTGCGCCTATTTAGATATTTTTTTAAATAACTTACTGATTCAAATCCCCAGCTAACAATTTTTACAGTTTGTCCATCTGGAATATACCAATTTTGGGGAGGCAGGTACAAAACGTTGATAGTATCACCAATAGGAAGCGGGAAATTTAAAACTGTAACTGCAATGTCAACTTGTCTTGGCGATTCTACATAATCTGGATGTTTGATAAAATCTCGTATAGTGGCTAAGACACCACCGTTTAGACTGCTGGTAGAACCTGCTCTTACAAGCATGAAGTTTATATTTGCTCCTCTGTAAAAAAACAGTTTTATAATATGAAAGAAGTAGGTAAAACAAATGTATTAAATTGGTTGCAGTTTGATAAAATATATTTATTTAGTATTAAAATATTATGGAAACAGTGGCCTTGAATGGAAGCGTCTATGTATGAAGGAAGCGAATAAATTGTAAAATTGGTTACTATGTCAGTTAAGGTTTTAACATGTAACTGACATTTTATCAGAGTTTTTTGTTTAGTTTCATAGTAAACTTACGTAAAACAAAAGCCGGTTGTGAGAACGTGGTAAGAAGATATAAGAGATCCAACGCAACGCTGAATGTAAATCTGGGGTCCTGGATAGAAGTACACAAAGGCTACGACGTATGGGAACTCTTCAATAGTGGTTGGGGTTCCGCCAACTACACGGTTTTCGGGAGCGACTTCTGCTTTTAAAAAAATCACGATATTAGACCTTATGATTAAAAAATATAGATTAAATGTGCAAGTCTAAACTGTAAAATTTGCTTTGTTAAATCCATCCCAAATTAAAAGTACTTACCCGTTATAGCAAAAAGTGCAATCAAAACGCAAATAACTTTGAAACCCATTTCAGCTAATTCAACTGCTCGCCTTTCTTTTAAATGACTAATATTCTGTTGATCATTTTATATCTAGCTCACGTTAACCGCAGCGAGCAGATAATCTTTGCATGAGACGCACCTAAAATACAGCATGTTTCATTTAATTAAAAATTATTTTAAGCGTCAACTACTTGAATCGCAAAGAAAAGTATTTAGCTTCTATGTCATGATCTAACAATACAAATATCATTGTTCAGAATTTATTACATCCATGCGTCGTTAAGTAATAAAGGAAGGGCAATAGCATAGTCGATTTAGTTAATCAGACAGACACACTTTTACATTTTATGAAATTTAAATAAAATAAATTAACTTGATAAAGAGTAAAGATTAAGCAATTTTTTTTTTGAAAAGTCATTAAATAGGCTTAATGCTGATCTGCGATTTGATCAGCCTGTATAATCGAGATAACGAGTACTATGTTTTCCGCACGTACACATTATCAATGCAAAAGTTCGAATTAAATATTGATAACTGTTGACTGAAAGATTAAAAGATTATTTGTTTACATGAAGGAAATATAGAATGATTTCAAACCATTGGTAATTTAATAAAAAAAGTGTCATACCTTACATTTACAATTTTAAACTATCTTTAAAAACGGTTCCGGGCACTTTAGTTGTGCTGATATGACTCAAAAAATAGTTTCCTAAATAAACTTAGAGGTGAATAACCAAACTTTTTTTTTCCATAAACTACTTAAGTAGCATTTACATGCTTTTCACATGTAGGTAGTGAAGTTTTTAAACTTTACTATGTATGGTATTCCTACCTGAAATATATTTCTATGAAAGAAATTTTAGGTATGAATACACTGTACATTGTATGTACACCCAAGAGCAGATTACACTGGACAGTATACAAACATTGCTTATGTTATGAATGATACAAAATCTTAGACTTGCTAAACTCTGTGTGATGCAAGAATCTTTTTTTTTTGTATTTGTCAGCATGACCTGTAGAAAGAATCAAAATCGTTTTGATTTCGAAAAAAAATGAAAAACAGTATTAATTAGCTAACTTTTAAAATTCATTGGGTAAATCAGTTTCGATGTGGCAACCCAGCGTAGTGGCGCGCCTTCGAGCGAGGTGAACGTGTTGGGAACACACTAAGCACACCCCAGTTATGTCAATCTTCCTTTTTGTACACCACCGTTTTTTGTGACCACGTTTTTCGTGTAAGCGAGGCTTTAAATAACATGTTCATACAAAACGGGGTCGCAAAAAACAGGAACGGACACTTTTTTTCTCACCGCCTCTTTGTACACCTCCGTTTTTTGTGTACCCGGCATGACATCGAAAACGCTGGTCACGGAAAACTCCGGTGTACAAAAAGTGAGCGGGTCCGTTTTCCCTGTACCACACACACATTGACAAGTTTTATTTGTTGTCTTTGGGAATCAATTTCCGGGGCAATAGTTGTGATAGTGTTCCGTGAATAGTTGCGTTCATTATTTAAACGTTCCATCTATACACTTTCGCTCAATATTGCTTTGTTTGTTGCAGTTTTAAAATAAAATCTTAATTACTTATTCTTTATTGCACAAACACAGTAGGAAAAATTTTACATGAAAATAATGTACAAAGGAGAGCTTTTTTCCCGAAAATAAACCAAAAATGTTATTTCTCTACGGATCTTCTCTTCTCCTTAGTGTGTGCTGAGTCTGTGAATATATATATGGATTTGTTAAGTTCTCCAAAAGATAATATTTTAGGTGGTCAATCTGTATTGTATAATGCTCAGTTTAGATATGGATATTCTGCAAAGCGAGGCGAATGATTATTTGATGCCAGATGGTGCTTTGATTGCTGTGCTGTGCCCGTGAAGCCCTGGGGTCACTGCCGTTTTCTTCGACAAGAAGAAATGGTCATACTTTATATATTTTTTATAGTCTTTATTTTAGGTGGTGAGTTCATGAATACAAATAAAGCAATGAGATCACATTCATTTATTTATAAAAAATCTCTTTGGACATGAAATAATTGCAACTCGACGTGACCGCTTCTCTGTACAGTGTTGTCTCCACATATATAAGTTACTCTATGCAGTGTTGTAAGTAGGTATGTGTCACTGCAGAGCAGATCTGCATTGAATTCCTATGGTCTCTTGAAACGGTTTAGATAATGACCTCTGCTGCGGAAACTATTATCTTATCATGATCATGTTCCTGATAGTGTTATCTATCTATACTTACATACACAGAGTACTTACTTAAGAAGTAAAAATAGAACAAAGGTAGGCAGGCAATAAATAAATTCAAGTAGGTAAACAATTTGATATTGAGAGGCCTTTGCCCTGCAGTGGGACACCACAGGCGAAAAAATATAATAATATTGGAAGACGACTGCTAAGCCAACCTTTTTACACATACCTAATATATATATAGGTATATAAGAACCTAAGTAAATACTTATACTCGTAGGTAGGTATACCTACCTACTAAAAATGATAGATTGCTTAAATAGAGAACAATAGAGAAGCTTGATAACTTGTCTTATCTAGGTATCTCTATTCAACTTAATTGGAAATAGGTACGAAGGTTAAACCACGAAATTGAAAACCACTACTTGCAAAACTTGTAAAAATAAATAAAACTTTATTTGGAGTAGGTACCTAGTTTTAAACAAATTATAACGGGTTCTTACCACTAACATTGTGCGGTTTGAAAACTGAAAAAGGTTTGACTACCTACACCTACACGATAAGAAGGCCACTAACACAGCCCACAGTTCTCCAGTTCATCCGTGATTACGGTGCTTGTAGCTGGACCGGAATATCGGATACTAATTTAAAACAAAAATCGTGGTAAGAACCCGTTATAATAGGTTTAAAATTAGTGAAAGAAAATAACAATGAGAATCTACAATATACTTTATTTATTTGGACTTTCCATGTGAAATACTTACCATAAATCTCAATAAACAGTTAAGGTGAACCTGTTCCTAGGAAAAAGTTATACAATAATCAATTCAATTTCTTCGACAATCGCGGGTCTTTGTAGATTTTCGCTAACAGTAGGTACCTAATGTTATCACATCAGCCAGGGTCAAATTTTTCAATGAAATGTAAACAATCCAACAATTTTTTTTATTTTCTAATTACTAAGATGAATGATAATAGTTCCATCCAGTAGACACTTCAGAGTATGCAGTTTCTTGATATTTGTAATATTATTCAGTTTCTTTGACACCAAATTTTTTTTTAAATCATGGCTAACTCAGCATTTTTATACCTAAATTACACAATGAATATAATATGAAAAGTATAGATATAGCGATGGTAGCCCAGGAGCCAGACCTAGTAATCCGAAGGTCGTGGGTTCAAATCCTGGTGCAGGCCTGTACCACTAAATTCGTCTTTTCGGATTTATGTACGGATTTCTAATTATCACTTGCTCGACGGTAAAGGAAAACATTGTGATAAAACCCGCCAAGAAAATTTTCGAAAGACGAGCGGTCCACCAACCCGTGTAAATAAACGTACTCATTCTATTGATTTAATATCTATTACACTATTGGAACATGATTTTAAGAAAGTCTAATTCAAAACAATATACAATATTGAAGAAAAATGCGTTCCCTGAAGAGTTCATGTTTAATGTCTTTAGTTGAATTACGCTGAATTTGTAGTTTTCCACATTAATATTTCACTCCAGTATGATCTAGCCGAATGGAATGCTCTCATCAGCATCTTGAATGCCTGTAAAGAATAGAAAGTCAAAAATATTTCAAAACGTTAAAGCAATAAGATTTTTTACTTTTTAGATAAGTCTTAGGTATAATTTATTTGTCTGTTATAAGTTATAACTTTTACTATGGTTTCTGGTTTCGTAATAGGCTCAGTTTTCTTACTTAATGAAAATTTTCATCTGGGTGTTACACTCATGTTTTTAAATTCTAGGCAGCATGTTTTAAATTCTAGGCAAGGGGAAGGGCTAGAATACGATGTCATAGTTCTACTAACTCCTTTATTCATTCAATTAATTATTCCTTTTTTTTTCATTTTTTAATTTTTTTTTCTTTCCTTTATTCAATAATTAATTAACCAAGTCAGAGGCCATTGTGTGGTTTGAAAACTCTGACACCAGGGTTAGCCAAGTTCGCCTCACACTTGACTATACCTACACGATAAGAAGAAGAACTAATTACTTAATTGCTTTATCACCGGCTCCGGTTGGTTAGTTCTTATTCATCTGTATAACACACAAATCTCGAAAAATAACGATTTCCTAATATCCAGACTTGATGAAGAACACGGAATACTTGAGGATGACTTGGAAGGTGATTTTGAAAACGTACTTATTGAACAAAATTCAACGATTTTATCTTGATATTACAAAATGTATTGATTAAAGCATAGAATTGAGGTTAGATCAGTGTTGCCAACCCAATTTTCGAAAAGGCACTAAACCAACAGCGATAAAGCACTAGTTTCTGGATTTAGTGTCAAAAAGGGCGCTAAACGTAAAAAAAAAAAATTCTTCAATGAAATCTGATTCCGAGTCGTCATGGCTGCTGTCGGAGTTGATTACAGTAGCTGTGACCCTAGCTAGATTGTGAAGTTGATGGACCCGGTTTCGATTGCTGTAATTGTTATAATTCAGTTATTCACACAATACAATAAATTATCCCGATATTGTCACAAATATTCTGCCCGCCCCGCCCTGCAATCTTAATTCTTCTCTCTCATTTTAAAACTTATTAGTTTTTTCTAAACAAAAGTATAGAAAAAACGTGATTTCCTTAGGTTTAAGGGATTTCCCCTAGAAAAGAAACCGTAGTACGGACATCTTTGTTACTCTTAACTATAATCACATAAAGCTATCATGCTCACACCACATCCCAACATTTGTTTATGAAAATTGTAGAAGTCGGGTACACACTCATGCGCATTTTTTTAAATAAATGAATATACAAGTAATTTTATTAGATACCTATTGTATTTAGCACTAAGTTCTTAAAAAGCACTAGATTGGGCACTAGGAACTAAAATCGAATTTTAGGCACTAATACATGAAAAAAAGCGCTAGATCTAGTGCCGAAAGCACTAAGTTGGCAACACTGGGTTAGATAGAAGTAATGAAATGAATGAGGCACAGTGAATAATGTTGCCAGATATCGGAAAACTCAATTCGCCGAATCAACCTTCTTTTTAAACCCCAACAAAAAAAGAGGGGAAGGCTATTGTGTAGGTATCTGTATGTCTGTCTGTCGCATCTTAGTTTCTAAACGAGTGGACTGGTTTTTTGTTTGACAGCTGACGTGATCGAGATGGTTCTTTTCTTAGCTATGATTTATGTAAAGAGCATCGAACCTCTGTGGCTTGCCTAAAGTTGCAAGTACATACATACAACTACATAAAAAGTCGCGTTTCTGATGTACGGTCAGTTGCAATAATCCATTCATAGCTTAAGGTTTAAAATCGCATGCACTCAAATATTGTTGAAACCGCACACATTAAAATAATTATGATTTTATGTAAAAGTCAACCTTATCGCTATTAATTAAAGCTCAAAACAGTTTGTTTACTCGCAACTGAGCAAAAATAACCATATATGTATAACTCCGTCTATTCAAGCCCGCATGTAACTACCTCCAAAGCGGTAACTTAATTCATTTGAGTTCACAACTACTGGGTAGTTAGGTGGTAACAGTGGTAAACGTAGAAGACTAGATAATACGAGGTTTAGGTGGCCAAGGTTCGAGTCTCGAGTCAAACCATCGCTTTTTTCTTTTTTTGACCTTTTTTTTAAACATGTTTATATTTATTATTAGTTAAGTGGTAATGTAATACAATATTAAAGGTAAATAAATAAAAATTAACACTTTCAAACTAATTAAATCAAGTTTATTCATTTTTAACATAATGTAGGTAAATAAAAATCGTTACAATAATGAACAATGTGATGGTAGCCAGATTTTTTATTTTCACTTTTTATATTCTACTCCAAGGATATATAATGTAGCTTAAATATTCGTTTTCGTAATGAAAAGAGGATTGAAGCTACATCTTGAAGTAACCTTTCAATTTTAACATTGTATTATTAGCGGCGCTGCTTGATTGTGTCAGCTAATTTTGAATAATGTTTAAGGAAAAGAAACAGTTTTTTACAAACATATTTTACTTGCCAATAAATGTATGAATTTAATGCTTTGTATAAAGTTATTTACTTAAAGACTTAGTGTTTAGTGTATCCTCTCCTGTTTTCAATTACAGAAAGCCAGCGCCGCCAAACAGATTGAACCATATTAAAACAAATGTCTTGTCATTAAAAATATTATTTTCCCAATCAAAATCAACGTATTCTCTTGCAAATGCCAGTCATCTTTGTTTATGCCTTTCAGTCAAATTGGGTTTTTTTTTGCAAGCTTTCTATAATGCAACCCCTCACTGTGCAGGACTTGACGAACCGTATGAACAGAAGTATCAAACAAATTTGCGAACTCAGCAGTTGATAAACTATTATTTTCATATTGTGCCATTATGAAACCCCGATGTTGTGACATTGCCTTCAGCTTCATGGTGCAAGATCCAACGTTATACGGTTGTTTACTAAAACAATAGAATGAAAAACAGTTTAATTAATAGTAATTTATCGATTATCGGAACTCGCAATTTTAAAAGAAATATCTTTTATTCAAACATAGCAGATTTTATGGAGAAAATACTTACTGAATAACCGGTTTCATGAGATGTGTTATATCAATTGTTATGCATCTCATTAATGCGGATTCGCCATTGCATATCAATAAAAGCTTGCATTTTAAGTTCAAAAAAGAAACGATAAAACGCACAATAAAACATATTCACACTCGGCAAACTACCAGCTTTCGAAGTGAACTGTCAAAGAAAGGGTAGTTCATTTAAACGAATCCGATTATGTTATAGATTACCTAGCATTTTTGTAAGTTATTCGTACCGTATCTAACTTCACGCCTGATGCCATTCTAAATTTCTAAGTAATAAACCATGTTATTAAAAATGATAAAACTTCTAATACATCTAACTAAAACGATCGGGGCTGCGAAGATTTGAACCGCTTACCTGCTGCTCATAAGTCTAAGCGTAACCAAACGCGCCACGACAGCTGATGACGCATGAGTAGAAAATATTGTTTATATCACTCACGGGAACCCCTGTTGCTTATTTTCTATTATAGTCAATGTGTGCGTGAGTTATAGACTGCAGACGACTCTTTGTGGATATTCTATATGGACTTTTGCAATTTATCGTACATGTATGAAACATAATAATATAGCAATCGACAGAGAAAATAATTACAAACAATAAATACTGATTGACAAAATGTCATAACTTATATACTTACTTTCCGAGTAATTTCAGTTAGAAAATGTAAAATATTATTACAAGAAAATCATCGTTTAAACTGATTTAAAAGTCCATTATCATCACTTTAAAGCATCCCGCGTCACGACTAGCATTAAATTGTATTCCTTTAATACTAAAATAATAGGATTATATGCAAAAAAAATGTGAAATATGTTTTGGTGAAATCCACATCAATCAAACTTAATACAGAGACATCGCTCCACTGGAACCGCCCCTCGTAGACCGCTTCCCGCGCCGCTGGTGCGCAGCTTCTCGCGCCGCTCGTACGCCATTTACCACGCCGCCGCGGCCATCGAGAAGGTTCCGGTATCGATCCCCGGTGAATCCCCACCGGAAATCGAACAAACATCACTTTATGATTTTGAGACTTTCTTCAGTTTGGTTAGGGCACTGACTTTTGATTTTGACTTCGTAACAATGACAGCATAAAAACTAAGAAGTGGCTAGTACTTTAACATAATGAGTGGAGAAATAAGAACTGATGAGTCCTCTTGTCCCCCCTGATCCACTACATGATATCAAGACTAAATAATCCTTGTGGCCCCACTACACTGGTGAAGGAAAGGTAATCGGTGGGGACACCAGACCGGAAGGGAATTACCTGATTGTCCGAAAGAAAGATGATTCCATGCTACGCAAGGCACTTAAAGCCGGCTACTATCTGCGATAGTAGTGGGTACATGAGCCACTGCGAAGGTCTTTAGCAGTTCAATAACTTCGACACCAGGGTTTAAGAGGTGTACCGCGGAGTATATGGTTGTTATACTCTTGGACATAAAGGTGATGGTTTAGATATCCCTCGCAAAGCTCATAACATCATATTTGTGATTACGGACGGCGTACTCTAGGACGAGCAGTACTAATTCCGCAGAAGAAACACTGTGACCCTGGTGGGCCTAAGTTACTTGACATCGCGTAAATGTCAATAATAATAGATAAAACTAACGTTAACAGTCAAGAAATAACAAAAATATCAACAACAAAAACTTCACAAAGTTAACAACTTAAACTTCTTTTAAAGCAACGAGAACGCTTGTACACGGTGCAAGTTACGATGACAAAGTGATTGACTTGACGTGCCCGTCTATAACATAAGCGCGGTGACAAAGCTTCTCTACGCATGCTGTCTAATTCATTCTTTATTAAAACGAACGTGACAGCATTCGTACAGAAGCTAGTCACGCCCTCCTGGTGCGGTAAAGAACAGCCCTGTGGTTCATTGCCAATGGTGAAGAGGGGGACGGGAAGAGATGCGGCTCGTGACACTTATCTCCTCACCCCATACTCTTTGCGCCGCATTAATTCTATGGTATTTTTAAGGCTTCTAAGATTATTTTTTGATATTGATTTCATCAAAAACATACTTTTTTTACATATTTTTTTGCATTTTATCCTATTATTTTAGTGTTACGAGAATCCAATTTAATAGTAGTCGTTACGCGGGATGCTTTAAAATGATGATAATGGACTTTTAAATCAGTTAAAACGATGATATTCTTTTAATTATATTTTACATTTTAAAACTGAAATTACTCAGAAAGTATATCGCTTACGACATTCTGTCAATCAGTATTCGTTGTTTGTAATTATTTTTTCTGTCGATTGGCATATGTTTCATACGTGTACATTAAAAACGGGACTCTTTATGTACTTGTATGTACTTGCAACTTTAGGCAAGCCAGGCTTCATACAAAAATGTTCGAACCTCGTTTAACTGTTTGTATATCATCAGCTCATTTTCTACTTGAAAAAAGGGTCTTAGGTCTTACTAACTTTAACAGGCCCGTTTGATTTGAAAGGTGCAATGTTACCTTGAGCTAATGCGGTAACTTTGAATAGGCTTACAACATATATATAAGGTGTTTTAATTCATAAGAAAGGTCTCAATGAGTAGGTAGATAGATGATGATCGAGGCTATGTGGTAACCTTTATTAGTTGTCCGCTAGAGCATTTTTTCCCTAAAACTTTTTTGTGGATATAGGTACTCACGCGATTTAAAATATTTAATTATTTATATAATGTAATGCTCTTCTTTTTTGTAGTTTCAGGGGAGAATCACCCGTTAAGTTTCGTCAACCAATCTTAAGTCACCCCTATAACTAGGATACTCGAAGATAAAATAGGGGAGACTGAGGACACTTGATCTTTCCGACACACTTGGTACATTAAGTTTTTACAGTAACTAATCAATTTACTAGATCAATTTAAGTAGCTCTGACTACGGCCTGGCATCTAGACAGAGTTCTTAGAGCTACTTTATATTGATCTAGTGGGTTTAGTTACTGTAAATACTTAATGTACCAAGTGTGTCGGAAGGATCAAGTGTCCTCAGTCTCCCATAAAGTTCTTCTGCGATCGTATTGTCCCTTTACTAAACGATTTTGTTTTGAACTTCAGCGCTGTCTAACATCAATCGCCCATTTTATATTTATCAAGGTCGCCATATTTTGACCTCCTGTGGTTGCTTACATGGAACTTTTTTCCCTAATTTGGCAACACTACAAGTTTGGAAATGTCATAGGTGACACCACAAAATAAACGCAAAAGCATTCAGGAACATTCTGCCATTGTAAAAGAAGTATAGGTTATGTGATGATTCCTTTAAAATCCTCATGAAAAGAATGTACAAAAGGTCTTCGGTGGGAACTCGGCGTGAGCGGTTGCTTTGTCAATTGAATTTTCGTTTTCGGCATGAAAAAGTTGTTTAATGTGTAATAGTGATAGTGTATTATGCAGTAAATTGACTAAAATTCGTGTAGTGATGAAAAATTCAAGTGATAACTGTGTTTCTGCTCCGTTTGGTACCGACAAAGATCTACGCAGAACATGAGGAGCTTAGGGCTTAAGTTAAGTTGAAGAAAGAAGATTTTTCACTGAAGACATGGCTGTATGGACATAGTTTCCTTTGCCTTTCCCGAAAGGGATAAATTAAAAAAAAAGAATGTATAGTCAACGCTCAGATTAATGAAATCCATGAAGAATGGATTTCATTAATCTGAGAGTCAACGGCACATCAGGTTACCACAAACTGTCAAATTTCCCCAATGGATTGTAAACTCTAATACTTGGAGATAAAATTTAAAATCGATTGAAGAAAGACAGTTTTGGATAGCATGATGTGCTGTTCTCCCTGTACCTAGGGGAGATTAACCTATCTCCGGCTGGGACCCAAACTCCCGCCATCTCACTTAATTATTGATTTTCAAAGCTTTAGCACAATTTGACGGCCGGTTTGGTCGAGTGGTAGGTGACGCTGCCTCTTGATCGGCGGGTCCTGGGTTCGATCCCCAGTCGGGGCAAACATTTGTGTAAAAAGCAGATGTTTGTTCTCGGGTCATTGGGTGTTTGTGTTTGTCTTTATGTGTTTTCCAAGGGACCCACGACACAAGGGAAAACATTAGTGTGGGCCTTTGAGTGTGTAGCGTTTATTTATTTAATTATAAACATAAAAAGTACACTTAATGAAAACAAATCTCCTAGTGACCATAACCCCAGAAGCCTCATCATGGAATTTAACGTTTTTACATATGCCAATAAATAGTTCCGGAAATACCTAGTGGTAAATAGTGCTACAATGAAATAAATAGTACTTCAATACTTTTCCAGTTATAGATAGGTAGGTGTCGGTGAGGCTGCTGGGATGACGTCACTCCAGAATCCTCACCAAGAACGGCTGAAGCTAGCGACATGCTAAAAAATGAAATAGTTCTGACTGTGTGCCAAATCTCAAAAATAATGTTTCAGTGAAACCAGAGATATGATATGAGGGTATCTCGGTGAGTATGCGGGGCTGACGTCATCCCAGCATACTCATCACAAAATCTCGATATCCGCAAACTCATTCCTGTCGGAATAGTTCTGAAATAGTTCTACAGTTTGCTTATGGTATCTGTGTCATATAATACACATAATGTATCAAAAATGGCAGTCGAATTTCTACATACATTTTTGTTGTGGTATACAGTCGCGCACAGAAATGAATTATTAAGTCGTTTAGTTGGAATTTAACTAATATTTTTTTATTAATGCAAAGAATAGAATTAGCTTTTACCTAGGTGTAATAATTCCAGTGGATTAAAACAACTTAGTTTTGAATATTTAAGCATTCGAGATTTTTCCGATGATAAATACTAAAATATAAATATCCTACAACTAGCATTCCGCCCGGGACTTCGTTCCCTCGGGAATTCCGGAAAATTATACATATATCCTATGTCCATCGGGGATATTGTAGCTTTCTAATAGTGAAAGTATTTTTTCGGAATAGGCTCCGAAACAGTAGTTTCGGAGCCTATTCAATGCAAACAATCAAGTCTTTCCTCTTTATAATATTAGTAATCTAAAAGTAATCTAGATACCTAAGTGAAATATAGTTTGACTATTCTTATGACAGCGCTATTATTTTTTTTAGCAAAGTGGACATATTGCAACCACTGGATTCTGGACATTTGTTATTTAAACCTTTTGCATGTAATTGGAGATACCTTTAAGGTAAATTATTCAAGGTACGGTCTCAGTCTTCACCACTAGTAACTTGAGACATCAAACGTCAAAATATGTTTAAGGAATGCTTGAAATTGAACTGAGTCTTGAACATTTTTATACTAAGTTCAGTCTCAAGCACTCCAGATCCATACGTAATTTTAAAAAATAATTTTAATTGTTATTTATTTTAACACTCTAAGTAATACCTGATTTTACGATCTTAAATATAGCTTTGATGGTAATATTTCAGATCCATAAAAAATATTATGCCGATATTTTTTTATAAAAAATAGGTTAATTTAAATAATTATGTTAATTTACACTGTTAGAAACATTTTTCTTTAAAATAATAAAATAACCGATTGAACATCACAACATGTATCAACAATTTACGGGCAATATTTTAAGCCAGTGAAAATTAAGGATATGAATCAATGCAATAAACAGACCTACTTTTCTAAGAGTTTGTAGGACCACATAAGAAAATATTTATTTACCTTCACAAATATATGGTTTTCGTAATGTAATAGTCCTTCTAATCTTTAAACCGTGAATATTACTCATAAATAAATATTAAAATTATAAATCCATATATGGCTTTGTATGCGGTAAAGGGGAAAGGAAGAAGACTTGTTGTAAACCATGACAGACGGCTCTATCTGCTTCGGTTTGTTTATTTATTATCATATAACTGTAATGAGGGATTTTCTTTTTATTTTTTTTTAATTTTTCCCCAGTCGCTGGATAGATGGCGCTAAACTATGTACGTTACTGCAAGGAACGGAACGTTAAATTATTTTTGATTAATTCACTTGAACGTAATTTTGAGATCATAAAACGAAACGTTATAGTCATATCACATCAATATCACGTCTACCATACGTATTTAGACGATTTTACGAAAACAACGAAAAAACAAAACTGAATTGTAACAAAGCACGAGAAAACTAGGATGATTGGAAAGCCAAAACAAACTCAGAATATTTGATACAATGCTTTTCTCCAAGCCTTTTGGCTTTGGCACCTAGTAACGGAGTCATTTCAGCGCCATCTAGAGAGCTCTGGGGAAATACTTTTTTTTTTAATACCCAAAAAGAAAACCTCCCATTAGATTTTGTTTATTTCACTTTTGATCGCGACTGTACATTTGTATGAAAATTAAATAGTCTTTTTCTCTAGAACGGAACACCTAGAAATTCAGATTTTTGATGATTATACTCGAGAAATTATCTAAGCAAGCAGATTTCCCCTATGTCGTCCTGTTTTCGAGATCCAGGTGGCTCAGGCTGTAGTGACGCGTCACTGGAGCTGGACCCCAACGAATTATATCTTTTGAACGCGAGACCGGATAATTTTCTTATTTTGGCGTTTGTCCCGAGAAATTCACGAGAAATTTTCTACGTAGCCAGATCTTCGCTACGTGGTTCCATCTCAGAGATACAAGTGTGGGTGTGGCCCAGCTGTAGTGACGTCACTGCAGCTGGGCCCCAAACAACACCCGATAACTTTGAAACGCGGCCCCGATAAATTTTGTTTTCTTTGCTAATCAGATACGTCAAATTTCGAGAAATTCTTGCTATAGTTTTCGATTGTGGCCCAGCTGTGGTGATGGACTCGCAATCCAAATCCAAACTAATGAAGAGGAAGAGGTTTAGCATTAAAATAAAACAATAAAGGAAGAAGGAAATGTTTATTTATGATAAAATAAAATATGATGTTTTATGAGATAAAATAATGTAATGTTTACGATATTATATTATAACAAATATAATAACAAACGATATTATAGGTAGTTTAATGAAACGAAATGTATCTAAATATAATGGAATGATATGTATAATTAAAATGAATTATTGCATGAAAAATGTATTAGGAAATAAAGGCAATTTGAATGTTTATGTTAAGTTAAAGTTTATCTTAAGTTAGGTAAGGATTTTTTCAGTTATAGAGCGGGACCCAAGGAGAATGAGTTCATTTCCGTGGGACTTAACTCCGCCATACGAACTACTGGTATGTACTTATTCGGCATATGTTCCTGAACACAAAAAGTGCGGTAGTCACTTTCTAAGGGTATGGAGGGGGTAGCTATGACGTAACAAAGATGGCGGCCGGGCCTATTTTATTTACGCTATATTTAGATAACTACTGGGCAGATTTACTTAAATAGGGTCTCAAATGAAAGATAATTTAATATACATTGCTTTATTTTAAAGATTCATTAGTGTAAACCTAGTAACAAAATAAATATTTTCAAAAAACGACATTTTGTAAAATTAAACTTTTTTTACTGTGTGAAAAGAACAGAAACCGTTAGGATTACGGTAATTTAGCTTATTATAAAAAATAGCTACACTTATCAGTATTCTAATGAACCTAAAAACGTTTAAATCGAGCTATAAACAACGGAACTGCAGTCGTCTAAGTGAGCGTGGGTAGCGCCGAACTGACTACGGTACTTAGATTTTGGTACGAATAATCTTGAAAATAACGTGACAAAACGGCAAAATGAAAAAGTATGATTAACAAGCATCATTCAAAATGAAAAAGTATTATGAACAAGCATAATTTTTTTAACAGGCATCATTTTTTTTGTAAAAAAATTTTCTTAATTTTTTTACGAACTATTTTTAAAAATTCTCGTAACAAAAATAACGCTTCGTGTCATATCGAAATAAAACTCTTCATACTTGCACGTACTTGCGTTATATTTCAAAACAAAGGACTCAATGGTACTGGTCTGTACTGATGGACATGAGAGTGTAAACGTACGCACTCGAGACAGAGGCAGGTCGCTGACGTGCGAGAGTGTACAGCCGCCGTTATATTTTTTACATCGGCAACACTGAGATTCATTCCGAGGAATCCCTGCACCGTGCTGCGCCGTGAACTTTGGCACTTGTTGCTTCATTCATTTGAAATCATTTGGTCAGGCCTATGACACTTTTAGTACCAATAACTGCGAAATGGCGCTGCTATCGCCTTTTAAAACTAAAAAAATAGTTGATGTTTGATATGGGTTCCTTTAAAAAAAGTTCTTTAGCTTCATGAGGAGCCCTAAATTTTGCTAGTTTAAAAGCATTAATAAAGCTTTTTTTATTTGAATATTTGATCCATTTTAATAAATCATACATGAGTTGAAACAGACTCTTGAGTTGCTGTTGCCTTTATGTTGTTGCTAGGTAACAGCTACTAGGTTGGTACCCTCTAAGTTTAATTTTTTGACAATCTAAATAAAAATGCTAAGCATCTCCTTTTCAGATAACTAGATCATGTAATATGACATGCTATGGTTACATTACACGAATCAGATGTTTTTGACCCTGATTGATTTTTAGATACATAGTTTCATTAAATAATAAATATACGTACCAGCCCTTCCAATCACCAAAGTCATTTCTGGGGTATCATCCTCATTTTGCTCTCGAAAATAATTATAAATAAACAAATAAATAAACGCTACACACTCAAAGGCCCACACTAAGGTTTTCCCTTGTGTCGTGGGTCCCTTGAAACACACATAAAGAAAAATACAATGCTAGGTAGTAATAACTAACATTACTTAAATACTTAAAAGCAGTAGGTACAGTTTTAAAGTACAGTGTGTAATAAATATGCCTATTGGGTTTCTTCATGGGACAGACTGTCAGCCGACTCACCCTGCACTAGAAATAAATCTGTATTGCAGTGGTAAGACATCTAGTCAGTTCACGAGAGGCAAGGTTATGGTACTTATAGTTGAGTTGTTGTACAACTGAATAGGTACTTCGCTAAAGGCTTAACCAATTTCCAGAACTAGTAAATAAAAGTGAATAGATAGATTCTCAAATATAGACCCATATGTGTTGCCACAATTCCGTCAATATCATGTAGCGCAGAACACTTCACTTTATAATAAATGGCAATCAGCCATTTTGTGAAAAAATTGTGGATAAGAACTTTTTTGAGTGACACCCAGGTTACACCTTTAACACTCTCATGTTTTCAAAATGGTTCAATGATAATCAATGGAAAAGTAAAAGAAAAAAGAAAAATTTTCAATGACTATCAACGTCTGACCTTTTTGGTGGGAGCTGTCAGGCAACTTGAAAGACTACTTTAATTATTGAATTGTTATCTTTTTCGGTGACCCCAGTGTCATTACACGGTGTCACTCAGGGATAAATGAAAGAATTTTTCAAATCGGTCCAATATTTTCGCAGCTTATTCAAAGCAAACAAACAAAACAGAGCTTTCCTTTTTAATATTAATTTGATGTATATACCCTTAGGATGCTATAAGTCCTGGACTGAGAGTAAAAGTATTTTTTTTTAAAATGTTTTATATTATGATTCAACGAGAATGTGATAAATTGTCAGTGAAAACTGTTTTTGGCTTACGTGTTACCTAATGTGTATAATTTATATGTATTACATCATGCTGTAAGTTTTCCTAAATAAATTAAAAAAAAAAAAAAAAATACACATTACTCTCTCTGCTCTTTGTAGCTGACCCACGTGATGGAAAGTTTTGAATTTGAAAATTAAAATAATAGATATAGTGTGTCCAATTAAGAAATATACGTAACAGATTTTATGGACTTACCTACTTTACTCAGTGGTTCACCCAGAGCAATTCCGTTTTCAGTGAAGATACATGTGTAAGAAAAGCGAATTCTCTTGCCTTCTTCATCGAATTGGGTTTTGTCAAAATGTTTTTGACAAACGCGTTGTTTCAACAATTGCTCTTCAGAGAGTTCAAGGAGTATAGGATTTGTTGGCGCGAGAAAAGACATATCCACAAACTTCTTAGATAACTGTTTCTCGGGAAACAAAAAAACCGTAGCGTTTCACCTGTTGCAGTGCAACCACCAACACAACACTTAAGCGTTTCCATGTTAAAGCAGGTTACAAAAATAACCTAAGATGAAAAAATCGTCGACGGAGGAGGATTTGTGACAAGGATCTCAACTTCAAACTCAACATAAAATACACGAGCACTCAACTCGAGCTCGCAAGGGTTCATAGAATTACTCTTGAACGATAAAATTTTATATAAAAATCACTGTTCGCCGACCATCGGCTGAAGGAAAAAATCTTCAGCCGATACCTTGTTGTGCCGACAGCTCAATTCACCGAAAGGACGTTCTAAATAAAAATTTTTTGCCGATGGCACGATTTGCAGATAAGCCGGTTCACTGAAAGCTCGACTGAGCGAATTAGCTATTTATCGATAGAAAGAATTGCAGAAAGCACTGTTCATATTTTCATTTACTAATACTTACTACGCCATTTGTTGGAACATAAGGTTTAGTTTTATTAGAATAAAAAGTAGCTTATTTATTAATCTAGAGCAGCACATTCCATCAAAATCAGTCCGTTAGTTTTAGGCATAGAATAAATAAGGTGTAATTCACATTTGTTTGTTTAGATTTATTATAAAGTATTAATAAAAAAACTTATATAATTTGCAAAACAAATGTATTTATTTCAGATATAAAATTGTTACCAAATGTTGTTGATAATTTTGACACTCGAAATAATTTTTTTTCACGTACCTACAAAATAAATAACAAAATTTTATATGGAATCAAAGCTAAATGGTAATAATACGGGTTGCACATGGCAAAAGATGCTTATGACAATCATAAAATAAAATAAATATAAATGCATTTTAGTCATTTCTGCGACGAAAACTGAGAATAAGTACTGCATTTATTTAGCAATGCACTTCAGTAAACGCCTGTGCGAACCATGAGAGCAATCATAGATAATACCGTACTTGTACTTGCTCAGTGACAAGACGCCATCATGGCAGTTTGAGGTTATCTTGACATACAGCATGACGTCACAAGATGGCGAATTAAAGGCGATAGCAGCGCCATTTCGCAGCTATTAGTACTAACAGTGTCATAGGCCTGACCAAATGATTTCAAATGAATGAAGCAACAAGTGCCAAAGTTCACGGCGCAGCACGGTGCAGGGATTCCTCGGAATGAATCTCAGTGTTGCCGATGTGAAAAATATAACGGCGGCTGTACAATCTCGCACGTCAGTGACCTGCCTCTGCCTCGAGTGCGTACGTCACCCCTGAGTGCGTGCCTGCCTCTGATGGACACTCTCATGTCCATCAGTACAGACCAGTACCATTGAGTCCTTTGTTTTGAAATATAACGCAAGTACGTGCAAGTATGAAGAGTTTTATTTTGATATGATATGAAGCGTTATTTTTGTTACGAGAATTTTTGAAAATAGTTCGTAAAAATAATGAAGAAAATTTTTTGACAAAAAAAATGATGCCTGTTAAAAAAAAATATGCCTGTTCATAATACTTTTTCATTTTGCTGTGATTCTACTCGTTTTATCACGTTATTTTCAAGATTATTCGTAACAAAATCTAAGTACCGTAGTCAGTTCGGCGCTACCCACGCTCACTTAGACGACTGCAGTTCCGTTGTTTACAACTCGATTTAAACGTTTTTAGATTGATTAGAATGCTGATAAGTGTAGCTATTTTTTAAAATAAGCTAAATTACCGTAACCATAATGGTTTCTGTTCTTTTCACACAGTAAAAAAAGTTTAATTTTACAAAATGTCGTTTTTTGTAAATATTTATTTTGTTACTAGCTTTACACTAATGCATGTTTAGAATAAAACAATGTATATTAAATTATCTTTCAATTGAGACCCTATTTAAGTAAATCTGCCCAGTAGTTATCTAAATATAGCGTAAATCAAATAGGACCGGCCGCCATCTTTGATACGTCATAGCTACCCCCTCCATACCCTTAGAAAGTGACTACCGCACTTTTTGTGTTCAGGAAAACATGCCAAATAAGTACATACCAGTACTTCGTATGGCGGAGGTGAGTCCCACGAAAATCGTTATTTGAAGACTTTCTTACGAATGGGTCCCGCTCTATTAGGTTACATTAACATTTTGAAAAGTACCAAGAGCTTAAAATCTTACTAAGTCAAATTACAAGCCCGGTAGGTTCAATTTCATAAAATGAAATAATAATAATACTATTATTTTCATAATATCAATAATTTGTCAATTCAATATCCTAGTGTCATATAAATATTATTATAAGAGTTATTAGCAATCCTGAAAACTAATTTTCTATATCATATCAGTCTTAGAAACTGCAGTTGTTGCGGGTGCACTCAGAAAGAATTCCTGCGCAAATATGATCCATCTTCATAATTATTGTCTCTTTCTTTAGGTACCTACTTGCATCACAAGCACCTTTACTTAGTTCTTACCGGAATTTATTTCTTACATACATTTTGTCTTATCATCAATATACTTAATTTTTCTGTTGTGTTCACTCATATTCCAGTCTGAAATAGAAGTTCAGTTTTAAAAAAAAAACAGGAAAATAAGTGAGAGTAGGAAATATATAAAAAAGGAAAATGCAGGAAATATGGGTGTATGTGTATGTGGTCTTTGACCTTTATGGTCAAGATTGAAGTCATGAGTTAACCCATCTTATAATAAAAAAAAAGTAGGTAATATAAAACTGAGTCAGTCATTTTAGGTGCACTGGGTTAAAGTGATAGAATGGGCTAGTGTGGTCAGAGGGTCATGTTAGCAGCCCATTTTAAAACACAACGACCCAATGGTAAGATATTTACTTACTTGTGTATTTAGCTCGGAGATCTTTTTATTTCATTCAATCACATGGAACTGGCAACTACCCAGTGACTTTCTGTAAATTTTGCCCATTATCTAGGTTTGTCATGTTTATTTTAAATCCCAACATGGCATTATTTCTGGAACAGAAATAACACTTTATATCAATTGTTTGTTTGAGAGAAACAACCATTAATTACTATCAATCTTATACAAAATTTGGGGCACAACACACAAAATGCAAAGAAAATCAGGATTATTTACCTTTTCTCTGCCTATTCCTACCATCCTAACAAATTTAATTTAAGAATTTAATAGTGATGTATATACTACACACCTAGCCATGCTAGTGTTTAATTTCTCTTTGACATACATACATAGGTTCACGTCTTTGTTCGATTGCGGTAGGCAGAGACCACAGATTGCCACTTGCAACTATCCAAGCACACCTCTTTCACTTCTTCTCCATTCATAATTTGCTTCAGATACTCTTCGGATTCGGGTACTCCTAACACGGCCTTTTCTCAGTACATCGCCAATTTGGTCTAAGTTTTTCTCTTAGGGCGCCCTTCCAACCCTTTCAACTACATTCGCACTGTATATTTCTTTTGTCAATCTTCTTTCTTTCATTCTTTTCACACGTCCAAACCACCGCAACATTTCTCTCTCTATTCTTGTCACTATATCTTCTTTCATATCACATCGCTCTCGAATCTCGCTATTTCTCACCCTATTACTTAATTTCACACCACACATTCTTTCATTCGTCTTGGACTTAACGTAACCTTAAAATTAGTTTTTTTAATTTATCTCTTTTGGGGAAGGCAAAATAATCTTTTTGGTCGCTGGGTCATGTTAGGGGACGGTTTTTATTTATTTATTTAGTGGAATACACAACACAACAGAAATATATATATATAAGTAAATAATGGAGACTACAAGAATGAAATTAAGTAGGTAGGTATTAGTTACAATGAGATATAATCAAGGGCAATTTTAACCTTTTTCTAAAAATAACCTATTTTTATACCGCTTTATCTTCAATGTATTCGTTCTGAATAAGTTCCCCTCATTCTCCAGCCGATAATGTTTTATTTGTACGGAGAAATATAACTTCGAGAAGCAGCAAAACGGAGCGAATAGACTGTATCAATTTAATTTTTTTATCAACACACTGTTATAAGTTAGTTTACTGCATAATTCACTATCGCTATTACACACTATACAACTTTTTAATGTAGAAAACAAAAATTCATTGCACAGTACGAGTAAAACCACTTTCCATAAATAAAAAAGTACTCTGTGCAAACCTCAGACAGGGTGACTGACATTAGTGACAGTGACAGGACAGACAGGGACGGACGGATCCTTTTTAGGGTTCCGTACCCAAAGGGTACAAAATGGGATCCTATTACTAAGGCTCCGCTGGTGCTGTCCGTCCGTCTGTCTGTCACCGGGCTGTATCTCATGAACCGTGATAGCTAGACCAAGGGTCTTCAACCTTTTAGAACTTAAGGGCCAAGAATATTTTGACTTTACTTCGGCGGGCCGCGACAAAAAGAAAATATTCCATGATCTTAAGTAATTAAAAAACAATAACAGTTGAAGTGTATTAAAATCTACAAACAGGTAATAAATTTAATAAAATTCAATCAGTGAGATATTTCATACTGATTCTTAACTAAGTAATTTGTCAATATGTGACGTTCCAGGGGCAAAGGGACCTTTTGGTCGGTATTTAGTTACGCATATCCCTGTAATCTGCAATTCATAAGCTATTTAAATCCAAAAAGATTATCTTCGTACGATGTGTAGTAACGGAAATATTATTTTTTGAAATTATTCATCTAAATCATGCACTTTTAGGAAAAGGCAATTTTAGGTTAAAGGGCATGGAAAACTATGTTGTCATTGTAAGTTACATACGAGGAGCATTCTTTTAGCTTCCATTTCATAGAAAATAAAGCTAAATATCTATATAACAGAGGACAAACTTGTTAATATTCTTGAACCATGCGTACTGAACGTTTTCCGGAAATCACATATTTCTTTGATTTAAATGTTATTTTTGCAAGGAAGTTTCTTACAAAAATATACCCCTCATGGACTTGTTTCTGTGACCAACTTCACCACAGCAAGTGCGCGTAGGTTTTTTACGTGTTTTGACCTGGAGACCACTGCAACTCGACGAAACATTTACCAATATCTCGGAAACTAAAACCCGCCATAAGGTACCTTTTCATATGGACATATCTGTCCCTATCGTGGTTGTTGCAATTATCAAACTGTTCTCAAGGTGACCATCGGTGATTTTTACCTTTGACTTCACGTTTTTCATTCGAGAAAATCATTGCTCGCATATATAGGTACTGCCAAACAGATATGTCATTTTCAGTACATTATCTCTGATTTTAGGAAAATCAGAAACAGGGATGTAATTTGAATAAAACTCAAGCAATCCTGAATTAAATATCTTTCAAAGTAGAGTTGCGTTGCAGTAAAGTAAACGAAAAGCGATCGGTGTTTCACTATTCCGTTTCAGTAAAATCTATTTTTTATTATTCCGACGTCAACTATGACGTCAACTATGCGATCACCACACGGCGGAAATTTTCAAGATTTCCGCCGTGTGGTGATCGGTTGAGAATAACTCCACCCAATCTCTTTCCGTGGGTGTCGTAAGAAGCGACTAAGGAAACAAAAATGAGACCTGCCTCCTAGTACCTAATCCATCTTAGGCAACGAAACCTCAGTTTGTTTTCAATCTGAGGTGGCGTCTTATGGTCTCATGCGGTGTGGTAGGCTCTGTAAAGGGCCGTTTGGTTCGCAACCACCCTCCTACCGAAGTCCGACGCCAAACAGCTTGCTGTGTTCCGGTGTTCCGTCGATGCGTGGGAGTACCAGTGCCTTAATTGGCATTTTCTAGGTTAATTCGCTTCATCATCGACCTCGCCTATGACCTTTGTCAAGATTGGGGTCAAGAGTTAACCCATCTCATAATAAAAAAAACAAAGATTTTGTATTTCTGTTGCCGTTATAACAACAAATACTAAAAAACAGAATAAAATAAATATTTAAGGGGGGGCTGCCATGCAACAAACGTGACGGAACCCTTCGTACGTGAGTCTGACTCACACTTGGCCGGTTTTTTTCTTCAAAAAGTGGAGATAACACTGGAGATCTAGAGATGGGCAAATTATAATCGAAAAAATAAATATAAATAAACTTTAAAATTCGTAAAAATATTAATTTTAACTCACACTTATTATTGATAAATATCGAAAGCGAAGTGTCAGGAACTCCTAACCTAACTTAAGAAAAGAAAATGTTACAGGAAACTTCTATTACTTTTGAGTATTTCATAAAGATTCGGTTTATTTGGTCTAGTTGTTAAATTTTCATCCCATGTGGAGCATAAAAAGAAACTTTTTTTTCCATATTTCAATAAATATTTTTTTTTTGGGAAATGTCGTTTTTAATTCATCTTACCTACTTGGTACTATTTTATTTAACAGATGATAATAATGACTTTCTGAAAGTGTTCCCGACAAAACTTTCATAGTTTTTTTTAGAATTCAATTAAATTCGTAAACTACTATTTATATTGTTATAAACGTTTTGTTATTGGAAATTGTCTTAGACCATACACATTGTAAAAGAAATCCCATCAAAACAAACTTGTAGCATACAAAAAAAAATGATTGCAAATCTCGCAAAGTAGAGCGTGATGTCGAGCCAGCGTACACACTGACAATAGTCTTTATTTGTTAGACTTTAGTGTAGTCTTTATTTGTTCCCCTTTACGGGGAACTATTTATTTTATTTTTGCACTGATTGCGCTCTATTTATGGGCATAACCAAATATGTACGCCCATTTTGTGTACGTTACCTTAACTGTCATCAGAATTTATATCAAACGCGGCTTCAAAAAATGGAACCTCATAACGTTCTGTCTACCCCGTGTCTTAAAATACGTTTGTATTACTCGTGTGATCAGAGTAAAATAGAGGAGACCTATTCTCGGCATCGGATGGCTACTTAAACTGTTTCCAACATGGTTTGATAGCCAATATAACTTAAGCAAAGATCCAAATTCCTTTAATTCAAATAGTGATATTTGTTGCTTAATTAATCGTGTAGGCATGATGTAATTAGTTCACAATTTCTTCGAGAATGTTATCGATATATTTTTGCACATCACCATAATACAGTTTTTTTAAATTATACACGTCAACTCAAGGGGAAACATGAACCAAGCTTGAACGCGCCCGTCTATGGCTCCAAAACCGGAAGTCATAGTCCACGAATGAGAATGTGTGAGTGTATATGTAAACAAAAAACGAGGGCACAGAAAACGGTGGTGTACAAAAATTTAACGTTACAGTTTTATGAGTCGCTGTCAAATGCGCGGTCATGAAAAACGGGTGTGTACAAAAATGAGGTGTGCATGGCGGAGGCAGGCAAAAGCAGTGGCGCAAATAATATGACCGGTCGCCGTCATGTACAGCAGCGTTTTTGGTGAACTGACTGGATTTAAAAAACTGGGGCACAAAAAACGGGAGTGTGCAAAGCGGGTGGCTCGTTTAAAGCGTGTGTACAAAGCAGGGACTCAACGTGTTTCGTTCGTGTTATCGTGTCACTGCAACTGCAAACCAAAGTTTACATGTTTTTCTGAAATTATCATTAAAACACTTCTAATTACTGTTAATTCGCATACTATAGTGATTATGTGACTACATCTATTGTGCGCCGGCGGTGTAAGATAAGGGTAAGTAAATATTTTATCTAATATTCACGTCCTGTGTTCTGTAAACTCAAGTAAATCCCATTTGGTTATTATTTTCGATGTTTTTATTCAACAATACAAGTAATTAGCTTCGTTGACGCATGACCTTTGCAGTGTCTTGACGATAATTGTAGGATTTTCGTTGGAAATGGTTAAAGTTGTACATTTAAGATTTTCAATGTTTTTGAGTAAAATTCATTGACATTGGACGTTGGTCGCATGTTTAGTTATTTATTTAGTAGATCCGGACCGGTTCGAGCGCTTCCATAACTTACTTGGTGAATTCTTATTAGAATCTGCTTATAACTTTTGAAAAACTATTCATAATGGATCTTTTGCAGACATGTGGTTTAGATGTTATTATTTTTTACCTACCTTCAGATAAAATAAAGTAGGTATTTAGCCAGCGTATTATCACTGTTGTGGCCTTATTATGGTAATTGAATGTTTTCTGTGCTAAATAAATTGTTGTTTATCTGTGTATGACTATGTTGTACATGATTTGCAGTTTTTTTCTTCATTTGAAGTTGTAATTTTAGTTTTTTTTTATTGAAACACTTCAATACTTAATCATCTAACCTTTGATTTACTCCACTTGCACTAAGATTTAGCTGTGGGTTCAATAATAACTTTTTCAATGATGATAACTTAAATTAAGTGGAATCCTCTGTTGGGATTTTTAAAAAAATACGGGATTTCAGTTTATTATCCGGGACAAATAAAAACCAAATTATTTCGTTCAACGATTTCATAATTAAAAACGAAGTACGGTAAAAATACGGGACAGAGTCAGTCCCGCCGGGACATTGTAAACTATGCCTAAAATGGGTACGTATTACAATACCGAAAATTCAAAATACCGATGGTTGAAAAACCTACGCTTAAAACATCGAAAGTTAAAATACCGAACGGTTGGAATGCCGATGTTCGATATAACTAAACATATAATACCGATATTTAAATGACCGAATGTTCAAAATACCGAATTTAAATGACCGAATGTTCAAAATACCGATGTTTACATGACCGAAAGTTCAAAATACCGATACACGAAATACCTATGTTTAAAAACATCGATGTTCAAAATACTAAAAATTGAAATGCAACTACAGTCGTTTCTGGCACTTCGCCGGCCGCTGCCGCGGCACGCTCGCTTCGCTCGCTCGGCTCGTGCGTTGGGGTCGCAGTTCTAACCAAACCTAACCCGTCAACCCTTGACGGGTTGGTTGGGTTAGGCTACTAACAAACCTACACGTCGCAGTTCCGTTTGTCATATAAACAGAGAAAATAAAACATTTTTACTATTGAAAACTTTATGGACAGGATGTCCATAAACCGAAAACTAAAATTCGGTATTTTAGTTTTCGGTATTTTAGCCTTCGGTATTTTAGCTTTCGGGATTTCAATCTTCGGTATTTTAGCCTTCGGGATATTAAGTCATAGGTATTTCAACCTTCGGGATTTCAAACTTTCGGTCAAACAAACATTCGGGATTTCAAACTTTCGGTCAAATAAACATTCGGCCATATAATTTTCGGTCTTTCGTCCATAGGTCTTATGAAATTCGGTTTTCTATACTTCGGTATTGTAATACGTACCCCCTAAAATACGGGACGTCCCAGGAAATACCTACGGGAAGTCTGGCAACGCTAGTCACACCACTGTAATGACTTGATTTGCAAAATTCTAGGCATACTCCAAATGTGAAACAGGTTATATAGTTCTAGAAACAAAAAAAATTTAAATTGCATGCAATAAAAAAAAGCAATGAATAAATTCTTTATCTCTCTATCTAAAAAAAAATAGCCTTTATATTCAATCTATTCATCCATTCATGCATTAAATACATTTCTTTATTCAATAAACTTTACATTTCTTCATTAAATGTTATTGTTATGAATTTTCTTCCTATTATTTTTTTTTTTTACTTTATTACTTTCTGCATACATTTTATTTTCTTATTAATTTGGTTCATAGTTCTCTATCTAGTGCCTCTCTTCTCCATGTGGCTCCAGCAATATGTTTTAAACCGTCTTCCTGTCGTATGAATGTGTGCACCTATGAATGTATACTACATGTGAGAATACAGTGGTACTTTCCTACTTAACGTCTTGGGCCTAAGGCCTAGAATCTATGCTATAAAAAAATTATAAAATACTTTGGTTACTCCTTAATCATTTACAAAAATGAGACAACCTCAGAAAGTACCTAATAAAAATCTGGTGATAAAGTTGTGTCGTGGTTGTCTGGCTCGTTCCCTGTGACATTTCTAGGGAGTATTATGACTATATTGGGTGAATTCAAATTAGTTCTTGGGAAAATGAAGTATGTGAATCAATCAGCCACTAAACTGAACAACTTTCCCACATAGGTCGAAATGTGAAACAAAATTTGCACCACACTTCATTTCTGGGTAGGCTATGGCAAGCGGTTCGTTGTTGGACAATCAAACATGTTTGTCTCTTTAGTATGAGAAGTTTATAATTTTTTTGTGAATTTCATATACTCCTTCCCATGAACAACTTTTACTTGGAGCAAGTTTAGTTTCATAAAGAGATTCACTCCTAAAGATTCGCTAACTAATTTTAAGGCTCATGTTACAAAAGGAGACTCAAGTCTTGATCTATACTCAAGTATTGATTGTTTTTTTTTATTTTTTTATTATAAGATGGGTTAACTCTTGACCTCAATCTTGACCATAAGGTCAAAGATGAGGTCGACGATGGAGCGAGTTAACCCAGAAAATGCCTATAAAGGCACTGGTACTCCCACGCACCGACGGAACACAGCAAGCTGTTTGGCGTCGGACTTCGGTAGGAGGGTGGTCGCGAACCAGACGGCCCTTTACAGACGCTACCACACCGCATGAGACCATAGGATGACACCTCAGATTCAGAAAAAATGAAGTGTCGTTGCCTGGGATGGATTACTAGGAGGCAGGTCTCATTTTTGTTTCCTTAGCCGCCTCTTACGACACCCACGGAAAGAGATTATCTCTTTCTCTCACTATCAAAATGACAAAGACGACTGTTACTTAAGTATAGATCAGAACCTGATTCGGATTCTGTAATACGGGCCAATTTCACCCCAGTCCCCATATATTAATTAGGTGTATCTGATGGTATTGCAATACCTACTCCAAGCCGAGATCTTCTTATCGTGTAGGTATAGTCAAGCATGTGGCGAACTTGGCTAACCCTGGTGTCAGAGTTTTCAAACCGCAGACTTGGTTTTAACAACTGTAGTCAATTGACAACAGCTGGGACCGACCGCTTAACGGGCCCTCCGAAGCACGGAAACGCTTGTGATAAATTGCCACTTTGGTCACCCATCAGGTTCCCTGCCTCTGTGTACGTCGCTTAACCTCAATGATTGGTTAAGATCAGCGGGCGCCACTGGGCTACGAGCGCTTCAGTCGAGATTATTGTTGGATAACAACATGTGCAATTGTGCATGAGTCCCGACTCACTCTTGGCGAGATTTCAACAAGCTCCATTAAAACACAATAAAATCGACAGTCAATCAACCAATCTTGATAATTTTCGGTTGTAAAATGTACAAACATGAGTAACCATTGATGGTAAATGGTATAGCAATTCAATTCAGGGCCTACGCAAGCCTAATTGGTCTTACTGGATCGCAAGTGCTACTTTACAGAGTCGTATTCAGTGGTGTTAGGGCCCACGGCCTTATTTAGTTGACCTCATCTCTTCGTGGGTGTCGTAAGAGGAAAACACAAACTTGACCTATTGTAATAATTAATCCATCAAAGATACCTCAATATATTTTGATTTGAATCTGAGGTGACGTCCTGCGGTCCCATGCGGTATAGCAATTCAATTCAGGGCCTGTGGTAGGCAAAGGGTCGTCTGGCTCGCGACCCTACCTAAGTCCAACGCCAAGCAGTTTCGTGCATGAGAGTTCAATTGCCTTAATTGAATTTTCCATCGTCGACCTCATCTATGATCTTAGTCATGATTGAAGTCAAGAGTTAATCCACCTTAAAAGAAAAAAAAGATAATTAGAGGTGTTTCGAAGGGTGCCCCTTGGTCCTATATGGATTGTTAAAAAACAAAAAAGATTAGAAGGACTGCAAGGTGTCTTTTGGGGGCAAATAATAAAACAGCTGGATACTTCTACGTAACAATATAATTTGCTTTTTACAATATATCCACAGCTGAAAACTAAGACACCTCTTATTAAGTGCTATTGCACGCCTATGCTCGAAATTACACTTGTTCCGCGAGCTAATCACAATCAATCCGCAAAGATCAAACAATGAATTCTCAATGATCAAACACTGAATACACCACGATCAAACAATGAATGGCGCAAGGCCAGATCTTCAATCATTTCGAATCATGACATCGAATACCATTTCAAACCTTTGAAATTGATATTCGAATTATCTTCTTCGAAATGACCGAATGAGAAAGAAGTTGCATTATGCCCGATCCTCCCTGAAGGTCTGCATACCCGGCGCCTCCACCATTTGCAAGGTGTCTTTTGGGGGCAAATAATAAAACAGCTGGATACTTCTACGTAACAATATTATTTGCTTTTTACAATATATCCACAGCTGAAAACTAAGACACCTCTTATTAAGTGCTATTGCACGCCTATGCTCGAAATTACACTTGTTCCGCGAGCTAATCACAATCAATCCGCAAAGATCAAACAATGAATTCTCAATGATCAAACACTGAATACATCACGATCAAACAATGAATGGCGCAAGGCCAGATCTTCAATCATTTCGAATCATGACATCGAATACCATTTCAAACCTTTGAAATTGATATTCGAATTATCTTCTTCGAAATGACCGAATGAGAAAGAAGTTGCGTTATGCCCGATCCTCCGTGAAGGTCTGCATACCACAGGACTTTACTTTCTGTGTTTATTTATTGAAGAAAAACGTTTGCGGATTTTTTAAATAAGTATGAATGTTACTTAGATTGATCAATTGCGTTAAATAGCTTTCTTTCCTAATAAATATCCAATTGTCAGTGCACGCTCACGATCATGACATGATGTTGAGCTGAAATGGGAAGTCTCCAAAATAATGACGATATTTTGTGTTTTCCCCTGTGTATAAATAAATTAAAAAGTACTGTACCTCAAATAGTCAGCAAACGAATCTCTAAATGCTTTTATTGTGTCGCACATTTTGACTTCTCCACACCGCAAAAGTTTTTGATGGCCTGGATAGTTCTGATCGATTTTACGAAAGTCTCATTAAAGACTTAGGTCTTATTGAGCTGGAACACAACGCTCATAGCAAAGCTCAAAATAGAATAGCCCCAATGTATTTAAAAAGGGCCTCCCTTCTTCTTCTTATCGTGTAGTGTAGGTATAGTCAAGTGTGTGGCGAACTTTGGCTAACCCTGCTGGTGTCAGAGTTTACAAACCGCACTATGGAGGCCATATGGTTTTAACGACTGTAGTCAATCGACAACAGCCGGGACCGACAGCTTAACGTGCCCTCCGAAGCACGGAAACCGGGCCTCCCTAACTCCAGGCCTGTGCCTCAGAAGCCGCGTAGTAATTAATTGTTATGGGTAGCGTTAACAAGACAAGCAGTCTGTATTGTGCAGACAAGCGCCGAGTCTGTGCGTTCAATATGCTAATATAGCATACATAATGGTAATGTTATTCTTATTGTCAGTCGTTGCTTTAGAGCAGCTGTTTTTGCGGCAACTATATGACAAAAACGACCAAGAGAGTCTCGTGTCGAGCCACGCGTATTGTCTGGTTCCCTACATTTTTTTAACATTTTTTTATAGAGGCTTCACAGTCACTCCAAGTGACCATTCCGCAGCCTCATAGGATATTTTTTTCAGTTTATCCAAGTGGTCGGTCTAGGAATCTATACAGCCCAACTGCTCGCTCTGACAGTGAGTTGGACAGCCAGCAATTGAGCTGTCCATTATGGGCATTAATTGACCCTATATACCTTTGTCTTAGATCTGCGTTCCGGACATATTCTAGCAAGGTTTCCTAGTTGAAAAAATGTATTTTATTATTTGATCGACCATTAATTATTAATTTAAAAGACAATCTACTTAGTCGTTATAGTTTTCCTATTAATTTCGTTACAAATGTTCTGCTACTGAATTTTTTCAGATTTTTAGAACCAACGGTTTAGCTGGTGGGGGTAGACACTTAAATCTTACTAATATTGTCACTTTAAAGCTAAATAATTTTTCGAAAACCGATCCCTAAGTTGAAAAACTTTCTTGACAAACCTCTATTAGCTTTCAAACAGCTAAACTGATCTCCCTTTTACATGTAAATGTGGGCACCCGAAAAATAATTTTCTTAAAAAAATATTTTTCATTTCGTCTGCTTCTTCTTATCGTGTAGGTATAGCTTAGTGTGTGGCGAATTTGACTTACCCTGGTGTCAGAATTTTCAAACTGCACAATGGCCTCTGACTTGGTTTTAACGACTGTAGTCAATCGACGACAGTCGGGACCGACAGCTTAACGTGCCCTCCGAAGCACGAAAATACTCGTGATAAATTGCCACTTTGGTCACCCATCAGGCTCCTTACCTCTGTATACGTTGCTTTACCGCAAGTGCCACTGGGCTACGAGCAAGCGATTCATTGTTTGCTTAATTAATATGTATAAACCGCGGACGGACGGGAGAATAGACTGTAAGCAGACAAGCGGACACAGCGAAACTACAAGGGCTCGTAGTATGTTACGGTACCCTAAAAAGGCATTTTTAGTCTCGTGGTTAACTAGGCAATACTAGACATCTATTTCTGTACTGATGTGAAAGTCTTTAAGTTAAAATGAGCCCATTCTGCCTTTCCCTTTCTTCTGTCGGATTGCCCGACACACTGCACTGTTGTTCATATTCAACAGTGTTTTAATTTTTTTTACGAAAATTTTATTTGTTTTTACTTACGTACTTACTAACTTTGGAGTCCCCAGTACAGTGCTAGCCAATGCCAATCACTTGTAGACTCTGTCTTCCAGCCGATTTCAGTGCTTGTGTCAACTCGTCCTGTTTCATATTTTTGGGATGGCTTCGCGGACCACTTCAAGTGCTTCCAGGTACCAACACTGTTAACAACCACTGCTCTACGGCATCGGGTACTATTATTTATTCTGTGTCTACGGTGTGTACTAATAAGAAAATAAAGAGTCAAACTTATAAACATTAACTTTAGGCAGGCGCCAGGTGCTTTACAGCTACTAAATGTATACCTAATAATAATCTCAGTTTAACCACATTTCGTAGCAAAACCACTCTTATCTCAACGACATAAGAGTGCATGTAATTATCTGCAATAGCTATTCAATATTCATGAACGCAATGCTAATATTATGCCACAGAATAGATAGTTATGTTTATTGATAGAGGCAGGTCGTTGGTATGGCCTCTTTTTAATGGAAGTGGCTATTTAATTTGGTTGGATTATGAGTATGTAAATAATGATGCCTTTTTGGTCTGTAGGTAAATGAACACAGCAGTTTCCTAAGGTGTTGTTTATACATAAGCGTTAAGACCGTGTGATGATCGGTTTAGAATAACACCACCCAATCTCTTTCCGTGGGTGTCGTAAGAGGCGACTAAGGAAACACAAATGAGACCTGCCTCCTAGTAATCCATCCCAGGCAACGAGACTTCATTTTTTTCTGAATCTGAGGTGTCGTCCTATGGTCTCATGCGGTGTGGTAGGCTCTGTAAAGGGCCGTCTGGTTCGCGACCACCTCCGACGCCAAACAGCTTGCTGTGTTCCGTCGGTTTGTGGGAGTAACAGTGCCTTTATAGGCATTTTCTGGGTTAACTCGCTCTATCGTCGACCTCATCTTTGACCTTGTGGTCAAGAGTTAACCCATCTTACAAAAAAAAAAAACGTGGCGCGGCGATGCGGCGATCAAAGCAACGTAAAATGCATCTTAATAACTATGGAGGTAAGGTTTTTATTCGTCCGTTGCTCCGTCTTCAGGCAAATGATCGGTCGAGGTCTTTTCCTTTTTCTATTTTCGGAAAAAAAACCTTTTCTTCGTAGATATAAGATGCATTTTACGTTGATTTGATCGCTGCGTCGCCACGCCACGTCGTCGCTTGTGTATAAACGGCGTCTGAAACAAAAAATAATCAATGAATACTGAACCTGCACATTAATAACTATCTTTCCGCTCGTGACTTCGTTCCCGTGGGAATTCAGGAAAATCATGTACCTTATGTTCATCAGGGATAATGTAGGATTCTAATGGTGAAAGAATTTTTCAAATCTGTCCAGTAATTTCGGAGCCTATTCAATGCAAACAAACAATCAAACCTTTCCTCTTTATAATATTAGTATAGACTAGCTTTCCGCGCGGGACTTCGTTCCCGTGGGAATTCGGGAAAATCATTTTCCCTATGTCCATCCCGGATAATGTAGGATTTTAATGGTGAAAGAATTTTTCAAATCGGTCTAGTTTTGGAGCCTATTCGATGCATACAAACAAACAATCAAATCTTTCCTCTTTATAATATGTATAGATAATAAGCTGGAGGTTGCATAACATGACTTTAACATGGAAAGTTTCAAGAAACTAATTGAATTTTATCCAAATTTCGCCGTAGTGCGAACAAAGAGTTGTCACGGCCACGGTCTCGACCCGACCTTGACGATTACGTATCGTTATGTATTATAATTACGATTACGCTGAAGTGGCAGTGGGCTGGCCATGTCTGTCGCAGAACCGACGAGCGTTGGAGTAGACAGGTTCTCGAATGGAGACCACGTTTTGGCAAACGTAGTGTCGGACGCCCCCCAGCCAGATGGCCAGATGACCTAAAGAAGATAGCGGGTAGTGGCTGGATGCAAATAGCGAAGGATCGTGCAAAGTGGCGCACCTTGGGGGAGGCCTATGTTTAGCAGTGGACTGCAATAGGCTGAGATGATGATTATGTATTATAATTATAACCACAGAATATGTAATAGCTGGTATAACACATGAATGAATGAATGAATGAATTATATTGCACAGACAAACAAAACGTAAATAAACAAACAAACAGAATGTACAAAAAGGTGACCTTATTAATTAACGGACACACTTTAAATAATTTCGTATCATCCATTACTCTCATTTTCGACAATTTCTCGGAACTAAGAAACACTGAAATACGGAGAACCAAACTGACCGACACAGCGAAAATATTAATTACTAGTATTCCGCTCGGGACTTCGTTCACGTGGGAATTCAGGAAAATAATGTAGCCTCTGTCCATCGGGGATAATGTAGCTTTCTAATGGTGAAAGATTTTTTTAAATCTGTCCAGTACTTTCGGAGCCTATTCAATGCAAACAAACAAACAATCAAATATTTCCTCTTTATACATATATTAGTATAGATAAGAAACTGAATCATAAGAATTTGAAAAATTCTTTCACCATTACAATGCTACATTATCCCTGCCCTGAGTAACATAGGCTACATATTTTTCCCGAATTCCCACCGGAACGAAATCCCGGGCGGAATGCTAGTCAATACTAATATTATAAAGAGGAAAGATTTGTTTTTTTGTATGTAACGAATAAACTTAAAACTACTGGACCGATTTCAAAAATTCTTTCACCATTAGGATGCTACATTATCCCTGAGTAACATAGGCTACATAATTTTCCCGCGAATTCCCACCGGAACGAAATGCCAGTCGAGCTAGTAACAAATAAATTCAAACTATTGGACCGATTTCAAAAATTATTTCACCATATCCCTGAGTAGCATAGGTTATACATATATACATATGTTCCTCAATTTCACATTTCCTCGAATTTTCTGTTTTCGTTATGGCTCAGTAAACTTCTTGGGATTTTCCAACTTCTAAATTATTCAAGCCAGCAATCGGTAGGAAGATTATCCTTAAGTCGAGCTTTGAAATTTTCAAGAGGCACATTTCAACTTTCAGGGCAAAGTGGTTTCAATGGATACTTTTATATTTAAACAGCGAAACGTACAGACCTAATAGTTTATGCGCTTACGAATCGATAGAGACCAAAAAGGTTATTTTTCACAAAAGTTTTGGTTTCCTGCAAAATTGAATTCAAAATTAAATCACAATCGTGATTTTTGCCAATTTATAAGTATTTTAATCAAAATTAAAGTATAGAATGGCGAAGTCGCCAATATCAAGTAAAGAAACCCGTACGGGTTGTAGTACGACAGAGCCTCGACCGTTGATCAGCAGGGTACACACTATAGTCTATTTGCCGAATGAAGCTAGCAAAGCGCTTTCTCTTTCCCACATTTGAATACAAACTGAAAAGGACAAAAAACTATTAAGCCCCGCGACCCTTTGGAATCCATAGGACTCGTTCACAATGCTAATACTTTAACGATCGTGTGTAGCTCAGGCCAGCAGACCCACGGAATTTAAACAATGAATTTAGGTATTCTATGTATGCCAATATACAGTGCCTTCCTAGTGCCTATTGATGCCAAAAGAACCATATCTAGTGCCATCATAGTTTAAGAAATATAGGTCGTTGTTTGTGGGTCTGCTGGACGGATATCAGCCCAGCAGACCCACCTCTCGTACACGGAAACGGCTAAAGTTAGAGACATGGTTCTAGTTCTAAGCTTTAATGCTTTACTTGGTGCCATCGAGAAAAAAGTTTCAAACATAGTGCTTCAAGCGTTTTGGAGCTATAAAACGATCTTGGTGTGCCTGCTGGGCGGAGGTTCAACGCAGCAGACCCACCTCTCGTACACGGAAACGGCTAAAGTTAGAGACATGGTTCTAGTTCTAAGCTTTAATGCTTTACTTGGTGCCATCGAGAAAAAAGTTTCAAACCTAGTGCTTTAAGCGTTTCGGAGCTATAAAACGATCTTGGTGTGCCTGCTGGGCGGAGGTTCAACGCAGCAGACCCACCTCTCGTACACGGAAACGGCTAAAGTTAGAGACATGGTTCTAGTTCTAAGCTTTAATGCTTTACTTGGTGCCATCGAGAAAAAAGTTTCAAACCTAGTGCTTCAAGCGTTTCGGAGCTATAAAACGATCTTGGTGTGCCTGCTGGGCGGAGGTTCAACGCAGCAGACCCAACACGATAGCTCCATAACTAGAAGGTAATTGATTTGAAATCTCATATCAACGTTTAGTGTGTAATTAGTGCCTTAGCTTAACATAAAAATATCTGTTTAATTTGACTTCCAAACATAACAAATAGCCTCTGAAAGTTCTGCATACATTTCAAAATGAATACAGTCGCGTACATAATCAATAGTTTTTACGTAATTGTTGATACAATATGGATTAAATGTCTTTTTTACAAGCTTGTATTTTATTTTCAATGTTCGTAAAGGTGATTTTTGTCCACCAAGTGACCTTTTATGTACTTACTAAGTCTTCCCCCTTGCCTGCGTGCGGAGTTTATTAGTTATTAGCACAGTTTAAGCGCTAAGTACCTAAATCAAAAATTACGTAGTTTAATTTTGATATATGATGAAAATATATCTTCAGGTTTTATTAGGTGTGCGTTATCGTCTTAACTTATATTCAGAATACAAATATATCTCGGTACTGTGTGACTGTGTATAAGATTGGGACTTAAAAATTTAAGAGTTGAAAAATGTTTTTTTTAATGGGTAAGTTAATAGCATATAAATTATGTAATTATGAGTTTGGTTTATTTTATGTTTATTTTTGTCCTTAGAGACTGTATTTTAGAGCATTTAAAGAAACGCATTTTAATCAAAAAAACATTTTTACTCTTGATTTATTTTTGGTTTTTTATTGCTAAACGAATAGATTATACGAAAAAAAAATTATAATGAAGAATTAAAATAATCTAAGTAGAGTTTTTCGACAAGAATGCGTGTGAATTTCAAAATTTAGGTAAGAAAAACTTCTATCAGAAAATCATAGATGGCGCATTGCCCCGCACTGTCACCGCGCCACCGCACTGTGCCGCTGCGCCGACGACGCGACGGCGTTTCGAATTGGGATTACTATTTTGTCATTTTACCATTTTGTTTTTTGACATTTTGTCTGATTAGCTTCTAACCGCCGTTTAACCGTTAGTTATATTTTTGGTGAACACGGGCCTTAGATAATTTTTTTAGAATTATGTAATCCTACAACTTGTGATAACAATTTATGCTACCAATGGTATTTTTTACTAAATGGGTCTTACTCATCGCTAGCTAAGTTCTCTTTGTGGTTTTTTTTTAACATAAAAAGAAAAGCAAGTAAGCATATCAACTTGAAGTGGCTTTTTAAATTCAAATATACAAGTTCCCGTACATCTGAAGGAACGCTAAAGGCCACAAGTAAAATGATATCGAGAATGACCCAATAAAAAGTTATTTTATGATTTTATGTATTTTGATATTTTATACTACCGACGTTGATTGTTATAAATAAATGATAACCTTTCAAACCGTATTTAATTACTCACTAATTAATGTCTCATAACTAATGTTCACTAAACATACAGATTTTAATTTCAACTGATAATTATCACATCATAAATAGAAAAGAAAGTTTCAAAACAGGTTTAAATTTACAATTTTTATATATTTTAACGCTGGTTCTTACCACGATTTGTGTACATATATCACCTCAACTAAGCATATAAAAAGTGATGAGAACCCGTGTTAAAATATATAATTTTTTTGAAAAAATCTTTAAAATCCTAAACTATAGTGTTTTCTTATTATTATCCAAAAAAAGTGGTGAAACATTTTTGACACGATCGGGATTCGAACCCGGAAGCTCGCGCTGTTAAGCCATCTGACGATTTACCTAAACCATAGTCAAGTGCTGAAAGTCATCTACCCTTTATTAGCGCATAGGCCGCGCATAGTCTTAAATGCATTAACAATCTTATTGTGAGACAACGCATCATAAAACAGTAGCGCCATCTATTGGTTTGGGAAAGCAACATGCAGATGCGTAGCCCATTTTTTTTTTAATTTATTGCCTAGTCGCCTTTTACCTTTTTACAAAATAAGTTGGTATATCTATATAATAGGTACGAGTATGTAGTACATTACTATTAGGATACATGAACGATTACGAATGGGGTTATAAACTAAAAGCTCTTTAGAGGTGGCAGCATTGTTGACTGTTCCGTGTCAAGCTGCGGCGCTGTCATTTTATTTAGATTGCGAGCAAGTGTTTTTTATTTTTTTTGCGGAAATAATTACTCAAATTAAAGTCAAATTACAAAGATGTGTACTTCAATTGAAAGAAGAGTTGAGTAAAAGAAAAGCTACTTTTTTTAAACTTTTTTTTTGGATCTTTGGGGAATACATGTACACCGTATTTTTGCAGTTAATAGCTGTGCAAATTGTCAAAATTCATTAATTTACTATAAATAAATTGTTTTTTTACGAAACTAATATGGAGAATGACAGCTACACGTAAAATTTTAGGATCAGTCAACAGAGGCGACATCTGAAGTGAGAAATTGGCAGTTTATTACCCCATTCAAAAAATATGTTGGCATATGTAACCTAATAAATTGAGTTTTGAGCGTGACTGTACCTCGGTTGTTAAAATGTATGGAGAACTTTCAGAGGCTATTTGTTATGTTTGGAAGTGAAATTAAACAGATATTTTTATGTTAAGCTAAGGCACTAATTACACACTGAACGTTGATATGAGATTTCATACCAATTACCTTCTAGTTATGGAGCTATCGTGTTGAGTCTGCTGCGTTGAACCTCCGCCCAGCAGGCACACCAAGATCGTTTTATAGCTCCGAAACGCTTGAAGCACTAGGTTTGAAACTTTTTTCTCGATGGCACCAAGTAAAGCATTAAAGCTTAGAACTAGAACCATGTCTCTAACTTTAGCCGTTTCCGTGTACGAGAGGTGGGTCTGCTGCGTTGAACCTCCGCCCAGCAGGCACACCAAGATCGTTTTATAGCTCCGAAACGCTTGAAGCACTAGGTTTGAAACTTTTTTCTCGATGGCACCAAGTAAAGCATTAAAGCTTAGAACTAGAACCATGTCTCTAACTTTAGCCGTTTCCGTGTACGAGAGGTGGGTCTGCTGCGTTGAACCTCCGCCCAGCAGGCACACCAAGATCGTTTTATAGCTCCGAAACGCTTGAAGCACTAGGTTTGAAACTTTTTTCTCGATGGCACCAAGTAAAGCATTAAAGCTTAGAACTAGAACCATGTCTCTAACTTTAGCCGTTTCCGTGTACGAGAGGTGGGTCTGCTGGGCTGATATCTGTCCAGCAGACCCACAAACAACGACCTATATTTCTTAAACTATGATGGCACTAGATATGGTTCTTTTGGCATCAATAGGCACTAGGAAGGCACTGTATATTGGCATACATAGAATACCTAAATTCATTGTTTAAATTCCGTGGGTCTGCTGGCCTGAGCTACACACGATCGTGGGTTTGCTGTTCTTTCAAAACTCTGTAGATAGAGCACCAGTGCACACCTAATGACGATGCAACTGTTCTGCATATATCGTTGTGTGAAGCAGTCGGTGTAGCAGTTTTTAATGTGTTGAACATGTTGCACATCATAATTTTTTCTGTCGAAGAAAAGGCCCGTTTACTCTTCCTTCTACCATATTCACGAAATCCAAGACAACGCCAAGTCGTCGGGTAAGCAATCGAACAGAACCCAGTACACAAGCCAAGTCCACTAAATAGCAAAAACAACAGTCCGAAAAACAAGCCAGGTCAATGATACACTACGGTCGCGATCTCGCGACGGTACGTGAAGGAGACGTCTATACGGTACGGGGTGCAACGAAAGACTAATTATGACTTGCAATGTGAACGCGGCCCAAGCGTCTTATCATCGACCAATTACGTGAAAGCGCAAAATCTCGGTGCTAGCTTCATTCGGCGAATAGACAATAGCAGGTGCGGATGACGATGTTACGACCCCATAAACTCCTCAAGAAATCGTTGTTGCCCAAGCGTTCAATTTGGCATTTCGCCGGAAACCTGCCATTCTTTTCGCACAAACCTGTGGACTGGCAGAGAGACAGCCAAAAATTCCTCAAAAACCCCAACTGCGCACTTCAACTAGAGACGCTAGCCTTAACGTGCATTTAACTGCACTTATAAACCACGCTTATACAACTATAGTACCTTGTTCCACGTTTGTTCGTGTTCACTATGGAGTATCACTTACACGGCGTCGAGTTACAGCAGTGCTCGGTGGTCGTGGCCAGTTTTGCAACCGTTTGTAACAGATGACAGCTGACTGACCATTTAACCTCTCAATTGATTACATGCTCAGCTAGAGGGTTAACCAAGATACTATGTTATTTCTAATTAGTGCATGAACTTCTCGGAGGACTAAGGCGCGTATTACAGAACGCGAATCGGACTCTGATCTATACTTGAGTAGCAGTGGCCTTTGTCATTTTGATAATGAAAGAAAGATATAATCAATATGTAAAATCCCCTTGTGGGATAAGTGCGCCTTTGTACGTAATGTCGCTTTATGTTTTTAATCAGTGTCTGTTTTATAATTTTGTTGTACAATAAAGGATTTACATACATACATACGCAAGTATAGATCAAGACTTGAGTCTCTCCTAAGTTTGTTAGTTGCTCAACGATTATTCTATACTCTCTTCCCGCGCGGGACTTCGTTCCCGTGGGAATTCGGGAAAATCATGTACCCTATGTCTATCCCGGATAATTTAGGATTCTAATGGTGAAAGAATTTTTCAAATCGGTCCAGTAGTTTCGGAGTCTATTCGATGCAAACAAACAAACAATCAAATCTTTCCTCTTTATAATATGTATAGATATAGATGTCACTTCGAAGAGGCTTAAAATTTACAAATGCACAAAAAGCTTGCATACAGACATAACATTATTTAATTAATTATTATTATTTATTTTATTTAATAAAAATTCTAAACATCATCTACAGGTATACACCCAAGTCGACAATGTGAAATTCATTACATATTATAAAATCAATTTACAGTAAAGCATTCATAATAAAAAAAAAATCATAATCTCAAAATAAGTAATCATTAATTAATGTCAATAATAAAAATCACATAAAAAACGTCCAAAATAAAATTAAGTAACGTCTTCGTCCTATTGGAGTCTGCAGACACCATTCCTGACACCAGGCTTAGTGAAGTTCTTCACATTCCTGATTATTCCTACAGGACAGACACTGTTTGCTACAACCGGGAATGGTGCCTGGGAGCTTGTAACATACAGGATCCCGATTTCGATTTTTTTTACTTATTTCACGTTTTAAACGTATTTATAGTTATTTTTTTCGACACAAAACGACCGTTCCAAAATCAGTAATTCTGTAAGAAGTGGCAATATGTGGTCTCTGTTTACCCCAATGCGACAAAGGCGTGAGCTTGCTTATGTATGTACACAAGGCAGAAGATCAGGCTATTCATGTTGATCTTGACGTCATCAACCCTATGCTGCCGGCTTTCGTAGTGCAAAATGGGCAGCTTGACGTGCTGCTGTATGAACTTATGTAACTCTCTACGAAATGAGCTCAACTAAAAGGTTATTTCAACGGATTTGTTTTCGATAAACACGTTCAAACATAGCGCAAACGAGGACTTTACCAAAACAAAATCCATTAACTTGATAGTTCGCCAAAAGTTCGACAAAATACCCGTATGAAGTGTTAGCGAAGTATCGTAAAGGTATTAATAGCGAAGTCAGTCAGTGGCTGTTGTTTAACTGATAACAAGACATGTGCGAGCGTTGACTCATTGCTGGATTGTTCCAGGTGGGCTGTAAGAATGGCGGGTTGTTTCGGGTTTTTATTTTTTTTTATTTGGCTGACCAACAGCAAGAACACTGATACATGTATTACTTACTTATGCTAACTTAATTTAGAACTAAGTGCCTTACCACTTACAGGACAGCACCCATGCACAGTTTTTATATTAAGCGACTTAAACAAACATTGAAGTTAAGTTTTACTAAAGTTATACATAGCGACAGTAGAAAGTACAAATTCGTTTAAGGTATTTTATAAAGCAGCATTTTTATCTAATACATTCTTTTTAATCTTAACCTCTGAATCTACATTTAAATCTAAAATATCTGAATACAACTCATGTAGTTTATACATTCTAACAACAGAGTAATGCAATTTTAGGTTAGTGCGGCAGGGACCAGATATGAGATAGGTTAACTCGTGACCTCAATCTTGACCAAGGTCATAGATGAGGTCGACGATGGAGCGAGTTAACCCAGAAAATGCCTATTAAGGCACTGGTACTCCCACGCACCGACGGAGCACAGCAAGCTGTTTGGCGTCGGACTTCGGTAGGAGGGTAGTCGCGAACCAGACGGCCCTTTACAAAGCCTAGCACACCGCATGAGACCATAGGACGCCACCTCAGATTCAAAACAAACTGAGGTGTAGTTGCCTAAGATGGTTTAATAGGAGGCAGGTCTCATTTGTGTTTCCTTAGTCACACCCACGGAAAGAGAAGGGGTGGTGTTATTCTCAACCGATCACCACACGGTTCTTGACTCGGTACACAGTAAATGTCTTTTTTTACCATAGTACGTCCTCACTGAGGAGCACGGGCCTCCCTTCGAAACACGAAGGGGATTTAGGCCATAATCCATCACGTTGGCCCAATGCGGGTCGGTGCGGTGGACCGGTCGTCTTTCGAAAATGAATTTTCTTAGACGGGCGGGAAATATCTTAACATAAACAGTCTGCTCTGCAATCTCAAGTACCAACGTGAAAACACCGCAGTTAAAGGTTTAAAAAAAGTATCGAAATTACAATGCCATTGCCAGAAAGCGACCAAGCCTTTCCGCAGTGCCCTCGCGCAATCTAAGGTCCTTTTGTTCCAATGGAAACTGTACCAAATTGTGATCAGCCCTGAGAAGATTTGCAGACTTTAAAGTTAGGCATACAGACGGTCTCCTTTTTTGTTTGTTTGTTTGCATTGAATATGCTCCGAAACTACTGGACCAATTTGGAAAATTTTTTTCACCATTAGAAACCTACATTATCCCCGATGAACATGGCTACATAATTTTCCCGAATTCCCACGGGAACGAAGTCCCGGGCCGAAACCTAGTACTCTATAAGTATAGAGGCAACGTATCTGTTATTTTGATACACTTTCTGTGTCCCGAAATTCGTGAATCGGTTCAAATATTTTTTTATGGAATCGCTGTTTCTGTAGCCACAACAAAAAGTTTATTATTTTATTGCTCGTTTACGAGAAAAAACAGAGATTCGTCTAGATTTGAAACATTTATATCACATCTTTATAGTTTACTAAACACTAGCACTCGTGGCCCAGTGGCTCTCGCTGATCTGAACCGATTAGTGAGATTAAACAACGTACACAGGGGCAGGGAACCTGATGGGTGACCAAAGTGGCAATTTTTAACCAGCGGAGTGCACGTTAAACCGGTGGTCCCGGTTGTTGTCGATTACAGTCGTTAAAACTATGTCAGAGGCCATTTGACGGTTTGAAAACTGTGACTTCAGGATTAGTCAAGTTCGCCACACACTTGACTATACCTATACGATAAGAAGAAGACTAGCTTTCTGCCCGTGACTTCTTTAATGCCGTTGACAGTACCGAACTGAATATTCTGAAATATTCGTTTTTTAATTTATTTAGCGTAGATAGCACGTTGAACCATTTCCATGAAAAAAGTAACGCATTATCTACGGGTCCTGTCGTCAACCCTATAAAAAAGCTTCATGTTATAGGTATAACTGGGTAACTTAGGTTCTTGAGATAATGCCAACGCCTAAAATAGAAAAAATATATAATTAAAAACATCTGCTTCGCAAACTTATCTATTCCTGTGATCATTGATAAGGCGACACGCCCTCAACGGCCTCCCTACTCCCCTCACAGGCGTCCCATGCCTCGCATCACAAGAAACAACAATATATCTAACGTTATCTTAAAAAGTGTCATTTATTGTAAATTATGTAAAATTATGTAGCCATTTAGTTTTTCCGCAAAAAAGTATGCATTTTATTTGATTTATTCAAAATTAATTATAGCTAACAGCAAGAGCCAAGGCACTATAAATAAATAAATTCTTTATTCAGGTAGCAGGACCATCAGTACAAAAGAAAAGAAAGCTAACAATGAAACATGATTTTTACAAAATTATTTCCGGTTCGGGCTCCGATAAATCGAACGCCAATACCTAAAAATATGGCTTTTGTAGGCAGTGTCACAAACCGCCATAAGTATTACGTTTTTTGACTTCGCCACCCGATAACACTATAACATTAACCTTTTTAGCGCCAAGAGTTTTCGTCAAAAACGTTCACCACACGCCACGACATTAATAATTAGAAAAAATACAGTTAAATTGGTAAAATTTATTTGTCTGATACATCAGACTTTGGCGGCGAGGGCACGAAACTTAAACGTCTGATATATCAGACTTTAGCGGTGAAAAGGTTAATTGTCAGATTTACATGAGCAGATGTGCTCATTTCTTCCTCATTTCATGACGTCCCCATTCTGGAATACTCTCGATGTTGTCATTCTTACATGGTCCAGCTACTTAAATCTGCTATTTTATGACAACTTGCCGAAAGCTTCTCTGCGTTTTAATCGCATTTTTAGCGCGATTCAGTCCGTTTTTTTAAACCCCGACTTTTTGGGGTGTTATAAGTCTCACGATCACATGTGTATCTATCTGTATATCTGTGTCTGTCTGCGGCATCGTAGCTCCTAAACTAGTGGACTGATTTCGATGCGGTTTTTTTGTTTGAAAGCTCACATAATCGAGATGGTTAGCTAGTTAGCTATATTTGAGCAGCATTGGTTCAGCCTTTTAAGAGTTAAGCAATAACCACTTTACCACAGAAATCAAAACTCCAGAAAAAAAAAATACTTTCCTCCCCCTTTTGGGAAAGGCAAAGGAATCTTTGTCCATACAGCCAGATTGAAACATTGTCTAAGTTTTATTATTTTTTATGGTAAGGCCCTAGATTTTGGGGGTTAAATTTTCTTTTTTTCATTTGAGAGTTATTAGCGCGATTCAGTCCTTGTTTTTCCTGATCGTGCGAAACAAAAAGCGGCCCATCAATCTACCCGTAACGGCAAAAGCTATCATGTCTAAGTAGCCCTCATTTTCTTTAGTAATAGGCTCATTAGACGACCGCAGGGACTGTCGGCGACCCCTTTAACTGATTGTGTGGCGTGCCTGACCTGATTTAGGGGTCTTTTGTATTGTACCCTTGTCATATTGGGTACATCTATTCACTGGGTGTACTAATTTCACCTTAGGGAGACCTTTTAGCGGAGGGATAGGGCACACCCAACACGAGCAAACCAATGTTTACTAGCTAGTGAGATTATGACATGTATAAAAGTATTCTTAGAAATAAATGAATTTTCATTTTTTTTTCATAGGGAAGAGATGGGTGACCCATTTGGTTTATTGTCAGTGATCTACATATTTATGTAAAAAATTATCATTTCTTGAACTTTTTTCGTCCACTCCAAGGCTTTTTCTTTCGAAAAGTCTCTCAAAAATAAATATAAATAAATAAATAAATGTTACACACTGAAAGGCCCACATTAAGGTTTTATCCCTTGTGTCGTGGGTCCCTCGAAACGCACATAAAGACAAGCACAAACACCCATGACCCGAGAACAAACATCTGCTTTTTACACAAATGTTTGCCCCGACTGGGAATCGAAACCAGGACCCGTCGATCAAGAGACAGCGCCACTACCACTCGACCAAACCGGTCGTAAAGACTTTTTTTCGACTTTTTGTCAAGGTATTGTTTTTGGATCTCTTGTGTCTCAATGGACCTGAGATACACCTGACCTGAGACCTGAGATCCTTATAAATTTGATTTTGATCGCTATTCACTCAGTTGCTCCTTTAAATGTATTTTACTCCTTTAATTCCATCCATTGAAAAGTTGTGTGATTATTCCAATGTCTTGAGTATTTTAATTAAAATTAAAAATGGTCCGTTGATCAGCAAGGTGCACCGCTAGCAGGTGAGGATGACGATTTTAGAGCACTGAGATGTTACGACTAGGGTTGCCACCTTTTTTAGGGCAAATAGAGTATTTTTTATTTTGTTAGAACAAAAAATAAAGTAGGTACACAGGATAAAAAAAGAGTATTTATTTATTGGTTTTAAAAAAATATTTTTTTGTTACTTTTTACAACACTTAGCAAATGTTTGTCTGTTTTAAAAATGTTAATAGCCTCTTTACAATCAAATTTCTAATTAAAATATATTATTAATTCTTGTTTTATTAAATTTAAAAACGCTCTGTATCTCTCGTCCCTCCACTTTACATTAATAACGGAGAAGACTCTGCCGTAAATGCAGAAGTGGCCGGGATGGATAAAATATATGAAATTAATTTATAAATATTCAGAAAATCTTCAGATTTATTAAATATGTGTTGCCACTTTTGTGCTGTTACTAATTCAAAGAGATCGAACCCATACAGCCTTGTCTGATGTAATGTAATGTCGTATTTACGTTAAATCGTCGTGATATTGATTGTTACTAATTTACTATAATAGTAACAGACATTTCACGAAGATTTCACATAAATAGAGTATTTTAGCGTACTCTATTGGTGTCGTAGATTATAAAGTACGCCTAGGTGAAAAAGAGTACAATACTCTATTTTAGAGTACGGGTGGCAACCCTAGTTATGACCCACAGTCCTGGATTTGTCAAAAGGCCGTATAGGCCGCGGCCTAGGGGCGGCAGATTTCAGAGAACGCACATGAGAAAACCAGTGAAGTTGTTTGACTTTTAGCCTCTAAAATCGAGTGAGCGTTCTTAATTACGCTCTTTCTTAATGACTAATTCATAATTCGTTTATTTGTCTTTAGTGCCTATCTGACTACAAAATGGAAAATTATTATTTTAGAAAGGTACATAGGGCGACGGAAATAAAATGGCCTACACTCATAAAAAATATAAATGTGCCACACACCCCAATTCGTAGACACATTTACTATTATTCATCTGTGATCTCAATCCAATTTAGTCCTTGTGTCGGAAAGTGACAGTATTAAATTTAAAGTAGCATTAACTAATGGACGTTTCTGCAACTGGGTGAATGAATTTTAAACTCTAAAAATGCTTAACTTTAAAAACATTCTATTCTACCATAAGAAAGATGGCGTCTTCTTCTTATCCTGTAAGGTATAGTCAAGAGTGCGGCGAACCTAGCTAACCCGGTGTCAGAGTTTTCAAACCGCACAACAATGGCCTCTGACTTGGTTTAAACGACTGTAGTCAATCGACAACAGCCGGGACCGACAGCTTAACGTGCCCTCCTTAGCACGGAAACGCTCGTAATAAATTGCCACTTTGGTCACCCATCAAGTTCCCTCTACGTACGTTGCTTAACCTCACTGATCGGTTGAGATAAGCGAGCGTCACTGCGCTATGAGCGCTTCGAAAATGAAGTAAACTTTCTATTCCAACTTATTGTGAAATGAAACGAGACATCTTTCGAAACATCTTTAGTTGACTCATCGCATCTGTCATCACAATATGAAAAGATTTGCCTTAAAAGTAATCTTTGAATACATCTCACGTTTCATATCATATAGTAGTACAGTCGAGTGTAAAAATACGTATCTCTCCAACCTTCTCAGTTAGATGTATGTACAGAGGCCAGCACATCAGGTTACTCCATTTTCATTGCAAAACCGCTCTTATCACAACAGCACAGAGTGCACGCTTTTGGTAACCTGAGTTGTGGCCGTCTGTACATACAGCAACACGTCAGGTTATCTATTTGCACTACGAAAGCCGCCGCTATTGCTAGTGAGAAAAGAGCGACGTCAGGGTCAATGTGTATAGCCTGATGTGCTGTCGTGTGTACTATAGGAATCATGAAATATGTATATAATATTTTTCATCATTAGCGTGGTGGACTATGGCCTAAATCCCCTTCGTGTTTCGAAGGCAGGCCCGCCCGTGGCCTTCGGTGGGGACGTATATGGGCTGGTAAAAAAAAGTAAACAGTTTTATTGAAAATCCTGAACCAGTATCACTTACTTAACACTTTTTTTTTTCCTAAACGTAGACACCACTCGGGCGCACCCCCCGAGCGCTACCCGCACCCCTCGCGTGCCTGGTGTAGGAGTAATGTCTACGTTTAGGCAAAAAATGAACTTTTCCCATTGAAAAAATATTAAAAAAATATATATATTTTCATAAATGTGTTCCTTGAGTGATACTAGTTCAGGATTTTGAATATAAATCTTTGTAAATGTGAATCCTTTATTGCACAACAAAATTACAAAGCAGCAGCTCGAGCACGATGACGACAAGCGCTTGCGGCGCGCCAGTCGGCTGATGCTGAAACTTCACTATGATTGCGCGAGGGCCCCGCGCAAAGGCTTGCTCCAATGAGTAAAGAAGTTGTTCCTTCGTCATTGGCTTGCTCGCCCTCTGACGTTGTCAATGTTGACATAGGACCGCGGCGCATTACGCGCGCTATCACCATCGCACTCGAGCTGCTGACACTAATATATCTGTAGGCTGGGGGACATTTTATATTACGAAAAAGGTTACCGTTTGTCTTTGTGAAATTATTATAGATTTCGCCATTTTATACAGGGCTTTAGGTAAATCTCTTTCTACCTGTCGGGTGCTAAATCAGTCCATGAAACTGAACAACTTTCGCCAAGGAACATAGGTCAAAACACGAAAAAAAATTTTTGATCTCCCATACAAAATGCGCTATAATATGCTGATGTATGGGAACTCAAATTTTTTTTTTCGTATTTCGACCTATTATTGGGGGAAAGTTGTTTAGTATCATGGACTGATTAACCACCCGAGAGGTTGAAAGAGATTTACCTAAAGCCCTGTATACTAAAAGTTAGGTCTTAATCACCGTAACCGTATGCTCCAAACCCTAGCTCATAGACGCAAAGTAGCTTGCCTATGTATTTTTTATAAGATTCGGGGAGTGTGCTCAGGAGCTGCACTCACTCATTCCGCCTGCCCCATTCTTCTATCGGACGTCCAGACGCACCGCGGGGTACCATCCCTATCTTGTTGATATCCCACGGATTCGCACTGAGCGCTTTTCATCATCTTTCGTATTGCGCCCTGCTAGGGAATGGAATTCCCTGCCTGCGTCTGTATTTCCGAGTTCATATAACCCGAATCTCTTTAAAGTTCGAGTGAATAGGCTCCTTCTGGGTGAGCTTGCTACATCCTCGACCGCATCTTTGCCCTTGGGCTAGATTGTGGTCAAGAGCGAACCCTTCATTAATAAAAAAAAAAACCCGCCGTAACCATATGTAATGTTTTTTTTTCCGTAACCGTAACCCGTATAACATGTTTAAAACATATTTATACAGTTGACTGTACATACTCGTCGAGATTATGTTCCTTAACAAGAGATGAAACATGCTGTTTTCAGGGTCGGGACCCGTTCGACAGGTAAAGTTCGGCCGGTCACAAAAAATGATATGGTTCGACCTGTATTTTGGTGTCGTTTCGACAGGTGTGCATTTTTTTTCAAGTGCCGAACGGGCACTGGTATTATTTTAATTTATTTGAAGGGGCGTTTCGGCCGGTGTTTTTTTTATATGCAAAATTTAAGTCCTGTCGGTACAGTTAAGCTCGAAAGTTAAAAAAGATTTACATATGATCAACATTTGATATTAAGCAGTTCTATGCGTCATAAGCTTTATATTAAATAAAATGTATCGTTGTTTGCTAAAGTAGCGTTCTCGGGTGACCTTGGAATGGCCAAGAAGTAAAATCAAGTTTGAAGAACGAGCAGAGATAAGAAAGGTTTTTGACGTGACAACGTCTTAAATTAGGTTGCGGCTGGGAGTCACTTATGAAAAAGTGTAACGCTCGGTAACGTTACGATGAGTCACCGAACGAGAGAGAGGCCCGCCGAATGCCTTGCGTCTCTCTCCCACTCAACTATGATCGGTCTGCCGCGCGCGCAGCACTAGAGAATACCACCGAGAAAAAGACGATGTCACGTAAAATCTTCGCCCGTAAAACCGACTTTACAGGCAACCATTTTTTTTATTGCGTATCTATTGGAAAGGTTTACAGATGGAGATAAAGAAATTTAGTTTAACTTGAAGTTAAGTGCAGCAAGCAAGTGTGTATTAATAATTTTGTGCACTACAGGAAATAGAGCCAGAAAAATGTGAGTAAACAACTTCAAATAGTAAAGATGTTTTATTAAGGAATTTAAAATTAATTATAATTAGAAAATTCTAAATATCTAACTTTTAAGTTTTTTTTTATTATTTTAATCTAAAATTGTATTTTAGTGTTGAGAGTTCTTGAGAGCAATGGTCAATGGATAGTGAAATCCTTAATATTTTTGTTTTATTTAGTGGATAGTTATTTTTGTTTTATTGACGTGACAACGTCTTATAAATTGGTTTGCCGGGTGACACTTCAAGAAACTGCGTTACGCTCCGCTCACGTTATGCGCTCACAATGAGAGCGAGTGAGAGGCACGGCCCGCCTAAGAGCGAGAGAGACAGACATCAAAAGTCGTTGTCACGTAAAACTTTCGCCCGTATACCGACTTTACAGGCAACCAATTTTTTATCACAGCTAAATAATGGACGAAGCGTCTTCTAGCGGCTCCGTTGATGTTTTTTTTTATAAATACTATACCTTTAGTTTATAGTTTCTTCTTTAATAAAAAACTTAAATTTGTATACTGAGTTTTTATTTGATACACTGTCACACTTTTGCATGTGACTGTACTAAGAACTAAAACAATTATACCTGTCGAACTGGATATGAAATCGCGTACCTGTCGAAACGACACCACCGGCCGAACCTTACCTGTCGAACGGGTCCCGACCCTGTTTTCAAATGACCCCGTCTACAAAAGCAACATCGGTACTCCGTGACTATGACATTAATTTCCTGTGCATCCTTTATCGATTCACTAAGGCCCGTGTTACAAAAGACGACTCAAGTCTTGATATAAACTTAAGTACTGATCTCTTAATATCTTATGTTTTACTTGTAATTAATTTTAATGTGGTTCACTTAATAAAGTTCTTTCTATTCTATTCTTGGCAAACGTAGTGTAGGACGCCCCCCAGCCAGATGGTCAGATGACCTAAAGAAGATAGCGGGTAGTGGCTGGATGAAAACAGCGGAGGATCGTGCAAAGTGGCGCACCTTGGGGGAGGCCTATGTTCAGCAGTGGACTGCAATAGGCTGATATGATGATGATGTGTTCTATTCTATTCTATCTTTCTCTCACTATCAAAATGACAAAGACAACTGCTACTTAAGTATAGATCAGAGTCTGAGTTGCGTTCTGTAATACGGACCTAAGATTTGTCCATGATTTCGTGGGAAATTCCTATAACTCCAATATTTTTTTTAAATTATAAGATGGGTTAACTCTTGACCTCAATCTTGACCATAAGGTCAAAGATGAGGTCGACGATGGAGCGAGTTAACCCAGAAAATGCCTATAAAGGCACTGGTACTCCCACGCACCGACGGAACACAGCAAGCTGTTTGGCGTCGGACTTCGGTAGGAGGGTGGTCGCGATCCAGACGGCCCTTTATTACAGAGCCTACCACACCGCATGAGACTATAGGACGACACCTCAGATTCAGAAAAAAATGAAGTGTCGTTGCCTGGGATGGATTACTAGGAGGCAGGTCTCATTTGTGTTTCCTTAGTTGCCTCTTACGACACCCACGGAAAGAGATGGGGTGGTGTTATTCTCAACCGATCACCACACGGTTAAAACCAATTTCACTCATATATAGCTAAGAACCATCTCGATTACGTCAGCTTTCAAACAAAAAAAACAGCAGTAATCCAAGTATATGAAATTCTCAAAATATCTACCTTAACCGTGTGGTGATCGGTTAAGAATAACACCACCCAATCTCTTTCCCTGGGTATCGTAAGAGGCGACTAAGAAAACACAAATGAGACCTGCATCCTAGTAATCCACCCCAGGCAACGACACTTAATTTTTTTCTGAATCTGAGGTGTCGTCCTATGGTCTCATGCGGTGTGGTAGGCTCTGTAAAGGGCCGTCTGGTGCGCGACCACCCTCCTACCGAAGTCCGACGCCAAACAGCTTGCTGTGTTCCGTCGGTGCGCGGGAGTACCAGTGCCTTTATAGGCATTTTCTGGGTTAACTCGCTCCAACGTCGACCTCATCTTTGACCTTATGGTCAAGATTGAGGTCAAGAGTTAACCCATCTTATAATAAAAAAAACCTCACATACTAAGACAATCAGCAAACCGTTCAAGTTGTATCTTCTTTAATTTAAGAGCCGCGCCTTTGTTAGTGGAGTAAACGCCACTCTATCCTCCGCTAGTGATTTGACCTCTCGATACGACACGACCTCAACCTTTTCTTTTATTTGCTCGAAATAACTCTGCTTAGGTCTATCCCTACCTCTCTTTCCGTCTTTCCTTATATGTTTTTAACCGACTTCAAAAAAGGAGGAGGTTTCTCAATTCGACCGTATATTTTTTTTATGTATGTCCGCGGATAACTTCGTCGTTTATGAACCGATTTTGATTATTATTTTTTTGTTGAAAAGGGAATATCCCAAGGGTGGTCCCATGGTAAGGAAACCAGAATCTGATGGTGGAATCCTGAAGAAATTGAGGGAAACTCTCGAAAAATTGTCTTTTTGGGATTTAAGTCGGTGACTTACGTTTTTGACGTGGAATTATTTTTAAAGTGTTCGTATCGTATCAAATGCCTAATCATCTTCCCTCTTCTGTTCTCTGTGGTTCTCGACATATACTTCGCTTTTCCTTCAAGTTTAGGTCAAGAGCGAACCCATTCGTTATATTAAAATATATATATATATATATATATATATGGAGAGGCGAAAAGCAGTTCAAATGTGTGTTTGGGTAGTTCCAAATGGCTCTCATGAAAATTAGAACAACGTTGTTTTAACGACCGCGTACAAATGAACAAACAAACAAAGTACAAAGACAAGGTTGTTTTAGCTATAAATAATACCTAGTTTACAGGGAAATACATCTTTTTCATGTATGAAATGTACACTCTACTGCACATATGGCTTAACACTATGGAGTTTGTGCCGTCTTATCTCGTAGGCACAAGAGAGAAAATCGCACGACAAATGTCCAGTGTGATCTGGTCTTAAAACGTACTTTTCACATAGATTTCTTTGAAAGTTTCAGTTTTGCTCTGAAAATCTTTAAGTGAAAATGTTTAAAGTGCGTTAAAGATAAATTGGCTTTCAATATTGAAAAAAAATTGTGTTAAAAATTCAAAAGGATAATCTAAAAAAAAATTTGACGGCCAATTTTGTCGAGTGGTAGTGGCGCTCCCTTTTGATCGACTTGTTATCGGGTCATGGGTGTTTGTGTCTGTCTTTGCGTGTGAACCAAGGGACCCACGACACGAGAGAAAACCTTAATGAGGGCCTGTTGAAAGTCACCGACTTCAATCACAATAATTTTAATTACTACAGATTCTATTGATGTTGATCATTATCTTGCATTTCGTTATATAAATAAATAAATAAGTAATAAGTTTATTTGACACTACAAAGAAATATTTTACAAGGTTTGTCCACTGAGCTATATTATTAGGGACAGCAGCCACTTAAAATAGGTTTAATAAAAACCTGTGCTATAAGTGTCTGCTTTACAAATTGAGTCACAATTTCGACACAGTACAGACATTTCTTGGCTTAAGGCTACAGGCATTGAATTTAAGTTGGGCTATAAAATCGCAGTTGCACATGTTGGTGTTGGAGTACATGTGTGTGTGTGTGTGTGTATGTGTGTGTGCGTGTGTATGTGTAAGTGAGTGTGATGATGGGTGTTCATAAGGTTTGTGTGTTGGTTTTCAGGGTAAGAAGTGTTGCAAGCTTGCTATGAAAGTGGACGGAGTAGGTTTTCCGTTTCAATGTAGGAGCATGTCAACAGGTACTGTTTAAGTACCACTGCAGTGCGACCACCTCACCCTGAAACCTTAATCTACTGATTTAAAAAAAAATCGCTGCCTACGTTGTTAAACTGAGATACCAGGACCACCAGACCTTACTTATTTTCTCAGTAACCAAAAGTGTGGGAAAGAGTAGTGCTAGTATGTACTATTAACATATGAATACCTGCTATAGCCTGGGCCGACGGCCAATTTTCAGCTACCAGGTTCTGAAGGTACTCTTGGTCTATTATGAAACATTTATTCACCGTCGCTACTAAACTTTCCGCACGTAAACTCCGCGTCAAAATGGTACAACTTGTGAATGGCCCATCCGTGATAGGCACCTCCGAGTGTAGCCCAAAAACCATACGTCTAGGGTTTTTTTCGATATCTCAATTCATTTTCGAAATAGGTGTATGATTTTTTTTCTGACCCAAACCGGGCGAAAACCGACCGCATTTTTAATATTTTGTATATTAAGGCGACTACAGCATCCGATAAAGGCAGCACACATAGGAATAGTGCCATCTCCGTTTCTCAACAGGCCTGGGCCGGCAGTGCGAACAGTGTCGATACACGAAGTTTACGGACTATGAAAGCGTGCGTGCGTAAAAACATGTTCGAAAGTTAGAAAAATGAGATTTATAGAAAGGTGACAGCTTAAATCGAAAAATGCGTTAACTACTTATCGAGAGTGTTCAATCACGAACATTTTGATAGCAAATTCAAGTTCCTGTATGCATTTTACTATGGTCTTAACAGCTTAAAAGATACAAAGATTTGGTATTTAGAGGTGACTTTGTGAGCTTTTTCTATCGAACCAAAAGTGCTGAATCATGTTTTCAGCAAACTACTTATCTAGTTTATGTCCTGAATATTACCTTAGTATTTTTTTCTTCGATTTAATGCAGTGCGTCATGCTTATCTACGCTACGCATCATAAAATCGTAATTTAGGTGCCTTAAAGACGCGTCTTTTGGTATCCCAATCAGCCACTTAGTCCCAAAACTCACGACATGTCGCTGAAAATCGGACCTATACTGAGGCGACAAAAAATCACTTTCAGTGTTAATACTCTAAAATTAAAAAAAAAATTATCACACCCAACATTCGATTCCTAATAACTTTTGAACGGCTGAACCAATTTTGATCAAATATATCAAAGAACTATCTCGATAACTTCAGCTTTCAAACAAAAAAAACCGCATGGAAATCGGTCCATTCCTTTAGGAGCTACGATTCATATACTCAGACATACAAATACACAGATACACACGTCAAACTTATAACACCCTTCTTTTTTTGTCAGGGAAAAAAACATTTTCAATCTTTCAAAGGTCTAAAATAACCAGCTCTTGACCACCCCGCAATCCAGGTCATTACGTTTTCCCTTGAAAAGTGAAATAAGTACGCTCGAAAGACTCCCTTTATAAATAGTCGAGCCCCCTAGAGTACAGAGACGGACTTGTGGCCTACGAAATATATTCGTGTTAATTCGGGCCCACATACTTAAGGCGACTATAGCCCCTAAATTACGATTTTATGATGCGTAGATAAGCATGACGCACTGCATTGAATCGAAGAAAAAAAATACTACGGTAATATTCAGGACATAAACTAGATAAGTAGTATAGAAAAAGCTCACAAAGTCACCTCTAAATACCCAATATTTGTATCTTTTAAGCTGTAAAAACCATAGTAAAATGCATACAGGAACTTGAATTTACTATCAAAATGTTCGTGATTGAACACTCTCGATAAGTAGTTAACGCATTTTTCGATTTAAGCTGTTACCTTTCCATAAACTTCTATTTTCTAACTTTCGAACATGTTTTTACGCACGCACGCTTTCATAGTCCGTAAACTTCGTGTATCGACACTGTTCGCACTGCCGGCCCAGGCCTGTTGAGAGACGGAGATGGCACTATTCCTATGTGTGCTGCCTTTATCGGGTTCTGTAGTCGCCTTAAGGGATTGTCGAAAAATTACAAGTTCATGTTTACCCGTCGCGGGATTGTTTCCGGCGCGTGCGATACAAATCCTGCACACACGGGTGTGCAAGAATCGCGCGAAGATTTAAGTTAAAAAAAGAAGTTCGTAAGGTGCGTAATAACTGTATGTTACTAATAACTGCATTGCTATTCATACTTTGCTATTTACATACTCTATCTCTGTGTAGACTAGAATGTATCGCAACAAAATCTGCTTCTCATTTTTTTATACATAAACGGGTAAATGAAGGTTTTGTAATGTCAGAGGAAATTCTGATATCTCTCTTCGTCATCTTTTTATTTATAAAATAGCGCTTGAATTCAATGACTGCTCTGTGTTGTATTCATATCAAATCAAAGTACAACGTGTAAGAACCGAAAATAGCTTCTACCGTGCATGGAGCTAACTTACATAGCTTACGAGTATTATATTATTTATAAAAAAAAAAAAAAAATTTTTTTAAAGAATGTGTAACTACATATTTACTCAAATAGTTTCTTTGTATGTTGTTTGACTTCTACTTGGTATGGTGAATATATTTTTTCTTTCTTTCTATGACGGTACTCTAATGGTCCCTTCCATGGTCTTCACTGAATACTGCCCTGTAATGGATGGCTGATTAGGCAATATGTAGCCACTCAGCCTGCGTATTGATTGGTCTTTATCTGCCCTGTGTGGAAAATGCTAGTCCAAGATAATACCTGCGGCTCAACAGCTGCCCGTGTTTTTGCCGATACCACCGAAAAAAAATAAAAAAGCGCGCGTATTCCATGTTTAAATTGAATTTTTAACCCGCTAAAAAACCTAAAATGGCGGTGAAAATTTAGACGGTATCTGTATATGAGGTGATAATAATTTTGTTTTTATGGGGTGTGTTCTTTTAGCTGTGTTCTGCTGGGTGTCATAGTTTTGAAACCTCCAAATTACTTCTCAACAATAGCCGCGAATGACAGTTTAATATGCTTCTTAATCCGTCCATACACATGCTTATAAACCTTAATGGGGTTGGCAGAGCACAGCTCTTGACGCCCCATTTGACATACATTCTGACAGTTATATGACCCATGTATATCACTTAGGTAAATTCTGTTAAACTATAGTGAGATTCAAAGGAGAGTATTGAAGGTGTCCCTGTCCATAGCAAAACTACTTACAGGAACATTTTAAAATGGTTCTGTATGTACCTAAAACAACTTTGGCACAATATTACCCAATGTTCTTGTTAATTATTTTTAGAAATATTAGCCAACTCGACTTCAATCTCAAATATGCATATCAGCAGATAACCACAAACCAAAATGTCATCTAAATAGTTTTTGTTGATCTTTTTAAAAATGGCTGAATTAATTGTGATAAAATTTATACGAGACCACCTCAAAAGTATACTCTTTCAAACAAAAAAATAATTTTGAAAATCGGGCGGAGTTGTCACGAAGCAAAAATAAAAAAACAACATTCTAACCTTATTTTTTATAAAATCTGTTAAAAAATCGGAACACTGACCGAAAAGCTATCAACAATCGATTGGAAACCCCCATTTCTATTCCGACGCACTACTATCAAACAAGCATTAACAAACAAACCCATGATTAATCCCAATTATTAACCACAATCACTAGATTACTAACGAAGGCCTTTGTTTTCATTCGACACTCCAAATTCACCTCTAAACAGTATATTTAAGCTTCAAATTAGAATAAATATGGTTTTTGTTTATTGTGGACCAGTAGAAAGTGACCTGATGTGACAATGTTTAACTTTTAAAAATATACTTTCAACTATTGTATCTATAAAAAAAATATTTCTCCAATTCGATTTGTCGCGGCCACTCTCTAATGCACTTATCGACACAGGGATAAGTGTCGGGTAGTGTTTCATTTTTTGTTATCAGCCCAAATACGTCAGAAGGGACCGTCTTGCCTTCGAAACACGAAAGTTATTCAGGCCATAGTCCACCACGCTGGTCGCTGACCCAATGCGGGTTGGTGGACCGCGTGCCAAGCAAAAACGAATTGTCTTAGACGTGCGGGCGATGAAACATTGTAATGAAATATTTTCTTCACCACTGAGCTAGTGGTAGGTAATGAGAAGTCCATACCTACATAAATTTAGTGTCTCACTACCTACTAAATGAAATTAATTGTCCAACGAAACTCTATCGGCTTAGGCCCCACAACGCACTCCTTCCAAAGATCTGGGACATAATAGGGAACAACCAAAATATCAACGAATACTATACATGTTTCAGTCAATTTATACAAATACAAATATACTTTATTGCACACCAACATTACAGAACATGAGACAGAGTAAAAGTTACATTATGAAGCATTGCTAAGAAGCAATATCTTATCGGCAACCTTTGGGTATGGAGAAGATGAAATTACACCATATAAGTGTGGGTGCAAAAATACATACATAAATACATACATAAAATATAAAATATACTTACCTATGGTATACATTTTAATAGACCTCACATTTCAGATGGTTATACCTGTAAAAAAACTTTACTATATCATAGCCTGTGTATTAATAGTGTTAATGGTATATTACTTCATAGACTTGAACCGAGTGTGGTACAAACTGATGTTGCACCTGTTTTATATAGTGTGTGATCTTTTAAAACTATTGATGAAGTTGGTTGAGCTGTATTAAAGATGGTGTGAGGGTTGCCAGGTAAGTTTCACGTGTGTCCTTCAGTGTTGTGTTGCCAGGCTTAAAATTTACAATACGGAGGGAGGAATCCCAGACGTTAAAAGGAGGTAACAAAACTTGAAAATTGTTTATGTTCTGTCAATAATATCGATAAGAAAAATTTGATCAGTGATTAAAGTCTTTTTGTTCTTTCATGCCATTTTTTATTTTTTTCTGGTTTAATGCTCGCACATGGTGTATTTACTGTTTTATGAATAAAGGATTGAATTGTATCAGTCGATTCGGGATACCTAGATGCTTCAAGCGCATTACCGTTCCTACATAGTATAGTAAAATATATATAAATACTTTACTGCATAGTGTGGAAAGCAAAAACATACAAATTAAAGTTTAAGAACTAAAGTGTGCAAGGGCAGGCGGCCTTATCGCTAAACAGCGATGTCTTCCAGTCAACCCAAAAACTAGAACCCAGCGAAATTTCTTGTCATTCTCATTTGATTAACCCTGTAAAAGTTATATCTACTAGAAAATTGTAAGACTAAGAAAAGTTCTATAACATTTTTAAAATGGATGTGATGTAGATGATCCTTATTAAATTTTTAACCGTGTGGTGATCGGTTGAGAATAACACCACCCCATCTCTTTCCGTGGGTGTCGTAAGAGGCGACTAAGGAAACACAAATGAGACCTGCCTCCTAGTAATCCATCGCAGGCAACGACACTTAATTTTTTTCTGAATCTGAGGTGTCGTCCTGTGGTCTCATGCGGTGTGGTAGGCTCTGTAAAGGGCCGTCTGGTTCGCGACGACCCTCCTACCGAAGTCCGACGCCAAACAGCTTGCTGTGTTCCGTCGGTGCGTGGGAGTACCAGTGCCTTTATAGGCATTTTCTGGGTTAACTCGCTCCATCGTCGACCTCATCTTTGACCTTATGGTCAAGATTGAGGTCAAGAGTTAACCCATCTTATAATAAAATAAATAAATAAATAAACCCTGAAACATGCCGACCCTATTAACTGGCTCTGAGGCTTATCACCCCATTATCACCGCTATCAGTCTGTTATACAATACACCCACACAATTACATCATAAGCTCCGTGCACTGAATCAAAGTAGACAAGCGAAACGAAATTACAACAATTCAGATTATAGTTTTCATAACATAAAATTTTATGTGCTTATTATTATTATTTAAAGAGTTCGAAGGGTTGGGGTCAAGCTTGTACGCAGGCCCCCGTGTCACTGCGACCTTGACAGATCTATTGTAACAGTACCCTTCTATATCACAGTACATCCTGGAGTCCTATGCCAACCGCGAATCTGGCTATGTCCTTAGCGGGCACATCCTTAATATCTTGGTAGGACAAGTTGTGGACTCCAAGGTACCGATTCCTGCTGCAGTGCAGTGCGCTGCAGTCACAGGTTACATGAAGAGACGTTTCGTCAGCTTCATGACAGAATCTACAAAACTTGGTCTCGGTGAGGCCCATGTTGTGCAGGTGTTTGTTCAGTTTGTTGTGGCCAGTTAGAATCCTAGTGAGAATTCTAACGTTGGCTTTGTTCATTGAACGCACTGACTTTGACGCTTTCTCATCGAAGTCCTTGATGAGCGATTTCGCCTGCACCTGTCCCGGGGTCTAAGCCCAAAGTCTAGTGCTTAATCCTAATTGTTCCTGGTTCCGTTTTGTTTTATCTCTAAAATCTCTTCTCTTAGCTGTCTTTTTGGAACCCATCCACTTAGACTTTCCCCATTGTGCTTTTACCCCCGACAAAAAAGAGGGGTGTTATAAGTTTGAAGTGTGTATCTCTCTGTTTGCTCCTAACCGAATTGGTCGATTACGATGCAGTTTTTTTTTTGTTTGAAAGCTGGCGTAATCGAGATGGTTCTTAGCTATATATCGATATCAGTCCATTCGTTCAGGACCTACGATGCCACAGATAGACACACAGATACACACGTTAATCTTATAACACCCCTTTTTAATCAGGAGTTGAAAAACGCTCCACTCTTTAGTATGACACAATAGATAAGCTAAGCTAGTATATTTGATGATTTGCTACTGACTTTTGAAGAATACGAAGATTTTAACGAGGCGTACTGTGAATAATAAATTAATAACACTAAAATTAAACATTTTGAATCACCCCCGACATTTGATTGCTTATAACTTTTAAACGGCTGAACAGATGAAATAAGGTTTAAGAACACTCGGGATTAAATTATCTATGACTCAAAAAAAACTGAACAAAAATCGGTTCATCCGTTTGGGAGCTACGACACCTTTTGACTTTGACTTGACTTTGACAGACAGATACACAGACAGACACGTTAAACTTATAACACCCCTCTCTTTTTGCGTCGGGGATTAAAAACCGTGTGGTGTGCCGTGTGGTGATCGTTTGAGAATAACACCACCTCATCTCTTTCCGTGGGTGTCGTAAGAGGCGACTAAGGAAACACAAATGAGACCTGCCTCCTAGTAGTAATCCATCCCAGGCAACGACACTTAATTTTTTTCTGAATCTGAGGTGTGGTCCTGTGGTCTCATGCGGTTTAGTAGGCTCTGTAAAGGGCCGTCTGGTTCGCGACCACCCTCCTACCGAAGTCCGACGCCAAACAGCTTGCTGTGTTCCGTCGGTGCGTGGGAGTACCAGTGCCTTTAAAAAATAAAATAATAAAAATAAACGCTTCACAGTCAAAGGCCCACATTAAGGTTTTCCCTTGTGTCGTGGGTCCCTTGGAACACACAAAGACACAAACACCCATGACCCGAGAACAAACATCTGCTTTTTACACAAATATTTGCCCCGACTGGGAATCGAACCCAGGACCCGCCGATCAAGAGGCAGCGTCACTACCACTTGACCAAACCGGCCGTGCTTTTATAGGCATTTTCTGGGTTAACTCGCTCCATCGTCGACCTCATCTTTGACCTTTATGGCCAAGATTGAGGTCAAGAGTTAACCCATCTTATAATAAAGTGGTGGCTCAATATTTGATGATTTGCTACTGACTGAAGAACACGAAGATTTTAACGAGTAGCTTAGTGTGAATAAAAACTGTAACAGTCTGGGAATAAAATGGCAGTCGTAACTATTATGATAGACGGAATGTGAATAAAACTCGAAAATTTCTATTATTACTGAGTTATTTCAGTTACAGCAATCTTCACGCGTACCAGATATCAGTTATAACTATAAACTAACCATTTAACTTCCACGCTGGACTAATGCCAGCTGCCTACTCTTCTCAGGCGTACTCTAGAAGCCAGTTAGTGGGACGCGAAGGTTTTAGTATATCTATCTATACTAATATTATAAAGAGGAAAGATTTGATTGATTGTTTACCTTGAATAGGCTCCGAAACTACTGGATCAATTTGACGTTATCCCCGATGAACATAGGCTACATAATTTTCCCGAATTCCCACGTGAACGAAGTCCCGGGCGGAAAGCTAGTCATGAAATAAAGCTATTTTGACTTGGCTTTCTTATCCTTGGTTATTGAATTTTCAATACGTAACACATCGGGATTCCCACGAAAAGTAAACAAATCGGTTCGTAATGTTTTTGTTTTATTTGGGGTTAGACCATACACACATCAAAAAAGTTTACGATCAGTAGCAAAATCAGGTGTATTCTTTAAAATATAAATTATTTAAAGAAACTGTTTACGTTTTATGATTTTATAATGAAAATGCACTAAGTAAATAAAAGAATCATTATTAATTATTTACTTTTTATTAACAAAAGCTAGGAAATGCAATTTTGGCTTAAATGTAATGTAATGAAAAATTTGAATTAATGAAAAAACAAACAAAATTTATTACGAAAAAATTAATAGTTAGTATAAAATGACTCCTCCCCTGGCTCGCACACATGCGGAAACCCTTCTGGGCATGCTAAGAATTAAGTTATCTAGCATTTCTTGTGGTAACCTGTCCCAGTCTTCAATAGCAGCTGCCCTGATTTCTGACACTGTTCGCGGAGGTGGCTGACGTTTCCAAACAGCTCGCTTAAGAGCATCCCACGCATGCTCGATCGGGTTTAAGTCAGGCGAGCCGGCAGGCCAGTCTAACCTGGTGATGTCGTATTGCTGGAGAGCAGCATCAACACGTCCGTTTCGATGTGCGGGCGCATTATCATCTACCATTATGAATTGGAGCCCGTGGTTGATGCGGAATGGTCTGACGTATCCATCGATTGCAATCGTTTTGTACATGGCTCCGGTCATGGTGCCTTGATACGGGATTAAGGGCGCCCTAGCCCCAATCATTATCCCGGCCCAAAAGGACACTGATTTCCCGCCCTGCTGAACGGTTCCAGTGGCAGTTCTCTGCCTTTCAGAGTCGCCAGGTCTTCTCCAGACACGGACACGTTGGTTATCTGGATGTGTACTGATCCGCGTTTCGTCAACGAAGAAGCAGTCCTCAATTTCTTCATTTTGACGGAGCCTAGCCCATTGCAATCTGCGCCGCTTCCGTTGCTGTGAGTTCAGAGGTGCTCGCCAGGATCTCCTTGCTCGTAATCCAGCTTGGTGTAAGCAATTTCTAATCGTTTGGGTGCTAACTTCCTTTCATTTTAGTAGCGTTCATTGTTGGGTCACGGGCAGCCAGTAATCTGATATATCGCTTCTGAATTGCAGTAAGAACAGTTGGGCGACCACTGCGAGGTCGATCAGCTAAATCTTCCATGCCCTGATACCTCTCCAACGTGGTCACCACGCAGGATTGGGATACATGAACTCTGCGTGATATTTCCCTCGTGGAATAGCCTTCTCCACTTAAAGTTAGAATTCTGGCACGTAAAACTGCAGTTAATCCTCTCGGCATCGTTACCAACTTAATTTTTTTTGAATAAATTGAAAATATTGATAAGTTGCGACTATGTCAGATTTCTGAATGAAAGCAAGCAAGGGTTGATTGTCTTTTTAAATGAAAAAAACATTTGAATTACGAAATTATTTTATATTTAAATTTCATATTTTTAAATAAGGAATCAAAAGATAAAAAGTGATTAAGTTTTATTCTTCTACAATAAAAAATATTAGCACTTTTCCAAGTGATCGCAAACTTTTTTTGATGTGTGTACAACTGTTAAATGGTGATTAATTTGAAATATTTTTAGTTATTGTATCAGAAGGTTTAGCACGAAACTGCCTGTCGTTAATAATTCTTTGGGACCATCCATAAATTACGTCACACAAAGTGTGACATTGTGTGACAAGGGGGTGGGAGGGGTCATAAGTTTCGTGACGTCACATTTCAAAATGTGTTATGAGTATCAAAACGCGTTAACTATTAACGACGAACTTAACCTCATCAGTCCCAAACACTCTTATTACGTTTTTACTTTGGTTGAGACAGTGAGTTTTTATGTTCCAAAAAAAATAACAACTCTATTAAGTACTGCTTTTATTAGAAAATTACAAAAAATGGAAAATATGCAAAATATGTGACGTCACGCTAGGGAGGGGGGAGTCTTACAAATGAGACCAGCTGAGACAAGGAGAGGTCAAAAAAACATGAAATTCGTGTGACGTTATTTATGGATGACCCCTTTCTTTACTGTAGAAATTATAGAAATTAGTTGTAGAAATGTTACTTACATTTTGTCTGATTAAATTAGTTTGATATAACTTACCGCGTGTTAATAACGTCGAGTGGTAGTGACAATGCCTCTTGATCGACGAGTCCTGGGATCGATTCCCGGTTGGGGCTCTGGTCTGGGGTATTAGGTCTGTATTACAGAACGCGACTCAGACTCTGATCTATACTTAAGTAGCAGTCGTCTTTATCATTTTAATAGTGAGAGAAAGAGACATCAAGAGTTGAGTCTAAGTGTCTTTCTTTGTGTATGTTTCAAGGGACCCAAGACACAAGGGAAAACGTTAGTGTGGGCCTTTTGAGAGTGCAGCGTTTTTTTTTTGTTTTTTCTGAAAATAGCGTTCAACTTCCCAATCAGTCCCAGAATACATTACCGCTAAAGGTCGTCCTTTTTTAGTGAAGTTTATAAATTAATGTTGTTTGTATTTTGTTTCAGGTGTAGTTTTATGGTGGGGGTAAGGAGCAGGAGCAGCAATGGGGGACAGTTTCCTGCACCTCGGGGACATAGTGTCCCTGTACGCGGAGGGATCTGTCTCAGGCTTCCTGAGTACCTTAGGGTAAGTCTGGTGTTGTTGTTATCAGCCTATATACGTTCCCGTTGAGGGGCACGGGACCTCCCTTCGAAACATGAAGGGGTCATATAAGTCATAGTCCACCACGCTGGTACAATGCGGGTTGGTGGACCGCGCGCCAAGCGATAACGAATTGTCTTAGATGTACGGGTTTCATCACGATGTTTTCCTTCACCCCTAAGCAAGTGATAGTTAATGACAAATCTGTACATCAATCCGAAAAGACGAATTTAGTGGTACAGGCCCGCTCCAGGATTTGAACCCGCAACCTTTCGGTTACAAGTCTGGCTCATTACCAACTAGGCTATTACTGCCCAGTGCCTGGAGTATCATGGCGTAAGTACGTACAGTCAGCTAAAGAGTTACCAGACCCTACCGGATACTTATCGTGTGGTTGCTGAGGGTAGTCAAGTAGGTATGTGGCAAACTTGATTAACGTATGATGACTATAGTCAATGACAACAGCCGAGACCTCCGCTTAATGTCCATCCGGATAAAGTTATTTATGAAAAAGCATACATTTTCAAAAATATTTATTAAGCGTAATTGTTTAGTTAAAATTTATTAGTAAACAAAATTATGAATACCTAAAACATTTCTTGAAATAACTTTATCGTTATTTCATAGAGGGGTGAGGTAACTTAGCAGCTGACTGTACAAGGGGAATACAGGAGACTCAAGTCTTGATCTATACTTAAGTATTGGTTGTAATAATAATAAATAAATAATAAAATCTTTTTATTAACCAACAAGTCTCTGCCTCCTAAACTAGATTACTCGGTATCTTAGGGGACAGTGGCCTCTCCTAATTTGAATTTTTGAATTTTTTGTCTCTTTCTCTCACTATAAAAATGCCAAAGACGACTCCTACTTAAGTATAGATCAGAGAGTCGCGTTACAGAACCTTAGTATCTTAAGTTTGATATGTTCATGCAAGTTCTTTCCAATAATAGCATTTGTAAGAATCCTAACGAACCGAATCCAAAAAAGTGTTTTAAACAAGAGAATATGAATAATCAATTGAAGTATTTGTTGGCAGGTTGGTAGATGATAGGTGTGTGGTCTGCCCAGAGGCAGGCGACCTGACTGATCCACCCAAAAAGTTCCGGGGTAAGTCTGAAAAATTACTACAGATTATTTTAAAAAGCAGCAGCTCGAGTACGATGGTGATAGCGCGCGTAATTCGCCGCGGTCCTACGTCACAATGTCAACATTGACAACGCCAGAGGGGGAGCAAGTCTTTGCCGGGGCCCTCGCGCAATCAAAGTGAAGTTTCAGCGTCAGCGGAGTGGCGCGCCGCAAGAGTTTGTCGCCGTCGTGCTCGATCTGCTGGTGCTTAAATCTATACACTCCTACCTATAATTCATGTATTAAAGGCAAAACGTAATGTAGTTCTAAAACCACATGACGCCACATTTATAATTAAATCTGAGGGCTATTTACTAAAAAGGTATATCTTTAAAAATATTTAATAAACTAGCTTTTCCCCGCGGCTTCGCTCGCGCTAAGAACTCTTTTAGTCACCCGTTTCATTCTTGACCCTTTTTAGGGAATGATTTTTGAAAAATAGCGAAACACGTGTCCGTTTATTTGCTTCGAGGTATATCTTGACGAAATAAAATAACGTAGTACATTATTTTATTCTATCATAGTTTACGCAGCGCACGCAATGTAAAGAATAATTTAGGTAATTTTTTACACCTTGGGTTACATTATTTGAGTTTCAGTAAAGATCCCTAATTTTTTTTGAAAATATAATATAGCCTATGTCCATCGGGGATAATGTAGCTTTTTAATGGTGAAAGAATTTTTCAAATTGGTCCAGTAGTTTCGGAGCCTATTCAATGCAAACAAACAATCAAATCTTTCCTCTTTATAATATTAGTATAGATAAACATTAGAACATGTAAATCTTTTTGTGACACAAATGCCTGATGAAATATGCCTGAACTAGGATGTTCCTGTGTTTCAGGCGAAGAATGGCTTTAACGATTAGCCTTATCACAGGCAAAATCTTAATAATATTATAAAGAGGAAAGATTTGATTGTTTGTTTGCATTGAATAGGCTTCGAAACTACGGCACCTATTTGAAAAATTCTTCCACAATTAGAATGCTACATTATCCGTGAGTAACATAGGTTACATAACTTTCCCGAATTCCCCAAAGGAACGAAGTCCCGAGCAGAATGCTAATCTAAATTTAAAAATGACTAATGAGGTCTAGAGCTCACAGAGTCACTAGTGATACTCAGATACAAAATATTTTTTTCATATAAGCCGGTTTTAAACATTGTCTGGTCTATGTTTAAACCTTCGCGCGAGTTTTGTGTGCAGGATTCGTGTCGCACGCGCCGTAAACAAGCGCCCGACGGGTGTTTTATTTTTCGTGGTAAGGCTCTAAATGTAAAGGGTTATTTTTGAGTTATCCTTTGAGACGACTGACTCCTACAAGTCGCCCTGTATTTAAAAAACCGGCCAAGTATGAGTCGGACTCGCGCACTAAGGGTTCTGTACCATTATCTATCTTACCAGCCCATATTACGTCCCCACCGAGGGGCACGGGCCTCCCTTCGAAACACGAAGGGGGTTTAGGCCGTAGTCCACCACGCTGGCCCAATGCGTGTTGGTGGATCGCTCGTCTTTCGAAAATAAATTTTCTTGGACCATTATCTGTAAAAACGAGCAAAAAAAATCACGTTTGTTATATGGGATCCCCCTTAAATAGTTATTTTATTCTGTTTTTTTAGTATTTGTTCTTATTAACTAACTATCACAGTTCATGCGATACAGCCTGGTGACAGACGGACGAACGGACGGAGGGACCGACGGACGGAAGGCGGAGCCTTAATAATAGGGTCCCGTTTTGACCCTTTGGGTACGGAACCCTAAAAACAAGTTTGGTAGACTGGGGTGACTTTAGTATCGTGATCTAAAAGTGCCACATTTTTGTTCTGTTGCAATCACATGCTGTATTGCCAGCACTTGCCGGTCAAATGTACAGACATTAGCACGTCAGGTTACCTATTTGCAGTACGAAAGCCGGCGCGAGCGAGATAAGGGTGACATCAAAAGTTTTTAAACTCCTTCAGCTGCAACAATAAATGCAGATCCTTTCATAAGAGAATTATTTTATATTTTTAAACTCCATATCTCCACCAAAATTGTCACCACCTCTGCGCCCTGCTTAGTGGCTATTTTAATTCCGATCCCAAGACCTTCTGTCGTAGGGCTAAGCAGGGCACTCTCACTTTCTTCGGCTAATCGCACTCATATTTACACACAAATACACACTACACGACAATCACAATACTCTCATACATTACATACTTGCACGCGAACACTTTTTCAGAGTTCTATTTAATATAATTTAAGTTAGTTTTACTGGTTTTGTTTTAACATTGTATATTGTAATCTGTGGATAATGGTGTTGATTGTACAATTATCCAAATTTGTTGTATACCTACTGTTATAACCTCCTGTACAATTGTTTGTTTTCCCAAATAAAATAAAATAAAATCAACGTCAATATGTTTAACCTGATGTGCTGCCGTGTGTAGATTTACACTATTAACGCAAATTCCTAGCTACCACAAGCATAATCACAGTTACCCTTGATTAGAAAGTCACCCCAGTTACCAGTTCTCGGAAAGAAGCCATATGAAAATCTGTAAAGTTCTCTCAATAACTTGCGCGTTGTTGATGTTAGTCTATACTTGGCTCTGGCCTTCTCATTTTGCATCTAATATAATAACTAGTAGTTAATAATGTATGCTTACACGTTTGCTTACAAAATATTTACCTCTCAGTAGCTTTTAAACTCGTATTTCAATCTAGTCGGTTGAAATATTTGCCCATTTTGCCACTCCGCCCGTGACATATAATGTTATATGACATTGTATGTTTATCGTCTGAAGTTTGACATTTTATAACCAAAGCTCTCCACTCGAGACTTTGTTCTCGTGGGACTCAGGGATAATGTAGCATTCTAATGGTGAAATAATTTTTCAAATTGGTTTAGTAGTTTCGGAGCCTATTCAATGCAAACAATCAAATATTTCCTCTTTATAATATTAGTGTAGACATAAGTTCATAAGGGGCCGTCCACATATTACGTCACGCAAAATTTCGACTTTTTAAACCCCTCCCCCCCTGTCACGCTTTTTTGGTATCCCTTTAATTAATATGTACTGTCACGTTCCCCCATACGCTGTGACGTTATATGTGGATGACCCCTAATCGACAAGTTCCTGTTCTATGAAACATACCTTACACTCACGCCTATAATACCTGTCGGGGTAGACAGAGCTATGTGGTGCTAGAACCAGTTGACGCCATATTTGTATTGATAGGTTGTCAACCTTAGCCCATATTTATTATATGTATTTTTTCCATCTATAATATATTTTAAACTAGCTTTCCGCCCGCGGCTCCGCCTGCGTAGACTATAGGTTATATAAATAAATAATATAAATAAACGCTACACACTCAAAGGCCCACATTAAGGTTTTCCCTTGTGTCGTGGGTCCCTTGGAAAACACATAAAGACAAACACAAACACCCATGACCCGAGAACAAACATCTGCTTTTTACACAAAGGTTTGCCCCGACTGGGGATCGAACCCAGGACCGCCGATCAAGAGGCAGCGTCACTACCACTCGACCAAACGGCCGTATATCGTGCCCAACTGTAGGATAAAATGTAGCCTATGTCCTTTCCCAGGCTCTAATCTATCTCTGTACCAAATTTCACCAAAATCGGTTCAGTAGTTTAGGCGTGAAAGATGGACAGACAGACAGACAGAGTTACTTTCGCATTTATAATATTAGTATGGATATTAGTATGGATGGATAACTGTGTGAAGCCGGGGCGTGCCCAACTGTGGGATAAAATGTAGCCTATGTCCTTTCCCAGGCTCTAATCTATCTCTGTACCAAATTTCATCAAAATCGGTTCAGTAGTTTAGGCGTGAAAGACGGACAGACAGAGTTACTTTCGCATTTATAATATTAGTATGGATAACTGTGTGAAGCCGGGGCAGGTCGCTAGTGTTATTCGAGACCTATTTATTAAAGAACTCCTACAAGTTAGGGATCAAATTAAATACAGAAATTCATGTTTCAGTACACGTACAGCGCGCTCGCTCAACCGAAAGAAATGTATTTCCCTTTAATTCTGTAAGTCAGAGTTTTTCAAACTGTGGGTTGCAACCCCCTGGCGGGTCGTGAATCCTTACTCAGGGGGTCGCGGGTAAAAGAAAAAGACAATAATTTGTAGGTCCTATACAGAAATAAAAATTTCAGTGAAAAGGACGTGCCTGTATTGTACGTAAAGTAACGATGCTTCCCGCCTTCTGAGCTTACCCTGCAGCAAACTCTTTATATTACGAAATTTTAACCGTGTGGTGATCGGTTGAGAATAACACCACCCCATCTCTTTCCGTGGGTGTCGTAAGAGGCGACTAATGAAACACAAATGAGACCTGCCTCCTAGTAATCCATCCCAGGCAACAACACTTCATTTTTTTCTGAATCTGAGGTGTCGTCCTATGGTCTCATGCGGTGTGGTAGGCTCTGTAAAGAGCCGTCTGGTTCGCGACCACCCTCCTACCGAAGTCCGACGCCAAACAGCTTGCTGTGTTCCGTCGGTGCGTGGGAGTACCACAGTGCCTTTATAGGCATTTTCTGGGTTAACTCGCTCCATCGTCGACCTCATCTTTGACCTTATGGTCAAGATTGAGGTCAAGAGTTAACCCATCTTATAATAAAACAAAAAAAAATCTTCGAAGTTGGTCCTAGATTTAGACTAGGGGGTCGCGAGAACTTTTCAACTTCTAATAGATTCGCGAATTCAAAAAGTTTGAAAAACACTGCTGTAAGACATCTGTAAGCTTCAAGAATTTGGAGACGTACGGTTGAAATAATAGCGCTGGTTCTTGTCGCTTTTATTTCCGAGCTTATTTTGAAAATAAATTTTGCTACACTGGCGCCAACTGGTGTAGAAAATGAATACGGAAAACCAATTAGAAAAATAATTACTCGTAGAAGTAAAACATGACATAGACATAGACATATACTTTATTGCACACCATAGATAACACAAAAACATTACAATAACAGGACAAGGACAAAAAACAGAAATGTACAAAAAGGCGGCCTTATTGCTAAGGTAGCAATCTCTTCCAGGCAACCTTTGGGTAGGAAAATAATGGAAAAAATATAAAGCAGAGCGGGTGGTGGCTAACAATTAAAAATAAAATAAAATAATAAAATATATTTATATTATATTACATAAACTACAGCTCTAATATTTAAGTACATAAAAGTAAAATTAAACTAAATACATAAATAATATTATATATACTAATACATACAATATATGTACTATATGTAAGAAAGAGACGTATGATAACAGAAAGAGTTCATTGGGTACAGGAAACGGAGTTGAGGAAATTGGATTTGACTCGTAACTTAAAGGATTCTAAGGAAGGAGATCGTCTTATGGAACAACGATTGAATGGATGAATGGATCAATGATTAAAAATGGGTTTCCTTTTCCGAGATTTTTCAGACACAGAGACAAAGAATTTATTCATTGCTTTAAAACACACACACAACATTCAAAACAGTCAGAAGTACAAATACATATTAAAGGTTACAGAGTTATTCTAGTGTTGTGTGTGTGTCAGAATGCAACAAAAAGGCCATAGCTCAGCATAAGCTTTGTCCAAAGGACAAAACACTATAATTCTGCTATAACCTCATTAACGTCAGTCACGAGTGCTCAGCAGCGAAGATAAACACTAAAAAAAGAGAATGTACAATATAATGTAGAATATGTATAACAGAGGATAAATATGAGAGTTATGTGTGTAGGTATGATATTGCGTATTAATAGTTGAGTGTAGCACAAAAGACACAGCACAGTGTTTTCATATAGGTTCCTTGGAGAACGTTGTTCAGTTTTGTGGGGGAGAATCACCCCCTTTTCTAACAGACTTCAAAAAAAGGAGGTTCTTAATTCTACTATGTTTTTAGGGTTCCGTACTCAAAGGGTAAAAACGGCACCCTATTACTGACAGACAGACAGACAGACAAAGAATTTATTCATTGCTTTAAAACAGACACACAACATTCAAAACAGTCAGAAGTACAAATGCACATAAAAGGTTACAGAGTTATCCTAGTGTTGTGTGTGTGTCAGAATGCAACAAAAAGGCCATAGCTCAGCATATGCTTTGTCCAAAGGACAAAACACTGGTATTCTGCTATAACCTCATTAAGGTCAGTCACGAGCGCTCAGCAGCGAAGATAAACACTAAAAAAGAGAATGTAAAATATAATGTATAATATGTATAACAGGGGATAAATATGTGAGTTATGTGTGTAGGTATGATATTGCGTATTAATAGTTGAGTGTAGCACAAAAGTTTGTCAGGATTTAAAAACCGTTACATAGTAAGTGTCTGGAATACCCAGTTTTTGCTTCTCCAGAAGGAACGTCCTATACTTAATTCTAAAATACTCCTTAGACCTAAGAAGCCGCAGAGGGGGGGGGTATATTGTTCCAGCACTTTGTAGCCATGTAACGGAAGCTGCCAGCAAATGCCTGCGTCTTGTGTGGATGTACCTCCAATAAATAGCGTGTAGGTCTGGTGACATAACGGTCATGAAAACCAGAAAACTTTAATTTATCAAAAAGATAATTTGGCTTCCGGGTCTTCACAATATCAAACACTATACAAGCCAAGTGCAGCTGTCGCCGCGCCGCCATATTAAGTGTTGAGGTATTATTTAGGTACGGTGTAATATGTGTGCGAGGTGGTATACTGTAACAAAAACGACAGCAAGCATTCTGCACCCTTTGAATCATTCGCTCCGTTTTCTTAAACAGTCGAGAGCCATATACTACATCTCCATAGTTTAACTTTGACAAGATAAGGGTTTCATATAAAACTACTCGAACGTTTTCCGTCAACAAATTACGAATCCTGTATAAAATTTTTAATCTATAGAAACAGCTACGTATTAAACTCAGAACGTGTGATTCGAAACGCAATTCACCGTCAACAACAATACCCAAGTTCCTAGCTTCCTCGACTTGGGAGATCCTTTGACCAGATATCATGATTACAGGATCGCGAGAAACAATCGAGGATATTTGCCTTTTTGAGCCGAGAACCATGAACTTGGATTTTGCTGGATTGAGCACAAGTGCGTTTTTAGTAGACCATTTTACCACCCTATCCAAATCCTCGTTAACATTCAGCACTACATCAGATAGTTTATCGCGTGGAATATGTGCATATAATTGAACGTCATCTGCATAAAGATGAAACTTACAATGCTGAATGTGATGAGTCAGGTCTGCACTGTAAATGATGAAAAGTAAAGGGCCAAGTATTGAACCTTGGGGCACGCCCTATTACTAAGACTCCGCTGTCCGACCGTCCATGAACCGTGACAGAGACAGTTGAAATTTTCTTTTTGTACGTTTGTTACGCGGTAACTCTGCCAATTTTCAACCGATTTGTTCGAAAGAGAATACTCCTGAAATGTGATCCCATAAAAATTTATCTAAATATAAATACCTTATATTTAGATAACGTTTTGGTTTATGGTTATCTGCTAATAGGCATTATTGGGATTCAAGTTGGTGCTTCATATGTTTTTAACGTGGACAATTAAGTCTGTAAGGCCTGTATCACAGAAGGAGACTCAAGTCTTGATCTATACTTAAGTATTGATTTTCTCTTTCTCTCACTATCAAAATGACAAAGTTTATGTTTATATAGGATGTAAGGGATGTCTTAAGAAAGCCGTGTGAGTCCCCGGCAGAGTAGAATAGGACCACCCTCTTTCTTACCGAGGTGTCGTACAAGGCGACTAAGGTAAATATGCAAGCAAGTTCATCTGCACACAGAGAAGGAAAACTCTGCAATTATATCAAAACCCTCGTCAACCCGTCTGCCAAGCGTGGTGAGTATGGCATTTACCCCTCACGTTATTGAGGGAGGCCCGTGCCCCAGCAGTGGGGACGTATATGGGCTGATGAAGATGCTGGGCTGGGAGTAAAATAAAAACTTAGAATGTGCCAGCTGGCCAGCTACCAACTCTTCCCAAGTGTACAGTAAAAGTCTAAGTGTTTTTTTTGCTGTATAATAGGCGAAAGGCTGGCCACCTCTCAACATTATGCAACTTGTTCCATCGATAACCCTCACAATTTGTGCCAAACGTGGCATCTAGTGCTCCTAGAACCACTGATGCTCTGCCTTCCCTGTTAAGGCGCGAGCGTAATATATGTATGTCTATCCATTACTATAATACACATATCCACGTATACTCGATCTTTCACTGTACAGGCGGCACGTTTATGGAATATTTTGCCGGAAGAAATTAGGAAAGCTCCTTCCATTCACTCCTTTAAGTTAGCATTAAGAAAACACTGGGCACAACAATTGAGCAGTAATAATAATATATAGAATCATATATGCATTAGGTACGTAGTCATATTTATATAGTATATTGTATATATTATATTTATTTATATTTTATATATATGTGTATTATCAATATAATTAGTGTAGCGTTAAAGTAGATATTAGTCTCCTTTCGTTTCTCTCGAGGGTTAGCTGGAAGAAATCTCTCGAAGGGATAAGCTCGCCTTTGTACATAGTTTTATTTGTATCCATCTCTTTTGTTTTGTAATTTTTATTATGTGCAATAAAGTGTTTACATACATACATAATCGCTAGCATATTAAAGTCACCCCCCAAATAATTGAAATGTTTTTGTTTCCAGACTGCCTGTTCAAAATATGCCCTATGAACCGCTACTCCGCTCAGAAGCAGTTCTGGAATACTGCGAAGCAATCCGCCAACTCCAACACAGACACGGGCCTCTTAAAGAGGTTACATGTAAGTATAAAAAAATATTTATATAAATTATAAAACAAAGTCCCACGCCGCGGGCCGCGTCTGTCTGTGGCTGAACGCAATAAACTCTAAAACTAAAACGGCTTTTCATACGGTTTTTACCAATGGACGATTTGATTCAAGGGAAAGATTTATGTGTATAATTTATTAAATAAATAAAATATTTGATTCCCAAAATTCCCACGATAACGAAGTCCCGGGCAGAAAACCTACACGAATGTTCTCTCTTGTGTCGTGGGTCCCTTCGAAAGTACACAAAGACGGACAAGAACACCCATAACCTGAAATAAACATCAGATTTTTACACAAATGTATATCCTGACCAGAAACATGTCACTCCGCCATACGACTAGGCAATCAGCGATCGGGCTGATTGCCTAGTGCCTACGTATGTGAAGTAAAACTTTTTTAGAACTTCACAGTAGTTTCAAGTCAAGTCAAAAAAATTTATTTCATAGAACATACAAAGTGTTGCTTGATAAACGTTGTTCAGTTGAAAAACGTTGTTCAAGGAACACGTTGTTCAGTTTTATAGTTAGAATCACCACCTAAAGTTTCGCCAACTAATTTAAAATCACTCCAATAATTTTGAGGCCTAATGTATCTTCCTTCGGTTTTTTGTTTTCTTTCTTGTGCAAACGCCTGTGATTTATCGTTACATCGTACTAAGCGATGCCATTAATCTGGTTTCTTGTCACTAAAATGTAGACAGCTTTATTCTTAAAATCCGGAAAGCTGTGAATCTTGTAAATGAGTTAATTTATCAAAAAGATGAGACAGCTTGTCTATTGACTGTAAAGCTGCCCTAGGTTTGATTCCCGGTCAGGAAAATGTTGGTTTAAAATTTGATGCTTGTTCTCGGGTCTTAAGGCGACTACAGCACCTAAATTACGATTTTATGATGCGTAGATAAGCATGACGCACTGCATTAAATCGAAGAAAAAAAATACTACGGTAATATTCAGGACATAAACTAGATAAGTAGTTTGCTGAAAACATGATTCAGCACTTTTGGTTCGATAGAAAAAGCTCACAAAGTCACCTCTAATACCCAATATTGTGTATCTTTTAAGCTGTAAAAACAATAGTAAAATGCACACAGGAACTTGAATTTGCTATCAAAATGTTTGTGATTGAACACTCTCGATAAGTAAACGCATTTTTCGATTTAAGTTGTTACCTTTCCATAAATCTCATTTTTTTAACTTTCGAACATGTTTTTACGCACGCACGCTTTCATAGTCCGTAAACTTCGTGTATCGACACTGTTCGCGCTGCCGGCCCAGGCCTGTTGAGAGACGGAGATGGCACTATTCCTATGTGCGCTGCCTTTATCGGGTGCTGTAGTCGCCTTAAAGGAATGAAAAATCTCGTCTTTGAAGGATTAGATCTCATTAGCTACCGTGCCTTGACTTGAAGGCACGGTAGCTCACTTGGTTAGAGCACTAGCAGATCGAATCCAGGGATCGTGGGTTCAAGTCCCATTCAAGAATATTTTTATTCCCCTAAAATGATGTGAATATCTCTCACGCGGGTTAAGCATTTTAATAATACTGAGGCATGCACATAGTGTTCCGCCTTAACATTAATGTTCCTTAAAATTAAGGCAAATTATGTTAAATAGGTATAATACATTTTTATTATGTTATTTTTCTTTTGTTTGCATGTTATCTGTAACTATGGTGGAAGCATTAAATTATTTCTATTCTATAATAAAAGAAAATCAATTGACTACGCGCTCAGTGGGCCTTGTGAATCGGCATTTGTTATGTTTATCATTATAAATCTTTTCTGAAAACGATAAGCCTCCTAAGATATATTATAATTATTTATTAAGATTACAAAAGTATGTTATGAATTCCCCACAAAAATCTCACAATAACACCATAATAATTTTTAAATATAACACAAAGGCGCCATTAACCTGTTTAGCGTTCTGCTATAAAAACAATAACGATTTTTCAGTTAACCCATGCTAATAAATCTTGGAAGATACCTTTAATGTTTGCGTAATAAATGCATTAGTCAAGAAGGAAACTAAAAGTGATTCATAAGTTGAGATGAAGAAATGAAACGCTCATAGAGGAAAGTCCGCCCGCGTGGACTACAGGTTAAATCGTGCCCAGCTGTGGGATAAAATGTAGCCTATGTCATTCCTCAAGTTCTAATCTATGTCTATACCAAATTTCATCATAATCGGTTGAGTAGTTTAGACGAGAAAGCGTAACAAACAAACTTACATTCACATTTATAATATTAGTAAGGATATTACTTTTCTATACAACTTATGCGATCAGCTGATTGCTCTAGTATTTTTTGAAGTGAAAACTTCTTTAGCGGCGGCAGCGTTGTGCACTTTGAAAATGGGTAAAAAATGTTAAACTCGCGTCAGGACACGTGACTTTATTAAATATAGTAGGAAATTAAAACTGCAAAAGTCAAGATGTCATCCGGTGTCAGCATAGAAAAAAATAAATTTAATATTAATGCACAACGTTAATGTTCAAGTTTTTACTTCAGCCGGTACTCCCGGAGTGCAACCCGTTGTTTTTTTTTTGGGAATGTCATGTTTGAGCTTTTAGAAGTAACAAACAAACACACACAAACTTTCGTCTTTTTAATATTAGTGTGATACGCGCCACCGTATGTCCTTGAGGTCTTTTAAGACTGCTTTGAATAAAAACATTTGACTTTGAATGAAACGAACGGAATAAACAATCGTTACGCTTACATCTGAATATGTTTAACATTATGAGCCGTTGATACAATATGGAAGAGATATAATAAATCCCTACTAATATTATAAATGCGAAAGTAACTCTGTCTGTCTGTTACGCTTTCACTTCTAAACTACTGAATCACTTTGTATGAGATTTGGTACAGAGCTAGATTAAGCCTTAGGAAAGAACATAGGCTACATTATATCCCACAGCTGGGCACGACATAACCTGTAGTAGAGCCGCGGACGGAAAGTTAGTTTTATATGTTCTGGAGATACGTCATGATACATTTGTGGAAGTAACTTAATTGTCAAGTTATTTTTAAGTTTTTATTTTTATGTGTATTAATTTTACTAATTAGCTGCGGCCGGGAAAATTCAAATTAATTTGTGGGTATTAAGAACATGAATCTTCCTATAGAAACTATACAATTTTTAAACTAAGACCTTTCTTTTTTCATGCTAACGCAATCATACTTTTGTCATGACGATGTCGTTTTGCTCTGTCGCTACGCGATGAAACGAGAGGGTGGAACCGAGATACATACGACAAAATTAACTCACGCGTTATTAACTCAAAATTAAAATTAATTTTGCTGAGGCTGTGTTTTCTAAATTTTTTTCAACACATTTGCTCATAAAGTGGGTCTTATGTCATTGTTTTAAGGTGCATAATGATATGTATTACCCAGCCCGTGAGTAATAAAAATAAAGCACTAGTACGTAATGTTTTTTTTTTCTAAATTTCAGCAAAGAGATCAGATCTTATTTTATATTTAAAATTAAGTTTCAATATTAAACTATTTGTAAATGTGATTGTGTCTAGTAAAAGGGACCACTTTGAGGGTAGTCAATAAGAGCGAATAACATAGCTCATTACATTATATTTTCACCCTTAACGACTACCCTCAAAGTGGTCCCTTTTACCAGGCACAGTCACAAATAAAAATATAATTCCACTAAATCATTTAAAGGACAATGGGCAAAAATGTATGGACCTTGGTACAACCCTCCAATAGCGATGAGCTATATGTCCCTGGACAGGTCTTTTCAATTGGAACAATAGTTACTAAGACAGCTATGTTGTAATAGTTGTCCGTTCAGAGTTATAGGTACCTAAAGATAAAAAAAAAAAAAAAAAAAATTTGCAATTATTAACGTTTATTGGGGAAAATAACAATAATTTCGTTGTAGATTACAGTATTTCATAATTATTTATAGAAATATAAAGGAATTACATTGCTTAGGTCCAAAAAAAAACACTTATTTACCTTACATATATTTTATACAAATATTTTTTTTATACTTAGGGCAAGTTCGATAAGCGTGAATATAGCCATTGACAAGACACAGAGTGGGTAGGCCTCACACAAGATGCACCGATGAGCTGGTCAAGGTCCCGAGAAGCCGCTGCATGTGTTCCATCACACATTAGAATTAGTTTAATGTTTTCTCCATTTCCAAAAAGGGATTTTGAAATAAATATTTGGTTGGTGTGCCTCGTAATTCGTACATTGATTTGCTTTTTGTTGAACAATAGCCGCTATTTGTTACGATACAATGAGCGAGTTTTTATTGCAACATTGTTTTTATTATTGTAAGTATTATTTTCAGTATACACAATCACTTTTAGGTGTACCGCCTGGCCAGTTCAAAGAATAATAGCATGGTTTATGACTTTTAATAGCTGCATCTCTTTTGTTTGTGCGTTTTGGGTACCGTCGTGGTATGAGGCGAGCCGCGGGCGCACCTCGCCCCCGCTCCCCGGCGGGGGTGTGTCCGTATTCTAACTTGGGACCCTCAGGTAAGTCAAGTAACAGTCGTTCATTGGTACTGTGCGCGAGTGTTACGTTTCTTGTTTATGCAATACTTCTTAACGACTTTGACTTGGCAATCTTTTCGGACACTGATATCTGCTTATAACGTTGACCCGGCTATTTACATGGACATTGTGCTCTGATCTGTTTTCTGAACTTGGCTATCACACTGGATTATTGAACTGCTTATTGATCGGACCTCGGACTATTGTGCTCCAATGGAAGGTTTTCGCAATTGTGTTATGTGTCGGCGAGGGCTCTACCGCGGAAGGTATCAACAACACGTCTTAACGGATAATCTTCCGAGAGCGCAACCAGAGTTTGCTGCATACATCCAACAACATGCAGTATTGGAGGTGAGTATTTTATCATATTTCTAGAGATATAAATATATACATTTGACGGTGCGTCTTATGTACCTAAGTACCTACCTTGTGTACAGATAAATAAACTGAATGAATAGACATGAGAAAAACAGACTTTGGTTTTAATGCGCGTAGTGTATTTTGTTTCTGAGAAGTATGTATGTATGTAAACACTTTATTGCACTTAAACAGAGACAAGACCCTAAACTCGACACTTTTGTTTACTTTTACTATCTTAATAGACTTTGGCCATTATACTGTGCCAGATGTGGCCGTGTTACCTACCTATTATTGTTCAAAACACTTTTTGACGTTACACTATAGGGTTTTTACTGACTCGCTGCCGACGCGGTCATAAATCATAACAGATAAAGGGTTGGGAGCAGCGCAACGTCGGTATCGATATGTGTGAGTCATCGACTCAGGTAGCAAAATACCCTTACTTGCTACGTAATGAGGACCACTAAATAACCATCATAGTTGTCTAATTAACATAAGAAACGATGTTGTATTTGTGTAACGTTCGAAAATATACATTAATGTTTTGACTTTTTGTTTAAATATTGCATTATTTATTTATAAATATATTGTTATATCTTAGTATATTCTTTTCATAAAGTAATAGATAAGTGTCTCAGTAATATAACTCTACATTTAATTTTAACTAACCTCAATATTCGCAAAAATGATTTTCTATCGATACTAACTATCGACATGAAAACAACGCGGAACTAGGCCAGCCCATAAGACCCCTAAGTAGAAGCGAGATAGAAACACTGATAATGATTTATGACCGCGTCTGCAGCGAGTCGGTAAAAACCCTATAATTCTCCAAAATGTTTTCGATCAATGCAACCAATATAGTATTCTAAACAATGTTGCTTTAAACGGTTTTGATTATAATCCGATTTTAATGAAATAATTATACTGTTTCCAGATTGTGTTTGATAACACACGAAGCGTATGTCATCGATGTTGGCAGAGAGCTGAAAATGCCGTTAGACTACCTGGTGTTGTTCCGGAAGTGGAAGAAGCCAATGATCCTGATGAACAAAATGTTCACCAAGTTTTCGCTCCTGAATACAAAAGAGCACCTAGTACTCCTGGGCACTGTATCTTTTCCAACTGCGGTAATGATACACGACACCGAATACCAGAAGCTATAAAAGTTCACATGTTGTGCGAATACAAGTTGTATATCCCCGACGGTGCAAGAGTATGTAGAGAACACCTCGAAGGAAACAACTGGGATGAGCTGCCAGATTTTTGCAATACCACTAATTATTTTACTGGAGCCCAGTTTAGTGATGCTTGCGACATACTGCGAGCAACCATTGCACGTGGAGCGAGGTTCAATTTTAATGTAAGAGGTGCCATGTCTAATGAAGACATGCGTTTCTGGGTTGGACTTGATGGTGATCAATTCGATTCTATTTTGGAGCAAACTCCTTCACTCAGCGAAAGATGCAAAGATCCAAGAACTGCATTAGGTATATACCTGACAAAACTTCGTACAGGAGATTCAGATGAAAGGCTTGCGTCATTATTTAATATGTCCAGGAGAAAACTGGAACGATATTTGAACATTGCACGTGAATGTCTTACAAATGAATATGTAATACTTCACTTGGGGTTAGATCACATTGACAGAAGAAATCTTTTAGACAGAAACCTAGTCATTCCAAAAAACCTTTTTGGAAATGAAGAGAATACCAAACTAATTCTAATATGTGATGGAACATATGTCTACATCAATAAAAGTAGTAACTTCTTATTCCAGCGGCTGTCATATAGCCTCCACAAGTTTAGAAATCTTTTAAAGCCATTTTTGATTGTATCGTCAGATGGTTATATTATTGATGTTTTGGGGCCGTACGCTGCCACAAAAACTGACGCGCAAATAATGCAGGATATCATGAATGACGAAGAACACCCTTTACATTATTTGCTTCAACCAAATGACGTGTTCATTTTGGACCGTGGGTTCAGAGACAGCTTGGATGCAATCGAAGCCTGGGGTTATGAATATTACGTGCCACCAACAAAAGACCGTCGAGAATCCCAGCTCACTACGGAACAGGCAAACGAATCACGAGCCATTACAATGTGCCGATGGGTAGTGGAAGTTGTGAACGGCAGGTTTAAACGTAATGATAAACTGTTACGGCAATCATATTTTAATCGGGCACTGCCGCATATGTTCGAAAACTTTAGAATTGCTGCAGCGATTATAAATCACTTCCATGTACCGATAACAGATAATGAACATGCAGAAGAGTTCCTGAGTCATATACGAGAAACATTGGATTCACCGAATCTTCTATACACATATGTCGAGAGAAAGCGCCTGAATAGCCGAAGGGTTGATTTTCAACGGATGGAAGCCCACAATATTGAAAACTTCCCAAGGCTCACCCTAAATCAGATAATGATACTGGCTTTGGGTACATACCAGCTAAAACTGGCAAGATCATACTGCGCGGAGCATCTTAATAACGGTTTATACCTTATTGAGACATACAGAGAAAATCAACTGGATGACCTGCCAGATTATGGAATTAATGAAGAAGTGTGGCTTCTGCGTGGGCGCATTCAATCTAGACACGTCCGGGCAAGAACTTATTATTGTTACATTTTGATAAAAAGTAACCAAATCGAAGGCAGCAACAACATTGTTCAACACTACTGTACATGCTTGTCAGGACGGCGTACCATGGGTACATGCGCGCATATTATATCAATTATTTGGTATTTAGGACATGCAATTCATGAAGGCTTTATTGCACCGGCAGTGTTCCTAAATGATGTTATCGTGGACGAACTGTGAACAATCAAAATGTAATTGACTCTATTTTGTAAATGTAAAAAAAAATATTTGTATAATATATTAGTATGTAAGGTAAATAAGGTGTTTTTTTTTTGATCTAAGCAATGTAATCCCTTTATATTTCTGTAAATAATTATGGAATACTGTAATCTACAACGTCATTATTGTTATTTTCCCCAATAAACGATAATAATTGCAAAATATTTTTTTTTATTTGTTTAACTTTAGGTACCTATAACTCCGAACGGACAACTATTACAACTTAGCTGTCATAGTAACTATTGTTCCAATTGAAAAGACCTGTCCAGGGACATATAACTCATCGCTATTGGAGGGTTGTACCAATTTGCCCATTCTCCTTTAACAGAAAATTATCATTTATTAATGCTAAACCGTGAAAATATATAGTTAAGTATTTTTTTATTATTTGGCTGTATGGCATACTTGTCGATGTGAATCTTATTTTGCGAGCGAAAAAAGAAAAAAATAATCGCGCCTCTTTTCAGATGTTTTCACTTGGTTTTCACAAACGGCATTTGTATTCATCAGATTGTTATTATTGTCAGAAATACAACACAAAAAATGTCTTCTTCAAGTGCAGAACAGGAAACCTATGTGGGTACACCGCCAGAAATACTTTCCGAGGCGCAACATGCAAGTGATAGTTTGTTGCCGCCAATATCAAAGGAAAGTTTTTATTTCTTTCTTTCCTCGCAAATGTGTTGAAAAACGTCGTATGACACGCGTGCGCATTGGATATTACATACTTAGCACACTTGTAGCATAATGTACTAATATAACCCTCGACAGTCTCCACTTATAACTTTTAAACAGTTGAACCAATTTTGATCAATTATAGCCCATAATTATAGCTAAGAAACATCTCGATTACGTCATTCGTTAGGTCCATTCGTTTAGGAGCTACGATTTCACACAGACACACTGATACACACGTCAAACTTATGACACCACTTTTTTTTCGGGGGTGAAAAATTCATCAAAATCGGTCGTCGTTACAAGCAAACACAGCTTCAAGCGTGTAGCATACCTTTATTTTTCTTCTGATTCAGAGTTATTTGTTTTTTTTTGCAGCATGCAGCGGAAATAGAGAAAAAGCAGAACGAGTTAGAGAACAAGAAGTTACTGGGGACGGTCGTGCAGTACGGGAGCGTCGTACAACTACTGCACGTCAAATCCAACAAATATCTTACCGTGAGTCTCTTATTTGTTCATTTATAACTTAAAAAAAAACTTTCCGCCTAACCAAGTTGGCAGCTGGTACTAAAAATGAACCAGCTGCAACTCTTCCTAAGCAAACTGAAGAATGGGACGCGAGGGTTTATGGGGTCATCCACATGTTACGTCACAGCGTATGGGGGGGGGTCTTACCAAACGTGACAGTACTTTTAAAGGTATACCAAAAAAGCGTGACATAGGGGGGGAGGGGTTCAAAAAGTCGAAATTTTGCGTGACGTAATATGTGGACGGCCCCTATTACGGGCGAAAGGCTGACAAACTTTCACCATTATACATCATGTTTCACCTATAACCCTGAAAATGAAGCGCTCGTAGTCCAGTGGCACTCGCTGATCTGAACCGATCAGTGAGGTTAAGCAACGTACACAGAGGCAGGGAACCTGATGAGTGACCAAAAAGTGGCATTTTATCACGAGCGTTTCCGTGTTTCGGAGGGCACGTTAAGCTGTCGGTCCCGGCTGTTGTCGATTGACTACAGTCGTTAAAACCAAGTCAGAAACCATTTGGCGGTTTGAAAACTCTGACACCAGGGTTAGACAAGCTAGCCACACACTTGACTATACCCACACGATAAGGAGAAGAAGACCCTGAAAATGTATGTTAAATGTGGCATCAAGTGGTCCCAGAAACACTTGCCTACCCCAATAGGGTAACTTTCCGCCTGGGACTTCATTCCCGTGGGAATGCGTTCGTTAGCAGTTTTTCACACATACTGCTGTACTCAGAGACGTCAATTAAAGTTAAGAAGTAATTAAATGTCATGCTATCCTTGTTTATATCAACAAGAGTTTGATTGTATTGACGGCCGGTTTGGTCGAGTGGTAGTGACGCTGCCTCTTGATCGGCGGGTCCTGGGTTCGATCCCCAGTCGGGGCAAACATTTGTGTAAAAAGCAGATGTTTGTACTCTGGTCATGGGTGTTTGTGTCTGTCTTTGTGTGTTCCGAGGGACCCACGACATAAGGGAAAACCTTAGTGTGGCCCTTTGAGTGTGTACCGTTTATTTATTTATTTAGAGTGAAAGAGACAACATCAGAGTTTAACAGTACTTAACTTTAATTGACGTCTCTGAGTACGGCAGTTAGCCTTTAAGTTGGTACTTAAGTTGTGTTCTCAGTTTTTAAAGAACTTATTTTTTCCTTAGGTCAACAAAAGACTGCCCGCGTTGCTTGAGAAGAATGCAATGCGGGTGCATTTGGACGCTAATGGAAACGAAGGGTCATGGTTCTATGTCATGCCTTTCTACAAACTGCGGTCGACTGGTGAGTCCTCTTCATTCCTTCTTCTAGTGGCGTTACTATACAGGTTGAAAAAGAACCTCCTAGCTTTATTGAAAATCCTGAACCAGTATCACTTACTGAACACTTTTTTATAGTTCGTGTTTTTTTTTATCCGTTGGATTTTTTTTAGGGTTCCGTACCTCAAAAGGAAAAAACGGAACCCTTATAGGATCACTTTGTTGTCCGTCTGTCCGTCCGTCCGTCCGTCTGTCAAGACCCTTTTTCTCAGGAACGCGTGGAGGTATGAAGCTGAAATTTATATCAATTACTCAGGTCTACTGTCCCTTGAAGCTGTGAAAAAATCAAACTTCTAAGCCAACGCAATCAAAAGATACAGCCGTTTATGCCGCAAATTTCCGCAAATTTTCGACACTCGCAAAGGAATCAAAACCTACAGGGTACTTCCCGTGAACACAGAATCTTGAAATTTGGTACGAAGCAACGTCTTATAGCACAGATAAAGGAAAAATTGCGAAAACCATAAATTTTTAATTACATCATATCATAAAAATATTTTTAATATTTTTAAACTTACTACCCCTTTCCTCATGAACGCGTTGAGGTATTAAATTGAAATTCATATCAAATACTCAGGTCTACAATACCTTTAAGCTAGGTTTGTACGGAACCCTCGGTGCGCGAGTCCGACTCGCACTTGGCCGGTTTTTTTTCCTTAAGGTAGACACTGCTCGGGTGCAACCCCCGAGCGCTTCCCGTACCCCTCGCGTGCCTGGAGTAGGAGTAATGTCTACGTTTAGGCAAAAAATTAACTATTTCCATTAAAAAAAATTTTTTTCATAAATATATTATTATTTATTTTAATTATTTTATTTTAATAAAATATCTTGCCTATTAAACTGTATTATTTTAGATAGCGCTAATTAAATAATAATAAATAATAAGTTTATTTGACACTACAAAGATAGCCAGCACATTAAAATATTTTACAAGGTTTGTCCACTGAGCTATATTATTAGGGACAGCAGCCACTTAAAATAGGTTTAATAAAAACCTGTGCTATAAATGTCTGCTTTACAACTTGAGTCACAATTTCGACACAGTACAGACATTTCTTGGCTTAAGGCTACAGCCATTGAATGTGTTCTTTGAGTGATACTGGTTCAGGATTTTGAATATAGCTAGGAGGTTTTTTTTCACCCTTCATCTGAAGCTTGTGGCAAATTCAATGTATGAGGCCCCCACTAAAAAAAAAATAAGCAACCAATGGATGTGTTCTTAAACTGTTTGATATCCTTTTCGTAAGAATTCTTTAAAATCTTAATTAATCTTTTTTATCTCTAACTTTAATGGATTTTTTTTAATGTTTATTAAAGTTTGTTTAAAATATTCGCTTTTTTTATTATGAGATGGGTTAACTCTTGACTCTGAATTTTGACCAAGTCATTAATGAGGGCGACGATAGAGCGAGTTAACCTAGAAAATGCCAATTAAGGCACTGGCACTCCCACGCACTGACGGAACACAGTAAGCTGTTTGGCGTCGGATTTCGGTAGGAGGGTAGTCGCGAACCAGACGGCCCTTTACAAAGCCTACCACACGGCATGAGACCATAGGACGCCACCTCAGATTGAAAACAAACTGAGGTGTCGTTGCCTAAGATGGATGACTAGGAGGCAGGTCTCATTTTTGTTTCCTTAGTCACGGAAAGAGATGGGGTGGTGTTATTCTCAACCGATCACCACACGGCTTTGCTTACTTCTGAGCCCGTGGCCTCTAGGGCTGGAGCCCCCACCCTCGCATCCCACTTACAGATTTGTACTGTATATCTGGGAAGTGCTGGTAGCTGGCACATTCTAAGTTTTTCTTCCACTCCCAGTCCAGCATGGAAGGTGTGAGGAAGGGAAATTGATCTCCCCTTTTTAAAGTTTATACCTGTGTTCTTAGAATAGAATAGAAACACTATTAAATTGACACATCCACAAAAATAAACATAAACTAAACAAATATATAATTACAAAAATTACTGTGCCAATTAATTATATAGTTAATTTGTTTGATTCCCAGGGGACAACGTGGTAGTTGGCGACAAGGTGATAATGAACCCCGTGAATGCAGGTCAACAAGTCCTACACGTGTCTCCCAACCACGAGCTGCCTGACAATATCGGCTGTATGGAGGTATGTTTTATATATATTAAATACTAAAACGGGTCTAAATTCGTGTATATATCGAATATATCGGTATATAACTCGGATTCTTTTTTTTAAATATTTTAAAAGCGTAAATGTGTTGCTCTTGCCGATTAAAACTTTAAACACCTTGTTTCGAAAATTGTATAGTGAAAGATTTATTGTTTTTATCACTAAAAACCTAATCCAGTCTTTTTTGCCACAATTTCTTATTTAGTTGTTACCTCAAAAACTTTTCGTTTTAGTTATGTAATATATTTTAGTAATTTTGCATCGATAACATATGTATTTGTTAACGTAAATTTACTATTTTTATCGATGATATATCTATTCAACTTATCAGTAATTCATTGTTTTTTCAGTTCTGTTTAACTATTTTTAACAATCATTATAACTAATTTCAAAAAGAATATTTTAAAAAGTACTTATATTATGTTTTATATATTAAAAAAGTACATATGTATATTTTATGATTTCACTGTAGTATTAGAGATACTTTTTGTAATGTAATGTGATACGCGAAGGCCGGCCTCAACGTTCTGACAGAATACCAGCGCAGCGTCGTAGCTGTGCTGCGACATGCTGAGTCAGAACCTTTTTGCCAACACGGTACATTTCAAATTATAAATAGTTGTGCACTTAGAAATAAGGAAATAATATGTTACTAGTTAATTTGTTGTGTTCTGGATTGGTAAATAAATGGGATTTTATTTCATATATCATGATTGCACGCGCCGTAGTCACGGGTAGACTGTTGTTGTTTCAGCTGTCGGGAAATAGGTAAATCGTGATATACGGGGTACTGGTAATACGTCACGATCCCTTCAAGGAGTGATAGTAGAGATCATTAGCTATCAAATCACCCTCGGGTAGATGGGGTAAAATGTACCAATTCCGAAAAAAAAAATCCTCTATTTTTTAAGAAAAGTGGGTTATACTTCTTTAAATTGTATTTTAAAAGAAACTTACGAATTATTGTAAATTAGCTTTCTGCCCGGGACTTCGTTCCCGTGGGAATTTGGGAAAGTTATGTAGCCTATGTGTTGATCCAGAGTGTCAACTACCTCCATACCAAATTTTATCAAAATTGGTCCAGCCGTTTGAGTGTGAAAGAGTGACAAACATCCATCCATCCATGCATCCATCCATCCATCCATCCATACTTACAAACTTTCGCGTTTATAATATTAGTAAGGATGGTTGTTTTTACCCGAGCCAGTATAAGTCCTTTGTTGTTATTTAACAAAAACAATGTATTAACCCACTTTTCTTAAAAAACAGAGGATATTTTTTTCGAAATTTGTACATTTTTTCCCTATTTACCCGAGAGTGATGATAGCTAGCTAATGATCTCTACTATCACCCCTTGAAGGGATCGTGACGTATTACCAGTAACCCTGTATACGCGAATTTAGACTCGTTATGTGTTCAAATCGCGAAATTTTAAAGGGTTATCATCATCAGCCTGTGTCAGTCCACTGCTGGACATAGGCCTCTCCTATGGCACGCCACTGAGCTCGGTCTTCAGCTCTCCTCCTCCAACCACTGCCCGCTACCTTACGAATATCGTCACCCCACCTAGTAACAGGGCGCCCTACGCTACGTTTGCCGATTCGTGGTCTCCATTCTAGAACTTGTCTGCCCCAACAGCCATCGGTTCTACGACAGACCAGCCCACTGCCACTTAAGCTTGCTAATTTGCCGGGCTATGTCGGTAACTTTGGTTTTCTGACGGATTATTTCGTTTCGAATCCGATCAAAAAGGGGTTATATGTTTTATTTATGTGTTTTTTTAAGTGCGGTATGTATGTATGTAAATCCTTTATTGTACGGACGGCCGCAACTTAGGTTACCACACGCGTGCACTCTGTGCTGTTGTGATAAGAGCGGTTTTGCAATGACAATGGAGTAAGCTTATGTGCTGGCCTCTGTACAACAAAATTATAAAGCAGACACAGATTAAAGCAACATAGCGGTAAAAAGCGATATTTTTTTGTATTTGATTTTTTTACTAGCTTTCCGCCCGCGTAGACTACAGGTAGACTACTGGTTATATCGTGCCCAGCTGTGGTATTGTAGCCTATGTCCTTTCCCAAGGTCTAATCTATCTCTGTACCAAATTTCATCAAAATCGGTTGAGTATTTTAGGCGTGAAAGCGTACTTGACAGACAGTAATGCGAAAGTTTGCGAGGATAAATGGAGTTTTGTTACTCTTTCACGCTCAAACAGCTAGACCAGTTTCGATAAAATTTGGTGTGGAGGTAGCTGACACCTATATTAACATTAGCTAATAATTTTCCCAAATTCGCACGGGAACGAAGTCCCGGGCGAAAAGGTAGTAGATTCATACATTGCAAGATAGCAAAAAACCTCTAAATCAATCTACTTTCCCAGGTGAATGTAGTAAACTCGTCGACGTCATGGAAGGTGACGTTGTTCCTCGAACACAAGGAGAATCAAGAAGAGATCCTCAAAGGAGGAGACGTGGTGCGGCTGTTTCATGCTGAACAGGAGAAGTTCCTCACTATGGACGAGTATCAGAAGCGGCAACACGTATTTTTGAGAACCACTGGCCGGTCGAGTGCCACCGCGGCTACTAGCAGCAAGGCTCTCTGGGAGATAGAGGTATGTGGCTAGACAAGCAAGTTTGCTTACAGATGCGTACGCACTAATTTATAAACAAGTACGCTCAATTATACGCACACAAATCAAATATATTTATTCGCTGAATGTGGTAAATAAAACTAACTAAATGATCAATAGCAGATAATGAGGATTTTTCTGACAGTTCATGATTTTAGTTCACAAAAGTCTCAAGAGATGGCGCGGTCATGTCAATATAGGCAATTTTACAAGAATCTAATTCAGCAATGAATATTTATATCTGAATTTTGTTTATCAAGCATTTCTTTGACTTTATAGCTCAGTTTTGTTCAGAAGTGTACTGTTTATATTTATTAGATAGTCGTTTGAAAATACTCTTTATTTTGCCAGTTTTGTGATTCATTCTCGTGTTCGTTCTATCTATTAATTTGCCTTAATCGAGGTAGAATTTATAACGAACGCGTACTACAAATTAAAACAAATTCACTCTTACTTATATTTTTCAACGTCACCCAGTGGAACTTTTTTTTTAATCGGCTACCAGGAATGTTCTCATTGTTAAGTCAATCTTTTCCGCTAGCTAGGTACACACGCACACTAAAGGCACAGCTGAAAACCAGCATTGGGGCCTCGCCTCAACACATGCTGAGCTGTCTTGTTTGACATTGCACTACAGCACAATCCACTATTTATATCATACTTTGTGTTGTCGTTTTCTGTTTGTGTTTTTGTACTGTGTTTTACATTTAACTAGCTTTTTTAGTCATATAACTTTTTTAGTCACCCATTTCCCCTTTGGGAATGATTTTCGAAAAATTGCGAAACACGTGTCCGTTTATTTGTTTCAAGGTATATCTTGACGAAGTTTCGAGTCAAAATGTCCAAAAAATTGTTTTCTGCATACAAACTTTGAACCCCCATTTCACTTCCTTAGGGGTTGAATTTCGAAAAAATCCTGTGTTAGTGCTTGCCTACGTTATAAAAGACACCTTTTTGTTAAATTTCAGCTTTCTAGGTGTAAGGGTTTTTGCTCGGTGTTGATGAGTCAGTGAATCAGGACCTCCAATTTTATATATACTTCAGATAAGATTTTCTGTTGTATTGTAGTGTGGATTTTTATGTCAAATAAATGTTTTTCGATTGTAGAATGTTGTAATGTTTGTCGGCAGGTGGTCCAACACGACCCGTGCCGCGGCGGCGCCGGCCACTGGAACTCTATCTTCCGGTTCAAACATCTCGCCACCGGACACTATCTAGCCGCAGAGGCCTGTCTACGCCCACCGTGAGTCAAGATATCTTTCTATCTAATCTACTTATTTTTATTTTATTTGTTTTTATTTTACCATGACAAATATACATAAAATTACAAACAGGAATACGACACAAAAGGTTAGCTTATCTCTAAAAGCTTAGCAAACCCGTTGCCTACTTTTCTAGGTTGCCTGGAAGAAATTGTTACCTATCAATAAGGCTGCCTTGTTGTACACTATGTTTTATGTTCTGTTAATTGTTCTGTGTGCAAATAAAATATATTGTATTGTATCTATCTTAGGATAGAGAAGATAGTTATTTTACTGATTGTTTACAATTTATGTTATATTTAATAGTTTATTAAAGCGCATTTATTTTATTATTTATTCTAAACGTAACTATTAATTTCTACGTCACAATATTCAATTTTTAATTTCAATACAATTTAATACATTTCAAAAATGCATTATGGTGATTGCACATTCGTCACCATCGTACGCGCAGCACGTACGCAAATGTTAGGTATTGCAAAAAAAAACTTTTGCAGTTTCTTTTTTAATCCCATCCATCCATACACTGACGCCCTGACGGGGTAGACAGAACGTCGTGTGGTTCTCATGACGCCACGTTTGACACACATTCTGAGGGTTGTTAGTTGAAACATGAGTAATAGTGAATGGATAAATGAATGCGATTTAATAGATTTCTCAAAATAACAAAATATTATTTACTAGTATTTCGCTTGGGACTTCGTTCCCGTGGGAATTCTGGAAAATTATGTAGTCTGTGTTACTCAGGGATAATGTAGCATCCTAATGGTGAAAGAATTTTCGAAATCGGTCCAGTAGTTATTCGTTACATACAAAAATACAAATCTTTCCTCTTTATATTTTATTATTTGTAGAGAGGCGCCGGTGGAGCCAGGCGAGCCGGCGTACCAGCTGGTGTCAGTGCCGCACTCGTCGGAAATAGCCACACTGTTCGAACTAGACCCCACCACCATGACGCACTCCGACGCACCTGTACCACAGAGCAGCTATGTCAGGTATACTAACTCACTTATTTGTGATATAGCCACGCTGTTCGAACTAGAGCCCACCACCATGACGCACTCCGACGCACCTGTACCACAGAGCAGCTATGTCAGGTATACTAACTCACTTATTTGTGATATAGCCACGCTGTTCGAACTAGAGCCCACCACCATGACGCACTCCGACGCACCTGTACCACAGAGCAGCTATGTCAGGTATACTAACTCACTTATTTGTGATATAGCCACGCTGTTCGAACTAGAGCCCACCACCATGACGCACTCCGACGCACCTGTACCACAGAGCAGCTATGTCAGGTATACTAACTCACTTATTTGTGAAATAGCCACGCTGTTCGAACTAGACCCCACCACCATGACGCACTCCGACGCACCTGTACCACAGAGCAGCTATGTCAGGTATACTAACTCACTTATTTGTGATATAGCCACGCTGTTCGAACTAGACCCCACCACCATGACGCACTCCGACGCACCTGTACCACAGAGCAGCTATGTCAGGTATACTAACTCACTTATTTGTGATATAGCCACACTGTTCGAACTAGACCCCACCACCATGACGCACTACGACGCACCTGTACCACAGAGCAGCTATGTCAGGTATACTAACTCACTTATTTGTGATATAGCCACGCTGTTCGAACTAGACCCCACCACCATGACGCACTCCGACGCACCTGTACCACAGAGCAGCTATGTCAGGTATACTAACTCACTTATTTGTGATATAGCCACACTGTTCGAACTAGACCCCACCACCATGACGCACTCCGACGCACGTGTACCACAGAGCAGCTATGTCAGGTATACTAACTCACTTATTTGTGATATAGCCACGCTGTTCGAACTAGACCCCACCACCATGACGCACTCCGACGCACCTGTACCACAGAGCAGCTATGTCAGGTATACTAACTCACTTATTTGTGATATAGCCACACTGTTCGAACTAGACCCCACCACCATGACGCACTCCGACGCACCTGTACCACAGAGCAGCTATGTCAGGTATACTAACTCACTTATTTGTGATATAGCCACACTGTTCGAACTAGACCCCACCACCATGACGCACTCCGACGCACCTGTACCACAGAGCAGCTATGTCAGGTATACTAACTCACTTATTTGTGATATAGCCACACTGTTCGAACTAGACCCCACCACCATGACGCACTACGACGCACCTGTACCACAGAGCAGCTATGTCAGGTATACTAACTCACTTATTTGTGATATAGCCACGCTGTTCGAACTAGACCCCACCACCATGACGCACTCCGACGCACCTGTACCACAGAGCAGCTATGTCAGGTATACTAACTCACTTATTTGTGATATAGCCACACTGTTCGAACTAGACCCCACCACCATGACGCACTCCGACGCACCTGTACCACAGAGCAGCTATGTCAGGTATACTAACTCACCTATTTGTGATATAGCCACGCTGTTCGAACTAGACCCCACCACCATGACGCACTCCGACGCACCTGTACCACAGAGCAGCTATGTCAGGTATACTAACTCACTTATTTGTGATATAGCCACGCTGTTCGAACTAGACCCCACCACCATGACGCACTCCGACGCACCTGTACCACAGAGCAGCTATGTCAGGTATACTAACTCACTTATTTGTGATATAGCCACGCTGTTCGAACTAGACTCCACCACCATGACGCACTCCGACGCACCTGTACCACAGAGCAGCTATGTCAGGTATACTAACTCACTTATTTGTGATATAGCCACGCTGTTCGAACTAGACCCCACCACCATGACGCACTCCGACGCACCTGTACCACAGAGCAGTTATGTCAGGTATACTAACTCACTTATTTGTGGTATAGCCACGCTGTTCGAACTAGACCCCACCACCATGACGCACTCCGACGCACCTGTACCACAGAGCAGCTATGTCAGGTATACTAACTCACTTATTTGTGGTATAGCCACGCTGTTCGAACTAGACCCCACCACCATGACGCACTCCGACGCACCTGTACCACAGAGCAGCTATGTCAGGTATACTAACTCACTTATTTGTGATATAGCCACGCTGTTCGAACTAGACCCCACCACCATGACGCACTCCGACGCACCTGTACCACAGAGCAGCTATGTCAGGTATACTAACTCACTTATTTGTGATATAGCCACGCTGTTCGAACTAGACCCCACCACCATGACGCACTCCGACGCACCTGTACCACAGAGCAGCTATGTCAGGTATACTAACTCACCTATTTGTGATATAGCCACGCTGTTCGAACTAGACCCCACCACCATGACGCACTCCGACGCACCTGTACCACAGAGCAGCTATGTCAGGTATACTAACTCACTTATTTGTGATATAGCCACGCTGTTCGAACTAGACCCCACCACCATGACGCACTCCGACGCACCTGTACCACAGAGCAGCTATGTCAGGTATACTAACTCACCTATTTGTGATATAGCCACGCTGTTCGAACTAGACCCCACCACCATGACGCACTCCGACGCACCTGTACCACAGAGCAGCTATGTCAGGTATACTAACTCACTTATTTGTGATATAGCCACGCTGTTCGAACTAGACCCCACCACCATGACGCACTCCGACGCACCTGTACCACAGAGCAGCTATGTCAGGTATACTAACTCACTTATTTGTGATATAGCCACGCTGTTCGAACTAGACCCCACCACCATGACGCACTCCGACGCACCTGTACCACAGAGCAGCTATGTCAGGTATACTAACTCACTTATTTGTGATATAGCCACGCTGTTCGAACTAGACCCCACCACCATGACGCACTCCGACGCACCTGTACCACAGAGCAGCTATGTCAGGTATACTAACTCACTTATTTGTGATATAGCCACACTGTTCGAACTAGACCCCACCACCATGACGCACTCCGACGCACCTGTACCACAGAGCAGCTATGTCAGGTATACTAACTCACTTATTTGTGATATAGCCACGCTGTTCGAACTAGACTCCACCACCATGACGCACTCCGACGCACCTGTACCACAGAGCAGCTATGTCAGGTATACTAACTCACTTATTTGTGATATAGCCACGCTGTTCGAACTAGACCCCACCACCATGACGCACTCCGACGCACCTGTACCACAGAGCAGCTATGTCAGGTATACTAACTCACTTATTTGTGATATAGCCACGCTGTTCGAACTAGACCCCACCACCATGACGCACTCCGACGCACCTGTACCACAGAGCAGCTATGTCAGGTATACTAACTCACTTATTTGTGATATAGCCACGCTGTTCGAACTAGACCCCACCACCATGACGCACTCCGACGCACCTGTACCACAGAGCAGCTATGTCAGGTATACTAACTCACCTATTTGTGATATAGCCACGCTGTTCGAACTAGACCCCACCACCATGACGCACTCCGACGCACCTGTACCACAGAGCAGCTATGTCAGGTATACTAACTCACTTATTTGTGATATAGCCACGCTGTTCGAACTAGACCCCACCACCATGACGCACTCCGACGCACCTGTACCACAGAGCAGCTATGTCAGGTATACTAACTCACTTATTTGTGATATAGCCACACTGTTCGAACTAGACCCCACCACCATGACGCACTCCGACGCACCTGTACCACAGAGCAGCTATGTCAGGTATACTAACTCACTTATTTGTGATATAGCCACGCTGTTCGAACTAGACTCCACCACCATGACGCACTCCGACGCACCTGTACCACAGAGCAGCTATGTCAGGTATACTAACTCACTTATTTGTGATATAGCCACGCTGTTCGAACTAGACCCCACCACCATGACGCACTCCGACGCACCTGTACCACAGAGCAGCTATGTCAGGTATACTAACTCACTTATTTGTGATATAGCCACGCTGTTCGAACTAGACCCCACCACCATGACGCACTCCGACGCACCTGTACCACAGAGCAGCTATGTCAGGTATACTAACTCACCTATTTGTGATATAGCCACGCTGTTCGAACTAGACCCCACCACCATGACGCACTCCGACGCACCTGTACCACAGAGCAGCTATGTCAGGTATACTAACTCACTTATTTGTGATATAGCCACGCTGTTCGAACTAGACCCCACCACCATGACGCACTCCGACGCACCTGTACCACAGAGCAGCTATGTCAGGTATACTAACTCACTTATTTGTGATATAGCCACGCTGTTCGAACTAGACCCCACCACCATGACGCACTCCGACGCACCTGTACCACAGAGCAGCTATGTCAGGTATACTAACTCACTTATTTGTGATATAGCCACGCTGTTCGAACTAGACCCCACCACCATGACGCACTCCGACGCACCTGTACCACAGAGCAGCTATGTCAGGTATACTAACTCACCTATTTGTGATATAGCCACGCTGTTCGAACTAGACCCCACCACCATGACGCACTCCGACGCACCTGTACCACAGAGCAGCTATGTCAGGTATACTAACTCACTTATTTGTGATATAGCCACGCTGTTCGAACTAGACCCCACCACCATGACGCACTCCGACGCACCTGTACCACAGAGCAGCTATGTCAGGTATACTAACTCACTTATTTGTGATATGAAAACCGTGGTATTTCTGAAACAAAAGCTGCAGAACAGGAGTTACATAGGTATTATAAAAACCCATCCATTTCCGACCCAGAGCCCAGCTTTCTATCACCTGATCTCTTTCTAAAGTAGGAACGGTTTTTTAAAATACAGTCGCCTCTAGTAATAAAATTAGCTTGTTTTGAAACTTAGCACTAAAATCATCATTTCTTTTAATTCAACTTTCATAGTAACTATCTAGTATAGGAACCTAATTAATTCTAATACAGATCTCTAAAGTAAAGTCTAAAGTGCAAAGTAACAAAAGAGTATAATTAACTGTAAGTGTCAAAACTACAGTGTTTAAATAACAAATTGTATTGTTAATTCAGGCTCCAGCACTTATGCACACACACCTGGGTGCATTCAACCTCAATTCCCATCGACGAAGAAGAAGAGAAACCCGTTATGTCCAAAGTAAGTTCAAAAATACAATAATAATCTAGTAACTAAATCAATTTTTAAAATAAACCTTCGCGTGCTTTTTGAACATATGGTGTACGAGATTTATATCGCACGCGGCGTAAACAGGCACGCGACGGCGCGGCGTAACTTAAAAAGGGTTTGTTAGTCTGAAGAACTCCTTTAAAGGTCATACAATAAAAAAAGTCCTCAAAAAAAATTATATGGCGGTACTCAACTATGACGTCATCGTTTAGTATCTGCCTCTCTGTCTAACTGAGAGGTTTAAACATTAATATCTTTCTTATTTTTAAAGATATTAAAGCACTATTTACACCAGGCTATTTATAAGGTTAAGAAGCTTCCAATTTAAAAAATAAAATAAAAACTGTCATCTACCCTAAATGCCTATTACTTTTAGGACCTTATTACAGAAGGAGACTCAAGTCTTGATCTATAATAGTAGATTACCCAACAAGTGAAAAATAGGTGAATTATTTTCGAGGGATACAAGAGCCGAGATGAATTTTTTTTTCACGTGTTAGGTACTCTACTTTTTACCATTGACTACGAGAAAAAGAAAATAATTACTGTGTGACAGTAAATTATCAACAATAGCTGCTGCTTTAACGCGAAATGACTCTGGAACGAGAGGTTCACTTTCATCACTGGACGTCGAACTCATTTTATGATTTCGAGACAAAAACTTTTAACAGAAACTTTTAATTGCATGAAAATTGCACAGAAAATTCCTTATTCTAAATTTAAAAATTTTAGCCGAGCCATATTCCATACAGCCAGTTATTACATAAAGCCATGTTTTAGTACGTTTTTATAGCGAGAGTATGCAATCTCCTTGCACATTTTCTTTTGTTTTCTTACTAAAATCCGTGTATTCGTGCATGTTCCAAATTTAAAATGTTTTATTCACTCAGTGAAATAAACAGCGTTTTATTCACTGTTTTTGAAGAATAACGGACCCTTTGTCGAGAGGCAATGGTCAAAAATAATTTGTAGGTGAAGAAAAATATTCGGCGTGAAAAATAAGGCTTAGAGATCCAGTGCTTCAACCAACTGATTCTTGATTTATACTTAAGTATTAATTGCTTTTTTCTCTCAATATCAAATTGACAAAGACCACTGCTACTTAAGTATAGATCAGAGTTTTTGAGTCGCGTTCCGTAATACGGACCTAAGTGACCTATGATTTCGTCACACATAACATAACTACAAATTACTGCAGGCAGATTTTTAGTGGCCTACGGGACTTTTAACCTGTATAGGCGTAGAGTCAGTAGGGTCAAAAGAACGAATGTGTATGTATTAATTGTTATTTAGACTTATTTTAAGTAACATCCTATATGTTCCATAATACATACATACGCTCACGCCTATAATCCCTAACGGGGTAGGCAGAGCATTAGTGGTTTTAGAACTACTAGATGCCACGTTTGACACACATTGTGAGGGTTATCAGATGAAACAAGTTGTATAATGGTTTTTGCCGTGTGGTGATCGGTTGAGAATAACACCACCCCATCTCTTTCCGTGGTTGTCGTAAGAGGCGACTAAGGAAACACAAATGAGACCTGCCTCCTAGTAATCCATCCCAGGCAACGACACTTCATTTTTTTCTGAATCTGAGGTGTCGTCCTATGGTCTCATGCGGTGTGATAGGCTCTGTAAAGGGCCGTCTGGTTCGCGACCACCCTCCTACCGAAGTCCGACGCCAAACAGCTTGCGTGGGGCTACCAGTGCTTTTATTGGCATTTTCTGGGTTAACTCGCTCCATCGTTGACCTCATCTTTGACCTTTATGGTCAAGAGTTAACCCATCTTATAATAAAAAAATAAAAAATGGAAAATAAATAATAGTTTAAAAAAACTAAAAAAACACGCTTTTATTGCTAACCGAACTAAAAAGTAGAAAATAATTTTTAATTACAATCAGGATAATTCAATTCAGAGTAAAAAGCGTGGGGTGCATTTTACAATTGTAGAACGTGCATCAATCCAAAGGAAACACCAGACCTCTTTTAAACATATATTTCCACTTCGTGGTAATGTACAATTTAATTATATTTTAGATCTCACTATTTTAACGGACACTTCCGTTAACTACACTTTCTAAGGACACGACTACTCTCTTCAACTGCCAGGTAACGAATGTCCCCGTCAGCCAAACTCCCCTTCCCGTTTTGAATTTCGCATGAAGTTAGCCACTAAACTTTGCTACTGTTTTGTCTGCCAGTAGTTGTACCGGAAAGAGTCATTCATCGAACTATTCAATTTAAGTTAAACATTTAAAAATATTTAATAAAGTGCAAAAATTGCTAAAATATTTAACGGAACCTTACACTCGACCATCCTGATAACGTGTATGCCCTCATACATGCACCGTTGTAAACCTTACACTTGGCTGATTAGGACATCCCTGTACTTTAGCTAATAATTATTTTCTAGCCCTAACCAGTAATAACAAATATTTTTATACACTATATTTAAAAGTAAGCCATTATAGCTTAAGGGAAATAAAATTTTATGGAACTTCCCTTGGGCATTAGTGACATTTAAATATGGAACGCCAAAATTTCAACAAAAACTTCTATCAAAATTAATTTCGAAAGTAAAATCTATTGACACATCAAACAGATTTTACTTTTATTACAATACAATACAATACTCTTTATTGCACACAAAAATAAACATAACATTAAACAAAAACAAATGTTCATAATGTAGTGTACAATCCGGCAGCCTTATTGCCTTATTAAAAATATTTAGTATAAAAACTTGATGTAATTCCAGCGACTCTGACATAGAAACGGAGGCTCAAAACATTATTGATGGGATGAATTTATAATTTATTTATTTTTTTAACCTCACAGTAGGTGTATGTGTCTTAGTCTTAGGCAGACTTGAATCCTTCGCTTCATTCAGGATTTAACATAACATCTTAATTAACTACAGACTCATTCATTACGCTCAGAATTGTGACATATTACACTGTTTATCCCCTTGTTGCTTAATCTACTATTATGTATCCAAGTACGTATCAAAAGTATATATATTTAATGTATTAAATGTTAACGTAAAAAACAAAGTCCAACAATAAATAGCAATAAATAAATAAAATAGCAATCTATAAAATAAATTTAATCTATCTTACCCCAGAATGCTGTATAGACGAACAAAATTTTACAATTCAATAGCTTAGATAAATTACCGCTACTTAACAAAGTGCAACATCTAATCCAACCAAAAATTTTAAATCAATTTACAAAACAAATACTGACATATCCAACCATAATTATGATTAGGTGACTAGCTGTTAATGATAATTTTGTTTGTGAATATACAACGTAAGATAAAGTATATATCTTTGGAATTAAATTACAAAAGGTCATAAACAACTTGATACTTATATAGGTACGTTTATAGCTATTTATATATCAAAATATCTTTCCATTTCCTTATCCGATTAACTATTCGGATATCTAACCGATTTAGCTATCAAGTTATCCATCCGATATCTATCCAAATTATTCATCCATTTATCTATTAAATTATCCATCCAATTAACTATCCAATTAACCATCCGATTAACCATCCGATTAACCATCCGATTAACCATCCGATTAACCATCCGATTAACCATCCGATTAACCATCCGATTAACCATCCAATTATCCATCCAATTATCCATCAAATTATCCGTCAAATTATCCATCCAATTATCCATCCAATCCGTTATATCTGTGTATTTGTCCCAGGCCAGACGGTAGCCTTATCCTTTCGACATCCGCCAATGACCTGAAACAAATACATAAGTGGACTAAGTATCATATTCCAACTTTAAACAAAATAATATAATAAACACAAGTATAAATCAACTAGAGTAAAAATTCCTCACTTATAATAGACAACTTCTTTATCTACAGTATCGACTTCGTCCGCATTATCATTGACCTCTAGTACCGCTATATGTATCCACGACTGCATTCTCTCAGTGGCAACCATGGTCGTACATTTATTTTTTCATCCCTTTAAATCCAGATGTAGGAGCAACCTTGTACCAATTGTTACCTATAAATTTTACTACACGATACGGACCTTTGTATGCGGGAGTCAGAAAAACGGTTAGCATAGCGATGGCAAAAACATAGATATACTTTTCTAGAATTAGGCACAAATTAATAAATAAAACAATTAAATTAACAATAATGCCAGTCCGCCTGCCGTTCCATTGTTGCAATGCCCGACAGGGTTTATATGTAAAGAAACACATATTCTAGACTAATATGTATGTATTGTCATACACTTCTAATTATAACAACAAATAACCTCAAGCGAGAACATTATTTGGACCGCACAAGTCAATATATTTTTTTTTAATTAATCATTATTTTGCAGCCAAGTATAGCATTGTCAGAGAGTTACCCCGACTGAAATACTACAACTGGTCATACAGGGATAGTCTATCTACGCCACACTGGGCCAGTCTAACTTTGGCACACAGGGCCGACTAACTACGGCACACAGGGCCAGTCTCTCTTTGGCGCACAGGGCCAGCTAACTACGGCACACAGGGCCAGCCTAAAGCAGCACACAAGGCCTTCCTAAGGCGGCACACAAGGCCAACCTAATGCGGCACACAAGGCCTTCCTAAAGCGGCACACAAGGCCAACCCAATACTGCACATATTCTAGGCTAGTGAATCAGAGGAAGCTAACTGGTACAAATTAAATTTAGTTAAAATTTATGAACCTAGATGAAATATATATATTTGAGACTTGAGAGTAAGGGTTGTCAAGTCGTTTAATCTATGTATATAACGTGTAAAGCAACAATAGTGAGGGAAACAACTCAATCGTTAAAATACAATTTTTTTTTTTTTAGTTTTTGTAATTATGTGTAATGTGTTAGTTAAATAAAGGTTTTATCTATCTATCTATCTATCTCAACGTAAGTGGAATATAGATTTAACTGGATTTTGCGTTTCAGAGTCGGTCATAGCGTTGAAGAAGTTCTAACAGTCTGGCTGATCTCTAAAGTCCTATGTATATCCTTCAGTTTCTTAGCCCGAGGAAATACGAAGTTTTCCTGAAGCTTACGCGGTTTAGAGCATGGAGTTACTGTTACAGAAAAGGAAACATTTTTGACCGTGTATACTACTACAACATACTGATCATTCGGTTTCCTTACAATCTTCGTATCTAACCTTAAGCTGCCAGAAAAGGGGTTTCGGTCGCTGCTCTAACGCTTGTCATACCGAAAAGCTTACTGTGTCATAATTCGATTCAACCTTTCGTCACCCTTGCCGATACATTTTTATTTTTGACGGGAGTGTTATTCTTATTACTTTTTGACATCCATTGTAATTATGAAATCGATAATGTAGGAATAAACGATCTATTCTAATAATGAGCCTGGCATTTTGACACCGATATACAAAAACTGCAACTTGGTTTTCCGATCAGCATTGGCTTTTCGAGCAACGTTTTGGGACATACACGAAACCGTTGCACCAGCACCGTCAATCGACAGACACAAATCTGATCCAAGTGACCGTACAAGGTTATAACCACAACCTTTCATCATTAGAGGAACACTGTCGTGTTAAAGACCCAGTTTCGCGAAACTTATTTGTTTAATCAACGTTATTTCCCTACGTTAATCTATAAATGCTTCTCCAGGATTGTGCCGTCAATGTTCACTATATTTCATTTGGACCAGAACTTGAAATGCACATAGTTTTGCACGTTCGTTGCACGTTTAGTTGCACGTTCTACATCCCACTTCTGAGATGTAGAACGTGCATCAATCCAAAGGAAACACCAGACCTCTTTTAAACATATATTTCCACTTCGTGGTAATGTACAATTTAATTATATTTTAGATCTCACTATTTTAACGGACACTTCCGTTAACTACACTTTCTAAGGACACGACTACTCTCTTCAACTGCCAGGTAACGAATGTCCCCGTCAGCCAAACTCCCCTTCCCGTTTTGAATTTCGCATGAAGTTAGCCACTAAACTTTGCTACTGTTTTGTCTGCCAGTAGTTGTACCGGAAAGAGTCATTCATCGAACTATTCAATTTAAGTTAAACATTTAAAAATATTTAATAAAGTGCAAAAATTGCTAAAATATTTAACGGAACCTTACACAATATTTTCATAACTCTCTCATCATAGATTGTTGTCAATAGAATAATTTTAACATTCAATACATCAAGCACCCCACGCTTTTTACTCTGAATTGAATTATCCTGATTGTAATTAAAAATTATTTTCTACTTTTTAGTTCGGTTAGCAATAAAAGCGTGTTTTTTTAGTTTTTTTAAACTATTATTTATTTTCCATTTTTTAGTTCGGTTAGCAATTAATCCTGACGATCCTAATCAGGATGTTGGAAAATTTTTATCGGGTTATTGCATTGTCATCGGCCCTTAACACGTGTGCAAAGTTTCAAGTTGATCAGACGTCTAGAAACCAGTGAAAATTAGGCTCGAAGATTCCGTTACATACATACATACATACATACATACATACATACAACCCGAGCTAATAAAAGCGTGTTAAAAAAGAGAGAGGTGGTCAGCCTTTCGCCCATTATACAGCAAAACCATGGAATTCCACTTACAGACTTTTACTGTATACCTGGGAAAGTTGGTAGCTGGCACATTGTAAGTTTTTCTTTCACTCCTAGACCAGCATGGAAGGTCATGGATGTTCCATAAAATAAAAATAATTTGAGTTTGAGTTCTCTTTCTTTGCAGGTGGGTTGTTCGGTGGTGAAAGAGGATAAAGAAGCGTTTGCGCTGATATCTGTGTCCCCCAGTGAAGTGAGGGACCTGGATTTCGCGAACGACGCCTGCAAAGTGCTATCGGCCTTGTCGACTAAACTGCATCACGGAAACATAGAGCATAATGAAAGGAAGTTAGTATCCATATTCATATTCATTTATATATTCTTTATTGCACTTACATAACATGGGATACAAAATAAAAGAAAAAAAAGTTTACAAAGGCGGACTTATCACTAATAGTTTCTGACATTGTGTGTTTAATTTATTACTATATTAAACACACAATGTCAGAAACTTCATTACATTAATGTAAATTTAAATAAAATTATGTATGATTTTTTAATTGAAATTAATCTGAAAATGAAATAAATTATTAATTTGTATAGTTACTCATCCAGGAGCTCTCTATCACTGTAGTAAGCCTGCTCGTCAACAATGATCCACATCGCTAATGCTTCTTTTTTACCGATTAAGAAAAAGCGTGTGCAACGTGGCTCGTAGCCCAAGCGCTCTCTCTGATCTAAACCGATCAGAGAGGTTAAGCAACCTACACAGAGTTATAGAACCTGATGGGTGACCGAAATGGCAATTTGTCACGAACGTTTCCGTGTTTCGGAGGGCACGTTAAGCTGTCGGTCCCGGCTGTTGTCGATTGACTACAGTCGTTAAAACCAAGTCAGAGGCTATTGTGCGGTTCGAAAGCTCTGACACCAGGGTTAGTGAAATTATCCACACACTTGACTACACTTACACGATAAAAAGAAGAAGCTTCGTTAAATACAGGATGCCCGGGACTTCGTTCTCGTTGGAAGTTCGTAAAATCCTTAAACCTTGTCTACGCTATAAAAGGAACCTTCGTGCCTTTCAGCTTTCTAGGTCCAACGGCTTGGGCTGGGCGTTGATGGGTCAGTAAGCCAGAACTTACAATTTTATAAGATGTTAAGATTTAAAAAAATTATGTTGTTATAAAAAAGTAAGGTTCTCAATTTTGTTGTTTTTTGAACAGTCCATTCGCCAAATTCAGTGTGGTCTTTATTAGTCTCTCACATTTTACCTATGGCATGCAAAATTAAAATGATGCCTGTTGTGCCATACAAACGGCGTCAATGGATTCCATCCCCTAAACGTCAACGGATCCCTGGGAAAGGGCTTTGAAGATTTTTGTATGGAGCCTGGAATACCTACTGTCCGCCATTTTGAATTTTTTTCAAAATCGCAGCCACACTTGAGACCTAGTAAAATCGATAGCTTAGATCAATACAAACTTAAAATATTCTTTGACAAATTCTCCTAAAGTGTCAGGTTTCCAAGTTATGAGCTGTCAAAGTTACACTGGTGGCGCCATCACTAAGTACTATGACTAAAGGTTTCTGTTTTCTAACATGTTTTAAATCTAATTAAATCGATTTTTAACATCAATACAAACGTAAAATATTCTTTAATAAAAACTCCTAAAGTGTCAGGTTTCCAAGTTATAAGCACCACCAACACCAATAAGTAGGTAGGTACTATGAAAATTAGTCTCTGTTTTCAAACATTTTTTAAACCTAATTGAATTGATTGTTTATATCAATACAAATAAAGGTAACTTACTTTTAAGGTAGGTACATACTTACAAATCTATTGGGGCATATAAGACACGCACCTATAGGCCTACCGTTTAACTTGCGTATCGCCTGCGCCGTGTGAAGGCAGCGGGGAGTGATGTTAGCGGGATGACATGGAGCCGGCTGCCGCTGCCGCGCTCTGCTCCGCGCACCCCGCGTAGCCACCCGCTAACATCTCTCCCCGCTGCCTTCACACCGCGCAGGCGATACGCGAGTTTAGCAGTCGGCCTATATTCAAGCCACCGTAAAGTTTTAATCGATCCGGTACCATTCACTTTAGTTTGTATAGCGTTATCTTATCTCACTCTAAATCCTCTATCACCACCCGCACCTCGCATTTGTTTGTATAGCGTTATCTCGCTCTAAAAGCTATCTCTTACTCCTTTATTACCGCCTTGTCCCGCACCCCCGTCTCCTACCTGACTTCAGTTGCCACTTGACTGTCACTGTGCGCAAGCGTTTCTAAGTCCTATATGTGCTCCTTGGTGCATTTTTATGGTTGTTGTCTTTTGTTGAATATTGTTACTGTTGACTGTTTTATTTTATCGTTGACTGTTTGTTGTTATCGTTGACCGTTACGCCAGTAACATGAGTGACACTGGTGGTGAATATCGCTCAAGAAGATGCTATTTTTATGGAACTAGCACTGTTCCGGGTCCTCGAAGAAGGCGAGGTACAATTCGTTCGTACCTATTAACCTTTGAGTATGTTAACTCGTACCCGTACATCCTGGACTATTCTCATCATTTATTCTTGGACACGCGACAGGTAAGTTACCTAAACTAATAACTATTTTGTCGTTACTTAAGTATATAAAAATAAAGTATAGTTGAATTGTTTATAACATAAAGTTCAAATATATCATCATTATTAGCTCTCTCATATCCCTACTTCAACTATCCCTACAATGAGTTCATGTTACCATATAAGTCTACAGAAACTTGTTTTTTCAAATAACCGCATCATAAACCCATTTGAGGGTGCATTCAAAAACAGGCAAGGCGATACTTGTCAATTATTTCAAGTAAATGTCAAATAACTAATGTTTTCGAACGTTTAGTCGTATAAAAAACTAGTCTTTAAGATTAGATTTATGTACATTTTTTAGATTTTCTGTACTGTTGTATTTAAAAATTGGTGCACACAGCAAACCGGTAAGTAGGTTACTCATTAAAATCTCTTTTGTATACTTAAGTCTATGACGAATACTGCGGAGCATCGAATGTTAGTACTTACATCGCTTTCTTACACTGTTCAGATGACCAGTGACAGACAGTGACAGCTGACAAGTATCGATTGTATGTCGATCGTATACTTATAATATGCTCAGTTTCTTATAATTGTGTTTTAGTACTAAAATAGGTCCTTATCCATTCTACAGGCTAAATAAAGCAATAAGAGATATCAATGAATCAAGAACTTTGTGTTGAAATATTTTGAACGCTGTAGTTTGTGTGGATTGCAGGCGGGATGATAGTTAGAAATAAAAACGAGTAGTCACTCATAATAATAAGTTTAATTAAAGACACTGACATCATTGAACACTAATATCGGTTGCACACTAACTGATGCTCTTACAGCGAGGGAAAACATCGTGAGGAAACCTGCATATCCAGCAATTATATTTCATAGTACTTAGTGATGGCGCCACCAGTGTAACTTTGGCAGCTCATAACTTGGAAACCTGACACTTTAGGAGAATTTGTCAAAGAATATTTTAAGTTTTTATTGATCTAAGCTATCGATTTTACTAGGTTTCAAGTGTGGTCGCGATTTAAAAAAAAAAACAAAATGGCGGACAGTAGGTATTCCAAAATCTTCAAAGCCCTTTTGGTATAGTATCAGGAATACCGAAAACTAGGTCCGTACGTTTTGATTTTTGTGATATTTTTATTAGACAAAAAGATATTTAAGACTAAAAGTCAGCATTTTTCGCCAAAAAAGAGGTGACTGTTGAAAAACTAAGAACAGTTTTGGAAAAAACACGAACCTCGTTTATACGCTTACGAATCGATAGAGACCAAAAACGTACGATTTCATTATGTTTTTGGAGTAGGAATTCATTGACGCCTAAACTCATAATTTTTGAAATAAAAATCGGCATTTCGGCGGAAAGCTGCAATTGTCCCTTTCGCACAAGTCTGAGGTGGGTGGTCGACATCGAAACAGCATGAAAAACAACTGAGACGCTCCTCTTAATGCATTTGTCTTTATTTTATGTGTAATATTGATATGTGTACAATAAATTGTAAAATAAATAAATGATTATTAGGAACATACGAAGTTATAAAAAACATTTCTTTCCAGGGCGCTGACCTGCCTTCTCCAAGATATAGTGTATTTTATAGCGGGCTTCGAGAACGAGCCCAACAAGTCTGAGGCCTTGGACCTTGTGGTCGAGAACCCGAACCGCGACAGACAGAAACTGCTACGGGAGCAGTACATACTCAGGCAGCTGTTCAAGATATTACAAGTAAGTTATAAATTATAAGATATTGTTACTGCCACTCTATGGGCAGTAGTCTGAAAATAAATATGTTTTGCTTTATTAATAGCAACAGTATAAAGTGTAGTCAATAGCAACAAAGGTATATACATTAACGTGATTTTAAGATAAGGAAAATAATGATTAAATCATAATAAATATTTTTTAAATATTATTATTATTAATTTTTAGTCGCCATTTTGAAAAAAAAATACCTCGACCGTTATACAGGGCTTTAGGTATCTCTCTTTCAACTTCTCGGGTAACCAATGGTGATAAAAAACTCACCCTGTATACATTATACTAGCTTTCCGCCCGCGGCTCCGCGCGCGTGGAGCAGTACATACTCAGGCAGGAGCAGTACATACTCAGGCAGGAGCAGTACATACTCAGGTTCTTCGTGTTTTACAACACTCACACACATACACACCCCCTTACACACGCACAAACACACTCACTTATACACACAACTAGTCTAGGTTAAGTTTTGTTTTCTTTGTATTTTATAACTTGTTCATAATTTGTTTTCACACTTACAGTCCTTGGAGGAGCGGTATCTCCTGGCACAAGTATTGTAATACTTAATAGGAGATGCCAACTCAAACGTTGTAAGCGCAAACCGAAAATAAATAAATTTTTCATTTTCGTTTTCATTTTTTCATTTCATATAAATAGAATAAATAAATAAGACTAAATGCTTTTATGTCCTTGTAACCAACTTCATCTTAAAACACCACATAATACTTTAAACTATTTAATAATGAACCCTATTATTTGTTCATCAGGGTCCATTCCAGGAGACGACGGAAGGCGACGCATTCTTGAAGATCGAGGAGCTGAGCGACCTGCGCTACGCCCCCTATAAGTACATCTTCAGACTATGCTACCGCATCCTAAGGCTGTCACAGCAAGATTATAGGAAAAATCAGGTAAGATTCTGTTCGTAACAAAACGGCAATGGCCAAATTTTAACCGATACAATTTACGCAACCTCACTCTCATACATACTGACTCTTACACAAACGTACACACGTACGCACTAACGCGAACACTCACTCGCACTCAAATACTCAAACACACACACTCGCACATACACACTCGCACACACACACACAGACTTGCGCACACACACATACACACTCGCACACACACACTATCATACACACATAATCACAAACACACACACTTGCGCACAAACCCTTACACTTGCGCACACACCCATACACTTGCGCACACACACATACACACTCGCACACACACACACTTGCATAAACACATAATCACAAACACACACACACACTATCACACACAAATATACATACACACACTCACTTTTTGTTGTTAGCTAAAAATGCCGAAGTAAAGCTACCTTAACAAATAATTTTAGGGAAAGAAAAAAAAATCAACGCGAATTGGACTTAAACTCACGACCCCAGGATTACATTTCCTAGTGCTCGATCCAACTAAGCTACCCTGCCTTTAAGTCAAGCAGCGATCTTTTTTATTCCCTGACATTATTTGTCAACAACTTTCACGCGAATAAGCTAACTTTTTAATCGAAATCTACATAGTTATGAGTAACTTTGAAAATCTGTGCTTGAGGCTTATATCCACTTCATTAATTCCCAGGAATATATAGCAAAACACTTCGGCTTCATGCAGAAGCAAATCGGCTACGACATATTAGCAGAGGACACTATCACAGCGTTACTACACAACAACAGGAAACTGCTCGAGAAACATATTACTGCGTCCGAGATCGAGACCTTTGTCGGTGAGTCTCGGAGCCCAGTGGCACTCGCTATTCTGAACCAATAAGCGAGGTCAAGGTCTATTATTACCACTTCCCAAAATGTCAGTTAAGTGTCCGTTTCCAAAAATATCGGTTTCCCAATAAATCCGTTACGAAAACTTCCGTTTTCTAAGACGCTTATTGCGCAAGTACAGTGCATTAGGTTACCCTATTTCTTTTCAGAACCTCTCTTATCGTCACATTACAGGGTGCAGGCATATGTACATGGCGTAACTTATAAACATGGTACTTCTTATCGTGTAGGTATAGTTAAGTGTGTGGCGAACTTGACTAAACCTGGTGTCAAAAACCGCACAATGGCCCCCGACTTGGTTTTAGCGACGGTAGTCAATCGACAACAGCCGGGATCGACTGTTTAACGTGCCCTCCGTGGCACGGAACCCTCGTGATAAATTGCCACTTGGTCACCCATCGGGTGCTACAAAACTAATATTCTTCTCAGGTCTTGTCCGCAAGAACATGAAGACGTGGCAGTCTCGCTTCCTAGACTACCTGAGCGACCTCTGCATCTCCAACCGCAAGGCCATCGCCGTCACTCAGGAGCTCATCTGCAAGAGTGTGCTCTGCGCTAATAACGCAGACATACTTATTGAGACTAGGTAAATGGGGTAGATGACATTTTTTTTATTATCATTTAAATTGAAGCTTCTTTACCTCATAAATGGCCTGGTATGAATAGTTTTCTAATATATAAAGATATGAACGTTCAAACTCTCAATTAGACAGGGGGAAATACAACACGGTGAAGTCACTGTTGAGCAATAAAGAATTGAGAATTAAGTACCGCCATATAAATTCCATACAAAATTTTCGTTTTGTAAGAAAAATATAGACAAAAATGTTTGATTGGCTATAAGTTTTTTATTTATCGACCAATTTCAATTTTAATTCTTTTACTGTATTATGTTTATTAATATATTAAGTATAGGTATATAGTATTCCATATCAGTCAAATATAAGCTGTTGTCGTTTGAAAAGTCATGAGCTTTACAAGTTTTGGACTGTATTGTTTTGTTTTGCTGACACACAATCACAACTCAAAATTAAATTTGCAGCCGTCTATATATTACGAAACACATGTATATTACGTCACACAAAATTTCGCCTCCACTATGTTTTTTCCTATCTTTTTGATATGAATTCTTACATTGTTCATTACCTCTCTCTCTCTCTCCCTCTCGCCCTCTCCCTATGACTATGACGTAATAGATAGACGGCCCCATAAATAATAGAAAAATAAATAAACAACATGTTGGATAGGTAGAATTCAGACATGCATCCAAGCAATTCTATCGTTTAGTTCCATGCTTTTACAAAGTCCAAAGTGTCAAAGATTTCATTCCTAATGAGTTGAGGACTCTTTGTCACGGACGATGTAAAGTGGTTTATCATTGTTTTTATTTTTATAATAGGTCTTTACCTATGAAATTGCCGATTTTTTCTCAAGCTTTATTTAATTCATAATTTATTTGATTGAACAGCTATTACTAAAAAAAAATATATTTAAAACCTTGGCCATATAACGGAGATATTGAGTCAAATTAATACATATTTACTTTAGACTTATTTGCTGAAAAAGAAGCTTAAATATAGCACGTTTCATCCGTTGCCCGTTTCATTGCTTATTTTTGCTGTACCGTTGTTACAGTTACAACTTTCAATAAAGTAAGTATGATGAAAATTAACTTAATGTTGTCCAAACCTTCCCAAAACATTTTTCTAAATTTGGATTTCGCATACCCGAGAAAAATCCAAAAACGTTAGTATGGAAAATTCTGTTTTCCAAAAATATTGAATGCAAATCGGCAATTTCATAGGTAAAGACCTATTATTTCTCTCTAGTGTATCTTGTATTATTGTAATCTTGCCGGTTATTTGTGTTGTGATGTCCGAAATAATAAATCTGTTTTTCTTTATTTAATTCCACGTAATATGTTTCAGATTAGTCTCAACGAAATACGAAAAGGGAAAATTATCACTCGACAAAGAAGATAGAAACAAATACACAGTTGAAGATGAAATCATTTTACTGTGGAACAACAAACAGGTAACATGCAAAATCTTGACCATAGTCATAGTTTTTTAATTGTAGAAATATGGTAGGTGAAAGGATCTTATTATTATTAATATTTAATTCTTTATTTGCACACACATAAATATAAACTGACAAAAACAAACAAAAACAAGAAAGTGTACAGAAGGGCGGCCTTATTGCTAAAAAGCAATCTCTTCCAGGCAACCTTGGGGTAGAGGAGAAATAATAAGAAGGTAAAACAGAAGCGGGTGGTGCAAATATTAATGATTAAAAAAATAAATAAATAAATAAAAATAAAAACTTAGTAACTATGTATTTAAAATACGTAGAAATAGAAATCAAATATAAGTATATAAAATAAATAGAAGTATATACCTACCTATAACAATAAATAAATATATATATATATATATATATACCATAATGATGATGGCTTCCCGGCCGATGTCGGCCATGGCGACCGCTTCAATCTAACTTATATTTTAGTTACGTTCGTGAATGCGAGTGGATTATGTAACCATTTTTGAAATTAAAAATCCGCGCTCATTGCGGGCATGTGAGCACCCCTTATTGTCTTACCATAGGGTCAAATCAGTTACTCTTTATTGACCGTTAAAAAACTAGCTTAGTACGAAATAAGTATATGAAAAACTAGGCTGACGCTTTCGTCATTGTTTAATTTATTATGATTCATAATGAAAATTAAAAAAAAATCATAATATTATGCTTGCACACAGCAGCGCTGATATTCTGTCAGAACCCTGATTATGTTGTAGGGTAGCTACTTAAACGCGCCACGGCTCATTCTACATGAAGGTAGTTGTGAGCCGTGGCCACTGTATAAATACGGCCAGAGTTGCTAATAAACATATATGGTCAAGATTGAGGTCAAGAGTTGACCCATCTTATAATAATAATAATAAAAAACATACATTCATACAACCGCACTCGTGAGTTTCACTGCCTCGCCCCAACTTTACCTTACTACCGTCCAATGCCGGGACTGGTGCATCGACGGAGTCAACACCAATAGCGGTGTATTGATGTCAACACCAATAAACCGCACCAGCTCTCACAATGTTATTGTTTATCCAGAAGTCCTGCCTCCTCTCCGAGCTAGCAGCAAAAGCTCGCTTAGACCCGAACTGCGAAGCGGCGGCCATTTTGGATTACTACCGGCACCAACTGGATCTGTTTTCGAACATGTGCCTCAACCGACAGTACCTCGCACTCAATACACTCTCTGTACAGCTTAGCATACACTTGATATTACTGTAAGTATACGCAAATTTATTGTGTTTTCATATTTTTTGTACGTAACGCTTTTATTTCATAACAAAAGATTTATTTTAAAAATTAGTCGGGAATTCTTAAACTAGTGATGAAAGTGTATAAACACATTTTAGCTGCAAATTGCTGCTGAGATAAAAAGGTCTGGGCTTAGCGATTTTTACCAGGTTTTGAATCGGGGAGTGAGATAGTAGCTACTAGATATATCGAAAATCCATTATAAGAATGAATGAATGTTTATATCTATACATATTATAAAGAGGAAAGATTCGATTGTTTGTTTGTTTGCATTGAATAGGCTCCGAAACTACTGGACTGATTTGAAAAATTATTTTACCATTAGAAAGCTACAATATCCCCGATGGACATAGGATACATCATATTCCCGAATCCCCTCGGGAACGAAGTCCCGAGCGAAACGCTAGTATACTATAAATTAGAAAAATTTTTGAGGGTGAATTTCCCCACTAAAATAAATATTTTTCCCCAAGAAATCATATAAAATTCCCATAATAAATCCGTCTTTACATATCAGCGTACATTTAGTATCGAGAGGCATTTTTTCATACTTCAACCTGTGTTCCTTAACGAGTCAGTAGAGTCAAAAGAACGAATATGTATGTATGTATTTAAATTCTTTAATGTAACATCCTGAATGTTCTATGAAATAAAGCTATTTTGAATTTGAATGAAAAGCGATGAAACGATCTCTAGAAAGCCCATTTACAGAATTTCCTAAAATACATTGTCTATTTTCAGATGTATGTCAAACGCGAACCTATCGTACGAGTTACGTGCGTCCTTCTGTCGGCTGATGCTACACGTCCACGTGGACAGAGACCCGCAGGAGCCCGTCACGCCCGTCAAGTACGCGCGCCTCTGGACCGAGGTGTGCGACAAGATACACATACACGAGTGAGTATACGCACGCGTAGACACGCACACGTGTAGTTCATATACACACATAGACACACTCACACACCTGTGACGAGATACACATATACAAATATGTGTACGTGCACGTAAACACGCCCGTTAAGTCAAGACGTATACGTCTCTTGACCGAGGTATAAGACAGGATAAATACATATAAGTGAATATATGCTTTTTTATTGAGGACCAGCAAGGAGGTCCCCCATGTCCTGCGGATACAATAAAAAGTATTTTTTACAAAAAACCCGCTGTGGGGCTTCGCGGTGGACTATGGCCTAGTTCCCTTCACTGTTTTGAAGAGAATTAGGCCATAGTCCACCGCGAAGCCCCACTGTGGTTTTTTTTCAAACAATTAGCTTCTATTAAAACAAAAAAATTCCTCCCCAGTTACCAATGCGTGAAAGGCGGCCCAGACGCGACCCGAGAGAAAGTCAAAGAGCAGTTCGCGTCTACCATCCGCTTCGTAGAGGACTACCTGTGTAACGTGGTCACTCGCACGTGGTACTTCAGTGATCACGACCAGAATAAACTCACATTCGAAGTGGTCAAACTGGCGAGGGAGCTCATCTATTTTGGTTTTTATAGGTAAGTTAAAAATAAAAAATAATAAAAAATAAACGCTACACACTCAAAGGCCCACATTAAGGTTTTCCCTTGTGTCGTGGGTCCCTTGGAACACACATAAACACAAACACCCATGAACCGAGAACAAACATCTGCTTTTTACACAAATGTTTGCCCCGACTGAGGATCGAACCCAGGACCCGCCGATCAAGAGGCAGCGTCACTACCACTCGACCAAACCGGCCGTCAAGTGTGTCTATAGAAGTGTGTCTATGATTCTTGCTTATGGCATCTGAAGTTTTAGTAAGTAAATTACCTTTTTTAGGTTAGATCAAAGAATGCTTGCAAATACAGGGTGTAAGGGACAACTTAGCAAACACTTTTTTGTAATTATTTTTTCCCGAAATAATTTCACCATTTCCACACGGCAGCACGTCACGTCAGGCTATACATGTTGACCTTGACGTCGTTCTTATTTAGCTCGTGATAGCGCGCTGGCTTTTGTTCAAATGGGTAAACCTCATGTGCTGCTGCCTTTACACGGGAGTACATAGGAATTTCGGAGAGATTGCTAAAAAGTACCTACACGAACGAACACGCCAAAAATCTTACTGCGTTCCGTCGGTGTGTGGGTGTTCCATCAGCGCCTTAATGGTTTTTTCTGGGTAAACTCGCTCCATCGTCGACCTCATCTGGTCAAGAGTTTACCCATCTCATAATAAAAAAAAATCTTTCACAGCTTCAGTGACTTGCTGCGATTGACGAAGACCCTACTCAGCATCCTCGACTGTGTGACCGCAATGGACTTACTCAACGAAACTAACGCACTGTCGGGGGAAGTCGAATGTAAGTAGAACAGCTGACCTAGCATACGCAATGAGACTACTCTCATGAGAATATAGACTTCCGCATAAAATTGACCTTATTTTTATTAAGAGAAGTTTGCATTTCCTTTGCGTTTTAATTTGGACTTGCGTCCTTTTAGCAATTCAAGATTCCTTTAAGCAGTAGTACACCATTAGCCAAGTGGTGCTCGCTGATCTCAGGTTATGCAATGCACATAGAGGCAGGGAACCTGATGGGTGACCAAAGTGACAACTTATTACGAACGATTCCATGTTTTGGCGGGCACGTTAAGCCAGCGGTACCGGATGTTGTCGATTGACTACAGTCGATAAAACCAAGTCAGAGGCTTAAGGATAATTCCCAGGGGAACGAAGTTCCGGCCGGACAGCTGGTAACTTATAAGATAACAAACCATTCTATACAATTTGTGTTAGTGTAGTTATAGTTTAACGCGCGCGATATTGTTATCAATTGGTTGATTACTTATTTTATAATTACATGCAGCTTCGGAAACAGAGTCAAATAATGGTGAGTCTAGAGTATTTGAAAAAAATCGTTAGTAGGGTTCGTCCTCGTCACAAATGTCACAATCTACTTCAAACAAGTGGTATGAGTCTGTAGTTCTCCCTACGAGACACAGATGGCGCTAACCTACACGCACGACGTAATGTGTTAAGGGAATGAGAAATTTCGCCGCTTAACATGAAGACACGATAGCTCAGTTAGTTAGAGCACCAGGAGATCTAATCCTGGGGTCGTGGGTTCAAGTCCCATTCGCGCCGAACATTTCTTTTTCCTTAAAATTAATTATTTAAAAAATTGTGTTTTCATAAAATATCCTTAGACGAAGCAGTGCAATTCTAAGGCCCGTATTACAGAAGGAGACTCAAGTCTTGATCTATACTTAAGTATTGATTGTATCTTTCTCTCGATATCAAAATGACGGAGTCTGAGTCGCGTTCTGTAATACGAACTATATGCATTACCTCTTTTGTTTTAGCCGAAGGTGGAGTTCTCCGTAGTATAGGAGACATGGGTGCTGTAATGACTTCTATAACATTAGGATCTGTTGCCAGAAATGTAAGTGTATTCTGATTGCCCCAAAGGTGAAACCATAATGATTTTAGATGATTATAATATTTTTGATTTTGTGTTTTTTTTTGCAACCTGTTTTGTAATACTCAATCATTTATTTGCATTCCATGGTATTTATAAGGGGATATAAAATAACATTAATATGAGCTCATGGACCCAGGCTGGGCACATGTATTAATGATTTTGACGTTTTTGTTTTTATTTGTTTTATTAGCCAACTAAACAACTATCCCTAAAGACCATAAAATAAAGTTCACACTCCATACAACTTGAGCAATTAGCTAAATCCCTTAGTATAAATACAGGAAAAAAAAAGAATTTTATATGAATGAATGAATGAATGAAACTTTATTTGGGAGACACAGGATTTTTTCTTAAATCTAACTATTTTCTATGGATTTTTTCTATTTTTTTCTATCTCTATATGGGTAACTTAAAATTTGTTTTTTTTTCAAAGGGAGAATCGCCCACAAAAGTACCAGTAACTAATCTAAAGTCGTCGCCGTCATGAGCTCACATACGTCCCTTAAGTCACCCACGTAACTTGTATAATAAATACTGTACAGGTAGGAGGCAGCACTAGCAACGCAGCAGGGGCCAGCGGCATGCAGCGCAGTCCCTCCGCCATAGTGCTGGCCAGGGAACATCCTCTCGTTATGGAGACCAAGCTCAAGATCATTGAGATTTTACAGGTAACACAATAAAACCTGGGCACCTATGCTCCGACTGACTTAGTCGAATGCGTATGTATGTATTTAAATCGTTTAATGTATGTTTGTATGTATTTCATTGTAATCTTGACTTGTTTTAATTGGAATCCTGAATGTCCTATAAAATAAAGATTTTTCCTATTTTATTCTATTCTTTTGTCGAGCTTTGGCCGCCATTCTGTGATTGATATCCCAGAATATGTAGTATGTCCATCACAGAATCTGTTTCTTTATAATACTAGCCTTTCGCCCGGGATTTTGTTCCCGTGGGAACTTTTGTGTCAATTTTCCAACGTTTTTAATAGTTATTTTGCTTTTCGGGACGGAGACAAATACAACAAATCAAAATCCATGAAAATCGGTCCAGCTGTTCTTGAGTTATAAGTGTTCGAACAAACCCGTCTTTGTTTTATATATTAAGATTTGCATGAGCTGCGAGCACAGTATTATATACCTTACACCCATAGCAATAAAGTCGCTTTTCCCTTTCTCTAGTTCATCCTAGACGTACGATTGGACTACCGCATCAGCTGCCTACTTTCTATATTCAAGAAGGAGTTCGAGCAGGGCGGTGACCGCAGCGCCGAGAGTTTGGCAAAAGCCGACGTGGAGGCCATCGGCTTACAAGCCGAAGGCATCTTTAGTTGTCGGTATGTCAATAATTATACCACTCTAAACTTTCGCGATTAGAACACATATTTAAATACTAAAACGGGTCTAAATAATAGGTAAATCATAATATATACGCGAATTTAGACCCTTTTTAGTATTTAAAAAGTATGCCGTTCCGGAACGTAACTAGTAGTCTGGGATAAATTATTTAAAGACCTTTCCGGAACGTATAAGAACCATTCAGATCATGTTACGGAATGTTTCGGAACGTATGAACGAGTACGCATGTTCTAGAACAAATGATAATCACTCGAAGCGTGTTCCGGAACGTATAATAACCGCTCATAGTCCGTTCCGGAACTTATAATAATAACTCGATTTTTGAACGTATGATAATTTCAATACCGTTTCGAAACCTGTAAGAACCACTCAGATCCTGTTACAGGATGTTTCAGAACGTATGATAATAATCAAGCGTGTTCTAGAACAAATTATAATAACTTGAAGCCTGTTCCGGAACGTATAATGACCACCTAGAGACCGTTCCGGAACATCTGAGAGATCCTAAAGTAAATATGTAAAGGTTATAATAGGGTCCCTATTACTAAATTTCCAAACAAATTTTATCTTTAGTAGTGTTCATCACTTTAGAAAAATGTTTCTCTGTTCTCTATGTAAGCAGGAAAACATAAATTAAATGTGTTGGCGTAAGAACTATTAGCGCATCCATAAGTTTAGAAGTGACTGCGCATAATAACTAAAATTTATAGAAGTAGATTAGATTAGAATATAGAAGGCATAGATCTTCCTAACATGTCACTAACGCATGCACCTAGGTCAAATGGTGTTGGGTCTACTAACTAATAAAGGGATAACAAAATATAAATAAAATGGGGTAACCTTAAATTAGTTAACTTTAGAAGGAACCTTATCAAAGTTCTGAAGAAAATGGTGTACCTATATATTTACATATTTCGTGGTGAAACTTAATCATAAGAATAAATAATAACTGCGTAGAATGGAAACTCCTTTGACCGAGTCCCAAAAGCCGCCATTTATATACCTACTTCCCCCTTCGCCTCGCGACGCCCCGCTGTCGTCCAGCCGTATTGCTAGGGTTGCTTACTGTTAAGTTATTGTTTACGCCTAAAGATGATATCGCTAAAATATAACCGTGTGGTGATCGGTTGAGAATAACACCACCCCATCTCTTTCCGTGGGTGTCGTAAGAGGCGACTAAGGAAACACAAATGAGACCTGCCTCCTAGTAATCCATCCCAGGCAACGACACTTCTTTTTTTTCTGAATCTGAGGTGTCGTCCTATGGTCTCATGCGGTGTGGTAGGCTCTGTAAAGGGCCGTCTGGTTCGCGACCACCCTCCTACCGAAGTCCGACGCCAAACAGCTTGCTGTGTTCCGTCGGTGCGTGGGAGTACCAGTGCCTTTATAGGCATTTTCTGGGTTAACTCGCTCCATCGTCGACCTCATCTTTGACCTTATGGTCAAGATTGAGGTCAAGAGTTAACCCATCTTATAATAATAATAAAAAAAATAAGTTTTTCTTTACTTTAAAATCATTATTTTACTCTAATTTTTCTAAATATTACTTACCTCTCATCACCTTTGGGCACTATAAAAAAATTTAAGTGTGGTATCGAATTTGAATTATGTGTATATCCAAACGCACTACAATAACGTGGTTTGGGCTTCATTGTAAATTTGCATTCGGAACAACAAACAAGCAAACGCGCGTGCGGCGACGCCGGCGGTGACAGCCCGACTGAGTGGTATGACTTAGTCATCCCCCAGACGGTAGGCTAATATCGTGACCTTGAGTGCGTCTGGAGCGTTAGTTTCCATTCTACGTAAGTTATTATTTTTCTCATGACTTAATTTAGTAAGCTGATTCACTTCTTCAATTTTCTCCTAACTAATTTAAAGTCATCCATTTGAAACCTATTCAGCGAGTCTATGAAGTACAGAGGACAACACATCAAGTTATTACTTTTTTTGCATTACTGTCTTAATCGTAAAGTTGAAATTGCACGCATGTGGTAACCCGATGTGCTGTTCCCTGTATCATAAAGTAAAAATGGTACAGAGAAAAAATCTTTAGTACGCCGTCTTTTACTAATATTATCGGCAAAATTACATGTAAATAGAAATCAGCAGGGCAATCGCGCTAAAAAAAGTGGATTGAATCGCAATTGAAACGTAGCTGGGGGGGCTACCACCTAAGCGAAGCTGATGCTGATTGAACGAATGGAATGATGTACATTGCTGTGTTTGGTTCATGTCGTTAATCAAGGTCTCCTTATAAAGAAGCAATTGACAATGTTCCATTCGTTTACCCAGCATCAGCTTCGCTTAGGTGGTAGCCCCCCAGCTACATTTCAATTGCGATTCAATCCACTTTTTTTAGCGCGATTGCCCTGCAGAAGCGTTTATTTCAAATTCACTTTCATTTTCATGTCATTAAATACATATTTGTTTTTTTTAAATTTGGGAAACATTTTCTATAACATATTTCTTTCTTTTACTATAAAAATACATATTGTGCGATGATTTCAGAGCGATACAAACAGTGCCAGACTGCTGCCTTCCAAAAAATGTAGATTTGTTAGTAAGATATACTATATAGCATGGTTTTGAGCAACTTGTCATGTGTGATACCCGCATGGGTTATTCCCGGTGCATCTTAACCTAACAACTAACCACCTAAGGCTCGTATTACAGAAGGAGACTCAATTCTTAATCTATACTTAAGTATTGATTGTCTCTTTCTCTCACTATCAAAATGATAAAGACGATTGCTACTCAAGTAAAGATCAGAGTCTGAGTCGCGTTCTGTAATACGGACCTTAAACTTTATAAATTAGAGGACGCCCGGGGCTTGTACCCGTGGGATTTAGTAAATTCTCCCTTATTCCTTGTTTACACCGATCTATGAAGCGCTCGCAACTGGTTCGCTGATCTTATCCGATCAGTGAGATTAAGCAACGTACACGAAGGCAGGGAACATGATGGATAACCAAAGTAGCAATTTGTCACGAGTGTTTTTAATTAAAAGAGCCGCTGGGTAAAACTGGTTCTATACATGCTCAGTTACAGAAACATTCATTTAAGTTGAAACTCCTTTAAATTTAATGCCGTCCTTGTTAATGTCATACAGAAACAAGGTCGGCATTTTAACAAGACAGAAAACAACAGTATATTTTTTTTTAAATCAAACTTTATGTAATGGGAGTTTCATGGAATGCCATGACACTCATAGATGAAACAGCCTAAAACAGAAATTAGTCTCTTTCAGTTTAGTTTTGAATTAAATTAGCTTATTTAACACACACACACACACACACACAAACTTTCGCCTTTATAGTTTCATGAATAAATAAGCATCTTGGTCGAACCAGATTCGACGTTATGTTATTTAAAGTGGCATTAACTTAACTGACGTTTCTACAACTGGGTTACAGCCCCACAATCATATTTTTTCAGCCACTTGGTCCCTCCCTCGTCAAAACAGCTTGGATTAATCCCTCCTTGAATTACTAACTTTATAACAAATGCTGGAATGCTTATTGATAACTCGAGTTTGTGTTGTAACCCAAATCTGGCTTATTTTCATGGATATGTACGATTAACTTACAACATTCTTATCTATGTGTTTGGCAGAATAATGAATGTAAAACAATCCGTGACGTGTTTTTTTTTATTATTATTATAAGATGGGTTAACTCTTGACCTCAATCTTGACCATAAGGTCAAAGATGAGGTCGACGATGGAGCGAGTTAACCCAGAAAATGCCTATAAAGGCACTGGTACTCCCACGCACCGACGGAACACAGCAAGCTGTTTGGCGTCGGACTTCGGTAGGAGGGTGGTCGCGAACCAGACGGCCCTTTACAGAGCCTACCACACCGCATGAGACCATAGGACGACACCTCAGATTCAGAAAAAAATGAAGTGTCGTTGCCTGGGATGGATTACTAGGAGGCAGGTCTCATTTATGTTTCCTTAGTCGCCTCTTACGACACCCACGGAAAGAGATGGGGTTGTGTTATTCTCAACCGATCACCACACGGTTAAAATTGTGATTTATGTAAATTGTGATTTATGTTGCTCTTATTTAAATCTGGTACGATTATTCGGAACCCTTTTGATCGACGAAGTTTCCACAGAGGCCCTGGAAACCCCTAACGTTATTTTTTTTGGTGTTAAGGTCCTTTCCTAAAAGTTTGTCAAATTTAAGTGTATAAAGGGCCTTAGAATTTAACACGTTGATATTTCTTACCTCAGTATGAGTATGGTGCGGTGAGCTGTAGACTCCGTCGAAGCACCAGTCCCAGCGTTGGACGATGGTAGGGGAGTCATAACACGCTTGAGTGTCGTTGGAAGACTATCTTTATTTGTTACGCCGGCCGTATTTATAGTGTGGCCGCGGCGATTTTATGTAGCTACCCTACACCTCCTCAAAATCCAGAACAGCCCCTAAGTGTCCGTTTGAGTCCAAGCACACTTAACTTCCCTTTTTTTCGTGGAGAAAACTCTGCAATTCAGGTTCCTAGTCCCTAATAAAAAACTTGTGATATTTGTACTTAAGCTTTCGCCTGCATCTAAGCGATCGTGAAGAGAACCCAGCGATCCAGGTCCCAGGAACTGGGTTATGTGGGGTTCTATTTACTGTACTTCCCTATTGTATCCTTTTGTCAAACCTACTTTGTGATGGGCTGCACGTTCACTGTGAATCGGTGAAGTTGATGTTCGATTTTCGCTTTTACGTCTGTGGAATAAGAGTGACACAAAGTCCAGTTTCAGATGTTTTTTTGAGACTCCACAAAGGTCATAAAATTACCTTTACAGTTTTGACTCCAAAATTTTTTTGACTCATTAATATACCGCCTCAAGCTTCTGCATATGACCAAGGCCACAAACTGCCCTATTCTATCCTGTTGTCTAATATTTTTACTCTGCCCTGTGTCAGATGTTTTTACTTTTGGTCATTGCGAATTGAATGTGTTAGTTCATGGAAAAAGAGTGCCATAAGTACAGTTTCAGATATGCTATTTAAAGTTCTAAAATGCGCATGTAACAAGCGCCCACTCAATGTTGAGACCCCATAAACAGTTTTGACTCCTAGATTTTCTGACTCATCCAAAAACCCCTTAAGCTTCCGCATATGACCAAGGCCACAAACTGCCCTATTATATCCTGTTATCTAATATACCCCGTGTCCCCAGGGACGGGCTGGACCTAGACGAGTGCGGCGGCCGCATGGTGCTCAGAGTGTTACTGCAGCTGTGCTCGCAAGGCGCATCAGCGTCGTTGGTGTCTGGCGCCTTAGCGCTTCTGTTCAGACACTTTAGTCAGCGGCAAGAAGTTCTCGCTGCCTTCAAACAGGTATGTATTTTTTATTGTAAATTGTTTACGTTTAAAGAATCTTTGTATAAATATATAATTAAAAACGGTTTTTATAAATATATACATGTAAACAGTCATAAATATGTCAGCAAAAGTGTTCTGTTCTTGAGATCAGGCTGGCGTAATGAGAGGGAGCGGCAGAATATCAGCGCCTACACATTTAGTGTAAGCATCATGCTGAGTCGTATCCCTGTTCTTCCTGTGCTGTAGTGTAGTATTTAATTGTTATTATTTTTGTATGTTAATTGTGTTCTTTAGCTTAGCTCTATATTATGTACTGTCCTACAGAATAGGAACAATAAACGTATTTTCTTTCTTTCAAAATTTTGTCAATTACAAAAGGAAAAAAAAAGTTAGATCTCTACACTTAATATATGGTAAATATTATTGATAACTACGTTGTACATATTTTCATAGAACTTTAGCAAAGACCAATTAACCCATACTAATATTATAAATGCGAAAGTAACTCTGTCTGTCTGTCTGTCTGTCCGTCTGTCTTTCACGCCTAAACTACTGAACCGATTTTGATGAAATTTGGTGCAGAGATAGATTAGAGCCTGGGAAAGGACATAGGCTACATTTTATCCCACAGTTGAGCACGATATAACCTGTAGCCGCGGGCGGAAAGCTAGTGATGAATAAATTAGTACATATATGTAATTAAGATGGTTGAGAAGATACATACATATTTTTACACTTGACTGTACCTATCCTAGAACTTTTTCTATGTATTTGAATTAAACCTTTGTTCCGTAGTTATTAAGAATTATTTAACGTAGCGTTGATCGCTGCTTCGTTGCCGCGTCCCGTCACTTTGTGCAAACAGTGCCTACTAGTGCAAAATCTCAAAACTTATAAGTTGTAATATTCTCCCCACAGGTTCAACTATTAGTATCAGATGCGGACGTAGAATCGTACAAACAAATAAAGGCCGACCTCGACCTGCTGCGGCAGAGCGTTGAGAAGTCAGAACTGTGGGTGTTCAACAAGGGACGGGCTTTATTAGACGAACACAGCGGTAAGAAATATTTACTATTGTAACTTTTTAATTAAACATTGTTGTAACTATTTTAGTCAGTGAATGATTTCTTTATTTGTTTTTATCTTAAACTAGAGGATGCCCGAGACTTCGTTTCCGTGGGAATTTCGAGAAATCTTTTCTTATTTCTTGCTTACGCAATAAATTTCAGTTTTCTAAGTCCAAGGGTGTGGGTTGGGTGTTGATAAGACAGTGAGACGGTACCTGCTATTTTATATTTTACAATATTTATAAAAATAAAGAGAAGAACTTTTTTTTTAATTTAAACACTTCTCTATTTTATATGACATAGATAGACATTATTTATTATTAGAAATTTTTCATTACAAGTCAAAACAAGTTTCATTTTCTGTCTTGTTTTCTTTTTCACGTTATTGTGCACGTCGTACTCGCCTCACTTCGTTTAATCTCTCTTGTTAGGTCTGCTGTAAGGAATTTCTACCTAGAAATAAGCAGTGCCTGTTGTGTCGTCTCTCTCTTGTATGTTTATTTTTTGTATGTCTATTGTGTACAATAAACAATAAACAAACAAACAATACAAATAATGTCAAAAAAAAGGAGGTAGGTAATGTCAGCATAATTATAAAATACATTTAAATTATAAAATTACAATTAATTTAAAATACAAATTATATTATTATTAAATGTAATTTAATGAAAAATGTCAAATGTATGAAATGGAAAGATTTTTCGGCGTGAAAGGGACTTAAACCCACGACCCAGGATTAGTGCTCTAACTGAGCTATCGTGTCTTTAAGGCGACTACAGCACCCGATAAAGGCAGCACACATAGGAATAGTGCCATCTCCGTCTCTCAACAGGCCTGGGCCGGCAGTGCGAACAGTGTCGATACACGAAGTTTACGGACTATGAAAGCGTGCGTGCGTAAAAACATGTTCGAAAGTTAGAAAAATGAGATTTATGGAAAGGTAACAGCTTAAATCGAAAAATGCGCTAACTACTTATCGAGAGTGTTCAATCACGAACATTTTGATAGCAAATTCAAGTTCCTGTGTGCATTTTACTATCGTTTTTACAGCTTAAAAGATACACAATATTGGTATTTAGAGGTGACTTTGTGAGCTTTTTCTATCGAACCAAAAGTGCTGAATCATGTTTTCAGCAAACTACTTATCTAGTTTATGTCCTGAATATTACCGTAGTTTTTTTTCTTCGATTTAATGCAGTGCGTCATGCTTATCTACGCATCATAAAATCGTAATTTAGGTGCTGTAGTCGCCTTAAGTCAAGCGGCGAAATTGGTAAGAGACTGTAGTTCTCAATACGATATACAGATGGCGCAACCGACTAATGCGTGCAGTTTGTAGGTTATATCAGATTTTAAATTGAAAGAGTTACATATTTGTAGAATTTGATATTTTTAATGTATCTCGTAAAGGCGTGGTGGGTCCGGGCGGAGCGGTGTTAGAGCGCAACGCCTCGCTCGACAACGTGCTGGACACTTCACGGACATCCAAACACGACCACAACGAGTACAACAAAATTAAAGAGGTAAGTATCTGTGTATATCAGTAGACATATGTATCTATATCTATCTATCTATCTTTTTGTTGACTTGTAAAGACGTGGTCCCTGAACGTACGTTTTTGGTCCCTATCGTAAGCACATAAACTAAGTCCGTACGTCTTGCTTTTTCCAGAATTGTCCTTAGTGTTTCGACAGTTATCTTTTAAAAGTACAGTAGCGTTCTTTAATGGAGTCATAGTTAAAATACTTAGCGCGTTGCAATAGGGACTATGTTCCTATGAACATAGTTCAAACGATTTCTCACGCACACAAGCTTGTAGCCTCCTCTAAGAACATAATGTTGCTAAGCGACATCTCTTGGCTCCTCGGTGAAGTTTTTGTAGGACGCATTCACCCGACATTGCACTGTCCTCCACTCACCGCTGCTGTTGAGTCATATCAAACAATCGGTAATGTAAACATGACGTAGTGTATCTTTATTTTGTCGATCTTACTAGCGTTATGTATGGTCCAGTGGATAAGCACTGTCCTAGCAGGGAGAAAGGTTCACGGGTTCTAATCCCAGCCGAGTAATTTCTTTTTGTAATTTATTTTTGTTTATTAAAGCATTAACAACTATTTTCACACATAATATTACATTAATAATAATAATGTGCGGGAGCCACACCCGCCGCTCCCCCCCCCCCCCCCCGCGGAGATTATAACTTTTTTTTCAACAACCCCATAACCACCAACCCCGAATCGGATAGATTAGGTTTAGGTTCGAAATAAGTGACTGAACCGAATCAGAGTACCCAGACTTCACGTAGTCTTGTCTGCTCTACCCCTAGAGTGCAATTCAATACCGCCGACCAGCCATAACCTCACTTTTTTAAAATTCATAAAAAAAAAGAATCTCCGCGGGGGGGAAGTGGCAGGGGGGGTTCTCCCCCCTCCCCCCTAATTCGGGATCCGAAGTTCAAATGCAACCCCCTTTTTTCTAACAATGCCTCTATATTATTGTAATCAGATTCTCCAACGGATGATAAAGTACTGCACGCAAGGCAACAGCGGGCTCGGGGACACGGGCCGGCGCCGGCGGCACGAGCAGCGCCTGCTCCGGAACATCGGCGTGCACAACGTCGTGCTGGACCTGTTGCAGGTGAGTGCACTGCACGCCGGCACAAGTGCGGGGCATAGATAGATAAATACTTTATTAAAACAGTTGTACAAAACAAACTTATATACACGACAATACTTATTTGTGGTATCTGTCATTGGCTTAGCGACATAACTAGTTACTGATCATTAGGTACATGTTATTCGAATTAAGTTGAGTGTTATTACTTAAGTCTGCTAAACTGTTTCATATAATATAAGCTGTTGATTATCTAAATAAAAAAAAACACAAAAGAAATACAAAATAACGAAACAACTTTTATAATTAACTAGCTTTACTTCGGGCAACATTTATTTTTTTTTAATTTTTTCGTCAATTTTCCAATGTAGGTATTTAATAGTTATTTGGCTAATTTTGGGACGGAGACAAATACAAAAAATCAAAAATAATGGAAATCGGTCCAGCCGTTGTCGAGTTATACGTGTATGAGCCCGTAAATACAAACGCAGGCAGAGAAATCCATTCCTTAGCGGTGCGCAGTATAAAAGACGAAGAGAATATTTATTGGATAACTCTTTATGATGATTACTCGGAAAGCAAATTTTTGAGTTAACTCAAAAAATTCTGAAGGTGTGCGTAATATTTTTTGTCCAAATCTTGTACGAAAACATTGTTTTACTTTGTTTTAGATAGGTATATCTCTTTCATGATTTGTGGGGGATCGTTTGGGCGGTTTTGTGATAAAATGTTGCTTCAGTGACTGTGACTTGAGAACGACGAATAATTTTGAATATAACTCAGGTAATTATGTTCTTGGGTGTACATTTATAGACGGTGGCTCATGACAAGAATGGCAAGAACATAGCAGACTTTATGCATATTCTGTGTTTATGATTGTTTTGTTTTTGTGACTAATTATGCCTTTAACTTTTATTTTTAACAAAACTTAACAAAATAATTTTATGGAAAGAAAAAAATGTTAAGCGCGAATGGGACCCACGACCCAAGGATTAGTTCTCCTGGTGCGCTAAACCAACTGAGAAATTTCTCATTCCCTTACTAAGTACACATTACGTCGTGCGTGTCGGTCAACGCCATCTGTGTCTCTTATGGAGAACGACAGACTCATAAAACTTATTTTAAGTAGAATATGACAAGGGCTAAACCTATATTTTTTTCTTTTTTTTCCCTAAAACTATTTGTAAATGTCGCGGGTAAGCGTTAAAAATACTTGACAAAATATTTATGTAAAGCTATAGACAAAATACTATCGATGTTATTTCTTTATAGATGCCCCAAAAGCTCGCCATTTTTGAACAATGGTTGAGAATCATCAATTCCAGTAGTCAGTACAGTTTGAGAACTACAGCTGGCGATCACAATGTGGTGGTAAAACTCTCAAAACTACGATGCTGCTTGTCTTCTGTTAAAAAACTATCAAATTTCAAAAATACGGAACAATATGCTGCAATTTTTCATTTCATTTTTTATTATATCATTATTAATATTGTAACTTATGTATATGTATTAGTTCTTAAAGCTAATATTACAAGCTAGTTTTATAAGCATCACTTATCTATGGTGTAATGTACTGTTTAAGATTGTATAAGTCATTTATTTCATTATTATGTCTATAATAAAATGTCTGTACAGCTAACAAGAATTATCAAAACTATATCGATTTTTCATTTCATACACAGCCCTCATGTGTTTATATCCATCCCCACGCTAAATGCGTTAGTTCTTACCACAAAAAACTTGATATAATCAGATATAACAAGTTTTACTTGCTGAAAAAGTCTGTAAAATGTAATACACTATTTGAGTCGTACCACGAATGTGTAGTAATTTTAGTACAAAAATCTCTTAAACAATGCTGAAGTTTTTTGTGGTAACACTCTTATTTAAAAAGGGTGGAAAATTTTCGGCGAAAAATAAAAAATAATCTAATTATTTGTGACCACCCTCCACGCGGATACGCGTTTTAAAAATACTAAACTAAATAATCTAAAAACAAATCTGATGGCTCGAATTCTTTGCGTGAACACTAGATTGTGGTCAAAAGCAAACCTCTTCTTTATTTTTTAAAGAGATTTTTTGTGGTAAGGCTAGATTTATCGATTTCCGCCTAAGCGCGCAGCCTGGCTTTGTATTTCTTAACTTCAGTAAAAACCGTTCTTTTAAATGCTAAAATAAGGAGATAATACTGTGTATTTTATACTTTATAATAATTAATAACTTGTCCAGGTGCCTCACGACGAAGATGACGCGGCGATGGACGAGTTGCTTGCGCTCGCGCACGAGTTCTTGCAACACTTCTGTCACGACAACCCGCAGAACCAGGCCATATTGCACAAACACCTGGACCTCTTCCTCAATGCCGGGGTAAGGTCCTTCCCCCCTTATTGTGCAGAATTAATAGAGGAAAGCCCCTTTCCGCGCTCGCCGCCGCCCGGCGTGTTCGTGGCATAGAGTAACTTATATATAGGGGCAGTTCGTGGCCAGGGTGATAGCGATTCTTACACCTAAGAAGTCATAAACCGTTTTCCTGAAGACCCTCGAAAGTTACTTTTAAAATAGCTATTGTATAAAATATTTGAATTCGTACGCCCATGTTGTTCTGTACCCATACTTGCATAAGTTGGTTTTCCTAAAATCGACCGACGTCCTTAGTCGATTAAACGACCTCCACGTTGGCCAAGGTGTTCAGGCGGGAGTTATTCTCTATTTATTTATTAAATTCACGTATACTTCTCCAGATCCGCGAAGCCCAAACAGTATGCGCGATATTCAAAGACAACCCAACGCTATGCGGCCACGAGGGCAACGAGAAAGTGGTCGCACACTTCGTCCACTGCATCGAGTCCCGAGGGCGACACACCGCCTACCTGCACTTCTTGCAGACTATCGTGCACGCAGACACGCAGTACATTAGGAAGAGTCAAGACCTTGTTATGCAGGAGGTAAGTACTTCGCCCGGGACTTCGTTCCCGTGGGAATTTGAGAAAATTATGTAGTCTATGTGTTAATCCAGGATGTCAGCTACCTTCATACCAAATTTTACCAAAATTGGTCCAGCCGTTTGAGCGTGAAAGAGTAACAAAAATCAGTATATCCTCACAAACTTTCGCATTTATATTAGTAGGATGTAGGAGGCATAGATAAAGTCACATTCTGTTAGCGATTACTAACAGAATGTCAATAACATAATTTTGGAAATGTCCCATACATAAGTAAAATATTTTTTAGCATACTACGTCTTTGTCCCATTAGGGTAGTACGTGTCCAATTTGGTCTAAGTACTTTCGTCTAGGGCGCCCTCTTGCGACCCTTTCAACTAAATTAGCACTATATCATCTTTCCACATGTTCAGTTAAATTTTCCATTTCTAGCATCTTCAATTCATATTTTACATATTTTGACACAGATGGTGAACGCCGGCGAAGACGTACTGGTGTTCTACAACGACAAAGTGTCGTTCAACTACTTCCTGCAAATGATGAGGCTGTACCGAGACTCCGGAGAAATGCCTGAAGCACTCAGGTAACTCCTAAAATACACATACTGGCAGAATAGGGTGGATGACTATTTTTTTTTTCACAATTTAAATTTAAGTTTCTTCACCTTATAAATAGTTTTTTTAATATCTTTAAAAATATGAAAGAATATGATTTCGGATCATGATATCATATTATGTATGTTAATATATTATTATTATTCAATATCAGTCATCTACCAAATTACCAGCGTTGCAGTTCTGCTGTAACATTAAGCTTAGCCAAAGCCTATTATTGGCAAAGTACACGACTATCTCTAATCTGTCTGTATTACCATATACCTTATATTGTTTGTAATTCTTTGTATTGATTGTTCGTTTACTGTCTTTATGTGAATACTAATTTCAGTCTATCTCTCTTTCTATGTACGTACACATACGTACGCATACACGCACACACTCACGTACACACAGTATACACATGTACGCATATACAAAAACTATTTATATCCAATTTGGCAGAATGCTAATTGGGAAATTGTATTCATGTCCATTCGTCTATACACTCACGCTTAAGATTCCTGTCGGAGTAGATCATTTGACGCCAAATCAAACATTTTCAGAAATGATTTATAAATGTATGAGAGCAATGTATCATTGCGCATCTTACTTTCTGTGGTTCAACAACGCAGATAAAAACTTGTTTGTACTTACAGGTACCACATTCAACTCGTTAAACTACTGACGTGCTGTACAATGGGCAAGAATGTTTATACGGAAATCAAGTGCCACAGCCTACTACCCTTGGATGACATCGTGAATATGATCACGCATAAAGACTGCATTCCTGAGGTAAGATAAGTGTATTTCTAGTGGCGCTGCCTCTTGATGGGCGGGTGGGTCCTGGGTTCGATTCTCAGACGGGGCATATATTTGTGTAAAAAGCAGATGCTTGTTCTCGGGTCATGGGTGGGTCTTTATGAATGTTCCAAGGGACCCAAGACACAAGGGATAACCTTAGTGTAGGCATTTAGGTGTGTAGCGTTTAAAATAATGATTCTGTTGGATCTTCTGTCCATCTCCTTCCTAGCGTTTTGTCCTGTTTCTCATTCGGGGTACGCTTGTCTATGATTCAGGATTTGGTAAGACAGGTCATTATTGTGGAACTACTGCCACGTGACCTCCGTGACCCTGCTAACATAGGAACCTGATCGGATTGAATTGCCCCTCGGTGGGGACGTATTTGGGCTGATAAAAAAAAAGTCGCCCCATATATCCATATCCATACTAATATTATAAATGCGAAAGTAACTCTGTCTGTCTGTCCGTCTTTCACGCCTAAGCTGCTCGATTTTGATGAAATTTGATACAGAGATAGATTAGAGCCTAGGAAAGGACATAGGCTACATTTTATCCCACAGTTGGGCACGATATAACCTGTAGTCCACGCGGGCGGAAAGCTAGTAAAAGAATATTATTATTTGTATCTCTCCTATGGGAAATCACGGCACGAGGGCCGGTCCTTTTGGAAGGCTTACGTGGGGATACAGGTCCAACACGCGGAGGCCCCTTTGAGATACCATTATTATTATTATTATTTGTATCTCTCCTATGGGAAATCGCGGCACGAGAGCCGGTCCTTTTGGAAGGCTTACGTGGGGATACAGGTCCAACACGCGGAGGCCCCTTTGAGATACCATTATTATTATTGTTTGTCTATTCCTTGAATCACGGTCAATTACGTCCCGGGACCTTCGGAAGACATGCGTGGGACCGAAGCAAACACGTAGGGGCCCGTTAGAAAATTTAATCTAGTAATGTGACACCAACCATTATTATTGTTTTTTTTTAAGGTAAAAGAAGCATACGTAGGCTTCCTGAATCACTGCTATATCGACACGGAGGTCGAGATGAAGGAGATTTACTCCAGCAACTATATGTGGGACCTCTTCGAGCGGTCTTTCCTACATGATATGCAGGCGATTCTACAAACTGATCTACCAGGTAATTTATTATTAACCAGCTTTCTTGCCCGCGACTTCGTTCCCTTGAAAATTTTCCCGGTAGATTTTCCATAATTTCCTTGTCTTTAAACCTCGTCCTGATAATCACGCTCAAACAACTGGACCGATTTTGAAAAAAATTGGTATGAAGGTAGCTGACACCCTGGATTAACACATAAGCTACATAATTTTCCCGAATTCCTACGGGAACGAAGTCCCGGGTGAAATGCTATTACCATTTTTTAAGAAAGTAGCTGTTGGTTTTCTAAAGAAATAAAACGACGGCCTGTTTGGCCGAGTGGTAGTGGCGCTGCTTCTTGTTCGACGGGCCCTCGGTTCGACTCTCAGCCGGGGCAAATATTTGTATAAAAAGCAGATGTTTGTTATTTCGACATGGGTGTTTGTCTTTATGTATGTTCCGAGGGACCCACGACACAAGGAAAAACCTTAGTACTTTTATACCTGGGACATTTAATTATTGCCTACTAATACTGCTTTCTTTTTATTTATAACATTAATTAACATTTACGAGATGAATATTAACCGCATGACATAATATAAGTAATAATTATAACCCTTTTTTATGACAATATTTTTTATTCGTTTTAGCCGCAAATGTTTGACATGAGTCCTCCTCTCTCAAATAAAATTGCGTGCCCAGCCTGGGTCCATGAGCTCTCAGAAATGTTATTTGTTTGTCACCTATGTAAAAACCATGGAAAGCAATAAATGATTGAGTATTGAGTATTGAGTATTAGTGTGGACATTTGAGTGTGTAGCATTTATTTATTAATTTTAAAATGAAAAAGCTGATTTTTTTTAAATAATTTTCGCCAGGCCCGTCTGGCTCGTCTGGCTCGTCGAGCGGCGGGCCCCGGGCGCGCGCGCCGCCCGCGTGGGTGGGCTACGTGACCGACGTGCTGATGCACACCATATGCACCTTCTTCAACTCGCCCTTCAGCGACCAGAGCACCACTGTACAGGTATATGTCATACCCACTACACCTATACATACAAATCCCCTGGTGAGATAAGTCCGCCTTTGTAAACTTCACATTACTGTAAATTTGTTTTTCTCTGTTTTATTATATTATTATTATTTATATTGAACAGGTACAATGAGATCTTGTTCTTACGTTATGTTTCTGCCATTCGCATGCAAATATACAGGGTGTAACAGAAAGGTGTAGTCATATTTCAGGATGGTGACCAGCCAATAAAACTTTCCCCAAAGAACCTAATTGAAATTTCAAAAAAAAAATTCGGCCTTTCATACTAAACCTATCAGCTGATCGCACAAGTTGTATGGAGAGGCGAAATTTTTTCTTGAGATTTTAAATAGTTTCCTTGAGGAAAATTGTTCAGTTTTATTGGCTGGTCACCATCCTGAAATATGACTACACCTTTCTGTTACACCCTGTATTTATCTATTATAATTTTAATTACTTAAGTATTTATCTACAGAGTTGGTCATTATAAGTTAATTTTATAAGTTTATACACTTTATACTCGTTGCGGTCATGCCAGACTACCACTGCACCACTGTACAGTTATACTTAGCAGCAAATCTGCTTATACATTCGCACTGTGGGAACTGTCTGTCTATGTAAGACAGAATTAAAAATATTAATAAGAAAATGAAGATATCTTTTATTTCCCAAACTGATGAGGGTGATATCAAGTTCAACATTTTTAATTGTAGTAAAAAGTCGCGTGTATGTGCGCACCAAACGCATACGCAAAACGTACGTGAATTCACAGCCTATCATAGTATACAGCTCAATATGATATTTCATCATTCTGTACAGTTCTTGCACTTCACGAGAATTCGTAGGTCCATATTACAAAACGTGACTCAGACTCTTGATCTATACTTAAGTAGCAGTCGTTTTTATCATTTTGATATTGAGAAAAAGAGACAATCAGTACTTAAGTATAGATCAAAACTTGAGTCTCCTGTAATGCGGGCCGTAGACTTCAATGTGGATATTTGTATACATCACGAGCTGTTGTTGCGATCCCGTGCACGCATATATTAATACGTATACGCATTCATAGCTCATTGTCACATCTACATGCACGTTGAGAATGCGTATTCATAGAAAGTAAACACCATGCGTTTTGTGCTTGTCAGTGACTTTAAAATGGTCAGGACAAGTTCTTGACTGATTAATAAAATTTTAAATTGGATGAGTTTTTTAGAGTCTACGTTCGTCTGACTTTTTTTGAACTAATGAGTCGTTTTAATATTTTACGCTGCACTCGGAAATCAAAATTCTTGTAAGTATCAAAAAGATTAATTACATACTGCTGAATGTTTATGAAGAAGGTTAAGAATGAAGCTAGTAGACTAACGTATAAAAAAATGCAATTCAGCCAATATTACATTTAAAAAAATATTTTTGTAAAGCCGGTTATAAATATACATTTGATTGAGGTTAACTAATGAAATAAACAACCAGGTAAACAAATGAGGTGGACCATGGGTTCGGAGGGCAAAAAAGTACATTAGAACTTTTGGGGAAACAAATACTTTGTTGAATGTTTTACCTTAAAGTTTTTTGTTTAATTTCGTGCAAGCTATTATAATAAACAGTTAATTGTTTTGCACAGACACGACAGTCGATATTCGTGAAGCTCCTGCAGACTACGTTCAAGATCTACCAGTGCCCGTACCTCACGCCGCCGCAGAAACTCAACGTCGAGAAGTGTATACGGACGCTCAGCGAAGTTGGTACGTTTAGAATCAAGGCATTATGGCGTGGAACCAAAATGTTCTCTTAATTAAGTAAAACACCAAATAAACTATAGGGAATATTCATGTGATTCAAATATGAGTAATTTTTTTAAAAATAATCTTTAGCACTTCACGATTATGTCTATGTAAATTTTTTTTATTATATTCTATTTTTGAGTTAGAAATTAATATTTCAGAAGTGCAGAAAAACTGCGGAAAATTCAAATATCCGAAACGCCTTGCTGCTGTCAGAATGTAAAATGACGTCACGAGTACATGAAAGCAAAACCACTCAAATGAATTAATACTTGTACATTGGTTCTTTAGACTGTTCTATAGATGGAGAGTGTTGTTCCATAACGAATTAGGTGAAACTTGAGTCAAAATACATTTAAAAAAACAGCGAAATTAAACCAAAATCTGTGTCGAAAAAGTGTAATGTGAAACGTCACATTGAATTTGGTGACGACGCTAAGCGCGCCAAAATGGTGGCCGTTTAAAGTTCTCGTTTCAATTAGCTACTTTTAACTATCGGAAAAATATACTTCTAATTACTTTTCATCGTAGATATTTTTTTACGATTATTTAGCGATGCAAGTTATCTAATAAAAATATAAAAAAGACATGCATATTCCCTATTAGGTCCCACTTACAAAAAAATTGCTTATTTTTATACGCCTATCATCCCTTTCAGGGTAGGTAAAACGTCATTTGGTTCGGGAACCACATGACGCCACATTTGTCAAGAATTCTGAAGATCATTAAATTTTTCATTAAATATTTTCTCAATTTCTTTGATTCAAATACAGTTCGTTTGACATGATACCCCGCTTCAATGTTTATTTTTGCTTTTAACTTCTTTTATATTGGAACTTTCAGTAGGTAAACTAAATCCGGCGTTAATTAGCTAAATATTGTCTCAACCTTCCCATAAAATGTTGTAGTACTTATATGAAATTCACATTAAAAAAGTGTTTTTATAAAAAGACTTTAAAAAAAAAATCCCAAATTAAATCTATTTTTTCTTTCTTTCAAATCATATCTGTGAGGATAGCTTATTAGTCTGTCTCTTACACCATGTGTTACAGGAAAGAGAGATTTTTACTATATGTGACTGTGTCTGGTAAAAGGGACCACTTTGAGGGTAGTCGTTAAGGGTAAAAATGCAATGTAATAAGCTACGTTAATCGCTCTTATTGACTACCCTCAAAGTGGTCCCTTTTACCAGACACAGTCACATATAAGGTTATTAAAATTGAAACTAAAGAAACAAGAGATCTTATTTCTAGCCCTACTTAGTTTTGAGACTATTGTTTTATTTAGTATTTTTAAAACGCTAAAGGAATATTACGAATATTTTTCTTTCCCTAAAAAATATTATATTGTTTTATTTTTTTACAGCAAAATCCCGCAGCATTGCGATACCACTGGAGTTAGAAGCTAAAGTCCAGACCGTGTTTGAGAAGGCAGCCGCCCTCTCCAGACAAACCAGCAAGTGGCTGCTCGCTTCCAAGACTAACAAGCTAGAGAAAATGGCTTCACAGGTAACTTGTATTTTCATTTTATTACTAGCACTTAAAAAAAGATTCTGCAATCTAAAACGGTTTTACTTCTAAAAAGGTTAAAGCCAGCTTCAGGCTTACAGTTTTAGTACTGTACGAGAATCTTCATCAGGGAGTCAACCACGCATCATTTAGTACTAAAAATATTTCTCAACTTTTAAAACCTGAAAATAATTACTTACAGATCTTGTTCTGATGATTAAGAACAAAATAAAAGATAATCAGCTAAATAGGTGGAGTCTTTCTTGAAGTGATGGTCGTAGGCATATTAGCCCCAAAACTAAGCACAGCTTGTACTAAGGTGCTGGATGACTGATATACTATTTATATCCTTTTTTGTTTCGTAAATTCATACATATTATACTTAAACACTCATATTTCACTTAATTACTTAAAAACATTAAAAATATAAGTTTCAAATATTTGTGTTGGTCGGGAATCGAACTCACAACCTTCAGATCGCAAGGTAATGCCTACTGTTCTGAGCAATCAGGCTAGTCAATATTTTTTTATTTTCAGTCAAACCTTCAAAACGACAGATCAGTAATGGAAGGGCTACAAGAGATAGTGGCCCTTCTAGAGGAGCAACTAAGACCTCTGCTTCAGGCGGAGTTGTCCCTCCTAGTGGACATCCTGTATAAACCGCACTTACTGTTCGCGGGGCCCGGGGAGCGCGCACAGTCGGAAACTAGCGGTATCTTTATATCTAGGTAATGTATTTTTTATAAATATTAACTCATTAGATCTAAAATTTGGATACATTAATTATCCCCCTTTAACCTTGTAACCCAAGATCTTCAGAAGCCCAAACCATCTTAATCTTGTAAATCATGTTCTCTCTTTAAGAGGCCCGAACTAGGCCCTATGAAGAAAAACACTGTCTAAGATCACAATGTCAAGAGATAGTAGCATTTCTGAAGCAACTAAGACCTCTGCTTCAAGCGGAGTTGTCCCTTTTAGTCGACATCTATCTATCTATACATATTATAAAGAGGAAAGATTTGATTGCTTGTTTGTTTGCATTGAATAGGCTCCGAAACTACTGGACCGATTTGAAAAATTCTTTCACCATGTACCATAGGGTACATGATTTTCCCGAATTCCCACGGGAACGAAGTCCCGAGCGGAAAGCTAGCACTTACTGTTCGCGGGGCCCGGGGAGCGCGCACAGTCGGAAACTAGCGGGATTTTTATGTCTAGGTAATGTATTTTTATAAATATTCGTACTAGGTTCAAAATAATTTAATATCTAAAAGGATGCATTAATTGTTCCCCCTTAATCTTGTTACACAAGATCTTCAGAAGCCCAAACCAGGTCCTCTTAATCTTGTAATCCAGGTTAAATTAATCTAAATCTTGTGATCCAGATTATCTCATTTAGAGGCCTAAACCAGACTTCCTAATCTTGTGATCCAAGTCATCTCATTTAGAGGCCTAAACCAGACTTCCTAATCTTGTGATCCAAGTCATCTCATTTAGAGGCCTAAACCAGACTTCCTAATCTTGTGATCCAAGTCATCTCATTTAGAGGCCCAAACCAGACTTCCTAATCTTGTGATCCAAGTCATCTCATTTAGAGGCCTAAACCAGACTTCCTAATCTTGTGATCCAAGTCATCTCATTTAGAGGCCTAAACCAGACTTCCTAATCTTGTGATCCAAGTCATCTCATTTAGAGGCCCAAACCAGACTTCCTAATCTTGTGATCCAAGTCATCTCATTTAGAGGCCTAAACCAGACTTCCTAATCTTGTGATCCAAGTCATCTCATTTAGAGGCCTAAACCAGACTTCCTAATCTTGTGATCCAAGTCATCTCTTTTAGAGGCCTAAACCAGACTTCCTAATCTTGTGATCCAAGTCATCTCATTTAGAGGCCCAAACCAGGCCCTTTTAATATCTAAATATATAAAAGGAGAAACTGACTGACTGACTGACATATCAACGCACAGCCTAAACGGCTAAACGTAGGCACTTGAAATTTGGAAGGGACGTAGCTTATGTACTGTAGAGGTGCACTAAGAAAGGAATTCCCGAAATTCCCTCGGGAACGGGAATTAGCGGGAAAATCCTTTTGTATGAAAAATCAAAACCGCTTAAGTTAGACGCTTGAAATTTGGCATGCAGGTACCTTAGTAAACTTAAAGATTAGTTGCAACAGGATATTGCAAAATTCCCACGGGAACGGGAATTAGCGGGAAAAAACTTCACGCGGTTCCCGAAGTTCACGCGGGCGAAGCCGCGGGCGGAAAGCTAGTTGTAATCTAAATCTTGTAATCCAGGTTCAACTAAATCTAAATCTTGTGATCCAGATTATCTCATTTAGAGGCCTAAACCAGACTTCCAAATCTTGTGATCCAAGTCATTTCATTTAGAGGCCCAAACCAGGCCGTTTTAATATTGTAATCTAAATCTTGTGATCCAGGTTCTCTCATGTAGATGCCGAAAACCAGGCCCTCTTAATCTTGTGATTTAGGTTCTCATATTTAGAGGCCTCTATCAATCAATCAATCAATATTTTATTCAAAAAACAGTAACTACACTTTACCAGCTCCTCTTAATATTGTGATCCAGGTTCTCTCATTTAGAGACCTCTCAACCGGTCCCCTTAATAATATAATCTTAGATCTTACATTCAAAGGCCAAGACCAGGCCCCCTTATTCTTTTCATCCATAATTTCGAAATTGTGTTGAACATTCGATTTGAAGCGCTCGTTGCCCAGTGGCTGTCGCTGATCTCAACCGATCAGTGAGGTAAAGCAACGTACACAGAGGCAGGGAACCTGATGGGTGACCAAATTGGCAAATTAACACGAGCGTTTCCGTCCTTCGGAGGGCACGTTAAACTGTCGGTCCCGGCTGTTGTCGATTGACTACAGTCGTTAAAACCAAGTCAGAGGTCATTTGGCGGTTTGAAAACTCTGACACCAGGGTTAGCCAAGTTCGCCACACACTTGACTATACCTACACGATAAGAAGAAGAAGATTCGATTTGTTTTATTTTATTAATAAGCCATATATATTGCAGACTAATTCGGCATACAGAGAAGCTTCTAGAAGAAAAAGAAGAGAAGCTGTGTGTGAAAGTATTGCGCACTCTACGGGAGATGATGGCTGTCGATCCCGAGTACGGAGAGAAGGTAAGTTAACATACCAATGAGGTTATGAGCAAAGGAGACTACCAGTCTTCATCTAAGTATTGATTGTCTCATTCTCAAAATGACAAAAACGACTGCTACTTAAGTATAGATCAGAGTCTGAGTCGCGTTCTGTAACACGGACTTTAGATGCGCACTAATCATTTGAATTTGCAGTTTTAATACGACTAGTCTTCTATCTATACATATTATAAAGAGGAAAGATTTTATTGTTTGTTTGCATTGAATAGGCTCCGAAACTACTGAACCGATTTGAAAAATTATTTCACCATTAGAAAGCTACATTATCCCCGATAGACATAGGCTACATAATTTTCCCGAATTCCCACGGGAACGAAATCCCGAGTGGAATGCTAGTATGCTTATAAAAATGAAATATTTAAACAGGGCAACCAACTCCGCAACAAGTTACTATCACAGTATTTCGTGAACCGGAAGTCCGAGCCTAAGATACAGCTTCCGCCGCCTTCCATCGCCGTCACGCACGGCCCTGGCGGTAAGTACGGCATTTTTGAAGATCTCAACCGATCAGTGAGGTTAAGCAACGTACACAGACTACCTGATGGGTGACCAAAGTGACAATTTATCACGAGCGTTTCCGTGCTTCGGAGGGAAAGTTAAGCTGTCGGTCCTGGCTGTTGTTAAGCCAAGTCAGTGGCCACTGTGCGGTTTGAAAACTCTGACACCAGGGTTAGCCAAGTTCACCACACACTTGACTATACCTACACGATAAGAAGAAGTACTTCATTAACTGACAATAGAACGATACTTCGATGAGTAAAGTGGCAAGAATTTAGGAGGGGAGGGGAAGTGTCACGATATCAATAAGACAGTCGTCTTTACAGAGTAACTAACTCTTTTATGGGTCAATGTATGTATACGCTTCTACAATAAGATTCCCATGTGTATTTAAAACTTACCTTTAGGAAAATTTAAGACAATAATTAAACAAAAACTTTGTAAAAAGGGGCTTACACAGGCAACAATAGGAATAAATTGCTTAGCTCCAGAGTTATGCTGCCTCGTGATCGCCGGGTCCTGAGTTCGATTCCCAGTCAGAGCAAATATTTGTGTAAAAAGCAGATGTTTACTCTTGGGTCATGAGTGTTCGTGTTTGTCTTTGTGTATGTTCAAAGGACCCACGACACAAGAGACCTTTGAACCTGGTGTGGACCTTTGAGTGTGTAGCGTTTATTTTATAGATAAGGAACGAGGTTTTTCGAGATCAAAAATCTCTTTTCCCTAACTTTATTTTAAGAACCTATTATAGGTTTATTCTTAAATTTTAAGTGAAATTAGCAAATTGATAATTTTCCTAATTGTAAACTAAAATTTATGTATTTAATATAAGGATAATTAACTAGAAGAACGACAGACACAAAATTAATAGTTGCACAAGCTGTTATAGATTTAGATATCACAAAAATTACTAAAACTAAAGCAACTCATATGATTAAATTGATTAAACTAAAAAAAGTAACCCTTTTGATGAACAAACGAATCAAACTCATTTGATGTTAGCAAGTTGGACAATCAAATATTGACTTTTATACATCTACGAAAAAGCCGATGGCTATCTTTTTAAACACTTTGATATTGGCAAAATCTTCAAAGAAAAGCTACAGCTTTACGTATTATACGCTCTGTTTCAGAAACGCTTATTCAGCTAATACCCCTGTATGGGATCATTCAACAATTACGTGATCACCGGAAGGGGGGGGGGTCGGGTGCTTGTATATACATCGGATTATTTGGGGGGGGGGAAGAAGCCATGATTACGTCATCATTTTATAACTTTAATTAACGTATAGCGAAATGAATAAATAAATTATATTTAAATATTTACGTCCAATTTTGAAGTCTATTACTGGTAACACTAACTATTTAGGTACTTTAATTTAATTTACATATACCTGTATAGGTATTCATCTATCTATCTATCTATTAGATAGATGGAACGGGATTTCCCCTGCTATAGACAAACTGTGGAACAGTGTGACCAGATTCAGTTTTTTTATACTTTTTCGGCATATTTTATCGACTTTTCCAAGCATCAGTATTGCTAATACAGCAAAAATTTTAAACACGGACGGATTACGTAATCAAGGCGAGGGGGGGGGTTAAAAACAAAAGATTACATAAGGAGGGGGGGGTTAAAAAAACGGCCAAAAATGATCACGTAATTGTTGAACGATCCCTAAATGTAATTTCATCCTTTTTACGCCAACAAGATGGAAAGTGACAGTATTATATTTAAAGTAATAGGTCCCTGCCTCAGTCTACGGTTAAGCAGCGTACACAGAGGCAGGGAACCTGATAGGTGATCAAAGTGGCAATTTATCACGAGCGTTTCCGTTTTAAGATATCGGTCCTGGCTGTTGTCGATTGACTACAGTCGTTAAAATCAAGTCGGAGGCCATTTTGCGGTTTGAAAACTCTGACGCCAGGGTTAGCCAAGTTCGCCACACACTTGACTATACCTACACGATAAGAAGAAGAAGTAGCACTGACTTAAATGGATGTTTCTGCAACTGGGTGATAGAAGATAAGATTAGCAAAAGGTCAGCCTTTTTCGTCTTCTTTCGCTATTAACTCATAAAAGCCCTGATTGTTTTCATGGTCTGGCAGACCTGATTTTTTTACGTGCTTATTCAATTAACGATCTAAAGATAGCTTTTGGGGTATTTGATGAGGCAGGTGTTTTCGGGCTCGCTCTCCTACTATTAGACAGCCTGTAAAGTCAAATTTGTTTGTCCAACATATAGTAACGACGAAATAGCCTAGTGTAGTGATGTTTTGTTTTTGGCCACGCATGCAGAACACCATCATCACCACCTCCCGAAGACAGGTGGGTCCATGGCGTCATGGAGCCATGGTTATCATGTACTACTTATTATGCATCACTAGTTGTGTTCCATTTCAAACCAACTTCCCTAAGATTGCAAAGTAGCTTATCTACGAGTATGTGTTTAAACCAACTACCCTAAGATTGCAAAGATTTACTTCGGAGAGTATGCTCATGAGCTGCACGAGCTCATTCCGTCGCGACGCGGGTACCACCCTTACTTTTTCGAGATTCTTCGGATCCGTACTGAGCGTTTCTCTTCATCTTTTTTCTTTTATATTGCTCACCGTTAGGGAATGGAATTCTCCGCCTGTGTCTGTATTTCTGGGTTTATATAACGCGAATCTCTTTAAAGTTTGAGTAAATAGGATGAGCTTGCTACATCCTCGACTACAACTCCGCCTCTGAGCTAGATTGTGGTCAAGAACAAACATATTATGTATAAAAATAAAATACTATCAGAGAGGAGGAAAGAAAAGAAAAAGTTCAAAAACGTAGATTAAGATACAGTCGTTTATTGTTTAAATGGCGGCCATCTTGTTTTTGATAAAATCGAAAAACGTAATCTCATGAATGAATGAATGAAACTTTATTTGGGAGACACAGGAATTTTTCTTAAATCTAACTTACAATTAAACCCAACAATCGTAATAGTGTCACCCAAAAAGGCGCTGGCTCAGCATTTGCTACAGCGGCGAGGCTGTAGCGCTGATATTCTGCCAGTACCAGAAATAAAAAATAATAAAATAAAATAAACAAAACAAAAGAGATAAACTTCTGAAATGACTAAATTCTAGTTAATGCAAAGATCTGGTCGATGATGTAAAGAGCTTACCTTTTTATTTGAACCTTAAAGAGATGGTGTTATTGAATTTGAACAGGAAAACACGCGGCATACCCTAATTTCTTTAACAGCATTGTTGCCAAATCATTGACCACGGTAAAACTTACTCTGTAACGAGACCTAGGAAGAAGTCGCTTATAAATTGGTAACTATAGGATAATTGGTTTGGGATGGAATAACGATATACATCGTGATTTTTTATTTGATTCCTTGTGATCGAGTAATTTATTAAAAACCACGATATTTGTATTAAATGTCTGATCACTGTGTCAGCTTTATTCGCTCGCATTTGTACAATGTAGAATGTTTATTATGTTTGTTCCTTGTAGATACACAGATGTTTGTTATATGTATATTATAAATGCCTATGTCAGAAAACTCGTTTGAGAATAAATGTTTATTGCACTGAAATTAGCGGCTTAATAGTATATCGATCTTGACAGATTACTGTGATCACATGTTTATAGATCATAGAAAGACAAGAAAAAACATTTTTTTTCGTCAAAAAAAAGGTCAAAAAGTTTTGGAAATAAATAAAGCCAGATTCTCGTCAAGTATTATATGTGCTCTTGTGTTTAAATTAAATCAATGAGCTAGAAGAATGATTTTGTTTCATATTATGTCTGCACTGTGTTGTAGTTTAGTGATTAGAAGTGTAGTGATGATTATTGTCGTAAGCAATGAGCATGTTACTTGTTAGCCATAAAACATTGATTTTGCAAAAATGACAGATTTTTATTGCAAAATCGATCTTATTGTAACGGCAAAGAGTGCACGCATGTGGCATCGTAACGTACGGCCCTGTGAACACCCCTATGAATGTTATATTCCTCGTATGTATATGGCAGAAGCATGTATGTATGCCCCGACGAACCCAAGACTATATGGGGAGACTTCAAACTAGTTAGCGAAACTTTAGGGGGTCATTCTATCAATGCAACTGAACAACTTTCCTAAAGAAATATGAAATTCTCGAGTATTTTTATGCCAAATACGCTGATCGCAGAAGTTACGCAGGGAGGCGAACAATTTTGTTCAAATTTCGATCTATAAAAGTTGTTCAGTTTCGTGAACTGATTGGCATCCATAATTTACGCTAACTAATTTAGAATTCCCCAATGTTTGAAGTCAAAGTGTCTTTTGTTTCCTGTTGTGAACCTACATTTGTTTTAGCGCTAGCGATGATAAAAAAGCCGACACCTATACCAGATTTTTTTTGGATATAAACAGATATGTATTTCGTGTCAAGGTAACCTTTAATTAAAACAAAAGTAGGTTCACAAAATTTTGCATCCTTCATACCCCAACCCTTGCTTTCACTGTACCATTTCATCTTTTAGCTAGATCTTAACAATTCTTCAATTTGTACAGCAAAAGTGCTGATGCGTACCGGTCAGACCCTGGCCCAAGTTCAGGCGCATCTGGATAAGGAAGGAGCTTCAGATCTGGTAGTAGATCTGGTGATTAAGAGCACCAACCGACCTGCTATCTTCCTTGAGGCGATACATTTAGGTAAGTTGATAAAAATTTACGTGTGTCCGCAACGTGAGTGTCACGTACGCATATATTATGCGTACATGCACGCATACGTGCACTTACATATAAACACAACGCACACACAAATACTCCAAGACCTAATAAAACAATAATAAAAAATAAACTTGAAGGTATGTGTAAATATCTCTGTGCGTTTGAGAAATTTACTTCCGCCTGCCATTCAAGTAAGTCGTTAGTTGGATGCGTTCAGGAGAGAGCTGAAAGCGCATTATCTATGTATTTAAGTATTATCCATATATTATATGTATTTGTATGTGTGTGTACAATAAAGAATAAAGAAATATCTATCTACAGCAGCATCTCGCTGTTAGTTATCTCATCTAAGTAAACAAAACAAAAAACAAGTTTTAAGTTAGTTCTGTTTTTCAGGTATCGCTCTGTTGGAAGGCGGCAACCCGATAATACAACAAAGCATTTTCACCAAACTGCAGAATGGAGAAATTTCCCAGGCATTTTTAAGGGTAATTATCTATAACTTAACTCTTATACCGGGCACCTGGCTGTTGTCGATTGACTACAGTCGTTAAAACAAGTCAGAGGCCATTCGGTGGTTTGAAAACCCTGACACTAGGGTAAGTCAAGTTCGCCACATACTTGATTATATACAGGGCTTTAGGTAAATATCTGTCAGCCTCTGGGGTAGTTAATCAGTCCATGAAACTGAACAACATCCCCAAGGAACATAGATCAAAATACGAAAAGAAATGTTTGAGTTCCCATACAAACTTCATCAGCATATTATAGCGCATTTTGTATAGGAGATCAAAAAATTTTTTTCGTATTTTGACCATGTTCCTTGGGGAAAGTTTTTTAGTTTCATGGACTGATTTAGCACCCGACAGGTTGAAAGAGATTTATCTAAAGCCCTGTATAGTATACCTTTACGATAAGGAAAGAAGAAACTCTCATATTTCAGGGAAAATAAGTCCAAAACAGGCTTTGGTGGTATAGTGGGTCAGTTTGATATCCAATACTTACTGCCAGAAGCTATTTACTTTTTCTGTGTTTTTACTAGCACACCAGCAGCGAGTCTAATATGCCAATGAGACTTCTTTATCATAAGAGTATACTTCGGAATTAACACAAAGAAAATCGGTCCCCGTTCGTAGAGGGAGAAGGTTTCATTTCTTTTGCGTTTGAATTTTGACATGCATCCTTCAAGACAATTTTTCATCATCAATAGAATGCAAAAGAAAAGCGAACTTATGTCATTAAATTTAGGTTTTGTTTTCCTTGGCAAAAAAATCGCATGGGAGTGATGTCTCATTGTGCATTTTGAATCGTATTTCTTGCAGGGTGTCAAAATTATTCAAAATCTATTCTATTTTCTTATTGTGGTTCGGCAAATTTCGTATTTGAAATAAGTAAGTTGATTTCCAAAAGACAAGAAAGATAGACTTTGTTTGCCGAGAGACAAAGTAAATAGAAGCACTGTACTTTGTTTCTGAACAATGATGTAGAATCTTAAAATTTTTGGGCTGAGAGCCATCTGCGCTCGTCACTTGCTCGGTGAAGCTATCAAGGCCATCAGCGGCCAACAGTGTGGTCATTTGGAAAAAAAAATTTAGATAGATAGATAAAACTTTTATTTATATACACTTAGACACACACATTATTTACAAAATCAATACATACATCGTTATTTCCTTACTATTCTTACTTCCTTATTTAATATTATAAATGCGAAATAAAGTAACTCTGTCTGTCTGTCTGTTTGTCCATCTTTCACGCCTAAATAGTAGTTTACAAACATCAAAATCGGTTTAGTAGAACCGATTTTGATGAAATTTGGTGCAGAGATAGATTAGAGCCTGGTAAAGGACATAGGCTACATTTTATCCCACAGTTGGGCACGATATAACTTGTAGTCCACACGGGCGGAGCCGCGGGCGGAAATCTAGTACAAAAAAAAAGAAGCATAACAATAAAGATACAAAAAAAAACTACTCAGAAGACATTCTGAAAATGACTGTATGCTACTTTTGCCTTTCGACAAAACACTGATATTCTGATATGTTATGTTTGTCTGTAGGTATTCTGTAGGTAGGTACATTTTATCCCACAGTTGGGCACGATATAACCTGTAGTCCACACGGGCGGAAAGCTAGTACAAAAAAAAGAAGCATAACAATAAAGATACAAAAAAAAAACTACTCAGAAGACATTCTGAAAATGACTGTATGCTACTTTTGCCTTTCGACAAAACACTGATATTCTGCTACTGGTATTCTGATATGTTATGTTTGTCTGTAGGTATTCTACGACAAGATGCGTGAGGCGCAGCAAGAGATCCGCTCGCTGGCCACCAGCACCACGTCCGCCACCAACAGCGACAAGAAACTCAGCCAGGACAAGCACAAGCCGGTCACACCGGACGGTAAACTTATTTAGTTGTTAGCAGTAATGTTTTAGTTTTATTTATTTCACACCACATTTAATATTTACAGTGAAAAATATTTAAGGGAAACACTTCCAAAAAAAAGACAGCTTGCTATACTAATGATACTCAATACAAAAAAAATAATTGAAAAATACATTTTTACATTCTACTTCTTTAAATATATTTTCGTAAAACTATTTCACGTTATTTGAGTCCAGAAACGGTTACGAGAAGAGTAAAAGAAAATAAAAAATAAAATCATTATATAAAAAAATACACTATTCTATTATTGCAAGCCCTTGGGATCCCACTCTTGGGCAAAAACCTCTTTTTTTTTCTTTTTTCGCCACCGGTTTGTGGAAAAGGATATATTCCTCTGCGTCTCCTTCTCACATTTCACCAATGGATCAAAATTAAATCTCCAAACCAATAAAATATAGACCTGACTGCTTTATTTTAAGACTAGAACAACAAAGTCATCGCACTAGAAAATAAAAATTATTTTATGTACATATTCACAATTGTAGGTAAGAACGCTCCTGGCCCGTTAGTGGTGGGCGATGAAATGGACGAGGAAGTGACCAACGCTTGCGGGTCCGCCGTCAACGCCTACTCAGATATACACACCATGTCACATGGTGAGTCACACACCAGCTGCAGCCCAAGACTTGCTTCTACCACATATTGGTTGACTTTCAATTAGTTAGCGAAAACAATTTTTTTTTTATTATAAGATGGGTTATCTCTTGACCTCAATCTTGACTAAGGTCATAGATGAGGTCGACGATGGAGCGAGTTGACCTACAAAATGCCTATAAAGGCACTGGTCCTCCCACGCACTGATGGAACAGCAAGCTGTTTGGCGTCGGACTTCGGTAGGAGGGTGTGGTCGCGAACCAGAAAAGGATGTCATCATCCCACGAAACTAAACAACTTTTCCCAATTCGACGATTAGCTGATTGGCCCGTATTACAGAAGGAAACTCAAGTTTTGATCTTTACTTAAGTTGTGATTGTCTTTCTCTCCTATCAAAATGACAAAGACGACTGTTACTTAAGTATATATAAGAATCTGAGTCGCGTTCTGTAATACAGACCTTAGAGTGAATGCACTTTTTTTTGAGAATTGGGGAAACTTGCTCAGTTTCATGGAAAGAATCACCACTAAAGTTTCGTTTACTAATTGAAAGTCACCCCATATAAAAAAAACAGCTTTAATTAAATGGACGAGGAAGTGACTAACACTCGCGGATCCGGTCTGAATGCATGTGTACTCAGAAGTTACATATTTTAAGTAAAACTTGCGTAATATTCTATGAATAAAACCTTTTTTCAGTTTGTCACCATGTCACATGGTGAAATATCTATTCAAACTTCAAATAAACTCTAAAGATATGAGTCTAAATAAAACAAAATATAAATGTAATATACTGTACCATAACACAACACTTTTTTGTTTTGTTTTTGTTGCATTTTGTACTATATGCTTGTTCACGTTAACTCGCAGGCGCGGTGGCGGGTCACGAAATAGCAAACATAGGGCATAATATGCAAGTGTTCATATTGAAACGTAGGTGCATGTTAGTAAATCCAACCGCGCCCGCACCCTCATCAGTGCCCGCACCCGCATCCGTGCCTGCACCCGCATCCGCGCCCGCACCCGTGCTTGTTGTATGTGAATAAGCACTTAGGTGCGTATTACAGAACGCGACTCAGACTAATCTATACAGTAGGAGTTATCTTTGTCATTTAGATAATGAGAGAAAGAGACAATCAATACTTAAGTATATATCAATTCTTGAGTCGTCTTCTTCTGTAATACGGGACTCAGTGTGGGCCTTTGAGTGTGTAGCGTTAATTTCATTGTCCTTCAGGTTCGCAAGTACTAGAAGAGATTCTAGCGGAGAAGAAGCGTGAGAGTGGCAACGCAGACGTGCTGCCCGCTAAGGTGGCCGTCATGAAGCCCATCCTCAGGTTCCTACAGCTTCTATGTGAGAACCACAACCCAGATCTTCAGGTACTTTTTTATATCTACTGATCTTCTATTATTTTTATTGGCTTGCCTGATAGCTCATTTTTTTATTTATTTTTTATTGTGTTATTACTAGCATCCATAGGCTTAATGTCCGTGCCCTTGTCTAAATTAAGTTTTCTTGTTAATACTTGCTTTTTTTACTATTATACTATTGTTACATTAAAAACAAATCATACTCGTCATGCAGTCATTTTAATTCAAGTTTTAATCATTACAATGTAAAAACACATATCTCCGATCCACACGAGAAAACGATCTGGCTAAAGGGGCCGCCTAGTGCTGTTTCACACTGCATGGACTGGTAGTGTTGTACCACTTGTGTCATCGATCATCGATTTTCTCTTAACACTACTGATCTTCTATTATTTTTGTTGGGTAGCGTGATAGCTTAATTGGTACTTTCCTAGCCTACTGATCTGAAGTTCCTGAAAAAATTCGAAAAATGTTATATGGAGAAATCACTTTTTCAAAAGTTTTTTAGTTGAAACTGCAATATCATATTTCAAAAAACTAATATTATCGGAAAGCGTGTTTGTTTGTCCTTTTTTTTACTTGTTAACAGAGCAATTGATCGATCTGATTCGCAATTTTTTTTTTATGTGAATCCTTACAGATATTCATTTTAAGTGGTTTTTATGTGATGTCCATCCTAGATACATACATAAACTCGCGCATATGTCCCGTTGGGGTAGGCAGAGAATATAGAAAGAAAGAAGAAAAAAAGAAAATAAATTTATTTCACTACACTGTTTACAAGAAGATAGGTAAGTTCTTATAACTAAAGGTGACGTTGGGTAAAGCGTAGTGTCATAGGGTGCAGCTCAGCATAGTGTCTGCGCTAAATAAATAGCACAAACGCTGGTATTCTCCTGCTCCCTGGGTCGTCCCAGATCTAAATAGTGCGACACAGAAATAAAAAAATAAAATAAAAAATAAAACACTGACTTAATAATAATACTTGTAGTACCGACAAGGGTGTAATTCTAATAGTCTCATAAAAAGAATAATTTTGGTTTTATATTTAAAAAAAATAAAAAATAAAATAAAAATAAAACTGTAATGTAAGTAATAAAAAAAATAAAAAAAATGTATATAAGTAGGTATATATAGCTTGTATATTTATGTATATAAATATTTATGTTTATGTGGTATATATGTAATAGTAATAATAATAAGCCTGTCTTAATGTGTGTATTAGGTGTGTAACTTGGTGTGTAACTTGTTGGTGATCTATTAAATAAATAAATAAATAAATAAATAAATTATGTAATTAATGCTACCGCCATCATAGCAACCTCTGCTTCTCCAAATATAGATATTTAAGCTTGAATTTAAAAGTATGCTTTGAAATAGGTAGTTTTAGAGGTGGTGGGAGGTTGTTCCAGCATTTGGTAGCTTGGTAGCGGAAGCTTCCCTCAAATGATCTGGTTTTGTGGAAAGGTGTAACCAAGATCATGGAGTTTACTTTCCTCGAGTTAAATTGGTAGCGAGCCCAAAACAACTTATCGTACAAATACGTCGGACGCTTGCATTTGACAATTTCATGGACCAAACTAGCAAAATGAAGTTGCCGCCTTGACTCCATGTTCAGTAGGCCCTCCTTGTTTAATTTAGGCGTGATGTGAGATCTAGGCGGGATTTTATAACAGAATCTCACACAAGCATTCTGAACTCGCTGTATAAGTCGCTTCGATGTAGAAAGAAGGCAGGGTCCCAACAAGATATCTCCATAATTTAACCTAGATAGAATCAGAGACTCACAGAGCAGCAAACGGACTTCCTCAGATAATAAGTGACGTATTTTGTATAGCACTTTAATACGAAACATGCAATTTTTGGCCACATTAACTATATGATCTTCGAATATATATCCTATGAGAGGCGAATATGTATAGCTTCTAATATAAAAGTTATTGTTTTAATTTGAAATCTTAAAAAAAAAAACAAAGCAGATGTTTGTTCTCGGGTCATGGGTTTTCGTGTCTGTCTTTATGTGTGTTCCAAGGGACCCACGACACAAGGGCAAACCTCAGTCTGGGCCTTTGAGTGTTTAGCGTTTATTTATTTATTTAAATCAAAGTTGATTGGTCGGAGAATCTAACTTGGGGTCAATAACCGACACAACGTTACTTTCCAACGCCAACGAAGTCGAGGGCAAAAAGTGTATCAGTCCCCACACTAGTAATCAGTTGCACGGTTTGGCATGTTTCAAAATGAAAGTTTCATACAATTAATGTGATATGCTTGACTTTTTGAACATTAATCCAAATTTTTATTAATTTTGGATTTTCTTTTTATTGGGCATTTATAAAACACGCTGTATAAGGACAAATGTCTGTCAACAGAATCTACTTCGCAACCAAAACAACAAGTCAAACTTCAACTTGGTGTCAGAAACGTTGATGTTCCTGGATTGTATCTGCGGCTCTACGACCGGTGGTCTCGGCCTCCTCGGCCTCTACATCAACGAAGGCAACGTCGCCCTCATCAACCAGACTTTAGAAACCCTCACTGAGTATTGTCAGGGTGAGTTAATTAGCTTACTAGCCTTGTGGTTAGGTTCCAGATTTACTGGCACAAAATTGAAAGTCCTAATTTTTTTTCGCATAACTTTTACGCATAAATTTTTTTGCGTAATGATATTTTGTCATAGTCAGTTCGTCGTTATGACAAATTATCGTTATGCGAAAAAAAATTCATCAAAAAATTTATTTTTTATATAAATATTTTTAAAATAAAATAAAAAAATTAAAGAAATTTTTTTTTTAAATCTCAGCACGCTGTTCACGAGGATCACTTGTGACACATACAATGTGGCGTCATGTACTTTTGTGGTAGGGAAAACATCTTACGAATGCACATTCAGGGGAAAGTTTGTACTCATTATGCAATCCGGTTAGGTTCCCTTATTAGTAGGATCTCAGAGTTCAGATGGCAGTTGCTCTTCTTAAATTACTTGATCTGACCCTGGGTAACTGTAAAAAAGTCACCGGTAAAATTCATTTATCAAACTATATTTAAATAGCTTTTGTCCGGAATTTCTATTAGTGAAATTATCTTTCGAATCGATTTATCAGTTCCGAAGATAATCCACTACAAACAAAAAAACAAAATTAATAGTGTAGATAACGTACGTATTCAATTTCATTAACAGGCCCATGCCACGAAAACCAAAACTGCATAGCGACTCACGAAAGCAACGGTTTGGACATAATAACCGCATTAATACTGAACGACATCAACCCTCTCGGCTCCACTCGGATGGAGCTCGTCCTGGAGCTGAAGAACAACGCCTCCAAACTCCTGCTGGCCATCATGGAGTCCAGGAACGACTCCGAAAGCAACGCCGAGAGGATACTCTATAACATGAACCCCAAACAGCTGGTCAGTTGCTTTTTTACGCTTGTCAACATACGTATGTCGTATGCGTACACATACATACAAGCATACGGACACTTACATACAGACGGCAGCGTATATAGAACCCAAACAACTAGTCAGTTCCGTATGCGCCTTTTTAAACTTACTATTGCTGTAAACTTGTTATCCTCTGTATTATCATTGTACAATAAAGAATAAATAAACACATACATTCATTCGTACACTAACGTACATACACATGTTTACGTACATACGCATACATACACAGAACAGCACAACACATGATGTTTTCCTATTTCTCGAGCATTGTAAAAAAAATTACAACGCCTACGAACTCTTGACTAAATTGATAACCATGAGTACCGTGACAAAAGTTTGTCGTATTATCTCGTTCCGTCCTCCTGTTTTATCACATAGTGTCACTACGAAACAGTAGTGAGTAGTCACTCAGTTACGACAGTACATGTCCCAACTGCGACCAGTGCCGGCATCTCGTCATAGTCAGCGCTCTACATTCGTTTTTAAGGAGTTGGATACTTCTTCATACGTCTTCGTAAAAGACGATTCCGTTCGAACATCCTTAAAGCCGCCTTATACAGGGCCGCATAAGGTCGTCCCGAGGCAGGACAAGACCATCACACTAAAAATTGGTGAAAGAACGGTTACGGTCAGCTAGACCGTGTTAAACCGGCCTACATTACTGATGATGACTCATCAGTTACTAAAAGCTTCACCTCTCACTCCATCTGAGCCTGTGACACCCACTGTCCCGGTTGTGCCTCCTGCAACTAAGCCTCCCCAGAACCACCACGACATCACAAATATCACGCGTTCATGTTACCCCCGCAGATGCACACACAACAGCACGTCAGGCTATATATATTGACCTTGACACTGCTCTTTTCTCGCTCATAATAGCGCTGGCTTTCGTAGTGCAAATGGATAACCGGACGTGCTGCTGTCTGTACTGTACGACCCTTTTGTCTTCCAGGTAGATGTTGCGTGCTCAGCTTACCACCAAGAACACGCACAAGAATCTGATTCCGAGAGCGACGAGGAATCGCCCGTCCAAGGCGTATCGCCTAAAGAGGTACAACTTTTAAGTACACTTCACTTCTCACCGTAATTATCATCTTTTCCGTTAAACGCTAGGAAGTTTTTATTTATGCAACCTTTCAGAAGAGTTCGTAACCCAGTAGCGCTAATTTTTCGGAGGGCACATCTGGATTGTTGTCATTTGACGATTAATTTTTGTTACCTAGTCGTTTAAACTAAAGATCTCTGAAATCTCTGATACGAGAATTAGTCGATCAAGTCTCCCACTATTTACCTAATACCAGTAATATTTATCTTAAAATATCAACATACTTTCGTTGGAAATAATTTATTGATCAAGTTTAAGAGAAACGCAGTAAATACTTTGCAGATTGTCGTTTCTATTGGGCCTTATTTTATCAATTACTAGCTTCCCGCCCGGGACTTCGAACCCGTGGGAATTTCGGGAATGAGTTATACATATAAAAATTCCTCTTGAATCACTCTATCTATTATTGAAAACTGCATTAAAATCAGTTGAGTAGTTTTAAGAAATCTAAGCGAACAGACAGCGGAAGCGACTTCATTTTATAAGGAATGGAATTCTCTGCCAGCGTCTGTATTTCCAGGCACATATAACCCGAATATCTTTAAAGTTCGAATGAATAGGCATCTTCTGTGTGAGCTTGCTACATTCTCGACCGCATCTCCGCTCCTGGGATAGATTGTGGTCATGAGCAAACCCATTATCTATTAAAAAAATACTATGTAAAGATGATAAAGGTCTAATGTGGTCTAATGTGCTCTTAGGTGGGCCACAACATCTACATCCTATGCCACCAGCTGGCGACGCACAACAAAGAGCTCGCGTCACTCGTTCGCTCCACAGACTCGGGGCCCAACGCGGCGCCGCTGCAGTACTACCGGACTCACACGGCACAGATCGAAGTAAGTAAGCATACGACAAAGTCGGGGGGAAGAGGGGTAGCCGGTTGCAAGGGAAAAGAGTAAAGAACACGAAAGGAGTACCCGCAATTCTCCAATTTATCCGTGGTCTTGGTGCTTGCAACAGCGCTGAAATAATATTCATTTGAAACGAAAAAACCCGTTGTAATATAACCAAAACTTGTGAAAATCACTGCGAAAATCTAAAACAATATATTGCAAGAACGAATTGTATGTTATATTTATGAGTGGCATGATGCGGGTGGCATTCCATAAAACCCTTAATAAAATAATAAAAATTTGATCAACAAACAAAAAAATAAAAAATATGAGTATATGGATGATAAATGTGTACGCACTCGAAAATGAGCACGTAAGCACATTCGGTTATACGCATATACGCACACAAACAAGTAAATTCGGTTGCTTTATTAAATTTTTCTTGAAACCTTTTAAAGTGTTGTTCAAATAAGACGGCCGGTTTGGTCAAGTGAAAGTGACACTTTCTCTTGATCGACGGGTCCCGGGTTCGATTCCCGGTCGCGGCAAATATTTTTATAAAAAGCAGATGTTTGTTCACGGGTCATACATTTTCGTGTCTGTCTTTGTGTATGTTGGAAGGAACCTACGATGTAGGTAAAACCTTAGTGTGTGACTTTGAACTATTAACTTAAACGTTTACATTTTAACCACAGACATACTCGAGTAGATTACACTTATCGCATCTTCTCTACAGAAACCAAGCGTTTCGTTATTTTTCTACATACTGTGATGTCACACGAGGGATTAAGTGATGAAATGGCGCTAAAGGAAGCAAATTTTAGATTTGGCTTGCTTGTCTCATCTTCTCTATAGATACCAAGCTTGCCATTATTTTTCTACCTACTGTGACGTCACACGAGCGATTTGGTAATGGAACGGTGCTAATGGAAGCAAATAGGGATGTTGACTAATTTTTTTTATTGTTTATCTTATAAAAAGAACTAAATCCAAAACCCAAAACCGAAATAATTTTTGAAAACTATTGAGAAATAAAAAAGTTACAAGCTATTAAATTTCAATAGAGGGGGAAACTGTCAAACAACGAAAAAGAGATACACTTACAGGCATGTGACGTCACCGCCACTTGTTTGCGTAGGTAAAAACGAGATAGCTAGCTCTCCCCACAAAACTAGATAGCTAGTCCTTACCTTAATGTAAACGCTAATAACTTGTTCATTTATAAACCAATTTTAATGCTGTTTCCGGATATTAATATATTTCTAACATTATTTTTTGTTTCACATACAAATTTGACGGCCGGTTTGGTCGAGTGGTAGCGGCGCTGCTTCTTGATCGACGGGTCCTGGGTTCGATTCCCAGCCGGGGCAAATATTTGTGTAAAAAGCAGATGTTTGTTCTCGGGTCATGGGTGTTTGTGTTTGCCTTTATGTATGTTCCGAGGGACCCACGACACAAGGGAAAACCTTAGTGTGGGCCTTTGAGTGTGTAGCGCTTGCGTAGCGCTTATAAACAGTTATTAAACAGTTATAATTCATAAAATCAAACACTGTCAACATCCCTACTCTTCTCCCTGTTTGACACGCGAAGTACATACACTTGCGTAGTCTAATCGTGTATATGTCTGTGATTTTAACCATATATCGTTTAAAACTGTCCAATGTATTCCAGATCGTCAGAACAGACCGGAACATGGAACAAATCGTGTTTCCGATCCCGGAGATCTGCGAGTACCTTCCGGCCGACAGTAAGCACAGGGTGCTGCAGAGTGCAGAGCGCGATGACCAGGTTCGTGACTGATATATCACTAGAAGCTGCCCAGTAAAAGCTAACACCTCGAACTTCGAAAATCTTTGCTAAATTGTTATGAACTGGGATCCCAGGGCTACAAGCGTGAGTAATCGGCCCAGGCTAGCTGGTATTCATACGTTACTAGTACGTAATAGCACTACTATTTCCCTCATCATCATCATCATCATCAGCCTGTATCAGTCCACTGCTGGACATAGGCCTCTCCTATGGCACGCCCCTCACTCTTGGTTAATGAAAAAATAAGTTACGTCTGGCGTCTCTTGGATCTTAGTCTATTTAAACAAAAACGAAATATGAGGCGACTCTGAATGAGGTCATTCACGGCCCATACAATGTTGGGCCCACAAATCCACTTTTTTTCTCGCTGGCCGGCACTTTGGGTTTTTGGGCCCAAAAGAATGATATCTTTGTTAGAGAAACCTTAGAGAGTGAAAATCTTTATGAAACTGAACAAGTTCCCCTAAGGACGAAGTATAGGACATATGTATATAGGTCGGAATAAAGAAAAAATAATCGCCCTTTCCATGTAACTTGTGCGTTCAGCTAATTTCCTTAGTACGAGAAGTAAAAATGATAAACAAACGTTTATTGTGAATTTCATGAGTTCCTTGGAGAAAGTTATTCAATTTCATACAAGAGAGAATCATCCCCTGAAGTTTTGCTAATTTGTAGTTATCCCACATTTTCCTTCATTCCAGGGCAGCAAGGTAGCCGATTTCTTCGGCCGAGTGGACAATCTCTTCCACGAGATGAAGTGGCAGAAGAAACTGCGCGGTCAGTTATTTTTTCTGTTAATTTTTCTCTTTATAATTTTCAGGAAAGGCAAAAACATCTATATCCATTCTGAATAAGTATTGTAAAAGGCTGCCACATTAGGCAAGCGCATCACACAAAGATCGATGACGTGTGCATAGTTATACATACTACTAATTTTATTATACAGACACTTATTTTATTATAATATACTTTTTTACAGCTTTATTTTATAGAACATTCAGGATGTTACTTAAAATAAATCAAAGTAGTGAATTACATTAGCATTTTTAACTTAGCATATTAATTCAAAGGTGCAGTCTTCCCCAGAGAAGAATAGGCAAGGAATCTTAAAAGTCAAAAAGTCAAAAGTGTTTATTTAATTGAACATATAAAATGACACTTGAACACGTCAATATTATGAATTACATTAGCACTTTTGACTTTGCGCCTATTCGCAAAGGTGCAGTCTTCCTCAGGAAGACTCCGAGGGTCGCTCTTTTTAAGTCAATCATATAAATTTTCTTACTTTTAATTTGACAATTCAAACCATGGGAATAAATTGCTCAGCTCCAGAGTTATTCAGATATTAAGTCAATACTTAATATCTGAATAACTCTGGAGCTGAGCAATTTATTCCCATGGTTGCTTGTCTAACAGATAATCCGAAATTCTATAATAGCCCTTTTTACAAAGTTTTTGTTTAATTATCGTCTGAAATTTTTCTAAAGGTAGGTTTTGAATACACATGGGAGAAGACATACTTTACCACATACTTTACCACAGTAGGGTTCGAGAGTGACTGCCTACTTTTTCAAGCGACCGAAGTCGTGGGGGAAAAAAGCAATTGAAGAAGTAAAACAGCTTGCTATATGTAATATTGGTGTTGCAGGCCAACCTCTACTGTTCTGGGTGTCGTCCTACATGTCGCTGTGGAGCAACATCCTCTTCAACTTCGCCGTACTTATAAACGTTATCGTCGCCTTTTTCTATCCATTTCAAGACGAACAACCAAGTAAGTACGTTACACAAACATACACGTACGCACATATTATACAATCACACGTACACGCACACACACATTACACAAACGCGAACACGTACGCACAGAGACAAACATTTAAACAATGCGCGAGTATGCTAAATCAGCGTCTTTTTAAATGATACTATTTAGTATTAAGTTAGACATTAGGCAATATTATTGTATCATTTTAATATACATCTCTTTCATTCGACGACATCCTCTTTAACTTCGTCGTACTTATTAACGATACAATGAAATAAAATATACTTATCTTATTTGCACACAGAGACATACCATATTAACTTTATAGTTCTATCCGTTTCAAGACGAACACTCAATTAATTACATAATAGCTCGTCAGTTTGTATAATAATACAATGTGTAAAGTATTAAGAATATCACCTCAATAACAGTGATTCTCCCCATGAAACTTAAGCAGCAGTGAATAAAGTTTTTATTTATCTATCTATCTACTTTGCCCAAAGACCCCTTATTTGGACGTAATTCCAAATAAGGGGTCTTTAACAGGGTATATTTGTATATATATAGATGTATGTTATACTTATTTTACATATTTATTTATATATAATTATATATATGTATACTTATATATTTGTTTATTTGTATTATTAATATGTATTTAATTTTATGCACCACTATCTACTTCTTACCTTACTGCTGTCCTACCCTAAGGTTGCCTGGAAGAAATTGCTACCTAGCAATAAGGCCGCCTTGTTGTACACTATGTTTTATGTTCTGTTAATTGTATTGTATGTCTTTGTGTGCAAATAAAGTATATTGTATTGTATTGTATATTTGGACGTAATTTCCAATTTAAATACTACATTGTTTGTTCCAGAGCTAGGACAGCATTTATCATTAGTAGTGTGGTGCATTTCCGCTATCGCAGCGGCGTTGATAACCTGGCTACCGCGCTCCTCCGGCGTGCGGACCTTACTGGCCAGCGGCATCGTCCGCCTCATATACAGCGCGGGGCCCGAGCCCACCCTGTGCTGCCTCGGCATGCTTACGGTAAGTCATGCGGACGCGGGTTATATTGTAACCTGCCGGACCTTACTGGCCAGCGGCATCGTCCGCCTCATATACAGCGCGGGGCCCGAGCCCACCCTGTGCTGCCTCGGCATGCTTACGGTAAGTCATGCGGACGCGGGTTATATTGTAACCTGCCGGACCTTACTGGCCAGCGGCATCGTCCGCCTCATATACAGCGCGGGGCCCGAGCCCACCCTGTGCTGCCTCGGCATGCTTACGGTAAGTCATGCTGACGCGGGTTATATTGTAACCTGCCGGACCTTACTGGCCAGCGGCATCGTCCGCCTCATATACAGCGCGGGGCCCGAGCCCACCCTGTGCTGCCTCGGCATGCTTACGGTAAGTCATGCGGACGCGGGTTATATTGTAACCTGCCGGACCTTACTGGCCAGCGGCATCGTCCGCCTCATATACAGCGCGGGGCCCGAGCCCACCCTGTGCTGCCTCGGCATGCTTACGGTAAGTCATGCGGACGCGGGTTATATTGTAACCTGCCGGACCTTACTGGCCAGCGGCATCGTCCGCCTCATATACAGCGCGGGGCCCGAGCCCACCCTGTGCTGCCTCGGCATGCTTACGGTAAGTCATGCGGACGCGGGTTATATTGTAACCTGCCGGACCTTACTGGCCAGCGGCATCGTCCGCCTCATATACAGCGCGGGGCCCGAGCCCACCCTGTGCTGCCTCGGCATGCTTACGGTAAGTCATGCTGACGCGGGTTATATTGTAACCTGCCGGACCTTACTGGCCAGCGGCATCGTCCGCCTCATATACAGCGCGGGGCCCGAGCCCACCCTGTGCTGCCTCGGCATGCTTACGGTAAGTCATGCGGACGCGGGTTATATTGTAACCTGCCGGACCTTACTGGCCAGCGGCATCGTCCGCCTCATATACAGCGCGGGGCCCGAGCCCACCCTGTGCTGCCTCGGCATGCTTACGGTAAGTCATGCGGACGCGGGTTATATTGTAACCTGCCGGACCTTACTGGCCAGCGGCATCGTCCGCCTCATATACAGCGCGGGGCCCGAGCCCACCCTGTGCTGCCTCGGCATGCTTACGGTAAGTCATGCTGACGCGGGTTATATTGTAACCTGCCGGACCTTACTGGCCAGCGGCATCGTCCGCCTCATATACAGCGCGGGGCCCGAGCCCACCCTGTGCTGCCTCGGCATGCTTACGGTAAGTCATGCGGACGCGGGTTATATTGTAACCTGCCGGACCTTACTGGCCAGCGGCATCGTCCGCCTCATATACAGCGCGGGGCCCGAGCCCACCCTGTGCTGCCTCGGCATGCTTACGGTAAGTCATGCGGACGCGGGTTATATTGTAACCTGCCGGACCTTACTGGCCAGCGGCATCGTCCGCCTCATATACAGCGCGGGGCCCGAGCCCACCCTGTGCTGCCTCGGCATGCTTACGGTAAGTCATGCGGACGCGGGTTATATTGTAACCTGCCGGACCTTACTGGCCAGCGGCATCGTCCGCCTCATATACAGCGCGGGGCCCGAGCCCACCCTGTGCTGCCTCGGCATGCTTACGGTTAGTCATGCGGACGCGGGTTATATTGTAACCTGCCGGACCTTACTGGCCAGCGGCATCGTCCGCCTCATATACAGTGCGGGGCCCGAGCCCACCCTGTGCTGCCTCGGCATGCTTACGGTAAGTCATGCGGACGCGGGTTATATTGTAACCTGCCGGACCTTACTGGCCAGCGGCATCGTCCGCCTCATATACAGCGCGGGGCCCGAGCCCACCCTGTGCTGCCTCGGCATGCTTACGGTAAGTCATGCGGACGCGGGTTATATTGTAACCTGCCGGACCTTACTGGCCAGCGGCATCGTCCGCCTCATATACAGCGCGGGGCCCGAGCCCACCCTGTGTCGTCAACCCTATCATAAAGCTTCAGGAACAGTTCAAAATTAGGTATAACATGAAATATACACTTAGGTTCTGGAAATAAATCCATAGCCTAAATTAGACAAAATATATCATCTAAACATCTGCTTCGCAAACTTACCAGTTCCTGTGATCATTGATAAGGTGACGAAAAATATTGGGCTACACGCCCGAACAGCCTCCCTACTCCCCTCACAGCCGTCCCATGCCTCGCATCACAAGAAACAACAATTAAAAGAATTTACGTATCTTTCGTCATCTTAACAAGTTTCACATCAAGTTGGAAAACAATATTATAGAATAAGACTTACATGAGAAGATGTGCTTACTTCTTCCTTTCATGACGTCCCCACTCTCACGTTGCCATCCTACTGATCGTACATGGTCCAGCTACTTAAATCTACTATTATTTTACATATTTACAACTCGCATTTGGCGACACTGCCACCCGCCGAGATGGACTCTACATTTGTTTGTCTACGGCAAATAACTGTGCTGACAGTTCTTTTAGCAACTGTCTGGCTCTTATTGCAGCCGCTCTTTTAGGCCTTTTTATCCTGTTGTCATCATTAGCGGAAACAATGTTTTCTTCATTAGTTTCTTGTGATGGTGATTCTTTGTCATTTAGATGTGTAAACTCATCCAGCTCAAGGGGGTAGAGATGAGCTATCGAACGGGTAATTATTGAATTTGGTGTGATTTCTACTTTAGCAACTCTAACATGACCATCTGAGCTTTTAACCAACTCTTTAATTTTACCAACCTTCCATGTTAGTCTAGGGCCATCAGATTTGATCTGAACTATTTCTCCTACTCTTGGTTCACGATTAATTTTCACTCTTGGCTCTTTGTGAGAAGATCGCTTTTCCCTGAGACTTGGTAAGTATTGATTGATAAACATATTTATAATATCTTTAATCATGTTTTTGCCTTTCTTCCATCCCTCTATTAATCTTTGTTTGGTTTCAGTTATAGGTTCATTAAGTCTAACATCAGTGGGACATGGAATCAGTGGCTTGCCCAAATGGAGAAAGTCTATCGGTTTTAATACATGTTCCAGTTCAGTGCCTACATAAGTTAGTGGCCGGGTATTGAGAATAGCTTCAATTTCTTTAATTACTGTGTGTAACTGTGATTGTGTCAACAAATGCTTTTCAAGTGTACGTTTTAAACAATGCTTTACCAAACTTACTAGTCTTTCATAAAATCCCCCGTACCATGGAGCGAGCTGAGGAATAAATTTCCATTTGATATTGTTGTCTATGCAATAGGGTTTTGACAGTACTTCACTGGTCAACTTGAATTGTGTGGCATTATCAGATGTTATCATGACTGGTAAGCCTCTTGCGGCCACAAATCTTCTCAGTGCCAACAAGCACTCATCAGCAGTCATATCATTAACTACTTCTAAATGTATTGCCCTGACTGCTAAACATGTATAAATGCAGACCCACACCTTTTCTTTGTTACTCTGACCTGTGCTCACATATAGTGGCCCTAAGTAGTCCAAACCTGTGTATGTAAAAGGGGAATTATACGTGACACGTTCTTTGGGTAGATCTGGTATTGGTGGTAATTGAAAGGGTCCACCTCCAAGTTTCCTGCATTGAAGGCATCGATGTATAGCTTTCTGTACCTGAGATCTTCCCTTTTGCACCCAGTACTTTTCTCGTAAAATAGCTAAAACATGTGATGTGCCCACATGATAATTCTCACTATGTATTCTATTTATCAGATCAAGAGTAAAGTCATCATCCTTGGGCAAGAGAATCGGATTCTTTTTCTCGTCATTCCAATTAGTGTTCTTAAATCTTCCTTTGCATCTCAATAAACCTGCTTCGTCTTTGTAAAGTTGCAGAGACCTTGACAAGTCTGTGATTTTTCCATTGTACTCCATAGAAAAATATTTCTTTTGAAGGGTTATGATTTTTAATGTTTCATCTGATATATTTTTATCTACTTGGGCAACAGTTTCTGCAACATGTTTAGAAACCTCTTCCTCAATCTCTTTGTTTTCTTCTGTATCAGGAAGACCCTCCACACCGGCGATGTTGGTTATTGAAGTGTCGAATGCAGAATATTGAATTTTCTTATTTTTTAAGAAGTCTGGACCTGATAACCAAATACTATTTTTCAGTTTTGTTTTCAGTGGTCTTGTGCCAATGTCGGCAGGAATTTCTTCTGATCGTATGTATTTTACTTGCAGGCTTCCGTTTTCTTTTATCTCTTTTATCCTTCTAGCTACGAAAGGCGATAATAGTTTTTGTGTGTTCATACATCCAATTACTATTTGACTGTCAGTCCAGAGTATTTCTCTTTCAATCTTAATTTCTAGCATTTTTTCAATGTAGAGTAGCAATCTAGCTCCTATCAAAGCACCTAAAAGCTCTAGTTTCGGTATTTTTAAATCATCTTTTTCTTTTAGTGATTTCAGTCTCGTTTTGGACATAACAAAGCTTATTTTCACTTGGTCATTGATTACAGATCTTAGGTATACTACAGCTGTGTAAGCTTGCATTTATGAGTCACTGAAACAGTGCAATTCATGACTGATGGTATTTTGATTCTTGGTATTTATATCTTGTATCAGTGTTCTCGGTATTTCAATTTCTTTAATTTCTTGATATGGAAGAACAGCTTCATTCCAATGTCTTTGTAATTCTTCAGTAAACTTTGTGTCCCATTTATATTTCAATCTCCATAAATCTTGTAAAAATAGCTTAGTAGCCAACAATATTGGACTCACAAATCCACATGGGTCATAAACTGAAGCTACTACTTTTTAATACATCTCTCTTGGTTTCTATATGTTTCTTCAAAAGTTTGTCAATATCTGTTTTTAGTTTAATTTTGTCACTTTTGGGTTCCCAGATTAGTCCCAGAACATTAACTTCCTGTACATTTTCCGAATTTGATGTTTTAGACATTAATTTATCACAGTTTGATTGCCATTCTCTTAAATTCATGGACATCTCACTGAAGACAATTCTTGCGTCATCGTATAATTTAATTACTTCTTCTTCATTGTTAACACTGATGAGAAGATTGTCAACATAAATATTATTTATCATTGTCTTAGCTACTTTCATTTCTGATTTATTTAAATGATAATTAATAGTTGCTGCTAGAATGAATGGGCTGGATACAATGCCAAATGGTACTCTACAAAATCTGTAATGTATTACATTGTCATCTGTTGGTTCAGTATTTCTGTCTTTAATCCAAATAAATCTAGTCACGTCACGGTCAGCTTCTTGTAATCCAATTTGTAGGAAAGCCTTTTCCACGTCAGCCACTACACCAAATTTGTATCTTCTGAATCGTAATATTATGCCAATCAAATCTTCTAATAATAATGGTCCCTTATAAAGACACTGATTGAGGCTGTTTGAATCCTTTGTACGTGTAGATGCATCATAGACATAGACTTAAATTGTTGGGGAGATTTGGTGGAAATTCTGTCCAGGGCCACTGATTGAGGCTGTTTGAATCCTTTGTACGTGTAGATGCATCATAGACATAGACCTAAATTGTTGGGGAGATTTGGTGGAAATTCTGTCCAGGGCCAAGTAACAAAGTATCTGCTGTCATAATATTGAATTGTTTGATTAAACTTGTCAATTGCTTCTTCGTCTCTAGTTACTTTTGGTGAGTCAGTAATACCTATTGTTTAAAGGTCCCAAATTTTTCTAATATTATCTTCCTTTAATGGAGGATCAGGTTCAGCAAAATTGCATACTTGAGTATGTGTCATTTCATCAGCATATGTAATAACGCTCATCGTTTGAAGTGTGTTTGATTTATTATATTTCCCAGAAAATACCCAACCAAAATCCATATTTACTATGTATAAATTATCACATAGTCGAACCTTTTCACTGTGTACAAAAATGTGATAATAATCATTACCAATTAGCAAATCAATATTTTTATTTTTAGAGTTTTCATCAGCAATGATAATTGATTTTCTCACGTCAGTAGGTATTAATTGCAGGAGTGACTCCTTTGTTTCAGCTACTTTATCTGTAATTGTTTTTATAATGTTAACTTGGATATTATGTGTTTTATTTGATTTAGTTTTTATAGTAATATTTATTAATGGGCTGTGAAACTGTTTAGGTATGTCTGTGCCGAATGTATAAACTACTAAATAATTATCTTCGATAATTGGACAGTTTAGCTTCTCTGCAATTTTAGTTGTTAAATAACTCTTTTGGCTTCCAGAATCTAATAAAGCTCGACATGTTACGAATTCTTTAGTATTTGCCCTCTTTTGAATATTTACTACAGCAGTTTGAAGTACTACGATACAGTCAAAAATACCACTCACCATCGAAGACGTGGGTGTTGCTTCCGTATTCACTCCAATGTTTTGCCTATTGCTGTTTCTATTTGGACACATTGCTCTATTATGTGGCCCTTTGCAGTGAACACAACGTTTTTTATTTCGACAATTTCTTACTCGATGTCCAATACGGAAGCAAGAAAAAACATCTCTTTTTTAGCTTTTGTTTCTTTTCATCTAAACTCAATCATTGTAGTGGTTTTTGTCACAAAAAATACAGTTCTTTCTGAATTTCTTAAGTGGTGGCCCGTCTTTATGCTGTTGCTTATTGGTCCTCTTTCTTGTTTGTTTATTTCCTACTGATAAATTTGCGGAAAGGTTTTGTGTTGAGAAAGGTTCGTTTTCAATTTCACTAACTTGCGCCCTTTCCATGGAAGTAATTATAACATCCAGGCCTTGTCTAATACCTTTTACGGAGTGGTCGTCTGGTTTAAGTATATTAAGTTCATACACAATTTTATCTGGAAATTTATCTAATATTAATTTTCTAAGGTGGTTGCCTTCAACATTTTCTCCAAGTGACTGTAGAACCCTTAGATGTTGTTCAACACTATTCAAAGTTTGTCTGCATTCTACAGCATCATATTTAGTTTTATTTAATTTATGAATTAAGTCATAATGAGAATCAATTTGTTTATCTTTATCGCCATATAATTTTTTCAGAGTTTCTATAGCTATTCGATAATTTTGATTACAAATTTTTAGTCCTTTGACTGCATTTAAAGCCGGTCCTTCGAGAGATGACACTAAGTAAGTCATTTTGTCTACGTCATTTAAATTCCTATTATCAACCGCAGCTTCAAAACGGTCCCAATACTCATGATACTGACTAATATCTCCATCAAATTTTTTCATTTCAAGGTTTGGTAGTTTAGTCGCATTTTTATGCCCGTCATTTTGTACCCTTTCTTAATATTTCCACAAACATTCTAACTCAGTAAGTAAGTTCTCAGCATTAAGTTGATTATCAGTGATCCGATTTAGAAAGTCTTTGCCATTGATGGAATCCCCAAAATTGCAAAAATCGTCATTTAAGCTTTTAACGGAATTGCGTAACTTCGTTAATATTGACAGTAAATCCTGTTCCGAGACCCCATCGCTTGAGGTGATGTCAATAATCATTTTGGCCTCTCTTTTAACTGTTTCTAATGATGCAAGCCGCAGTTCCAGTCTTCTTTTAAATGCATCTGCCATGTTAAAGAACAGTAATATGTTGTGCCGCGAGCTAGGATTTCAAAATAGTGTCCGTTATATTTCAAAATTTTCTGTAAAGAATATACGAAAATATACGTTGTGGAACTTACTAAGTCGAATTGCAATTATTGTGTACAACCTCAATCTAATTATAAATCTTAAAATCGGTTAAAATGCGAGTCTAACAAGAATTTTACACAATACGAAATTGTATCACAGAGTACGTACCAATTCAGCTACTATTCACGTAAATTTCTTAACATTTACTTGATATACGAAAAGAAACACTTGTTAATTATATTTATCACGATTTTCACTTGTTTTTTCCACTAGAATTTAAATCACTTCGTCGTTACTAACCAAACTTCGTCTCAAGAAATGACGTGAAAAAGAAATCAATCAGAGCAGATTGATAAATCATGTCGGGCACTCGATACTTCCGGTTATTAACATACTATTATTTTAAAATTTGGTTGAAATGTAATAAACATTAACGAATTGAACTTAAAAATAATTGTTATACTTTTTCCAATACAAATGGTATGTATTTCATATGTTATGTAACATTTAACAAAATAAAATAGTCAACGAACTATTTCAGTCACTCATTTCCGGTGTTTTAATATTAGCCATAGACAAATACCCAAAGGCGGGAAATTTAAAAAATCGATTGAAATATCGATATTGTCTTTTAGACCTTTTCAACTTAAAAATATTCTTGATTGTGCGATGGCAACATGAGAATTAGACATAAAATGTGGGAGGATAATAATAATAAAAGCACGTAACACAGTAAATTCTTTTTAAGCGATATTCCTTTTATGGAAAAAACGTCTCTGTATCTCGATCTTTACACAAACATCTCTTCTATGAGATGCTGCCTCTTCTATGAGGCATCGACCACAAACATCTCTTCTATGAGATGCTGCCTCTTCTATGAGGCATCGACCACAAACATCTCTTCTATGAGATGCTGCCTCTTCTATGAGGCATCGACCACAAACATCTCTTCTATGAGATGCTGTCTCTTCTATGAGACATCGACTACAAACATCTCTTCTATGAGATATCAACTACAAACATCTCTTCTATGAGATGCTGTCTCTTCTATGAGACATCAATCACAAACATCTCTTTTATGAGATGTTGTCTCTTCTATGAGACATTAGCCACATACATCTCTTCTATGAGACATCATTCACAACATCATTCACATGCATGCTTTCTCTTCTATGAGACATCATTCATATGCATCTCTTCTATGAGACGCTGTCTCTTCTATGAGACATCATTCACGTGCATCTCTTCTATGAGACGCTGTCTCTTTTATGAGACATCATTCACGTGCATCTCTTCTATGAGACGCTGTCTCTTCTATGAGACATTATTCACATGCATCTCTTCTATGAGACGCTGTCTCTTTTATGAGACATCATTCACGTGCATCTCTTCTATGAGACGCTGTCTCTTTTATGAGACATCATTCACGTGCATCTCTTCTATGAGATGCTCATAACTCATTCTCTCAAATCTTTAGCTTTGACAATATCATGTTCTTTATCTAGTAATAAATTAAACTGATAATAGTAATTGATTATCTAATGTCTCTCAAATTGACTTCATTAAGGAATTACTTTAAATTTACTCTTTCTATACAGTAACTTGACTTCTTCTATGAAGTCTCATCAGGATAGTGCCAAGATTACATATCCCAGCATCTCCACCATGTCGTCAACCCTATCATAAAGCTTCAGGAACAGTTCAAAATTAGGTATAACATGAAATATACACTTAGGTTCTGGAAATAAATCCATAGCCTAAATTAGACAAAATATATCATCTAAACATCTGCTTCGCAAACTTACCAGTTCCTGTGATCATTGATAAGGTGACGAAAAATATTGGGCTACACGCCCGAACGGCCTCCCTACTCCCCTCACAGCCGTCCCATGCCTCGCATCACAAGAAACAACAATTAAAAGAATTTACGTATCTTTCGTCATCTTAACAAGTTTCACATCAAGTTGGAAAACAATATTATAGAATAAGACTTACATGAGAAGATGTGCTTACTTCTTCCTTTCATGACGTCCCCACTCTCACGTTGCCATCCTACTGATCGTACATGGTCCAGCTACTTAAATCTACTATTATTTTACATATTTACAACTCGCATTTGGCGACACCCTGTGCTGCCTCGGCATGCTTACGGTTAGTCATGCGGACGCGGGTTATATTGTAACCTGCCGGACCTTACTGGCCAGCGGCATCGTCCGCCTCATATACAGTGCGGGGCCCGAGCCCACCCTGTGCTGCCTCGGCATGCTTACGGTAAGTCATGCGGACGCGGGTTATATTGTAACCTGCCGGACCTTACTGGCCAGCGGCATCGTCCGCCTCATATACAGTGCAGGGCCCGAGCCCACCCTGTGCTGCCTCGGCATGCTTACGGTAAGTCATGCGGACGCAGGTTATATTGTAACCTGCCGTATGTATCGCCTAAATGTATCTTCAAACCACATTGTCATCTTTTTTTGTTAAACGTTAGGAAGCTGTGATTTATGCAACCATTGTTTTTCTGACAGCTAAGAATTTAATTCACAAAAGTGTCAATAGATGGCGGCGCTGTGATATGAATGCAGACAATTTGGCGAAAATCTAATTCAGGAATAAATAATATAAATTACATAGAATTTCGTTTCCAAAACAGATTATGACCAAATTATTTCATCTACTTATTGCTCAAGTTTGTTCAAGAGTAAACTTTTCGAGTTTGACTTTTACTGTTTAGTTTTGATTTGTTTTCGTTATATTCACACCCAATTGCAGAAAAATCCATTAAAGTTAATTCTACTTTAATTATCATACCGTCATTTTCCATCTAGTTGACGTAAACAAGGACGACAACGGATTCAAAGAGGCTTTAACTTTGAATGTTTCTGCAACTGAGCGTTATTAATTTACTAACTTAATTAAGTTAGATATTAGTTAATCATCATTAAAACATGTTTCCTCGTATTCATTTTCCAGCGCCCCAGAGGAGCATTTGAGTACTATATTTTTTGTAAATGGCTGCCGCAAATCTGTAATTTGTCTGTTGGTTACAGATAGTAGTGAAAGGCGTCCACCTCGCCAGTATCATGGGCAACCAGGGCACTTTGTCCAAGTCGACGCGCGCCGCGCTGTCCGACCCCGCGTTGCTCTACCACTCGCTCTACTTGCTCGTCTGTTTCCTCGGAGTCAGCACTCATCCCTTTTTCTTCTCGGTCTTAGTGAGTATTATTCATTTATTTTTAAAACTTACGCATACGCACTTAATTTTACACAGGTCAAAATTCACAAATGCACTTGTATTCCTGTTTGCAATGCCCTATCAGGGTGTGTACATACAGGCACGTCTATCTATCTTGTAGTTAAGAATTTTCAGCGAACAAAGTTTTACTTAACTATTAATCTTCTAACACTTGTACTCCAACATCACAAGCTTGCAAACACACATTTATGCTATGTGTGTGAATACAAGTAAATTTGCACAAATGCACTCACTAACAAACCATTTACAGACGTACGCACACAGGCACGCACGTTACGTATTCATGCGTACACAATACAAGAACTAATAATTTACAACAAATTGAGGATAGAAACACGAAGAGGATTTATCCAATTTTCTTAGACGTGCAAGTTTCATCACGATGTTTTCCTTCACTGCTGAGCAAGTGATAATTAATGAGAAATCCGTATATAAATCCGAAAAGACAAATTTAATTGAGCATTTATGCCCGCATTATAAAAGGAGACTCAAGTCTTGATCTATATTTAAGTATTGATTGTCTCTTTCTCTCAATATAAAACTAGTAGATCAGCAGCTCGAGTACGATGGTGATAGCGCGCGTAATGCGCCGCGGCCCTATGTCAGAATGTCAACATTGACAACGTCAGAGGACGAACAAGAATTTGTGCGGGACCCTCGCGCAATCCAAGTGAAGTTTCAGCATTGGCTGACTGGCGCACCGCGCGAGTTTGTCGCCATGACAACATTTGTGTTTGTTTGTAAATGATTTGTCTGACATCGTGCTCGAACTGCAGAATCTGAGTCGCGTTCTGTAATACGGACTTAAGGATAATTGTATGAATTTATTTCCAGCTACTGGACATTGTGTACCGCGAAGAGACACTACTGAACGTGATGCGATCAGTGACCCGCAACGGCCGGTCCATCCTACTGACGGCCGTGCTGGCGCTAGTGCTGGTCTACATGTTCTCCATCGTCGGATACATGTTCTTCCGGGACCACTTCCTCGTCACCGTCGACACGCTTGACGGTCAGTACACACAGACACACACACACACTCGCACAAACAATGTCATCTAACCTCCTTGGTGCGGCGTCTCACTATAATTCAGGATGCCTAATCATCAAAATACCAGGTCATCAAAATATGGAAAACTGACCAGATTGTGGTAGGCTCTGTAAAAGGCTGTCTGGTTCGCGACCGACAGCTTGCTGTCTTCCATCGATGCGTAGGAGTACCAGTGCCTTAATAGGCATTTTCTGGGTTAACTTGCTTAATCGTCAACCTCATCTATGACACTAGTCAAGATTGAGGTCAAAAGGCCTTCTCATAATAATAAAAATAATATGATGTCGATTATACAGTCACCATCCTGACTCAACCGTTGCTCAGTTTATGTAACTTTTTCTTACCACAAAAATCTACCCACAGATGACCCATCATTCGACCTAGCCAAGTGTTCCGCCGACGACCCGGCTTCAAAATACCTCCACGAGAGCGGAGCGTGCTCGCGCTCGAGCCGCTTCGTGTCGGTGGGGGGTGAGCTGCGCGAGCGCTCGTGCGACTCGCTCATAATGTGCATCGTGACGACGCTGAACCAGGGGCTGCGGAACGGGGGGGGCATCGGCGACACGCTGCGGGCCCCGGCCAGCTCCGTGAGTAGCCCTTACGTGTCGTGTAGCTATAGTCAATGTGCGGCGAACTTGGCTAACCCTGGTGTCAGAGTTATCAAACCACACAATGGCCTCTGACTTGGTTTTAACGACTGTAGTCAATCGACAATAGCCGGGACCGACAGCTTAACGTGCCCTGCCAAGCACAGAAACGCTCGTGATAAATTGCCACTTTGATTGCCCATCGCGTTTCCTGTCTCTGTTTACGTTGCTTAACCTTACTGATCGGCTGAGATCAGCGCGAGCCACTGGGCTACGAGTGCTTCCATCATAAGTCAGCCATCGTTAGGGAAACAAAAAATAGTTTGAAAGGATTATTTTTAATATTACTTATTGTTAATTAACCCAAATAACTCGGTTTTTACGTGTGGTGATCGCTTGAGAATAACACCACCCCGTCTCTTTCCGTGGATGTCGTAACACAAACGCCGACTAAGGAAATACAAATGAGACCTGCCTCCTATTAATCCATCTTAGGCAACAAAACCTCAATTCGTTTTGAATCTGAGGTATCGTCTTATGGTCTCATGCGGTGTGGTAGGCTCTGTGAAGGGCCGTCTGGTTCGCGACCACCCTCCTACCGAAGTCCGACGCCAAACAGTTTGCTGTATTCCGTCGGTGCGTGGGAGTACCAGTGCCTTAATTGGCATTTTCTGGGTTAACTCGCTCCATCATCGACCTCATCTATGATCTCAAGATTGAGGTCAAGAGTTAACCCATCTCATAGTAAAAAAAGTATCATACACTAAGAATTTTTAGGGAAAGAAAAATTACTTCGTTTTTTTTTAATGTACTTGTTGATAATTAACCCAGCTAACTTAGTGTGTATCTAACTCTTCGATCAACTATAGAAAACTAGATACACAGTCCCATACAAAATGAAATTTAAAAGTGTCCTAACTACAATACGTACTTAGATAGTTGTATACCACTTCATGTATTATGAAACAGTTCTAAAGTGTCAAACATTTTAATCTAATTTAAACCTTAGCGTAATATTATAAGGTCGAAAATAAAATCTGTTCAATTTGTAAAATACCACTTTTGGTTTTGAACAAAGGATAACGTAAGACAATTTGATGACACTGGCTGTCACGTAGAACATGGTAGGAGTGGAGTTGCCTTTGTTAATTTTAAAAATATATTAGTTGGGTCGATTTCACATAAAAAAATCTCGTACAAACTTTTTAACAAATTCAAAATGCTACGAAATGGTGTGGTTTTCTTTTTAACCCCTGATTGTGTTGTGTATGTATAGGAGCATCATAGCTCTTAAACTGATGATGTTAGTTAATGGTGCAGTTTATTTTATTCGAAAGCTTCTTCTTGCGTTGGATTTCAGATATCCTCTTATCAGCCCATATATGTCCCCAACGAGGGGCAAGGGCCTCCCTTCCAAACACGAAGGGGATTTAGGCCATAGTCCACCACGCTGGCCCAATGCGAGTTGGTGGACCGCTCGTCTTTCGAAAATGAATTTTCTTGGACAGGGCGGGTTTCATCACGATGTTTTCCTTCACCGTTAAGCAAGTGATAATTAGAAATCCGTACATAAATCCGAAAAGACGAATTTAGTGGTACAGGCCCGCACCAGGATTTGAACCCATGACCTTCGGATTACAAGTCTGGCTCATTACCAACTGGACTATCACCGCATAGGATTTCAGATATGATTTATCAAAATTGGTTCAGCCGTTTACTTTTATGTTAGTTTTTATGGTTTTTTATTATTAAAAAATCACATTTATTTCAAATTAACCGACGATTAATATACATTACAATTGATAATCACAGCCGCCGCCATTCTTCTTAATTATTGCTTAAAAACATAATATTCTATGCTTATTTTTTTATGAAATATGAAATTTCATAAAAAAATATAAGAAAAGAACTGTGTCTTTCCGATTACACATATATTATGTTTTACTTATTTAAAACTTAGTATAATTTTTTGAACAGAAATGACCTATTGAGATTTAAGAGAGGAAATTAGCTATGAAACTAAATAGATATTTAAGTACAAGAAATAATTTATTTAAAAAAAAAAGCAAAAAACTCAAAAAAATAAACATTGGTCTTCTTCGCTGTCATCATCTTTGTCCTGAAGATGAAACATATTTTTTTTTATTTTATTCAATACAAGAAACTCCAAATCAAAAGTGATAAAAAGGTACATACTATTTGAGGTGCAGCTGTTTTGTGTAACCTTTTGACTCCTTTTGTAATGACATACGAGTCACTTTCTAAAAAATGCTTGGAGCAAAAGACACTACTTTGTGACGGCTGAAAATATCTTCACATCTTTGACGTGCGATCACGGATGTCCACTGTCCACATCGCACAGGATCTCTAGGAAAACTAAAAATCCAATAAAACTTTATGTTTTTTGGACTGTCACGCACGTTAAATTTTTTATTAATTCAATTTTATATGATTAATGGTTTTGCCATAATACCTTTAATGTAAGTATAGAAAACAGAATTAATATATATACTCTTTACACTTAAATTTTATAACACAGATGAAAATGAAAAAAAAAAACAATAGAAAAAAAACAGCGTCTCTATTTGTTTTAGAACATAGTCACTGCATAACCCGAACAAATGATGTTGAAATACAACGGTATGGATTTGTAAGTTCGGCTAGTGTCTATTCAATTTAAAGGGTTATACTCTCGCCGAATGTTATTAAATTAAACTAAAAAAATGTTTTATAACCTTTTCTTGGCCAAATACCAATATAATTGCAATTCACATATAATAATTACAAAACTACTTATTTAAAAAATGACATTCCATATTCCTTTAATGTTCTGGAGGTGTGATTTTTACAATTTTTCACTGCGCACTGAGGCATGGTTACTTTCGGAACGAACGAATGCTACTAAACGAAAAGACAACCCAAAACGTCAAGTGGGTGATCATTTAGTGAGGGAACTTTTTTTTTGTGGATTGTGTATCTAGTTCTTTATAGTTGATCGAAGATCTAACTATCTAAGTGTGTATTGGTAGCGTAGGTAAATGTGCGCGTTTGTGTGCGTACTTAGTTATGAATATTATGTGTTCTGAGTTTGTATTAGTTTCACGCCTAAGGGATCGTTCAACAATTACGTGATCATTTTTGGTCTTTTTTTTATTTTATTTTTTCATTTTTGGCCCCCTATGTAATCACAGCGTTTTGTTTTTAACCCCCCCCCACCTCGCCTTGATTACGTAATCCGTCCGTGTTTAAAATTTTTGCTGTATTAGCATTACTGATGTTTGGAAAAGTCGATAAAATATGCCGAAAAAGTATAAAAAAACTGAATATGGTCACACTGTTCCACAGTTTGTCTATAGCAGGGGAAATCCCGTTCCATCTATCTAATAGTTAGTGTTACCAGTAATAGACTTCAAAATTGGACGTAAATATTTATATATAATTTATTTATTCATTTCGCTATACGTTAATTAAAGTTACAAAATGATGACGTTATCATGGCTTCTCCCCCCCCCCAAATAATCCGATGTATATAGAAGCTCCCGACCCTCCCCCCCCCCTTCCGGTGATTACGTAATTGTTGAATGATCCCTAAACTACTGAACCAATTTTGATGATATTTGATACAGAGATAGATTGGACCTTAGAAAAGGACTTAGGCTCCATTTTGTCCCGCGGCTCGGCACGATATAACCTGTTGTCCACGCGGGCGGAAAACTAGTTAAATTTATAATTTGTAACTTCCTTTCAAAAGTGCTAATTTAATTCATAATATTGACGTGTTCAAGTATCATTTTTGACTTTATTTTTTAATATAATTATAATGTTGTACCCCAGGAGCCTCTGTTCGTGGCGCGTGTGGTGTACGACCTGCTGTTCTTCTTCGTGGTGATCATCATCGTGCTCAACCTCATCTTCGGCGTCATCATCGACACCTTCGCAGACCTGCGTAGCGAGAAGCAGCAGAAGGAGTTGATACTTAAGAACACTTGCTTTATTTGCGGTGAGATCTTTAGGGGATTTCCCCTATTTTGTTTATTTGGCACAACCAACAAGTTTTAAAAATCAGTCAGCAAGAAAAAAATTATTTCAGCAACAATTTTGATTGTAACTCCTAAACAGTGTCTACAGCATCTAAAATAATAGCAAGAGTGCATGCGGGTGGTAAGCTGACGTGCAGCCTTTTTTACATTCAAGTTGTATGTGGAGGTGATTTTTTTTATTTTCCTGATTCGATTCATCTTCCTGGGATAAAGTTCCTCGGTTTATTGGGCTAATTTTCATATGTAATTTTCGCTGACAAATTTATACCAATTAGATTTTTTTTTAAGTTTAAAATTATGATTAACGATGTTGAACGGCTTTTAACAAAAACAAACATAGCATAAAATAAAAAAAGTTGCCAGATTTGATGTTTCATTACCATTTAAGATTTTTTTTATTTATTACGTAAATAACTTAGACAGGATTTTATCAATAAATATATAATTTTACTAGCTTTCCGCCCCCGGCTCCGCCTGCGTCCTAATTTTTTTTTAAATAAAAAGTATCCTATAAACCTCACGGAGCCCGAGACCTTTCCAACGAATGCAAAACCGTGGAAATCGGTTCGTGCGTTCTGGAGTTATAGCGTCAGGAAGGAAAACCCGACTTATTTTTATATAATTTTATTATATATAAAATTAAAATTAAATAAACTTTCATATGTAGGTATTTTTATCTTACAATGGAAAGTTACATAAAGGAAATTAATTAATCTTATAATTTTTATCATAATCTTTGGCCAAAACCGATACTAAGGTAAAAGTTCATCAAATATTCAACCAATACTTAGCACCTAACCAGAGATTGAAATTGTCATTTTCATTCCTTTTTTTAAACATTTTGTGGGGTGTGGGGTCATAACATCTAGTGCTCCAAAATCGTCATCCTCACCTGCTAGCAGTGCCCCCAGCTGATCAACGGTCGAGGCTCCGACGTACTACAACCCGTAATGTTTTCTTTACTTGATATTGGCGACATCGCCATTCTGTATTTTAATACTCATTAAAATACTCTGACATTGGCAAAATCACGAAAACCATGGAATCCATCTTAGGGACCATCCATAAATTACGTCACACGTTGAGGGGAGGGGAGGGGGTCGACAAAGTGTAACATTGTGTGACAAGGGGGTGGGAGGGGTCATAAGTTTCGTGACGTCACATTTCAAAATGTATTATGAATATCAAATTGGTTATAACTATTAACGACAAACTTAACCTCCTCAGTCCCAAGCACTCTTTCTACGTTTTTACTTTGGTTGAGACAATGTTTTGAGTTCCCAAAAAAATAACAACTCTATTAAGTACTGCTTTTATTAGAAAATTACAAAAAATGGAAAATATGCAAAATATGTGACGTCACGCTAGGGAGGGGGAGTCTTACAAATGTGACCAGCTGTGACAAGGAGGGGGAGGGGGTCAAAAAATCATGAAATTCGTGTGACGTAATTTATGGATGGCCCCTTATCAAGAATTGAAATAACATTTTGTCCGATTAGCTTCTAACAGCAGGTTAAGCGTGGGATGATTTTTTGTGGAAAATGGCAATTTTTATTAACCCCGTTTATTGATTACAGGATTGAACAGATCAGCGTTCGACAACAAGACAGTCTCGTTCGAGGAACACATAAAAAGCGAACACAACATGTGGCACTACCTGTACTTCATGGTGCTGGTGCGGGTCAAGGACCCCACCGAGTTCACCGGGCCCGAGAGCTACGTGCACTCCATGATTAAAGTGAGACACCTTTTTAATAAGCTGCTTTATAAACTTTTTTATATAATTTATCTATATATAAGGTCCTAATTTATTAGTCACTTACCTTCTAAGGCGTTATTGTATAGGTTGATAGTATTCCAAAAAACAACATAAAAATTAATTATCTGAAAATTAAATTTTGTAAAAAAAATAAAAAATGAATTTTCCATTTAAAGATAAAGGAATTGTTCTCTTTCGATTATAGCCGTCCACTCCCCGCTCGCCCGCTCTACTACTGCCATTATTATTTACGTTTGAATGGATGGGTTTATTCAACATAGTAATGAAAAAATATCATATCAACATTTTTCAAGACCTTTTAAATTTAATATTATGCTTTTGTTTTTTGACTCAAACGATATATTTTGACCTACACAATAACGTGTTAAAAGGAAAGTGACTAATAAATTAGGACCTTATATAATTTATTTCAAATAAAGACTACAGCACCCGATAAAGGCAGCACACATAGGAATAGTGCCATCTCCGTCTCTCAACAGGCCTGGGCCGGCAGTGCGAACAGTGTCGATACATGAAGTTTACGGACTATGAAAGCGTGCGTGCGTAAAAACATGTTCGAAAGTTAGGAAAATGAGATTTATGGAAAGGTAGCAGCTTAAATCGAAAAATGCGTTAACTACTTATCGAGAGTGTTCAATCACGAACATTTCGATAGCAAATTCAAGTTCCTGTGTGCATTTTACTATCGTTTTTACAGCTTAAAAGATACACAATATTGGTATTTAGAGGTGACTTTGTGAGCTTTTTCTATCGAACCAAAATTGCTGAATCATGTTTTCAGCAAACTACTTATCTAGTTTATGTCCTGAACATTACCGTAGTATTTTTTTTCTTCGATTTAATGCAGTGCGTCATGCTTATCTACGCATCATAAAATCGTAATTTAGGTGCTGCAGTCGCCTTAACTAAAAACTAAAGTCGCCTAATAATAAGAGTAGTTTGTAGGCGTAGCGCTCTTCCTATGTAGTAGTCTTTTATAATAAACTTAACTTTAATTTTATTAATTATTATATGTTATAGTTTACTACACATTTGACTATACCTACACAATAAGAAGAAGATAACATATCATTTCTATTTTTTTTTTCTTTTTAATTCACCTACTAATCAATGGCATCTCAATGGCGTTAGCGGTGGAATGATAATTAAAATATTTAATCCACGTTAACAACATGTGTAACTTGACCACTCCATTCGTTCAGGTGGCAAAATTTAGAACTATCTAAACCAGGGTTTCTCAAAGTGGGGTACGCGAACCCCTAGGGGTTCGTCATTCGTCGGTAAGGGGTTCGCGGCAAGATTTACGTGATGGCGGCTGGGCACATGCGGCACACATGGTGGCTGAATTTGCGACAAGAAACAAGCCCACCCATCACATTGATATTTAAAAGATATTTCTTTTGACACTGTATTTGTTACCTTTTATTGAAATAAAAACCTTATTTTCTTCAACAACTAATCAACTTTATTATTTTCTATAGGGGGGGGGGATTGAACAGTGGAGTCAAAAGTTTGAGAAACCCTGATCTAAACCTCATATATTTGATGACAGCTACCTTAACTGCGGGCGCCATTGTTAACTTGTAACGAGACGGCACGAGCCTCGTCTTCATCCTCCTTCTTCATTATCTTTTTGCGACCTTTTTACTCTTCTGTTTTGGCATTCCTAATCCAAATTCGAAATTGAACACTTCTAGCTGTCATTCGCTGGGATGACAGAGACCCAATTGAATTTCCGTCGCAGATGCACGCCTGCTCATATTATACTGTTTTTATGCATTCGTAATAAGTTGACGTTAAAAGTTTAAGTGTTTGTTCTAATCCAATGAATGTAATCCTGTTTAATTTTTTTCTTCATTCATCGTGCCCCGAGTCCCCGGCTCCCTGAATGTTTCATTTCTTTATTGGTAATAGGAAATATTACATAAAAGCCAAAAGGCAAGTGATAGCCCAGTTGGTAATGAGCCAGACTTGTAATCCGAAGGTCGCGGGTTCAAATCCTGGTGCGGGCCTGTACCACTAAATTCGTCTTTTCGGATTTATGTACGGATTTCTAATTATCACTTGCTCAACGGTGAAGGAAAACATCGTGATGAAACCCGCCCGTTCAAAAGACGAGCGGTTCACCAACCCGCATTGGGCCAGCGTGGTGGACTATGGCCTAAATCCCCTTCGTGTTTCGAAGGGAGGCTCGTGCCCCTCGGTGGGGACGTATATGGGCTGCTAAGAAGACATAAAAGCCTGGGTGGACGCTGCATCTTTCACAAAGTGCGGGAGGCGGTTATACACCGAAGAACCAAGTACATACACGGATTGTTCCGATTTAGTCAGTTTATGTAACATAGTGACGAGAATGTTAAGTTGTTAGGTAATTACCAACTTAAAATACAGCTGCTGATCAGGGCGGTTGACATCAAGTGTTTGAAGTTTAAATAGTTCGGAACTTCGCCACCTGAACGGGTATAACTCTTAAATTAAAAATGTTGTATAACCCTCGAAAGTTGTATAACCTGGTTCTGGCAGAATAACCTGCGTCGCAGCAGCGTCTGGCTCTGTGACATTACAGCAGAATCCTTTCAGTGACACAGTGCACACACGAATAGCTATTAATTGTTATACTGTTTTGTTCTTTTGTGTTGCACTCTGTTATGAATAAACAGTCTTATCTATCTATATTTAGGGCCTAATTATATAATTATTTACCTTAATGTATTTGACAGTCAAACAACCTAGACTGGTTCCCGCGGCTGCGAGCGCTGTCCCTAGTGGGGGGCGGCGAGGGGGAGGGGGGCGAGCTCGAGCTGCGCAACCTGCAGTCGCAGCTCGACCGAGCGCAGCGAGCCGTGGCCACGCTCACAGACCTGCTCACTGACCTCAGGGACCAGGTAACATTAACCTCACCAGCATACTGCGATGCATCACTCCTCGCGACCTATATGACGACTTCGCTTTACAAAGACATCACTACTAATAGTATAAATGCGAAAGTAACTCTGTCTATCTGTCTCATGTTTATGTGAGAAACAAAAATAATTGCATTTAACAGTTTTATTTTACAAACTTTTATGGGACGCGTAGCGCGACCGTTTTTTGTTTTGTTTCTTCTGTTTCACTTATTCTTTACGACTGATTCTATCACTTTCTTTGTTATAAATGTCTTTGTTATAATTTTTTTTAGTCTGTAACGCTTCCACGCTAAACTGCTAAACCAATTTAAATCAAATTTGGTACAGAGATAGTTTAGGCCTTGGGATAGGATCTAGACTACATTTTATCGCACATCTAGACACTATATAACCTGTAGTCCACGCGAGCGGAAAACTAGTAACAAATCTGTTTTTTTCAGATGACCGAGCAAAGAAAACAGAAACAAAGGATCGGACTTTTAAACTCAACTTCAGCGTATCTCCACAATCTGCAACTGAACCCACCACCGTAAACTACATGCCGAACACTCGAGGACTGGCCAAGACATTATCAACCTTAATTCCTGTGCAATAGGGTATATTTTCATTGTGAAGATTTTTGATGTCAGTCCTTTGAAAGATTCAAAGGGATGTTTTGACTTTCTTTATGAAAATGCTTTTAATTTATGGATAGCTTTGACATATCTTTTTGGTGATTTTAATTAGCAAAATGTAAAGATGTCACTAATTTAGTTAGATCGATGTGAAAAAAAAATTAGATCCCAAAACTTGTAAAAAGTCGTAAACTTTATCGAATTTCAAATGGATTCCTCTGGATAATTCGTTCAATTTCATGAGGATATCCATGCTATGTATTACTCCTGCAAACGACATGTCTTGGTTGTGATCAACACATGCCCGCTCCAAAGTACGCACTTTACGGGCGTGTGCTTATAAATACAAATTATGCGTGAGCATACATGGCAAAAACTTGAAAAATTCGTAATTTAGAATCTACTCTTAACTTATTAGTCAGAAACAAGATTCAATTTCGCATATCCAGAAGGCATTTTCAATTTTCCATAATAAAGTTTAAAATCTCTTAAATCGAATAAGATCTACACCTCATACTCTCTCAAGTACCTCAGTACTTCGCACAACTTTATACGTAATCTCTACTTAGAAATAAATAAATGAATTAAATGATCTGATTAAACTTTGATATGCGTGTTGCAGGCTTAAGGCTGGTGCGCAATTAAAGCGTACGTAACATGTACGCGTAGTGCGTTGCGTGCACTTACGTGTGAAATTTAAGTAAATTTTGTGATGTAACGTGTAACTTATGCGTACGTGCACGCTTGATATGACAGTATAGTACGCACTTGTGTACCGGCCCTAAAAGACACAGAAGACAAGAAATAAAAGGTATACTTTAAAAAAAAAAATACTGACTACTCTATATACGTATGAGGGTATAAGAAACAGACACTAAAACTTACTTTTAAGTAGTTAGAATAGAAAATCTTGAAATACTTAGTGTATTCTAGGTTTTTACATATCCTATGATATTCTAGATAAGTCGGTGCGGGTATAGAAATGTTATAACTGTGTTTTTCTATATCTGTACCGACAATAGAAAATTTATTGTTCATATTTAGCCAAGGATTTGACGTTATCTTGTTATAAACTATTGTAGTAAGTTCTAATAGTGCCCTTCGTACTTTATACCTATGTTAAATTTTAAGAAAATAAGCAATTTACAACAAAAAAAATTACCTAAAATAACTTAGGAATTTATTACTTATTAGCAATTCTACACGAAAACATGTTCACTTTTGCCACTACTTTGTGTTTTTAACTATCGATTTATTGCATTACCTTAGGTATATTACAGGATGTTATCAGCTCTTTTAGCAAATTCAAATCAAATTGTTACTATTTTTGTTATTTAGTATTGATAAAGATAAAGGGAGCCATGGGCGTTAAGTTTCTTTGAACTCTTTTTGTGTTAAAACTTATTTCATGTTCAGCTAAAATCTTAGACTAAGAGATTTGCTACCAACCCAGTAAAAATTCCAAAAAATGTTTTGTTGATTTCTATTTCATTTTATTACACGTCTTTTCTTTCTTTTTCTAGAACTTTTTCCCAGTGACTTGCCAAATTCTCAAGCATTATTGCAGAAACGCAATTCTGTATGGAGAAGATGTTTTTTTAATCAAGTCTCTTTTCTCTTTTTATCTTAATAGTCAATGAATAAGAAAATTATTGGTTTTATCGTAAAATTCACTTTTGACTGTGACTATCAGTGTCAAATAAAGTGCACTTTGATGAAGTGAAATAAGGTTGATTATTGAATGTTTCTATTTTTCTAACTAAACTTTAACACCGATGCTCCCTAATAATAATAAATAAAGCAATGTTTAGTGCAATACGATTTAAATAAATTTAGCTCAAAACCTGTTACCTATTTACTGTAGTTAATAAATAATTAAAATTTTATTTTGTAAAAAATCTTTGAGATCTGAATTTGACGTCTTTTTATAGTGTGTTTGATTTTTTTATTATACGTTAACGTTCTACAACTGTTTTAAGTAAAAATAATAGTTATAAAATGTCTTAGTGATAAAATATAACAATCCAAAGGCAAATGAATCAAAACGACGAAAAATGAATTCAATTTAAAAATTGAAATGAATTCAATTGACAAGCAAAATCATGGATCACAGGAAAAATCGAATATCATGGAATATTCTCATTTTTTATGTACGCATTCTTTTTTAATAATCTCAAAAAAAAACACTGACTTGAATGTTATAAAAGAGTAACAGAGTTTGAATATAGAGGTATTGATGGTGATAGTTTTTGTTATTCAAAATGCATAGATTAGGTATAATTTTTTATAATTACAATAGTTAATTATTCACCAACTGGGTACAGTGCTGTCAGCGAGTTATTGGCTACTAACGCTTAATCGTATATCTACATCAAATTCTACTGAAACTTATAAACATACCAACACATATATCTTAAAAACATCACATATATAAAATTTTGTATGTTGGTTTGGAAGCCTAAATAGATTATCTTTTGTGAATATAATAGCAGTCCCAAATAAACCATACGCTCCATCAATACCCTCACGCCGGTTATCCCTCACGGGGTAGGCAGAGCATCAGTGGGTCTAGCGAACCACTTGAAGCCACATTTGACAGATTGAAATTGCGAGGGTTATCAGATAGAATATATTCTGTACAGCCTTTCGCCTATTATTGGGACAACCTTACTACGATTTTTCGTTTTACCATTTTAGAATGTACATTTTTTAGAATGCATATCTTTCTAGTAAATACGCGAAAGAAAAAACGATTGCAAGTTTTGTAGCAAATATGTGTAAGTGTGTATTCCCTAACTCGCTAACAGCAGCTCTAGCACGATAATGACAAACTTGCGCTCGGCTCACGCTGAAACTTCACTTTGATTGCGCGAGGGTCCCGCGCAAAGGCTTGCTCGCCCTATGGCGTTGTCAATGTTGACAATTTGACATAGGACCGCGGTGTTATCGCGGCGCTGTCACTATCGTACTCGGCCTGCTGGAATGTTTAATTTGTTTGACAAGATGTGTATATCACTGATAAGTGCAACTTTATTATTGAGTATAGAAATGGTTATGTTTTGTTTCTTTACTTTTATATTGAATTAAGGCTTCTTGAGTTACTATGGTAACAACTAAATGTTGTCACCACTGCGCATTAAACTGTAAATGTTGAAGAAATCTCTTAATCAAAAGTAATATACACATTTTTTTCGGTTTTTAACTACACACACCGGCAAATTTAGCGGAACAACTTATGTTTTTCATACAATTAAGTCGACTTTAGAGTTTATAAATTGATGCTGTTGTTAAAATTTTACGCTTAGTTTAGGCCAAAATGTTTGTCTGTTAAAATCAAATATAAAACATTCAAATTTTTTTAAGAATGTGCCGCATTGCCAAAAGATAACAATGCAAATACCTCTTCGTACAACTTCGTATGAAAAGTTTAAAGTGATTTTATTTCTATTGACTACATGAGAGATTTTAGGCTTTTTATCAATTTTTTTTTAAAAAAACAGAAGACCATTTTAAAAATTATTTGCATAAAAAACAGTGCAGTTATGCACGTAAAACGTATATTTTTAGAACTCCGAAGCTAAGTCGATTGTATGAAAAACAGAAGATGTTCCGCTAAATGTGCCGGTGTGTGTATTTCCCTTTATTCCTAGGAGGAAATGTGATCCAGAAAGCTGTTTAATGTAACTGCTTAAATTAACTTATAAAGGAAGCGAATATATATATTTTTTTAATCAAAGCTAACTCAAGAAGTCTTTTAACAAAGAAAACTATATTATAAGTATAGTTAGCATTTTTTTTAATTTTATTTACAACACAAAATGTGTCGTTTTTACGAACAATGTATTTTAAATAATGTTTTGACGATTTAAAGTGCCATTTTGTATGTTTACCAAATTAAATACTGTTAAAAATTTAACTATACAGGGCTTTAGGTATCTCTTTTTCAACTTCTCAGGTGGTTAATCAGTCCATGAAACTGAACAAATTCCCCAAGGAACATAGATCAAAATCGAAAAAAAAAATTTGATCTCCCATACAAAATGCGCTCTAAGCTGATGAAGTTTGTATGGGAACTCAATTTTTTTTCGTATTTTGACCTATGTTCTTTGGGGAAGTTCAGTTTCATGGACTGATTAACAACCCGAGAGGTTGAATGAGAGATACCTAAAGCCAAATTCCAACTTGTTATTACATCTACGCCAAATTCCATGAAACTATTCATTGCTTGAACATACTCATTTTTACTGAAATATTTAATGTAGTTTTGTTGATCTGTCACATATGTACTTAACTCTCTCTTCTTTGCAATCTCATAGTACAGACGGCAGCACAGAAATGTATACATGTCGCCCTTATCTCGTTCGTTATAGTGACGATTTTCCTAGAGCAAGTGTATAAACTGTTGTTCCACTGTCTGTACATATTTTACCTATGTTTACGTATATGTTTAGTCTTTCTAATTGACCAATTTACTAACTACATTCCTTCTGAATATTTATAATTATTATACTTCATACAAAACATAGTTTGTTACAGTTTTTATATCAGGCATTTTTTTTATTGTTACAAATTACTATCTATCACCTTATATCTAAAATCGTATCTATCTCATCTATAGATATATATTTTTTAACATTTGTAGTGTCATATTGAAAATTTATGTTGTGGGTAATAGAAAAGTAATATTAGGGATGAAATTTATCTTTATAGTTTGTTTTATAAAAAATACGTATGCCTTAGATGGTAAATTTCTATATAGTCCATTGAAATGTTACATTTTTTAGGTCTTACCTTGCGTTTTTTAGAGGACGCAATTTTATTTTTTTGATGTGTAGGGGGGGTCAGTGTAAAGCTAAAACCAAGTTTGTGGGGTCGCCACCCTTGTCCCACGGCCGCCATCTTGAAAATAGGGGTTGAAATGGTTTTTACGGTATATCTCTTAAACTATTTATTTTATAAAAAAAAAATTGTTAACATTTTTTGTTGCAAATTAAATTCTCCACAACTTTGGTCCAGTAACTTTTTGTCGTAGAACTATAAATAAAAAAGTTATAAGCGAAAATCTTCAGAAATTAATGAAAATCATTTTTACGAAAAAATGATATCAGACTATTTTTGTAGATCGTTTTTTGAGGAACAACTTTTATTTGCATCATTTTTTCATTAAGTCAATAGCTAAGGTTTTACAGCGCTCCGAAGTGAGTACTATTTTTCAGTACTCTTAACTATACCTATATTATACATGTGTACTAATAATATGTCATCAGTTATTGTTTTTTTTTAATTTTTTTTACTTTATTATAATTTTTTTAATTAAAAATTTTGCAATTTTATTAAAAATTAATTATTCACTTCCTCCAACACAAGACACAGCTCGCTTTCATACTTTCCGAGTCTACCATCAGGTCCAGTCGTGGCTTGGTAATTATAATGATCCTGAAGACTGGGGCTGGAAAAAATGTGGAAAATTATTGATGACAGTGCAGAACTCAAAACCTCCAGCACCCCCTGAGCTTCTAAAATTGATTTTTTGCAAATGCAAAGGAAACTGTGGAGCGATGTGTGGATGTCGAAAAGCAGGACTGAAATGTTCTGCAGTGTGCTTCCATTGTTCTGGAGAGACTTGCAGCAACGTAATAGAACTCTCAGAATTAATTGATGAAAATGACTTTGATGATGAACCGCCAACATTAACACCCCTTCCTTCGCCAGTTCTCCCACTGGTATTTAATGTAGAAAGCCGATCAGATGCTGAGCCGCAGCCTGGTCCATCGAAACGACTACCTCGTGGGTGGTGGGGAAAAGAGTCAATAATTAATTTTTAATAAAATTGCAAAATTTTTAATTAAAAAAATTATAATAAAGTAAAAAAAAATAAAAAAAAATAAAAAAAAAACAATAACTGATGACATATTATTAGTACACATGTATAATATAGGTATAGTTAAGAGTACTGAAAAATAGTACTCACTTCAGAGCGCTGTAAAACCTTAGCTATTGACTTAATGAAAAAATGATGCAAATAAAAGTTGTTCCTCAAAAAACGATCTACAAAAATGGTTTGATATCATTTTTTCGTAAAATGATAAAAAAAAAGTTACATCGAAAAATATAAATTTTTTTCTCGAATTTCTGAAGATTTTCGCTTATAACTTTTTTATTTATAGTTCTACGACAGAAAGTTACTGGACCAAAGTTGTAGAGAATTTAATTTGCAACAAAAAATGTTAACAAATTTTTTTTATAAAATAAATAGTTTAAGAGATATACCGTAAAAACCATTTCAACCCCTATTTTCAAGATGGCGGCCGTGGGACAAGGGTGGCGACCCCACAAACTTGGTTTTAGCTTTACACTGACCCCCCCTACACATCAAAAAAATAAAATTGCGTCCTCTAAAAAACGCAACCCCAAATGTAACTTTTCAATGGACTAATACCTCTACATATTTCATAGAAAAAAATTATAGAAGTACTAATTCATTTTTGAAAATGCATTTATAACTCCATATACTTTATTTCATATACATTCACATTCCTTGTATACATTATATATAATAAAAAAACATATATTGGTCTTCTATTTCACTAGATCTGAATTTTGGATTCTAGAGCATTTTTTCTAAAGTTATACATTAATATAAATAATATTACAATCTCGTCTATATAATTAAGTATATAGATAATATCTTGTAGCTGATAAATATTTGTGATTGACTAATTGTGATGACCGCAATAAGATGTGTTGTTTAACTGAAAAATAAATATTATGGCACAAAATATTGTCTTTATTTTAAACCCCACTTTCTCCCACTGCTGGGAAACATTACAGATTGAAATCAGCCCATTAAACAGAACAACTTTTACCTGAGATAAACACGTTTAGTGGTAAATTAAAATCACCGTCGCGCGCCTGTTTACGGCGCGTGCGATACAGATCCTGCATACACGGGTGTGGAAGAATCGCGCGTAGGTTTAATGCAGCTTATGCAATCAAGAAAATTGAAAATTACTTTAAATCAGTTTTTATTTAACCGCGTTCAAAAGGGAGGTTATGTTCGACTGTATGTTTTTTTAAATATATGTTCATGGACCGATTTTCAAAATTATTGTTTTTTTTTTTAAACTCCAGAGGTGGCTCCATTGTCATCACGTCAGGATCTGATGATGAAATCGCGGGAAACCCTCGAATTTAATAGGCACTTCAACTGTTTCTCATGGCATTTCTATATTTTACACTAAAATAGAAAAATAAATAAACTTTTTATAAAAAAAAAATACAATACAATACAATGTTCTTTATTGCACACATAGGATTACAGAATATGTTTATACAGCGAATTTGAAATAATGTATACAAATAGGCGGCCTTATTGTTTAACAGCAATTTCTTCCAGGCAACCTTATGGTATAGGAGTTTTAGATTGAAATGCGGGAAAGGCGCAAATATTAATTAAAATGTGCTACGTACCTACTGATCTGTTTGAAGTCGTGCCAAGCCCATTAAGTTTTACAGGCTAAACGTGCATCCGCTTTCGCACCGACTTCAAACAGATCAGTAGGTACGTAGCACATTAAATGCTACGTCATTATTTTTGCATTTTGAAGTCGGTTTAATTTTTTATAAAAAGTTTATTTTTTTAAACGCTACTTAAGGCTCACATTAATATGTTCCCCCCTGTGTAGTGGGGACTTTGAAACAAACAAAAAAAAAACACCCATGAACCGAGAGCAAACATCTGGTTTTTACACAAATATTAGCCCCTACCGGGCATCGAACCCAGGACCCGTCGATCAAGAAGCAGCGCCACTACCACTCGACCAAACCAGCCGTCAGTTTAGTTTTTTATAAACAACTACCTACCAGTTCAACTAATCACCACTAAACCGGTTGGTCCAATGCCCTACAGCCTCCTAACTACATAAATAAATAAAACGCCATACATTCAAAGGCCCACACTAAGAATTTCCCTTTTGTCGTGGGTCCCTCGAAACACACATAAATACACATAAAAAACCCATGACCCGAGAACAAACATGTGTTTTTTACAAAAATATTTGCCCCGACTGGGATTCGAACCCAGTACCCGTCGATCAAAAGGCAGCGCCATTACCACTCTGCGAAGGTGCTGCGTTCGACATTTATGTAAAAGCCTTTTTACTGCCGAGTTTTTGTGTTCTTTCACGCTACTGGGAGTGAAAGAAAAACATTGAATGTACCAGCTGCCAACTCTTCCGAGGCAAACTGTAAAAGTCAGTAATAGAGACGCGAGGATTTTGCTGTTTTGTGGTGAAAGGCTGACAACTATAACATCATCAGTGAGGTTCAACAACGTACACAGAGGCAGGGAACCTGATGGGTGATCAAAGTGGCAATTTATCACAAGCGTTGTTGTCGCGGCTGTTGTTGATTGGCTACAGTCGTTAAAGTCAAGTCAGAGGCAATTGTGCAGTTTGAAAACTCTGATACCGGGTAAGCCAAGTTCGCCACACTTGACTATAACTACACGATAAGAAGATCTAATAACCCTAAGAATTCGTCAAACGTGGCATCCAGTGGTTCTGAAACACTGATGTTCTGCCTACCCCGGATGGGATTACAGGCGTGGGTATAGGGACTCGCGATACAAAGGAACTTGAGTATGACGCGTTATCAAACCAAGGAAGTTTTCTACACCTCCATTATCAGTTCACACGAAGATTTGTCATAATGTAGCGTCTGATACGATGAAAATTATCAATTTATCGACATCGATAAACACTATCAGTTGATCGCCTCACCTCATTCCTAAATAGCACAAACATGTGGAGTGTGGTGTTTTTTTTATTTGTGTTTTCTTCAAAATGCCGTAAGTTTTTGTTTTATATATCTATTAGCCAGTGGGGTTCATAGGGTATAGGAGGGCTAACGGCTGCTGCAAACTGTTAGACCGATCATGGAGCCACCGCGGTGGCGTTGCCTTTAGTACTATTATTTATTCTGTTGTTGCCTATTCTTCCCTGGGGAAGATTTCACCTTTGAGAATAGGCGTAGAGTCAGAAGGGTCAAATGAACGAATGTGTATGTATGTATTTAAGTATGTTTGTATTTGTATGTATTAAATGTAATCTTGACTTATTTTAAGTGGCATCCTGAATCCATACTTTAATATTATAAATGCGAAAGTAATTCTGTCTCTGTCTGTCCGTCTTTCACGCCTAAACTATTGAACCGATTTTGATAAAATTTTGTACAGAGATAGATCAGAGCCTGGGAAAGGACATAGGCTACATTTTATCCTACAGTTGGGCACGATATAACCTGTAGTCAACGCGGGCGGAAAGATGAGGTCAACGATGAAGCGAGTTAACCCAGAAAATGCCTATAAAGGCACTGGTACTCCCACGCACCGATGGAACACAGCAACACAGCAAGCTGTTAGGCGTCGGACTTCGGTAGGAGGGTGGGTGGTCGCGAGGTTGCGAACCAGACGGCCCTTTACAGAGCCTACCACACCGCATGAGACCATAGGACGACACCTCAGATTCAGTAAAAAATTAAGTGTCGTTGCCTGGGATTGATTACTAGGTAGGAGGCAGGCTGTTTCCTTAGTCGCCTCTTACGACACCCACGGAAAGAGAAGGGGTGGTGTTGTTCTCAACCGATCACCACACTGTGCTGTGTATATGTGCTGTGTTACTGTCACCGTAACATTGTCAAACCCGTTAAATTGTAATTTGACTTAGTAAGATTATAAACTCTCGGTACTTTGTGAACTGATCCATTGCTTTCACATTGACGGGCTTTTTATAACATTTATGCAACCTTACCGAACCTAGAAAAACCTATCCTAACTTATCCTATTTTCATGCAGGCGCCCTGTAAAATTTTCGTAAATTTATAATTTTACCAGGCAAATTGTAATATCGCGGGTGATTATAATTTCACTAGTGAAAATTTAATATTACGGTTTTTACAATTTACCGGTGACATTACCATTTAGTGCGGTCCAATATAAGGATTGCAGCTTTACATGAAATCAATCGACTTTACACAGTAAAAGAGCGGTGATAGCCCAGTTGCTAATGAACCAGACTTGTGAACAGAAGGTCGAAGGTTCAAATCCTGATGCGGGCCTGTACTACTAAATTCTTCTTTCCGGATTTATGTACGGAATTTTCATTAATTGTCGCTTGCTTAGTGGTAAAGGAAAACCCGCAACAAATTATAGTTTTCGAAAGGCACGCGGTCCACCAAAATTCAAATTCAAATTATTTTATTTGCAAGAATATTTGCAAGAAACCGGTCAGCGTGGTGGACTATGGACTAAATCCCCTTCGTGTTTCGAGGCCCGTGCCCCTCGTTGGGGACGTATTATGGGCTGGTAAAAAAAAACTATTCCATACGAACGAAGCGGCGCCTGTATAACTTTTCGCTCGATTAAATACGTTCCTTATTTTAGTATGCGAAGACGGCAAATATAACTTGAGCATAATTAGACTGGAAGAGGTTTCCCCAGCGCCTGAAGCCACTGGCAGCCGCATCATCGGTGGACAAGCTGCATCCATCGAAAACTACCCTTATACTGTCCAGGTAAATATAGTAAGGTTAGCACCGTTGCTTAACCGATCAGTGAGGTTAAGTAACGTACACAGAGGCAGGGACCTGATAGGTGATCAAAGTGGCAATTTGTCACGAGCGTTTCCGTTCTTCGGAGGGCACGTTAAGATATCGGTCCTGGCTGTTGTCGATTGACTACAGTCGTTAAAACCGAGTCAGAGGCCATTGTGCGGTTTGAAAATTCTAACACCAGGGTTAACCAAGTTCGCCACACAGTTTTGATTAAGTAAGTATAACTACAAAATAAAATGAGAAGTATGTAAGCTTACCTACATTTACATAATCTAAATATATAAAAGGAGAAACTGACTGACTGACTGACTGACATATCAACGCACAGCCTAAACGGCTAAACGTAGGCACTTGAAATTTGGAAGGGACGTAGCTTAGGTACCGTAGAGGTGCACTAAGAAAGGAATACGGGAACGGGAATTAGCGGGAAAATCCTTTTGTATGAAAAATCTAATCCGCTTAAGTTAGACACTTGAAATTTGGCATGCAGGTACCTTAGTAAACTTAAAGCTTAGTTGCAACAGGATATTGCAAAATTCCCACGGGAACGGGAGTTAGCGGGAAAAAACTTTTGTATGTAAAACTCTAAATTAACACGCAAACGAAGTTGCGGGCATCAGCTACTCGTAGTACTAATATAATAAAGAGGAAAGATATTGTTTGCGACGAATAAACTCAAAATCTACTGAACCGATTTCAAAAATTCTTTCACCAGTAGAAAGCTCTCTAAATAGTGAGTGACTTAGACTACATAATTTTCCCACGGGAAATAAGTCTCGGGCGGAAAGCAAGTTATATTACCTACTTACAAGGCTTTGGGTAAATCTCTTTCAACCTCTCGGGTGGTAAATCAGTCCATGAAACTGAGCAAATTTCCCAAGGAACAAAGGTCAAAGTTTAAAAAAAAAATTGACTTCCCATACAAAATGCGCTATCAGCTGATGCAGTTTGTATGGTAACAAAATTTTTTCTTTTCGTATTTTGACCTATGTTCCTTGAGGAAAGTTGTTCAGTTTCATGGACTGATTAACCACCCGAGAGGTTGAAAGAGATTTACCTAAATCCCTGTATAATCTTAACTAGTATTTTAATAAAGTCGCCTAAAGTATTATCAATTCCATTATTCATTACTCAGATATCATGGCGTATCACAAGATTCCAAGTTTATTGTCCGATAAAATATAAAATAAATATTCCCCAAGGGAATTCCCATTTAAGATTTTTTTATTTATTTCCGTAACGAATTCCTGCGTCTTTTTTCTGTAGGAATTTATAAAAAAAAAACAGTTTTAAGCATTTTTAAATTACAAACATCGTGAGGGGGAACACTTCTGTGCAAAATTTTATCGTAACCCCAAACAAACAAAGGTAATTTAAATTACTGCAAACAAAGGCGTAACGCAGTGATAGCCCAGTGGTAATGAGCCAGACTTGTATTCCAAAGGTCGCGGGTTCAAATCCTGGTGCGGCGCCTGTACCACAAAATTCGTCATTTCAGATTTATGTACGGATTTCTAATTATCACTTGCTCAACGGTGAAGGAAAACATCGTGATGAAACCCACCCGTCCAAGAAAAATCATTTTCGAAAAAACGAGCGGTCCACCAACCCACATTGGGCCAGCCTAAATCCCCAATGGTGGACCATGGCCTAAGTCCCCTTCGTGTTTCGAAGGGAGGCCCGTGCCCCTCAGTGGGAACGTAAATATGGGCTGATAAGAAAGGCGTAACCTCTAAGCTACTATGGGTGATATATTATATCATTCACTTCTTATATTATATTGCTAGCATTCTCCCGAGATTTCGTTCCCGTGGAAATTCGGGAAAATCATGTAGCCTATTCATCAGGGATAATGTGGCATTCTAACAGTGAAAGAATTTTTCAAATCGGTCCAGTAGTTTCGGAGCCTTTTCAATGCAAACAAACAAACAAACAATAAAATCTTTACTCTGTATAATAAAGGCGTAGACAAATAAACAACCCAGATTCATCACAGATGCTTGGAAATAGAATATAGAATCGTACCCGCAACCTTCAGACAAGCAAGCAAGGTTATCAACTGAGATAATATCACTACAAAGGGTGGGGGTCTATTTTTGAATCTTTCACCTCATCGAGTGATTTCTTTTACTGTTTTACGCAGATTCTATTGAATTTCTCACTTACTCATCAATACACTTCGATGAACAGATCTAAGCACTCTTGAATAGCGGTAAAACAACACCAAAATCAATAGAATCCGCATCAAACAATAAAAGATATCGCTCGACAGGAGGCATATATGCAATTCAAAAATAGGGCTACAATTATGAGTTCAGTGAGTAAATCTTGGACTTTTTTAAATTTCAGGTGTTATACAACAACCAGCTTAGCTGTGGGGGGTCCTTGGTGACCAGCAGACATGTACTCTCGGCCGCACATTGCTTTGTTGATGCGTAAGTTGCTTGTACAGAGAATAGCGCATCGAGTTCCCTGATTGATTGATGGACGGGTGAGCTTGCTACATCTTCAACCACATCTTCACCCTTCGGCTAGATTGTGGTGAAGAGCGAACCCATTCGATATAAAAAAACTATATAAATTACAAGTAAGGAAAGAAAATATTTGAAAATAATAACAAAAAATGTTACACAAACGTATGTTTCGTTAGTTCTTTTTGCCATCTAATAGAAACGGATAATAAAATGGTCTGGAATCGTCGTCCTGATGTGTTGGCCTTTGTAGGTATATACCTAAAGTACCAACTATACATAAGTACCTAGGTACCTTACGTAACTTCACGTACAATTTTCAGAAATGGCGTAACAGCAAGCGCAAGATTGTTTAATGTACGGGCTGGGACCTCGGCTCCTAATTCTGGTAAGTAACAGAAAAAAGGGGAATCTAATTTACGAACAAGACCAAAGAATAAATATTTATTATTTATTCTTATGACAAGACCTCTATCTACTTATAGCAAAACATATCGTATCATACGTTATAAAGTTTATCGTAATTCGTCTTTCTATTTTTAAACACAAACTCAAAGCTCTAATGCTCTTTTAACCGAATTCAAAAAAGGAGAAAGTTCTCATTTTGACTGAGGCAGTGAATTCCATTTCTTGGAAGTGCCCAATAAAGATGATCAAAAAAGCGCTCAGTGCGAATCCGGGGTATTTCGACTAGATAATTCACATGCGGTGTGGTAGGCCCTTTACAGAGCCTACCACACCGCACGAGACCATAAGACGACACCTCAGATTCAGAAAAAAGGTGTCGTTGCCTGGGGTGGATTACCAGGAGGCAGATCTCATTTGTGTTTCCTTAGTCGCCTCTTACGACACCCACGGAAAGAGATGGGGTGGTGTTATTCTCAACCGATCACCACACGGTTTAAAGTCACCCAACGGGCCTTTTTATAAATTGAACGGCACGACACGGCAAAATTTGTATTACCATTGCCCCCTATGTTCCTAGCTTCTAGTATCACGTACCTACATAGAAGGCAATGGTGATACAATTTTGCCGTGCTGTTTTCGAATTATAAAAAGGCCCAATGTATTCGTTAGTAAATCATGCAAATAGCATTCTCTGTACGTATAATTATGTAGGTAAACAAAACACCCAACCTTAGACCATACACACTATAGACGGAGCCAGGAGTGTGCGCCTAGATAGCAATAGTTTACCCCTTCCCTGCACCCAACCATACCTCACTGTACAAAAGCTGTACAACAACTTAACTAATGGAGTCTCTTTTCTCACAAATTCTCCACAAAAACGAATAAACTTCATGCACAAAACCTTAATAGTACATTATGATACAAGTGTGCTAAAGGTGGCACTTCACTTGGCGTTGCGTGTTTGCGTATTTGCTGTATTTGGCCAAATACTACCATGTGTGGAGGATTTATTTGTCTGTATTTGCCATATTTGTACAAATATGACAAACACACAAATAGGCAAATACGCCGATCCGTTCGCTTGTCGGTCTTTTGTCACACATCAAAGGACGAAATATGATTATTAGACCATTTTAGACCTTATTTGCCTGTGTTATTTGCTGTTGACATTCCAAGTGAAGACGTCGTGTTTGTGCTGTTTGGACTGCGTACAAATATTTGGACAAATACAGCAAATACACGCAACGCCAAGTGAAGTGCCACCTTAAGCTGGATATTACATTTAGAGGCGAGTTTAGAGCCCGAGCCGAAGGCGAGGGCTCAACGGAGCCGAGAATGTAATATCCAATGCGCACGCGTGTCATACGACGTTTTTCCACACATTTGCGAGGAAAGTAATAAATATTATAAACTTTCCTTTGATATTGGCGGCAACAAACTATCACTTGCATGTTGCGCCTCGGAAAGTATTTCTGGAGGTGTACCCACGTAGATTTCCTGTTCTGCACTTGAAGAAGACATTTTTTGTGTTGTAATTCTGACAATAATCACAATCTGATGAATACAAATGCTGTTTGTGAAAACCAAGTGAAAACATCGGAAAAGAGGCGCGATTATTTTTTTCTTTTTTCGCTCGCAAAATAAAATTCACATTGACAAGTATGCCATACAGCCAAATAACAAAAAATACTGAACTATATATTTTCACCGTTTTAGCATAAATAAATGATAATTTTCTGTTAAATTTAAATGATTTAGTGGAATTATATTTTTATTTACAAATAGTTTAATATTTACACTTAATTTTAAATAAAAAATAAGATCAGAACTCTTTGCTGAAATTTAAAATAAAAAACCATTACGTACTAGTGTTTTATTTTTATTACTCACGGCCTGGGTAAAACATATCATTATGAACCTTAAAACAATGACATAAGACCCACTTTATGAGCAAATGTGTTGAAAAAACAGTAATGACCGACAGAAGCTACTTACAGATCAACGCTTTGTTTGTCACGAATTGATAATCGTGACATCAAAAAATGGGTTACGCAGAAAGAGATGGCGTAAAAGTAACCTATCTCTCACTATCTTGTAGGAACTAACATGTTTGCATCTCTTTCAAAAGTGCTGTGACGTCGTAAGTACTCCGTCTGTGGAGTGTATGGTCTAAGTACCCAAACCGATGGTTTTAAAAATCTTCTTCTACCTACAATACAAGCTTGATTGTTTTACTCCTCTCTAATGTTAACTTACTTTCAACCTTAACGCTATCAAGTTTAGAGTTAATTCACTTCATCATGCGACGAAAGTCCTACAACGCGGTATCAAAGTTTTTGCATTTCGTGCGTATAATAAGAATCGGTTAGATGCACAAATGGAGGGGTCAGTCGTCTCAAAGGAAGATGGTTGTAGTCAAGCCATTCTAATTTGACGAATCATGTATTCATGAACCAAACGCAAACAAGAAAGCCGGAAATACTTGGGAAATACTTTGAAGACCGACACACTACCCTAACGGGTTGACTCGACTCCTTTTTGTTTTTTTAACCCCTGACAAGAAAGAGGGGTGTCGTATCTGTGGCATCATATCTCCAGCAGGCCGAGTACGATATTGAAAGCGCCGCGACAACACCGCGGTCCTATGTCAAAATTTCAACATTGACAACGCCATAGGGTAGGGCTGCCATCTCTAAAACCTGCCCCCCCAGGACCGGAATCGTAAGTTCCCCGGATTTTGGAGCTTTCACCCCGGACATTTAAATACTTTTTTCATTCACATACATCTTGATTAAAATATATTTTACTCCGTACTTGACAGCACCGCACCCGATAAAGGCAGCACACATAGGAATAATGCCATCTCCGTCTTGACGGACTATGAAAGCGTGCCTGCGTAAAAACATGAGATTTATGGAAAGGATCGAAAAATGCGTTAACTAGGTACTGTGGTATGCAGACCTTCACGGAGGATCGGGCATAACGCAACTTCTTTCTCATTCGATCATTTCGAAGAAGATAATTCGAATATCAATTTCAAAGGTTTGAAATGGTATTCGATGTCATGATTCGAAATGATTGAAGATCTGGCCTTGCGCCATTCAGTGTTTGATCATTGAGAATTGATTGTTTGATCTTTGCGGATTCATTGTGATTAGCTCGCGGAATAAGTGTAATTTCGAGCATAGGCGTGCAATAGCACTTAATAAGCGGTGTCTTAGTTTTCAGATGTGATGTTATATAAAAGCAAATTATATTGTAACGAAGAAGAAACAGTCTTTTGATTATATTCGTGATAGAAGAAGAATCCAGCTGTTTTATTATCGCCCCCCAATAGACATCTTGCAGCACTTATCGAGAGTGTTCAATCACGAACATTTTGATAGTAAATTCAAGTTCCTGTGTGCATTTTACTATCGTTTTTACAGCTTAAAAGATACACAATATTGATTTTTATAGGTGACTTTGTGAGCTTTTTCTATCGAACCAAAAGTGCTGAATCATGTTTTCAGAAAACTACTTAAATCTAGTTTATGTCCTGAATATTACCGTAGTATTTTTTTTTCTTCGATTTAATGCAATGCGTCATGCTTAACAACGCATCATAAAATCGTAATTTAGGTGCTGTAGTCGCCTTAAACATATGTACTTACATACATACTTACGCTCAAGCCTAATCCCCATTGGGGTAGGCAGAGCATCAGTGGTTTTAAAACCACTTGATGCCACGTTTGACATACATTCAGAGGGTTATAAAGATAAAATATGATGTACATGGTGAGAGGTTGTCAGCCTTACGCCCACAAAATAGCAAAACCCTCGCGTCCTACTTACTGACTTTTACAGTATGCCTGGGAAGAGTAGGCAGCTGGCACATTCTATATTTTTCTTTTACTCCACATATGTATATTAGGTAGAAGCTCGCTCCTACAGACCCTACAGTACACCACTAGCCTAATGCCATTTAACCTTTTAAAGTGAATAACCCCTTTCAGGCGGAACCCTCCGAGATGTCTCTAGAATAATACCTCACGAGAACTACAACAACCCGATTAGAGACAACGACATAGCAGTCTTGGTACTTGACAGACGGTATACCCTAGGGGCCAGGGTCGCCATAGCCAGCATACCGGCGCAAGGAGGCGTCGTGCCGGAGAACGCCACTGTCACACATGTTGGCTGGGGTCGCACTCATGTGAGTTGGTTCAAATCTTCTTCAGCAAAGGTTTAACTTCAACATCATCACTAATTTTATATCGTTTTAATAGCTCAAGGAGGTATTCTTCTTCTTCTTATCGTGTAGGTATAGTCAAGTGTGTGGCGAACTTGGCTAACCCTGGTGTCAGAGTTTTCAAACCGCACAATTGGCCTCGACTTAGTTTAACGACTTTAGTCATCGACAACAGCCGGGACTGACAGCTCAATGTGCCCTCCGGGGTACGGAAACACTCGTGGTTTTCCTGCCTCTATGTAAATACATTGCTTAACCTCACTGACCGGTTAAGATCAGCGAGCACCACTACAAGCGCTTAAGGAGGTATCTATGCGAGATAATGTTATTGTCATACTTTTTTTAATGCTATACACTCAAAGACCCACACTAGAACACACACAAAGACAGACAAGAACACCCAGACCCGATAAAAAACATTTAAATGTTTGCCCTACCGGGAATCGCATCCAGGACTCCGGTCGGGGGAGTCTTTAATTTTTTTTGTTCTATGAAGTCGCTGGCGGAGTTATTATTTTTTTTTATCTCAGGTGAACATTCCCGTCCTAGCGACTACACTACAAGAGGTGTCAGTGCGGAAGGTAAACCGGGACGTTTGCTTAGCCCGGTACCGCTACTTGGAAGAGCTGTCCCGGGAGCCCTTTCCTGTCACCACCAACATGATGTGCGCGGGCCTTCTCGACGTTGGAGGTGAGATGGTTCTCCTTACTGCGTGTCTATTTTGTGTATATTATAGTTAAACAGCGGTGATAGCAGCAGCGTGATGGTGATAGCGTGCGTAATGCGCCGCCGCAGTCCTATACGTCAAATTGTCAACATTGACAACGCCAGAGGGCGAGCAAGCCTTTGTGCGGGGCCCTCGCGAAATCAAAGTGAAGTTTCAGCATAAGCCGAGTGGCGCGTCGTGCTTGTTTGTCGCCATCGAGCTACTGGTGCAGCTGCAGCTGCTGTTGTAAATTCTGCTTAGGTAGGTGTTAAGATTGGTTCACGTAAAGAGAAAATCGAAGCGTTTCGGAAAAACACAATTTATTAGCGACGACGATTAAGTACAATGTGGCCCGTTTGTTCCCAATTCTACAGATTTCCATCCGTTTGACGTGCGCGCCCTCTAGTGTGAAACATGCGCATCCCGCGCAGCAACATAGCCAAGTTGGCATGTTGGCAATGAGCCAGACTTGTAAGCGGAAGGTTGCGGGTTCAAATCCTGGTGCAAACCTGTACCACTAAATTCTTCTTTTTGGATTTATGTATGGATTTTTCATTAATCATCACTTGCTCAGCGTTGACAGAAAACATCGTGATGAAAAAAAAATAAAAAAAAATAATATAAAAATTCGTTTTCGAAAGGCGCGCGTCTACCAACCCGCATTAAGCCAGTGTAAGGTAAGATATTTTTTTTATTCAGTAAAAAATAGCTCAACATATATTCATATAACATAACATATATATACAATTTATGTTGTAATTGTCGCCAATGCCACAGAAAAAATAATAGTACAATGCTCAAAATACCTTCACTTCCTTAATTTTCTTTATCTAATTTAAAGTCCCCATATAGGTCTAAACAAAGTTAGCATCCACAGCTTGTTTAAGTTCATACTGAGCCGATGCAATATAAGACAATAGTTCATCGGTAGCTCATTTTGTGCACCTGGGGGGCTACCACCTAAGCGAAGCTGACGCTGGGTAAACGAATGGAATGTTGTCGATTGCTTCTTCATCAGGAGACCTTGATTAACGACATGAACCAAACACAGCAATGTATATCATTCCATTCGTTCAATCAGCATCAGCTACGCTTAGGTGGTAGCCCCCCAGTACTGTGTAGATTTGACCCCATTTTTATCAAAAAAATTAAGAAAAAGGGAGGGTCGAGCATACTGGCGCGGACGAACCGCATGATCCAGTCATCAGGATCCTAGCCTCGTCTCAGGAGACGAAGCAAGTCGAGGTATCAGTGACGGCCTCGGTCACTCCTGGGCTCAAGAGCGACGGAGGCCCCTCTTCAATGAGAGGGCTAGACCTCCACTGAAAGGTCTCATCATGATTGAATCAATTTATGACCAGCTTGATCTAACTGGCTTCCCTCGACCAGGACTGACCCTCCATTCGTTTAAGGTAGCGCATCTCTATTAGTACTGATGCCTGCAAAAACTTCTATACCGCGTTGTAGGACTTACGATGTTTTCAGTTTGTTTGAGAGCATTTTGATCACAAACAAAAATCATTTAGAATCAAATGAAAGTTTGAAATTACATTTTCGTGGAATTTGAGATTATTAAACTTGTAAAAGTGATATTAAAGGTGAAGATAATCGAATTCATCATGTTTACAATAAGAGTAGCGTCATCTGTTGGTTCTCTTCGGAAGTTTTATAGATTGGCCGAGGACAACGCAGCGGTATGTTTGCACCAAGTTTTGCTTGACCCTACCTTTCGACGCTTTTATTTTTATCGAAGTAGATTTTTTGGATTAATTAAAATAAAATAAAAAGTCCTACAGTTCATGTAGATAACATGATGTACGGTTACATTAAAGATACGAGAAAAATACATTGCTATATGACACGATTTCTCTTAAAAACTTTTGTATAAAAACCAGCTCCAAAAGTGGTGACAGAGTATACATCGTTAATCAATTACATCATAGTATAGAAAAGATAAATAAAAGGTACAAACTCAAAGACCCACATAAAGGTTTTGCCATGAAATAGTAGAAAGGTTGAACAATAACTTTTAAAAAATTGTTTTTAAATTTTAGCTAACTCTATACATTTTGCATGGTCTACCGTCACAACTCACAGAATTCTGTAGATTTTTTTTATAAATATGAGACATTCAAAAGGTTTAAATATTAATCAATCTTTATTTAACATTTTTTTGGTTTTGAATTTGCCTTATTGCCTAGAAATAGACGATAAAGTCTTTAAAAAATTTAATTTTTCTACAATATTTTTCTTTCAGTTACTGAATAAAAACTACAAAAAGTATTTCATACAGTTTTTAGAATAAATAGGCACTTTATGCATATGTAAAACAAAGTCAGGTTTATTCGAACATTTATAACTCGATAACGGCTGGACCGATTTTCATGGTTTTTGATTTGTTGTATTTGTGTCCGTCGTCCCTAATAGCAGAATAACTATTAAAACATTGGAAAATTGCCGAAAAATTCCCACGGGAATGAAGTCCCGGGAAAAAAGCTAGTTATAAATAAAAAAAGATTTTTGGTTTCGCGTAAGAACAGATAAAAGAACGTCGAACAGTTAAAATAGGAAATATACGCTCCTTGGAACATACACAAAGACAGACACGAACACCCATGACACAAAAAATACAATAAAAGTTTGCCTCGTTTGGGAATCGAACCCAGGATCGGTCGATCAAGAAGCAGCGCTACTACCACTCGACCAAACTGGCCGTTCCAAATAACTACTGGAATCATAGTTTTTATGATAGAATTTAGCTTTTATTCGATGTATGCTTCAATATTAATTTTGCCAGAAAAAACAATGAAAAATTTGTAAATATCTCTGCCTCTTTTAAGCTTTTCTATTCTAAACTGTATAATTTTACTAGGTAAATAATGAAGTAATTAATAATATCAAATGAAGACTTATATTTATGAAGACTTTTGTGTTAAGTTTATCTTGTTTAGCAATTTTTATGAAATCTTCAAAACTTCAATTAAACAAATTAAACAGAATAAAAAACATAGTATAAGTACTAAATAAAATAAGTAATTAAATGTAAGTGTCGACGCACTACTCGTATAGCCGGGTTTTCCCAGATATTATATATTGTTTTATGCATCCTATCAACATAAAAGTTCACCCCAATGAATCAAATGACCTCATTCTTTCATTAATACATTTTTCTCGTATCAACGACGCCCGTGAACGCGCCAAATCCACAGAGTCCTACAACGCGGTATTAAAGTTTTTGCGTTCTTCAGTACTAGTAGAAACGAGCGTCGTGCTATAAATGGAGGGTCAGTCCTGGTTGAGGTAAGCCAGTTTGATCAAGCTGGTCCTAAATTGATTCGTACATGATGAGACCTTCCAGTGGGGGTCTGGACCTCCTGTCGGTTGACACAGAGCGACAGGAGGCGCCTCTCCCACGCCTTAACACAGAGGGCGAGGGGAGGGGCCACCGCGGGCAAGCGGCTTAATACCAGCCGTAGTGCTTTAATAAGCCGACCTCTACTTGCGTCACTCTTCCAGATGTGATGCTAGGACCCTAATGACTGGATCACGCGGTGCGTCCGCGCCAGTTTGCTCGACCCTCCACTTTTATGCATTACCAATCATAAAACTCGAACCAGAATTTTCTAAGTACAAGTTTTTGCACTGCACAGAGAACATATCCAACTTGACAAAAACAAACAGCGAAATTGTATGTTTTTATACTACCTACCTAATTAAACAACATAAATCTCATGATATCAACATAATGCATCGCAAACAGTGTGGTTAAGTATAGATATGATATAGATCAGCAAGGAACATAATTGCGTGTTAACAACGTTAGTCAGCATACACTGTAAAAGACACTAATTTATCTATCTTTTTGTGGTTACTTACTACAAAGACGAATATTAAAGCAACATTTCGGCCAATCGATCCTTAAATTGCTTATACTTGGTACTTACTTATTTATTAAAATCATCCTAACGACTGTTACAATTACAAATACATAATCTAAGGTTCGTATTACAGAACGCGACTCAGACTCTGATCTATACTTAAGTAGCAGTCGTCTTTGTCGTTTTGATAGTGAGAGAGAGACACTGAATACATAAGTATAGATCAAGAATTGAGTCTCCTTCTGTAATACGGGCGTTAGTGTCCAATCTTTACTCGTTATTCAAGTTAAAGTTAGGTTCCACGCGGCAGCACATCAGGCTGTACATGTTGACCTTGACCTTGACATTGACAAATTTAAAAGACTCGTTAGGCACGCTTTGAGGAACAATGTGGCTACAAATAGTAATAAATAACTATTTATCTGCAACGCGCTTTCCGACGCCGTGTGATGTGTGTGTGTATTATTGTATGTATATATTTATATATATATATATATTAGTTTATTATATTATAGTATTATTCGTATGTATAAATATGTAGGTATTTAATATATTTATTTTTGTAGGATTTAATACGTATAATTAATTTCTAACTTAATATTTTTTTCAGTACACCCGCTATGATATTTCCTCCCTCAAATTCTTCCCTAAGGTTGCCTGGAAGAAATCGCTTAAAGCGATAAGGCCGCCTTAATGGATATGCCTTGGGTTTATGTAAATTTATTGTTATTTTTAGTTATTTTTCTGTTTGTGTGTACAATAAAGTATATTTGATTTGATTTGACCTTATCTCGCTCGTATAGCGCCGGCGTGCTCCTGTCTGTACATACACGTAGTCTGCATACTACACCTCGCCTTAGCTACAAGTTCTATCGATTTTCCGTACCCTCTGCTTGTCTGGAAGGTAAATTTCGACCAATCACGTTTCCCCGCCCCGCCAAGTCGTAGACAGGACCGCTTTTAGTCTTATTAGCGCCGCTGTCTGAAAACTATAGCGATATCGTTATGAACGCCCCCGTTTTAGGGCAAGGTACCGTACCTATAAGTACATAAGATCGAAAGTGTAGTAATAGGTTTGATATAATGAGACACAGACACAGTTCAAAACTCAATTATTTATAATCTGAAAATTAGAGGTGAAATTTTTAGCCTATTTGCGGTTATTACTTACTTATTTGTCTTTGTATGGAAAGTTGAGTTTTTTTGTGAATTTCATACATTTTCCTAAGGGAAAGTTGTTCAGTTCTATGAAGAGAATCACCCCCAAAGTTCAGCTAACTAATTCAGTCACTGCATAAGAAAAGGGCCGTAACAGGCTACCACATAATCGTTTACAATAAGCACAGATTTGCAATGAAAATTAAATAAAGAAAGAAAATATGGTTATATTTTCTATTCTGTAGGTCAGTAAGTACAAAATATCGAGCTAAGCTAAGGGAACATAATTAACAAACAAAAAATTCAATACTTTCTACAGCGCAGAAAGAACGGGGATGCGACTCAGTATCAAAGCGCATGACAGTGCGCCGGCCAAGTTCTAAGCACAGGCCGCGCGCACACCGTGCACTATTTACCCGAACTGCTTCGAGCCACTTTTGACCCCCCTGTATCTTCTTACCTGATTAATAGATCTGGATGAAACTTTACGGACATAATAACACCATTTAATATACTTTGAATAAAACGTTTCAATATTGTAGCTATTACAGAAAAAAAGTTATAGACTCGAGAAAATTGTAAATTTGGTACTCACTGATTGACTCACTGACAGCTCATCAAAATGTTTGTGCCACTTCTAGAAGACCTACAAAGCTGAAATTTGGCATTTAGCTAGTCGTCAGAGTAAGAGTAATGGAAAAATTCGAATATTGGAAATTGGTCAACTGCGAGTCAGGTTTTAGTCAAAATTATGTATAAGAATGTTGGTAATACTTCTCTAAGACTTAAAAATCTGAAATTTGGCACGGGGATAGTCGTTAACATTTAAAAAGTAAATAAAACATCGAAAATTGGAAATTGGTCAAGTACGAGTCAGGTTATAGTCATTATTATGTATAAAAATGATGTAATATGAACAACGTTGCGATAGGTACAATATAGCAAACTGAGCAAAAAAAAATGAAATCCCACCAAAAACATAAATGTAAAAATATAGGCCATGTTCTTGTACATAAAAAAAGAGTTGAAATCTAAACTACAGCCAAGTTAATAATAATCAGAACCGATATTAATCATTCGAACTTGGCGGGTTTTGAAATTTTAATAAAGGAATAATGAAGGAAAAAAGTCCAACTCTAAAACTTACCTCCGCAAGATTTGCTCTTTTCAGAAGTATTGGTGTGATGAAAACCCGCCAAGTTGGAATGATTAATATCGGTTCTGATTATTATTAACTTGGCTGTAGATTAGATTTCAACTCTTTTTTTATGTACAAGAACTTGGCCTACATTTTTACATTTATGTTTTTGGTGGGATAATGCTTACACTGAATGTGCAGGCACTAATACTCTGACGCTCTTTTTAACAAGGTAACCAGCGCTAGCCTCTGTACCTAATAACTCATAAAACCGTCTCGTTACGAGAGGGGGCGATAATTACCAAGTGCCTACCTGTAACGCACCGTCCTACAACGCGGTATCGAAGTTTTCCCAATCGTAACTACTAATAGCGCTCAACCAGTTAGGTATACGGAGGGTCAGTCCAGGTTGAGGGAAGCCAGTTGCGATCAAGCTGGTCAAATTTGATTCGCTCATGATGAGACTTACTGATGGGGTCTGAACTTCATGCCGCTTTCTGTGTCCTGACTCTGTGTCATGGCGGCGAGAGGTACTCCATTGGAACAAGTTACCTCGACTATGCTGTTCTCTTGAGACAGCGTGGATCCCATAACCACTTCGGCGGTTGGTTCGACCCTCCTTTTTAAGGCTACTACAGCACCCGATAAAGGCAGCACATATAGGAATAGTGCCATCTCCGTCTCTCAACAGGCCTTGGCCGGCAGTGCGAACAGTGTCGATACACGAAGTTTACGGACTATGAAAGCGTGCGTGCGTAAAAACATGTTCGAAAGTTAGAAAAATTAGATTTATGGAAAGGTAACAGCTTAAATCGAAAAATGCGTTAACTACTTATCGAGAGTGTTCAATCACGAACATTTCGATAGCAAATTCAAGTTCCTGTGTGCATTTTACTAACGTTTTTACAGCTTAAAAGATACACAATATTGGTATTTAGAGGTGACTTTGTGAGCTTTTTCTATCGAACCAAAAGTGCTGAATCATGTTTTCAGCAAACTACTTATCTGGTTTATGTCCTGAATATTACCGTAGTTTTTTTTCGATTTAATGCAGTGCGTCATGCTTATCTACGCATCATAAGATCGTAATTTCGGTGCTGTAGTCGCCTTAAGCCCCGACAAAAAAGAAGGGTGTTGTAAGTTTGACGTGTGTATCTGTTTTGTTTGAAAGCTGACGTAATCGAGATGGTTTTTAACTATAATTGATCAAAATTCATTTAGCCATTTATAAGTTATAATTATAAGTAATCGAACGTCAAGGGTGATACAAATTTTTTAATTTTAAGAGTTATGTTCAATATTGGCGACCGCGGTTTGGTCGAGTGGTAAGTGCCGCTGCCTCTTGATCGGAGGGTCCTGGGTTCGATCCCCAGTCGGAGCAAATATTTTTGTTTTTATGTAAGTAGGTATTATACCTATAAAATACCTACCTACAAATACCTATCTGGTACTTATAAACTTATTTTCCTCGTTTTGAATGAGTGGTGTGGAAATAAACCTATTTTTTATTCTATTCTATTTGTTCTCTGGTCATTGGTGTTCGTTTCTGTCTTTGTGTATGTTCCAGAGGACCCACGGCACAAGAGAAAACCTTAGAAAACCTTAGAAAACTGAGACTGTAACCTGCCCACTATTCTTAGTAAATTTCCCCAAGGAACGTTATATGCTTGTCGAAATAGAAAAAAAAATATTTCCCTTTGGTGAGAGCAAATGCAGGGTTTGACTGGCTGCGTCATACGATTCTACCTACTTTATAACTTTTGGACTACAAGTGGAGATGTTCATAACGTCTAGACAAACCTTGTAGGTTTTTGATGTTATTTATAACTTAAACAAATTTTGCATACAGGGCTTTAGGAAATTTCTTTCACAGTCCATGAAACTGAACAACTTCCCCAAGGAACATAGGTCGAAATACGAAAAAAAAAATTTGAGTTCACATAAAACTTCATCAGCATATACCTAGCACATATTGTATGAGGAGATTAAAAAAATGGACTGATTAACCACCCGAGAGGTTGAAAGAGATTTACCTAGAGCCCTAAATAAAATAAAAAAAATAAAAAAAATAACTCAATTAGGTACCTACTGAGACGTAAAAAAATGTTAGAAAAATAATTTTATTTGGTTAAGGTTTTCTGAGGAAAATTATGCTCTCAAGTTTGGTTAACTAATGTAAAGTCACCGAATAAATTAATTAAATTAAAAATGTAAAATGACAATAACTATTCAGTAATCTCTTTTTTTTATTTTTTTTTATTATAAGATGGGTTAACTCTTGACCTCAATCTTGACCAAGGTCATAGATGAGGTCGACGATGGAGCGAGTCAACCCAGAAAATGTCTATAAAGGCACTGGTACTCCCACGCACCGACGGAACACAGCAAGCTGTTTGGCGTCGGACTTCGGTAGGAGGGTGGTCGCGAACCAGACGGCCCTTTACAGAGCCTACCACACCGCATGAGACCATAGGACGACACCTCAGATTCAGAAAAAATTAGGTGTTGTTGCCTGAGATGGATTAATAGGAGGCAGGTCTCATTTGTGTTTCCTAAGTCGCCTCTTACGACACCCACGGAAAGAAATGGGGTGGTGTTATTCTAAGCCGATCACCACACGGCACAATAGATATATTATACTGGAATGAAAGTATCACGGGAGCAAAGGCGATGATTTTACATTTCCGTTTACAAAAGTCTTTGTACAGACGGCAGTACGTCAGGTTACCCATTTGCACTACTAGTGCCGGCGCTATTACCATAGCTATTACGAGCGAGATAAGGATGACGTCTATAGGTCCTAGCTTAGATACTTGTGTACTAGATTGTAACAACACCTAATCGTTGTAACCTGTTATGTATTCCAATAATAATAATATTATGACCGGGCAATACTAACAGACAGAACGATACATTTCAATAGACCAGACATAATACTTCAGGATAAGGTTAATAAAACAACATATATAATTGATATCGCAGTGCCTAATACTCACAACATCACTAAAACAATCACAGAAAAAATACATAAATATACCGACCTCAAGGATGAAATTATTAGAATCTGGAAACAAGACAAAGTGTATATAGTGCCAATTGTACTGTCGGCTACCAGCGTAATACCAAAACACCTTCATAGCAGTTTAAAAACACTACAGCTTAAAGAATACCTATACACAACATTACAGAAAGCAGCAATACTAAATACATGCCGCATTGTGCGAAGGTTTCTGCAAAATGATGACCCTTACCAGTTATAAAAAAAATACAATATTTTACTTGGCTTTGATGCCCGTAAATATTGTTGAATGGCAGCCGTAGGCTGAGATAAAATAAAATTAGAACAATAATAATAAAAACAGTCTGATGTGCTGCCGTGTATAGGTACCTCGCGCGGCACAAAATTTTAAATAAATAAGGCTATGAACCATCTCGATCAACGTAAGCTTTCAAACAAAAATAAACTACCAAACTCGGTCCATTCGTTTAGGAGCTCCGATGACTCAGAAATACACAGATACCACACGTCGAACTTATAACACCCCTCTTTTTGTCTCGGGGGTTTACAACCGTCACCGCGCCCTGCACCGCCCCCCCGCCGCGCCGCCACTTGCGCCGGCTATGGCTGGGCTGTCGTTGTAAGTCCACAAGAATACGATTGTTTCATGTTCTCATTCGTCACCGTTCGTATGTTTCTCAGCTTATTTCGTATCAAAATTAGAATGATGGTACAAAACGTTACATAAAATATGTGACTGTGTTTAGTAAAAGATACAACTTTCGGGGTAGTCAATAAGAGCTATTTGCAATAGCTCATCACACTAATTGTGAACCTTAACGACTATCACGAAAGTTGTACCATTAAGCATCTTTTTACTAGCTACCTATAACGTAGGTGTAGGTAGGTACATTGTAAATCCGCCTTGGTTAAACAACAACCAAATTGTTTTGCGATCCGTTGGGTTCGTTTAATTCACAAAACAACTGTACCAAGCGGATAATTCTCCCCGTGAAAATGAACATCTTTCTTATGGAACTAGGTATTTTGAATTTTTTTAATTCTTTTCATACTAAGGCAATCCCTTGATCAGTCAAGTTAATTGTATAAACAGGCGAAAGTTTTTATATCTGCCTATTTCGATCTATGTTTATAGGGGAAAGTTGTTCATTTTAGTGAGCTACTTATTTGCTAACCAATTAAAACCCACCCAATTTAAATAGGTAAATGCTCATGTCGATAATAGGTACTTATAGTCACACGGCAGCATAAGAATAACAAATAATAGTATGTTATTTATTCTGCTGCAAAAGACTTTAGGCTTTTAGCCCTTATTTTAAGACTAGACTGTTAAATAAAAAGCCTAGTAGGCTAAAAACCTATAAAGCCATTTAGTACTTGCGGCTAGGCTAGGGTTAAGCCTATTCAAGCCTTTTGGTTATAAGCCTAAAGGCCTTAAAAAGGCCTAAAAAGCCTATGAAGCTCTTAGACCTTAAGGTTATTTAGGCTGTACATACAACCAGTCAAGTCCAAAAATTGGAAGGCCCATTCCCGTCCCGTGGGTGTTGTAATAACGACTAAGGGACTACTACAGTGATACACAATTTCAGACAGTCCCTCAATATTTGTCAAACGAGGCGAAAACAACCTTTTTTTTTGGCCGATATCATGTGTGAATTTTATGCAAGTAGTTCTAATAATATTACGTATGTATCGAATTGAAAACCTCCTTTTTTGAAGTCGGTAAAAAGGCTTTTTGGTGTGTCTAAAAAAATACTCCAGTCCCCAAAAAGCCTACTACTTTAAACAAGGCTATAGATTTTTTTAAAGCCTACAACTTGAAAAAAGGCTATAGGCTTTTTAAAGCCTAATACCTACTTTAAAAATGCCTATAAGTTTTTTTAAATGACGAAGCTTTTAAAGCCCTATTTTACTGGTCTCGTCCCAAAAAGGACTCGATAGGCTGAAATTTAGGACTAAAAGCCTAACGTCCTTTGCAGACGAAGTTATTTAATGATATTTAGGCTATAAATGTTGACCTTTACGTCGCCCGTATCTCGCTCGTAATACCTAGTGCAGGCTTTCATAGTGTGCAAATGCGTAACATAACGTGCTGCTGTAGGTAGGTATGTAGGTATGTTTTTTCAAACCACTTTTTTGTAAATCACCGCGGAATTTTCACTTTTTCTACAGAAAAAAAGAAGCGGCCAGTGTCATTTCTTTGAATTTCAAAATAAAAAGTTTTAGAATTTTATGCTATTCAAAATTAAGCTACCTATTCAGAACGACTTTTCCGAGTTGTATTAGTATGAAAATAATTTCAACTAAAATATTTTTTGATTTTTCTGTCTTATTTTTAAGTAAGCTCATTTAGTCAATAAAGTTTGCATTTTGTTTATGATTTTAAATAGACACTTCAAAAAAGGAACGCAATTATTCGATTTCAAGAAATGCGCGCTAAAAACGCAAACGAAAAAAGGAAATTGGCGCCTTTTCTATTTAGTAAGTAATCATTATTTTTTAAAATAAATTATTCATGGTAAGTACCTAGTTAATTAGTAAACCTATAAAAAAGAAAAAACGTCAGATATTTTTATTTAAATAATAAAATGCGGTAGGATGAAGCGGAAGTAATGTTAGTTGTTTTGGTTTTGACCGTTGTTTACTCATTATCGTAAAGAAAAATTTCGACCAATCAGAGCGCGTATCCTACAACGCGGTATTAAAGTTTTTGCATCTGTTTATACTTAATGAAATCAATAAGATTAGCTAGCAGGAGAGTCAATCCGTATTGAGGTAAGCCAGTTTGATCAAGCTGGTCAGAATTGATTCGCTCATGATGAGACCTGTTCCATCGAAGGTCTGTGTAACCCTCTGTGCTGGATTTCCGCCGGGGGTTAATCGATTCGTTGGAAAACCCGGTTAGAACCGCCCTCAATATAGTGCCAGCTCGTCAGAGCAGCGCCAGGAACCCGAACCCTAACAGGTTAACTCGACTCTCCGTCTTTTTGGAAAAATCACGCTTAATCTTTAAGGGCTTACAGAGATAAAAAGTCGAAAAAATGATCCCGATACCTTAGTCTTTTTTTAAAATCGATTCCTTTATGGAATGATCGCGCTATTTACTTTTTGAGGAGCAGCAGAGATACAGATTGTCTTTTGGACTTAAAGAATAGCGGGAAGTTTGACTTTTTTTATTGTAAAACGTTAGAAACAGTCAGTTATGAAAAGCAACCATAGTATTACGGAAAATGCCTGCTGTTGATAATGAACCAGACTTGTAATCCTGGAGCGTGCCTGTACCACTTTTCGGATTTATGTGTAGTTTTTTATTTATTTATCACTTGCTCAGCGGTGAAGGAAAACGACTTTTACAGGCTTAAAATTTTATATAGAATCCGTGACTTCCTCAGTGTAGACCTTCGTATTCGACTATGCGACGCACTTATTTTATCAAAATTGAGCTACGCGGATATATTGTATGGGCCACGGCTGTTGGCTCGCACTGATCGCGTGGACCGTGGTGCAGCGCGTGCAAAACGCGTGTGCCCGTTTTTTGTTTTAAAATTCCCCCACGCACGCATGTGACACCCTATTTCAACGCTGCCGGTATACTCAAGATGCCTTTGCGTAGAGAGCACCATCTGGCTACTCTTTTGTTTGGTGTGATAAAAACCGGACGTCCAAAGTACCTGTACGAGAAGTTGCAGTGGCGAAATTCCACTCAAGCATGCCGTTTGGCAAGTTGGCAGCTGTCCATGCCAAAGCATCGCACGGCGGCTTTTCGTGGAGGTTACAAATATACAGCCACAAAATGTTGGAATAACCTACCCCCTCCCTTTCGTGAACTAAAATCAATACATTCTTTTAAGATCCAACTCAAGAAGCATTTAATAAGTTGTCAAAAACTACTTGCTGTAATAGGGGGTCGGGTTATTCCAACATACCTAAAGGAGTAGTCCAGACTATTTATTTATTTATCTCTTATATTTATCTATCATCCTTGTCACACTGTCACCAACATACACACATATCTACAAGCACACACACACATACACACATTTATTTACCTTTTGTATTTATCAGTCATCCTTGTCACACTGTCACCAACAAACACACATACTTACAAACACACATACACACAAACAAAGTACACACACACACACACACCACACATACACATACATAACACATTAGGTAGTAGATTACTCTTGTCCGTCGGCTATGTACACACGCGCACCAAGGGTACGGCTGAAAACCAGCGTTGGGGCCTCGGCTTCAACACATGCTGAGCTGTGTCCTTTTTGACATCGCACTACAGCACAATTATACATTGTTTTGTCGTCTCCTGTATGTGTTCTTGTCCTGTGTTTTATATTGTATGTTATTTTATTTTCTTTGTGTTGTAGTGTTTTGTGTCAAATAAATGTCTTGAATCTTGATGAAACCCGCACGTCTGAGAAATTTCGTTTTTGTTTTTGCTTCACCAACCCGCATTGGGCTAGCGTGGTGGACTATGGCCTAAACCCCCTTCGTGTTTCAAATGGAGGCCCGTGCTCTTCGGTGGAGACGTATAATAATAATAGGTTTTTATTTCTCCACAAAGGTACAATTTTTACTTACAGCTACTTATTGCATACGGTTCACATAAACCTTTGTGAGAGCTGGAGTCTGTAATAGGTAATATGGGCTGACTAGCTTTTTCCCGCGACTTCGGTCGCGAAAAGAACTCTTTTAGTCACCTATTTCATTCTTGACCCCTTAGGGGATAATTTTCAAAAAATCGCTAAACACGGGTCCGTTTATTTGCTTCAAGGTATAGCTTGACGAAGTTTCGAGTCAAAATGTCCAAAAAAATTGTTCGTAAATTTTGAACCCCCATTTCACCTCCTTAGAGGTTGAATTTCGAATAATCCTTTCTTAGTGCTTGCCTACCTACGTCACAAAAGACATCTTTTTGCCAAATTTCAGCTTTCTAGGTCAAGGGTTTGAGCTGGGCGTTGATGAGTCAGTGAATCAGGACCTCCAATTTTATACATACTTAAGATAAAAAAAAACAACCACCTAACATGGGTTTGGAAGAAGCAATGTTATTATATCGAAAGCGTTAAATCGCAATCGACGTCATCAGTAATACCTCCAGTCATAGCTACATTGTTGGGAATCGAACCCGGTACCTCACATGGACGCTTACGAGTTCGACCTGTTAGCACTGCACCACCGACGTTTGTTTTGTATTATGCATGTCTAATGGGTGAATTTATATGGGGTGACTCCGTCATGAAACTGAATAACTATTTCCAAACATAAAAATGTTCGAGTCCTCATAACGAAGGCAATCCAAGGTTCGCTTGAAAGTTTGATGGAGTAGCAAATTTTTCATCTACTTTGACTTAGGTATGTTTCTATGTTTCGCTAGTGAATTAAATTGACCCAAAACATAATTTTTAACCGACTCCAAAAAAGGAGAAGGTTCTAAGTTTAACTGTATGTATTTTTTTTAAAGTATGTTCACCGATTTCTCCGCCATTTGTTGATCGATTTTCAAAGATTTTTTTTTGTTCGAAAGATTATACCCCAGAGGTTGTCCCATTTGTCACCAAGCTAAGATCTGATGATGGAATCCCAGGGAAATTGGGGGCAACCCTCGAATTGTAATAGGCGCTTACAATGTTTCTCATGTGCTTTCTATTTATTAATGAGTATCTTTTCTCCTAAGGGGCGGATGCCTGTCAAGGTGACAGCGGGGGCCCCCTGATATACAGCGGGGTGGTGGTAGGAGTGACATCGTGGGGCTACGGCTGTGCAGAGCCCTTCTTCCCGGGAGTCAGTGCGCGCGTCAGCAATTATACCAACTGGATCAACCACACTGTAAGTTGCAAACCTGACTGAGTGTCCAATGTACGCGCTGGTAAGATGGGAGACACTAGGTATGGATGAGGTAAAAGAAGAACAAATACAAGAGTTTAGCATAAAGGAGATTTTTTTTAACAAACAATTGCACAGTACATTTTTATAATCATACAAGCTATGTGTCGGTATTATTCACTGTGCAACCAGCACCTTTCACCACAGCTTAGTTAATTGTAATCGTAGTTGCGTAACAATGGTATGCGATCATAGAAATGTTTAGTTGAAAGCAAGATGTTGTACATGGAAACAATAGGTAAGAAAACAGAAAAGCTAAAGACTAAGATATTAAGACAGGATTACAAAAAGTGAGAAAAGAAGAAGATCAGTAAATAGCAGAAAAATATATGAAGGTTGGAGCATGCATCGTAAGTTTATTAGAAAGTAAAATATATATGTATTTTAAGATATAGTAAACAGAGAAAAACGAGAAGAGCAAACAGGAGGAATAATAATATTTTTTCTAGTGTTGGCAAGAAAAGAAAGATTAAAAGTGTTACCGAGGATAAAACTAAGTTTCGAGTGTCTTCAGGGCAGTTCTAATTTCCTTTTTGAATAAACCAATACGGGCTGCGAATATGTCGACTGAATTAAAATATGTGTGTTGATGTCACATACTAGACGGTACATCAGGGACCTCATTCCAGCATTAGTGCGACACCATATGGTGTCAAAGAGAATATGAGCTCTACGGCTTTGTGTCCTATGTGGAACCCTATATTTAAGATAATATTGGGTTTGCAAAAGCTTCTGGGAGGTTTAAATAGGTGGAACTGTCAGTGCAGAGGTAAAACTCATGCGCTGTTATGGGGAATTGGGTGAAATGGTCCCAATAAGTGGACTGATCACCAGCCTGGGCCTGACATCGTCCTCTTCATAGATAGATAGAAGTTGCAACTTAATTACCTCTAAATTAGTACGTTGTCAATAGAAGTGTATTAAACGGTTGGTTAGAAATAATTTCTTACCAATAGAATGTGATAATGATACTAATGAGAATGTCCTACCTTATGCAAGAGAGAGCGAGATGAAACTAGTAGCGTGACCACGCGCTGCCCTACAATTGTCTGTGCAAAATCACTTAAGTGTTGTGACAAACTGATCGCCTTAAATTTCACTTCTACCCTTACCTACCTCAGCTATTGGTAAGAACTTATTTTTGACTATTATGCACCTCTACTGGTTACGCGCTCGATGCTGTAACTACTGCAGTTACGATACTTACCAGGCAGGGCCGGATTTAGGGGGGGGCAACCGGGGCTACAGCCCCGGGGCCTCCACGAAAGAGGGGCCCCCACAATAGAGACTTCGAAATTTTTTTTTTCAAATTCCAACTAGTAAACAAGAGTAAAAATTTTTTTACGCTGTTTTCGCTTTTAGAAATTTTTCTTTCGCTGTTTTACCTTGCAAGTGGCAAGTGTGAGTTTTCTTTCTTTTTCTTGTCATCTTCAAAAACCCTTTGCCTGTTCATGGCTATCCACAATAGAATAAAAGTTGCCAATTCGATAAGGAATTGATAGTATATTCTGCGGATTTTAGCAGCCTATTCCCCCGTATTTGCGTGTCGATACAGCGGTACCCGTTTCCCCCGTTTTTTGTCTGTACGATCCGTCATTTTCAAAAATGAAAATTATAAAAAATAGGCTTCGAACTACGATGGGACAAAATCGTCTATCAAAGCTTTCTCTCCTGAGTATTGAAAGTGATCTACTCCGGGAACTGGATTTCAGCGAAATCATCAACGATTTTTCGGCGAAAAAAGCTCGGAAGAATCCGTTCGTTCACGCTAAAATTTAATTTCAGATAATCCTCGTTTCCGATTATATTTATATGTTTGTTAAATAATAAAATAATCTATACTTGGTTCCACAACAAATTATTTATTGAAAAAGTCAACTGAAAAAAATTGTCCCCTTTATTTGGAAAATAATTTGGGGCCAGGGGGCCTCCACTCCTCTGTTGCCCCGAAGCCTCTCGACCTCTAAATCCGGCCCTGTTACCAGGGTAGACAGAGCATCAATTAGACACAGAACCTTTAGCTCCACAGTTGACAATTCGATTTCATAAACGCGAAAGTTTGTTTCGTTTAAAAACTAAAGAACCATGGGATTTTAAGTCCCCGGTCGATCACTGTCTCCCAACATACTATTACTGGAATACACTTAATGGGATCCAGGATTCATAAAAATTTTATAATCCCTTTTCGTCAATAAACGTTTTTTTAACTGGTTTTATAATGACAAAACTGGCTTAGTCATACAGCGTGTAAGGGAAAGACATTCAACATCCAGTTTTTTTATTTATTTTCAGGTGACAACAAACGGTGTTAGAAAAGGAAGCGAGTTGTTTTCCATCCCTCTTTTATTCTTTATTATATTGTTACACTTGACGAGATAGGCTGGAGAAAACTGTGATAATGGTAATAAGAATATGTAATAGACGCAGGTAAAAATTCGAGTTGATCACTTATAAATATAAAATGTAAGAGACTGAAAGTATTATGTATCTTTATTCTACCATAAAATATGTTTATATGTATTCACCCGATAAATGTGCCTTTTATTTTAAAGGTTACCACGAACGTAGCTCGATTTCTTAAATTTTATATTGGCGTTTATATTATTCTAAAGGAGCAAAATGCATTTTATATCTCAGTCGATCGTTTAGTACAGTACACAAGGATTACAATTGTAAGTAAGTATTAAAATGTTTTTAATTAGAAACTTGTTTAATTTCTTACTAGTTGTGCCTTGGCATTTCATCTCCCTGACCTTTTTTATCCCCATTTCGCAAGTCAAAACTTATTCTACTGCGTTACTTCTCATTCAATTCTTACCAGTTTTTAAAGAGATGGTATTTTTAAATCATTTAAACCTTCGCGTGCTTTTTGAACACATGGTACACCATGATACCATGAGATTTGTATCGCACGCGGGGTAAACAAGCACGCGACAGTTAAAGGTATTCCGTTGACGTTTCTAATAACCCTAAAGAAATTATTTTCGTTGAAATATCCGCTCAGGTCATCATTCCCATGGGAAGTCGGAAAAATTTAGCCTATGTTACTCAGCATTCTAATGGTGAAAGAATTTTCGAAATCGGTTTTGTAGCTTTTAAGCTTATTCGTTACAAATAATACCAGTGTAGATAGGTGTGTGGCGTTTACTTCACCGACAAGAGCGCGGCTCTTTTTAAGAAGAATAATTTAGTCACCCAAACTTTAAAAAGAAAACGCCATACACTCAAAGACCCACACTAAAGTTTACCCTTGTGTCGTGGTCCCTCGGAACACACATAAAGATAGACACAAACACCCATGACACGAGAACAAACATCTGCTTTTTACATAAATATTTGCCCCGACTAGGATTCGATAAAAAAATGAGACAACACGCATTCTAGATATCACATATGAATATTTATTTACTTGTAATGATATAGATATAGTTTATGATACAGCGTATAATAAATAAGGTACATTGTGAACCGCTACACTCGTCATAACGTCGTCGAGGAGACTGACACCACCACCAGCTGGCGGCAGAGCGCTGGAACAAAACAATTCACTATTATAATAATAAATAATTAAATAATAAAAATTATAAATAAAAAAAGCCATACACTCAAAGGCCCAAACTACGGTTTTCTCTTGTGTCGAATAACCTTCGGAAAACACATAAAGACAGACACAAACACTCGTGAACAAATATTTGCTTTTTACACAAAAATTTGCCTCGACTGGGATTCGAACCCAGGACCCGTCGATGAAGAGGCAGCGCCACTACCACTCGACAAAACCGGCCGCTTTACTTCTTTTCTTACAAGATAAGGTGGCAAGTCTTCTTATCATATAGGTATAGTCAAGTGTTAGCGAGAACTTGGCTAACCCTGGTGTCAGAGTTTTCAAACCATACAATGTCCTCTGAATTGGTTTTAAAGACTGTAGTCAATCGATAACAGCCGGGACCGACAGCTTAAAGTGCCGTCCAAAGCACGAAACCGCTCGTGAAAAATTGCTACTTTGGTCACCTATCGGGTTTCCTGCTTCTGTGTACGTCGCTTAACCTCACTGAGCGATTGACTACAGTCGTTAAAACCAAGTTAGAGGCCATTGTGCGGTTTGAAAACTTATGACACCAGTAGTTACACACTTGACTCTGCCTACACGATAAGATTGATAAGAGAAGATCGGGGAGAAGGAATATAGTGAAAATTATTAGAATAGGGGTCCCGGTTATTATTGATTAATTACAGTCAACAAGTCGAAGACCATTCGATGATTAGAATATAATAGAAAAAAATATTTATTTTATAGGACATTCAGGATGCCACTTAAAAACAAGTCAAGATTACATGAAATACATACAAACAAACATTAAAGGATTTAAATACATACATACGTATTCGTTCTATTGACCCTACTGACTCTACGCCTATTCGTAAAGGTGCAGTCTTCCCCAGAGTAGAAAAGGCAAGAAACTCTGAGGGTGCTCTTTTTAATCGCATTACAAATTTTCTTATTTTCTAATTTTAACTAATTCTGAAATAACTCTAGAGCTGTGTCAAAACTATACAGGGTGGCCGGGAAGTTGACGTTTAAAAAAAAAATTTAGATCCCTCGTGTCGTGGGGTATCCGAAACATCCCTATGTATGTTCCGCGATTTTTTGTAGTTTTCGAGTTACGATTTTTTTTCTGAATTTTCGAGAAATTTCGACCTGACCCGTTTAAAAATTTTTTTGAAAAAAAATTTGAAGACTTTTTCGTGTTTTTTTTGCAACTGAATCTTTATGAGTTGTTCTTTTATGAATAAAATAATCAGCTTCGCAACTTTGATAAAAGTTATGAAAATTTTGGTGAAAAGTGAAAAAATTACGTTCGGTGAATTGTGACTTAAATTTTCAACTTTAAATTAAAAATCAAAACAGGTGACTCCATGGCTTCTAAGTGGGCCTAAAGAATGCGCCATGCTCTCAGTTTTAATAATAATAGTAAAAAAGTGGTACTTAAGGGGCTACTTTTGCTAATATCGGTCTTCAAAGACAGCAAGGTGGAAAATTCTTGAAAGTAGCCAACTGAATTTAAAAAATGTTTTTGGTGAATAAAATAAAAAATAAAACACATTCATGTTTCTTAATTAATTTATTCACAGTAAGTTTTCAAAATTACGCCCTCCCACTGAAATATACAACCTACATCTACGTAATCCCAAATAAAAAAATCTATGGGGTTAAGATCAGGCCACGCTCGCCTGATCTTACTTCAAAGAAATAACCTACGCAAGAGAAGCTTCGAGTGAAGAAGAAATGAGAGCGAAAATTCGTGAAGCCGAAAACACCGTTAAAAATAACCGTGAAGGGTTTAGGCGGTTAAAACATATTTTTTTACGTAGATGTAGGTTGTGTATTTCAGTGGGAGGGCGTAATTTTGAAAACTTACTGTGAATAAATTAATTAAGGAACATGAATGTGTTTTATTTATTTATTTTATTTTTATTTTTATGAAAACCTAAATTATTAAAATCAGTCAAATAAACCGCCCCTTGTCATCCCTGGTGCAAAGGTGCCCATAACACTTGCGGCATTACCACGTTGAATGGCAATGGACAACCTTTGCACCAAGTATGACCCGGAGCGGGGGTCAAAAAAAAATCGATAACTAATTAAATGTACCTAGTTTAAGACTATTTGTTGGAATTTATTTTATTCACCAAAAACATTTTTTTTATTCAGTTGGCTACTTTCAAGAATTTCCACCTTGCTGTCTTTGAAGACCGATATTAGCAAAAGTAGCCCCACTTTTTTACTATTATTATTAAGTAGTAAGTTCCACTTTTTTACTATTATTATTAAAACTGAGAGCATGGCGCATTCTTTAGGCCCACTTAGAAGCCATGGAGTCACCTGTTTTGATTTTTAATTTAAAGTTGAAAATTTAAGTCACAATTCACCGAACGTAATTTTTTCACTTTTCACCAACATTTTCATAACTTTTATCAAAGTTGCGAAGCTGATTATTTTATTCATAAAAGAACAACTCATAAAGATTCAGTTGCAAAAAAAAAACACGAAAGTCTTCAAGTTTTTTTTCAAAAAAATTTTTATACGGTTCAGGTCGAAATTTCTCGAAAATTCAGAAAAAAATCGTAACTCGAAAACTACAAAAATCGCGGAACATACATAGGGGTGTTTCGGATACCCCACGACACGAGGGATCTAAATTTTTTTTTTAAACGTCAACTTCCCGGCCACCCTGTATACACTAAAACTATATACACAAGGGTTAGTCAGGTTTGCTACATACTGTTCAGAAAGGAAGGCCCGACAGCAAAAAGTGACCGATTATCTCATCGCTATATTGTTTTACGATGACAATTCAGGAAAGTCAAATCTAAAAGCCTAATTCTTTATAAATCCCAATGGCCGATGAATGAAACGTGCCGTACCGGACTGTGTGAGCGTGTGCGTGAGCAGCACGTCGGCCTGCAGCGGCGGCGCCACCAGCTGCAGCGGCGTGACGTCACGCGCGCCCTCCGACCCCTCGCCCCCCGCCGGCCCCGGCGTGACGTCAGCCCCCTCCCGCCAGCCCGTGTCGCCCGCGTCCGCCGCGCCCCAGCGGGACAGCTCCGCGCGGGCCGATACTGCGTTCTGGAATGAAAATAACATATTTATTTACATAAAGTAGTCCCAAAAGTACGTAAAGGATTTGAATTTCGGGCTATTTTCTAAATATTACTATGGCGGGTTAAAAATTGACATAATTATGTCATCTTGATTATTTATGGAGTGTTTCACAATAAAAAGAGCGCATAGAAATTGTACAAATATTTTATGAAAATTCAAATTTAATTACAAACACGTTGAAAGGTGTATACGAGGAAAATTCGCTTCGATCGCGTGCCACATGATCGCGAATTAATTTCTTCGAGGCTATCAAAGATAAGGTCTAAGCCGACGATCCACAATACATAAACGACTTGAAAAACAATAATCGTGAAATTGTCATGAAAAAAAATCGACATTTGCAAAAATGTCCGTAGCAGCCATTTAGCAGATATCTATTTAAATAAAATTGTACAAGTCTCTTCTTTACAATATAATAAAACCACGAAAAATTTCCAGTACATTTGCGTTTTCTTGAAAATATAGTAGATTTTACAACAAGTGCACAAAACGAGTCATTTTTATCCGAAACTTATAGCAGCCCGAGCCGAAGGCGAGGGCTAATAGTAACGTCGAGGATAAAAATGGTTTTGTGGACGAGTTATAAACTCTGCTTTTCACTTCGATTGCGAGGAAATAATAAAATAACATATAATAACAAATTTTATCTTTAAACTTCTGATTATTTTGGCTGTATGAAGTTTTCTATGCCTTACTATAGACCCATTTATGAGTAGATCACTTTGTGCACTAGAGCACAAAATGCGCTTTTGTGCAGCCTATAGTAGATCGTTTTGTGCTCTAGAACACAAAAACCGATTTTGTGCAGCCTATAGTAGATCGTTTTGTGCTCTAGAACACAAAAATCGATTTTGTGCAGCCTATAAGCTGCACAAACAAGCACTTTCCGAGCATGAGTAGTGAAAATCATCTTTTATTTGTGAGCGCTCCTATTATGTACTGTTTATACACAAGTAATGGGAAGCGGCGATCAAAGCAACGTTAAAATGAATCTTAATAGCTACGGAGCAAAGGTTTCTTTTCGTCCGTCTCTCCGGCTCCACGGATCTCTTCGTCTTTCTTTTTCGGAAAAAAAACCTTTGCTACGTAGCTGTTAAGATTCATTTTACGTTGCTCTGATCGTCGCGTCTCGTCGCTTGTTTATAAACAGCGTCTAAAGGCCCGCGCCACTCAAATATTCGAATGAAAATCTCACATAATGATGAAGATATCACATAAGCATGCAGATAAAGCACAACTATAAAATAAAAATTTTTTGTCTAACTTTCATGACACTTACACTTTTTTTTATCTTATTAACTTATTAAAGGATGCTATTGACCAAAAATACACACGTATTTACAAATACTCCTTACCCACGAATACACACATAAGCTAATGTAAATATTTAAATATTTAAATGATATAATATTGTAAATATTTAAATTTTAATTTTAATTTTTTATTGGCAAACCCACATTAACAAAAATTTATAAGGTTTCCCAAAAGTTGCTCAGAGATACCTAAAAATCAAACTGTCAGTAAACCAAAAGAAAAACCAAATGAGATCTTACCCCTGCGTTCTCTTGGGGGCTTTCCACTGCGTATTTTCCCTCGGTGAAGTTCGTGAAGGCGGGGTCAGTGGCCAGGTCCAACGTGCGGTCTATAACTGTACACGTAAGGTCTCGAGCACTGTCCACTATGAGGTAAGACCTCTCCATGTCTTCTACGTCTGTTGCCGGCTTTGGCGTGTCCGTCTGTAATCAAAAAGAAACTGAGGAAAGAGAGAATTGATCGGCGGCCATCTCGTGACGTGAGAGCGCCAAAATTATGGCACGACGATTTACAATAACATTAAAACGTACCATATTTTGCTCCTGTAAGAATATTTATTGTAAAATAATAAATTAATAAAAATAAAACGCCATACACTCAAAGGCCCACATTAAGGTTTTCCCTTGTGTCGTGGGTCCCTCGGAACACACATAAAGACAGACACAGACACCCATGACCCGAGAACAAACATCTGCTTTTTGCACAAATATTTGCCCCGACTGGGATTCGAACCCAGGACCCGTCGATCGAGAGGCAGGGCCACTACCACTCGACCAAACCGGCCGTCAATTGTATTGTACAATAAAGGATTAACATACATACATACATTGACATATTATTTCCATTTGTCAAATGTTAAATTGCATTTGGTATAATGTAATCATAAAATTCACAATGTCTTAAGTCTTTATTAAAATAAACATGGATTTATTACATTGTTTTTTTTTCTGTGTGTAACAAACATTGTACAGAGAGAGTCCATTTTTACTCCATTTTCGTTGCAAAACCGCTCTCATCGCAATGGCACAAGTGCACGCTTGTGGTAACCTGAAGTGCGGCCCTCGGTTCAAACGAAGTTAGCACACATAGAAAAAACAGTAAATAGATTTTATATTCCTTTGCCTAAAATAAAACACGTACCTGCAACTGTCGGGTAGGGTCTATAATAGTGGCGGTCCGGTCCCCGAGCGCGTCGCTGACGAGGTAGGTGGTGGCGCGCGCGGCGTCCGTGATGACGTAGGTGTCCCCCCCCGAGCCGCACGCCGCCTCCTCGTACGACGAGTTGTTGTCGGCGCACGACAGCTCGTCGAGGGCGTTGTCGTTCGGGAAGGTGTGGCTTTGAGACAGAATCTCTAGTTTGTCTTTTGCTGTAATTGTTTTATTGTTTGTTAGAGACGGGGTGGATAGAGATTTAATAATCTTAGACTATTTCTTTAAAACATTTTTTAGAGTATTTTTAATAATGATGTCTATAACAGGAATACCATAATTTTAATAAAGAGTAAAAAAACTTAAAAACCTACATTCAATTAATTTCTTTCACTAACATGACTTTAAATTATCTTTTACTCATTTACTATAAATTAAACGAATACACTAAGTATAATACATATCTGTCTCTATATCAGAATAAAATGTATCACCACGTTTAGTTATCCTTCTTAAAAATATTATATGATAAATTATTATAGATCGATTCTGTTGTGTCAATCATTATTTCAATCAAGTCGTAAGCTACAATAAAGAGACTGTCGATAATAGGGCCTCATCGAACCACAAGACCCTATAATCGACACAACATGCCATCATTGTATTTATTTTATGGGGCTTATTATATATTTCTTTAAATTCAACACAGGTTACTTATGACAAAATTGTCTAGTTTCATGAGGAGAATCACTTCTAAAAGTTTCGCAAACTAATTTAAAGTGACCCCGTTATAATAATTTGGTAGTCAAGTCAAATTCAAAATAATTTCATAGAACATTCAGGATGTTAGTTAAGTCAAAGTTACATTAAAAGCAGGGGGGTGTCACTCCTTTGTTTAGGTATGTTCTTGCGGCGGGCACACTGAGTATGTCAGCGAGCGCGGGCTGCTACTCGCCGCGCGCGCGTGAGCCGCGTTGTTCGTGAGTTGAAAAAAATAGTAAGTGTACCGACTTATTATAACAATATTAAAACCAGATAGAAATACGTTTTGCCATGACAATAGTCTGTAGGTGTCGGTAGTTAGTAGGTAAATAGGCTAGGTATCAAATAACGTGGTTGGTTATGTTAACTTGTGTTTTTACTTACTACACTTCCTAACTAAAGTTACTCTTGATTTAAAAGCAGTATTATCTTACTTAATTAATTTCCATAATAATTTTACCTCTTAATCGGCGGCGAGTGTTAACCCTGAGCTCTTGTCGCGAACGCGGCATCGAGTCGGCGGCGGTGCGCAATAGAATATGAACGCTAGCGGCTGACTATAAGTTTCAGTTTCTCTTGCAAGCCTGTGCCGCTTGCAATAGTAGGCAATTTTTTATGCCTAAAGTTAACTTTTGTTAGGGAGTGAGACTTCTGTACGTTAGTACTATTATTTATTCTGTGTTAAAAGATTTAAATACATACAAACATATTCGTTCTTTTCACTCTACGCCTATTCGCAAAGGTGCAGTGTAGTGTTATGTACACGTGTGCGTACGTATACGTAGATGTGTGCGTACGTATACGTAGATGTGTGCGTACGTATACGTAGGTGTGTGCGTACGTATACGTAGGTGTGTGCGTACGTATACGCACTGGTGTCCGCAGGTGCACGTACCGAGGTGGTGGTGGTGCAGCAGGCGGCACAGCGCGTACCCGCGGCACGGCGCCGCGCGCGACACCACCACGCGGCCCCAGCCGCCGCCCACGTCTGCACGGACAGACACACACATAAACAAACATAATACAGGGGCATTCATTTCAGATCTCACTTTTAGGTCAAAATGTCACCTTAACATTGTTAACCCCGTAATATGGTAAAACTGAAAACTAATATTAACAGTAATATTGATACAATGCGTACAAATAGACAATCTTACTGCTTGACTGCAATTTCTTACAGGCAAACGTATGGTGCAAGAGTGATATAAAATGAAATGTGACTACGTAACTTTTATAAATATACGGCTTTCGAAGCCGGAATTTACGATGGATATTTGTTAGATAAAATTAATTTATTTAGATTCAACTTGAGATATTTCTAAAATGAAACTATTTAAAATTAATTTTGATTGTTAAAAAGAAAGCTTACCTTCATAAGTGTTGACCGCGCTGTCATTAATATTAGCCCCAAGCATTTCATGCTCTTCAGTTCCGTGCTCTATGAACACGTCCTGAAAAAGTAACAATCGCGTATTTTAAAATATAAATTTAAAAATAAATAATATAAATATGTAAATTGATTTCTTATTTTTTTCTTTTTTTTGGCTTTAAGCTGTAATTTTGCTTTTACCGACAAATTCAAAAAAACATTCGAAATCTCGTTTATGATGTACACAAGGATTAAAGCTGACCTATTTGAATGTGTTTGTTCAAGTAAGTAGGAAAGTCAAGTTCGCCACACACTTGACTATACCTATACGATAAGAAGAAGTAGGAAAGTTGGTATGGAACATAATTTATTTTTATACACTTTAGTTCGGATGAAAATAAAACAGATACAAGAAGAGAGACAATACAGGGTATAAGGGACCGCTTAGCAAATACTTAAACGGTGGACCCATTACTATGATCGACTATATGTAATTATTTTTTCCCGGAAACGTCAAATTAAGGGGTTAAGGAGGTTACTTTGGCCGCACGCAATGTATTTACTTATTAAAGGCTATTTGACAGTATGAACATTTTTGTGATGATTTGCTTTAAATGCATAAAATGAGGGTTCTTCATGTAATTCAAATAAGTTTTAATACAAATTATGATAATTGATTATCCAAAAAACACTTAAATAAGTTTGGCTTTTTGTTTCTTGTGACGTCACTCACAAAGCGCGACGCCATATTGCTAATTAAAGCGTTTCGGCGGCTTATTAGATTTTTTAATTTTTATTTGCAATTTTCTTACGAAATTCGCATTTTTTTTTGAGAAAATACTTTAGGGAACTTCCTAACCGCAACCAAGTAATTCAAGATAGAAATTAGAAATCTGTCGAATAGCCTATTGTTATTATTATATTATAATGATTACCTTGGGCGGGTTGTTCTTGTAGTGCAGCGATATCTTGCTGAGCTCGTGGTCGAGGTCGGCCAGCGCCGCCGCGTGCCGCGCCGCGCCCCCGCCCACCCCCGCGCCCACCGCACCCACTCCCGCGGCCGCACCACCCACTGACTGCAAGTGCACATACAACATAAATACTTCAACTGGGCGGAAGCTCATGACTTCATTCCCGTGGGAATTTCGGGAATTAATTATATACATATACCTTCCTTTTGAATCTCTCCATCTATTGGTGAAAACCGTACGTAAATCAGTTCAGTAGATGTTAAGTTCATCGCGCTCACACAGACAGATAGACGAGCTCCCGTTGCACGAAACCCTACCTCACGAGGTTTTATACAAGTAAAAAAAAAATTACTTCTTCCAGGATATGCGATGGCAAACTACTAAAATCCAGCGCTCCTAAGTAGTATCTATCACTACATTACATTTTTGAGCTGCCACCTCGTGAGGTAGGGTTTCGTGCAACGGGAGCTCGGTCTAAGATAGACTTTTGGATTAAAATAGCAGAATTTGGTTTGGGTTGTTGGTTAGACTTTGAAGCATCAGGAGGTCTAATCCAGGAGGTTCAAGTCCCATTCGCCCAGCAATTCTTTCATTCCCTTAAAAAATCCCTTAGGAAGCCTATTCTACATATTGCACTTTAAAAATAAAATTCATTACAAATTACTATTTCCCAATTTAACTCTGTTATTTGATCTAAACTGTCTTTATCGAAATGAATGACGTCATATCGCCTTACCTTATGTTGCGACAAGCCGCGGTGGGTGGGCGACAACGCGGGGCTGTATTCTAGGGGTGACTGGGGGGACACTGGGCCCTGGATTTAACAAAAAATAACATAAGGAATACTTGTAATAACTCGAACCATAAATTAATAACTCAAAATTTCAAGAAATTTTTTAGCCTCCGACTTTTATCACGGCTGAACCAATTTTGATGAAACATAGCCTCTTAGATGGTTTTTACAATCTCGATCACGTCAGCTTTTACAAGAAGAAAACTGCATCGAAATCGGACCATTCGTTAGAAGAGCTACGATGCCACTGACAGACCCACAGATACCCAAATAATTATAGGGAAAGAAAAAATAAAGTTCGGCTCGAATGGGACTTGAACCCGCGACCCCAGGATTAGATCTCTTGGTGCTCTAATTATTTGTGAGTGAAATACACACGTCAAACTTATAACATCCCTCTTTTTTTCGGGGGTTAAACCGAATCACACGTCTCTGTAAATATCACGTAATTTTTTCCACTAAAAACAGTGCTAAATTGCGAAAAAGCTGAGTTCAAATAACTAAAATTGAAAAACTTTTCACTAGGAACAAAGATCGAAAAAAATCGTTCTGATAAGTATATACTTATTACTCACGCTATTGGAGATAGAGGCTAGTTTGTGCTGCAGAGACAGCATGTACTCGCTGTACGACTGGGTTTTGTTCGGCGTGCTCGGCTGCGATGACCCCGTCGAGTTCACATTCGTCATGCCTGAATCAAAAAACAAAATTAATTAATAAACATTAAAAAAATGTTCGGGACAACTAACTACAGCTTATACTGAAATTGAAATATAATTATGATATACTAGCTTTCCGTCTGGGACTTCGTTCCCGTTGGAATTTGGGAAAATTATGTAGCCTGAACTAATCCAGGGTGTCAGCTAACTACATAACAAATTTTATCAAAATTGGTCCAGCTGTTTGAGCACGAAAGAGTAACAAACATCCATGTATGGAGGTAGCTGACACCCTGTATTAACATATAGGCTACATCTATACATATAATAAAGAGGAAAGATTTGATTGTTTGTTTGTTTGTTTGCATTGAATAGGCTCCGAAACTACTGGACCGATTTAAAAAATCCTTTCACCATTTGAATCCTATATTATCCGGGATGGACATAGGGTACATGATTTTCCCGAATTCCCACGGGAACGAAGCCCCGCGCGGGAAGCTAGTATTTTCATAAATTCCCACGGGAACGAAGTCCCGGGTGGAAAGCTGGTAATAAAATTTGACTATACCTACACGATAAGAAGAAGAATAAAATAAACGAACCTGCTATCTCCATATCCACAGCTCTCCTGGCCAGCGCGTTGTGTACGGCTCGCTGCGCTATGACCTGCCCCAGATTCTGACTCATCAGCCCCAAGTTCTGACCGCCGATGCTCAGGTTCTGAGCCGCCAAACCTAGGTTCTGACTCCCCATGAGATTCTGACCGCCTAGTCCTAGATTGGTGTTTGTTAGACCTGTATTTTTCAAAAATTAAACACATTATTGTTTATTTACTTATAGAGTAATAAATAATCACGATAATTTCGTCCAGAAGCTTATTTATTCATTAAAAACAATGCAAAATTACAATACCAAAAATTATTTGTCCACACACACGCACTGGTTACCTGGTGACCTATAGTAGAGGTTTAATTGAATTGAACTCATCTTCTAAATATATAAAAGGAGAAACTGACTGACTGACTGACTGACTGACATATCAACGCACAGCCTAAACGGCTAAACGTAGGAACTTAAAATTTGGAAGGGACGTAGCTTAGGTACCGTAGAGGTGCACTAAGAAAGGAATTCCCGAAATTCCCACGGGAACGGGAATTAGCGGGAAAATCCTTTTGTATGAAAAATCTAAACCGCTTAAGTTAGACGCTTGAAATTTGGCATGCAGGTACCTTAGTAAACTTAAAGCTTAGTTGCAACAGGATATTGCAAAATTCCCACGGGAACGGAAGTTAGCGGGAAAAATCTAAATCACGTAAGATAGATGTTTTCAATCTGTGTACTCTGTACAAAAAACAATTAACACGCAAACGAAGTTGCGGGCATCAGCTAGTTTCAGATAAAAATCATCCATAAAAACAAGATAATCAAAAAATAAAAAGAAGTGTCCAATAATTATAAAATGTCAACTATATACAGTACAATATGCATTATTGCACCATATACAATATACCTAAGGCACCAGCCCTCCACAAATACTGTAGTAAATTACATATGTAAAATGTTTCATTATGAACCTTCTTGTTATTTTGTGGTGTGGTAGTAAATAAAGTTTTATTTGTATTTCGGTAATGGAGGGTAGAACAATATTTTTTAGACGTAATGTTGCAAGTAATCGTCACTATACGAAAAACTACTAATTTTAGTATGACATTATCTCAAATGGAACATTTTTTTTTAAATTTTATAATGCAGCTTAATAACAATACCAAAGCAACCGTCATTTTATTAATCCTCTTCAAGGAGGAGGACTACTCAATCCTTGAAATGTTAAAACAAAACAAAAAAATTAAAATTACATAATGACATGACATACCTCTGTTATTGGTGAGGTTCTGATGCATAAGGTTGTGATGCAGCGGCGCGGGCAGCACTAATCCCAGCCCGTAGCCCCCGCCCACTGCGCCCACTGTCCCCGCGCCGTACGCCCCGCCCATACCCGCCATACCCGCTCCGCCCATGCCCATAGGGTACGCTGGCTGTGGCGCTGGAATTACACAATACATAATGGGTAGCAGACAACCCAGCATACAAAAAACATGGGTGGATAATTAATTTAAGGTATAGTATTGGTTAGGATATAATAATATTGATAATCGTATAACTATGTTTGTAGGTAGTTGTATGATAATATCAGTAGTTTTATGTAGTTATACTTGCACCCACTTATTTTTTTATACCCAAAGGTTGCCAATAAGATGTTGCTTTTTAGCAATGGGGCCGCCTTTTGTAGTCTAAGATTTCTACTTTTGCCTACTTTTGTTATTTATTTATATCAGTTTAAAGAGTATAATATTAATTGAGGGAACAGACTGTACCTATGCACAAGTATATCTATGGACAGGTTGTATATCTAATAAAGGATTTTTCATAAGGATTTTAGGTAAAAACGTTAATACTTCTATAAATATCCAAGGTTGTCAACAGGTAAAATTGTCTATAGGTACAAAATTGGGTTACCACTATGTCTACGATATTAAAGTAACGTTACTTTAGTAGGATTTATAATTTTTCAATAGAACTAACGTAATTATACCCTGTGTCAGATAGGAAGGCGCAAAGTGGCTATGACGCTACAAAATAGCTGGCACGAATCTAGTTTATTATTTTGTTAAAGCACATTACCCATCTAATTTAGAAGGATTATACTGTTTGTATTACCCTGTCAAATTAAATCTATGCGATGGTGTACTACACAAGCGTAGTTACATACTTTAGATAAAAAATAGCCGCTTCACACTTAAAGGCCCATACTAAGGTTTTCTCTTGTGTCGTGGGTCCCTTCAAACAAACAAAAAGACAAACATGAATATCCATGACATGCGAAAACAAATATTTGCCCCGAATGTAGTAACATCCTGAATGTTCTATGAAATAAAGCAATTTTGACTTTGAACTATCATTAAGAATTTAAGACATGATTTTTACACTTAGAGTTTAAGTTTAAATCTAAGACGCCTGAAGATGATGTAGTCGAAGCCAGTAGCATAAGAATATCAAATAAATAAGTGTAACTCGTGTAAAAACCATGTCTTTATAATATGGAGATTAAAGTTCCATCAAGAAACAACAACACAAAGTGTAAACTACATTTGAACTATCAAACAAGAGGCAGCGTCACTGCCACTCGACAAAACCATTAAACTTATTTCGAAGTATAAAAGTCACTTTGCACCTTCCCATCTGGCGTGAAGTATAGTAAACTACTCACCCATAAAATCGTTGGCCGTGGCGAGCATGGGCTGGTAGTACCGCGGCGCAGCGTACACGGGCAGGCGGCCCATCGCGACGGCTAGGCAGGCAGTTAGTCACAGTGCGACACTCAGTATACGATTATACATCTTTATACTATGTTATTGGATAGGGCCCTCAATTAGGTATCCTAGTTTTTATTTTTATTTTGAAGTTTATGAATAGTAGCGCTTTAAGGTGCGTATTCAAAAGTCAAAAGTGTTTATTTCATTGAACATATAAAATGATACTTGAACACGTCAATATTATGAATTACATTAGCACTTTTGACTTTGCGCCTAATCGCGCAGGTGCAGTCTTCCTCAGGAGAAGAATAGGCAAGAAACTCCGAGGGTCGCTCTTTTTAAGTCAATCATATAAATTTTCTTACTTTTAATTTTAATTGAATATTACAGAACGCAACTCTGACTCTGATCTATATTTGAGTAGCAGTCGTCTTTGATAGTGAGAGAAAGAGGCGATCAATACTAAAGTATCGATTAAGATTTGAGTCTCCAGAATTACCGGCATTGCAGCTCTGTTGTAACATTAAGCTGAGCCAAAGCCCATTCACCGGCACAGTACACGACTCTCTCGTAATCTAACCTAATAATAATAATAAACGCTACACACTCAAAGGCCCACACTAAGGTTTTCCCTTGTGTCGTGGGTCCCTTGGAACACACATAAAGACAAACACAAACACCCATGACCCGAGAACAAACATCTGCTTTTTACACAAATGTTTGCCCCAACTGGGGATCGAACCCAGGACCCGCCGATCAAGAGGCAGCGTCACTACCACTCGACCAAACCGGCCGTCTGTATTACCATATTTTTTTACCATATAGTTTGATTTTTTTTGTAATTCTTTACGTTGATTGTTCGTGTACTGTGATTATGTGAATAAATGTTTTATCTATCTATCTATCTAATACGGGCCTCGATCTTGATCTATACTTAAGCATTGATCGTTTCTTTCTCGTACTATCAAAATGACAAAGATGACTGCTTCTTAAGTATAGAACACAGCCTAAGTCGCGTTCAGTAATACAGACCTAAGTCTATACTCTTACGAGAATGAAGTGTTATCGCGCATCTTAGGAGTGCAGTGAACAAGAAACTGGGATGGATACCTGATTGAGGGAACCGATTGTACACGGTGGCAAGGAAACTAAAAGACAAATTTCCCTGGGCATATTACACATATTACGTCACACACAACTTCGACTTTTTAAACCCCTCCCCCCCCTATGTCACGCTTTTTTGGTATCCCTTTAACATGTACTGTCACATTTGGTATGACCCCCCCCCCCTCCCCCATACGCTGTGACGTAATATGTGGATGACCCATTATGGCCATTCATGTAAAAAAATAACTTCCCCTTTTATTTAAGACAAGTTATGATCTTAAATAAACTAAAAAAGTTACGTTTTATCCAATGAATATTAAAACAAAGCACATCTATCTTATCTTATCTTATTCTTATATATATAAAAGAAAGTCGTGTTTGTTACAACACTTATAACTCAAGATCGGCAGGACTGATTTTGATCAAATTTGGTATGGAGGTAGCTGATACCCTGGATTAACACATAGGCTACATAATTTTCCGAAATTCCCACGGGAACGAAGTCCCGGGCGTAAAGCTAGTTAACGATAAAATAAGCACACCTATTTTAAAACAAGTGAAACAATTACTGTCAAAATAAAAAGTTATATTATTCCGAAACTCCTGAGCCCTTATCGTTCTTAGGGTGCGATATGTTTCTTCCTTAGGGAAAATTATTCAGTTTAGTAGGCCATAACGTTAGCTTACATTACACAATTCAATTTCAATGTCACCGTGTACTTTATACAGAAAAGAAAAAGGCACAGAGTCATACAGAGTGGTGTGCAAAGAAACCATGCATCTGAAACTCTAACTATACTGTAAAAGTATAAGAGACTTCTGTTTTTCCCATTAGAGACTAAGGTCTGTATTACAGGAGACTCAAGTCTTGATCTATACTTAAGTATCGATTATCTCTTTCTATTAAAATGACAAAGACGACTGCTATTAACACCCATATTCTTAGAAGTTAACTCGAGATTTCCTCGACTCAACTCAACCTCTGTCAAGGATTTTGACGTTTTTATTTGACACTTCCGTCCTCGAATTTACAATTTTCCTCAGTGGAGTCGAGGATGATTTGAGTAATCAATCGTCAAAGTTAAGGTACCTCGCGACCTACCTTAAGATATTCTTAACGCTTTATTCGATGCTTGAGCTTGTTGTATGCTACTTTTTCATATGAAAAATAAATTATTTTGAAGATTTCGTGGATTATCTTTATGATAATATATCGTTAAAGATTAATATCGAATAAAGATATACGCTAGCTAGTGCCATCTATCGTCGAGTAGCTGAATTGCCACGTTCGAGGAATCTTAAGGTGACAACTAAGACTACCAAATTCGAGGTCGTTTCGAGGATTTCCTTAGCCGAAATTGAGTGGAGGAAGTTTCGAGTTAACTTCTTAGAATACGGGTGCAAGTATAGGCCAGAGTCTGAGTCGTGTTCTGTAATACGGACCATAAATACATGGCTATAACTTGAAAGTAGATTAGTGTTGAACTACAGCTGATCTCATTGGGTGATTTTATTTATTTTCGCTCAAGTGTGGCTATTCCACTAACCAATGACTTCTCAGTACCAGCTGAATGACATTGGTGATAATTTTATCCGTTCAGGTGGGAAAATTCAGAAGTATCGAAAATTCGAAACATATGGCGACAGTCGCCCCAACCAGCAGCGCCACCGCCAACTGTACGTTAAGTGGCAAACTACATAGGGGCCGTCCATTAATCACGTGATGTTTTTATTAGCATCTTTTAACCCCCCCTCCCCCTTGGTGATACGTGGTGAGGTTTATGACTAACCCCCCCTCCACCACCCAAAATCACGTGTATTTTTTTGTGCCTACAAAGAATCTTGAAATTTTATGAATATTATCGTTAAATACAGGTACAAAGTATAATCTAATTTTATTCTGAAATAAAGGACCATTACAAAAATGTCTAGACGGAAAAGTTGCAGGTTTTTTTTGAATGGAATAAAAATAATATTAAAAGAAAGGTGTAATCATGCGAAAAACATATATTGTACTAACACATAAACATATTTAATATACATTGTCCTCGGACCACGGATTAGCAAGACTTTCTTCAACACTAACAACTGGATTAAGCATCTTGCAAGTTATTTGTTGGCACTGTGCTTTATTGAAGATCAACATCAGTTTCATCAAGCCACACTCACTACACGCCGGTTTTCGGTTTAGAAATCGCGCGTTTGACGAAAAAATATCTTACCCCCTTGTGATATTCGTGATTTTTGCTAAACCCCCTCAAACTCAAAATCAAAAGTGTCTATTTCATTGAACATATAAAATGATACTTGAACACGTCAATATAACAACGTGGCTACAAATAGTAATAAATAACTATTTATCTGCAACGCGCTTTCCGACGCTGTGTGATGTGTGTGTGTATTATTGTATGTATCAGTTTATTATATTATAGTATTATTCGTATGTATAAATATGTAGGTATTTAATATATTTATTTTTGTAGGATATAATAGGTAGACTAACTTAATAAGTTATTCAGTACACCCGCTATGATATTTCCTCTCTCAAATTCTTCTCTAAGATTGCCTGGAAGAAATTGCTGAAAGCGATAAGGCCGCCTTATTGTATATGCCTTGGGTTTATGCATATTTATTCTTATTTTTAGTTATTTTTCTGTTTGTGTGTACAATAAAGTATATTTGATTTGATTGATTTGATATGATGAACTTCCCCCCCCTTTCGAGCCTCACGTGATTAATGGACGGCCCCCTAGCAACTTAATATTCAGTACCAACTGAACTCGCCATTACCAAATGGCGCCCGCTGTCAAGGTAGTTGTCATCATATGTATGAGGTTTCGATAGTTCTGAATTTTGCCACCTGAATTATCACCATTGTCATTCAGCTGGTCATTGATTAGTGGAATATACCCCCTGGATAAAGAGCCTATGTCACTCTCCATCCTTCAAACTATCCCTAAATGCTTAATCTGTTGCACCGATAAGACGTGAAGGAAGGGCAAACAAACACATTTTCACATTTATGATAACTTTATATCGGCAAGGCAAGTTGTTGGTGAAGCATTTTTTAACTAAACTAAATTGACTTCCCATTGCACAAGTTTTACTTTTATTCATATTTCGACTTGTGTTCCTAAAGGAAAATATGTTCAGTTCAGTGTGCTAATCCACATTCTTAATGTTCGCTAACTGATTAAGGCCCGTGTTCACCAAAAATATAACCGACGGTTAAACTGCGGTTAGAAGCTAATCAAGACAAAATGTCAAAAAATATATATGAAAATGACATTGTCAAATCTCTGGTTAGCTGCTAATCGTTGGTTAAATTTTTGGTGAACACTGGCCTAAGTATTTTGATATATCGAAGAACCATTTAAGAGTTTCACAAAAATATTAAATAAAAAAGACACAGCAGCAGAGTACATTATTGATTGTAAAGTCAACGAAAATTGATAATGTGAAGTCAGGAATCTAAACCATTTTCCTCAAGGAACATGAGATTTAAAAATGAAAAAAGTTTCGCCCCTCCATACAATTCGAGCGATCAACCTCAGTATGAGAAGTCGAAACATTTTTTGGATTTCATATGAGTTTCTTAGAAGAAGTTGTTACTTCCTATATTTTCGTTATCTAATTTATAAGTAGCTCAATCTACAAGCTGAAATTTAATTCGTTGTATTCCCGCTAAATACTGATTTGCCTATAGCAGTACTACTGAAATAACAAATACAAAATAATAAATAACAAATAAAAAAATGTATAATTTAAAAAATCTTAACTCGAAAGTTCAGCTTTAGACGCACGAGCCGTAGAGTAACCGTTCCGTCCGCATCTTTGCGCGGTTTTCTCTCTCCCTCACTCACATCCCAGTCCAGTTAATGTTGGTTTGCAGTTTCATTCGAGTTTTTTTTTAATTTATAATTTTGACTTTATTTGGTTGTAGTAAAAAAATAATCCATAAAACAATTCTTCAATCGACATAACGTTATGTTTTTGCGGGAGTACAACGAATTAAATTTCAGCTTGTATAAGTTACTTTTGATTCTATTTCTTCTTTAATTTTAGAATTTTGAGTTTTAAGCAGGAACGTGAGTTCACACAGTGTTGTCAAATGTCATACACATAGGGTTCGGGGAAAGATACATGCTATAATAGTACTGTCGGCCGTGGACATTTTAATTACGAAAAAGGTTACCGTTTGCAGTTGTAATGTGTTATTTTTTACGCCATCACAGATACTAAAACTCAAGTCTTGAAGATCGCTACTGGCCGTAACCTGTTTTTTTGTTTCTTTTATCAAAAAAATTTTCGAAGTTACCCCATTATTTAGCTATTTTCGTGTTCTACAGCTTTGTACGATTACGATAGAAAAGTCGCAAGATCATGGAAAGTGGCCATATCCACAATCATTTAAGATCAGCTGAATTCAAGCCATTTTGATAATGTTTTTCTGAGTTACCATGTTAAATGTTTATAACTGTTAGTTGGTCCTCTGTACAAACTTCATACTTATTTTAAAACCGCTTTATATTCTACGACTCATTTAGGATTAGATGTGTAAATATACAATATAGGTTACGGCGGGAAACGATCTTTGTGACTGGGGTTTTAGGATTTATAATGGCGTATTAAATAACATATCACAACGGCAAACGGTAACCTTTTTGGTAATTAGATTGTCCACGGCCGACATATTTATAAAGGGATTCTACAAAACACAGATTATCTTTTCTACAGGCTAAAAGGTGTTGGGGAAAAATCATTGTAATGTCTGACCAGAATAAACATGAAACCGCACTAGGGGCCATTCAAGTATTACGTAAGCACTATAGGGGGCGCGGGGGGGGGGGTCTTTGCTTTGCTTAATTTTGATGACAAAGGGGGTGAGGGGGGTCTAGACGGTGATTATGTCAGCAGTAGTTTTTTTTTACACAAACGGTAGCCCACTTGTATAAAAAAAACTACTAAACAAAGGGCGTTTTCGGGAATTCCCACAAAATGTATATACCAATGTTTACTTAAGCATGGGAGGGGTAAGAGCTTTGCTTACTTTTGCTGACAAGAGGGTGGAGGCGTAAATAATTGTCATAAATCTGCTTACGTAACACTTGAACGGCCCCTAGATTGTGAAGAATTGTTCAACTTAACGTTGCGATTACTAAAGTATTGGGTGTTGCAAGGGAAAAAAGGTAAGGGTTGCCAGATGCAACAACAAATTTTAACACACAAATATGATCTAGAAAAAAGTATAAATTATATATGGATACATACAAGGTTGTCCGTTGTTCAGTAGACCGTTGCCCATAAGGTCAGGTTGAGGGAACTGAGGCTGATTGAGCAGACCAAGGAGATTCGGACCTGATAAGTTTTGTTGCTGGCTGGAAAATAAAAAGTCGTTGTTTGATTTAGAATTGAAATTGTGTCTAAAAACCTTGAATACTTTTTTCTAATTCAAAATAGCTTTATCTCATAGAATATTTAGGATGTTACTTAAAATAAGTCAAATTAATACATACAAACATATTCGTTCATGTAAGATGTTACATTAAGCCGTCCCGCGCTTATTTACGGCGCGTGCGATACAAATCTTGAACACACGAGTGTCCAAGAAGCACGCAAAGGTTTAAAAGATTTAAATGCATACATACATACATATTCGTTCTTTTGATCCTACTGACTCTACGCCTATTCGCAAAGGTGTAGTCTTCCCCACAGAAGAATAGGCAAGAAACTCCGAGGATGTTCTTTTTAATATCAATACAAAATTTCTTATTTTTTAATTTTATCTAAATCTAAAACAACTCACTTCATGATGTTCTGTTTGAGCAACATCCTCTGTATATTCTCAGGGTTGGGCAATGAATCAGGGACGAGTGGAGGCGGGGCCACAGTGGGCGGGGCCAGCCCTAGCTCCGCCCCTAGCGGGGTCCCCACTTGACTTAACCCTAGGAGAGGCGTGTCCGTAGTTATCTGAAGGGGCGTCGTCAAGTTACTTTGTAAAGGATTTAACAAATTAGGATGAATTGTTACGTTGTTCTGAAAGTTCGCCGGTAAGGTCTGTGGCACAGACGGTATTGCAACAGGAGCCGCAGATATTTGATTCAAAATCGGATCCGATTTCAGCTCCATAGCTCTGTGATCCGTTAGGGTTTGTGGCGTGTGGGATTGTTGAGCCGGGGGAGCGTATTGGTGCGTAGGAACGAAATTCTGTTGCTCGGTTTTGGTGTCTGCTCCGTTGGTTTCTAATTTCTTCTCAAGTTCGGTTATCACAGTTTTGTCTTGCGGTTCGTCCCCGCGGTCGACTACAGGACTGACTAGAAAGCGGGAGATCTTCCGCGACGGTTTTGTGGGTTTTTCTTTGCCGTTATGTGATTCTGCGCTGCCTGAACGCTCTGGCGCTGTCGAGCCGCCGTCTGATTGATTTGAACCTGCGTAATTTAGAAAAAAAATTTAGTAAATTAGTCATTTAATTTAGTTTTAATATTATTTATTAGGTTTGCTAACGGTTAATACATTATTACCTTCTTAATATTACATCTATGTAAACTCCGCATGCATAAATATTACGTAATAATAGGAGGTGGTTTGTAAGTAGTTGAAAACTTTGGGTAATCTCAGATCCAGAACAATTGAGGTGTCGCTGCCACTGTTTCTTTAGTCGTCTCTTACGACACCTACGGAAAGAGATGGGGCAGTGTTATTCTCAATACACACACGGTAAACAGGACATTGTCAACTCGGACCACGCCAACATAAAAGTAACACACTCATAGATTAGGCAGCGGTAATATCCGACGATATGGTACATGCATAGACTTGGCAGAGGCGGTTTTAGGTAGTTCACGGCCTCATCATAAGACAACTAAGACCATTCCAACATGAAAGTAAAACTGACTCACCTATAGACGAGGCAGTGCTAATCTTCCTCGATATAGTGTCTATAGCGAAGCCTTGACAGGGACGGCATTAGGCGCTTCGACGAACAGAGACAACTCGAACCACGCTAACATGAAGCTATAATTAGCCCACCTATAGACGAGGCAGAGCTCATATCCCTCAATATGGTACTGCGTAGGCTTGGCGGATGCGGTTTAAGGCAGCTAACGGGCGGCCTCATCATGAGACAACTCGGACCATTCCAGCATGAAAGTAAAATTAGCTCACCTATAGACGAGGCAGTGCTAATCTTTCTCGATATAATATCTATATGCGTGGGCTTCACAGGAACGGTTTTAGGCGATTCGACGAGCAGGCTCGGCCACATCATGAGTAATTTCGGACCATGTTTACTTGGGATTAAAATTAGCTCACCTATGGACGAGGCAGAGCTAATATCCCTCAATATGGTATATACGTAAGCTTGGCAGACGCGGTTTTAGGCGCTTCACGGGCGGCCTCATAAAGACAACTCGGACCATTCCAGCATGAAACTAAAAGTAGCTCACCTATAGACGAGGCAGTGCTAATCTTCCTCGATATAGTATCTATATGCGTGGGCTTGACAGGGACGACTTCAGGTGGTTCGGCCGGCGGGCCCGGCTCGGCGCCGTCGTACGCCAGCTCGGCCGCGATGTTGTCGTGGCTGGCCGTAGGCGTGGTACACTCAGAGTTGTCTTGGTTTGAGTCTGTCAGGTTCTCCTCTCGTTCCGTCGTCTCTGAGTCGTAGTCAGTCTGTGGATTATAAATGTTACTGTAATGTAACCGTAAAAATTAAAAAAAAAACATGTTTTTAGTATTTTCTGCTTCTTTCAGATTAAACTGCGTTTCTTAAATTGTATGTCACTCTCCACCTCAGCTACATACATATCACACAGTGACATACATACAGTGACATAGGCTACTTTCCTACGCACAAACGAGGTCATAGGGCGAAAGCTAGTTTTCTATACCTGAGGTACCTGGAAGAAATTGCTATTTTTTAACATTTTTAACAACAAGACGGACTTATTGGTAGATAAATGTTAAAAATGTTGTTAAAAAAAGTAAAAACTGTTCAATGTTATTCACTATTTATTTATATTATACTAGCTTTCCGCCCGCGGCTCCGCCCGCGTGGACTACAGGTTATATCGTGCCCAACTGTGGGATAAAATGTAGCCTATGTCCTTTCCCAGGCTCTAATCTATCTCTGTACCAAAATTCATCAAAATCGGTTCAGCGGTTTAAGCGTGAAAAGGTAACAGACAGACAGACAGACAGACAGAGTTACTTTCGCATTTATAATATTAGTAGGGATAGTAGGGATTGTACCTTATCGATATTAAGCCGTAGCGCGGAATGATGCGAGACGCTAAGCACGGGGGTGGTGCCGGGGTTGGCGATGGCCTGGTGGACGATGTCCTTTATCAGCTCGATGAACGTGGCCGCCTGCCATTCTGGGAGCAGGTTGTTTGATATCTGGAACAATTATTTAATTTAAAAACACCGACTTCAAACAGATCTGTAGGTACGTAGCACATTCAATGATATTGTCTTTATTTTTCACTTTTTTAAAGTCGGTTTAATTTTATTTCTAAAGAGTTTATTTATTTTAATTTTTTTTGTGTAAAAGGTAAAAAGTGAAAAACAGTGCCTATTAAATTCGAACAAAAAAAATTAGATTTATTTATATTATATTGTCAGAAATAATTTTCGAACAAAAACATTTTAAAATCGTTTTACAAATGGCAGAGAAATCGGCCAAGTGCGAGTCGGACTCGCGCACAAAGTGTTCCGTACCATTATCTATAAAAACGAGCAAAAAAATCACGTTTGTTATATGGGAGCCTTTATTTATTTAAGCTTTATTTAAGCTTTATTTAAGCATTATTAAGCCTTTATTTAAGCTTAAGCATTTATTTTATTCTGTTTTTTATTTAGTATTTGTTGTAATAGCGGCAACAGGAATACTTCATCTGTAAAAATTTCAACTGTCTAACTATCATGTTTCATGAGATACAACCTGGTGACAAACGGACAGACAGACGGATGGACAGACGGACCCGTCCGTCCGACAGCGGAATTTTAGTAATAGGGTCCCGTTTTTACCCTTAGGTACGGAACCCTAAAAAAAGACACGTACAGTCGAACATAGAACTTCTTCCCTTTTTGAAGTCGGTTAAAAAGTAGATGTTTATTCTCGGGTCATGAGTGTGACTCGACACAAGGAAAACCTTAGTGTAAGCCTTTGAATGTGTAGCATTTATTTATTTATGTAGTGACATATTTATAAAAAACAAAAAAAACTCACTAAATTACTAGCAATCTCCTCCGGGTTTACGTCTGTGACGTCAAACTTGAACTGCACAGTTTTAGTTTTGGACTCCATCTGGCATTGCACCGTGGTGGCAGGAGTATCTGCGTCTCTCTCTAGCACCGATAACTTGGGGAATTTGTCCTTTTCTCGCGAACGTTTCTTCGAACCTCTTGATTTCTTCTCGCTCGCGATTGGAGAGGGGATGGCTGTGCCTGCTAGTAAGAAAAACAATTGATAATGATCGAGTAATTAAAAAATCTCATACATTTTTTTATTATAAGATGGCTTAACCCTTGACCTCAATCTTGACCATAAAGGTCAAAGATGAGGTCGACGATGGAGCGAGTTGACAATCTTGACCATAAAGGTCAAAGATGAGGTCGACGATGGAGCGAGTTGACCCCGAAAATGCCTATAAAGGCACTGGTACTCCCACGCACCGACGGAACACAGCAAGCTGTTTGACGTCGGAATTCGGTAGGAGGGTGGTCGCGAACCAGACGGCCCTTTACAGAGCCTACCTACCACACCGATGAGACCATAGGACGACACCTCAGATTCAGAAAAAAATTAGTGCCGTTGCCTGGGATGTATTACTAGGAGGCAGGTCTCATTTGTGTTTCCTTAGTCGCCTCTTACGATACCCACGGAAAGAGATGGGGTGGTGTTATTCTCAACCGATCACCACACGGTTTAAAATACATTACTGTTATTACCAATAATAAAATCTAACGTTGAATAGAATAACTAATGTAAAGAGCGCCCCTGTCAGTGATCGGAGGAAGCTTGTAGTACCAACTATTCAAAACCAGGCGGCTTACCCTTTAGAAAGCGATGTATCTATCTATCCACGCTTTCACTTTTTACACCGAAAAACACTGAAATTATTACCAAGGCCCAGCCGTTTAATTTTTTCCCGCCATTCTAAATTATATCCTTAAACTGCTATAATAAGCTAACCATAAATTCACTTATGTCCATGGAAGAGCGTTGTCTCCTGCCACAGGCTTTTCCAAGCTTAAAAGGAGGCATCAACCAAATCTATATATTATGTATATTATGTATATATTTTAAACCGTGTGGTGATCGGTTGAGAATAACACCACCCCATCTCTTTCCGTGGGTGTCGTAAGAGGCGACTAAGGAAACACAAATGAGACCTGCCTCCTAGTAATCCATCCCAGGCAACGACACTTCATTTTTTTCTGAATCTGAGGTGTCGTCCTATGGTCTCATGCGGTGTGGTAGGCTATGTAAAGGGCCGTCTGGTTCGCGACCACCCTCCTACCGAAGTCCGACGCCAAACAGCTTGCTGTGTTCCGTCGGTGCGTAGGAGTACCAGTGCCTTTATAGGCATTTTCTGGGTTAACTCGCTCCATCATCGACCTCATCTTTGACCTTATGGTCAAGATTGAGGTCAAGAGTTAACCCATCTTATAATAAAAATAAATAAATGTTATAAATTAAGTGAAATAAATATTTTTCTTTTTTTTTCATCTCACCTCAACATTAACACATACTATTTTTTTTCTGTTTAGAACTTGCACGCTGTATTTGTATTTACTTCCACGCACGACTAGGAAAAGCTAAGGTCCGTATCACAGAACGCGACTCAGAATCTGATCTATACTTAAGCAGCAGTCGCCTTTGTCATTTTGATAGTAAGAGAAAGAGACAATCAATTAAATTTAGATCAATACTTTAGTTTCCTTCTGTAACATGAGCAGAGTGTGCCAACTGAAAATTATTCTCAGGTATACTGTAGATACCAGTAAGTGGGACGCGAGGGTTTTGCTGTATCGTGGGCGATAGGATGACAACCTATCTTTATTCTTTATTGTACACACAAATACATATTAAAAATTACACAAAGAAAGGACATGTACAACGGCGAGCTTAACTCAAGCAATGAGTTTTCTTCCAGCTAACCTATGTGAGAGGGAGAGGCAGTTGAAGTGGGCAAGGGTGTACCAAGATAAAGTGAGATATTAAATTTATAATACTAACATAATAATTAATAAATATATAAGCACATACAATTAGCTAAATAAATAAATAATATATACCTACATATATAAAATACCTATAATATATACATACATACAATATATGGATAATACTTAGATAGATAAATAATGCTCTTTCAGCTCTCTCTTGAACGCATCCAATGAACAACTCACTCGAATGGCCTGTGGAAGTGAATTCCACAAACGATGGAACATGTGACCTATCATCACATGTTCCATCTTTTAACACTCAGAATTCACATTAAATGTGGCTCCCAGTAGTTTAAGAACCTCGACATTTGCTATAAAATTAACACATTCTACTTTAATAGTTACTTCGGATAAGTTTGTTAATATACGGTCACTTCCATAAGAAAAATGTATGGGCAATACTGGCCTAGTAAAGATAAAGTTATGAACAAATTATATCTATGAATAATAAAATTATTGAATTCCAAAATATGTAACATAGCTTCCCGCCCGCGGCTCCACCCGCGTGGACTACAGGTTATGTCGACTGTGGGATAAAACGTAGCCTATGTCCTTTTCCAGGCTCTAATCTATCTCTGTAAAAATTTCATCAAGATAGGTTAGGCGTGAAAGACGGACAGACAGACAGACAGATAGAGTCACTTTCGCATTTATAATATTAGTATGGATTTTAGGCATTTTTGGGCCAAAACAAGTTGTCAAAGTTAAAAAAACTTACCTTCCGACGGCGTTTCAGTCTGCTTTTCCTCAACAGAACTTAACTCAGGATTCTTAATAGCCTCTGCGTGCGTCGCGCCTGACGGAAACTCAGACATCGGCGTCAAAAACTGTTCCTTCCCGTTGCCATGGTAACCATTATCTTCTGGGTTTAACTGCTGCATCATGGGTTCTTGCGGTAAGGATTGCGGAAGGGACTGAGGAACGGTTGGAAGGGTTTGGGGAACCGATACTGGAACTACATTAGCTTGAAGAGGCACTGATTGTACTGGTTGACCTGCTGTTTGAACAGGCTGTAGAGCTGATTGTGTTGGCTGTAGTGCTGGTGGTGCTGGCTGAGGCACTGATTGGACTGGCTGAGGCACTGATTGGACTGGCTGAGGTACTGACTGTGCTGGCTGAAGCGCTGATTGTGCTGGCTGTGGCATGGACTGTATTGGCTGAGGTATCGATTGCGCTGTTTGCGAAACTGATGGCGTTATCTGAGGCACTGATTGTGGACCCAAAGCCGGCTGCACAGGCTGAGGTATTGACTGAGGCACGGATTGGGACGGTTGCGGCACTTGGGCGACCGTTTGCGGCACTGATTGAGGCACTTGCGGCACTGATTGAGGCACTTGCTGCTGTATTTGCGTGTTCTGCATCTGCTGTTGCGGCTGAACTTGCTGCTGAGGCGCTGGCTGCATCTGCTCGTGTACACTCGGATGCACTAACTGCTGCACAGGTTGACTCTGACCCTGTTGGTACATCTGCAGAGGATTGGCGGAGTAATTTTGCACCGGAGTGCCTTCATGACTAGAAATCTGCCTATCGTTCTGCAACAAATTCATGTTCATCATCATGTTGTGCGGCAGCGACTGTCCTTGCATCTGATGCATTTGGTACTGCTGGTCCACCGACATTTGTTGTTGCAACACATTCTTTTGGTATTCTGTTATCAAATTCTGCTGCTCGTGACCGTCTGCTGTGCTTATCTGACTCTGTTCAGAGCCTTGTCTTTGGTAGACTGGTCGCTGGGAGCGCAACATCTCTTCAACCTTCTGCTGTTGTTGACCCATTAGTTGCTGTTTTTGCGCTAACAACGCCAAATTTTGCTGGTCTATTATATTTTGCTGAGTTTGCAGCTGCAACTCTTGCTGTGCTAGATATTGCTGCTGTTGCAAGTTCCGTATGTGTTGCGGCGAGAGCGTCTGTCCGGGCATCTGTAGTTGTTGTTGTGCGAGCAGCTGCTGTTGTAGGACTAGTTGCTGCTGCGCCAGCATCTGCTTCTGCATGTTGAGCTGCTGCTGCGCCTGCGCAACTTGCTGCTGCGCCTGCGCTACTTGCTGTTGCTGCGCTAATATCACAGGGTCCACCGCGTTCAAAACATTCGGCTGAATAAACTGTTGCTGTTGGTAATTCTGACTAGTTTGTTGCATTTGAGCTCCTATCAAATTCTGCATCTTCTCTAACTCCTGTTGCTGTTGTTGCATGTCTAAGTTCTCGTTCTGTTGTTGGACAAGTTGCGTCTGTTGTAAGGGCTGTTGCTGTTGCGTTTCAGATTCCGATTCCTTCCTCGATTGTATCGTGTCTGGTCTTTGGATTATTTGGGATAAAATGTTTTGTAGGTTCTGCAGCGACGGGTCTAATATCTGTCCGGTGACGAGATTCGTTTGGGGAACTATACTATCTTGAGCAGCTATCTGATCTTCTAACTGCTTTTGTTGTATCGCTACGGCTTGCTGGGCTATTATATTATGTTGCTGTTGTATTATTTGTTGCTGGAGCACTTGATTTTGGTTATTAATTTCATTGGCGATGCCTAGCTGTTGGTTTAGAAGGTTCGGCTGTAATTGCGTTTGGGAAGGGTTCTGATCTAGGAAGTTTTGCTGTTGTTCCATCATTTGATTCTGGACCGTTTGTTCTAGAATCTGCTGCTGGTTGATGAGGTTTTGTTCCATCATCTGTTGTTTGAGGTTTTGTTCTATTAGAACTTGTTGTTGTTGGAACAGTTGCTGGTCGGAGGTGGTTAGTGAGGGGGACATTCTGGCTTGCATCAGGTTGTGTTGGAGTATCTTCATGGCTTTGTCTTCGTGGTTTAATTGTTGGAATTGGAGTAACTGTTGTTGGGCTTGGAGGAATTGTTGTTGCTGATCTAGCCTGAAATACGAGAGGAGAGTGTAATAAGAAAAATAGTACAAGAGAACTAGCTTCTTCATCTTTATTCTTTATTGTACACACAAATACATATAAAATAATTACACAAAGAAAGGACATGTACAACGGCGAGCTTAACTCAAGCAATGAGTTTTCTTCCAGCTAACCTATTTGAGAGGGAGAGGCAGTTAAAGTGGGCAAGGGTGTACCAAGATAAAGTGAGATATTAAATTTATAATATTTATAACTATGAACAGCTATTTCAAAAATAGCTTAGAATGATGTAGAGTGTGCCAGATGCTGACTAGGGCTTGCAATCGAATATTCGAATTATTCGACTATTCGCCTCATTTCAATATTCGAATAGTAATGGCAGTAAAATTCGAATAATCGAATATTAATAAAATTTTAAAAAAAATTTAGCTAGCTTCGTAAAAGCGTAAATAAATACAGTTTATGTTTATGTAAACAAATTAGAAACTCTTAATACCTTTATCAGTGGTGAACTCTTAAATTCCCTCAAAGTCAGGATCAAACAGGGAAAACAACCTGATTTAATTTGTACTTTAAAGTACCTCCATAACCCAAAAAAATATTATACAGAGAAATATATTTATAAATCCGGAAAATGATGAGATAACGAAAACCATAGTTGAAATCAATACTAAATATTTTAGTTATCGAGGCGATTGCGATTCTGACGAAGATAATACACCTTTGATTCAAATGAGGATTCGTCAGCAGGAAGACGAACAGGAAGATGCTGGCAAAAGTTTCAAAGAACAGCTGCAGGAAAGAATTTCTGATGCTATTTCCTCAGTGCCACTGCCATCTAAATCATCAAACCTTACAGATATAACAGAACTCGAATCATCAGATTGTATGCAAATGGCCGTCTTTGATCGCGGAGGTCCAAGGCAAATACAAATATAATTCTTTGCTTTGCATACCACCTACGATTGTATAATGCGAGAAAGTTTTTTTCCTCGAGCAAATATCTATCTTACGGTGCTCCTTAAAAGACGATTCGCTGGACGCACTAAGCTTCCTACAATCGCATTATCAAAGAGAACGTAAGGAATAGTTATGTATGTTGTTGTTTGGTTTTTAGAGACCAAACTTTGAAAAGATTTTTTTTTATTAGTTACGGACTCAGGTTTTTTATTAAGAAAGTAATAGAAGTTAAAGTGTTTTGTTGATTTTGTTTTTAATTATTCTAATTATTTCTTTAACTGATCTCTTGGTTTATGGTTAAAATAATAGTGTTTATGACAACAGAAGTAATTACGATTAAAGTTCCTAGTGTTTTGGTTGTGCTGTAATACATTTTTTTGTGTATGTATTGGAGTATAATAATATACTAATACTTACAAAATAAATTATTAATCTCATATAATCTACGTGAGCATTTCATTTCACGAGAAACAGAACTTTAGAGCCCTTATTTCAGATTTAACAGAAATCGAATAACATTCGAATAATTCGAATATTACCGTAAAAAATATTCGAATATTCGAATACCAAAATTTTCGAATATTTGCAAGCCCTAATGCTGACTCTTTCTAGGCATACTGTAGAAGCCCAATCCCATTCCAGGGAAGCGGATTTGCCACCAACGTCTGTTATGCCTGTTTTAGAACGCAGCGCAGAACTTTGGACATGGTCGATTCTTTTGAAACCCAGCACTTAGCGTTCCATGGCTCTTTGGAAAACCTGGAGTTTAGACTTTTAGCGCTCTGTTAGTGACCAAGGGCCCCATTTTTGAATCACTCGCCTCGTTTTGAGCGATTATCTTTCGTTAGTTTGCGTCGGCGCTATTGATTTTCTTAAATACTAAATTTCATTAGTGCTAAGATCCTTTCGCTGAAGTGTAGTGATCAAAAAGTTCGGAAATTAATACAATCCGCCCAAATCAATAAAAGATATCGTTCGACACGAGGCGAGCGATTCAAAAATCGTGCGCCAAGTTTGCGCAGGCAATACACACATGTCGATGACTTTGCGTTTCAGTGAAATGTCTCAAAATGTACAAAATACTAACTGTGCTGCTGCTAAGGCGGGTGGAGTGCCCACTCCGTTCAGAAGTCCAGCCTTCACCTGCTCCACGGGCCCCTGCTGGTTTTGAATCATTTTCACCTGCACAGACAAATCATAACGCCCTATCAACATCTGCTGGTTGAAGTTTAAATGCAGAGATAAGATGCGTAATGAGAATAGATTTCCTGAACAATTTTGTTTTTGGAACGTGAAGACGGAAGTTTTTATTTAAGATTTTATTTGAATTTTGTTATTTTTTAAAGTTTATTTATTCAATATCATTTGAGGAATGTCATTAACGTTAACGTGATTTATTAATGATATGAGCCGGTTTTTTTTGAGCAATTTGTGACACCCGTGTTTCTGCGTTTTATAAAATTCATCCTCTAAGACATTAAAAAGGTGTATCAATAAATCTGAAAACTTTGGATAAAAAAATTTTTTTCTCCTTACGTTCTATCAATGTAACGGACACCGTAAGGGGTCCTCCACATATTACGTCACAGCGTATGGGGGAGGTTTTACCAAACGTGACAGTACCTACATTTAAAGGGATACCAAAAAAGCGTGACATAGGGGTTCAAAAAGTCGAAATTTTGCTTGACGTAATATGTAGACGTGTTTTTTTTTTAAATGCGTACTGATTAAAAAGTCACCCTGTATTTAAACTTTCGCGTTTATAATATTAGTAAGGATTGTTATAGAGGTTCAAATGAATACTAAAAATGAATTCCAATCATTATTTTATTTTTTTCGAAAGGAGAAAATAAGTCCTTTAAAAATGACACTCCTCACTTGTAGATATTTATGTAATACAAAGAAATTCTAATTAATCTTTATACAAGAGAGTGAGAAATTAAATAATTCCCGTTGTTATTTTAAAATCAAATTTTCCGTAATTAAAAAAGATTAGAGCAAGCGAAATCTCATTACGCACCTTAACTTGACCAGTAAGAATTGCGTGTGATGTTCACAGATGAGGTATGATGTTATTCACAACATTTAAAGCGCGTACGCAACGCAGGTAAATAGTTCCGAGGCTTCTGACTTGTGCGGGAACCGGGTGCGGATTCCCTTCACATGCAGTTGACCAAAAAAGCTGTTTTAGGTAAAGCGGACGTCCAGATGCATAGAGCTTTTTAATGCCAATCCGCGTGCGGACGGAATCCGCACCCGCATTTTCGTAATATATGGAGTATTTTTTTAGTATTTGGAAGTGCTGGTTACCACAATTTTTCGGCCTCTGACCTCACGTTATTAATTCTTGTATTCTTGCAGCTATCTTGAAAAGTAGCAGGATATAAAAACTGACCCACATTCGGAATCTATATCCCCAAATATACCGACCTCGTCCGAATCGGAGCAACTTCAAATTGTATGAAAACCAGATTTTCCATCTTAAAAGTTAAAGGAGTGGCCGTAGTGATTTAGCGGCATAGTGAAAAATGGTTGGATGGAACTACCCAATCAGGAGGACACATTTTCCTTGGTTTTTTTGACATTTGGGTACGAAATAAATTATGTCCTTTACATTCTTAAACTATTGCAATAAGGATTATGGTATGATATCCCACGATTATGATAAATGGCAATAGTTGTATGTGTACATATCTGATGCAGTAAGGAAAAAGGGCCTGGGCTCAGCGATTTTTGCCAGACAGGCTGGCAACACTGATTTTCAGCCCTCGCTTAGGTGTGAGATGCGATTTCAATTTTATACATACATTGCTTTTGTACAGTCACTGTAAGGTGTAAACCAAACGCAGCAATCTACGACATTGTTCAGTCGAAATTTTCCATCGGCTACCATCGGTGAATGAATGAATTAATAAAAGCCGTTAATATGCATTATTGCGCAGGTATTTTAAAGTGCGCGTTAGCGCTAACAAAAGCACCGTACGTACAATTTTAAGTATCTAGCTATTCATAAGTAATGTGTAACGTGAGCCCCCATTTGAAACACGAGCGAAGCGAGCGATCGAAAATTTTTCAATGTTTTACAATGCAGTAGCCAAGTAAATATATTTATTTGCATTTATTTACATTCTCTCTTTAAAGTTCGAGTGAATAGGCATCTTCTGGGTGAGCTTGCTACATCCTCGACCACATCTTCGTCTCAGGGCTAGATTGTGGTCAAGAGCAAATCCATTATCTATAAAAAAATATGAAACATATTTCTGACCGGCCATTTGCTAATTACCTAGAGTTTAACTTAATTCTTTATTATTTATTAAAATTACTTTTTAATTGTTATAGTAGGCTACATTAACATAACACTTCACAGTCATAGTTATGGAGCTCTTTCCGAACTCTGCATTGTAAAATTACTATAAGTTTTCCAAAACTAAGTGATTGCTTACATCTCGTGAAGTTTGCTACAATACAATAATACTTTATTGCGCGTCAACACTTTATTATTACAATGATGATTGTGAACAATTAAACACAACATTGACATCACAGCGATGGTACAGACAGCAGCACCCCATTTGCACTACGAAAGCCGGCTCTATAACGATGGAAATAAGGGCGACGTCAAGGGAGGGAGATAGCCTGATGTGCTGCCGTGTGTACAACTGAAATACTAACCTGCATCAACTGGGATTCCAATAACAACTGTTGTTGTCGATTCTGCTCGTTGATGAGCTCAGGAAGCTAGCGGGTAAATTGTTGTTCAGTTTTATACAGGGTTATTTACAGAGAATCTATGATGTCTATATGAAACGACAATTTTAACTTTAATTTATAAGGTGACATTAAATTAGTTGGCGAAAATTATAGATGTGAATCATTAAACTAAACTGAAAAACTTTTCCCAAGGGACAAAAGCCGAGACATGAAAAAAAGTTAATGCTCCATACTACTTGAGCGATCATCTGCACCCCGATTGCGGTAATTTTGAACGTGTTTACTTAAGCTAAACCACTCACGTTTCTATATTTGGCTGAACAAATAGAAACGGGAGCGGTTTAGCTTTGGTAAACACGTTTAAACTTACTGCAATCGGGGGGCTGATGGCCTTAGTATGAGAGGCCAAGATTGTCATGTGTGAATTTTTTATGGGTTTTGTACTTTCTTGGGGAAAATTGTTGAGTTCTATTGTTCAGTATCACCCATTAAAGATTCGCTAGCCAATTTAAAGTCACAAAAAATACACACATCAACACGGTCCAGGGATATTTCACGATTTTTCATAAAAAAGAGGCCTGTTTGAGAAGCTATAAAAGCATACTCGAGATACATGGAGGGCTATAATTTTCAGTCGAGCAAGTGCTAAGCCTGCATTTTCAATTCTAGTCAATAAATATTGTTTAACTTGAAATTTTTGAAAATGTGACGGAAACGAAAACGAAAATGCACTTTTTGCCTGTTTTTGTATGAAAATGGTCGAATTTACGCAATTTTTTTCACAAATATCAAGTAAAACAAAATTTATTGACTAGAATTGAAAATTCAGGTTTAGCACTTGCTCGTCTGAAAATTATAGCGGTCCCTGTATCTCGAGTATGCTTTTGTAGCTTCTCAAACAGACCTCTATTGTATGAAAAATCATGCAATATCCCTAGACCGTGTTGATGTGTTTATATGTATAAGTAACGAACTTTATATTAACAACGTAATTTAATTGCCACAATGGCACTTAATTAAAAAGAGCTTAAACCGTGTTCATTGTTGTATTACCATTAAATGCATTTTTTTGTGATGTTCAGATTTCAACGATTCAATATAAAAAAGGACAACAGCCGCGATCGTCCCACATTTTTTTTAACCTGTGGACAGCTCAATTTGAACAAACCAGCCGCGAAACAGACGTCTTTGTCCCACACTAAATGAAGAATGAGACAAAAAATCTCATTGGTCGTACTGGGAATCGTCTCGCTCTCTTTTACAGGGTGTAAGGGGCTTAGTAAGCTTAGTAATAACTGAATTCAGACCTTCATCGTGAATCATTTTTCAGAGGATTTTTCCTAAGGATTTTTTCTGCTGTTTATTTTAGTAAGTATTTTTTGCTTTAAAATTAAATCATTTATTCAAATACACTCCCTTTTGCAATAAAAAAACATCAATAACAGCGTAAAACACGAAAACCAGTAATATGCATCGCATTCTGATGGCGGCGTTTTCGCAGTATATCGATTAGCGCCAAAGTAGGTAAGCAACGAAAACTCCTTGACGTTTCCAGGAAAAAATATTACTTGTAGTTATTGATAAGATTCCACCATTTTAGTTTTTGCTAAATTGTCCCTTACACCCAGTATAGATGACATGACAACCTTCCGTCTTTTGCTTTCAATCGGGACGCGGGTTTCCACTAATTGAGTCAACCAGCTTATAGTATAATAATCCATTCATTTATTTATTTTACAAACGTTACAATAACGTTATTTCATTCAACTACAGAAACATTCATTAATGTTAAAGCTTCATGAAATCTGATACTGTAACTTTCCGATAGTGACAGCAGCGCCGCAACAACATCGCGGTTCTATGTCAAAATTTCAACATTGACAACGCCATAGGGCGAGCAAGAAGTTTCAGCGTGAGCCGAGCGCGAGTTTGTCGTTATCGTGCTACAGCTGATGTTTACGAAAACAAGACCGGCATTATATTTAAAGAAATTACATGCTATCCTTGACTGAAGGAGAGTAACAGAATTACATTTAAAGCAGCATTAACATTAATGAACAATTCTGCAACTAGTTGTCAGATCTTCCTTCCATAATCGACCACACTGTACACTACTTAACCTGATTTATGAACAGACAAAGAGTACACAAATTATAATAACTTCTACAAAAGGACTTCTAAGTCCAAAGGCCCACTGACCTGCCTCAACTGAGATTCCAGAAGCAACTGCTGCTGTCGGTTCTGTTCGTTGATCAGCTCTTGGTTGAACAGCATCTGAGCCTTCTTCTCGCTCCGTTCCCTGGGAAAAGGTAAGGACAACACTGTTAAGTACCTATGTTTCGTTTAGATTTCTTTATTGCTTGTCACTTTGGTAACTTGTTATTTGCGGTTTGGATGAAACATAAATAACTCTAAAATTATTATTTTTGCATAGCCTCCAACGTTTAGGGCCTTCACACAATTCTTCTTATCGAGTCGGTCTTAAAGCGGAATTCAAAGACTAGACTAGTACTCAGCCACACGCACGCGTTATTCGTGGCATTGTCGAGCCGGTCGGGCTCGCTGGGCATTACATTACATGATTTTCGCGGTGTTTTGTACCAGAATATCGAGGATTATGATGTTGGGGTGGCCCTGAAAACGTATCTCCAGAAAGGGATAAATTAAACAACAGAATAATGACATAAGTCAGTTTAAGTGGTGTGTTGATATTTGTGGTAAAGCTTTTATCTACTATATAAAAATAAGTCGGGTTTTCCTTCCTGACGCTATAACTCCAGAACGCAATTTCCACGGTTTTGTATTCGTTGGAAAGGTCTCGGGCTCCGTGAGGTTTATAGGATGCTTTTTTTTTTTTTAAAATTAGGACGCGGGCGGAGCCGCGGGCGGAAAGCTAGTCTACTATATAAAAATAAGTCGGGTTTTCCTTCCTGACGCTATAACTCCAGAACGCACGAACCAATTTCCACGGTTTTGCATTCGTTGGAAAGGTCTCGGGCTCCGTGAGGTTTATAGGATACTTTTTATTAAAAAAAATTAGGACGCGGGCGGAGCCGCGGGCGGAAAGCTAGTCTACTATATAAAAATAAGTCGGGTTTTCCTTCCTGACGCTATAACTCCAGAACGCACGAACCAATTTCCACGGTTTTGCATTCGTTGGAAATTAGGATGCGGGCGGAGCCGCGGGCGGAAAGCTAGTTGCTTATAACTCTTAAATGGCTGAACCAATTTTGATCAAATATAGCTAAGATCCATCTTAATTACGTCAGCTAACAAACAAAAAAAACTGAATCGAATTCGGTCCATTCGTTTAGGAGCTACGATGCCACAGATACACACGTCAAACTTATAACACCAGTCTTAAAAATTATGATTACCTAAATCCAGGGCCGGTTTTAGGGGGGGGCAACCGGGGCTACAGCCCCGGGGCCTCCACGAAAGAGGGGCCCCCACAATAGAGACTTCGAATTTTTTTTTTCAAATTCCAACTAGTAAACAAGAGTAAAAAATTTTTATTCGTTCACGCTAAAATTTAATTTCAGATAATCCTCTTTTCCGATTATATTTATATGTTTGTTAAATAATAAAATAATCTATACTTGGTTCCACAACAAATTATTTATTGAAAAACTCAACTGAAAAAAATTGTCCCCTTTATTTGGAAAATAATTTGGGGCCAGGGGGCCTCCACTCCTCTCTTGCCCCGAAGCCTCTCGACCTCTAAATCCGGCCCTGCCTAAATCTCCTTTAAACATAGTCTTACAAATACAACGAACTACATTTTAAACACTTAAAAACATTAATAACTACACACTGAAACGTGTAACCTTGACACGAGAAAACTTGCATATTAACTTTGAAACTATAATTATACAATCTACCTAAGTATATTTATTTATACAGTAACAGGCCGAGCACGCAACGTACGGCCAATCTGGTACTGGAACTAATTCTACTAGTTTATTTACTTAGTTACCGTTGCGTTAGAAACGGTTGGAGTTGTTCAATTATAATGTAGGTTTAGGCTAAAAAATATTAAGTGCCTTTAATACTTAGTTGCAGAGACGTACAGACAGGAGCACGTCAGGTTACTCATACTGTACTACGTAAGCCGTCGCTATTGCAAACGAAATATGGGCAACGTTAAGGCGACTACAGCACCCGATAAAGGCAGCACACATAGGAATAGTGCCATCTCCGTCTCTCAACAGGCCTGGGCCGGCAGCGCGAACAGTGTCGATACACGAAGTTTACGGACTATGAAAGCGTGCGTGCGTAAAAACATGTTCGAAAGTTAGAAAAATGAGATTTATGGAAAGGTAACAGCTTAAATCGAAAAATGCGTTAACTACTTATCGAGAGTGTTCAATCACGAACATTTTGATAACAAATTCAAGTTACTGTGTGCATTTTACTATCGTTTTTACAGCTTAAAAGATACACAATATTGGTATTTAGAGGTGACTTTGTGAGCTTTTTCTATCGAACCAAAAGTGCTGAATCATGTTTTCAGCAAACTACTTATCTAGTTTATGTCCTGAATATTACCGTAGTATTTTTTTTTCGGTTTAATGCTTTAAGTATCAAAGGTTTAATGCAGTGCGTCATGCTTATCTACGCAACATAAAATCGTAATTTAGGAGCTGTAGTCGCCTTAAGGTCACTATGTTTAGATAACCTGATGTGCTGTCGTGTTTACATAGCGTTACCTTTTACATAGTATTAGAAAACACAAAGGCAAGCTACTTTCAAGAGATTCGGGTTATATGAGCCCGGAAAGACAAATAATTCTATTTCTGAGCGGTGCGCAATACTTATCCAATCGTCATTAGTCCTTGTGTAAACAAAAACCTAAATTCATTATGGAGACAAAAGGACAACTTTTACAAACACACTTTATTTTAAAAGCTAGTATGATACAAAAGTGGGCATCGCTCATTATACGCGACCGATAAGCGAATCGTTTAATGAAACTGAGAGTTATTTATGTACTAGGTCAGTTAAGACTTAGCAATTTTTCTATAGCAAAAATAATAGGTCTTTACCTATGAAATTGCCGATTTTTTCTCAAGCTTCATTTTATTTATAATTTATTTGATTGAACAGCTATTACTAAAATTGTTTTTTATTTAAAACCTTGGCCATATAACGGAGATGTTGAGTCAAATTAATACATATTTACTTTAGATTTATTTAGTGTAAAAGAAGCTCAAATATAGCTCGTTTCATCCGTTGCCCGTTTCATTGCTCATTATTGCTGTACCGTTGTTACAGTTACAACTTTCAATAAAGTAAGTGTGATGAAAATTAACTTAATGTTGTCCAAACCTTCCCACAAAATTTTGCTAAATTTAAATTTCGCGAAAAATCCGAAAACGTTAGTATGGAAAATTCAGTTTTCCAAAAATATTGTATGAAAAACGGCAATTTCATAGGTACCTATTATATACGCACACTTACGTTGCTTAATATCAAACAGCGTCAGTTTCGTTCTTGTCTTTTGAAATTCAATTTACTTATTCGAAATACGAAATTTGCCGAACCACGCTAAGAAAATAGAAGCACTGTATGATGTGTATATATTCACTTATACAGGGTCTTATAGTCTATTCACGCATCTGTTTATCGGATGAAAACTAATATACATCAAATTTTGTAAGTATATTAAAAAATGTATTGGCAGTGGGTTGCCTAAAAAATTCCTGGCCAAACTATGATTAATTAAAAATTTTAAACTAACTTTTTTATTGAACATTGCACTCATTCTTTACCGGATAAATTTAATACCAACTGAAAGAATGAAGCCTATAGAATATAAAAACGTTGGGTTGTCTATTTTCTTCCTGTCCTAAATACTGGGTTGGCAGGTTTTAAATAGTTTCAAACAAAAACATCATCTAAATAAATGAATGACATTTTCGTTTGTGGTTATCTGCTAATAAGCATTGTACATTTCAGTTGTATGAGTCAAATAGTTTTTGTGGTATAGACAACCTACTTGCCTTCGATCTTCATTATTTAACAGTCAATTAGATTTGATTAAAAAAATTTCGTATTTTGACCTATGTTTCTGGGGAAAGTTGTTCAGTTTCATGGACTGATTAACCACCCGAGAGGTTGGAAGAGATTTACCTAAAGCCCTGTATATTTATGAAAGTTTAGAGTGTTATTTATTTATATTGAAGAAAAAAAACAATTAACAACTTATATAAAAACAAGGGCGCACACACACCTACACGTAGGAACGAACACACAAACACAATACATTCTTCACACACACAAATGTTTGTTTTTGCACATTTGCTACGGCTAATTTTCAATCCGTTTTTGTTTCTAATTTATGTTTCTGATTGTTTTTGATCCAGATTTCTGTTTAGTGTTCATAGTAAAATCCGTAATTTGCAATAAGTTTATATGCACTTCTGTATTGTTGTGGCTTTTTGTTAATAAATAAAATAAAGTAATAATTTTGCTATTAGAAAAAAAGTAAAAGACTACACAAAAACATCCAAAATGTAGTACAACAGCCGATAAAAGAAATCTGTGCAATAAAACCATAATTAATGTAATCAAATCATACACTTTGATAAGATATCTGAACGATTAGGTAATTAGGTATACAGTCATAAATGCAATATGCTAAAAAAAGTCATAAATTTTCTCTTTTTTGCAAAAGAACAGTTGAAAACTGATAAAACAGTTGGTTCTCTCTTATCGTACATGCATCTTCCTTTTTTATGCTCTACTCTACCCTATCCACAGGTTTGCGGCTAAAAAAATATTTTAAGCCCCCGACAAATATAGAGGGGTGTTATAAATTTCACGTTTGTATCTGTGTCTGTCTATGGCATCGCAGCTCCTAAACAAATGGACCGATTGTGATGCGATTTGTTTTGTTTGAAAGCTGACGTAATCGAGATGGTTCTTCGCTATATTTGATCAAAATTGGTTCAGCCGTTCAAAATTTATTAGCAATCTAATGTAGGGGGTGATAGCTAAGAAGCTATATACAAAATTGTTAATTTTAGAGTTATTATAACTCTAAAATTAACAATTTCGCCCAGGACTTCGTTCCCGTGGGAATTTTTCCGTCAATTTTCCAATGTTTTTAATAGTTATTCTGCTATTCGGGACGGAGAGAAATCCAACAAATCAAAAACCATGGCAATCGGTCCAGCCGTTCTCGAGTTATAAGTGTTGTAACAAACACGACTTTCTTTTATATATATATATATAATATATATATATATAATATATATATATAATATATATATATATAATATATAGAAGATAGAAGAAGAAGATAAGCGGACAGCTGCAGTTTAAATAACACGTCAACAATGACGTTACCTTTCAAAAGTCACTCGTCGCATCACTGCCAATATCTGTGACATACTTTTGGCAGACACTATCCCAGACTATAAACATGAATATATCTATAAAATGCTAGTACAGATCAGAAGGGAAGCTATAGCAGTTGCAACAAAACAAGTGATTGCAGAGTGTTGTTAGTTGCTACTAGGTGTTTCCCGCGCTTTCAATCGCGCGAGGCCAGTTGTCCTGTAAAAATTATAGACCATGTGACTCTCTGAATTTGTGCGCTTTTTTAAAAATTGGTCTAGTGGTTTCAGTTTCTGATAGGTTCAGTTGTATAATATTAGTGAATTTATCTGATTTTTTTAAATAAAGACGTTGGTCTCAAGTTAGTTGCCTGGTTGGTCCAAAAGTTTAAGTAAAAAGCATGTGTTTGTCATCGGAACCAGGGCTAAATATAGTAACACTATCATTCCCTTAGCATCTTAATTGTTCCAAACAGTACCTACTACTATCTTATGCATTTTAATTTAAAAAAGTAATAGTGTGTCCCAAGAAAACTAAAAAAGTGAAGCGTCGAAATATTTGAATGTGTAGCGGGTACCTTTTTACTATTACTCATTAAGAATGATAAAACTACCTTTTTACAAACAATTCATCCGATATGTAGTAAACAAAGCATTCACAACACATTCAAAAACATCACTCGAATTTCCACTGAAAACACTGAAATGCAGTTCCATTTTCGTCAGTAAATTTTACGATAAATAATTACAGAATAGCACCGATTGCATTGGCTATAGATTGGGTACTGAAGTACTGAATGCATATCGACTTACGAATAATTAATGACACGCATGCAATCTGTACACAAAATGTTCTCATCATTTTGGCCGCTACGCTCGACTGAGCAAGCCAATTTGTGTTAGTGAAAGTGATTTTGTCCACGTTTTTTTAGAGTACCGTACCTAAAAGGTTCCACAACACAAGCTTGCCTCGTTTGAATATTTTTTAAACAAAAAAATAGGAGTGTTATGAGTTTGACGTTTGTATCTGTATGTCTGTATATCTGTCTGTGGCATCGTAGCTCCTAAATGTGTTGGACCGGACGCGGTTTTTTTTTTGTTTGAAAGCCGATGTAATCTAGACGGTTTTTAGCAATATTTGATCAAAATTGGTTCAGCCGTTAAAAATTTATTAGCAATCTAATGTCGGGGGTGATAGTTTTTTTAAATTTGTTTTATTTTGACAAAAAATGGTCATTTCTTTTTAATATTTTAGAACGCAGACCTAGAGTGCCAACAATGATTTTGAGGTGTACTTAGTTTTAGTAAAAGTTCCATCATTTATTAAGCAAGGTGTGAAGTATAAATATTAATTCAGTCAGAAGCACAGAAAAACAAACGAACAGAAGCAATTCAGGTCAACACAAAAGAAACGTGATCTTGTCCGTGGGTACAGAACCCTTCGTGTGCGAGTTCGACTTCTACTTGGCTGAAGTTTTTGTTGCGTAGGTGGATCGTTTTGGGGACATTAACCGCTTCTTTATCGTGGTGATGTTATTATGACCATCTTATTTTAGTATGAAACCTGTGACGTCAAATTTTTTTAACTTTACAAGATTTGTACCAAGTTGTAATTTTTTATTTATGTTATGATCTACTACAGTAGGACACGAGTGAAGGGTACGTGTATGTAGTGTAATATTTAGACATTAAATTAGCTTGCGGAAAACTAGCGTCGATGCTTTTTCATTATCACATTTATCTTTTTTGTCGGGTGTCAAAAAATCAATAAACTTGCTGTTCCTTACAAATTGCTTGCATCGCATACTTAGAAAAAAAACAAGATGCACATTAAAAATATTAACGAAAGAAATATACAGTGCGGTGTAGTTGGAAGGGTTGGAAGGGTCGGAAGAGGGCGCTCTAGGCGAACGTACTTAGACCAATTTATTGATATATATTTTTTAATTATATTATAAGATGGGTTAACTCTTGACCTCAATCTTGACCATAAGGTCAAAGATGAGGTCGACGATGGAGCGAGTTAACCCAGAAAATGCCTATAAAGGCACTGGTACTCCCACGCACCGACGGAACACAGCAAGCTGTTTGGCGTCGGACTTCGGTAGGAGGGTGGTCGCGAACCAGACGGCCCTTTACAGAGCCTACCACACCGCATGAGACCATAGGACGACACCTCAGATTCAGAAAAAAATGAAGTGTCGTTGCCTGGGATGGATTACTAGGAGGCAGGTAGGGTTTCTGATTTCTCTACCATTTTGTTTTCTCGAGTTTCGAGAATTCTCGAGGTCAAATTCGCGAGTTTTCTCGGGTCTCGAGCCTTTTTATTAAAACTTTTGAAATCCGCTGTAATACAGGGTGTTTGGTGAATCGTTTTCCAAATTAAATGGGCCGACAGGAGGGGTCTTTCGCTACCTCCTCAGCCCCCATATAAAAGTCTTGGCCCCACTACTTTTTATGCCTTTTTTGATTTTGGTTTGAAAAATTATAAAAGTGCGCATTTAAAATTCATTGAAAAAAAAAATAGTGTTTGGTACTGCTTAATTTTTTATTAAATCTATAATTTCTATCGGTATGCGGTTCTACCGAAGTCAAAATTACTCTCCAGCAACATCTATTTTTTTTTTATTTCCCCGCAAAAAATTTTTAAATTAAAAAAATAAAGTGAAACCTCAACTTTAGACTTAAATTTAAAAAAGAAACAAAAGTGATCATGTTCTTCCATTTTTTTTCCAAACATTTTTGGACTGTCCCCTTTCTAATAGTATGCTATAAAAAGATTGTAGTAACTTCACTACGCGTACTTCGCTAATATCCTGTACTTAGTCAGATTTTATTAATATTCAACAGATGGGATAAAAACAGGTTTTTGTGTTAATAACATCCACAAGGCAGATAAAACTCTTTCAAAAGGTAAACGGTATCTAGACGTCATTTAACTATGTATCTTTGTGTATCGACATTAGGCTGAAGAATACATTCATTCATTAGTTCACTCACCGCCACACTTCGTTCGGCGCGGCTCTACCAGTAAACTGAGATCCTCACTAACCAAAAGTGTGGGAAAGAGTAGTGCTAATATGTACTATTAACATATGAATACCTACTAGCCTGGGTCGACGACCAAGTTTCAATTACCAGGTTCTGAAGGTACTTCCAAAAATTACTCACTTGTCCTGAAGTCTGGTTACTGAGAAAAAAATTAAGGTCTGGTGGCCCTGGGATCTCAGTTAACTGGTAGAACCGTGCCGAATGAAGTGCGGCAGTGAGTGAACAAATGAATGAAAAAACACGGAGCGCGGGCACTGAGACGCGGCGAAAAAAATCGCGCGGCGCGTCTGGCTCGATTCAAGTTCGAAACTCGAGAATTCTCGAGTTCCGGTAATTTTTTTCTCGTTTCGAATGAACCCAAATTTCTCGAGTTTTCTCGAGTTCGAGAAAGCTCGAGCATAAACCCTAGAGGCAGGTCTCATTTGTGTTTCCTTAGTCGCCTCTTACGACACCCACGGAAAGAGATGGGGTGGTGTTATTCTCAACCGATCACCACACGGTTGATAGCGCGAATGAAACGAATTATGAATGTAGAGGGAGCGAAAGGTGTATTTGGATCGTAATAAGTGGCAATCTGTGGTCTCTTGCCTACCCCAATGGGACTAAGGCGTGAGCTTATGTATGTTTGTAAAAAAAACTTGTCCGATGAACAATAAATCGTTGTATATTGTAGCCCCAATACCAATAGTCTTTATTTATAAAGAGTTGTTGAATATTCAGCGCGGTTGCGGCTGGAGTCAATGTCACGAAACGAACGGGGCTTAGTCACGCTACTACTCAACGGGTTTGGGTAGGCTTTCAATCAATCAATAATATATTTATTTCAGTCAGCAAATGTTACTTATGTCACCGGAAAACTGTAAGAACAGTAATATTACTATTTCACTGGTGAAATTGTTATCTCCCGCGACATTAGAATTTGCACAGTAAGTTACAATTCTACGAAAAAGGGCCGCGTGCGTGAAATTAGGTTCGGTTCATTTAGATTTTTATTTAGATTAATCTTGTTGATATTGATATACAATTTAGATTAAGCTAGTATATTATTTCGTTATCTATACTAACATTATAAAGACGAAAGATTTGATTGTTTGTTTGCATTGAACAGACTCCGGACCGATTTGAAAAATTCTTCCACCATTAGAATGCTCCATTATCCCTGAGTAACATAGGCTACATAACCCGAATTCCCACGGGAACAAAGTCCCGGACGAAAAGCTAGTTGAAAATAAATTAATTTGAAATTGCGTGACCATCTCATAGGAAACATATATGCTCGTGTTTTCATAGTTATGCACTGTTAGAAAAGCGGAGTCAGGGTCGACTACGTAACATAAGGTTGATTAACGACCTACGTATAATTAATTACTTTAAACGCAGACTCTACTATTCAAACCCATTGTGCAACGCGCCAATTTTGTAATTTCAAGGTATTTGTAGTAGATTTAGCTGTGCAGAAAATAATCTCTATTAATATTATAAATGCGAAAGTAACTCTGTCTGTCTGTTACGCTTCCACGTCTTTAGGTGTCCTTTCCCAAGGCCTAATCTATCTCTGTGCCAAATGGCCTTGGCACGATATAACCTGTAGTCCACGCGGGCGGAGCTACGGACGAAAAGCAAGTGATAAAATATCACCCAGTTGCAGAAACATCTATTACAGATAATGGTACTTTTAATATAATACTGTCTCTTTCCATCTTATTAACGTAAACAAGGACAGTGTTACATTTAAAGAAGCTTTAACTTTAATCTGCACCTGTGTTAATTTAGAGACTCTGCACTGGAAATGACAGGCGTAAAGGAGCATCTATAAATTACGACACACGAATTTGAAGATTTTTTTGACCTTCAAGTTCGTGTGTCGTAATTTATGGATGCCTCCTTGTCACAGCAGTGACGGTATTGAACAGTATTGAACATTATATGGAGTTATCAAATTTTCTGGAACATCAGAACCCACTAAGTATAAATAATCCAAATGAATTAAACTTTTTTAATTGCCTGGGGCTGAGAAGGTTTACTTTTTCGTTAATAGTTAACACGTGTTGATACTTAAATACATATCTTGAAATGCGACTTCACGAAACTTTTGACCCCTCATACTTCGTTAACCCTTAACGTGTGACGCAATTTATGGAGGACCCTAAACGTGCAGGCGCACTTTTTTAGCAGAATCGGCTAGTATTACTTACCGATTGAGGCTAATAAGCTGTGACTTGAGGAGTTTGACGAACCTGGCATCTTCCTTCATGATGACACCAGCTTTTGGCCATGTCGTTGGCCACCTCTTCGTAATCATCATGCTATTTTAGTAGAATCAGTCTGTATTCCTCACCGGTTGAGTCTTATGAGCTGTGACTTGAGGAATTTGAAGACGATCTTGGCGTCTTCCTCCATGATGAGACCAGCTTTGGCCATATCATTGGTCACCTCTTCGCAATCATCATGCTTTTTTTATTTATTATGAGATGGGTTAACTCTTGACCCCAATCTTGACCAAGGTCATAGATGAGGTCGACGATGGAGCGAGTTAGCCCAGAAAATGCCTATAAAGGCACTGGTACTCCCACACACCGACGGAACACAGCAAGCTGTTTGGCGTCGGACCTCGGTAGGAGGGTTGTCGCGAACCAGACGGCCCTTTACAGAGCCTACCACACCGCATAGGACGACACTTCAGATTTAGAACAAATTAAGGTGTCGCTGCCTGGGGTTTATTAATAAGACGCAGGTATCATTTGTGTTTCCTAGAATCTGTAGAATAAGTTTATATAACTCACCGATTGAGGCTGATGAGCTGTGACTTGAGGAGTTTGAAGACGATCCTGGCGTCTTCCTCCATGATGAGACCAGCTTTGGCCATGTCGTTGGCCACCTCTTCGCAGTCATCGTGCTCCATGTCGAACTCGAACTGAATCGCTTCGTTCTCTTTGTGAGTGTAGGATCTGGGGATTGAAGTGTTTGTTCTCATTTTCATGGTATATGAGGACTTTAAATTATCTAAAGAAACTTTTCAACACATTTACTCATAAAGTGGGTCTTATTTCATTGTTTTAAGGTTCATAATGATATGTATTACCCAGCCCGTGAGTAATAAAAATAAAGCACTAGTACGTAATGGTTTTTTTTTTTAAACAGCAAAGAGATCAGATCTTATTTTATATTTAAAATTAAGTGTAAATATTGAACTGTTTGTAAATAAAAATATAATTCCACTAAATCATTTAAATTTAACAGAAAATTATCATTTATTTATGCTAAAACGTGAAAATATATAGTTAAGTATTTTTTTTATAATTTGGCTGTATGGCATACTTGTCAATGTGAATCTCATTAAAAGAAAAAAAGAAAAAAATAATCGCGTCTCTTTTCAGATGTTTTCACTTGGTTTTCACGGCATTTGTATTCATCAGATTGATTGTTATTATATTGTCAGAAATACAACACAAAAAATGTCTTTTTTCATGTGCAGAACAGGAAACCTCGCCTTTGGCTCGGGCTCTAAACTCGCCTCTAATGTAATATCCAACTTAGCACACTTGTAGCATAATGTACTATTAGGCGATGGTAACATACTTTTACATACATACGTTCACGCCGATAATCCCAAACGGGGCGGGGTAGGCAAAGCATCAGTAGTTCTAGCGAAACATTTTACGCCACGTTTGACACCAATAGGGAATATGCATGATTTCTTTTTTATCGAATTGATTAACAAAATATGAAAATACCGTAGTTGAGATGACAAAAAGTGAAATTGAAATTAAAATCAGCCAAGAAATACGGCCGATATACGCATTTAAAACTATTAATTACGCACCGATTAGACAGAGAGATCCGACATGGACTGTGACGTCACATGTCACTACGTCCATACAAACTCCGTGTTAAATTGCATTTTGCTAGAAAGAGATAGAAATAAATCTTCGATGGCTTATATCTTTTTTTAATTTCATAGTTATTCGAAAAATAGTTTTACTGAACTGTTTATTACATGAATGAGGATTAATTAAACGGTTTTATTTAGCTCACCCCCTTTGTTTTATTTATTATTCTTGGGTCAAATTTAGTAATTCAAATTTCACCCTGTTCCTGTCAACTGATTAATCTGAAATTTTATATACACTTTGGATTTTGGTGACAATACAATTATGTTTATTCATTTTCATTATAAATTCAAGATGGCCGCCGCTACAAAATGGCGGATAATTTATGTTTTATTAATCCCATCAATATGGGTATCAAATGAAAGGGCTCAACAAGCAGAATACAATATACTATAAAAAATTGAAATCCAAGATGGCGGCCGCTACTAAATGGCGGATAACGTAGGTTTTATCAATCCCATCAATATGAGTATCAAATGAAAGGGCTCAACAAGCAGAATACAATATACTATAAAAAATTGAAATACAAGATGGCCGCCGCTACCAAATGTATGTTTTTAATAAAAACTAAAAACTAGAAAATAAAAATAGGTAAAAAAACTTTTTAAGTTAAACGGTTTTATGTTAAACATACATTGCAATGTTTTAGATAAATGTACAAAAAACCAAAAAATAATAAAATAGATACAGTCGTGGGAATTATAAACATATGCATAGACTAGACTAAAATAAAACCGTGGGGCACATTAAGTCGATAATTTGTAGACAATTCTTTAAATAAAAAAAATTATGCATATTCCCTATTGTGAGAGCTTAGATGGAACAAGTTATATAATGGTGAGAGGTGGTCAGCCTTTCGCCTATGATACAGCTAAACCCTCGCATCCCACTTACAGACTTTTACTGTATACCTGGGAAGAGTAGGTAGCTGGCACATTATAAGTTTTTCTTTCACTCCCGGTCCAACATGGATTAATTACTTACTTAAGTTTATTACCAGTGCTGTATAAAGTTATAATTGTATTTCAGATTTTTATTGCTACTTAAGTATAATTAGAATAAGATTTTTTATAATTAGAAATAAGAACCTGACACTTTTTTTTCGTATTTTGACCTATGTTCCTTGGGGAAGTTGTTCAGTTTCATGGACTGATTAACCACCCGAGAGGTTGAAAGAGAGATACCTAAAACCCTGTATATATGTAACAGTGTTTAGTAAAAGGTACAACTTTCGTGGTAGTCAATAAGAGCTATTTACAATAGCTCATCACACTAATTGTGAACCTTAACGACTATCGCGAAAGTTGTAGCTTTCCATTTTCACAGTCACATATATCGACCTATTTTCCTTGAGGAAAGTGGTTGAGTTTTGTGGACCAATTTATTTCTTTAATTTTCGCTAACTACAGGGCTTTAGGTATCTCTCTTTCAACCTATCGGGTCAATCAATCAGACCAATCAGTCCATGAAACTGAACAACTTCCCTAAGGAACATAGGTCAAAATATGAAAAAAAAATTGATCTCCCATACAAAATGCGCTATATGCTGATGAAGTTTGTATGGGAACTAAATTTTTTTTAATCCTTTTTTGACCTATGTTCCTTGGGGAAGTTGCACAGTTTCATGGACTGATTAACCACCCGAGAGGTTGAAAAAGAGATACCTTAAGCCCTGTATATGTCACCTGATATGAGATGATGATGATATTAGTACCTACCGTTTCTTCGGGTCGATGATTTTAAGCCGGAACTGTATCTTGGTGATGTCTGAGGAGGTGACGAGGTCTCGACTCACGATTTCAAGTCGCAAGCCGATGTCTTCGCCGAAGAACTCGTGGTTTAATAAGTCTTTCACCTTTGGCCTGGGAACAAACATGATTTCAGTTTTGCAGTTAAAAAATTTCACTGACGAGTTTTTTTTTTGTTTGAAAGCTGACATAATCGAAATGGTTCTTATCTTTATTTGATCAAAATCTTTTCAGCCGTTCAAGAGTTACAAACAACAGCTGCTTTACCACACAACATCAAAACACCACTTAGACGATGTCACCACTTAGACATGCTTAATTTTATTCTGAAATCGATTTCTGTTTTATTGTAAGGCATATTAATTCATTTTTCTTTCTCATTTATTTATTTATATAAGGACTTAGATATTGTTGACATAAAACTATTTTTGATATTTTTAAATTACCTTCTATTTTAAAATACCTTCTATTTGCATTGTATGCCAATTCTGGCGCAACAAGCTTGTACATTTGCTTTTATTTGTCACCATAATTTGTTACCGTGTTTGCCCGCAATAAAGATATTTCATTTCATTTCTTAAAGTGTCATATATGTTAATTTATCCCTCTAGGGAAAAGCAAAGAAAACTATGTCCATACAGCCATTTTTAAACCTTGTCTAAGTTTTAGTTTTATTGTTTGTGATAAGGCACTAAATGTCGGGGGATATAATAATAATAATAATATTTATTTTATTTCAGACATCACATCCATATCCATATATTGTTAGGAAAATAAAAATAGTCTTAAGCACTAAATGTTAGTAAATTACAAAATTTCAACTTTAATACATTATCCTTGACATTATAATTCATTAAATACATATTTTCTTTTTTTTATAACATAAGTGGAGACTGACTGGCATGGAGCTGCATCCAGTTTTGTAACATGGTCGAGTCCCACCGCTCGGCCAATGTAGCTAGGAGACCGTTCGAGCTGGCACTTTACAACATTTATTTGGAATTGGTTATACAACATTTTTCTTTTTTTCTTTCTAATTGTGTCTATTTTGTGTTAATTTCCTAACATACCTGTCAGCTTTGTTAGGACGGATGCAGGATTCGATGATATCCTTCACTTCCGGAATTGTCACCTTATCTAAGCTCTGCGGCTTCACTCCCTACAAAATAAATAAAAATAATTATACTTCGTTTTATGGGACATTAATCATAATTTTAGTTTCTTTATTTCACATTAAGTTCTTAAAAAAGTACCCACTAAAATAAATGTATGTAAAAGTTATAAATCATTATATTTTTTGATTATGTTCTAGATCAGTCTTTCCCAACGTGGGCGATAACGCCCCCTTGTGGGCGCTGCAGGCCTAAAGGGGGGCGGTAAGAGACCCAGAAAAAAAAGGGGGCGTTGTGTAGGGCTTTGGGGTCGATTTATAATTTCATCTACCTAGCTAGGAAGACTCTTAGACACCGACTGAGCTCTCGACTCTCGACTACATCTTGTGAACATCAACTAATATTAATTAAGATATAGCTCAAACTCGGTTCGATATAATAGACCGCGGGCAATCATGTTTTAACAAGTTTTTGTTAAATAATCCGATTTGTACATTCCTGTATCAATCGGCTGGTTCTATAATACTTGTTCTTGCTTGTCGAGTACGATTGGGCGTCGAATGAGATAAACGAGTTTATGCACGTTTGTCTCATTCCTGTTGGTGCGTGCTGCTTATGCAATCCTATATAAACGATCTAAATTTATTTTATTTTCATTTGCGGTTTCGCGCATAATAGATAAGCAGTACTTCATTATAACACTTACGTATTTCTCAAAACAAAACAATGTCGGAAGTAAAAAAGAAGAGACGGCAATACTCTGCGGAATATATTAAATTCGGATTTATTGAAAATCCCACAAACCCGTCGTCGCCTTTGTGTCTTCTATGTCTAAAAACATTTTCGAACGAAGCAATGAAGCCTTCAAGACTGCAAGATCATTTGAATAAAATGCATCCAGATAAGAAAGACAAGAATGTAGCATATTTTCAAGACCTAGAGAAGAAGCATAATACTCAGCCAAGTGTATCAAAACTATTTTCGGCGGCTGCTAAGCAAGATGACGACGGACTTCGAGCTTCGTACAATATCTCTTTGTTAATTGCTCAAAAAGGCAAACCACACAACATCGGAGAAGAGTTAATTTTGCCAGCAATAAAGGAAGTAATAACTACTGTGCTTCATAAACCGGCCGCAGATATTATCCGAAAAATTCCTTTGAGTAATAATTCTGTGCAAAGACGAATTGATGAAATGGCTGAAAACATTGAAGAATCATTGTGCAATCATCTGAGGACTAGTCAATTCTCAATTCAGCTCGATGAGTCCACTTTACCAACTAATGAAGCGTTGTTGCTATCTTACGTGAGGTTTATTAAAGATGAGAAAATACGTGAAGAACTATTGTTTGCCAGAAATTTGGAGACAGATACAAAAGGCGAAACCATATTCAATACATTGGAAAAGTTTTGTGAAGAGAAAGAGATTCCTTTGAAAAATATTATATCAGTTGCTACGGATGGCGCTCCGGCTATGACAGGGCGCCATAAAGGCTTCATAGCGTACTTAAAAAATAAAATTCCAGATGTCCTTGCTATACATTGCGTTATTCATAGACAACATTTGGTTGCTAGAAACTTAAGTGAACGACTATTTCAATCACTGCAATATGTCATCAAAGCAGTCAATAAAATCCGTAGCAGCTCTTTGAATGATAGATTATTTCATCAGCTTTGTGTTACTAATGACGAAGATTTCAACCGTTTATTGCTTCATACTGAAGTTCGTTGGCTGTCAAGAGGCAATTGTCTGATTCGATTTTACAACCTGTTTGACTCTGTGATAGAGTTCTTGGAAACTAAAGATACAGAACTGCGCAACAAGCTCATAACATCAAAGAATGATATAGCTTACATGACAGACCTGTATAAATTGTTCAACGACATGAACCTCCAACTGCAAGGCGATGAACTAAATTTAATTAAAACAAAAAATGTCGTTGCTGCTTTCGCAGCCAAACTGCTTCTGCACAAAAAGAATATGGGCAGACGTGAGTTTCACAATTTTCCGAATTTATCAGTATCCTGCAGTAACGACGACTTGTTTGCCTACTGCCAACATTTGGAAAACCTCCACATTGACTTCACCGAACGATACCAGGACATTTTAAACTTGGAAATACCAGACTGGGTGTTAGATCCGTTTTCAAATGTCAACATAGCAATGTCACCTCAGCTGGAAGAAGAACTTATAGAATTGACAACAAACGAAGAAATAAAAATCAAGTTCAAAAATGGATATCAAGAATTTTGGCTTCAAAAACCGATCCTGCAATTGTACCCTGGATTGTGGTCAATTGTTCAACGATTCTTGATAGCATTCCCATCGTCATATTTGTGTGAACGTGGTTTTAGTGCTGTGGCAACGCTGCTTACTAAAAAGAGAAATCGTTTGCGTGTTACCGAACGTGGCGACTTGCGGCTGTTTTTGAGTAAATTGGAACCTGATATCAACAAACTTATTGAACAGCATCAGATTCAACCTTCACATTAGTTTTTATATAAGAATTGATTATGTTTGTTTTATTTTCAATAAAAGATACTCTGTCCGAATACTATAAAGTTGCGTTTCAATAATCAGTTATAAGTACTTAGCGGTTTTTAAGTATGTTTAAAAAGGGGGGCGTTAAAAAATAATTTATTCTTAAAGTGGGCAGTAGACAAAAAAAGGTTGGGAACCCCTGTCTAGATTATAGTCTGTTCAACTTAACGAATTAGTGGAGCGCTATCTCTGTCAAACATTTCCTTATTTAAAAAAATCGCCTCTCAAGGACAAGTGGGCGTCAACGTCAATCACTGCTTAGAAACGTAAGGCGCGTTTACATTGCGCCGCTTTTGAATTTTAATTTAATATAATATTACTTAACAACTTTATTTTATTTTATTATAAGATGGGTTAACTCTTGACCTCAATCTTGACCATAAGGTCAAAGATGAGGTCGACGATGGAGCGAGTTAACCCAGAAAATTCCAATTAAGGCACTGGTACTCCCACGCACCGACGGAACACAGCAAGCTGTTTGGCGTCGGACTTCGGTAGGAGGGTAGTCGCGAGCCAGACGGCCCTTTACAGAGCCTACCACACCGCATGAGACCATAGGACGACACCTCAGATTCAGAACAAATGAAGTGTCGTTGCCTGGGATGGATTACTAGGAGGCAACTTATTTTAAAGAAGATATTTTGTAATACTACAAATTATGATTATATAGAACAAACGTGACTATGTGTATGTAATTCTAATTATGGTGTATTATTAAAATACATAATGAAAAAACAATGAAAAGCAAAAATATTGCTTTTCTCAATCTCAGAATCCAATACACAAGCCAGGTCACACAGTAAAAGTAGAAACAGTCCAAAGTATGTACATGCCAAGTCACAATCACAACGCATAGAGTTAGGGACGTCTGAGCAGCACGAGTCGCATAAACAGACTAAAAAACACTCGCGCTGTAAACGTAGCCTAAGCGTCAATACTCCGGACAGTCACAGACAAGCTCGTTTTCTCAGTACTAGTTCGTTATGTTGAACAGACGAATCAAAATAATATTTAAAAAAAATTAAGAGTCCAAAATCAAATAACTTCAGTAATAGGTTTTTTTTAACCCCAATAGATTGCTAGCTAGAGCTCAAGGGCGAAGATGTAGTCGACTAGGTTTCCTAGTAAGTTTAATAAATAGTAAAGTAAAATATGTACCGAGAACTGATTGCCTTTGTATTTAATTTTTCAATTTTTCGACCTATGTTCTTAGGGAAAAAAAAACAGTTTCATGGGCAAAGTTACCCCCTACAGTTTCATTATCCCATAGAGTTGCATATGTCGGCTGCACTCGCTGTAGGGTACTCTCATCTCTAACATACACATGTATGCGTACACGTCACCCGGGTATACAGACATACGTACCGAGACTACTTTCATAAAGATTTGCGCGGGCCCGCTGCACTCGCTGTAGTACTCTCATCTCTAACATACACATGTATGCGTACACGTCACCCGGGTATACAGACATACGTACCGAGACTACTTTCTTATAGATCTGGGCGGGCCTGCTGCACTCGCTGTAGTACTCTCATCTCTAACATACACATGTATGCGTATACGTCACCCGGGTATACAGACATACGTACAGAGACTACTTTTTTATAGATCTGCGCGGGCCCGCTGCACTCGCTGTAGGGGTACTCTCCCGTGGCCATCTCTAACATACACATGTATGCGTACACGTCACCCGGGTATACAGACATACGTACCGAGACTACTTTCTTATAGATCTGCGCGGGCCCGCTGCACTCGCTGTAGGGGTACTCTCCCGTGGCCATCTCTAACATACACATGTATGCGTACACGTCACCCGGGTATACAGAAATGCGTACCGAGACTACTTTCTTATAGATCTGCGCGGGCCCGCTGCACTCGCTGTAGGGGTACTCTCCCGTGGCCATCTCTAACATACACATGTATGCGTACACGTCACCCGGGTATACAGAAATGCGTACCGAGACTACTTTCTTATAGATCTGCGCGGGCCCGCTGCACTCGCTGTAGGGGTACTCTCCCGTGGCCATCTCTAACATACACATGTATGCGTACACGTCACCCGGGTATACAGACATACGTACCGAGACTACTTTCTTATAGATCTGCGCGGGCCCGCTGCACTCGCTGTAGGGGTACTCTCCCGTGGCCATCTCTAACATACACATGTATGCGTACACGTCACCCGGGTATACAGACATACGTACCGAGACTACTTTCTTATAGATCTGCGCGGGCCCGCTGCACTCGCTGTAGGGGTACTCTCCCGTGGCCATCTCTAACATACACATGTATGCGTACACGTCACCCGGGTATACAGACATACGTACCGAGACTACTTTCTTATAGATCTGCGCGGGCCCGCTGCACTCGCTGTAGGGGTACTCTCCCGTGGCCATCTCTAACATACACATGTATGCGTACACGTCACCCGGGTATACAGACATACGTACCGAGACTACTTTCTTATAGATCTGCGCGGGCCCGCTGCACTCGCTGTAGGGGTACTCTCCCGTGGCCATCTCTAACATACACATGTATGCGTACACGTCACCCGGGTATACAGACATACGTACCGAGACTACTTTCTTATAGATCTGGGCGGGCCTGCTGCACTCGCTGTAGTACTCTCATCTCTAACATACACATGTATGCGTATACGTCACCCGGGTATACAGACATACGTACAGAGACTACTTTTTTATAGATCTGCGCGGGCCCGCTGCACTCGCTGTAGGGGTACTCTCCCGTGGCCATCTCTAACATACACATGTATGCGTACACGTCACCCGGGTATACAGACATACGTACCGAGACTACTTTCTTATAGATCTGCGCGGGCCCGCTGCACTCGCTGTAGGGGTACTCTCCCGTGGCCATCTCTAACATACACATGTATGCGTACACGTCACCCGGGTATACAGAAATGCGTACCGAGACTACTTTCTTATAGATCTGCGCGGGCCCGCTGCACTCGCTGTAGGGGTACTCTCCCGTGGCCATCTCTAACATACACATGTATGCGTACACGTCACCCGGGTATACAGAAATGCGTACCGAGACTACTTTCTTATAGATCTGCGCGGGCCCGCTGCACTCGCTGTAGGGGTACTCTCCCGTGGCCATCTCTAACATACACATGTATGCGTACACGTCACCCGGGTATACAGACATACGTACCGAGACTACTTTCTTATAGATCTGCGCGGGCCCGCTGCACTCGCTGTAGGGGTACTCTCCCGTGGCCATCTCTAACATACACATGTATGCGTACACGTCACCCGGGTATACAGACATACGTACCGAGACTACTTTCTTATAGATCTGCGCGGGCCCGCTGCACTCGCTGTAGGGGTACTCTCCCGTGGCCATCTCTAACATACACATGTATGCGTACACGTCACCCGGGTATACAGACATACGTACCGAGACTACTTTCTTATAGATCTGCGCGGGCCCGCTGCACTCGCTGTAGGGGTACTCTCCCGTGGCCATCTCTAACATACACATGTATGCGTACACGTCACCCGGGTATACAGACATACGTACCGAGACTACTTTCTTATAGATCTGCGCGGGCCCGCTGCACTCGCTGTAGGGGTACTCTCCCGTGGCCATCTCTAACATACACATGTATGCGTACACGTCACCCGGGTATACAGACATACGTACCGAGACTACTTTCTTATAGATCTGCGCGGGCCCGCTGCACTCGCTGTAGGGGTACTCTCCCGTGGCCATCTCTAACATACACATGTATGCGTACACGTCACCCGGGTATACAGACATACGTACCGAGACTACTTTCTTATAGATCTGCGCGGGCCCGCTGCACTCGCTGTAGGGGTACTCTCCCGTGGCCATCTCTAACATACACATGTATGCGTACACGTCACCCGGGTATACAGACATACGTACCGAGACTACTTTCTTATAGATCTGCGCGGGCCCGCTGCACTCGCTGTAGGGGTACTCTCCCGTGGCCATCTCTAACATACACATGTATGCGTACACGTCACCCGGGTATACAGACATACGTACCGAGACTACTTTCTTATAGATCTGCGCGGGCCCGCTGCACTCGCTGTAGGGGTACTCTCCCGTGGCCATCTCTAACATACACATGTATGCGTACACGTCACCCGGGTATACAGACATACGTACCGAGACTACTTTCTTATAGATCTGCGCGGGCCCGCTGCACTCGCTGTAGGGGTACTCTCCCGTGGCCATCTCTAACATACACATGTATGCGTACACGTCACCCGGGTATACAGACATACGTACCGAGACTACTTTCTTATAGATCTGCGCGGGCCCGCTGCACTCGCTGTAGGGGTACTCTCCCGTGGCCATCTCTAACATACACATGTATGCGTACACGTCACCCGGGTATACAGACATACGTACCGAGACTACTTTCTTATAGATCTGCGCGGGCCCGCTGCACTCGCTGTAGGGGTACTCTCCCGTGGCCATCTCTAACATACACATGCCGAATGCGTACACGTCCACAGACTCGTCGTAGTGTTCTTCGTACATCTCTGGTGCCATGAACTCGGGAGTACCTATAGGGCAGAAAATGATATTATTTTTTATCGAGCGAAATTTTATGTAGAATTTAGGACTTAAAAAAATGAATAATTTATCTTACTGGCTTGGACTGGGGTGAAAGATAAAACTTAGAATGTGCCAGCGCCAACGTACATAGGCGAAGGTATACCTATCACCGCTATACTCATGTTCCATCTAAGAACCCTTCAGAAAGAATTCCAAGAAGCTTCTATATCGTATGAACTAAACATGTAATTTAAAAATCTTTTTATTTTTATTTTGAGAAAAGTCAACTCTTGACCTTGGGTAGACGATGGAGTGAGTTAACTCAGAATATGTCTATTAATGCACTGGCACTCTCATGCACCGAAGGAACACAGCAAACTTTTTTAATTTAAATCTTGTAATGGGTCACAAAAAGTATTCATAAATATTAACGAACTTGACAGATTTCAAACCGCCAAATAGCGTATGCCTATAGTAGATAGACAACAACTAGAAAACACGGTTTAACGTCCCCTCCGAAGCACGGAAACGCTCGTGATAATTTGATAGAATGGTTACTCTCACACTTCACTATCACGTCCCATGTGTACGTTGATTAACCTCACAGATCGCTTCGAACACTGAGCTGGTAAAACATACCTATAACAGACTTGGCAAAGCTCCTATTCTTAAGCGTAGCGAGCCCCAGATCTCCAATTTTGACGCTGCCAGTGGTACCAGTAATGAAGATGTTGTCACACTTGAGGTCCCGATGGATGATGGGTGGGGTACGGGAGTGTAGGAAGTTCAGACCCTTGAGGATCTGACGGCACCAGGATTTCAGGACCTTGGGGTTGATGCGTTTGAAGCGGCGGAGGTAACTGGAAAAGGAATATTGTCGTTATCACACTAGAAAATACAACTCTAAAGTCAAGATGAATATCAAAAAATGACAGGTTTATTACAATATATGGAGGTATTCACCAATATTTCTTTGGGAAAGAAAAATTTTCGGCGCGAATGGGACTTGAACCCACAACCCCAGGATTAGATCTCTTGGTGCTCTAACCAACTGAGTTATCGTGCCTTTACGTCAAGCTACGAAATTACTCATACAGAGATGGCACAACCTACAAGCACGACGTAATATGTTTAGTAAGGGAATGATCAATTTCGCCGCTTGACTTGAAGGCACGATAGCTCAGTTGATTAGAGCACCAGGAGATCTGATGCTGGGGTCGTGGGAACAAGTCCCATTCGCGCCGAATATTCTCTTTCTCTAAAAATCTGACGCGGGTAACCGTTTTAAATATACTACAATACAATATACTTTATTGCACAATTTGAAAAGAAATACAATGATAAGACAATTACAAGTAACTTTACTAAAGGTACAATATAGGCGACCTTATCGCTTCAAGCGATTTCTTCCAGGTAACCTTTGGGTATGAAAAGTCGCATAGTGAAATCAAGAGTGGGCGCAATATATAAACCTAAACAATATATATTAAACAAAATATAAATACATATATTTAATACAGTTTAATATAAATACAGTTTTATATGTAATTATTCGATACATAAGACACACACACACATAGTTAAAGAGGAGATGGAAACAGGAAAAAAAAAACAACTAAGTAGGTAAAAGGAATACGGAAAACAAGAGAGGAAAAGTAATGGAAAAGTATACTAAATATATGGGTTGGCTTGAAATTAGTTAGCGAAACTTTAAAAGGTGATCTTGCCCATGAAACTGAACAACTTTCCCAAAGGAACCTGTAGTAACTGATTTATTACGTACTAAGTATGTATATGTAGGGTGTGTGTATCGGCTCGGTGTTCTCACTCGTCCACGTCTTGACTTGGCGGCGGTCGGTGCCAGACTCCCCGCACCACACGGCGCGTCTGCGCCCCACCCCGCACCCTGCGCGGAGTGTAGATCCGAGACGACAGGTGTGTGTGTGTGTGTGTGTGTGTGTGTGTGTGTGCGTGTGTGTACGTGTGTGTGCGTGTGTGTGTGTGTGCGTGTGTGTGTGCGTGTGTGTGTGCGTGTGTGTGTGCGTGTGTGTGCGTGCGTGTGTGTGTGTGTGTGTGTGTGTGTGTGAGTGTGTGATTGTATGTATGTTTATATATTTATTATTTACATGTATGCTACAGAATATATTCTTTTTTTTTATTATGAGATGGGTTAACTCTTGACATCAATCTTGACCATAAGGTCAAAGACGAGGTCGAAGATGGAGCGAGTTAACCCAGAAAATGCCTATAAAGGCACTGATACTCCCACGCACCGACGGAACACAGCAAGCTGTTTGGCGTCGGACTTCGGTAGGAGGGTGGTCGCGAACCAGACGGCCCTTTACAGAGCCTACCACACCGCATGAGACCATAGGACGACACCTCAGATTCAGAAAAAAATTAAGTGTCGTTGCCTGGGATGGATTACTAAGAGGCAGGTCTCATTTGTGTTTCCTTAATCACCTCTTACGACACCCACGGAAAGAGATGGAGTGGTGTTATTCCACGGTTAATTCGAAATTCTCAAAAAAAAAAATCGACTTCCCATACAATTGGTAGGTATTGCAATGCCCCTCGACTAGTAGAACAAACTTTCTTTTTAATTCTTTTAGGTCCGTTTTAAAGTATACTTAAGTAGCAGTCGTCTTTGTCATTTTGATAGTGAGAGAAAGAGACAATCAATACTTAAGTATAGATCAAGACTTGAGTCTGCTGTAATACGGATCCTAATCATTGTTCATTGTAAATCTACTTCTTAGTCATCACATTTCAAATGAAAATATCGAAGCAATTTCAAAAATGTAGGTTTAATATAAATTGATTATAAGTCCTCGAGTAATCAAAATATCCGATAACATAGCCGTAAGTAGTAAAGCTGATAAAAATTGTCTGCTGTCAAAAGCTATACAAGACAGAGTCCATCTTCACATTCCTTCAAAAACAGAGTCAAAGAATACTACCTGTCCCAACTGTAATGAGTAAATTATATTATGTATGCAAGATTTATCGTATGTATTTTTGTATTATATATGTTATTTTTATTTTATTTAAGTATTAACAATATAAACTCCTCTCTTAGTTGGTATTTTCTTTCCGTTGTGCACAATTCTCTCTTCGTGTCTTTTTCACCTGTTAGGTTGGATAGAAGAGATCTCTTTCAGAGATAAGCTCGCTTTTGTACACTATTTTTCTATAAAAGGTTTCTTTATTTTGTTTGTGCAATAAAGAATATACATAGAAAGACAAGTCAGCTGATCGCACAAGTTGCATGGAGTGGTGAATTTTTTTCTTTCATGTTTCACTCCTATGTTCTTTGGGAAAAGTTTTTAAGTTTCGTGGGCTAATTCAAATCCTTAACTTTCTATAGCTAGTTTAAAGTAACGTAATATGTGACTGTGTTTAGTAAAAGGTACAACTTTCGTGATAGTCAATAAGAGCTACTTACAATAGCTCATCACACTAATTGTGAACCTTAACGACTATCACGAAAGTTATACCTTTCAATTTTCACAGTCACATATGTCCTCCCTTATTTACTAGCTGTTTTGCCCGGATCTGCATTCCGGTAGGAATTTGGGAAAACTATGTCTTTATTTTATTCTGATCTCTCAGCTATACTACTGAAAAGTTTCATTAAAATCTATCTAATAGTTTTTGCGTCATTTACTCGAAACATCTTCACAAACTTTCACATTTAGGATTATCGTGTAGTATAATCAAGTATGTGGCGTAATTATTAATTACTTTTAAAGAGCGATGATAGCCCAGTTGGTAATGAGCCAGACTGTAATCCGAAGGTCGCGAGTTCAAATCCTGGTGCGGGCCTGTACCACTAAATTCGTCTTTTCGAATTTATGTACGAATTTCTAATTACCACTTGCTCAACGATGAAGGAAAACATCGTGATGAAACCCGCCAAGAAAATTCATTTTCGAAAGACAAGCGGTCCACCAACCCGCATTGGGCCAGCGTGGTGGACTATGGCCTAAATCCCCTTCGTGTTTCGAAGGGAGGCCCGTGCCCCTCGGAGGGGACGTATATGGGCTGGTAAGAAGAATACTTTTATTTAATTAACTCTGCACTGGTATCGGAGTTTTCAAGCCGCGAAACGGCTTCTAACTTGATTTAACGACTGTAGTCAATCTGTAGTCTAACGACAGAACCGACTGGCATGCCCTCCGAAGCACATGCAGTGTATTTATCACCGTGACATCGTCAAACCCGTAATATTGTAACTTGACGTAGTAAGATTATAAATTCTCTTTTTTTGGCCATTAAAGAACTGTCCCATTTTCTTTTTTTGGCCATTTTTCATTTTATACGGTTAAAACAAAGCACGTGTCACATCGGACATCGTATGTAATTAATTTGTTTCAGCAAGACATTGTAACGTATGTATTATAATTTCATGCATTTTATGTGAAGGTCAACTTTACTATAAATGAACAAAAGGGAACGATAAATTATATTCATTAGTCGGGACTAATTCTAACGACTATTCATAACTTTTAAGGCAGTTTTAAATCGGTTATTGTAAAATATGGTTTAGGTTTAAAAATAAACCTTCTAAAGTGTCGTTTTCCGGGTCATCAATTTAAATTGAATAGTTTATTTTATATAAAAGATAGTATATTTCTTACTTTATTTTTTACTATGTAATTGAGTACCGAAACTAATCAGTTTGATGTTTCTCGTTCGGAAGTTATAATATTTTTTTGGGATATTTAAATAATATACGTTGTACGCAATGTTTTACTATAAGAACGATCTCTAAAATAATAAAAAAAACATTCGTTCTATTTTAGTAGGCTAGGTATTGAACTGCTTTCATTCGATTCAAAAAAAATTTACTTCAGTTATTCACATTAAAGGACCATGGGCAAAAATGTATGGACTCCGTCCCCTCCCTCCAACAGACCTTTTGTGTATGTCGTCAGTTTCATACATATTTTTAAAGATATCAATAGCTATGTTCAATGTCAAAATCCATGGGTTTTAGAAATAACACATAATTAAAGATTTCTAAAATACCTACCGGTTTATATTTTTATATGTGTTCTAAATGTATACCTGATATGATAAATATGAATATAACAATAAAAATATAATGAATATGGTAATAATCAAAGAATTATTAAATAACATACTTTTACTTTTGTCATCAAAATTTAAAGTTTTGTTAAAATAATATTTTCCCATAATATCCCGCACATTCGAGGGATGTTGCCATAGTAAAGTCATCACTACATTGATATCTTTCATTTGAGATACATTTCAAATCTGTTGGTCGGAGGGGGGACGTTTTGTCCCATCGTCCTTTACTTAAAATAAGACAATAGATTAACATTTGTCTGTTCACAAAGGTGCAGTCTTCTCCCGAGAAGAACAGACAAGAAACTCAATGGTTGTTCTTTTGTATGTTGCTCGTGCTATTGGTAATTAATGATGTGAAGATAATGTTGTTGTGTTGATGATTTGTTGTTGATAGAGATGGCAGAATATCAGCGTTACAGATAAAACTGTAGCATTATGCTGAGCCAGCGCAGATTTCGTCTGTGAAAAACGGGCAGCACAGTGCAGCACTTTGTTTCATGTTTGTACCTAGGTCCGGTTTGGTCGAGTGGTAGTGACGCTACCTCTTGTTCGACGGGTCCTGGGTTCGAATCCCAGTCGGGGCAAATATTTGTTAACACAAATCTGCTTTGTTCTCAGGTCATGGGTGTTTATGTCTGTCTTTATGTGTGTTCCGAGGGACCTACGACACGAAGGGAAAACCTTAGTGTGGGCCTTTGAGCGTATGGCGTTTTACTACCTAAGCGTTTTTGTAGTCGTATCTTTCATTTGTGTTTTTGTTTTTGTGTCTATAAAGAGTCTTCTGTGTTTCTATATTGTAATATCTGTGTTGTACCGAAATAAAGTATTTTCTATTCTATTCTATGATTTTTATCTATAGTCTATAATAATATTATAAAGAGGTAAGATTTGGTTGTTTGTTTGCATTGAATATGCTTCGAAACTACTGGACTGATTTGAAAAACTCTTTCACCATTAGAAAGCTACATCATCCCCGATGGACATAGGCTACATAATTTTCCCAAACTCCCACGGGAACGAAGCCCCGGGCGGAATGCTAGTTTATTATAAGATGGGTTAACTCTTGACCCCAATCTTGAGCGAGGTCATAGATGAGGTCGACGATGGAGCGAGTAAACCCAGACAATACCTGTAAGGCACTGGTACTCCCACACACCGACGGAACACAGCAAGCTGTTTGGCATCGGACTTTGGTAGGAGGGTGGTCGCGAACCAGACGGCCCTAAAATGATGCGATGATGTCATGTGTTGCTGTACTTACGCTTTAAGCGTGCCAGAGAGCATGAGTTCGGTGATAAGCACGATATTCTTCTTCTTGGCGACGGTTCCCTCCCAGTAGTTGTAGAATCGGACGATGTTCGGGTGTTGGAGCTTCTTCAGCATGTCGGCTTCTTCACGGAAGCGGAGACGCTCGGTTTTGTTCAGCTTTTTCTCCTAGAATATAAGAAAAATTATAAGAAACGGACCGACAGAGTAAAATCAAGTAAATCCATCCATTCATACAATCCACCAACCCGCATTGGGCCAGTGTGGTGGACAATGGCCTTAAACCCATTCATGTTTCGAAGGGAGGCCCGTGCCCCTCGGTGGGACATATATGGGCTGTTCTGGAGTACAACCAAAGATCACACATCTCACAAGAAACTCGCATACGTCTCGCCAACCAGTCGCATCCAACTCACCAGCCAATCACACACAAATATCAGAAACTCGTACCCAATTCACTAGCATCTTTTGGTTCCTCTTCATCTATCATGCATGATATTCATTCATTCATAACTTCTTCATCTAAGATGATATTCGTTAATTTATAACATTTTCACGTAACATAGTATTCATTCATTCATCAAACCTTCATCCAACGAATGGAACATAGATTCCCAGTAGGTAAGTAGCACACACACAAACACACACACACACACACACACACACACACTGCTCATTAGCAACAAACACACAACTAATCAGCATCACATACAATTCATCAGCAACAAACACACAATTCATCAACAACAAACACACACACAACTCACACCAAACTCACCAGCAACTCGCACCAAGCCACGGCGACTCCGGTCTGCGTGTCCAACCCGTGGTAGACCGTCTTGAAGGACCCTCTGCCCAACTCCTTACCGTATTTGAAGAACCGACTGCAAGATGACACCCCTATTGGCTACTCTTCATCTAACATGATATTGATTCATTCATAACAACTTCAACTAACATGGTATTTATTCATTAATTACATTTTTATCCAACGCATGAAACAAAAATTCCCAGTATGGAGCACACAACTCATCAGCAACAAACACCCAACTCATTAACAACACCCAACTCACCAGAAATCACACACAACTCATCAACATCACCCACAACTCATCAGCAACACACACAACTAATCAGCAATCAAACACAACTAGTCAGCAACACACACAACTCATCAGGATCACACACAACTAATCAGCAACACACAACTTATCAGCATCACACACAACTAATCAGAAACACACACAACTAATCAGCATCCCACAAGTAATCAGCAACACACAACTCAGCAATCACACACAACTACTCAGCAACACACACACTTGTCACTACCATAAGGACTACTACTTACTACTTAGTCAGCAACACACACATCAGTAAAACACACAACTCATCAGCATCACACACACACTCAACTCGCACCAAACTCACACTCAACTCGCACCAAACTCACCAGTACTGGCACCAAGCCACGGCGACTCCGGTCTGCGTGTCCAAACCATAGTAGACCGTCTTGAAGGACCCTCTGCCCACCTCCTTATCGTACTTGAAGTACCGCCCGCAAGGCGACACACCTATTGGTTTCTCTTCATCTAACATGATATTCATTCATTCATTACATCTTCATCCAACGTATGGAACAAAGATTCCCAGTAGTAGCATACACCTCATCAGCAACACACACACACACACACACACACTCACACACACACCCACACACACAAACAGACACACTGCTCATTAGCAACAAACACACATCTCATCAACAACTCGCACCCAACTCCCACCAAACTCACCAGCAACTCGCACCAAGCCACGGCGACTCCGGTCTGCGTGTCCAACCCGTGGTACACCGTCTTGAAAGACCCTCTGCCCACCTCCTTATCGTACTTGAAGAACCGACCACAAGGCGACACCCCTATTGGTTCCTCTTCGTCTTCTTTATCCTGCTTCTGTTTGTCTTCTTGCTCTTCTAGCTTGTCTAGTTCTATGTAGCCTGGAATTTTTAAAGCTATGTTAGGAACCACCAGTAAACATAAAGGTACATTGAACGCAAATTAGTTTTAAAAAATTGTCTTTAAAAACTGAGGTGAGAGAGAGTTGGAACTAGAGTGGCGTGTCCGCGAGCCGCCTTACAAATATCAGTGCAATATCTCTAAAATGTTGTGAGAAACTTATCTCCCTAGATTGCTCGTTAGGTGCTCTGTGGCTAGAATAGATAGAGAGTACGAGTGAAACTCGCCTCAACTCTCGTCCGAATTATAAAATTGTAATTTGAATGAACGGTATGAACTATGAAAAAACAGGTGAAAGAGGGAGAATCCTCACTAATATTATCAACGCGAAAGGAGCTGCATGAGCTTATTCCGCCTGTCCCTTTCTTCCATCGGACGTCCAGACGCACTGCGGGGTATCACCCTTATCTTGTCGAGATACCTCGGATACGTACTGAGCGCTTTTCTTCATCTTTTGTATTGCGCACTGCCAAGGAGTGGAATTCTCTGCCGGCGTCTGTATTTCCGAGCTCATACAACCCGAATATCTTTAAAGTACGAGTGAATAGGCTTCTTCTGGGTGAGCTCGCTACATCCTCGACCGCATCTTTGCCCTGAGCTAGATTGTGGTCAAGAGCGAACCCATTCTTAATAAAAAATTAAAAAAAAGTTTGTATGTATGGATGTTTGTTACTGTTTCACGCTCAAACGGCTGGACCGATTTTGAAAAAAAAATGGTATAGAAGCAGCTGACACACCCTGGATTAACACATAGGCTACACAGTTTTTCCAAATTCCCACAGGAACTAAGTCCCGGGCGGAAAGCTAATTTATCATATGATAATGACAATAGAAAGGAGCCGAGAAAGTAGTATAATCTGACCATTTTGTTTCTCAGGCTGTTGTTCCTCCCCCTCCTCCCCGGTGGGGGGTAGACACTTCTCGGTTGCTGTTGCTATTTCTATGTTCTCCTCCTGTAATCATTACGTTATTGTTAATATTTATTTTTATTTGTTGTTATTTAATTAGAAATTTCAATCAGTAATAAATAATTCGCTTGGTAAATCTGTCAGGCCCTTACAGAACGCGACTCAGACTCTGATCTATAGTTAAGTAGCAGTCGACTTTGTCATTTTGATAGCGAGGGAAAGAAACAATCAATACTGAAGTATAGATCAAGACTTGAGTCTAAATAAATAATAAATAATAAACGCTACACACTCAAAGGCCCACACTAAGGTTTTCCCTTGTGTCGTGGGTCCCTTGGAACACACAAAGACAGACACATACACCCATGACCCGAGAACAAACATCTGCTTTTTACACAAATGTTTGCCCCGACTGGGGATCGAACCCAGGACCCGCCGATCAAGAGGCAGCGTCACTACCACTCGACCAAACCGGTCGGCATCTATAATAAGCCTTAACATGAACTGATATCTGGATGTCTTCTTCTTTTTTTTTTTACAAAGTATGGGGCACCTACTATCTTGCTTTAGCTGCCCAGTTATTTGCAACTTGACTGACTTGTATGAGGCCAAGCCAAACGCAGTCGCCGTGGCCACATTTTGGGCCAACACCATATAAAATTAAATAAATATACAGGGTGACTTTTAATCAGTACGCAAATTTTTCTTACGGTGTCAGTAACGTTGACACAACGTAAATTTTACGTAAAGTTTACGTAATTTTTTTTTTCCAAAATTTCCAGTTTTTGATACTTACCCCTTTTTTAACCGACTTCAAAAAAGGAGGAGGTTTCTCAATTCGACCGTATATTTTTTTTATGTATGTCCGCGGATAACTTCGTCGTTTATGAACCGATTTGATTATTCTTTTTTTGTTGGAAAGGGAGTATCCCAAGGGTTGTCCCATGGTAAGGAAACCAGGATCTGATGGTGGAATCCTGAAGAAATTGAGGGAAACCCTCGAAAAAATTGAATTTTTGGGATTGAAGTCGGTAACTCTTACGTTTTTGACGTGGAAAATTATAACGTCTTAGATTAGTTAGAGGATGAATTTTGTAAAAAGCAGAAATATGGGTGTCACAAATTGTGTTGAAGAGTACTATTACCAAGTATACATTGGACGGTGTAGTTTTTTTTTCCATAAAAAAATTTGATTTATTTTCATGCTTGTAATGTTTATATGAATTGATATAAAACAAAAAAAAATACGGGTTCGTTAAGTTTACGTACAAAAAATTTGCGTACTGATTCAAAAATAACGTGGTATAATTTAGAAAAAAAGCCATTGACACCAAAAGAAGAAGAATCTGGATGTATACTGACCAGATCTTGTTCCGAGAGGAAGGGATCGTCTTCGAGCCTGGCCACGAGTTTGTTGCCGCTGTCGTCTAGTTCGGGGTCACATATCGCTCCTTGGCCCGAGCTGCGGCGTCGGTAGCCGCCCACTACGCCCACTGCTGATTGGTTCGCCTGGAATTAACATTGCGATCATTAAATGAAATAAAAATATTTTTATATTTTTATTTCATTTTTATTAAAAATAAAAATGTTTATTTTATATTTATATTTAAAAATTAAATAAAATACCTATAAAATGAAATAAAAATTAAATAACAATAAAATAAATAAAAATAAAAGAAATTCATTTCTTCCTGAGACTGGCATCTGCGGGCCTAGTGAGACTTCAGTCTCATGAGATCTCTGAATGATTACAAGAAAAATTGGACACTGTATCTGTACAGATAAGTTTTCATTTCTTTAAGATTATTACATATGCAATTTAAGATCATGAACGTCAATATGAACTCTAAAAAATAAAATTTGTTTCACCCACGACATTAGATCGCTTATATTTTTTAAACGGCTGAACGAATTTTGATCAAATATAACTAAGAACCATCTCGATTACGTCAGCTTTAAAAAAAACCCGTTGATTCGAAAGGCTATACTCTCATGAGAGAGCAGTCTCATTGCGTATGCTAGGGTAGCTGGACGTCCGATAGAGGAAAGGGGAAGCCGGAATGAGCTCATGTAGCAATGTTACTTACTAAGAAGCGCTTTTAGCTCGGTGGCGCTCGCTGATTTCATTAGATCAGTGAGGTTAAGCAACGTACACAGAGGCTGAAAGTGGCAATTTACCACGGGCGTTTCCGTGCTTCAGAGGGCACGTTAAGCCGTCGGTCTCGACTGTTGTGAATTGACTACAGTCGTTAAAACCAGGTCAGATGCTATCGTGCGGCAGGAAAACTCTGACAGCAGGGTTAGCTAAGTTCGCCACACACTTGACTATACCTAATAAGAAGAATACTTACCACACTGGTGGTCAAAGAGTTGAGCATATCAAAGGTATTGCTCTGCTGCGTGTGTATGATGGCGAGCGCGTTGTATGGCGCGGCGCGGCCCATCACGCCGCTCTTTAGCACCCCTACGTCGCCTGGTACCACCACCTGAAGGATAAACCAAAATTTAAATAAATAATCAATCAATCATTTATTTCAAGTTAATAGTATACAAATATATAATGGTACTAGCTTCGTTCCCGTGGGAATTTGGGAAAATCATGTACCCTATGTCCATCCCGGATAATGTACGATTCTAATGGTGTCAGAATTTTTCAAATCGGTCCAGTAGTTTCGGAGCCTATTTGATGCAAACAAACAAACAAACAATCAAATCTTTCCTCTTTATAATATGTATAGATATAGATAGACTACAGAGTGGAATTATCATATTTGTTGTTGCAATTAAAGAGGTGCAAACTTAAGATTAGTATCACATTACAACCTGGGAGGACACGGCAAAGATCATTGTTTTATACACTGAATATTTTTTTGACAACAAACATACGTGTTTTATTTTAAATTTCCCCAGGAAACATACAGGGTGTAAAAGACAGCTTAGCATAAACTGAAACCCTGGACTCAGACAATCATTCTAAATGATTTTTCAGTGGAATTTTTCTCCGGAAAATTTTAAATTTGTTTTCATGTTTTTTTAATATTTTCTGCTTACATTTTTTATTATTTAATTGAATACACTCCATTTTGCAATAAAAAACAATTATAACAACGTAGAACACGAAAACCAGCAATGTCCATCGCACTCCGATAGCAGCGCGGTGCGGGGGGATCGCGCGCGGGACGCGGTTTCACGATACGTTGCGTGGCACCAAAGTAAGTAAATAATGAAAACCCCTTAACATGACGTTTCCGGTAAAAAATAATTACTTATAACTGATGATAGTTATGGGTATATTCCACCGTATAAGTACCTATTTGCTAAGCTGTCCTTTACACCCTGTATATGATATGAAGTTCCAAAAAGATATATTTTATTTATTTCTACTAATTTAAAAACACCCAAGCAAGTGGCAATCTGCGGTCTCTGCCTACCCCATAACAGGACAAAGGCGTGAGCTTATGTATGTATGTGTATGTAAGATCAACCAATATAAATTCTTCTCCTCTACTTATGGACCCAATTTTATACCCTTGTTCGCGACAGTTTTATATCTAGTTTATTTTTTGATGATCATTTTAATGCTTCTTTTTTTACTTTTCTACTGTTTTAAATTTAGAATGTCTTATTTTTTATGTATTTTGTCTTCTGTTTTGGCCTTGTCAGTGAATTTGTTAGTGGTATAAATGTTTTTCAAGTAATAATTTTAATTTTATTTGAAAACTTATAAAAAAACCTCTACACACACAAGAAACCTCTACTTGGCGCTGCTGTAGTACTTCAATCTCTTGCTTAAAAAGATACCTTGAAGGTTTTCTCCTTGCCATGGACGGTCTTCTCCTTGGCAGGTAGGACGGTGGAGTCGAGGTGGTGGCCCGGCTGCGAGATCTGGTGCCCATGGCTGTGGAGCCCCGATGTCATCTGCAAATCAAGAGGAAATTGTAAAAAATAATATTATATTTAGGACATCAGGAATATAGTACATTTTTCCACATTCTAAACACTGCAATCAAGAAACGGTAAATTTTTGCACAACTGGGTAGATGACATTTTTTTTATTGTTTAAATTGAAGCTTAATTACCTTGTAAATAGCCTGGTGCAAATAGTTTTTTCATATGTTTAAAAATAAGAAAGATATGAATGTTTAAATCTCTAAATTAGACAGAGAGGGAAATACAAAACGGTGACGTCACAGTTGAGGACCAATACAAAATATCGTTTTGTAAGAAAAATACAAAAATGTTCGATTGGCTAAACGTTTTTTTATTCAAATTTCATTTCGAATTCTGTTATTATAATATGTTTATTAATATACTAGCATTCCGCCCAGGTCTTCGTTCTCGTGGGAATTCGGGAACATTATGTGTCCATCGGGAATAATGTAGCTTTCTAATGGTGAAAGAATTTTTCAAATCGGTCCAGTCGTTTCGGAGCCTATTCAATGCAAACAAACAAACAAACAATTACATCTTTCCTCTTTATAATATTAGTACAGATTACATTAATAAATATATATTATTCAATATCATTCATCTATCCAATTGTCTAAACACTGACAGAAGGTCAAGAGACGGGTAATTTTTGCACAACTGTATGTATTTCCTGCACAGTAAAGATTACAGTGGTCGACAAACAGGTCAATTTTTCAATAGCCCGAGCCATGAGCGCTCTCCATTTATATGTAGTTACTTTTACACTGCCCAGATTTATTTGAATGACTTAATAAATACCGAAGTCCGACGCCAAACGGCTTGCTGTGTTCCGTCGGTGCGTAGGAGTACCAGTGCCCAATAGGCATTTTCTGGGTTAACTCGCTCCATCGTCGACCTCATCTATTTGGTCAAGATTGAGGTCAAGAGTTAACCCATCTTATAATAAATAAAAAAACACCAATATCAGAATCTATGTCAAACGTGGCATTAAGTGGTTCTGGACCACTGGTGCTCTGCCACCCCGAATGGGATACAGGCTTGAGCGTATGCGTACGGTTAATAAATATTCCCTAAGAATTCGTTTAAAAAGGGAACCATAATTCTCATTGGACCTTTAAGTTTGTGACGTCAACGAAGAACCATTAGAATGGCCATACTAATAAGTATTATCTTAAAATCAAGTACATAATTTATAATGACAGTAAACATCTAAACAATTTACCACGAAGCGACGTATTGGAAACTTCCTTCCCTTGTTAGACGCAGTATAAGGTGATTCATTAACTGTCCATAAACAGATAGTTTATATCTGTGTCGCAGGTATACTGTGTAATTGATCTAATTACAAACACCGGCACCGTGGATATTTTACAAAAAAATATTTTTAAGCCTTCGTAGGCGGCCGGTTTGGTGTAGTGGTAGTGGAGCTGCCTCTTGATTGACGGGTCCTGGGTTCGATTCTCAAGTATTTGTCAAGTAAAAGCAGAAGTTTGTTGTCGGGTCATTGGTGTGTCTGTCTTATGTATGTTCCTAGGAACCCACGACAGAAAGGAAAACCTTTTGGCCTTTGAGTGTGTAGCGTTTGTTTGTTTGTATAGTAACGTTCGTTGATATGAATCGATCAGTGAGGTCGAGCAGCGTACACATGGGCAGAGAACCTAATGGGTGACCAAAGAAAAAGTTTCGCTAACTAATTAGAAGTCACAACAGATCACACATCTTAATGCTTGTCTGTTCTTGTTATTGTAAAAATTTGTTTTCCTTTACTTTTACTTTGTTTGTTTTTTATCCTGTGCTGTGTTTTATGAGTGAATAGCATTCCGCCCGGGACTTCGTTCCCGTGGGAAACCGGGAATATTGTGCAGTCTATGTTACTCAGGGATAATGTAGCATTCTAATAATGGTGAAAGAATTTTTAAAATCGGTCCAGTCCAGTAGTTTCGGAGCCTATTCAATGTAAACTAACAATCAAATCTTTCCTCTTTATAATATTAGTGTAGATAAATGTTGTATCTATCTAATCGTTATTACAATCCGCACCTCAGCTATTCAAAAACGACGCGTCATACATTAGCACATTACAGACATACAGAAAAGTAATGTATTCATTTCACTAAAACATACAAACAACATACAAAACAACTACAGATACAAATGAACGTAACAAACAAAAAAGGTTACAAAGTTATTCTGGAGTGTTGTGTGTCAGAGTGCTACAAATGACTCTCTGGCAGTGGGGTATAAAGTAGTATTTTAAAGTATCGACGCCATTTTTAAAAAGACAAATTACCTACTTTCCTGCTACATGTGTGTATAGAATGTCAGGTATTTAGGGCAAGTTCAATAAGCGTAGGTCATATTGTGAGAGATTAAGAAGTGCACTGATTTAGTGTAAGACTAGAGAATTCCCGGGACTTTGAGGGAATTTCGTAAAACCCTTCGATGTTCCTTGCCTCCGTTATAAAAGGCACCTTTTTTCCGAAGGGTATCCGCCAAAAATGCCCCAGGCCCGGCGTAAAAGAATTGTATCTCAGATTTTAGACAAAAAATAGTAGAAACAATGTAAAGTGTCGCTATTTCAAAATTCGGTGGCTAACATAGTTTTTTTATGTTATACCCTTTCAGCTTTCTAAGTCCAGTTAGTCAAGACCCTCAATTTTATAAATTGTGATTAAAAAACTGGTCTGGAAGAAAAAAACAAATTTACCGGCCAGCTCTTCTTAATCATACTGTGTAGGAGCCAGTAGAGGAACTCTTATTTATTGAAAAAACAAAAATTGCTTGGCTCATCTGTCTTACCTAAGTTACAACTACATTATAAGATAGGTTCTTTATTTCACTTGCTTTTATCGGTCTTCTTAGGTATGTTGTGATCTAGTCATACTCAAACATACTCAAGTCTGAAATTATGACAAGTTAAAAGCAAGTCATAAATGACACATATATGATTCCGCCAACAGTATTCTTAGTACCGCATACCGCATCCCACAAAAACGGCGGCAAAAATACAATCATACACAAAACTGAAATTATGACAACAAAGTTGACACTGACAGTCATAAATGGAACATACATGATTCCGCCAATAGTATCCATAGTACCGCATCCCACAAAAACGGCGCCAAATCTCATCGAGTCATAGACACTCGTAACACTTAATCACTGTTGTGTTTGTTTTACAAAGATACCGGGTGTACTCCCCAAGAGAGTCCACACGCAACTGTTAAGTATGATAATATGTCAAACTTATCAGCGTAACACGTCGGTTCTCAAACTATGCAGACGCGAAAGAACCTTTTGAAAATCTTTACGTAATTGAACAGTAAGAAAATAAATGAGTTAATGATTTTAGTGTTAAGTTATCCTACGATAGTGTATATAGTTCTTAACATAGTTCTATGTATTCTGATACTGAATAAATGATTGTCTGTCTAAAAATATTTTTTGTGTTATCAAAACTTCTCTTATTTTTGTTTTTTGTTGTATGATTTTAACGTTTAGGATGAGTTACGGGAAATCTAAAATCTCGCGTTCAAAAAAAGTTAACGGTTACTCTCCGAGTAGGGAAATTACTGGATATATTTTATGGCTCACCGGAAAAATTAAATACCTCATCAGTTTGAGAGAAAACAGGATGCCAAAACTTTTTATATATGAAGGGACACGAGTTGCCTCAAATTTTTTCTTAAAGATGCCATTAGGCATAAGTACGACCAAGTTTGAGAAACGCTGCCTTGCCGTAGTAGAATACAGTGTAATGATGTAATACATTCTTGGACGGTGACAGAAAAGGTCGTTTGAGGCTGTAGATTTATAGCGCATTGCCTGCGTCTGTGGCTTAGTGATGAGTGTGGATCTGGAGGTCTTGGATTCTTGGGCACGAGAAGCAAAGTGAAAAGGACAAAGACATCCTAGGGTTTAATCCTGATTCACATTCGAGATACGTTTGCCCAGCTTTGCTAACATACGCACCGTGAAGCAATTTTTAACAGACTTCAAAAAGAAGGAGGTTCTATGAAGCATCAGAATACCAGCGTCTGTGCTATTTATTTATTTAGTGCAGACACTATGCTGAGCTGCACCCTATGACACTACGCTGTACCCAACGTCACCTTTAGTTATAAGAACCTACCTATCTACTTGTAAACAGTGTAGTGAAATAAATTTATTTTCTTTCTTTCTTTCTTTCTTTTTCTTTGTATGTTCGACTATATGTATCTAATTTTTTTTGTCATTCAACCGCCATTGATTAGTGAAATAGACCCCTGCTGCCCTAGCATACGCAATGAGACTTCTCTCGCATAACATAGACTTTCTAATCAACACAACGAAAACAAACTCTATTTGGAGTCAGAAAAGTTTTTATTTCTCTTGAGTTTTTATTTGAACAAACGTCCTTTCAGCAGCAATTCAAGATGTGTCAACGTCAGTTGAATGCATAAGAAATGCAACCTTCTGTTCCTATTTTTAAGGTTATGTTTTCCTTGGAAATCAAACCTCAAATCTAGGGCTGGTGTGCTGTGGAGTGTAAATCATTGATAATGACAAAATGAAGCGCACTTCCTTGTGGTCAGTCAAGTCACTGCTAAGGTCGTTTACAAATATAGAATAGACACTTTATTATTGTTGACATAATCCAAATTCTATTTTTATCATATCCGCAAGGCATTGTCAGTATGCTATAGGAGTACTATGAGTATATTATATACACATCAACACGGTCTAGGGATATTGCACGATTTTTCATACAAAAGAGGTCTGTTTGAGAAGCTATAATAGCATAGTCGAGATACATGGAGGGCTATAATTTTCAGACGAGCAAGTGCTCAACTTGAATTTCAATTCTAGTCAATAAATTTTGTTTTATTTGAAATTTGTGATAACGTGACGGAAACGAAAACAAATGCACTTTTTGCCTGCTTTTTGTATAGCAATTTACAGCCCTCCATGTATCTCGAGTATGCTATTATAGCTTCTCAAACAGACCTCTTTTGTATGAAAAATCGTGCAATATCCCTAGACCGTGTTGATGTGTGTAAAATTGTGCAATATCCCTAGACCGTGTTGATGTGTGTAAAATCGTGCAATATCCCTAGACCGTGTTGATGTGTGTAAAATCGTGCAATGTCCCAAGACCGTGTTGATGTGTGTAAAATAGTGCAATATCCCTAGACCGTGTTGATGTGTGTAAAATAGTGCAATATCCTTAGACCGTGTTGATGTGTGTAAAATCGTGCAATGTCCCTAGACCGTGTTGATGCGTGTAAAATCGTGCAATATCCCTAGACCGTGTTGATGCGTGTAAAATCGTGCAATATCCCTAGACCGTGTTGATATGTGTAAAATCGTGCAATTTTTTTTGAGGGCAGAAAGAGATACACAAGACAAAATAATCTCAAGCGATCATCTTAAATTAATCTCACGGAAAACTATAAACTTGAAAATGCGACTTTAAATCTTCTTATCGTGTAGGTATAGTCAACTTTGTGGCGAACTTGACTAACCCTGCTGTCAGTTTTCAAACCGCACAATGGCCTCTGACTTTGTTTTAGTGACAACAGCCGGGACCGACAGCTTAACGTGCCCTCCGAAGCACGGAAACGCTCGTGATAAATTGCCACTTTGGCCACCCAGCAGGATCCCTGCCTCTGTGTACGTTGCTTAACCTCACTGATCGGTTATGATCAGCGAGCGCCACTGGGCCCTGGGCTGCGAGCGCTTCAAATGACTAACAGTTATAGTATAAATCTAACTTTTCACACCATAACTTTTAAGATATTCGAATTTCGTATTGTTTCCTTGGGAAAGTTGTTCACTTTTATGCTCACTTCACCCCTACAGTTTCGCTTACTAACTTAAAGTCACCCCAATGTATACAGGGCTTTAAGTATCTCTCTTTCAACTTCTCGGGTGGTTAATCAGTCCATGAAACTGAACAACTTTCCCAAGGATATAGGTCAAAATACGAAAAAAAAAATTTGAGTTCCCATACAAACTTCATCAGCGTATAGAGCATTTTGTATGGTAGATCAACATTTTTTTAAATGTATTTTGATCTATGTTCCTTGGGGAAGTTGTTCAGTTTCATGGACTGATTAACCACCCGAGAGGTTGAAAGAGAGATACCTAAAGCTCTGTATAGGATTTGTCATACATTCGGCCAGAGCGGTTATCAGAACAAACGCGAATGTAAGATGGTAAGTCTCATTTTCTTATCACTAAACATTCAATGAATAATTAATTAGAGACGTACTGTGCTGTCTAAAATAATCAGCTAAATATCACTCAGGCACTCGCTGAATGAAACGCTCGTGACCGGAGGCACTCCAATTCATCGTTCGGAATAGATCAGTAAGGTTAAGCTACGTAAACGGGGCAGGGAACCAGAATAGGGTGAGTCAGAAAAATCAAGTTTCAAAAGCATTTTCGTGCTTCGGAAGGCAAATTATACCGTCGGTGTTGTCGATTGACTACAGTTACGTTCAACCAAGTCAATAGATCATTTGGAAAGAAAACGCCTAGGGTTGTCATTGTCAAGTTCGCCACAAAGTTAACTTCAAGTGATTTATTATGTTAAGGTAGTTAAATTGGCAATTTTCTTTTTACTAAAGTGTCAACTAAAAACAAATAGAGATGTTGAATAATTTTTTTATTGTTTATCTTAAAAAGGACCTGAATCCAAAACCCAAAAACCGATATATTTTTTGAAAACTATTGAGAAATAAAAAAGTTACAAGCTATTAAATTTCAATTATTAAGTGTACTATTTAAGTAGTGTGTACTTATTATTAAGTGTACAAGCAAAATAAAAGAATTTAATTGAATAGAGGGGGAAACTGTCAAACAACGAAAAAGAGGTTTACAGGCATGTGACGTCACCGCCATTTGTTTGCGTAGGTAAAAACGAGATAGCAGCTCTCCCCAAAACGAAATAGCTAGTCCTTACGATATTGTAAATTCCAATTACTTGTTCATTTATAAACCAATTTTAATGCTGTTTTCGGATATTAATATATTTCTAGCATTATTTTTTGTATCACATACAATAATTTATAAAATCAAACACTGTCAACATCCCTAGTTTATTAGGATTTATCACCTCAGCGATACTTGTTTCTATCTGTGAGGATCTGTTATTGGCAAATTGTTTTAAAATGTTAAACATTGCGTTTATTTTAGGCTGTTATGTCTACACGATAAGAATTCAACTCTTGATGGTCAATGGCACTTGGTCATATTGCTTTTATAACGTTTTACACGAAAAATCGGTGACTTCTTTAATTGACCGAATAAACGTAAAGCGTCTCTGTTTCAACTTGGGCAAAATGCTTTTACTCGTATATGTCTGTCGTCTGGATGTTCTTTACAAGTCAACCGATTTTCGTGAACTTTTATGAGCAGGGTCGATAATTTTTAAGACCCAACAAAAAAGAGGAGTGTTATTATAAGTTTGACGCGTGTATCTGTATGTCTGTCTGTGTTGGTTCAGCGGTTTAAGGCGGTTGCTGAGGTGTCATTTTCATACAACACGTTTCACCAATACACGCCGGACTGAAACTATATCAGATTCTCCAAACTACTTTGAAAAATTGTTTAAAAAATCTGGTTTTCGGCAACCGAATAAAATTATTAATAAATCAAACCATTTTGAAATTATAAGTCTTCGAAATTATTAAAATTTTTGCCTGGGTTCTGTTTGTGTGCGTTACATTTACACAAACTGGCAGATACGTCGATAGGAAATGTTTCCCGCCATACATAAAGTGGCCGTTCTGAGACGTGATACTGTTTACTTTGTTTAGTAAAAAAAAATAAGTAAAATGATTTAAAAATCACGTTATTTTAAATAAATTTAAATTTAATATAACACATATATTACAAAAACTACTTAGAAATGCTTCTTATTTATTTATTTTCATTTTTTTACAAGGCTTTATCCGAAATGTATAGTTTTCAAACGCACTTTTATTAATGTCACAAATGAAATGTGTCAAGTTAATGTCATTGATTTGTTTGTTATGAATATAATTTTTGTAAATTTTGTGATTCCTCTAATTTGAGAATGGTAAAAATGGTTGTTCATAAGAACGTCCGATTGCCATTCGATTGAAATAAGCAAATCGCCAAACAGCTTACGCGTGACCGAGGCCGAATCCCAAGCTGTCTCGAGCAGTCGAGTTACCTATATTTTTCCTAAACTATGAACCAAAAAATGCGTCGTAAGCCATATAATAAGTGGAAGTTCTAGTAGCAGTAATCTACAACAAGTTTTCATTTTGTTTTATTGTAGCCGCAGAAAGGGTCCCGTTCTGTTTTCCCACTAAACTGAAAAGCTTTCCCCAAGGATCAGGTCTAAATGTGAAAACAATAGTTTGCCTCTCCATCCAACTCGAGTTATCAGCTGATATACCTACCTCCATAGTAGGTATAAAAATTTTAGAAGTGGAATTTATTTTGAGAATTTCTTTGAGAAAAGTTTTCAGTTTTATAGAAAATTATCCTCTAAAGGTTCGTTTACTTATCAAAGTCGCCTTATAAAGATAAACGCCGTATAAAGAGAAACAAGCACCCCGCTTTTGAGTGTTTTTAATATGATAATTATTTTAAAAACTTCATTTTTGCAATCAATGAGCATTAGACAGGCTCATTCATTGCCTTTTTCTAGAGTAAATAAGAAATAATTTCATTACAGATACAGGGTCAACTCAGAACATCGGGAAGGGGCATTGGGACAAGACAATTTTTTATAAAACATGCATGCTGCCAAAAGAATGCCTTCCAATCTCTAATGCAGAGATCCACCGTCTTATAAAGGGCCCATCAAGTATAAAACGAAAAAAATAATAATATCAGCTCGTCATAGTTTTGAAAAATAAAATTTTGATTTAAAAAACTTCTAAACGAGTCTCTCATTTTAATTTATATAACCTGGTATGATTAGTTATTAATTCAAATCCCAAGAAACACCAGCCAAGTTCGTCACACACTTATGAGAAGAAGAATTCAAATCCCTAATTCCCAACTAATATCACAAATGCGAAAGTAATATGTGTCTGTCTGTCTCTCAGTTATTCTTTTAGTTACTACGCCTCAACTACTAAACCGATTTTGATGAAACTAGGTAAAGAGATAGATTAGACCTTGAAAAAGGACATAAGCTACGATTTATCCCATAGCTGGGTATGAATTAACCTGTAGTCCATGCGGGCGGAGCCGCGGCCAGAAAGCTAGTTATTTATAATTTAATACGATATAATCCTCAAGAATTCAGGCTCATTATGTCCTTTTTCTTAAAATGTCCTTTCTCAAAATGTTCTCTTCGCGTAATGTCCTTGTCGAAAAAGGACATTTTTCAAAAAGTGGTTAGGCTAATATTTATGTCTTTTTCTCAAAATGTCCTTTTAATAAAATAACTTATGTACAAGCTTTGGCTTACTATGTTATTTTAATTTTTGATCGTTTTTTCAATTTGGAATCCATGATATTTTCATGAATATGTTTTTATAGACATACTAGCATTCCACTCGGGATTTCGTTCCTGTGGGAATTCGGGAAAATTATGTAGCCTATGTCTAATGTTGAAAGAATTTTTCAAATCGGTCCAGTAGTTTCGGAGCCTATTCAATGCAAACAAACAATCAAATCTTTCCTCTTTATAATATGTATAGATACACTGTCGAGCTTATACTGAGTGTAAGTGTAATATATGATCACAGATATGGGTACATTAATATATATCTATATGGAACTGTTTTGTTAGCAAGTACCCGCAATTGTATTTCTCAGTAGGTAAGCGAATTATGTAATTTCTTAAACCGTAGATCATGATCGGTCCCAAATAACCATTTTTCCCGGAAACGTCAAGGAGGTATCGTTATCTACTTTAGCGCTACGCAATGTACAGAATGCGATGTATGTTTTTGATGTTTATGTTTTACGCGAATATTATAATTTTTTAATATAATATAGACTATAATGATAACACTGGTTGTGACACCAGATTTCACTCGTTCCTTGTGGCAACACTGGTTTTTACGCAAAGGTTACTTTTCCCATAGGTAACAAACATCACAGTATGGGAGACTGAGGACACTTGAACCTTCCGACACACTAGGTACATTAAGTTTTTACAGTAACTAAACCCACTAGATCAATTTAAAATAGCTCTAAGAACTCTACCTAGATGCCAGGCCGTAGACAGAGCTACTTAAATTGATCTAGTAAATTGATTAGTTACTGTAAAAACTTAATGTACCAAGTGTGTCGGAAAGATCAAGTGTCCTCAGTCTCCCCTAGACATCGCATCGATTATCGATAAAACACATCAAAATGTTTTTAAACGATTTTATTTAGCTTGCCTTGTTATCTAGTAATTGAAATTTGACCCTTTCCTGTTGACGGATTGATCTAAAATTTTGTAGGTAAGTACACACCTTTAGTTTGGATAACAATATAATTTAATATATTCGGTATCATTGTAAATCCAAGATGGCTGCTGCTGCAAAATGGCGGATTACAAATTACATATTTAATATGGGTATCAAATAAAAAATCTTGATTAGTAGAATAGATTACACTATTAAAAAAAAACAATATGGCCGCCAACAATTTTTTTTTGTTTGATAAATTCCATAGATTGATGAGGAGAGTAGTGTGATGACTGGTACCTAGCACCTACTGAATTATTGTTTAGCTTTTAATACATTGTCTACATTATTTTAATCGTTTAACTTAACAAATTTTTTTACTCATTTTTTTCGTAATAATAAGCTAAATATTCAAAGTTAAGCTATTATCTCACTCCGTTTCCAGTAATGAACTATGTACTTGTAAAAAAGTTCAAGAGGAGTACGACATTAAGATCTCTGTTGATATTTGCTATATTTTTTTGGAATAATAAACCTTTGCGAAAAATATAATCTTTTGTAACATTAATTATTAGAGAAAACAAACTTTATTGTGATTAAAAAAAAACAATTCCCAAATCATTTCTGTGAAGAAAATCAATTTAAGAAGCTCGTTGTCCTATAAAACGAAATAACTGAGATTTAGTGTATCCTTCCTCGTGTAGATGTTCGAGTCCTAAGATAATTCAACTGACACCATTTGTAAGTTCCTGGGCTTAAATTTTTTTAAAAACATTGTAATTAATTGTAATACTTTAAATTTAAGCGCAAGACTGTCATGTTTACAAATGTCAAGTATATGAGTCTATGACATTAATGGATGACTAACCGCGCAACTGATTCCTAGATTTGCGACCATCTCACTTTTGAATTTAATTTTGGATTTTCTTTTTATTGGGTTATTTTGAAACACTTGCCGACGTAACGTATGCCGTTCTGATTGGTGTTCCACCAAATATGGTGGACAGGCTCTATGTTGTCTTTTTATTTTGATAAAAAATATAAACTCTCATTCATTCTGAAAAACGTAACTACATTTCTTCGCCTTTTTTTAACCTGACTAATAAAGAAAAATCACAAATTAAGAATTAAGTATTTGTAACTGATATCATGTTTATTGTAGAGACGATATAACACGATGTATATCCATTGGCTAGTGAATTTTATGGGACTTTAACGAACAGACTTCAAACTAGAAAGGGTTATTGGTAGACAATTGTTCAAACACCGTGACTCATTCAAACCGAAAAATAGATACCAGTTCAGATAATAGCGTTATGAAATAGCATAGTCAGAAAAGCACAACTTTAAATATTTTACTTATTATTACGAAACCCTATTCTAATGTGTTACATCGATACTCGATCTCTTCTGCGGTAGTACCAACGGGAATAGGGTCTTCGTCGTGGTTAAACTCGCGTAACAGCCAGGATAACAACAAGAAACGAGTGAAATCTGGTGTAACAATCAATATAACGTAAAATTAGTGGAAAATTCCACTGAAAAGTTATTCAGAATGATATTCTGAATCAGGGTTTCAATTTTTGCAAAGCCATCCCTAACACGAAACGTTTTGAAAGACATATTTTATGCTAAAGCTGGTCGCAGTTGGTATGCTTTCAGGGAGGCATAAACTTGCCAGTATTTTCTTTTGCAAACATTATGTCCGTCATTTAAAATTGTAATTTACATATGGTAATATTTATGTAAAAACGAATATCCGTCATCGTGGGTTTCAAAATGGATGTCATTTTCGTAAACACCCCCGATAATCAGTAAAAAGATACCCATATCAAAATTTACAAAGAATTTTCTCTGAAAAAATTCGGCCACCTTGAATTTTTGAGGCCCTATGTTGACTTTTCCTGCGGCCTCACCTACCAGTGGCGGGACCCCGCCTAGACGTAATTCAGTTCAAAATAATATGTAAGTCATTAAAAAAAAGACATTTTACGAATATAACATTTTGCGAAAAGTACAATATGAACTTGGACTTTCTATTCAACACCATAACGCAACTTTGATTTCCTACCTAGATTTATAGGTACCTACTAACAATCCGCTTCGGGTTCGCATAAACAGTCCTATTGCTGAGTGAAGCACATAAACAGTCACCTATCATAGTCATCTTTTAGAATGGGGTACCTAACCTTAATTACTGCTTTCAAATATAATTTCACTTATTTTTGAGTGTTCTGAAGCATAAAAACGGTCACCCATCATTCTTTAATTCTTAAGAAGGTTGCCTAACCTCATTGATCGCATTCAGATTGAAACTGAACTGAATTTTGTGTGCTCAAGAATCGAAAAGCGGCTAGAAAAGATCAATATGCTAGAGATAGAGAAGTTACGAACTCAAAATTTTGGTTTGTATTTAGATTCCTAATAATCTGACAGATAAAACGCCTCCTACTAGTAAATTGACAGATAAATACGCGAGAATTTATGAATGAAACTCGCAATTAGAATGTCTATGTGTGCGTAATAAACTTTTATTGCACGTTTTCGCAATACACGGAAAAATAAAACATTAAAATAAACTGAATCCTTACTATAACAGTCAAAGATAGATACAGGCTTTCGGCAATATCAAAACATTATGCAAAACTTGTCTTAATTATGAAATAATCGAGAAAAACATGACGAAATTACCGATTCTAAAAACAGCGCCATCTAGTGGGACTTTTTCAATTTTGGTTTCACAGCAACCGCCTTAAAGGTTATAATTATAAGCAATCTAATGTCAGGGGTAATAACACAATTTTTTATTCTCGACTCAGTTTTTGCATTTTTTTTTTCCAAATGGCATAGGCAAGGGGTTGAAAACGTCGTAAAAATATCATAATAGGTCTTTACCTATGAAATTGCCGTTTTTTATACAATATTTTTGGAAAACTGAATTTTCCATACTAACGTTTTTTGATTTTTTTTGGGAATGCGAAATCCAAATTTAGCAAAATGTTGTGGGAAGGTTTGGACAACATTAAGTTAATTTTCATCATACTTAGTTTATTGAAAGTTGTAACTGTTACAACGGTACAGCAAAAATAAGCAATGAAACGGGCAACGGATGAAACGAGCTATATTTGAGATTCTTTTTCAGCAAATAAATCTAAAGTAAATATGTATTAATTTGACTCAATATCTCCGTTATATGGTCAAGGTTTTAAATAAAAAACAATTTTAGTAATAGCTGTTGAATCAAATAAATTATGAATAAAATAAAAGCTTGAGAAAAAATCAGCAATTTCATAGGTAAAGACCTATTATTTCAGCCATTTCGAAAATTGTTCACTCTCGAGGTCTACAGCTCACAGAGACAGATGGTATGTTTATATCTACAATGTGTTTTTCAATAAAATTAGCTCTCGACCGCCTATAAATAGGGTTTGCGTTATTTATGCGACACAAAGTCGCATTGTTGACGTTTATAAGACAGCACAAGACTCTGTTTCACTCGTTTATCATTATCTATTTGCCTACTTATATCTTCTTATTATTTTTAGGGTTCCGTACCTCAAAAGGAAAAAACGGAACCCTTATAGGATCACTTTGTTGTCCGTCTGTCCGTCCGTCCGTCCGTCTGTCAAGACCCTTTTTCTCAGGAACGCGTGGAGGTATGAAGCTGAAATTTATATCAATTACTCAGGTCTACTGTCCCTTGAAGCTGTGAAAAAATCAAACTTCTAAGCCAACGCAATCAAAAGATTCAGCCGTTTATGCCGCAAATTTCCGCAAATTTTCGACACTCGCAAAGGAATCAAAACCTACAGGGTACTTCCCGTGAACACAGAATCTTGAAATTTGGTACGAAGCAACGTCTTATAGCACAGATAAAGGAAAAATTGCGAAAACCATAAATTTTTAATTACATCATATCATAAAAATATTTTTAATATTTTTAAACTTAAGTACTACCCCTTTCCTCATGAACGCGTTGAGGTATTAAATTGAAATTCATATCAAATACTCAGGTCTACAATACCTTTAAGCTAGGTTTGTACGGAACCCTCGGTGCGCGAGTCCGACTCGCACTTGGCCGGTTTTTTTTTTAAATATAAAAAAAGTCGAAGCAACTTCTAAAGTTAAATAGAAAGGACATCAGGATTGTAATGGGTCTGCTCACGTGACACTGTCCTTTGAACCGACACCTAGCAATAATGGGCCTAAAAAGTGATCCCACATGCCCAGAATGCGACAAGGAGGAAACAAGTCTTCATTTCCTGACTGAGTGTCCAATGTACGCGCTGGTAAGATGGGAGATAATAGGCATGGATAAGGTAAAAGAAGAACCAATACAAGAGCTTAACATAAAGGATATAATCGGGTTTGCTAAAGCTTCGGGTAGGTTCAAAGAGGTGGAACTGTCAGTGCAGAGGTAAAACTCATGCGCTGTTGTGGGGAACTGGGTGAAATGGTCCCAAATGAGTGGACTGATCACCCGCCTGTGCCTGACGGGCGTCCCCTCCATAGATAGATAGATAGAAATATAAAAATGCAGATCCTAACTCACTAACTCGTCAACGCCAAGCCCAAACCTTTGGATCTAGAAAGCTAAAATGTTTTATTTATTTATTTATTCTTTATTGTACACACAAATACATTTTTAAAGCGGCAACAGAAATACATCATCTGTGAAAATATCAACTAACTATCACGGTTCATGAGATACAGCATTGTGACGGACGGACGGACAGCGGAGCCTTAGTAATAGAGTCCCGTTTTTACCCTTTGGGTACGAAACACACTTTTACCCGTGTGTCGAAGGTCCTTCGAAATAGATTGGGAATCAAACCCAGGACCCGTCGATCAAGAGGCAGCACCACTACCACTCAAACAAACTGGCTGTCTGAATAAGGAAGGATTTTACGAAATTCCTACGGGAACAATGTCCCGGGCATCCTCTAGCAGTCTAGTATCATTTTTGCTACAAGAAGTCGCTGTTACTGCATCCCGGTGGGAATTCAGGACTTATGTGCTGAATGTGTGTACAATACAATCTATCTAAGTATACTTCTTTTTTTACCAGCCCATATACGTCCCCACCGAGGGGCACGAGCCTCCCTTCGTAACACGAAGGGGATTTAGGCCATAGTCCACCACGCTGGCCCAATGCGGGCCATATCTATACTAATCTATACTAATATTATAAAGCGGAAAGACTTGTATTTTTGTATGTAACGAATAGGCTCCGAAACTACTGGACCGATTTCAAAAATTCTTTCACCACTAGGATGCTACATTATCCCTGAGTAACACAGGCTACATAATTTTCCCGAATTCCCACGGGAACGAAGTCCCGCGCGGGAAGCTAGTATTATAATAAAGAGGAAAGATTTGTATTTTTGTATCTTCTCCTTCTTACCAGCCCATATACGTCCCTACCGAGGGGCACGGGCCTCCCTTCGAAACACAAAGGGTATTTAGGCCATAGTCCACCACGCTGATTTACTCCAGGTTCGTCATCTTCGAAACTGGTCATTTTTCAAACTAGTCATATTCCAGACTCGTCATCTTCGAAACAAGTCATTGTACAGTCGCTAATACATTATAAGCGAGTCTATCATTGTTGTGATCGTAAGGGTTCTTATTCTAGACCTCATATCCAAATAAAACCATTTATACGTATAAATCTAATTCATTCGGGACGAAATACGAAAAAATTTTTCCTTACTTTAAAATAATTATACCTTCTGGAAAATTAAATTACATACAATTTAAAAGGCCTTATAAGAAACCAAGACATTGCACAAGAGTTGTTCTTTTATTTACAAAATCATGTATGATTTCAAAAACGCTGTTGAACTTAAAAGCATTTTCATAAATGACTGATCTATAGCTGACCCGACAAATGTTGTCCAGTCTTAACTATGAATATTGAATTCGAATGAGTATAAGAAAGTTGCGCGGAAAATTAGAAATAAACGGTTTAAAAACTCAGATTATCGAGCTTACTGTCATTTCTATGCAGGTGAATGTACTATCACGTTCATATATGGAGGCATAGTCAATACAAAACGCAGAAAACAAGTCGCTTGCAGCTGCTCGTGTACTCACACATGGACACAAATGACGTATACCGCATACCCCACTACGCTTGTTGCTCTGCCTGATAACAAGCATAATTTCACGAGCCAAAGCATAAGCCTTGGTGGCGCAGCGGAAACACTGTCTGCCTGCTGTAGCAAGGCGCGGGTTCGAGCCCAACTGTCGCCTTATAGCTACGAAGTTTTGTTAGATATGTTTTGGTTTTCAAACATTTTTATAGTCATAGACCATACCATACAAAAATTGAATGCAATGAAGTTAGTTTAGATTCATTCGGTTCGGTGTTCATGAGCAACCTGTTTGTCATTGCTAGATCATAAGCGAAGGTGCTCGTGTGTTCTTACCGTATCGGCAGTTTACTGTGATTTCTTTTTTCGACATGCATACAAATACATAATAAGTTTCCAGGAGAGACAATGTATTGTTGCGCTGCACAATATAGGATATAATATATCCCAAATTGCTAATGAGACAGGTCTTACAGTGAGTATTCTAATGTTTACTTATTATTAACACTGTTTTTAAATTTATAATTTATTTTGAGAACGTAAACATATCATCTAAATAATAAGCTTAACTATTGTAATGCATTTTATTAGTGGTGCATAGTTTTTGTTCCTTATTATATTAATCTTGTTATTTTGGTTTTAGTGAAGGATGGGTGAATCATTACGGAATGAGGGTAACGTGTAATCTCGGCCGCGCAGTGGACGATCGCGAGTTATCAATGAATCAGCCTGTGGTGCAAATGTATGAAAATAATGGATTCATACGGAAGATAAATGGAGTTCATCGATTCTAAGGCTTAACAAGTTTAATTAAATATTGTTATGTGTAAAATTGTGATATTTATCTATAACTTATTCTTTTGTTATTATAAACTATATATCTACTGCCTTGTAGTGCAAGTTGAATATTAATTTTTGTTGAGGTTTAGCTTCAATACTCTTTTCTTCACGAAAACGAATTCTTAAGCTATAACCTTAATAAAACTGTAAGTGATCAAGTTGCAGAAAAAAAAGGTGATTTTGTTAGTAGGAAATAAAATTACCTAGTCGAATTTCATATTTGTTTTATTAAAATACTTTATCACTGATACAATAATGTAACATTATTATTATTAATGTAATATTATGTGTGAAAATAGTTGTTAATGCTTTAATAAACAAAAATAAATTACAAAAAGAAATTACTCGGCTGGGATTAGAACCCGTGGATCTTTCTCCCTGCTAGGACAGTGCTTATCCGCTGGACCATACATAACGCTAGTAAGATCGACAAAATAAAGATACACTACTTCATGTTTACATTACCGATTGTTTGATATGACTCAACAGCAGCGGTGAGTGGAAGACAGTGCAATGTCGGGTGAATGCGTCCTACAAAAACTTCACCGAGGAGCCAAGAGATGTCGCTTAGCAAAATTATGTTCTTAGAGGAGGCTACAAGCTTGTGTGCGTGAGAAATCGTTTGAACTATGTTCATAGGAACATAGTCCCTATTGCAACGCGCTAAGTAGTTTAACTATGTCTCCATTAAAGAACGCTACTGTACATGCATGAAAATGACGAGTCTGGAATATGACGAGTTTGAAAAATGACCAGTTTCGAAGATGACGAACGTGGAGTAAACGACCACGCTGGCCCAATGCGAAAAATTCTTTCACCATTAGGATGCTACATTATCCCTGAGTAACTTCCCGAATTCTCACGGGAACGAAGGCCCGAGCGGGATGCTAGTAAGTATATATAAAAGAAAGTCGTGTTAGTTACACTATTTATAACTCAAGAACGGCTGGACCGATTTGGCTGAAAAGTGGGGAGGTAGCTTAGAACCAGGAGACGGACATAGGATACTTTTTATCCCATAGCTGGGCACGCTATAACCTAAAGTCCACGCGGGCGGAAAGCTAGTATAATGTATATAGGTACTTTATTGCACGCCAACATATTTAAAAGGTAAACTTTTAATGCAAGCAAGTCATGGCGGGACTAAGGATCGAACTCGGTACCTCTAGCTCCAACTCAGTAACCACTACACCGACGACGCTCACAACACGGAAGAAGCGTCAAGAAGGAAATCTATATCACTTCCTTACCTAATTAATCTTGCAGTTTATTAATACCTAATACATTAGGTAAACGCGATAACTAGTGCAGTAAGCAATAAAACAAACTGTGACGTCACGAGGTTATTTTTAGAATAACTTTAGACGTATCGACACGTCCGGAGATAACAATTTATGTAATTGTGGCGCCAGTGGCTAACTTGCCTAGCTAACATATACGCGTGGAGAATTTTGAACCCCAGATAAAAATCATTATGATTCAATCAATCATTCAATCATTTATTCCATGCATTGATGTTTTTCCGTGTGGTGATCGGTTGAGAATAACACCACCCCATCTCTTTCCGTGGGTGTCGTAAGAGGCGACTAAGGAAACACAAATGAGACCTGCCTCCTAGTAATCCATCCCAACGACACTTCATTTTTTTCTAAATCTGAGGTGTCGTCCTATGGTCTCATGCGGTTTGGTAGGCTCTGTAAAGGGCCGTCTGGTTCGCGATCACCCTCCCACCGAAGTCCGACGCCAAACAGCTTGCTGTGTTCCGTCGGTGCGTGGGAATACCAGTGCCTTTATAGGCATTTTCTGGGTTAACTCGCTCCATCGTCGACCTCATCTTTGACCTTAATGGTCAAGATTGAGGTCAAGAGTTAACCCATCTCATAATTAAAAAAATGTACACACGGCAGCACATCAGGCTATACATGTTGACCTTGACGTCGCCCTTATCTCGCTCGTAATAGCGTCGGCGTTCGTAGTGCTAACGGATAACCTGACGTGCTGCTGTCTGTACAATAACACAACTAGATATACCCAATCTCAAAGAAACGTAAACCAAAAACTGTCCGAGCTTTCGAACGAACTGACGGATGAGTGAGCAGGATAAAAGAAATAAACAAAAGAATAAAAGAGGGAGAAAACCTATCAAAAAGAATGCCCAATCGCCGTGATGGGCATTCATTTGCCGCGGACACTTTTTGAGCGCGATTGGAAGTCTAGTTGTTTTAGGTCAATTATTCCACGGCGTTTTATACAGGGCTTTAGGTATGAACACTGAACAACTTTCCTAAGGAACATAGGTCAAAATAAGAGAAAAAATGTTGAGTTCCCATACAAACTTCATCAGCATATAGCGCATTTTTTATTGAAAGAAAGAAAGAAGAAAGAAAATAATTTATTCATTGCCAACAATACATTATAGTACAATTTGGAGATAAAAATAGATAAAAATTGGAGATAAAAATTTTTTTTGGCATTTTGACCTATGTTCCTAGGGGAATTTGTTCAGTTTCATGGACTGATTAACCACCCGAGCGGTTGAAAGAGAGATACCTAAAGCCCTGTAAAGGTGACAAACAATAACATTTTTGAGGCTGGTCACGCAATTTCATTTGAGAACCCTGACAAAAAAGAGGGATGTTACAAGTTTGAAATCTGTATCTGTTGTCTGTCTGTGGCATCGTATCTCTTAAAACAAATGGACCGATTTCGATGCGGTTCTTTAGTTTGAAAGCTGACGCAATCGAGATGGTTCTGGGGTGGTTTTGATCAAAATTAATACAGTCGTTTAAAAGTTATTAGCGATCGAATGCCGGGAGTGATACAATTTTTTTTTTTAATTTTGAGAATTATCGGTTTATTCGCTAAAGGCGACTACAGCACCCGATAAAGGCAGCACACATAGGAATAGTGCCATCTCCGTCTCTCAACAGGCCTGGGCCGGCAGTGCGAACAGTGTCGATACACGAAGTTTATATACGGACTATGAAAACTTGCGTGCGTAAAAACATGTTCGAAAGTTAGAAAAATGAGATTTATGGAAAGGTAACAGCTTAAAAAGAAAAATGCGTTAACTACTTATCGAGAGTGTTCAATCACGAACATTTTGATAGCAAATTCAAGTTCCTGTGTGCATTTTACTATAGTTTTTACAGCTTAAAAGATACACAATATTGGGTATTTAGAGGTGACTTTGTGAGCTTTTTCTATCGAACTGAAAGTGCTGAATCATGTTTTCAGCAAACTACTTATCTAGTTCATGTCCTGAATATTACCGTAGTATTTTTTTCCTTGATTTAATGCAGTGCGTCATACTTATCTACGCATCATAAAATCGTAATTTAGGTGCTGTAGTCGCCTTAAGAGCTACGATTCCACAGATTGACACACAGATACACATGTCAAACTTTTTTTATTTTTATTTGTGTTATTATTGGCATCCACAGACCTAATGTCCGTGACCCATCACTCTATAATATCCCTCTTTTTGGTGGGGGTTAAAATAAATCATCGGAAGCGGCGCCACGCAACCTCCACACTATACCAGAATGACTTGGTGACCTATACTCACCAGGCAACACTTCGACTTAGCTACGACTTCGACTTCGGCTTCAACTTTGGCTTAGTTTTGGCTTCATGTTAGTTTTATTTTATTTTGTTTAATTATAATTCATATGTATGTTAGTCTGTAAGGTATTTATCTATGGGCCTAAGATGCCTGATAATAAATGATTTTATTTATTTATTCTCCATTTGACCTTCTTATCATGTAGGTATAGTCAATGTGTGGCGAACTTGGCTAACCCTGGTGTCAGAGTTTTCAAACCGCACAATGGCCTCTGACTTGGTTTTAACGACTGTAGTATATCGACAACAGCCGGGACCGACAGCTTAACGTGCCCTCCGAAACATGGAAACGCTCGTGATAAATTGCCACTTTGGTCACCCATCAGGTTCCCTGCCTCTGTGTATGTTGCTTAACCTCACTGATCGGTTGAGATCAGCGAGCGCCACTGGATCCAATTGACCTGTTACATTATCGGTGACCTGCCATGACGCCTACGTCGCGAAATACATTAGTCATATGCAATTACTAATCCTTAAAATATTAGAGACACGTGTATTCTGCACCTATTGTTGTAATTAGACCTTTAATAGGTAGTCACTAGCTTTTTCTTGCGGCTTCGCTTGCGCAAAGAATTCTTTTAGTCACCCATTTAATGCTTGAAGGTACCTATATCTTGACGAAGTTTCGAGTCAAAATGTAAAAAAAAATTGTTTTCTCCATACAAACTTTGAACTCCCATTTCCTTTTTTAGTGCTTGCCTACGTCATAAAAGAAATCTTTTCGGCAAATTTCAGCTTTCTAGGTCTAGGGGTTTGGACTGGGCGTTGAAAAGTCAGTGAATCAGGACCTCCAATTTTACATACAGGCTGAAAAGGAACCTCCTAGCTATATTAAAAATCCTGAACCAGTATCACTTACTGAACACTTTTTTTTTGGGGGAGGGGTGGTTTTTTTTTCCTAAACGTAGACACCACTCGGGTGCACCCCCTGAGCGCTACCCGCACCCCTCGCGTGCCTGGTGTAGTAGTAATGTCTACGTTTAGGCAAAAAATGAACTATTCCCAATGAAAAAATATAAAAAAAATATATAATTTTTTTTCATAAATATGTTCTTTGGGTGATACTGGTTCAGGATTTTGAATATAGCTAGGAGGTGCTTTTTCAACCTGTATAAGATAAGATTGTGAGAACGTAGTGTTGTGGCAGAAGCCATCACGCAAAATTGCGCTAGCGTTGGGATATTGGGATTTCACAATCAAATCTTGACTAGGTGACAACAATGGGATCACCTCTGGAGTATACTCTTTCGAACAAATAAAGAATTTTGAATTTCAGTCCATAAATGGCGGAGAAATCGGTGTATAAGAAAAAAAATACATACAGTCGAATATAAAACCTCTTACTTTTCTGAAGTCGGTTAAAAATATTAGAAACACTTGTATTCAACATCTATTGTTGTAATTAGATCTTTAGTTACTCATTGTGAGAATGTAGCGTCGGCAGAAGCCATGACATGAAATTGCGCCAGCGTTTTTTTGGGATGAAATACATATGTCACCGGAAAATTGTAAAACCGTTATATTACAATTTCGCTAGTGAAATTATGATCTCCCGCGATGTTAAAATTTGCCCAGTAAAGTTACAATTCCACGAAACATTAAGGCGACTACAACACCTAAATTACGATTTTATGATGCGTAGATAAGCATGACGCACTGCATTAAATCGAAGAAAAAAATACTACGGTAATATTCAAGACATAAACTAGATAAGTAGTTTGCTGAAAACATGATTCAGCACTTTTGGTTCGATAGAAAAAGCTCACAAAGTCACCTCTAAATACCAATATTGTGTATCTTTTAAACTGTAAAAACGATAGTAAAATGCACACAGGAACTTGAATTTGCTATCAAAATGGTTGTGATTGAACACTCTCGATAAGTAGTTAACGCATTTTTCGATTTAAGCTGTTACCTTTTCATAAATATCATTATTCTAACTTTCAAACATGTTTTTACGCACGCATGCTTTCATAGTCCGTAAACTTCGTGTATCGACACTGTTCGCACTGCCGGCCCAGGCCTGTTGAGAGACGGAGATGGCACTATTCCTATGTATGCTGCCTTTATCGGGTGCTGTAGTCGCCTTAAATGACAAAATTATGGCACGGTGCTTACCATCTTCGACCGCATCTTCGCCCTTGTGTTAAATTGTAGTCAAGAGCAAACCCATTTTTAATTTAAAAAAAAAGATCCATACCGACCGGGAATCGAACCCTACGCATCTAAACGCTAGCTTGAATCACAACTGCTGCAGAGTGTAAATGAAAACTATCTAGCTAATTGACTGTCTGTCGGGTCGAACAACGCGCAGCCGTAACTGCTGGGTCTAGAAGCCTAAGGTCCTTATTACAGAACACGACTCAGATTCTGATCTATACTTGAGCAGAAGTCTTCTTTGTCATTTTGGTAACGAGAGAAAGAGACAATCAATAAATCAAGACTAGAGTCTCCTGTAATACGCACCTAAGATTTTGACATGAACGTTCCTTAACTAACAGAGGAGAGCACTAAGAAAGGATTTTCCCAAATTCCCATGGGAACCAGAAATAATACGTACGAAGTTCGAGGGCAGAAATCTAGTAATCAATCAGATAAAAGGGTATCGTTGACCGACAAATGAGTAGTAAATCTCCCTCGTTCAATAAGTCACGCGAACTGTACAATCAATGACCTTAAGTTCAACTAGACTTTTCGCCCTTTTAGTGTGGCCTAGGTTACTAATAATATCAATTCAATTTGACAGCCGGTTTGGTCGAGTGGTAGTAGCGCTGCCTTTTGATCGATGGGTCCTCTGTTCGATTCCTAGTCGCGCAAACGTTTGTGTAAAAAGCAGATGTTTGTTCTCGGGTCATGGGTGTTTGTGTTTGTCTTATGTGTGTTCCGAGGGACCCACGACACAAGGGAAAACCTTGTGTGGGCCTTTGAGTGTGAAATTTTAATTCTTGGGAAAAATTGCGACCACAAACCCGAGATTTTGCCCATGTTAAGAGTATTTTAATGGATAAAATAAAAAATGGCAAAGTCGCCAATATCAAATAAGGAAACTCGGATGTAACCTCGTCCATTGATCAGCATCAGAGCACTTCAATGTTATGACCCCACACACCCTGTATGGTCTCAGTTGACACCACACATTGGGGACCATCCATAAATTACGTCACACGTTAAGGGGAGGGGAGGGGGTCGTCAAAGTGTGATATTGTGTGACAAGGGGGTGGGAGGGGTCCTAAGTTTCGTGACGTCACATTTCAAAATGTGGTTGAGTATCAAAACGTGTCAACTTTTAACGATAAACTTAACCTCCTAAGTCCAAAGCACTCTTTTTACGTTTTTACTTTGGTTGAGACAATGAGTTTTGTGTTCCCAAAAAAATTAACAACTCTATAAAGTACTTCTGTTATTAGAAAATTACAATATATGTGACGTCACACTAGGGAGGGGGGAGTCTTACAAATGTGACAAGCTGTGACAAGGAGGGGGAGGGGGTCAAAAAATCATGAAATTCGTGTGACGTAATTTATGGATGGCCCTCTGGTAGGTTATAGGTAAGTTGTGGAGCACAAGAAGAAAGTCACAGTTGAAACTATTATCACTTGTATTATTATTTATTGAAAGTTCATTAATATACAGTGGCGGTTTAGTAGTTTAGCGACTCTCTCTCTCACGTGTGTCTCGGTAGACAGTCGGTGACGTACTCGATGTGAATAAGTTTTATATAAAGTAAGCTACGTAAACAAAAATGCATGTACGGTGAGTGACCAGTACACACCCAATATTAAAATCACTAGAACAGCTTTAGGCCTCCCTCAAAATTAGGTAAAAGTCTCCAATTTTTTTTTAAGTCGTTAATAGATTAACTTTACTAAGCATTGATTTTACATAGACCAATAAAATGCTCTAACTAGTACAGTAAAATCTTAATGCCAGTAATCGCGACTGCGATCGCGGTCACAATTATAAAGCAATCCCAGCCCGAAAGGTATTTAAAAAAAACTTCGTATATCAATTTGCGACTATTCTGTTTCTCAATATAACAATTCCGTACCCAGAGGTTGCCTGTAAGAAATTGCTACTAAGAAAGGAGACCGCCTTGTTGTACACTACCTATTTATTGTCATGTTTCTGTAACTGTGGTTTCGTATGTGCAAATCAGTGTTCCTGTGTGCAAATAAAAGTGTATTCTTGTGTGCAAATAAGTGTGTTCTTGTGTGCAAATAAAGTGTGTATGACTCACCTGTCCATACCGAGATGAAGCTAAATGCACGTTCCTGTTCTTGAGCGAGAAGTCCGGCCGCTTCCCCAAGCCGTAGCCGCTCTTGTTCTGCGACATGAACTTCTTCGGTCGATCCAGTCTCTCCGTAGACCCATCACTCTCCTCCTCCCTCTTAGACGTCGAGGGAATCCCCCTATAAGCCCCCCTCGTCCCTCTTATAGTCTTCTCCGGAGATTTATCTTGTTTCCTTGTTATTAAGTTATCCTTTCTCTGCTTACTCCTTAACGACATGTTCGATGACACATTGTCCATGTCGGTCCAACTATATCTTATACCCTCCTCAAATATTTCATACTAATATAATAAATATACATTGTGAATAATAATTCACAATTATAACAATAAATAATTCACAATATCGTTAAAATCATTTTATATCGTAAAACTCAATGGGATAGCTACAAAAATAACGATTAAGTTGATTAAGACTAAATAATTAAATATTTTAAAATAAATAACTAGCTCCGTCTTTTGATTCTCTCTCGTGTTGGCATCATACACAGACTCACTCGCGCTATACTAACAAACTATTAAAACCTACAAAGTAACAGTCTTGGGAAGGTTTGGAAAATTACTGCAGAGTTGGATACTGTAGATGTTATCTGTAACAATACAAGGCATATTTCACTTACTGTTACATTATGCTGTTATGCTTACTAATATTCAGGATTTATCTTAGCATTTTTAAAACGCTTACTCTCGCGATGGATTTTCACAAAAAAAATTAAGGAAAGAAATATATTCGGCGCAAATGGGACTTGAACCCAGTCCCCAGGATAAGATCCCCTGGTGCTCCAATCAACTGAGCTATCGTGCCTTCAAGTCAAGCAGTGAATTTTCTCATTTCTTTACTTAGCACATTACGTCGTGCGTGTACGTTAGCGCCAGGTTTTATCTTAGAGCTGTAAACAATTAAACTCCATGGATTTTAATTACTCTTTCTAAGTCATCATGTAAACCGCAAGACCTCCACTGCTGGATAAAGGCCTCCCCAAAGAATTTGCACATCGATCGGTCCTACGCCACCCGCATCCAGCGGCTTCCCGTAATCTTCACCAGATTGTGGGGGGCCTTCTTACGCTTCTCCTTCCGGTACGTGGTCGCCACTCGAAGACAATTCTGCCCCAGCGGCCATCAGTCCTACGAGCAATATGCACTGCCCACTGCTACTTAAGTTAGCAATTCTTCGAGCTATGTCGGTGACTTTGGTTCTCCTGCGGATCTCCTCATTTCTGATTCGATCGCACAGAGAAACTCCGAGCATAGCCCTTTTTTTCTAAGATAAGTAAAGATCTTTTTAGGCACAAAATAACAAACGGCTACATAAAAAAACATGAAGAAAAGCAATCCAGGAAAGTGCCCCCAAAATCTTTTTGACACTTGTGAAAGTCCTGCCAAAAATATTGGAACCATTTCATTCGTAGTACTCATAATCCCTACTAATATTATAAATGCGAAAGTAACTCTGTCTGTCTGTCTATTACGCTTTCACGCCTAAACTCCTCCTTGCCAGCCCATATACGTCCCCACCGAGGGGCACGGGCCTCCCTTCGAAACACGAAGGGGATTTAGGCCATAGTCCACCACGCTGGCCAATGTCTTTACGCCTAAACTACTGAACCGATTTTTATGAAATTTTGTACAGAGTTAAATTAGACCATGGGAAAAGACATTGGCTACATTTTATCCCACAGCTAAGCACGATATAACCTGTAGTCCACGTGGGCGCAGCCGCGGGCGGAAAGCTAGTGTATTAAATATCCAGGACTTCGTTTTCTTGGGAACTTCGTTTATCCTTCCTTATTACTTGCCTAGGTTATAAAAGGAAACTTCTAAAATAATGATAAACAGCTTACTAAGTACAAGGGTTTGATTTGGGTGTTGATGAATCAGTGAGTCAAGACCTTCAGTTTTATGCACTTCTAGCATTCCGCCCGGGATTTCGTACCCCTATGTTACTCAGGGCTAATGTAGCATTCTATTGATGAAAGAACTTTTCAAATCGATCCAGTAGTTTCGGAGCCTATTCAATCCAAACAAACAATCAAATCTTTCTTCTTTTATAATATTAGTGTGGAAGGAGATTTAATGATAAACATTAAATAAACTGCACAGTGATAGCCCTGTGAATATAAATTGTCTTTTAGTTGAGAAACACAGAATGCAATTTTATTTGAAATAATACAGAAAATAAAAAAGAAATCACTGCTGTCTGCTACTAACTGGTAAAAGGAATAACTTTTTTTTTTACTACTTTAAAGTTTTGTTTTATGTGACAAAACTGTAAGGAAAGATCAAATGAAAGTCCACCTGCTCGCGAGGGAACTAACTTGAGGTAAACCAGAGGACCATTAAGGTAGCTGCTTTCTGATTTAACAAAATTAAGCCTAACCAACTGCCGACACGATAGAAGAATAATTGAAAGAAAGAAACAACAAAAATTCTAACATTATTTTTCAAAAATAGCAACCCCTGTCAGTTCTTCTCAGGGAAAGGCTGCGCCTTTATGAAAAGACAGAGTTAAAGAAACAAATGTTTTCATGTTCACTAAAAGAAAGATATTTTTAATGAATGAATCGTTTATTTCTGCACACACAAAGTTTACACATTAAATAAAAAAGCTTATTTTTGAATTTGAATAAATAAAGGGACCATATAGTTTATTTCATGATGTAAACCACAACATACACTACACATTAGCAACAGGCATGAAAGTAGGCTAAGCTCTGCTACCCTTTTTAAACACAGTAGAATTACACTTCACATCACACTACTATTATAAAGGTAAAATTTTGTGAGTGGATCTGTTTGTATGTTTGTTACATTGTTACACAAGAAGTACTGCACGGAGTTTGATGAAACTTTGCAGTAGTGTAGCTTGGACATTAGAATAACACATAGGGGACATTCAAATTCAATTTTCCCGAATTCCCACGGGACCGAAATCACGGGCGGAAAGCTAATTAAAGATTAGCAGTGAAGAGGCACATTTTATCTTATCTTTTCCATACAGATTGCAGCTAAAACTATCCAAATGATGACTATCACTGCATTCAATGACATGCAAGATTATCTACGCATGAGTAATTACCCACAGCTGTAAGTATTTCTATCTCAAACTATTAACTACTTCTACAGCAGATTAGTAGATAAGCGGTAAATCTAATATAGTCCTTAATTAGCAATACAACTGTGTTATGTAATATCTAACAGGAGCACATAAAATATGAGGGAAGTGCGACGCCAAACAGCTTGCTGTGTTCCGTCGGTGCGTGGGAGTACCAGTGCCTTTATAGGCATTTTCTGGGTTAACTCGCTCCATCGTCGACCTCATCTTTGACCTTATGGTCAAGATTGAGGTCAAGAGTTAACCCATCTTATATAAAAAAAAAGGGAAGTGAGGGTTTTGTGGGACTTGAGTTTTGAATTATATAATGCAAGAATATCTTTCAATGTTTTACAATGAGGAAATAAAAAAATTACATTTATTTGCACCTATTTACATGATTAAGAAACACCATATTTCTGATTATCTAGTCCAGTTATCTAGTCCAATCAGTTACTCTTCATGGTGTCATAGATTTCTGAAGTACCTATTTTAAGTCATCAAATATTGGTGACAGCAGGATCTTGTTCTCTGAAAGATCTGCTATTTGCTGATAGGTTAAAAACATTTTTATTCCTAAAATTACTTTTAATGTCACATGTGATTTTGCACTATTTACCATATAAATTCACTGACATAGTTGTGGTGCCATTTCCAAGAACTGCATTAAATTTAATATTGATATATTATCGTATTTTAATCTTTGACATGTGGAAAATTCTGACTTACTGACTCATCAACATCCAGCCAAAATTCCTGAAATCTGAAATTTTGAAACAGATGTCCCATAATGATGTAATTTTTTTACCAGCCCATATACGTCCCACTGAGGGGCACAACCCTCCCTTCGAAACACGAAGGGGACTCAGGCCATAGTCCTCTAGTTTTACACAAAATTTTTAAATAGATATACTAAGGTGCAGCTTTATAAAATTTAAAATGTACACATACAATATTAAAAAAATAAAAAGAACATCCAATTTCTAGTAGTAACTTGTAATTAATTGAAATTGGCAAACACCCAAACAGTGGAATTGGCTAATATTATGAAATGTGCAAAGTTTGCTACAATCTAAATACATATTAATTGAAAAGAATGATATTAGTAACTGCGGTTTGATTCTCATATAAAACTGTATTGAACTTTTGAAAGCATAAACACAGTCAAGTCCAAGGACTGTTTACAATGGAGTCTGCTCAACACAACACTTATAAAGCACAAACATTCTACTAGCAAGCGTTGGATACCAATGGAATGACTTTATTGATGAAAATGAGCACTGTAATGAGTGAGAACACAGATATTGATATTATTTACAAACCAAAGCATCTATAGACATGTTGCATTGTTTATCGGCGCGGTGATCGCTCCACTGCACAAGCAATGCGATTACTGATGACATGTACAACTGTCAAAGTACTGCAGTCTCGAAAATTATAAGGTCAGCACTCCCCAGGCCACATTCGCCGACAAAACAAGATGCACACGACACAATTAACGATCACCGCCCGGCACAAACCACAATGTCACAAGATTACACTAAAACTCGAGACGACAAGTGCGAAACATACCCGTAACAACGTCGACACAAAACATCCAACTACACCGTGCACACACACTATTTCGCGATTTATTTAGAGACGTCCTAAGATCTACAAGCATCTGCCGTTCTAATGCAGTCCGAATGGCGCATAGCTGAACAAAGCTGATAAAATAGAGTAAAAAATGTGAAATGACAGACCGTCAAGATCACAAAACGATTTTAAGGACGAGAAAACGTGATCTATACCTCGGTATTGGCATCCTCGGGTGCGTCAACGATTTTATTGACTCACGACCGTTACTTTAGCTAAATTGATATTGGATTCTATAAATACTTACAAATAAAAATCTGGAAATCACACCATTGTTTTTTCTTCTGCACAATCAGTAAATCAGTGTTGCTATACTGAAAGAAAAAGTCTTACCTACACTGGAAAGTAGGTCATCCACGCATCATCTGTCAACTGTCAAAGTCATCGTCATCCGATGTCTATTTGTGAGTGGTTGACCGTAGGTCTTTGGGTTGACCAAAAAGAGACCTCAAGGGAAACTAATTGATAACGAGAAAATCGCGTTTAAAGTTCCGAGTCGATATGAGTTTCGCCTCGAGCGCGCTCACTAAAAAATCCCAAAAAAAAAAAATATGTCCCTTAAAAATATTCTGATTTGAACAAAAAAAGCTGAAAGACCACTGAAACAAAATTAATGAAAAACAAAAAACCCTTTGCAATCCCTCCAGGTCGCTTTTTGGTCAATCACTCACATTTTTCTTTTTTTTCTTGGCTTTTCTCTCTCGATCGTTTTGGCCCAGAAAGAAACGATTAACACTACTTCCTGATTAAGTTCATGTAAAATTGTAAATCCTTAATCATAAACACAGAATTATGTTATTTCAAATCCTACTTTTACCAAAGGATTGTGGGGATAAAATGAAAAGCCGTTCAGGATTTCATGTGATTTTCAAGTACACCAATTATTTACTATAAATATGCACCTTTTTCTAAGGTACAAGTTTTGTTACCTTTTCTAAAACCTTGCTGAAATGTTTAGGTCATGCATCATCATCATACTATTTTTCTGACTTATTTTAATATTTCTACTAATATCAAAGTTTAATCAATGCTGGCAATACTTGTACGTCCCATTACACGCATAGTGTGTTCTTTTTTGACAGATAGGATGGCTGAAAACGTATAATTTGCGTGAAATAGAACGGTGAGATCTAATTTCGTTCAAAAATTTTAAAATGAAATAAAAACACAAAAAGTATTTTGACAGTTTATTTTGTTGGTCTTCCCCGAATCCTTATTTTTATTTTATTGTAACGAAGATTTAATACGAACTTTGTTAATAAATTTAATTAACAACAATATTTAGAAAAGAAAATATTTTTTGAAATGTCTCAAATATTTTGAAATTTTTTAGTTTCTGAACGAAAAATTGTGATGTCGATTGTGTACATGGCATAATTTTAATTTTTACGTTTTATTGCATGAATTATGGAGTAAATAATTAAATTAACAACACAGGACAAAACTATGGCGTTCGTGAGTGCTGTGACTGGTGATGACTCCACGAAGAAATTCATGGAAGTCCTCCAATCGGATTTCAAGACACTGAGCTTGGAGACCAAAAAGAAATATCCTCAAATTAGAGAGGTTTTCCCTTTTCTATTAATTTTATGATTCTAATAACATATTTAGAGTATAACCTATTGATCCCCTAGCCTTTGCTAGTCTCTAAGCAGCGATTTACTGTAGAAAAAAATATTTACTTTACGCCCCAATTTTCCTCATAATAATTGAAAAATCGTGATCAAACTAATTAGAACCGGTGTGTATTTGCTTCATTTATAATTTACACTGAATAAAAACTTCGTACTTGTGTCTGCCACTAAATAATAACTATTTACTTCTTCTATTTCATGGAAAATCATTGAACTGAGAGGCCAACAAAGCTCAGATAACACTTATCCGATTTACAACTCTTTATCTGTTTCATAAAACAAAAGGTATTAAAGTCAATAAGTGCTTAATAGTTCCACAAAGATGCCTGCTTATTAAAAAACCCATCCCATTTAGAAATTAATGATTCTAATTTAAATAAATATTTTTTTTAGGCATGCGATGAAGCAATAGAGAAGTTATCCCTTGCCGCAAACAACCCTCAAGCTTCCCTGTATGGAGTAGTCAACCAGATATTGTACCCGCTGGTGCAGGGATGTGAATCCAAAGATCTTAAAATCATTCAGGTAAATTTTTTTGATCTTATTTCTTACCACAAATAATTTTGATTTATTTTTAATCAGCCGGTATACATCCCCATCGAGGGGCACAGACCAGGGGGGTGTCACTCCGCAGTTTAGGCATGTTCGCGCGGCGGGCATACTGAGTATGCCAGCGAGCGCGGGCTGCTACTCGCCGCGTGCGCGCTCAACGTATTGGTCGCGTGTTGAACAAAATAATAAGTGTATCTACTTATTAACAATATTTAAAACCAGACAGAAACACGTTTAGCCATCACAATAGTCTGTAGGTGTCTATAGTTAGTAGGTATGTAGGCGTCTATAGTTAGTAGGTATGTAGGCTAGGTATCAAATAACATAGTTGGTTATGTTAACTTGTGTTTTTACTTACTACATTCCTAACTAAAGTTACTCTTGATTTTATAAGCAGTGTTATCTTTCTTAATTAATTTCAATAATAATTTTACCTCTAAATTGGCGGCGAGTGTTGACCCTGAGCTCTCGTCGCGAATGCGGCATCGAGTCGGCGGTGCGCAATAGAATATGAACGCTAGCGGCCGACTATAAGTTTCAATTTCTCTTGCAAGCCTGTGCCGCTTGCAATAGTAGGCAAATTTTTATGCCTAAAGTTGACTTTTGTTAGGGAGTGAGACTTCTGTACGTTAGTACTATTATTTATTCTGTGCACAGACCTCCCTACGAAATACTAAGGGGATTCAGGATTCAGGCCATATTCCATCTCGCTGGCCCTATGAAATGAAATTAAATTTATTTAGTAGTGCAGGCATGTATCAAGAGTAATGAGCTAGACTTGTAAACGGAAAGTTTTTTTTCCGTTTACAAGTCTAGCTCATTACTAACGAATTTTATATATTTTTGACCTTTATTACTTATATTCTGAGACATAACAATCTGTTATTTTTATTTTACCATGTAAGATTATATGGGCTGATAAAAATAAAATTAAAATGAAACAATTGCACAGGCCATCCTTGCGGTTTGCCCTTAAGTACATATTTAAAAAATAATTGTTTGGAACTTGCACAAGATTGCAAGAAATGGAAGGGGGTGGTGAGGCTTTGTCCAGCAGTGGGATCTTGTAAGCTAGTTAGAAAATAATGCTTTTTTTGATGGTAAACAAAGATAAGATGGAATTTATTTTAGGTAATTTCCAATTTCTAAAACAAATAGGGCTTTGCCAAACAAACAAAAAAAACCAAAGCTGTATCCTTTATGTATCAGAGACATTTAATGTTAATTTTAATGAAGAAAACATTAATTTAAAGTTAATTATTCTTATTTTCTTTGGCCATTCTCGCCCGGCAACTTATGTTTGATACATAAAATCTCTTTTTTACAATTAAAATCTATTTAGTTTTAGTTTATGCTTGTTATGTTTTTTTTCTATTCTGTCATTCATTCCTACAATTTGTTGGCTTCTATAAGCTGCTTTTTATTTCAATATTTCAATAAATATAAATTCTATTTAAACTTAAACTATGTTTTTGTTTTTTGTTTGTTTTTTTGGCCTTATGTAGCCATTATGTGTCCCAGCAGTGGGACACATAATGGCTACATAAGATAAGATAAAACAAATTCCATTTTATCTTTATCTAAAGAAGAAACTGACTGGTGACTGACTGACTGACATATCAACGCACAGCCCAAACTGCTGGGTCTAGAGATTTAAAATTTGGCACGTAGGTTTCTTATGAGGTCTAGGGGAGCACTAAGAAAGGATTTTTCAAAATTCACCCTCTAGGGGGTGAAACAGGGGTTCGAAGTATGTGTAGAGAAAACAATTTTTTTGGACATTTTGACTCAAAACTTCGTGATAAATACCTTGAAGCAAATAAACGGCCATGTGTTTCGCAATTTTTCGAAAATCAAAGATTTAGAGAGTGAAAAATTGAATTGAATTTAATTTGAATTTTTTTAAATTCAAATTAAATTCAAAATAGCTTTATTTAATAGAACGTTCAGGATTGTATTTGTATATTTTAATGTAACTTTGACTTATTTTAGTCAAAGTTACATTAAAATATATAAATACAATACAAACATATTCGTTCATTCAGTATAGATTATATAAACTTTAATAATAAAAAAAGGCCTTTATGCACGACAAAAATCATTTTAACTGGTGGAGGCCTATAACGACAAACATCATTTAACGTTGTCTGTGTCTATGCCTTTATCCTACTACAACCTGTGCTACAACCTGCCTCAAATTAAGGAAAAAAATTCGTAAATAGACAAAGTCAAAGATACTTTATTTTCATAGAACATACAAAGTGCTTCTTGAAAACATCATAAAAATACATTAGCAAAATCAATATAAATCATTGAGCAAAATAGTGAATTACATTAGCATTTTTGACTTTGCGCCTTTCGCAAAGGTGCAGTCTTCCTCAGGAGAAGAATAGGCAAGAAACTCCGAGGGTCGCTCTTTTTAAGTCAATAATATAAATACTGTTTGCTGCCTAATCTCATAAAAGATTCATATACCACCGCTCTTTCCAGTTTTGCCTAGGTACAATCCAGCGTCTGATAGCGCAGCAGAGTATCGACGCGAAAGGCGCCCGCCATGTGGTCGACTGCCTCTTCAACCTCGGTCAGCTGGGGACTCAGGAGCTGAAGCTCTTGCAAACTGCTGCACTCCTGATGACAACTTCTGATCTTGTGCATGGGGATACGCTTGCTAGGGTAAGTAACACACACATGCACACACACACACACACACACATTCACACATTGCATGTCCAAATTCTCCATTCCTAAAAATAAATAAAAAATCTAAGAAAAGAGCGGCGCCTCCCGGCACAGGCATCTCATGCCTAAGAGGAAGCCTCAGCCTAGTTAGACTTAAGAAATTGTGTGAGGGAAATAAATTATTATTATTTTATTTATTGTTTTGAGTGTATTATAAGAAAGTACTGTTTTTACTTTCATTTAAAATAGTAATATTATACAGGATGTGTCGTAAATAGTGGTCCATTCATTATGTGTTCAGCTGTCACATACCGGAATTGAAATGTTTTTTTAACCCCTGGTTAAAAATAAACAGTTTTTTTTTATTGACACATTGCATTACTTAAGGCGACTACAGCACCCGATAAAGGCAGCACACATAGGAATAGTGCCATCTCCGTCTCTCAACAGGCCTGGGCCGGCAGTGCGAATAGTGTCGATACACGAAGTTTACGGACTATGAAAGCGTGCGTGCGTAAAAACATGTTCGAAAGTTAGAAAAATGAGATTTATGGAAAGGTAACAGCTTAAATCGAAAAATGCGTTCGCTACTTATCGAGAGTGTTCAATCACGAACATTTTGATAGCAAATTCAAGTTCCTGTGTTTATTTTACTATCGTTTTTACAGCTTAAAAGATACACAATATTGAGTACTTTGTGAGCATTTTCTATCGAACCAAAAGTGCTGAATCATGTTTTCAGCAAACTACTATCTAGTTTATGTCCTGAATATTACCGTAGTATTTTTTTTCTTCGATTCAATGCAGTGCGTCATGCTTATCTACGCATCATCAAATTGTAATTTAGGGGCTGTCGTCGCCTTAAGAGGCTCTTAACTTTAATACATATTATTATTTTTGAATTTTGTTTTTTTTTTAAGTTTTACTGAATAATCGTTCTATCATTGCTAAATAGTTATTTTAATTTTAAAATGAAGTTTAATTTTTAAAAATGTGTTTATTCAGAAAAACTGCTACAGCTTTAGCGAATCCATTGACTTCAGATTCATATGGTGTAAAAAAATGTACTGCACTGTCAGTGCCCATTATTTTAAAAACTTGTAAACTAAATAGTGATTCTAAAATCGTATAACAATAACCGGTGCAATAATTTTCAAAAAAGTTGCCACTTAAAAAAAACGAGCTGAAATAGTCAAAATTATTTTTTAATTAAAAACCTGTTTTGTGATATTTTCAAATTTTTGTAAGTGACTAAAAGTATTTAAAAAAATGTATATTGAGTTTAAGTTGAGTATCTCTATGTGAGGCGAGCCTAACATAAGTAATTGAAGCTACTAATTCCACCTAACAACTCGCCCCGCCTTCGACAGACGATGGTGATGTGCATGCGCATGGTGTCGGCTACGGAGACGCGTGACGTCAGCACGACGCACGCGGCCGCCGCCACCGTCCGGCAACTCGTCGCGCTCGTGTTCGAGAGGGCGCAGGCAGAGGCCGAAGGTATGATTAAGTACATACACACATAGATAGATACATACATACTTTATTGCAAACTTAAAAAGGTAAGACAAAACATACAATACGAACTTACAATCAAAAGTGTGCGAGCGGGCTTATCGCTAAACAGCGATCTCTTCCAGACAATCCAAGGCGAAACTTGAAAGGAAAACACAAGAAAACCGGGAGTAGCGCAAAAGTACAGACAACAGCAAGTCAGGTTACCCATTTGCACTACGAAAGCCGTTATCACCAGCAAGATAAGGGCGACGTCAGGGTCAACATATGTAGCCTGATGTGCTGCCGTGTGTACTTATTTTGTTGTTTTTTTATTATAAGATGGGTTAACTCGTGACCTTAATCTATGACCAAGGTCATAGATGAGGTTGACGATGGAGCGAGTTAACCCAAATAATGCCTATTAAGTACAATAAACGATTTTACAATTCAATACCTTCGTTTAAGAGGATCGTCTCAGTGTTTTTTTCCCATACAAACGGCGTCAATGGATTCCATCCCCTAAACGTCAACGGATCCTTGTGAAGTTTTGGTATAGTATCAGGAACACCAAAAACTAGGTCCGCATGTTTTGATTTTTGTGATATTTAAAGTAGACAAAAAGATATTTGAGTCTAAAAGTCAGTATTTTTCGCCAAAAAAATTCTCAAAATTCAAGGGGTGACTGTTGAAAAACTAAGAACAATTTAGGAAAAAACAAAACGTATGAACCGCGTTTATACGCTTACAAATTGATAGAAATCAAAAACATACGATTTCATTAAGTTTTTGGGGTAGGAATTCATTGACGCCTGAACTCATAATTTTGGAAATAAAACTCGGCATTTCGCCGGAAAGCTGCAATTGTCCCTTTCGCACAAGTCTGAGGTGGGTGGTCGAAATCGAGACAGCATGAAAAACAACTGAGACGCTAGTCCAAACTGAGACGCTCCTCTTAAAACTTAGTTATAATAAGTATAATAACATACGATCATACTAATAATAAATTATACACTGCGTATGACATACGCAAACACTAATCTTTTGTTAGGGACTCACGACACAAGGGAAAACCTTAGTGTGGACCTTTAAGTGTGTAGCTCTTTCTATTATTTATAGCATTCCGCTCGGGACTTCGGGAAGGTTATGTAGCCTATGTTACTCAGGGATAATGTAGCATTCTAATGGTGAAAGAATTTTTAAAATCGGTCTAGTAGTTTCGGAGTCTATTCAATGCAAACAAACAAACAATCAAATCTTTCCTCTTTCTAATATTAGTAGAGACTACCTGTCCGCCCGCGACTTCGTTCCCGTGGGAATTGTCCTGGTGAATTTTCATTTTTTTAAATATAAACCTGGTCGTGCCAATAAGGAACACAACAAAAAAAGAACCATCCAAATCGGTTCTCAAGTTAGCGTGGCCAGGAGAAATAGAGGTTCATTTTTATATACCTACTAGCTTTCCGCCCGCGTGGACTACAGGTTATATCGTGCCCAACTGTGGGATAAAATGTAGTCTATGTCCTTTCCCATGCTCTAATCTATCTCTGTACCAAATTTCATCAAAATCGGTTCAGTAGTTTAGGCGTGAAAGACGGACAGACAGACAAACAGACAGAGTTACTTTCGCATTAATAATATTAGTATGGAAGTATGGATACAGGGTGTAAAAGACAGCTTAGCAAAAACTTAAAACCTGAACTCAGAAAATCATTCTGAATGATTTTCTAGTGGATTTTTTTTTCATGTTTTTTAATATTTTCTGCTTACATTTTTTATTATTTAATCGAATACACTCCAGTTTGCAATAAAAAACAATCATAACAACGTAAAACACGAAAAACAGCAATGTACATCCCACTCCGATAGCAGCGCGGCGCGGGGGGATCGCGCGCGGGGCGCGGTTTCAAGATACATTGCGTAGCGCCAAGGTAGGTAAATAATGAAAACTCCTTAACTTCACGTTACTGGGAAAAATTAATTACTTATAGCTGATGATAGTTATGGGTAGATTCCACCATTTACGTATTTGCTAAGCTGTCCTTTACACCCGGTATAAAGATTTAATAAGAATTATTATAATTTTCCATTTGATTTAAGGAATGCTGAAAGTGAATCCTGCGGACGTGAGGCCTCAAAACAACAGCAAAGCTCCGAAAGATCTCAAACCTTGTGCCATTGACGCTTTTCTTATATTACAAGTAAGTTTTATTAAAACTAGCTATAATTCCCGGGTTAGCACACGTAATTCATAAAAATGGTTTAAAATAACTTATTTTTTTAACCTAAATTGTCCCACTGCTGAGCAGACCTCTATTTTTTTTACCTCCACAAGTCACAAGTCAACTCTTAAAAAATTGTATTGGTTTAGTAAACGGTTTAACCAATTTTGATGAAATATAAAGACCCCGATTACGTCACTTTCAAACATAAAAAACCGCATCTAAATTGGTCCATTCTATGACGCCACAAAATTGGTCCAGCTACGACGCCACAGACGGCACACAGACACACATACACACGTCAAACTCTTAACACCCCTTATTTTGTCAGGGGTTAAAATAATTTATGTCATAGAAAAAATAGTCACTTAAACATGTCAAATACTTTTTTTTTAACTATCTTGCAGTCGTCCTTCGTTCTACCGTACAGTTCTGTTTTTATTTATTACTAGCTTTTCGCCCGGGACTTTGTTCCCGTGGGAATTTTCCCGTCAATTCTCCAATGTTTTTAATAGTTATTCTGCTATTCGGGACGGAGAGAAATACAACAAATCAAAAACCATGGAAATCGGTCCAGCCGATCTTGAGTTATAAGTGGTGTAACTAACACGACTTTGTTTTATATATTTAGATATACTAAAACTATTTTTTACTAGCATCCCGCTCGGGACGTCGTTCCCGTGGGAATTCTGGGAAATTATGTAGCCTATGTTACTCAGGGATAATGTAGCATCCTAATGGTGAAAATTAACAGATTTACAAAAAATATCTTTATCTGAATAATAATGTTAATTATTACGATTTATTTCAGGATATAATACAACTCGTGAACGGAGACTCTCCTAACTGGCTGGTGGGGATCTCGGATGTGCCAAAGACGTTCGGCTTAGAGCTCCTAGATACGGTCTTGACTGATTTTTCCGCCATATTCTTTAAGGTAAGCTTTTTCAACGTTAGAAACCAGAAAACATAATAAAAATAAAGCTGAACTTATTAAAATATGAATTATTTTATTTTATTAAAAACACATTGCATGCTAGATGCTAGATTTGAAATACCAATCATATTGTTAGTATTCCAACCGTAATTACCATATTTACTGCAAATAAAGATTACTTTACTTTAAAAGAATTTTCTGAAAAAGTCATTTATCATTATACTTTATGGTTTCTTTCAGATATCAGAGTTCAGATTTTTACTAAAAGAACATGTTTGCGCGCTGATAATACGACTATTTTCACCCAACGTTAAATATAGGTAAGTACAGCCGAGAGCACATCTTACACAATCTTAACTAAGGAATGCTGTGTCGTTTCTATGGATGTGATTTTTTTTTATTATTATAAGATGGGTTAACTCTTGACCTCAATCTTGACCATAAGGTCAAAGATGAGGTCGACGATGGAGCGAGTTAACCCAGAAAATGCCTATAAAGGCACTGGTACTCCTACGCACCGACGGAAAACAGCAAGCTGTTTGGCGTCGGACTTCGGTAGGAGGGTGGTCGCGAACCAGACGGCGCTTTACAGAGCCTACCACACCGCATGAGACCATAGGACGACACCTCAGATCCAGAAAAAAATGAAGTGTCGTTGCCTGGGATGGATTACTAGGAGGCAGGTCTCATTTGTGTTTCCTTAGTCGCCTCTTACGACACCCACGGAAAGAGATGGGGTGGTGTTATTCTCAACCGATCACCACACGAATAATTTTGTATTTTATTTTATTTTAATGTTTTCCTACGAACACAGGCATAAATAAGTTAGTGTTGTATAGACAACTCAAGAGGACGAGATGAGGTGCCCAGCCTCCTGAGAATTGGTTTATTGTGTAGAAACGTATCACTGATCAGAACCGGATCATGTATTAACTTTATTTCGATTACAATGTTTGTACTTTGATTGATGTTTTAAAAAAATCTTATACATATATTTGCCAAAGATGAAACACATTTAAAAATAAAATTCTAATACTGAGACTTTTTGTAGTTAAACTAGCTGATGCCCGCAACTTCGTTTACGTGTTAATTTTTTTTGTACAAAGTACACAGATTGAAAACATCTATCTTACGTGATTTAGATTTCTACATACAAAAGTTTTTTCCCGCTAACTCCCGTTCCCGTGGGAATTTTGCAATATCCTGTTGCAACTAAGCTTTAAGTTTACTAAAGTACCTGCATGCCAAATTTCAAGCGTCTAACTTAAGCGGTTTAGATTTTTCATACAAAAGGATTTTCCCGCTAATTCCCGTTTCCGTGGGAATTTCGGGAATTCCTTTCTTAGTGCACCTCTACGGTACCTAAGCTACGTCCCTTCCAAATTTCAAGTGCCTACGTTTAGCCGTTTAGGCTGTGCGTTGATATGTCAGTCAGTCAGTAAGTTTCTCCTTTTATATATTTAGATGTATTCTATGTCTATATTGTTCTTTGTATTTGGAAAAATAGTGAAATAAGATTGACGAAGGAAATATACAGTGTGAATGTAGTTGGAAGGGTCGGAAAAAAACGCCCTAGGCGAACGTACTTATACCAAATTGGTGACGTACTGAAAAAAGGCCGTGGTAAGAGTGCTTGAATCCTACGAGCATGTATGAAGCGAATTATGAATGTAGAGGAAGCGGAAGAGGTGTGATATATTTTCATAAGTTAGCAACATGTTATAACGGATTCAGATATTATATCGGATACTCCTTTAAAACAAAATCGTGTTAACAAAAAAAAAAACAACAATTGAACTCTTTATAATGTTAAGAACTTAATAAAGAAGTGTGCTTAGATCAGTGGTTCCTAACCTTTTCAATATTGTTACCCCTGTAACCTATGAGGAAAACTGATTTTACCCCCCTTTAAAATGTTATCAAATCTAACAATACAAGCAAATATCAAATCAAACAATGCAAGCAATGTTTTAGCGTTTATTTTTGAGAAAAACTATTTTTCTTATTGTGTTCCCTGTTTGGTGCCTCTGTGTGGTACAAAAGAGAATAAAATTTTGCACCAACTTCATCGCATAGAACTTTAAAGGTTTTCGAGTTTGTATCACTTCCGCGAATATGGTTCACAATTTTTTTGTTTATGATTCTTACAAGGTTTTTCGTTACCCCCTTAAAATAGCTGATTTACCCCCAGGTTACGAACCAAGTTGCAATCTGTGGTCTCTGCCCAACGCAAATTGACGAAAGCGTGAACTTTAAATATGTATTTTATATCGTAGGGCAGCGTTCACATCGCTCCACATCCCGGGCGCGGCGCCGGCGCAGCAGCCCGGCGCCGCGCCCCCCGACCGGCCGCACTTCCCCGTCACCATGCGGCTGCTGCGGCTCGTCTCCGTCATCATACACAAGTACCACCCGCTACTGGTGAGTGGCTACCGGTGACGTCACTCACAACCTACCGCCCAATAAATAATCAATAAATCTTCCAATTCCTCATTAATTGTCATTTGCTATAAGATTAGAGAAAACAAAATACAAGTTTCGGCTTAGTTTAGGCACCAGTCTCCCACAAAATCTTGTCAATGAATTAAGTGCCCTTTTATATTTATCATAGCTTGACCATAAGGCAAAATAAATAAATTATAAATTACTAAAAAAAAAATTACTAAAAAAAATAACTTACTTACATCGTGATGAAACCCGCATAATGTACTGTACTGTAGAGTCACTGCTTCGAAGAGAGGCCCGTGCCCCTTGGGGGCTGAAAACTATCACTTAGTTGCAGAAAAGTTCATAAAATTTAATGCTTCTTTAAATGTCATACTATCACTTCCTGTCTTGTTGAAATAAACAAGGACAGCATCACATTTGGTTGTTGTTTTTTTTTGGACAAATAAATGCCGTTTATTATTATTTTATTTAGAGAAGTTTTAACTTTAATTATGGGTTCTGCAACTGAGCAAAAGTTGCTACTTATGTGATAACTGGCTTTCCGCCCGTGTGTATTTCAGGTTATATAATGCCCAGCTGTGGGATCAAATGTAGCCTATAGCATTCCTCAAGGTCTAATCTATCTCTATACCAAATTTCATCAAAATTGGTTCAGTAGTTTAGGCATGAAAGCATAACAAACAAACAAACTTTCATTCACATTCACATATCACTAAGGATAACTTCATGTTATGAACTTAAAAATTAGCTAGGTTTTCACTTATATATAATGTTTCCTAGGTTACAGAGTGCGAGATATTCCTGTCTTTGACTATCAAGTTCCTGGACCCAGACAAACCGATGTGGCAACGGGCGCTCGCGTTAGAAGTATTGCACAAGATGACCATACATCCAAGTGAGTTTTATCATTTTAAAGGACTTGTTTGCGGTCTAAAACCTTCCCTCAGGTCTTCTTCTTATTGTGTAGGTATAGTCAAGTGTGTGGCGAACTTGGCTAACCCTGGTGTCAGAGTTTTCAAACCGCACAATGTTCTCTGACTTAGTTTTAACGATTGTAGTAATTGACAACAGCCGGGACCGACAGCGTAACGTGCTCTCCGAAGCACGGAAACGCTCGTAATAAATTGCCACTTTGGTCACTCATCAGGTTCCCTGCCTCTATGTACGTTGCTTAACCTCACTGATCGGCTGAGATTAGCGAGTGCCATTGGGCTATGAGCGCTTCGACTAGGTGACTAATCTAAACTATTGAATATTCTTGGTCTTCTTCTACACTTCAACGCTGGACTGGAAGGGAAAGAAAAACGTAGTATATACCAGCTGCCAACTCTTCCTAGGCATACTGTAGATACCAGTAAGAAGAACGCGAGGGTTTAGTTGTATCATGGGCGAAAGGCTGACAACCTCTCACCACTTTACTCAGTTCCATCTAGTAACCCACAGAATAAATGTCAAATGTGGTGTTAAGGGGGCGTCCATTAATTACGTGAGGCGTTTTGGGAGGGGAGGGGGTCGGGTTGGATCTCACTCAATCTCACGTGGGGGAGGTCTCTACAAATATCACGTAAAATTTTCCACCAAAAGAAATAGTGTTAAATTGCGGGAAACCTAAGTTAGACCAACTAAACCATGTTGTTCCGGTAGCCACTCTTAAGACTAATCATGAGTTCCCGTGGACTGAATTAGAGCAATCTTTTTTTTTTTCAAATTTAAGTTGGTAAATCATAGCTGTTTTTTATTGCTCGATTATTAAAAGTTTAAAAATAATTAGGCAAATTATGTAAGTATTCTAAATAATTACCAATTAACATATTTAGACTAAAACTATGCATTTTTATAAAACTCACATCAGATAAAGGCAGGAGGGGGGGTGTCGAGCCAAATCTCACGACATCTCACGAGAGGGGGTGGGGGGTCGAAAAATCGCCAAAAACACCTCACGTAATTAAAGGACGCCCCCTAATTCAACTTTTTTCTATACTTATCCCGGTGAAAATCAGCACTGTATCTACAAAGCTTTAGGTAACTCTTTCAACCTCTCGGGTGGGTTAATCAGTCCATGAAACTGAACAACTTCCCCAAGGAACATAGGTCAAAATACGAAAAATAAATTTTGATATCCCATACAAAATGCGCTAATGCTGAAGTTTGTATGGGAACTCTTAATCTTTTTTTCGTATTTTGACCTATGTTCCTTGGGAAAGTTGTTCAGTTTCATGGACTGATTAACCACCCGAGAGTTTGAAAGAGATATACCTAAAGCCCTGTATATGCTGAGTAAATTTCTATTTTTGTTTCTGTTATTTTTAAGTTTATGTTAAGTATGTATTTTAATTTCTTGTGTACGGACGGCCGCACGTTAGGTTACCACACGCGTGCACTCTGAGCTGTTGTGATAAAAGCGTTTTCGCAATGAAAATGGAGTAACCTGATGCGCTGGCCTCTAGACATAGTGTCAATTAATAAAGAATTATCATAACTTAACTTTTTTTGTATTTTTAAATTACAGACCTTCTAAAATCCTTCTGCGAGTGCTATGACATGAAGCCACACGCCACCAACATATTTCAAGACATAGTGAACGCACTGGGAGCGTACGTGCAAAGTTTGTTCGTCGCCTCGCAAGTCAACACGCCTGTTGGTAAGTAGCTTATTGATGCTCCCGTGGGAATAAGGCTGCCTTTATTTATTACTATCATTCCGCCCGGGACTTCATTCCCGTGGGAATTCGGGAAAATTATGTATATCCTATTTTTCAAATCGGTCCAGTAGTTTCGAAGCCTGTTCAATGCAAACAAACAAACAATCAAATTTTTCCTCTTTATAATACAATATACTTTATTGCACACCAATTATACAACATGTTTAAAAAAAAAATACAATTATGACTAGTATGTTATATTAATTATATGAAACTTTCATTTTGAAAGACGTCAAACCGTGCAACTGACTACTAGAGTTGCGACTATTTCACTTTAAAAATTAAATTTTGGAATGTGTTTTTTTTTTGTTTTTTTTTTGTAACACCTTGTAGAACAAGGTATAGAGTAAAAGTTACACTATGGACAGTAATACAGTAAGGGTCACAAAAGGCGGCCCCATTGCGAAGAAGCAATGTCTTATCGGCAACCTTTGGGTGTGAAGAAGACGATTTCACACCGTATAAATGTGTGTGCAAAAATATTAGTATAGACCAGATGATGCCCGGGACTTCGTTGGAATTTTCGGAAAATCTCTCCTTTTAGTCATCTTACCAGCCCATATACGTCCTCACCGAGGGGCACGGGCCTCTCTTCGAAACACGAAGTCAAAAAAAAAATCTGCAAAATTCAGGAAAAAAAAATCAAAAAATTGGAAAAAAAATAACAAAAAAAATTCAGCTTTTTAGGTCGTAGGGTTTGGTCACATTGTCGGGCACCCTAGTGTTTTTTATAGTTTTAATGATATTTCAATGCAAAAACATATTATGTCAAAAACTTAAATGATTAAAATCAGTCAAATAAACCGCCTCTTGTCATCCCTGGTGCAAAGGTGCCCAAAACACTTGCGGCATTACCACGCAATGGAAATGGACAACCTTTGCACCAAGTATGACCCGGAGCGGGGGTCACAACTCTTATCTCTAAGACGCCGACCTACCTCGGTGATGAAACCCCTCGCCTCACTACCCCAACTCCCTGCGGTCTCCACAGCGAAGGGTATAAAAATGTAAGTTCGCCCTAGCGCTGAGTATTTTTCCCTTTTCTTTACGGCCGCATTTTCTGCAGCGGCAAGATGCGGCCGTAAAGAAAAGCAGCTGCAGGCTATTTCAATTGACATTTTACAGTAATCAGTGACTTTTTTTATTGACATTTGTTTTTGTGATTTTCGTTTACCTGTTGTTTCTTATTGTTAACGTTTAATTAACTTGTTATGCACTAGCTTTCCGCCCGCGGCTCCGCCCGCGTCCTAATTTTTTTTTAAATAAAAAGTATCCTATAAACCTCACGGAACCCGAGACCTTTCCAACGAATGCAAAACCGTGGAAATCGGTTCGTGCGTTCTGGAGTTATAGCGTCAGGAAGGAAAACCCGACTTATTTTTATATAGTAGACTAGCTTTCCGCCCGCGGCTCCGCCCGCGTCCTAATTTTTTTAAAAATAAAAAGTATCCTATAAACCTCACGGAGCCCGAGACCTTTCCAATGAATGCAAAACCGTGGAAATCGGTTCGTGCGTTCTGGAGTTATAGCGTCAGGAAGGAAAACCCGACTTATTTTTATATAGTAGATGTACCTATTCGGCACAATGTATTTTGTTATGAATAAAGAAGTTGAACCTAACCTAACCGAACCCAGCTAAATAACGTTATACGGTAATCGTAACAAACCTGACTAGTCTAAGGTTCGTATTACAGAACGCGACTCAGACTCGATCTTTACTTAAGTAGCGGTCGTCTTTGTCATTTTGATAGTGAGAAAAAGAGATAATTAATACTTAAGTCTTCTTCTATAATACGGGCCTTAATCAATGTAAAATAACCTTGAAGACATTGTAATAACCCGTCAAACGCGCTTTGCTTTTTTTATTTTTTGTTGTAAGATGGGTTAACTCTTGACCTCAATCTTGACCATAAGGTCAAAGATGAGGTCGACGATGGAGCGAGTTAACCCAGAATGATGGATCTCAGAAACTTAGCTCATGAGAAATTTAGGCAAGACAAGTCTGAAAGTAACAAACGATACTATAAAGAATTAAAAAAATTCGTTTCAGATAGCATATTTTTTGAAAAACGCGCTTATTTTAATTTTTATATTAATTCAAAACATAAGGATCCGAGAACATTTTGGAAAAATCTAAAAGACAAAATTTTAGTGGATACTAAGAAAGGCGACCTCTTACCTGATAGTTTATCTGACCCCAACGTAATAAATACTCACTTCCTTGATGTACCTGGACCTAGTACTGTTCCAATAAGTGAGTTAATGTACTTTAAAAATCAAAAATTCGGGGAAGCATCTCTAAAGTTGCATGAAACATTTGAGAGAGAGATTGCTGACTTCATTGTTTCAGTGAAATCTAATGCGATGGGTGCGGATGGAATTACTAGAGAAATGATTATCTTTACTTTGCCCCGCACCTTGCCAGTTATCACACAAATCATTAATATATCGATTTTAACGGGTGAAGTTCCAACTGTTTGGAAAAAAGCCTTAGTTACTCCTTTGCCAAAAATTGATAACCCTTCTGAATCTAAACATCTGAGACCCATTAGTATTTTGCCTTTTTTGTCGAAAGTGTTAGAAATGGTTGTATATTCGCAATTGAGTAGATATGTTGAAAAAAACAATATCTTGCCAGTATTGCAATCCGGATTCCGCAAAGGAGTGGGCACAGTATTTGCCTTGTCGGATGTTGTAGATAATATACTTGCGGAACAGGATGCTGGAAGAGGCACAGTGTTGACACTTTTAGATTTCAGTCGCGCATTCGATTGTATTAATATCTCATTGTTGGTAAACAAGCTTTCTTATTATGGAATTCATCAAGAATCACTACAGTGGTTCTGTAGTTATTTATTTAATCGGTCTCAGAGTGTGAAACTGGTAAAGTTTGACGGTAATATCTTGCTTTCTGAACCCAAACCTGTGAATCGAGGAGTCCCACAGGGTTCAATACTTGGGCCGTTGCTCTTCATAATATATTGCGCGGACATCACTAAAGTTATCAAATCCTGCAAGTACCATCTGTATGCAGATGATGTACAGATTCATGTTTCCGTGCCTTCACGTGAGGTTAGTAATTGCATTGACAAGATGAATGATGACCTTGCGAATGTTGCTAATTGGGCAGAGAGAAATGCTCTTGTCTTGAACCCCACTAAAACGAAGTATTTAATCTTTGGTTCTGAAAAGCAAAGGTCAAATATTTTGAGCATTAATCCAGAGGTAAAAATAAATGGACATGACATTGAGAGAGTTTGTGAGGCGAAAAATTTGGGTTTATTGATGGACAGTAAATTGCGTTTCGAAAATCATATTTTAAATTTAGTCAGATTTTGTTTTTATAGACTTAAGATACTCTACAATATAAGGAATCTTATAACTGAAGAAGTCCGCGTTACACTCTGTGAATCGTTGGTTTTATCAAAACTAAATTATGGGGATGTCGTATTTGGTCCTCGTCTACTGGCAAAAACACAGCGTTTAATGCAACGCGTACAAAACGCTTGCTGCCGGTTTTGCTTTGATGTGCCGCCACGATCCCACATTACCCCACTCTTGAATAAGGCGTCTATGCTTAATATGTCTTCTCGGAGACATTTACATATTGCTTGTATGTTGTTTGATATTTTGAAAACGGGAAAACCTGCGTACCTCTTTTCAAAACTTAAATTTTCCCCGTTTCATGATAGATATGGGACAAGGTCCACTCGCTTTTTGTTGGCAATGTATAAGCATAAAACTACTGCGTTTACTGGGAGTTTTCGTTATCAAGCTTCAAAGGTATGGAATACTTTACCGCCACCTCTTAGACTATTGAAAACTAAAGTCACATTTAAAAAATATATGAAACTTTTTCTAATGGAAAAACAGATACTTGGCATACCTCGAAGCTACACGGAAGCTCCCTTCGTTTCCTAGAACTGCTTTGTTGATTTGTGTTTTATTATTATTATTATTGTTTTATTCTGTGTCATGACTGTTTTATGTTATATAATAATTTGATAATGTTACGTGATGTCATTGTACTACTTTGTTTTGGCTCTTGTTCCTGTGAATCTTCTTGTTTTATTTTTTAATTATTTTTCTTTAAATCAGTACACTTTTAAATAACCTGTAAATTTATTTATTTTTTTGCCTTTAATATTTATGCTAGCTATGTACTTACCCACTTTATTTTATTATTAATTGTCTAGTTTTTGAGTACCTACATAACTTCATTTTGACGATCCACAGGTCATGGCAGAATATCAGTGTTTTACTTCTTATACTCGTAGGAAGTAAAACGTTAACGCTGAGTCATGGCCTTTTTTAAATTGCTGCAGCACACAATTTCTTTTTAGTAGTAGGTAATTGGTTTTGTTTTTTGTAAGTATGTACTTTTGTTCTATTAATCTTAATTTTTGTTGTTTTTTTTTATATGTGCGTTTATTAATTTGTTATTGTGGTTTGTGTTTTCTATAATTGTGTGGTGCAGGATTCTTAAAATAAAACATTATTCTATTCTATTCTGAAAATGCCTATAAAGGCACTGGTACTCCCACGCACCGACGGAACACAGCAAGCTGTTTGGCGTCGGACTTCGGTAGGAGGGTGGTCGCGAACCAGACGGCCCTTTACAGAGCCTACCACACCGCATGAGACCATAGGACGACACATCAGATTCAGAAAAAAAATGAAGCGTCGTTGCCTGGGATGGATTAATAGGAGGCAGGTCTCATTTGGGTTTCCTTAGTCGCCTCTTACGACACCCACGGAAAGAGATGGGGTGGTGTTATTCTCAACCGATCACCACACGGTCTAAATAATATAACAAAAACATAATAAGCCGTTTAATACACAAAAACATTCTAGCTACATCGTATAAAACCACTAAAACTGAGCAGCATCAAATAAATTGGGGTAGTTCAGCCCATGATCAATGTCGGGGGCGAACACTTGGTTGTCTGGCTCGTTGAGCGAGTCCCAGCGCTGGGCGGGGCCGGGGGGCTTCGGCGGAGAGAGGGGCTCGTCGTCATTGTAGTCCTCGGGGAATTGACGGGCTTTTAGTGCGGCGTACTTCGGGTTTTCTGTTGAGAACACCAAGTGCGTACAGTAGAGTTGCATTGAACGAAAATTGGTAAGAGGTTGTTTCTTACCAATAGGCAGTTTCGCTAACTAATTCAAAGTCACCATATACCTGTACAGGGTGTAACGGACAGATTAGCAAAAAACTGAAAAAAAAAATCCTCAGCAAAATTTATTTAAAATCTTCTGTTTTAAAACTAAATTATTTAATTTAATACATTTAATTTTTTAATTAAAAACAATGATGCACCATAAAACACGAAAACCAGTAATGTATAAGTAATATAATATAATATAATGTATATAACATCGCATTCTGACAGCGACGCGACGCGGCGGGAAAACGCGCGGGGTGCATTGCGTAGCGCCAAAGTAAGTAAATAACGAATACTCTGGAACCTGACATTTCCGGGAAGAAAGAATTACTTGCAGTCGATCATAGTTATAGGTAAATTCCACCGTTTAAGTATTTGCTAAGCTTATAATAACGTTTATTGTACACACAGGACATAAATTACAGACATAAGACAGTACATACAAAAAGGTTCCGCTTATTTCTAAAAAAAAATTTCTACCAGCAGACCTGTTGATAGGATAGAGCAAGAAGAAAGGAAGACAGACGTGTACTATAGGAGAAAAATAGATGTACTGAACAAATTGAATGCTAATTATTACTTAAATACTAAATATTACTCAAGCTAAATATATATAAAATTTTATAAACCTAGTACTAAAGATATAATAAATACATATATATATATATATATATATAAACAAATACATACAATACATATATAAAAAATAAATACTATGGATGGGCAATGGAAAGGTAGTGCTCTTTTAGACGTTTTTTGAAAATGCCTAGAGAGTTGCTGTCTCGGCTATCGTGAGGAAGCGAATTCCACAGCCTCGCTGCATGCACAGTGTAAGAATAGGAGAAGAATTCAGTATGGTGAGGAGGTATAGAAACAATAGATCTTATATGAGAACGACATGGTTGATCAATAGGACGTGAAAAATTGAAGCGTTGGCGCAGATATTCCGGAGAAGAATCACTGCGTAGGATCTTGAACAGAAGGCAGAGAATATGAGTATTCCTGCGAAGTCGGATCGGGAGCCACTTGAGTTGACTTCGAAACTGCGAGATATGGTCATTACGCCCTGTAGAGGTCGAAACAGCTTACCAAACTCAGCGCCTCGGTGCAACATAAATCCAGCCCTCGCGTCACCATTGTTATTGTCCTCATGGTCTTTGATTCCTTCCCCCGTGTGGTTGTCGTAGTGCGACATGATGTATGTGAATATGTCCTTAAGGGGCTGGCACATCTGCATGCAGCGGGCGTACGACTTGAAGCGGTTTGAGTTCCCTGATAAAGGACAGCCTAGGCGCTCCCTGAAATTAGTTTTTTTGCCGTGTGGTGATCGGTTAAGAATAACATCACCCCATCTCTTTCCGTGGGTGTCGTAAGAGGCGACTAAGGAAACACAAATGAGACCTGCCTCCTAGTAATCCATCCCAGGCAACGACACTTCATTTTTTTTTTCTGAATCTGAGGTGTCGTCCTATGGTCTCATGCGGTGTGGTAGGCTCTGTAAAGGGCCGTCTGGTTCGCGACCACCCTCCTACCGAAGTCCGACGCCAAACAGCTTGCTGTGTTCCGTCGGTGCGTGGGAGTACCAGTACCTTTACAGGCATTTTCTGGATTAACTCGCTCCATCGTCGACCTCATCTTTGACCTTTATGGTCAAGATTGAGGTCAATAGTTAACCCATCTTATAATAAAAATAAAATAAAAAAGTTAAACATAGTATCATCCCCGACATACATCTTAGGTGCTGTTTATACAAAACCGACGTGGCGCGGCGATCATAGCAATAAAAAAAAAACCGGCCAAGAGCGTGTCGGGCCACGCGCATTGTAGGGTTCCGTAGCAATACGGTTCAAATATGCAGCTGGCTTCTTAATTCTACGAGCATATTGTCATAGTCGATGTTAAAATCCCCAAATACTATGGTATCAAAAACAAATGTATTAAAAAGTTGTTAATTTCAGAAATAAGTGTAGTTTTGGTCTAAACAAAACGGAATGGAAGTAAGTATTTAATGCGCGAGCGAAGCGAGCGCGAATTTTTTTTTTTCGATAATATTATTGTTAGGAATAATATAATAATATCGAGCTGCTGCTAAAGCAGGTCGCGTGGTGATCGTGTATAATTTTGATGTCATTTTCGTAATTGGCAACCCCAAAAACCTATTAAACGACACCTGAAATATCAATATCAGCTTGGCTTTCGGCTCGCCTCACTTTTAGCGTGGAACCTTGTATGGCAGCCATTTTGGATAAGATTAGTACTACACTTCGTCGTAAATGCTACCTTCGTGAATTATTCCACATTTTTTTTTCATTATGAAAATTAATGTTTCCCAAACGGATTGCTGAATTGTTGACTCGCTCCATCGTCGACCTCATCTTTGACCTTTTGGTCAAGATTGAGGTCAAGAGTTAACCCATCTTATAATAAATAAAAAAATTGCTAGTTTTGGCCTAAATGTAACAGAATGGAAGTATTGAATGCGCGAGCAAAGCGAGCGCGAATTTTTATTTTTATTTTTTTGCGATAGTATTATTGTTGGCAATAATATACCCTCGTGAATTTTTCCACATTTTTTTTCATTATAAAAATTAATGTTTCCCAAACGGATTGCTGAATTTTTGAATTGTTGAACCCCTTCTATTTTTTAAAAAGCTATCCTAGATAACCCACCCGATGATATATTTAATTTCTTTGTATATTCTATCACCGTGAATTTTTCCTCATTTTAAAAACAATCGTTTTGCTGGTAGAGGGGGACACTTGTTTTTAACAAAAAAATTCACTTTGAGAATTAATTTTTCGCAAACGGAATGCTGAATCGAAAAACGTTCTAAGTAAACCCCTTCTATCTTTTAAAAACTATCCTATAACATCTCACTCGAGATATCGGCGAGAAAAAAAAATCCATTGCCCTTTCACGTGTATGGGAAACATCCGAAAAAAAATTTTGTTCAACATTTTATTTTTTCAATCTGTTGGCGCAATCAATATGTATGACCATGCCAAATTTCAGCTTTGTAGTACCAAGGATCTAATATTAGTAAAATATTCTTATTAATCCCAACTAAGTTTGGCACTTGGTCGACTATTACTCGCAAACTTGAAGAGCCATCTTATGTGTGATAGTTTTCCTTTTAATTTCGTTGTATATACTACCACTATGAATTTTTTCACATTTCTAGAAACGGCCATATAGCTGGTAGAGGGGGGGGGACACTTGTGTTTGACAAAAATTTTCACTTTAAAAATTAATTTTTCGCAAACGGAGTGCTTAATCGAAAAACGTTCTTAGTAAACCCCTATTGTCTATTAAAAAAGCTGTCCTATGATACCCCATTTAATGATATAGGCGAGAAAAAAAAAATTCACCGCCCTTTCACGTCTATGGGAGATACCCGAAAAAATTTTTTTTTCTAAGATTTTACTCTACAGTTCTGGCGGCGTAGTTTATATGTATGACCATGCCAAATTTCAACTCTGTAGTACCAAGGGTTTCTTAGGAAACCCGCGGACAGACGGACAGACGGACATGGCGAAACTATAAGGGTTCGTAGATTACTACGGAACCCTAAAAAAGGACCCTCAGAGTTTCTTGCCTGTTCTTCTCTGGGGAAGACTGCACCTTTGCGAATAGGCGTAGAGTCAGTAAGGTCAATAGAACGAATGCGTTGTATTTAAATCCTTTAATGTATGTTTGTATGTATTTCATGTAATCTTGACTGGTTTTAAGTGGCATCCTGAATGTCCTATAAAATATATTTTTTTTCTATTCTATTCTATTCTATTACAGTCAAAAGAACGAATTTGTTTGTATGTATTTAAAATGAGTCAAATTTTAAGTAACATCCATGTTCTATTAAATAAAGCTATTTGAATTTAATTTGACGTAAAATGAATCTTAATACTTACGGAACAAAGGTTTTTTTACCGAAAGTAGAAGCATGAAGAGACATACGCCACTTGAAGACAGAGCGACGGACGAAAAAAAGCATTACTTTGTTGCTATTAAGACTCATTTTACGTTGCTTTGACGCTATGTCGCTTGTGTATTAACAGCGCCTGAAACGGCTTCACCAACTTTGATCTAATACCACATACCACAGACCTATAGCGAGATAGACAAGCGCTCGTAGCCCAGTGGCTCTCGCTGATCTCAACCGATCAGTGAGGTTAAGCAACGTACACAGAGGCAGGGAACCTGATTGGTGACCAAAGTGGCAATTCATCACGAGCGTTTCCGTGCTTCGGGGGGCACGTTAAGCTGTCGGTCCCGGCTGTTGTCGATTGTCTACAGTCGTTAAAACCAAGTCAGAGGCCATTGTGCGGTTTGAAAACTTTTGACACCAGGTTTGGCCAAGTTCGCCACACAGTTGACTATACCTAGACGATAAGAAGAAGATCGAGATAGACGGTAAAAGTTTACCTACCTTGCGGGTAAAAGTGTGATCCTCGGTCACAGTTTTGTCCGACTTAAGTCAGTCTGCTTGAGAGAGGTCGTAAATGATAATCGATTTTAACCGGATTTACATTATTGTTTTATCTAATTCAGCGCTTTTGAATCGTTTCCGCGCGGTCTTGATTTCCCATCACTAAATCTCGCTCGTGACGTCATCTTAAGTACGAAAAATTCGACACGCTAGGTTCTCATACAGTTTGAAGCGCTCTTTTCGTCTATCTCGATATAGGTCTGTGTTTAATTTAGCTAAGAATCATCTCGAATACGTCAGCTTTCAAACAAACAAACCAAACGCATCGAAATCGGTCCATTTGTTACGATGCCATAGACAGACACACACGTCAAACTTATTATTATAATTTATTTTACAATTTGGCATCTAGGGTCCTATGTTAATATTAGGTCCCCTATGTAATTGATGTGTTTTTATAAGTTTTAATATCTTTATACTTTCTTTGATTCAGCAGGTGTCCAAAATTCGTTATAATAGGTCTTTACCTATGAAATTGCCGTTTTTCATACCTACAATATTTTTGGAAAACTGAATTTTCCATACTAACGTTTTTGGATATTTCTCAGGGATGCGAAATCCAAATTTAGCAAAATTTTGTGGGAAGGTTCAGACAACATTAAGTTAATTTTCATCATACTTAGTTTATTGAAAGTTGTAACTGTAACAACGGTAAAGCAAAAATAAGCAATGAAACGGGCAACGGGTGAAACGAGCTATATTTTTTTCAAGCAAATAAATCTAAAGTATATAGATTATAGGTATGTATTAATTTGACTCAATATCTCCGTTATATGGCCAAGGTTTTAAATAAAAAACAATTTTAGTAATAGCTGTACAATTAAATAAATTATGAATAAAATAAAGCTTGAGAAAAAATTTATAGGTAAGAACCTATTATTATCGAAAACCCCTTTTTTGTCGGTGGTTAAAAATTTTCCTAGTTACTTCCTCATGTAACTTTTGTCTCGCTGCTTCTTTAAAAGCGTTTGTCTATATTGGGTGACTTCAATTTTAAATTAAATTTTAGGAAAAATTATGGATTAATCAATCAGCCCTTTAAACTGAACAACTATCCCCAGAAACATAAATCATAATTTATCAACAGCTGGACATAAATGGCTACTGTGGAGTGTGTTAAAGTCGTCACGTAGATACTACTTATATACTCACGTGCAGTTTTGTATATCGTACACGTAAGTCCAGACGCTCTCCACAGGTTCCGTACACGAGCCGGGCCGGAACCGTCGCGAGCATCTTATCACGTTCTCCTTCGGCACTGCGTACTCTTCTAGTGGACTGCTATCTTCTGTGTCTGCGTATAAATATAGAATTTTACACTATTTCGCGCGCGAGTAGTGCCAAAATAGTAAGTCGAATGGGAAACCGCGGAATAGCGCGCAATAGTGTAAAATTCTATATTTATACGCAGACACAGAAGATAGCAGTCCAGTACTCACCCTCTTCTAAAATCACTACACGACTTTCACTCTCATCCGAAACACCTCTACCTATCAATGATAACAATAATATCCAAAGTAACTTATGCATTTTCATTAGATTTTTCTGAAATCTGACCTTGTAGTGTCAAAATAACGTAAGCCATATAGATCTCAGTTTATTTAAAAGTTTTAATGAATATGATTACCGGAAATAATAATAATACGTTTATTTCTTCAGAACAGCACACACATTCATTTAAAAAAAAGTTCAAAATATTCTTATCCTATTATACAAGTTTAAGCTTGCATATGTCTGCCGCAGTGAGGAAAAAAGGCCTGGGCTCAGCGACTAATGCCAGACTGATTATCAGGCTGGCAACACTGATTGTCAGCCCTCGCCCAAGTGAGATGCGAGGGACAGAGTTAATACTATATAATGTTAAGACTACAAATCTAGGGCCTAATTCAAGTGTTAAGTGTCTGTGTGAGTGTAATGAGGTGTGAAGGTGCAGTAGATGAAAGGTATGTAAATATGCAGAAACAGAAAATTTAAATTTAAGTAGAGCTGAAACACAAAAAATGAATGAAATGATAACGTGGTTGCTAGTGACCGAGATAACTATTTGGTTTACCTAACTTCTGTATTTCAAGTAAGAATAGTTTCATTTTTGTCTTGAAATTAGATTTAGAAGTTAGCTTCCTAATCGGTGGGGGTATATCCTTCCAACATTTTGTTGCCCGATAACGAAAGCTGCCACGAAAGGCCACAGAACGATGAATATACCCACCAAGTGGAGGTCGAATGTTGCGAGTACCGTACTTTTGATGAAACCTTGTCTCAGTATTTAACTTACTTTATAACATCATAAACAAGACAGGCTAAATGTAATTCCCTCCGCGAATTCATGTTGAGAAAAGATGCTGCGTTCAAGACAGGTGTAATATGACTACGTGGAGGAACTGTATAACAGAAATCTACAACAAGCATTTTTGACACGTTTAAGTAAACGCTCACGCTCAAACGGTTTTTGATAGAAGACGCGGCCCAAAGACAGCATCCCCGTAATTAAGCCTGGACAACACTAGGGTCTCGCTCAGCGCTATACGTACTTTTTCGGAGAGTAGATTTCGTATCTTGAAAATTACTATGGTACAGGCAGCAGCACGTCAGGTTACTCATTTGCATTACAAAAGCCGGCGCTATTACGAACGAGATAAGGACTACTTCAGGGTCCAGATGTATAGCCTGATGTGCTGCCGTGTGTACTGTAAGTGGTACTACTGCCAATGTTATAAGTTACGTTGGTATACCTACGCAAACATATAAGCTATATAGGGTGTAATGGACAGCTTAGCTGAAACCCTGAATTCTGAATCGATGTATGTATGGATATTTGTTACCCTTTCACGCTCAAACGGCTTTTAATTAAATTAAATTAATAAAAAAAACATTCAATAAAGAAAAAGAAAATTAAGTTCATGAACAAGCCTTCTCGCGCCAAATGTACACCTGGTGTACGAGATTACTATCGCAAGCGGCGTAAACAATCGCGCGATGGGTATTCAGAATTAAATTTTAAAAACTTTCAATAAAACTATAAAATAAAATCAATTAAAGAATAGGGATGTTGACAGTGTTTGATTTTATGAATTACTAGCTTTCCGCCCGGGACTTCGTCCCCGTGGCACTTTTTTAGTTTTTTCTTTCATAAGAACCTTCTCCTGACAATAAGGAACACAACAAAAAAAGAATCATCCAAATCGGTCCAGCCGTTCTCGAGTTTTGCGCTTACCAACAGATTTAGTGATTCATTTTTATGTATAAGATTTAATGTGAAACAAAAAATAATGCTAGAAATATATTCATATCCGAAAACAGCATTAAAATTGGTTTATAATTGAACAAGTAAATGGAATTTATATTATCCTAAGGATTAGCTATCTGGTTTTGTGAGGAGAGCTAGCTACTTCGTTTTTACCTACGCAAACAAATGGCGGTGGCGTCACATGCCAGTAAGTGCATCTCTTTTTCGTTGTTTGACAGTTTCCCCCTCTATTAAAATTTAATAGCTTGTAAATTTTTAATTTCTCAATAGTTTTCAAAAATTATTTCGGTTTTGGGTTTTGGATTCAGGTCCTTTTTAAGATAAACAATAAAAAAAATAGTCAACATCCCTATTATAAGGTGTGGTTATATGTAATTTGGTGTGGAGGTACACATAGGGTACATAATTTTGCCAAACTCCCACAGGAACGAAGCCTCGGGCGGAAAGCTAGTGTCAATCTTGAATTTCTTAAATCTTTATTTGCTAAGTTCTCCCTTACATCCTGTATAATTTTTCCATATTCACACGGGAACGAAGTCCGGATCAAAACTCTAGTGATGCTGATGATATCACGCCATAACTTACGATAGATGTTTTTGTTCCAGGTTCCACAGGAGTCCCCCAGCAGTCTGGGTTCTACTGGAAAGGCGTGTGGCTCCCTCTCTGTGTCACTTTCGAACCCGGGACCGCCAAATCTGTGTAGTAAGTCAATCTTACAAAAATCTGCACGCCCATCAGGTTACATATTTGGTCTACAAAAACCAGCCTTATTACAAACTTCATAAGGGCGAAGATCACCGGTGTTATTACAAACTTAATAACGGCGATGTCAAGATCAACTTGTGGACCCTGATTTACTGAGATAAGATAAGATAAGATAAGATACTTCTTTATTTACTTTAAACATGGTTTAAAAAGATGTTATACAATAAAAGTGGCCTTACATGTTTAGCTAAATAATTGTAGCATGCAAATATTAGAGGTGATTAGGTACAGTTTAAAAAATAATCAATATCATCAAATAATCATAAATGCAGTCAATAATAATCAAAATAATAATCAATATCAAAAAATAATAGTCAATTAATCAATCAAAACAATAATCAATAAGAATCAATATAATCAAATAATCAAAATAAAATCAATGTAATCAATCATGAATAAACAATAATTACGATTTCACAATTTTGATGCGTCTCAAAGTCAATAGTCAAAAATTACGTAGATCAAATAATTCCTTAACGCTATAAAAATTATATTTCAACAACCATTCGTGCAAATGCTTTTTAAATAATCTTAAATTTAATAATTTCATTTCTTTCGGTATTTTATTATAAATTTTCACACATAGACACAAACAATTTTTAGAATATTTTGCACTTTTGGGTACCTCCTCCAATACTAGTCTGTGTGTACCTATTGTATTTTTAATTAGGAGCAATTATCCAGTCTTTTGTGCATTTTTTTTTATTTAGGCTGTATTGGGTGACTTTAAAATGGTTAGAGAAAATATGAAGGCGTCTTTATTCAATTTTAGGCAAGCAATAAAAAAGTAAGGAACTTCAGGAAACTTTAGACAATAAAAAAACCAAACTAAAAAAACATATGAGATAAATATTTATTAATGTTTAAACCATATCTCATTCATAAAAAAATCTGAATGTCCCATAGTTAAAACAGCGATGCTGTACAAAACCGAACGTTTCCCCGCCTAATTCGTTGAATATTCGAATAATTTATTCTTATTCGAAAGAGTTTAATAATCGAATAATTCGAATGCAAGCCCTAGCTGCGATGCCACAGACAGACACACTGATATACACGTCAAACTTACAAACACAGGCTCATATAACCTGAGTCTCTTTTAAGTTCGAGTGAATAGGCATCTTTCGAGTGAGCTTGCTACAACCTCGACCACATCTTCGCCCCTGAGCTAGATTGTAGTTTTTTTTTTTTTTTTAGTTTTTTTTTAATTTCACTTAATTTTGCATCCACAGACTTGATGTCCGTGCCCTTGTCTTATTATAATTTATATTTTTAATACTAATTTTACATTTTCAACAGATTTTATACTCCATTTGAGTTTACAATAAATACATATAAAGAAACTAAAATATACTTAAATACATTTTTATTCTGTTTATTTACCTAAGCCAGCGGTGGTTTCTGTCTATTGTCTCCTGTCCTTGTAGTTAAGAGCAAACCCATTCGTTATAAAAAAAAACCTGAAGGGGCTATTGGTTCAAATATCTCAGAATCCATCTTACATTTCCTATTATTTACCTTCCAGTCCAGTGTTAAAGTAAGTCTTTTTAATTTATTGTATTTGATTTCACTATTTTGTTGTAGTCTATCGTTTATTAAGCAGTGGTGAGTGCAATCCAACTAATATAATAAATGCGGAAGTTACTGAGATGGGATGGATGGATGTTAGTTGATCCTGCACGCAAAAACTACAAGACGAATTTTGATGTCTTTAATTATTTTACGCCACTCACTGTCCCAGGTCTGCTGGAAGAAATTTCTTAAAGAAATAAGCACTGCCTTTTGTGTTCATTTTTCTATTTGTCTGTATACAGGGTGGTCCAAAAGTCGACGTCAAGGATTTTTTAAAGATTCATACCACCCTTTATATTTGTAATTTGTCCTGTGTATAATAAACTGTTAAATAAATTAATTTTGCAGTAATATAGCTTCGACATCCGAACGACTTATTGGTTACATCATTTTTCCAAATTCCCTCGGGAACGAAGTCTCGATCGAAAAGTTAATCAGCCCACTAAATTGAACATTTTGCCGCGGTTTCGCAATACATTGCGTAGCGCCAAAGAAGATTAATAACGAAAACTCCTTCACTTGACGTTTTGGGAACAAAAAATTCGTAGTTATAGGTAGATTCCACTATTTAAGTATTTGCTAACACCCTTACACCCAGTATCTCGTTTACAGTATAGAAATGCTGGATAGAACAGAGGCGCCTACGATCCAAGATGGCTACGGGATTTCAGTAGCATACGCCTGTTTAATGGAGATAATACGCTCCATAGCCATCACTGTGGAAGGGGATGAGTATTTCAGGTAAGTCGGATAAAGCCTGCGGGACTAGCATACGCGCGTGAAATAATTTCGTCGTGTCGATGTTCCGTTCTGTCTGTCGCTTTGCATTAGAACGTGAAGTCGAATCGAGATACATTTGACAAAATTATTTCGCATGAGTATGCTAGCATAGCTGATTTTCTTCGGTGATTAAAAATCTAGAGGACTCAGTAGTAAAAAAAGATCACAACTGGTCAATGATACAATAAATTTTATTGGTATATGTATTACCAATTACTTCCAAGAATAGAATATACCAACTGCCAACTCTTCCCAGGCATACTGTAGAAACCAGTAAGATAACGCGAAGATTTTGCTGTATCGTGGGAGAAAGGCTGACAACATATCACCACTTTACTCATGTTCCATCTAATAACCCACATAATGAATGTCAAATGTGACCTCAAGTGGTTCCAGAACTACATGACGTTCTGCTTACCCTAAACGGGATTATAGGCGGGATTGTATAGACCAGGGGTGGCCAACCGGTCGATCGCGACTGTTAGTCCATTCGATCGTGGCAAGGCAAAAAAAATAAAAAAAACATTTCACATTTAAGTTTTTTCTCTTAAGGCGACTACAGCACCTAAATTACGATTTTATGATGCGTAGAAAGGCATGACGCACTGCATTAAATCGAAGAAAAAACTACGGTAATATTCAGGACATAAACTAGATAAGTAGTTTGCTGAAAACATGATTCAGCACTTTTGGTTCGATAGAAAAAGCTCACAAAATCACCTCTAAATACCTGTATCTTTTAAGCTGTAAAAACGATAGTGAAATGGACACAGGAACTTGAATTTGCTATCAAAATGTTCGTGATTGAACACTCTCGATAAGTAGTTAACGCATTTTTCGATTTAAGCTGTTACCTTTCCATAAATCTCATTTTTCTAACTTTCGAACATGTTTTTACGCACGCACGCTTTCATAGTCCGTAAACTTCGTGTATCGACACTGTTCGCACTGCCGGCCCAGGCCTGTTGAGAGACGGAGATGGCACTATTCCTGTGTGTGCTGCTTTTATCGGGTGCTGTAGTCGCCTTAAGACCATTTTGATATTGAAAATTACTAGTTTAGAGGAAAAAGAAGAATTTTGAATAAAGAATAAAGATTATAATTGGTTTATTTTCCAGACTACAAGAGTTATACGATGATGTACAAAACGAAAGAGAAGAGAAAGAAATTAATTCCAATAAAAATGGACTTCAAAAAGGTATGTAGATACACACGGTAGCACATCAGACTACACATGTTGACCTATTACGCTCGATAGCGCCGGCTTTCGTAGTGCCTGACGTGCTGCTGTCCGTACTTCTTTACTTTAAAAGCCAGTCTCATCTAATGAATCACCAACATGCTGACTCCACACACACCCGCTTTCCGTCTTGTTGACAATAAAAAAGAGTGCAACTGACGCTTAGTTGGCGCTCACTTTCTACAACGAATATAATAATAGTCAAGTATCTGACGAACTTGGCTAACCCTGGTGTCAGAGTTTTCAAACCGCACCATGGCCTCTGACTTGGTTTTAACGACTGTAGTCAATCGACAACAGCCGGAACCGACAGCTTAACGTGTCCTCCGAAGCACGGAAACGCTCGTGATAAATTGCCACTTTGGTCACCCATCAGGATCCCTGCCTCTGTGCTTAACTTTACTGATCGGTTGAGATCAGCGAGCGCCAGTGGACTACGAGTGAATAGTAATTTAAATTGTTAAATTAACGAAATACAGGTCGAAGTATGAAAAAAAATGTTAGCCTCTCTATACAACTTGTCAGGTCATCTGATATAGGTTCCTTGGGGGAAGTTATTCAGTTTCACAGAAATAATCACGTGTAGGTAGTGTGAAACTGAAGTTTCGCTAGCCTTAAATAGTAGATTTTACAACAAGTGCACAAAACGAGTCTTGTGGTTTTGTGGACGAGTTATAAACTCTGCTTTTCACTTCGATTGCGAGGAAATAATAAAATAACATATAATAACAAATTTTATCTTTAAACTTCTGATTATTTTGGCTGTATGAAGTTTTCTATGCCTTACTATAGACCCATTTATGAGTAGATCACTTTGTGCACTAGAGCACAAAATGCGATTTTGTACAGCCTATAGTAGATCGTTTTGTGCTCTAGAACACAAAAATCGATTTTATGCAGCCTATAAGCTGCACAAACAAACACTTTCCGAGCATGAGTAGTGAAAAAGTATTTTTCATTCATTTCTAGATTTAGAATCAAAGCAGGATAGTAAGGAAATAACAAACAATGGCCACAGCAACGAAGCAGATCAAAACTCCAACGTGGTGGAGAAAATTGATGCAGACACGGAAGAGAAGGAGAGGCTGCTTAGGTTGCAGGTAATCTTAGTATTTAAATGACGTATATGTCCTTTTTTATGAGCCCATATACGTCCCCACCGAGGAGCACGGGCCTCCCTTCGAAACACGAACGGGATTTAGGCCATAGTCCACCACACTGGTACAATGCGGGTTGGTAGACCGCGCGCCGAGCGAAAACGAACTTCTTAGACGTGAGGGGTTTCAAGACGATGTTTTCCTTTACCGCTGAATGCCGCTCAAGTGATATTTTTTTATAAATCCGTAAATCAATCTGAAAAGACAAAAGTGGTACAGGCCCGCACTAGGATTTGAACCCGCAATCTTCCAGTTACAAGTCTGGCTCATTGCCAACTGGGCTATCACCAACTTACCTAAATGATTGTGTGGACCATTATTGTAAATTAGATCTATACTTCTTAGCAATGGGGCCGCTTTTTGTACCCTGACGGCCAAACAATTAATCTTGTATTTCTTTGACGAATAGTTTTTTTTTCCAGTTCTTGAAATCATCGTGGTGTGGTTTAGTTTGGGGGCTGTCAGTATTAGCCGAAGCCAGTATTGGAGAGCTCGAGAACATTCTACGTGCCATACAAACACTCGCTAGAGTTAGCGGAAAGGTGAGTTCAACTTTGTTTCGAATGATTTACACAGTATCTACACTAATTTTATACAGAGGAAAGATTTGTATTTTTGTATGTTTGTAACAAAAAAACTCAAAAACTACTAAGTAAATTTATTTTTGTAAGAAAAATAAAATAAAAATAAACCCTACTCACTCAAAGGCCCACACCAAGGTTTTCCCTCGTGTCGTGAGTCCCTCGGAACACACATAAAGACAGACATTCATGACCCGGGAACAAACATCTGCTTTTTATAAAAACATATGCCCCGACTGGGAATCGAACCCAAGACTCGTCGATCAAGAGGCAGCGCTACTTGACCATACCGGCCCAAGAAAAAAGAGTTTTGAAGGCTCTAATTTCAAATTTTATTTCGGATTCTGTTATCTGTTATTATATTACTTATATAATAGGTCTTTACCTATAAAATTGCCGTTTTTCATACAATATTTTTGGAAAACTGAATTTTCCATACTAACATTTTTGGATTTTTCTTGGGTATGCGAAATCCAAATTTAGCAAAATTTTGTGGGAAGGTTTGGACAACATTAAGTTAATTTTCATCATAATTACTTTATTGAAAGTTGTAACTGTAACGAAGGTACAACAAAAATAAGCAATGAAACGGGCAACGATGAAATGAGCTATATTTGAGCTTCTTTTTCAGCAATCTAAAATAAATATGTATTAATTTGACTCAATATCTCCGTTATATGGCCAAGGTTTTTAAACCTTTAGCTTTAGCTTGAGAAACTGTTATTACACAATACATACATCGTATCAGTGAATTATTCCATTACGTATAATAATTAGTCCATGCGTATAATATATCAATAAATTAATAATATCATTCAACTACCCCATACAGGTAGGGCACACCGTAGGCCGCGACGCCTGCATAAGCGCGTTATGCCGCGCCGCCCTGCCGGCCGCGTACTGCGTGCCCGCCCTGGGGGCGCTGCCGTGCCCGTGGCGCCGCTCGCCGCCGCCGCCGGAGCCCGACTGCCGGCACCAGGTCGTGTGGGTCGGGACTCCGCTGCCGGCCGCGGAGCCTACTCCACGTAATTTTTGTATACTTCTTTTTATCGTGTAGGTATAGTCAAATCGGGACACCCCTCTTCGCCGCTGAGCCTACACATATCTTACATTAGATGATGCCCGTAACTTCGTTTACGTTATTTTATAGCATTTTTTTCGAACAAATGTTTGACGTAATTCTTTAAATGTTTATATTTTTTGCTTATTTATAAACTTTTTGAAATAAATAATTTTATATCAAATAAATAAATATGTAATATAATTTTATATAGAATGAAAATTATTAAAGTACCATTAAATTAAATGCTTTTCTCAAATATCATTCTGTCTACTATCTTGTTGGTGTTATCAAGGTCGGCATTATATTCAAAGGAGCTTTAATTTTAATGAACGTTTCAGCAACTGAGTTTATGTCTGGTAAATCTATCAAAAAAAAACTAAATGCCCTAAATGTCGGGGGTTATACAATTTTAATATTTCATCTTATAACCCTCTGAATTAATGTCAAACGTGGCATCAAGTGGTTTTAAATTGATGCTGTGCCTACCTTGATAGGGATTTTAGGTGTGCGCGTATGTAATTTTGAGGGCCACTTTCAAATTTGTTAAAAAAATAAAAATTGTTCTGATGTCAGCGGGCCAGCAGCAGTCATTCGTGATGGTGACGTCACGCCACGTGACAGCTATGAAGGCGCTGCTGTGTGCGGCACAACGGGACGGGGACTCCATCCAGCAGGCCTGGCTGCCCGTGCTCACCACGCTGCAGCATCTCGTACGTATTTACTACTAAATGAAGGGACGGGGACTCCATCTCGTACGTATTTAATACTAGATGAAGGGACGGGGACTCCATCTCGTAAGTATTTACTACTAGATGAAGGGACGGGGATTCCATCTCGTACGTATTTACTACTAGATGAAGGGACGGGGACTCCATCTCGTACGTATTTACTAATAGAGAATCCCTGGGACTTCGTTCTCGTAAGAACTTCGCAAAATTCTTCCTTATTTCTTGCCTACGATGTAAAAGATTCTTTGGGCTAGAAGATTTCAGCTTCCTAGTTACTTAATCCTAATCCAGGATTAGGCTGGTCAAGTTAATACAGTAGAGCGACTACCGTCGGACCTCCGTGAACCTGTTAATAGGGGAACCTTATCGGATTGGATTATAGTTTCAAATTACGTCTCTACAATGTGCAAATTTCCTCACGAAGTTTTTCCTTGCCGTAAGAGCATAAGTTTGTGTACAACTAATTAACAAAACTTAGACAACGAGTCATTGGTACATGGCGGTATTGGGGATCGAACTCGCTAACTCTTGTTTATGAGTCCTACCCGCTAGCCGTTAGACCAACGACGCTATACATGGTGTAAGTGAAAGATTAGCAAAACTTTCTTCTGAACTCAGACTATCATTCCAAATTATTTTCCAGTGGAAAATATTTTTTTTACCAGCCCATGTACGTCCCCACCGAGGGGCACGGGCCTCCCTTCGAAACACGAAGGAGATTTAGGCCATAGTGCACCACGCTGGCCCAATGCGGGTTGGTGGACTGCTCCTCTTCGAAAATTTTCTCGGACGGGCTTCATCAAGATGTTTTCCTTCACCGTTGAGCAAGTGATAATTAGAAATCCGTACAAAAATCCGAAAAGACGAATTTAGTGGTACAGGCCCACACCAGGATTTAAACCCACGACCTTCGGATTACAAGTCTGGCTCATTACCAACTGAGCTATCACCGCGCGAAGATATTATAACGAGTTAATTTAAAAAAAAAAACATTTTACTTAAAGCCTTTAAATTCTCATAGCTGTTTTTCATCAGGTTTGGATCTTAGGCTTAAAGCCGTCGACAGGCGGGAGTATGAAAGCAAGCCGAGCCAGCGCTGACGCCAACGCTGTCATGAGCACCTCTGCTGTCATGGCGGATCTACCTGGTATGTTTACCTCTTTCCTTATTCATCTTATCATCATAAATGTGATGCCAACTATGTGAAAATGTTGTAGTTTTAGGCACTACATGATATAACTGCATGAACGCCATATGATTAAATAATAATGTTGTAGTAAAATGTAAGCTTAATCAGAAGAAATATGTTGAAGACATGGCTGTATGGACATTAATTCCTTTGCCTTTCCCGAAAGGGATAAATAAAATAAAAAACATGATTATGTTACCGCCAAAATGATTGACCTGACGATTATTTTGGTATCAACTGCTCATATATTATGAATTTTGACGGCAAACACTAAAATACTATCTTAAGATTATTCTGGTTTCACGTATTTTTCTGATGATTAATATTATAATGTGTTATTGTGGAATCATAAATTACCCTTATGTTTAGTTTGTGTCGAATCATCGTAATGATTATTGTGGCGTCAAAATTAATATTAATTTTAACCCTAAAAGTTCACATCATGATTAATTTTACATTAATGTTCCCCTGTTGATTAATTTTATGTTCTTTGTTCCTTTGATTATTATTTCGTTGTCACCTGATGATTAACTTGTCACCAAAAGTATATGATGATTAATCTTACGTTAGTGTTCTTCTGATAACTATTTCGTCATCACCTGACGATTGATTTGTCGCCAAAAGTTACATGATAATAATTTTACTTTATTATTCGTGTGAAATTTATTTCCTTGTCATGTGATGATTAATTTAAAGGCAAACTTGTGCTGATGATTATTTTCAGGTCAGCAAGTTCCCGTTGCCGAGTCGTTAGGAGTTATGAGTGGTACTTACACTTAATAGCAATAGTTAAATCCATTTGGAAATATTTTACACATTAATTAATTTAAACATTGATCAAGTGCGCCTCGGTGTTCTATGGAAATAAGTAGTTCTCTGGGAAATAAAATCAATACAAGGAAAATGGACCTTATTTGTATATTAAGAAGTTTTTATTTCTCTTTCGTTTGAATTTGAACATGCTTCCTTTTAGCTTTTTAGGCATTTTCTGGGTTAACTCGCTCCGTCGTCGACCCCATCTTTGACCTTTATGATCAAGATTGAGGTCAAGAGTTAACCCATCTTATAATAAAATAAAAAAAAATAAAAAATTCAAGATTAGTTGTCGGATATTCCAAACCATAGTCTTGTCACTTATTTACAGGCATTCTCGAGTTTTGTAAAACAACTACAGTCCTATATTCGAACATTTTCTTCATGAGAGATTTTCACAAATATATTTAAAATGTGTAATGAACATTGAATAAATTGAATATATTTTGAATTGTAACAATTGAAATCTGATTTAAAATTGCTCTATCAAAAGTTTTGAAAAACATCTAGTTACGGTCTTCATTGCCATTCTTTAAATCTTTTATCCCTATGGAGTCCGACTCGCACTTGGCCAGTTTCTAAACCCCTTTCCAAATGGATACTTAAAAGCTGAGGGCAAAAGCTTAAGTACACAAAATGCACTGGGATGGAGCTTGCTGGCCAATTGTTTGTTTTTGTTTGTTGCACAATTTTTGTTTGTTTTGTCATTTTCAGCTCTGCTGCAGCTATCGAGTGACGTTTGTAGGCACTTTTATAGTTTATAATATAGCTGGCACTATCTTATATTTGGTGACTTAAAATAAGTAAAGTTTATCGCAAAAACAAATACAACAAAAAAATTTTTACTTAGGTTTGTTGGGCAAAATTGTTCATTTAGTGTGCTGATTCACATAATATTCGTTTACTATTTTTAAGTCACCCGATATTTTTTGAGAAACCTTAAATTAGCTAAAGTTATGGTTTTTTGAAAATTTCATATACTTATATAACGTGTTGGTTAAATACCCAATAAAAAGAGAATTAAAGAAAATTTAAAATTAAAAAACATTCCACTGGTATTTCATTCAGACTGATGGCACAGTATTACAATAATTCCCCTTCAGTAGTGAAACGCCTTTGATGTCGCGCGATGCCGCCGCCGGTGTAAGAACCAAGCAGATAATATGCCAGGGTTGCCACGAAACGGGAAATAAAATAAAAATAAAATATTGTGATTTTAAAGTGATCATTTAATGAACATGTTACATTTACATATGTTGTACTGCCAGATATTTACGTGAAACTTTATTTTTAGATGATTTTAGTTCTCTATTTAAAAATTTAATTAAATAATGAATACGCATCCGAATAAACAATCTTATTAGAAAAACATTAGGAAAACATGAGCATGGCCGCGATTTAAATTCTACGAAACTTAGAACATTAAATATTTTCTCTGAAATAGTTATTGTTTCCATACTGTTTAAATCTAAAATATTGTTTAAATCCTTGCTATATTTCGACGTAGAATTACATCCGTACACTGAACGCTTAATATGTTCCACTATAAATATGTTTGGATAACGTTTTATAAAGCGAAATTAAAATAAAACGCATAAGCGTTGGGGCGTTACCCCTGCTCGCGGAGGACTGCAAACTCCGCGAGTTTGCCAACGCCGGCCCGCGCCGCCCGCTTCCCCGCGAGTTCCCCTTCGTTGCTCTGCGCAAGTACATTCGTTTCACTAGTGTAGGGTAAATATTGTAATACTGTGCTGATGGTCTGAGTTCAGGGTTTCGGTTTTTGGTAACCTGTCCCTTACGCCCTGTAACAAACCTATAATAAGACAAGTCAATTTAGATTCCTTGTTGTAGCTTGGTGAACGATGTTCGGTTTCGTATACAGAATTACCCTAAAAAGGTTCAAACGCTAATTTAAAGTTACTCAAAATTTCGTGGCGTCTGTTCTTAAAACCGCGCGGCTCCTGAGTAAGCGAGAGGGAAGATACACAAACAATTGTTGGGTCCCAGTTTCGTTCTCGAGAAGCCGCGCGGCTTATAATGAGCACGCCGCATAATGTTTGTTTGTTTATAAACCTTTTATTTAAAGGCTGATGGGAAAGGCAATTTTATGTTAGCTGTATAAAAAAGCATTTTTTTTAATTCGTCGTTCTTTTGGAAAATATGATCAGATTAGTTCGCTGATTAAAATTCTTAATTATCGATAATTTTAAGTCTTAATTTAGGTGCACCTACCTAATTATTATACTTAAAGCAATGGAGAAAGGCACTCATACTCGGTGACTTTTCAATCACTGGTCAAATTTTACGAACGACAAAGCCGTAGAAATTAAACAAACCCGATTTTTTCTTTTTATCGTTTCATAAAAATATCAAGCTAGATTATTCAAAGCATGAAAATAAACGTAGTATGTAAAAAAATATTGTCTAATTAATTTATAACCTGTTAACAGTGCTCTTTTACACAATTTGTTCTGAATCTGAGGTGTCGCCCTATGGTCTCATGCGGTGTGGTAGGCTCTGTAAAGAGCCGTCTGGTTCGCGACCACCCTCCTACCGAAGTCCGACGATAAACAGCTTACTGTGTTCCGTCGGTGCGTTGGAGTACCAGTGCCTTGGTCAAGATTGAGGTCAAGAGTTAACCCATCTTATAATATATAAAAAAATATTAAAAATTGTGAGACCCGTAATTCTTCTTTTCTAAAAAATCACCCATAAATTCTGCATTTATTTTCTATAAAAACGTAACAAAAATATGACCAGTGATTAATAAGTCACCCTGTATAACCATAATTAATTACTCGCGCGCTCACTTATAAAAGAGCTACATCAGCCTTAAACAACATGTATGGAGGTGAATTTCACCAAATGCTATTCTTCTTCTTATCGTGTAGGTATAGTCAAGTGTGTGGCGAACTTGGCTAACACTGATATCAGAGTTTTAAAACCGCACAATGGCCTCTGACTTTGTTTTAACGACTGCAGTCAATCGACAACTGCCCTCCGAAGCACGAAAACGCTCGTGATAAAATGCCATTTTGGTCACCCATCGGGTTCCCTGCCTCTGTGTACGTTGCTTAACCTCACTGATCAGCGAGCGCCACTGGGCTACGAGTGCTTCAAAAGCTATTTCCTATTTATAATCTTTTTTTTCAGCCCTTTCAGCGATGCTATCCCGTGTTTTCGAATCGTCCAAGAATCTTGACGACATAGCGTTGCACCACCTCATAGACGCTCTTTGTAAACTCTCCAACGAGGCTATGGAACTTGCTTATTCCAACCGGGTACGTATCGTGATGCGTAGGTGATACATAGGTGCTGTTGAGGCTGCCACGTTTCTGTAGTGCGTCAGCTATGTGTGTGAGTGTGTGTAAGATCGAAAGAGAGAGAAATACATTCATTCATGATTCATGACACGGTATGTGTAACAGAATTGCGTGTTTTTGCGTGACACAAGTAATCTTTAATTGTAGAAGCGAGGCATGGACTTCATGACCCACCAAGCTGGCCCAATGCGAGTTGGTGGACCGCGCGCCAAGCGAAAACGAATTTTCTTAGACGAATGAGTTTCATCACGATGTTTACCTTCACCGCTGAGCATGTGTTAATCAATGAAAAATCCAACAACCAAGCTGTTATTTACCGATACATTTTTTACGCCGACCGGACATCTAGTAAAATGTATTATTGATCGAAATATTAAGTAATTGATTGAACTATTTTTACAGGAACCATCCCTCTTCGCGGTAGCTAAACTCCTAGAAACAGGGTTAGCCAACATGCATCGTATAGAAGTAATGTGGCGACCAATCACGAACCACCTGCTAGAAGTATGCCAACACCCGCACATACGCATGCGTGAATGGGGCGTCGAGGCCATCACCTATTTAGTGCAGGCTGCGTTTCAATATCACCACAATCACCCTAATAATGTCACTGAGGTAAGACTTACTTTTTTAAAAATTTATTAAAGCTTTTGCAAGGATTCAGCTTAAAAGTAAACCAAAAGACATGAAGTAAACGTAAACAAGAACGTAACCTGAGGTGGGACTTATACACTCAAATTTCATTCTTTTTCACTGGTGATAAAATTAAAATTACAGCGGTCAAAGCGGCGTCGTTCAAGATAAACAACTCATAAGGTCAAACTTTATAAGGTATCAAGCTCCATTGTAAGCTTATTCTGGTTTCTGTTTATCGATTTTTTTTCATTTTAACACTCCTAAAAAGTGAGTTTCGGAATTGTTAGATTTGTTTCTGAGAATTTTCTTAAGGGATTACGTTATTTACCATTGATCAGGGTCCCGATTCTGTAACTTCAGTTGTTAGTCTATGGACCATTCCATCGACACACAACTGAAGTTACAGAATCGAGGCACAGTGGTGGGCGCCGAAAAGTGGTAAGAACAGAAAAAAATGTGGCATCCTATCACTAATCATTTTATTCCCAGACGATACTCAAGGGAAAATAAGGGGTGGTCTTCTTTGTGACAGATACCACACAGTACTATAAACTTGATTTTTTATGTAAACAGGCTCGCGAACGCCTACTTCTAGAACCACTGGCAGAACTATGCTCAGTGCGACACTGTGACGTGCGAGCGAGACAGCTAGAGTGTGCGGCGCGACTGTTGCACTCTCGCGGAGACCAACTCGGGGCCGCCTGGCCGCTTATGATGGAGATCATATCTGCTATTTCCTCGCATCACAGGTATGTATAAGAGCGAGTGAGACAGCTAGAGTATGAGACTTTCAATAATGCGGATGATTTGGTTTATTTTTTATTTTTCTACTTTTGGTGTAAATAGTGCATAAAAAACATTGTAAGTGCCTATAAAATTCGGGGATTGTCCTCGATTTCCCTGGTATTCCATCATCGGATCCTGACTTGGTGACAATGACACCACCAAGAAGTACACTGCTTCGAACAAAAAAATAATTTTGAAATCGGTCGCAAAACGGCGGAAAAATTGGGGAACATACACAAAAAAAGATACAGTTGAACATAGAACCTCTTTTTTTAAGTCGGTTAAAAATCGCGCAAAATCGAAATGTTCTTTTTAAGTATGTGGCGACCTTGCCTAACTCTGGTGTCAAGAGCTATCAAATCGTCAAATGGCTTCTGACTTGTTTTAATCGGCATGACAGCGTTGATATAATAGGGATGTTGACTATTTTTTTTATTAAAAAGGAACTGTACCCAAAATCGAAATTACTTTTGAAAACTATTGAGAAATAAAATAGTAACATGCTATTAAATTTGAATAGAGGGGGAAACTGTCAAACAACGAAAAAGAGATGCACTTACTGGTATGTAACGTCACCGCCATTTGTTTGCGTAGGTAAAAACGAGATAGCTAGCTCTCCCCACAAAACGAGATAGCTAGTCCTTACGTTAATATAAATAATGCTAATAACTTGTTCATTTATAAACCAATTTTAATGCTGTTTTCGGATATTAATATATTTCTACCATTATTTTTTTGTTGCACATACAATTTATACATATAAGTATTATAAAGAGGAAAGATTTGATTGTTTGTTTGTTTGTTTGCATCGAATAGGCTCCGAAACTACTGGACCGATTTGAAAAATTATTTCACCATTAGAATCCTACATTATCCGGGATGGACAGGGTACATGATTTTCCCAAATTCCCACGGGAACGAAGTCCCGCGCGGGAAGCTAGTAATTCATAAAATCAAACACTATCAACATCCCTATTGGTTTGTGTGTACAGTGAGCAGCTGATCCGGTCGGCGTTCCAGTGCGCGCAGGTGGTGGCGGGCGACCTGCTGGGCTGCGCGGGCCCGCGCTGCCTGCGCCGCGTGCTCACCACGGCGGCCGCCTTCGCGCACCAGGTCAAGGAGCTCAACATCAGCCTCACCGCCGTCGGGCTCATGGTCAGTAGCCACGCACACACGATGTTGGCCCTGACGTAAAGACAGACACGGACGCCCGTGCATGACCCGAGAACGAACATCTGCTTTTTACACAAATATTTGCCCCGACTGGGAATCGAACCCGAGACCCGCCGATCGAGAGGCGGCGTCACTACCACTCGACCGAACCGGCCGTGGGGCATTTTTTGTTAATATTTTTTAAATATTTTATCTAATCATTTAAAGTTCAAGGATTACAAACGGCAGTCCGATTTTTTATTTTGTTTTATTATTTTATGACATAGGTATTTTTAAGTTCAGTGTCATGACTGATCGCACTTTAACGGCTCCTTGTAAAATTTTCCTTTGCCAAATGTTAACGCTATGGACACAACTTTGAGAGCCTGTATCTTGAAAACGTGACACTTTAGAAAATTTTACTTTGTACAGTATATTATGGTAATAAAATTACCCATCAATACATACCAATTTCATAAGTGATTTAGCGATTTAGAGAAACAAATCAAAATGGCCGACTGTAACTATACCAAAATATTTAAACCCCTTTATAAAAATTATGTCTGTCTCGTTCTTGCCCTTTGAAAATCAATTTACTTATTCAAAATACGACATTTTCCGAACAACAATAAGAAAATAGAATCATAGTAAATGATTCATAAAAAAGTTCATTATTTTCAGTGGAACATATCAGACTATCTATATCATAACCGAGATAAGTTGGTAGTGGCGTTGGCGAACGACACTGCAGTCTGCCCCGAAGTGCCCAACCATGCTGAGCTACCGCCTCTGGACAAGCTGTGGATGTGCCTTTATATCAGACTCAGTACGTATTATTATTTATTTTTTTATGTCAATCCTAGTTTAGGCTCTTGACTCCCAATGCATTATTTATAAATTAACTAGCTGACCCGACAGACATTGTCTTGTTTTTTTTTTAACTCTCTTAATTTTTTCTTTCATAAGAACCTTCTCCTGACAATAAGGAACACAACAAAAAAAGAATTATCCAAATCGGTCCAGCTTTTCCCGCGTGATGTTGTGACCAAGGGAAATAGGGATTCATTTTTATATATAAGATAAAATTTGGTGTAGTACGATTTTATTTTACAAGTTTGTATCGCGTGTACTACAGGTTACATCGTGCCCAGCTGTCAGATAAAATGTAGCCTATGTCCTTTTCCAAAGTCTAATCTGTCTCTGTACCAAATTACATCTTAATCGGTTCAGTAGTTTAGGCGTGAAAGCGTAACAGACAGACAGAGTTACTTTCGCATTTATAATATTAGTTGGTATTAAAGGTGGGCCTAAGCGGCGTAGTGGTGGAAAGGAGTCCTCACCGCTTCGGTGTTGTCAACAATGATGATAACTTGAGACCTGGGCCGATGACGTCATTTTCAAACACGTATCCGTGACAAAGATGCTTTGTATATCTTTTTAGATATTTTCTGATTTCGCACACCGTACATTGAAGGTGACGTCGTCGGCCCAGGTCTCAAGTTAAATCATACCAGATATACCTATATACAGTGGTGACGTAGTATGTCTGAGCTATGCTGTATGCCCCAGGCGAGCTGTGCACCGCGCCGCGTGCGCCGGTGCGTCGCGCCGCTAGTCAGACGTTGTTCAGCTGTATAGTGTTTATATAGCGTGTCTGAGCTATGCTGTATGCCCCAGGCGAGCTGTGCACCGAGCCGCGTGCGCCGGTGCGTCGCGCCGCTAGTCAGACGTTGTTCAGCTGTATAGTGTTTATATAGCGTGTCTGAGCTATGCTGTATGCCCCAGGCGAGCTGTGCACCGAGCCGCGTGCGCCGGTGCGTCGCGCCGCTAGTCAGACGTTGTTCAGCTGTATAGTGTTTATATAGCGTGTCTGAGCTATGCTGTATGCCCCAGGCGAGCTGTGCACCGAGCCGCGTGCGCCGGTGCGTCGCGCCGCTAGTCAGACGTTGTTCAGCTGTATAGTGTTTATATAGCGTGTCTGAGCTATGCTGTATGCCCCAGGCGAGCTGTGCACCGAGCCGCGTGCGCCGGTGCGTCGCGCCGCTAGTCAGACGTTGTTCAGCTGTATAGTGTTTATATAGCGTGTCTGAGCTATGCTGTATGCCCCAGGCGAGCTGTGCACCGAGCCGCGTGCGCCGGTGCGTCGCGCCGCTAGTCAGACGTTGTTCAGCTGTATAGTGTTTATATAGCGTGTCTGAGCTATGCTGTATGCCCCAGGCGAGCTGTGCACCGAGCCGCGTGCGCCGGTGCGTCGCGCCGCTAGTCAGACGTTGTTCAGCTGTATAGTGTTTATATAGCGTGTCTGAGCTATGCTGTATGCCCCAGGCGAGCTGTGCACCGAGCCGCGTGCGCCGGTGCGTCGCGCCGCTAGTCAGACGTTGTTCAGCTGTATAGTGTTTATATAGCGTGTCTGAGCTATGCTGTATGCCCCAGGCGAGCTGTGCACCGAGCCGCGTGCGCCGGTGCGTCGCGCCGCTAGTCAGACGTTGTTCAGCTGTATAGTGTTTATATAGCGTGTCTGAGCTATGCTGTATGCCCCAGGCGAGCTGTGCACCGAGCCGCGTGCGCCGGTGCGTCGCGCCGCTAGTCAGACGTTGTTCAGCTGTATAGTGTTTATATAGCGTGTCTGAGCTATGCTGTATGCCCCAGGCGAGCTGTGCACCGAGCCGCGTGCGCCGGTGCGTCGCGCCGCTAGTCAGACGTTGTTCAGCTGTATAGTGTTTATATAGCGTGTCTGAGCTATGCTGTATGCCCCAGGCGAGCTGTGCACCGAGCCGCGTGCGCCGGTGCGTCGCGCCGCTAGTCAGACGTTGTTCAGCTGTATAGTGTTTATATAGCGTGTCTGAGCTATGCTGTATGCCCCAGGCGAGCTGTGCACCGAGCCGCGTGCGCCGGTGCGTCGCGCCGCTAGTCAGACGTTGTTCAGCTGTATAGTGTTTATATAGCGTGTCTGAGCTATGCTGTATGCCCCAGGCGAGCTGTGCACCGAGCCGCGTGCGCCGGTGCGTCGCGCCGCTAGTCAGACGTTGTTCAGCTGTATCGGCGCGCACGGCACGTTGCTGTCGCACGCCGCGTGGCGCGCACTACTCAACGTGCTGTTCCCTATGCTGCAACAGGTATTTGCTCTATTTTAATTACTTACTTACTTCGCTAGCTTAAGGCGGTTGCTGTGAAACCAAAATTGAAAAAGTCCCACTAGATGGCGCTGTTTTTAGAATCGGTAATTTCGTCATGTTTTTCTCGATTATTTCATAATTAAGACAAGTTTTGCATAATGTTTTGAAATTGCCGAAAGCCTGTATCTATCTTTGACTGTTATAGTAAGGATTCAGTTTATTTTAATGTTTTATTTTCCCGTGTATTGCGAAAACGTGCAATAAAAGTTTATTACGCACACATAGACATTCTAATTGCGAGTTTCATTCATAAATTCTCGCGTATTTATCTGTCAATTTACTAGTAGGAGGCGTTTTATCTGTCAGATTATTAGGAATCTAAATACAAACCAAAATTTTGAGTTCGTAACTTCTCTATCTCTAGCATATTGATCTTTTCTAGCCGCTTTTCGATTCTTGAGCACACAAAATTCAGTTCAGTTACAATCTGAATGCGATCAATGAGGTTAGGCAACCTTCTTAAGAATTAAAGAATGATGGGTGACCGTTTTTATGCTTCAGAACACTCAAAAATAAGTGAAATCATATTTGAAAGCAGTAATTAAGGTTAGGTACCCCATTCTAAAAGATGACTATGATAGGTGACTGTTTATGTGCTTCACTCAGCAATAGGTACCTTTTCGAACCCGAAGCGGATTGTTAGTAGGTACCTATAAATCTAGGTAGGAAATCAAAGTTGCGTTATGGTGTTGAATAGAAAGTCCAAGTTCATATTGTACTTTTCGCAAAATGTTCTATTCGTAAAATGTCTTTTTTTTAATGACTTACATATTATTTTGAACTGAATTACGTCTAGGCGGGGTCCCGCGACTGGTAGGTGAGGCCGCAGGAAAAGTCAACATAGGGCCTCAAAAATTCAAGGTGGCCGAATTTTTTCAAGGAAAATTCTTTGTAAATTTTGATATGGGTATCTTTTTACTGATTATCGGGGGTGTTTACGAAAATGACATCCATTTTGAAACCCAAGATGACGGATATTCGTTTTTACATAAATATTACCATATGTAGGTAAATTACAATTTTAAATGACGGACATAATGTTTGCAAAAGAAAATACTGGCAAGTTTATGCCTCCCTGAAAGCATACCAACTGCGACCAGCTTTAGCATAAAATATGTTTTTCAAAACGTTTCGTGTTAGGGATGGCTTTGCAAAAATTGAAACCCTGATTCAGACTATCATTCTGAATAACTTTTCCGTGGAATTTTCCACTAATTTCACGTTATATTGATTGTTACACCAGATTTCACTCGTTTCTTGTTGTTATCCTGGCTGTTACGCGAGTTTAACCACGACGAAGACCCTATTCCCGTTGGTACTACCGCAGAAGAGATCGAGTATCGATGTAACACATTAGAATAGGGTTTCGTAATAATAAGTAAAATTAGAGTATCTAGAGTAGCAAATTAGAGTATCTATTTTTCGGTTTGAATGAGTCACGGTGTTTGAACAATTGTCTACCAATAACCCTTTCTAGTTTGAAGTCTGTTCGTTCAAGTCCCATAAAATTCACTTGATGAAATTAAGGGCAGAAATTGTACAGCCAATGGATATACATCGTGATATATCGTCTCTACAATAAACATGATATCAGTTACAAATACTTAATTCTTAATTTGTGGTTTTTCTTTATTAGTCAGGTTAAAAAAAGGCAAAGAAATGTAGTTACGTTTTTCAGAATGAATGAGAGATTATATTTTTTATCAAAATAAAAAGACAAAATAGAGCCTGTCCACCATATTTAGTGGAACACCAACCAGAACGACATACGTTACGTCGACAAGTGTTTCAAAATAACCCAATAAAAAGAAAATCCAAAATTAAATTCAAAAGTGAGATAGTCGCAAATCTAGGAATCAGTTGCGCGGTTAGTCATCCATTAATGTCATAGACTCATATACTTGACATTTGTAAACATGACAGTCTTGCGCTTAAATTTAAAGTATTAAAATTAATTACATTGCTTTTAAAAAAAATTAAGCCCAGGAACTTACAAATGGTGTCAGTTGACTTATCTTAGGACTCGAACATCTACACGAGGAAGGAAGGATTACACTAAATCTCTGTTATTTCGTTTTATAGAACAACGAGCTTCTTAAATTGATTTTCTTCACAGAAATGATTTGGAAATTGTTTTTTTTTAATCACAATAAAGTTTGTTTTCTTTAATAATTAATGTTACAAAAGATTATATTTTTCGCAAAGGTTTTTTATTCCAAAAAATATAGCAAATATCAGCACCAGCCAAATATCACAACGGAAGAACTTAACAACAGAGATCTTAATGTCGTACTCCTCTTGAACTTTTTTAAAAGTAGTTCATTACTGGAAACGGAGTGAGATAATAGCTTAACTTTGAATATTTAGCTTATTATTACGAAAAAAAGAGTAAAAAAATTTGTTAAGTTAAACGATTAAAATAATGTAGACAATGTATTAAAAGCTAAACAATAATTCACTAGGTGCTAGGTACCAGTCATCACACTACTCTCCTCATCAATCTATGGAATTTATCAAACAAAAAAAATAAATTTTTGGCGGCCATATTGTTTTTTTTAATAGTGTAATTCTATTCTACTTATCAAGACTTTTTATTTGATACCCATATTGAATATGTAATTTGTAATCCGCCATTTTGCAGCGGCAGCCATCTTGGACTTACAATGATACCGAATGTATTAAATTATATTATTATCCAAACTAAAGGTGCGTACTTACCTACAAAATTTTAGATCAATCCGTCAACAGGAAAGGGTCAAATTTCAATTACTAGATAACAAGGCAAGCTAAATAAAATCGTTTAAAAACATTCTGATGAGTTTTATCGATAATCGATGCGATGTCAACTGTGGTGTTTGTTACCTATGGGAAAAGTAACCTTTGCGTAAAAAACAGTGCTGCCACAAGGAACGAGTGAAATCTGGTGTCACAACAACCAGTGTTACCACGAGAAAGTTTAGTTTGTGCGTGCGAAGCCGTCCCATACATTTTTATGAATCGTTTTGGAAGACATATTTAATGCTAAAGCAGGTCTCGGTCATTGTGATTTCAGGAAGGCATAAAACTAGCCAGCGTTTCACATAAAAATGACCCAAGTTTTTGCCTGGTTCCGTTCCTTTTGAAATATTTATTTTAAAGGTTTCCTGCTTTAAAATTAATTTTTTATTGAATTATAGTCTATTTTATATTACAAAATTATAATATTCGCGTAAAACATAAACATCAAAAACATACATCGTATTCTGTACATTGCGTAGCGCTAAAGTAGATAACGATACCTCCTTGACGTTTCCGGGAAAAATGGTTATTTGGGACCGATCATGATCTACGGTTTAAGAAATTACATAATTCGCTTACCTACTGAGAAATATAATTGCGGGTACTTGCTAACAAAACAGTTCCATATAGATATATATTAATGTACCCATATCTGTGATCATACACTCTGTATAAGCTCGACAGTGTATCTATATACATATTATAAAGAGGAAAGATTTGATTGTTTGTTTGCATTGAATAGGCTCCGAAACTACTGGACCGATTTTAAAAATTCTTTCACCATTAGACATAGGCTACATAATTTTCCCGAATTCCCACGGGAACGAAGTCCCGAGTGGAATGCTAGTATGTCTATAAAAACATATTCATGAAAATATCATGGATTCCAAATTGAAAAAATGATCAAAAATTAAAATAACATAGTAAGCCAAAGCTTGTACATAAGTTATTTTTTTAAAAGGACATTTTGAGAAAAAGACATAAATATTAGGCTGACCACTTTTTGAAAAATGTCCTTTTTCGACAAGGACATTACGCGAAGAGAACATTTTGAGAAAGGACATTTTAAGAAAAAGGACATAATGAGCCTGAATTCTTGAGGATTATATCGTATTAAATTATAAATAACTAGCTTTCTGGCCGCGGCTCCGCCCGCATGGACTACAGGTTAATTCATACCCAGCTATGGGATAAATCGTAGCTTATGTCCTTTTTCAAGGTCTAATCTATCTCTGTACCAAGTTTCATCAAAATCGGTTTAGTAGTTGAGGCGTAATAACTAAAAGAATAACTGAGAGACAGACAGACACACATTACTTTCGCATTTGTGATATTAGTTGGGAATTCTTCTCATAAGTGTGTGACGAACTTGGCTGGTGTTTCTTGGGATTTGAATTAATAACTAATCATACCAGGTTATACAAAAAATTAAAATGAGAGACTCGTTTAGAAGTTTTTTAAATCAAAATTTTATTTTTCAAAACTATGACGAGCTGATATTATTATTTTTTTCGTTTTATACTTGATGGGCCCTTTATAAGACGGTGGATCTCTGCATTAGAGATTGGAAGGCATTCTTTTGGCAGCATGCATGTTTTATAAAAAATTGTCTTGTCCCAATGCCCCTTCCCGATGTTCTGAGTTGACCCTGTATCTGTAATGAAATTATTTCTTATTTACTCTAGAAAAAGGCAATGAATGAGCCTGTCTAATGCTCATTGATTGCAAAAATGAAGTTTTTAAAATAATTATCATATTAAAAACACTCAAAAGCGGGGTGCTTGTTTCTCTTTATACGGCGTTTATCTTTATAAGGCGACTTTGATAAGTAAACGAACCTTTAGAGGATAATTTTCTATAAAACTGAAAACTTTCCTCAAAGAAATTCTCAAAATAAATTCCACTTCTAAAATTTTTATACCTACTATGGAGGTAGGTATATCAGCTGATAACTCGAGTTGGATGGAGAGGCAAACTATTGTTTTCACATTTAGACCTGATCCTTGGGGAAAGCTTTTCAGTTTAGTGGGAAAACAGAACGGGACCCTTTCTGCGGCTACAATAAAACAAAATGAAAACTTGTTGTAGATTACTGCTACTAGAATGTTCACTTATTATATGGCTTACAAATACTTACGACGCATTTTTTGGTTCATGGTTTAGGAAAAATATAGGTAACTCGACTGCTCGAGACAGCTTGGGATTCGGCCTCGGTCACGCGTAAGCTGTTTGGCGATTTGCTTATTTCAATCGAATGGCAATCGGACGTTCTTATGAACAACCATTTTTACCATTCTCAAATTAGAGGAATCACAAAATTTACAAAAATTATAATCATAACAAACAATACTACATATTCAAAGTAACAAACAAATCAATGACATTAACTTGACACATTTCATAATCTGTGACATTAATAAAAGTGCGTTTGAAAACTATACATTTCGGATAAAGCCTTGTAAAAAAATGAAAATAAATAAATATGAAGCATTTCTAAGTAGTTTTTGTAATATATGTGTTACATTCAATTTAAATTTATTTAAAATAACGTGATTTTTAAATCATTTTACTTATTTTTTTTACTAAAAAAAGTAAACAGTATCACGTCTCAGAACGGCCAGTTTATGTATGGCGGGAAACATTTCCTATCGACGTATCTGCCAGTTTGTGTAAATGTAACGCACACAAACAGAACCTAGGCAAAAATTTTAATAATTTCGAAGACTTATAATTTCAAAATGGTTTGATTTATTAATAATTTTATTCGGTTGCCGAAAACTAGATTTCTTAAACAATTTTTCAAAGTAGTTTGGAGAATCTGATAAAGTTTCAGTCCGGCGTGTATTGGTGAAACGTGTTGTATGAAAATGACACCTCAGCAACCGCCTTAACGACCCAAAGTAGACCGTGGCCTCCGACATTAAAGTGCGCCATCCCACTCTCTCTTGTGCCAATTCTGTCCCTTTTTTATATTTTTTTTATCCGACCGTATACGTCCCCACCAAAGGGCATGGGCTTCCCTTGTCTATGTATATGTTACCGGAAATGTATGAAATCTAGGAATTGTATCCATTTTAAAAGAGATGGAACTCATGCGCTGTTATGAGGAATTGGATGAAATGGTCTCAAATAAGTGGACTGATCACCCACCTGACATGCATCCCCTCTATAGATAAATGTTAATTATTGTATTATCTTACTAAATATATCGTATTCAATATCAGTCACCGAAGGCACGGGCCTCTCTTTTAGATGTTAAATACACTGAAGCTGCAAAGTAAATTATAAAAAAAAAAGACGCTTCACACTTAAAGGCCCACATTAAGGTTTTGCCTTGTGTCGTGGGTCCCTTGGAACACACAAAGACAGACACAAACACCCATGACCCGAGAACAAACATCTGCTTTTTACACAAATATTTTCCCCGACTGGGAATCGAACCCAGGACCCGCCGATCGAGAGGCAGCGTCACTACCACTCGACCAAACCGGCCGTCGAAATGTTTGTTTAAAACTAAATTATACCTAGTCGGTTCATAAGTTCTGTCACATGTTTTTGGTGAAATAATTAAGACACGATTGTATTTACTGTAACCATTTATATACCAAAAGGAACTTACTAAAACATGGATTCTTATATTAGTTAAGCTTATTCGAAATGACCCCCGCGATTTTGAATACAAGCCTTCAACCTGCGAGGCCAGTCGTCTATAGCAGCACGAACGACGTCCATATCAATATCGGCGGCTGCTTTGATCAAGGATGCCTTGAGTGAATCCAAATTAGGGTGAGGCTTCGAGCAGGCTTTTTCCTCTAAGTATTGCCATATTTTATAATCCAGCGGATTTAAGTCTGGGCTGGAGGGGGGCCAGTCTTCGTGCCGGATGAAGTCAATTTCATGAGCCGCCAGCCAGTTTTGCGTGCTTTTCGCTCTATGAGCTGGCGCAGAATCTTGCTGGAATACCCAGTGTCTGTTTTTGAACATGGTATGAGAAAGTGGTTTCACAAGGTTTGTTAGGACTGTATTTTGGTACACAGCTGCATTGGTTTTTACGCCTTTCTCACAAAAATATACCTCAGTTAGGCCCGAATATGAGACTCCTAGCCAAACCATGAGTGACGATGGGAAATGGCCTCGCTGGACACGCGGAATGCGGCTGCTCGCTTCTTCACTGTTGTGGGCGTACACTTTATCATTTTGTTTGTTGTAGCTCTCTTCCACGGTAAAAATTTTTTCATCCGAAAAAAGAATTTCACGGTGTTTTTTTCCCGCGTATCTCTTAACCAAAACGCTGGATCTCTTCAGTCTCAGGTCCATTAAACGCGCATCCAAACGATGTCCTGTTTTTCTTCGATAAGCTCGTAGGCCTAAGTCTTCATTCAACACCCTTTTCACCGTGGTTCTACTTAATCCCATCTGAAGGGCCAACAGTTTCTGCTTACGCATGGGATTTCTTTGGATCCGCGCCTTAACAGCTTTTATCACTGCTGGAGTCCTAACAGTGCGAGGACGACCACTTCTTTTTCTGTCTTCTACACCTAAATCTTCATTATATCGTTTGATGCATCGATAAACGAATCTTTTAGTTATTTTTAAATTTTTCAGCAGATTGAAAATCTGGTTTGGCGCGTAACCGCACCGGTGCAAGGCGACAACCGCGACTCGGTCTTCCTTTCGCGTCCACTCCATTTTTAAAAATAAATGAAATTAATAAATTAATCCATTTTTAAATTCATAAAAGATTCGAAATTCAAATTCAATTGAAAAAAAGTAGCCAGCATTCTAATTTAAAAAGTTTTGTTTATGTGACAGAACTTATGACCTGACTAGGTAGATAGATAGATAGATAAATAGAAAATGCTTTATTTCGGCGTACAACACAGACATCACAAGAAAAACAGAAGAAACACAGAAGACACCTAGCAGACACAAAGACAAAAACAAATTAAAGGCAAATTAAAGAAATAACAAAAAAACATTTACAAACATAAAACAAAGTGCTGCACTGTGCTGCCTGTGTCGCACAGACGAAGTTGGCGCTGGCTCAGCATAATGCTACAGTTTTACCTGTAGCGCTGATATTCTGCCATTTCTTATACATTTTTTTTATTTCAGCAAGCACTGAAATGATTCTGGAGGTCCCAGGTCCAGGGCCCTAAACTAAACATGTGCCTTTAGTGTGCTTATAGGGATAGAAAAAAGTTCAATTTTATTCAAATTACAGGTTCAAAAGCAGTCAAACATCGCAAGTTCTGAAAAAGTAGACACGGGAGAGCATATACTGATACACCACACCAGGAATACGGCGCAGAAGCAATGGGCCGAGACACAGGTGCGTTACATAAATGAGTATAGTTCATCAACATTTTAAACTTGTTGAAGTAAAAACTTCTTTAGCATCATTGTGATTTGAAAGTCGATGAAACGAAAAAGCGACAGTAAAAAGAGACAGACACATAAATTCAGTGGGGGAAAATGAGATAGTACGTTTGTGAAGGTTTCACTTCTACTACGTGTGAATTGCACACATGTTTTTGTTTATTTTTATTGACCATTTTGACGTTTGATTGTTTCATTTTTATATTTTATATCTTTAATTGTTTGACATTTTTGTATGACTCTGACATATTATTGACTGAAAACATCTACTTCATGTAGATTGAATGTTATTATTATACTTCATTATTATTTTTATTTTTTATTTAACAATTAACTGTGCATCTACAGACTTGATGTCCGAATTTTGGAAAAATTCGAGTAATTAATTATTCTACATGCACTATACAAATGCACCCTAAGTCAACCCCCGGTTAGTGCAGGACTACTGAAAGGAATGGAAAGAAAAAAAAAAGGCTAATGGGTTTCTAGGCTACTGGTCTCGGTAACTGGACTATGGGTAGGACTATGGCACCTGCCCTATCAATGTTGAAAAACACGACCAAATGGGCAGGTGGTGACTCGCCAACTCACTAAAAATGGGCCCCTCAAAACGACCGCACGCTCAGTGCGACAACGGGGCAACATTATTATTATTATTATACAATTGATCCAGGTGCTGACCCTGTCGGGAGTGTCCCGGGTATTCCACTCCCGCTTCCAGCTGCTGACGACTGTGGGTGACTTCAGCCGCTCCTGGGCAGCACTGCTCGACTTCATCACCGACTTCGCGCTCAGGAGGAGTCATGAGGTATGACTACTATTAAGTTAAAAACACCATTACTCGTTGTACAGTCCTTTTAATTCGATATTTAATAATTAAAATGCAATAATTTTCCACGTTAAAAACGTATGAGTCACCGACTTCAATCCCAACAACAGTTCGCACAAAGTAGATATCTAGTTTTTTGCTAGTAGATATTTATTTAGATGATGTTCTAGTTTGTAGTATATTTTGTTTTTGTTGATTTTTTTTAAAAGCGCTGAATCATTTTCGATAAAATTTATATGGGACCTCTTCAGGAGTATACTCTTTCGAACAAATAAAGAATTTTGAAAATCGGACAACAGTTGCCGGAGTAATAGCGTAACAAATATACAAAAAAAAAAAAAAAAAAAAAAAACATACAGTCGAATTGAGAACCTCCTCCTTTTTTGAAGTCGGTTGAAAACACATTTTTTCCGATCTACGCGCGAAAATGATCTATCAGAAGGGGCCGCCTAGTGCTGTGCCACACCGCGTGGACTGGCAGTGTTGTACCACATGTGTTGTCGATCGATTTTCTCTTAACACTACTTAACGTCCACTAGTAGTTTCTTGTTGTTTCACTACTGTTTTGTTCAGTTAATTATATGCAACTGCTGACAACGATAGGTGACTGTGTTTAGGAGACATGGTATTTGACTATTTAATATAGATTGTTGAATCGTAAAATTTATAATATTTTACAGGTAATATTTACTTTTTTTTCCAATGTAAAGTGTTATTTTATTGGTAAAACTATCACAACTATTCGACATATAAAAGTTGTTCAATTTAATTTACTCAAAAATGCAATGTTATAGATAATAAATCTACACTAATATTATAAGAGGAAAGCTTTAATTGTTTGTTTGTTTGCATTGAATAGGCTCCGAAATTACTAGACTGATTTGAAAAGTTATTGCACCGTTAGAATCCTGCATTATCCCTGATGAACATAGGCTACATAATTTTCCCGGATTCTCACGGGAACGAAGTCCCGGGCGGAAAGCTAGTGATGGAATGTATCGGTGTTCCCACTTACATCTTAATCTTATTTCCCAGGTGTCAGTAGCAGCCCTAAAATCGTTTCAAGAGGTGGTAGTAGCGGCGGGCCGGGCGGGGGACGACGGGGGCGGAGTCCTACAGCGCCGCGTGTGGAGCAACGCGTGGGCCGCCTGGGGCAACATAGCCTCCGCACTCGAGGGGCTCACTACTACAGGTATATATACATATAGGTGGGGGCTTACATTGACACAAACCTTGGATATTTAAGGCAATAATAATTAATAAAAAAATAGTTCTTCAAATCAATGCAAGATGGAGCCTAGGAGCGAATGACCTATGAATTGACGAAAGGAGAAAACCAGGGCTTGAAAACGGTTAAGGTATAACGGTATGGTACAGGTATAAAATTTCAATACCGTATCAATTTAAAGGTAGAGTCAAAACGGTTAGGAATTACGGTTACGCTACCGTTTTATACCGATACCTTAACCGATATCTTTATCATTTTACAATAATATTATACCTTTATTTTTATCGCTACCGTAACCGAAATTATTTTGGTATACCGAAAAAACGCCAGCGCGATGTTGTCGGCAGCGGTGGGGTGTAAAGAAAACCTTTATTTATTAATTTATGTACCACAAAAAATAACGGTACCGTTACTTAGCGCTACCAAATAATTTCGCTACCGAAATTTTAGCTACCGGAAAATAACGGTACCGTTATTTACGGGTACCTAAAATTTAAAGGTATGACGTCATACCGCTAACCGCTTTAACCGATATTTTTTCGGTTATTCAAGCCCTGGAGAAAACTGCAATTAGTTTAGCTCTTTCAATAGTTGATAGAGACTTTTTAGCTTATGTAATTATTTTAATAGCTAAGCCCCCGATTGCGGTAAGTTTGAATGTGCTTACAAACTAAACTGCTAACGTTTCTTTTGTATTCAGGTCAAAGGAAAGCAGTTTTCCTTGTTTATAAATCTATTTAGTCCTAGATGTTTCACAATCTACAAAAAAAAGCTAACTTTTACTTTAGATGTATAAAATGCATATAACCTATAAAGGTCTTTATCTATGAAATTGCCGTTTTTCATACAATATTTTTTGAAAACTGAATTTTCCATACTAACGTTTTTGGATTTTTCTCGGGAATGCGAAGTCCAAATTTTGCAAAATTTTGTGGGAAGGTTTGGACAACATTAAGTTAATTTTCATCATACTTAGTTTATTGAAAGTTGTAACAGTAACAACGGTACAGCAAAAATAAGCAATGAAACGGGCAACGGATTAAACGAGCTATATTTGAGCTTCTTTTTCAGCAAATAAATCTAAAGTAAATATGTATTAATTTGACTCAATATCTCCGTTATATGGCCAAGGTTTTAAATAAAAAACAATTTTAGTAATAGCTGTTCAATCAAATAAATTATGAATGAAATAAAGCTTGAGAAAAAATCGGCAATTTCATAGGTAAAGACCTATTATTAGTGTTATTTTGTTCCGTAAAGGTCCAGAGCTAGAAGACGGTAAGCCGGCGGAGGCGTACGCTCCGTCCCTGAACTTCCTCACCACGCTGGTGCAGATCTTCCCGCTCATCTTCCAGCACATACGGCCCACGTTAGTACATCTCATACATGTTTAATTATAATGTGTTTGTGAGTGGTTCAGCAAAAAGGGACTTCAAGAGAAAATAATTGATTTCGAGTAAATCGCGTTTAAATTTTTGAGTCAAAATAAGTTTTTCAACACATTTGCTCATAAAGTGGGTCTTATGTCATTGTTTTAAGGTTCATAATGATATGTTTTACCCAGCCCGTGAGTAATAAAAATAAAGCACTAGTACGTAATGTTTTTTTTTCTAAATTTCAGCAAAGAGATCAGATCTTATTTTATATTTAAAACTAAGTGTAAATATTAAACTATTTGTAAATAAAAATATAATTCCATTAAATCATTTAAATTTAATAGAAAATTATCATTTATTTATGCTAAAACGTGAAAATATATAGTTAAGTTTTTTTTTTATTTGGCGGTATGGCATACTTGTCAATGTGAATCTCATTTTGCGAGCGAAAAAAGAAAAAAATAATCGCGCCTCTTTTCAGAATTTTCAGATATTTTCACTTGGTTTTCACAAACGGCATTTGTATTCATCAGATTGTTATTATTGTCAGAAATAGAACACAAAAAATGTCTTCTTCAAGTGCAGAACAGGAAACCTACGTGGGTACATCGCCAGAAATACTTTCAGAGGCGCAACATGCAAGTGATAGCTTGTGGCCTTCGATATCAAAGGAAAGTTTTTATTTCTTTCTTTCCTCGCAAATGTGTTGAAAAACGTCGTATGACACGCGTGCGCATTGGATATTACATTAGAGGCGAGTGTAGAGCCCGAGCCGAAGGCTTAGCACACTTGTAGCATAATGTACTATTACATCTCCACTACTTTGTTCTTCGGGATTGCTTCATATATTGTGCCATCCCAACCTTGACTGTCGACTACCTGACATCACATAAATTTATGTGCTGTAAGGTGTAATTTTTTCAAAACTCCTTGGCTCACTAAATAATCCATTAAAAAAACTACGACCCCTAAAAATATTCAGGTTAGACCAAAACAAAGCTGAAAGACCACAGAAACAAAATTATGAAAAAAAACACTCTTTCCACTTTTCTACTCTTGTTTGTACAAGGTTTAGGTCCTCTTTCGTGCTGCAGCTTAAGGCGACTGCAGCACCTAAATTACGATTTTATGATGCGTAGGTAAGCATGACGCACAGCATTAAATTGAAGAAAGTAGTTTGCTGAAAACATGATTCAGCACTTTTGGTTCGATAGAAAAAGCTCACAAAGTCACCTCTAAATTCCAATATTGTGTATCTTTTAAGCTGTAAAAACGATAGTAAAATGCACACAGGAACTTGAATTTGCTATCAAAATGTTCGTGATTCAACACTCTCGATAGTAGTTAACGCATTTTTCGATTTAAGCTGTTACCTTTCTATAAATCTCATTTTTCTTACTTTCGAACATGTTTTTACGCACGCACGCATTCATAGTCCGTAAACTTCGTGTATCGACACTGTTCGCACTGCCGGCCCAGGCCTGTTGAGAGACGGAGATGGCACTATTCCTATGTGTGCTGCCTTCATCGGGTGCTGTAGTCGCCTTAAAACAACCTTTTGGTTTTTTGCTTTACGCAGTCTGTCAACCTTGGCTCCTGTTTTGATGATGTCAAGGGCCCTAATTTTTTCAGTGACTTTTTGTTCTGTATTTTTGGGGTCCGTTGAGGAGATAATCAAAGTGTGGTTTACAAACTATTTTTGCAGGATAGTTTCCCAAGCAGCCATGGGAATGAACTACTCAGCTCTAGAGTTATTTCAGAATTAGTTAAAATTAGAAAAAAAGAAAATTTGTAATGCAATTAAAAAGAGCACCCTCAGAGTTTCTTGCCTGTTCTTCTCTGGGGAAGACTGCACCTTTGCGAATAGGCGTAGAGTCAGTAGGGTCAATAGAACGAATGCGTATGTATGTTTTTAAATCCTTTAATGTTTGTTTGTATGTATTTCATGTAATCTTGACTTGTTTTAAGTGGCATCCTGAATGTCCTATAAAATAAAGATTTTTTATATTCGATTATATTCTGTTCTCGCTGCGACGTGATTGAGTGCGGACGTGTGTTACAAGTTGTAGCATTTTTGGATTATTTTAACATTGAAGTGTTTTGATTGGTGCATTTGTGATATTTTCGATTCCTTGTCTCTCCTGTGGACTTCTTAGCAGATGTATCCGCCCACTGGGCGTGTCTAGAACGGGACAGTTGCATTTCTGTGAGTTACTATAGTGATTCTTCATTTTTGATGTGGCGCGGGATTTGAACCGGCGACCTGCCGCGCAACTCCATCCGCTGATCAGAGCCGCTTGCGCACTCGACCAACAAGTCTCACCCGGCGCGGCGGACGCTTAAACCAGCTGTCGCTTTGTGCATGCAGTGCTACGAGCTACGCAACACGCTGCTACTAGACCTTACGCGTCATTTTGCTACGAGCGTTCTTGCTACGAGGTTGGCTACGGATGCGTCAGACATATTGCTATTAAGAAACCGGAAGGCGATTTTAACTCAGTTGCGGATAATAAGCAACTCTATTGCCGCTGTACTCACCACGTTTATAGTCACTACTACGTACGTAACTTATTTATATTTAAATTCAGTTTGGAGACTATTCAGAGGAGACAAGATGTCTTTAAAAGGTGAATGGGGATGCTGTGAGCTAATGGAGGCGGATGACGAATCCCTAGAGTGTCATAAATGTAAAAAATTCTTCCATCTGGCGTGCCTGAACATTCGTAATCCCTCGAACAAAAACTCAACGTGGATGTGTCCTGATTGTAAGCGGGATATGCAAGTAGCGCGAGACAACAGAGACAACACACCTGTGCGTCTACAGGGACAGGGTAACAACGAATCTACTCCTGTCCAATCCAATGTCACTACAAGAACGCATAAAAGGTTTGCAGTTGGCTCACCTGTGGATGTTTATCAAACCTCTCCAACTGCTGAAGCCCCAGTAACATCTCAACAGGTTAGAGATATAGTTAATGATGTGGTGAAGACGGAGATTGGCGGTCTCTTTGCTCAGTTTAACGCTGCCTTGAAAACCATTCTGAATACTGAACTTAAATCGCTAAAAGAAGAGGTGAGAGACATAAAAAATTCCGTTGAATTCATGAGCAGCCAATACGACGAACTAATCAAGGACCAGAAAGTTTTGAATGATGATGTCAAGACCTTGCAAAGTGAGAATGAAAAGATGAAGGTCACCATTGATAATCTCAATTCTCGCATAAACAACATGGAACAACACGCCCGAGCTAATAACATTGAGATCCAATGCGTTCCTGAACGAAAAAATTAAAACCTGTTGAATATAGTAGTGCAATTGGGAGGACTGGTCGGGTGTCCGTTGCGGACTGAGGATGTTGTGCACTGTACGAGAATTGCCAAACAGGATCGAGCAAGCGACAGACCTAGGTCTATTGTGGTGCAGCTTTCCAGCCCTGCTCTCCGGGATAATGTGTTAGCAGCTTCGGCTAAGTTTAATAAGTCGCAACCTAAGGACAGACTGAACGCTTCGCATCTTGGTTTCTCCGATGTGAAAACTCCAATTTTTATCTCTGAACATTTATCGCCTGCAAATAAAGCCTTACATGCAGCTGCCAGAGCCAAAAAGAAGGAAAAAGGATATCAATTTCTATGGGTTAGAAATGGCAGGATCTTTATGAGAAAGTCAGAGACCTCAGCCTACATACACATCAAAGACATGACGTCCTTAGATAAGTTGGAATAGTTTATTGTTTCAGATTGTTATTTTTTTTTTATTAGTGCATGCTCTAAAACTTTAATATTGCTGTTAGAATTCGCGTCGTTTAATGTTTTTTATCAAAATGTACGTGGCTTGAAAACTAAAACGCATAATTTTTATAGAAATATATGCTGCAATGATTACGATGTGGTGGTTCTCACTGAAACATGGTTAAATTCATCAATTTCTGACTCTGAACTTTTTAATGATAATTACACAATATATAGGAAAGATAGAGAAGTAACAAAATTCAAATGTAAAAAGGACGGGGGTGGTGTCTTGATTGCCGTATCAAGAAAATATGAGTCTAAACTTATTACCGCATGGAATACAGATAGTGAAGATTTATGGGTGATAGTAAATCCTAGTTCCTCGAAACCTCTAGCTTTTTGTGCTGTGTACATAAGACCCGCAGTCCAAAATAAGGAGCTTGAATTGTTTTTAACTAATTGTAATGCGTTCTTAGAGTCATGGAAGTCATATGTATGTATAATTGGTGACTTCAATCTGGGGAAAATCGACTGGTCAGCCTCAAATGTATCTGTCAATGACCAATCACTTCCTGTGGTCTGCCATACGTTAATTGATTTTATTAATTTAAATAATTTGGCACAACTTAATCAGGTTGTTAATAAAAGCAACAAAATTCTAGATTTAGTACTCACTGATGCCCCCTCTTGTTGTGTGACAGAATCTGTTGACGCACTTAGCACTATTGACCCTCTTCATCCTCCTTTAAATGTCGAGATCTCCCAGATTGACAAGCAAAAACTAGTTGCAAACCCTGAGTGTTTTAAGCTGAATTACAGTAGTGCTGATTATGTAGCTATTAATGAATGCCTCGATGATTGTGATTGGGACGAACTATTTAAGAACTCTGATAATATAAATATAATAGTAGACAAATTTTACAAATTGCTTGATGATATAATTAAGAAGCATGTTCCAATATCCCGACCAAAATCCAATAAATATCCTGCATGGTACACTCCAGCGTTAATACGCATCCTTAGGGAGAAGAATAATGTTAGACAGCGCTACAAAAAATATAAGAATCCGCGAGATAGGTTGGTTTTAAATCTTTTAAGCAAAAGAAGTAATAAGGTGGCTTTAGATTCTTACAATTCTTACATTCGAAATATAGAAAATAATATTGCTAAGAACTGCAAATATTTTTGGTCTTTTATAAAGGATAAAAGAGGCGGAACCAGTATGTATCCAGCAACCTTTTCCGATGGTGCTAAAATTGTGTCTAATGGACTTGACATCTGCAATGCCTTTGCATCACATTTTAAGTCAGTTTACATAGTTGACTATATTAAAGACGACAATCAAGCTATAATTGGTAATGGCCTCGGTCATGGTGACGTTCTCGCATCCTTAGTTCTGGACAGCGTTACTGTCGAGAAATATCTAAAATCACTTGATAAATCAAAAGGAGCTGGTCCGGATGGGATACCTCCTCGTTTCATAACATCTTGTGCCTCGGCATTGGCTATCCCACTTAGTAAAATCTACAATACCTCTCTCAGCACTGGCACATTCCCAGATTTGTGGAAACTAGCTAAAGTGGTACCCATATTTAAGTCTGGACGTGATGATCAAGTTTCCAATTATAGGCCTATCTCAATCTTAAGCAGCTTTGCTAAAATATTTGAAGCTCTTATTTTTCCTTATTTGCAAAACTTCTTCAAGCAGAGCATTACTGACCATCAACACGGCTTTACAAAAGGCAGGTCTTCTACTACCAACTTGGTAACATTTGTCGAATCCTTATCAAAGTCCGTAGATGCTAACGAACAGGTGGATATAATATATACCGATTTTAGTAAAGCATTTGATAGGGTTTCCCATCAAATTTTACTGAAAAAGCTTTCTTCATACGGTCTTGCTGGAAGTTTGCTGGAGTGGACTCGTTCCTACCTCAGTAATCGCTGCTTCTTTGTGGTAGTAAATGGTTTCAGTTCCAATGTGGTTTCCATAACATCAGGGGTACCTCAGGGGTCTCACCTTGGACCAATCTTATTCAATGTTTTTATTAATGATATTCCTAACTGTTTTTACAATACCACACCGTTTATATATGCTGATGATCTCAAAATTGTAAAATCTATAAATGCACTCGAAGACTGTATATTACTTCAAAAAGATTTGAATCGTCTGAGTAGCTGGTGCTTAAAAAACAAGATGGATTTAAATTCTAATAAATGTGTACACATCAAGGTCACTCGGAAATTGAGAGAACTTTCATTTACATACAGTATCGACAACAAGCCGTTGGTAGAGTTGGACACAGTGAAAGACCTAGGAGTAATAATAGATAGGAAACTTACTTTTGTTCCGCATATTGAAAATGTGATAAAAAAAGCCAACAGAATGTTGGGTTTCGTTATGCGAAATAGTAAAGTGTTCCGTTCTCCCAAGACAAAGATTCTTTTATACAACAGCTACGTTAGAAGTATTTTAGAATATTGTAGCGTTGTTTGGAGACCACACTACGCAGTGCATTCTCTGAGACTCGAGCGCATTCAGAAACGTTTTTTATGGCACCTCTTTTTTTCGGTTGGACTATCGGGAAAAAAAATCTCTTACGAGAAAAGACTAAATAAATTCAACATAGTAGCACTCACAGCGCGTAGAAAACTATTGGATCTAATATTTTTATACAAACTGCTCCGTAATGAAATAGATTGTCCCCAACTTCTCAGCCAAATTAACTTTAGGATACCGGTCAATTACCCCAGATCCAGCGTCGCTCCTTTCAGTGCTCCTTTTAGAAGGACTGTCCTTGGCGTCAACTCTCCTGTTCCCCGTCTTAGTAACCTAGCAAATAAGTACCACCAAGCAATTGATTTCTTTGAGGACTCTTTGCCACAATTCCGTAAGAAAGTCATGCAGCAGCTTAGAAACATTTAAAACTTTGTTAATTTTGTAAAGTAATGTACTGTTATTATTGTAACACACAAACGTGTTCTTAATATCGAATGTGGTATTTGCCTTTAATTGTGTACTCGTTTAGTTTTTAGTTCGAAGATTGTATGTTTACTTAGGTATTAGCGATGTAAGCGTTGGCAAATCTTCAAATAAAAAAAAATAAAAAAATGCAATAGTACAGCAATATATCTATATATATTTTACAGCAATTATAAAATCCTATACTATATACATACATACGCTCATGCCTATAATCCCTAACGGGGTAGGCAGAGCATCAGTAGTTCTAGAACTACTAGATGCCACGTTTAACACAAATTGTGAGGGTTATCAGATGAAACAAGTTGCGTAATGGTGAGAGGTGGTCAGCTTTTCGCCCATTGTACACCAGAACCCTCGTTTCCCTCTTACATACTTTTACTGTATACACGGGAAGAGTAGGTAGCTGGCACATTATAAGTTTTTTTACCATTGCCTCTCGAAAAAGGGTCCGTTATTCTTCAAAAACAGTGAATAAAACGCTGTTTATTTCACTGAGTGAATAAAACATTTTAAATTTGGAACAAGCGCGAATATACGGATTTTAGTAAAAAAACAAAAGAAAATGTGCAAGGAGGTTGCATACTCTCGCTATGAAAACGTACTTAAACTTGACTGTATGGAATATGGCTCGGTTAAAAATTTTAAATTTAGTGTTAGGAATTCAACCAATTTTCTGTGCAATTTTCATGCAATTAAAAGTTTCTGTTAAATTTTTTTGTCTCAAATCATAAAATGAGTTCGACATCCAGTGATGAAAGTGAACCTCTCCTCGTTCCAGAGTCATTTCGCGTTAAAGCAGCAGCTATTGTTAATAATTTATTGTCACAGAGTAATTATTTTCTTTTTCTCATAGTCAATGGTAAAAAGTAGAGTACCTAACACGTGAAAAAAAAATTCATCTCGGCTCTTGTATCCCTCGATCCGCTCAGGATTCTAATCTAGAATCCTTCGCTCCTCTTGGGATACAACTCAATGCCTCGAAAAGAATTCACCTTTTTTTCACTTGTTGGGTAATCTACTATTCTTACACTCCCAGTCCAGCATGGACGGAGTTATATAATACACTATAACTATATTATAACATTCTGTATGACACTATAGCTAGTGCAACCTTTGTAAATTCACTCAGAGAACAGTGAAATATGTTCATTTCTACAGCTATTGTATTAATGATGGCGAGTGCACATACGGTACGCAGAGCATCAGTAGTTTTAAAACCACTTGATGCTACGTATAAATTCAGAGGGTTATAAGATGAAATATGATGTAAGGGGTGAGAGGTTGTCAACCTTTCGCTAATTATACAGTATGCCTGAGAAGAGTAGGCATCTGGCAGATTCTATGTTTTTTTTTATAAGATGGGTTAACTCTTGACCTCAATCTAGACCATAAGGTCAAAGATGAGGTCGACGATGGAGCGAGTCAACCCAGAAAATGCCTATAAAGGCACTGGTACTCCCACGCACCGACGGAACACAGCAAGCTGTTTGGCGTCGGACTTCGGTAGGAGGGTGGTCGCGAACCAGACGGCCAGACACAGAGCCTACCACACCGCATGAGACCATAGGACGACACCTCAGATTCAGAAAAAAATGAAGTGTCGTTGCCTGGGATGGATTACTAGGAGGCAGGTCTCATTTGTGTTTCCTTAATCGCCTCTTACGACACCCACGGAAAGAGGATTTACTCCAGGTTCGTCATCTTCGAAACTGGTCATTTTTCAAACTAGTCATATTCCAGACTCGTCATCTTCATGCATGTACATTCACCTGCATAGAAATGACAGTAAGCTCGGTAATCTGAGTTTTTAAAACGTTTATTTCTAATTTTCCGCGCAACTTTCTTATACCCATTCGAATTCAATATTCATAGTTAAGACTGGACAACGTTTGTCGGGTCAGCTATAGATCAGTCATTTATGAAAATGCTTTTAAGTTCAACAGCGTTTTGTGAGCCATTTTGAGAATGGAAATCATACATGATTTTGCAAATAAAAGAACAACTCTTGTGCAATGTCTTGGTTTCTTATGTGAGGTTTAATTTGTATATAATTTAATTTTCCAGAAGGTATAATTATTTGAAAGTAAGGAATTTTTTTTTCGTATTTCGTCCCGAATAAATTAGATTTATACGTATAAATGGTTTTATTTGGATATGTGATCTAGTACAAGAACCCTTACGATCACAACAATGATAGACTCGCTTATAATTTATTAGCGACTGTACAATGACTTGTTTCGAAGATGACGAGTCTGGAATATGACTAGTTTGAAAAATGACCAGTTTCGAAGATGACGAACCTGGAGTAAATCGGAAAGAGATGGGGTGGTGTTATTCTCAACCGATCACCACACGGTTAAATGTTTTTCTTTTGCTCCCAGTCAATCATGGAAGTAGTTAAATTAATGTTTAATGAGTTAATTGGAGTCAAGAGTTAACCCATCTCATAATAAAAATAAAGTTCCTTTTTACCACAGCTTCACCGCCGAAGATGTGTCAAAGCTGGGCTCGTGCCTGTGCATCATCTGCCGCGTGCAGCCCTCGGCCTCCGCCCTGGAGCTGGGCGGGGGCGGAGCGCCCGTCGCCATACACGCGCTGCACTGTCTCGATATCGTGCATAAGGTAGGGGAGAAAACTAGCACCCTCTCATTGAATAACACAATTTTTAATCTTTTTTCTAGTCAATAACATTCGCATATGTGACTGTAGAAATGGAAAGGTACAACTTTCGTGATAGTCGTTAAGGTTCACAATTAGTGTGATGAGCTGTTGTAAATAGTTCTTAGTGACTACCACGAAAGTTGTACCTTTTACTAAACACAGTCACATACGAGTATTTTTATGGAATTTAAAAATAAAAATGTTATTATAATTCCAAAAATTAAATTTACAAAGTAAAATTATAATTGCTTTGATATGTTTCTGTGTGCAATAAAATATATTGTATTATAATGCCAACAAATCGGCGGCGGTTATATTAGTAGTTTACGTAACTGAATTAATAATAATAAGATAATTATGATGTTTTTTTTCTTAAATACAACAAAGGTTTAACATACTTATATCTAAAGTAATTTATTGAGTATAACATGGAAGCATTTTTGTGTGAGACTGGACTGTGTACTAGGTAGAAACCTGTGTTACAGCTCTCCAGGCCCCCAACTCTTGGAGCGATCAAAAATAAGCTCTATTTCAATGAGTTTACAATATATCATATCTGGTATATAATTATTGAGGGTTTTAATAATGCAACTGTGAGTTTATCAAGTGAGGCGCAGTCGCTAATTTCGATAATAATATCACATGCGCGTATAATACCTTAAATACATGCAGTTACATACACTACTTTATTTACACCCATTTCGTCATAACTGAATTTTTATATCAAAAACATTCACATGTAGATTATCCTCTGAAAAAGTATAAAATGGTCTTTACTATATTATGACGAGTGTTGTTATGGTCAAAACGACACCTTGAGTATCGTAATGTCTAGTTTTTAAAAATATTTTATAGTTTTCTGTGCATAATCCTCGTGCATATGTGACGTTTTCGATATTGCAGTTCGAATATTAAGAAATAAGTGCATATTAAAAAAAACAAATATCTTGCAAATAAGTTTGCATTCATATTCAATATTTTTGTTAATTTGTTTGGTTTAGTTTTCCTTCGGAGCACTTTTCTGTATAGTTGGTATTTCCAGGAAGCCCTAATCCGTCACGAGCTGCTAGCCCCGATGTTCGTGTCGCTAACGGGGCTGGCGGCCGCGTGCGAGCCGGGGGCGGGGGGGCCGGCGGGGGCGGGGGGGCAGGGGGCGCGCGCGCTGGCCGCCGCCGCCGCGCTGTACCGCGCTCAGCCACGGCCCAGCCGTAACATGCTGCCGCATCTACTGCAGGCAAGTGTTCAATGCATTCATACGCACACACTCGTTCATATACGCACGCACTTATTCATGTACGCACACACTCATTTATGTACTCAATATGCTGCCGCATCTACTGCAGGCAAAGGTTCAATGCATTGATATGCACACACTCGTTTATGTACGCACACTCTTATTCATGTACGTACACACACATTCATGTATGTATCACATTTAATAATGCACGCATACACTTATTCATGTACGCACTAAACACCTATTATAGAACGCGTATACTCATTAATGCACGCATACATATATTAACGTAGGCACACACTCATCTATACACACGTATAATTATATATTTTACACGAACCACTCCATAGAGTTTAAGAAAACCATAGCACCACTCTTATTGATTTGTTTTTGAACAGGCTTTGCATTTGGCAGTACAACAGTGCGCACAAGACAAGCGAAGAAGAACAGGAGACCAGCCCGATGAGACCACGCAAATAGCCTCCTTATTATTACAGGTAAAAAAACGATACTACACAAATTTTTTTGTATTTCGGTGATAGCCCAGTTGATGAGCCAGACTTGTAATCGGAAAGTTGTGAGTTTAAATCCTGGTGCGGGCGCGTACCACTAAATTTGTCTTTTCGGATTTATGTATGGATTTTTCATTAAATGTAACTTGCTCAGAATGCTCAGCGGTGAATGAAACCATCGTGATGAAACCCGCATATCTAAGACAATTAGTTTTCGCTTTGCGTGAGGTCAGCATTAGGCATTAGGCCAGCCGCAGCGTGGTGGACTATGGCCCCTCACTGAGGACAATATGAGCTGATAAAAAGAAATTAAAAAAAATATGTAAAATATACAGAGCTTTAGGTAAATCTCTTTCAACCTCTCGGGTGCTAAATCAGCCCATGAAACTGAATAACTTTCCCCAAGAAACATGGATCAAATACGAAAATAATTTTTGATCTCCCATACAAAATACGCTATATGCTGATGAAGTTTGAATGGGAACTCAATTTTTTTTTTCCTATTTTGACCTATTATTGGGGGAAAGTTGTTCAGTTTCATGGATGATTAACCACCCGAGAGGTTGAAAGAGAGATACCTAAAGCCCTGTATAATAAATATTGTACAAAAGTATGTATTGTAATGTTAAAACAGAAAAAAAAACATTACCCGTGTATATGTATTGATTTCTGATTTGGTTTGTTTTAGGTTCTAGGCACCGGTTTGCCTTTAGCGAGGGAACAACCGGACGCATATAAAGAGTTTTGGGACACGTTGCCTACCGTCTTACAAACCTTCATGTTTGAACCACCGTGAGTATTTTACAGTTTTTGCACCATTAATCTGTGTGTGGTTTAAAAACAATAAAAATATTTTTTTTAGTTAACCAAAAATTATCTGTAATGCCTGGCTGTCTGAAACTGTTTTATATATTTTAAAATAACCAGTTGACCTTTCTGTTGTAAGTTATGCATGCATTTACCGATGTGAATTTTAATAATAATTTTTTAAGATATTATATTTTAGTTCATTTCTTGTTTTTTTAGGGTTCTGTACTCAAGGGTAAAAACGGGACCCTATTACTAAGGCTCCGCTGTCCGTCCGTCCGTCTGTCATCGAGCTGTATCTCATGAACCGTGATAGTCTCTTTTTCTTCTTATCGTCTAAGTATAGTCTAGTGTGTGGCGAACTTGGCTAACCCTGGTGTCAGAGTTTTCAAACCGCACAATGGCCTCTAACTTGGTTTTAACGACTGTAGTCAATCGACAACAGCCGGGACCGACAGCTTAACGTGCCCTCCGAGGCACGGATACCGTGATAGTTAGTTGAATTGTTTACAGATGATGTATTTCTATTGCCGCTATTACAACAAATACTGAAAAATAGAATAAAATTAATACTTATTTTACGGGCTCCCATACAACAAACGTGATTTTTCGCCGTTTTTATAGATGTACGGAACCCCTCGTGCGCGAATCCGACTCGCACTTGGCCGGTTTTTTTTTGTTTTCTCTTATTGCGAGCGCTGTCGCTCCTAGCTCCATTGAAAATGCCCTAAATATCGGGGGTTATACAAAAAATAGCCATCCTCCTATCTGAGACCATATTAATATCGGAGTAACATTTAATGTACAGCGTGGGCGGCACTCGCCACGCCCGCTCGCTGGTGGTGGTGCTCCGCGACGAGGTGCTGCGCGGCGCCCCCCGCGCGCCCCCCGCGCCCGCGCACCAAGTGCTGGCGCTCGTGCGCGCCGGCTCGCTGCACGTGCAGCCCGCGCACATGCGTGAGTACAGCACTACCACTACTTAATATTATAAACGCGAAACTTTCTATCGATGTATCGACTATATTTTTAAGAGTATCGATTACGATAGAGCGAGTTAACCCAGAAAACGCCTTTATAGGCATTTTCTGGGTTAACTCGCTCCATCGTCGACCTCATCTTTGACCTTTATGGTCAAGATTGAGGTCAAGAGTTAACCCATCTTACAATAAAAAAAAAGATGTTTGTTACTCTTTCTCTCACAAACGACTGGACCAATAGGGAATATGCATGTAATTCAAATATTGGACATTTTTTTAAAAATAATATTAAGCACTTCACAATTATGTATATTTGAACATTTTTGATTATAATCTATTTTTGGTTCAGAAATTAATATTTCAAAGTGCAGAAAACCTGCAAAAATTCAAATATCCGCAACGCGTTGCTGCTGTCAGAGTGTATAATGACGTCAGAGTTCGTGACAACAAAATCACACAAATGAATTTATACTTATATATTGGTTTTTTAAACCGTTCCATAGATGGAGAATGTTCTTCCATGACGAATTAGTTGAAACTTTAGTCAAAATATATTAAAAAAACAGTGAAATTAAACCAAAATCCACACAATATTCGTGAACTGTGACGTCACGCTAAACGCGCCAAAATGGTGGCCGTTTAAAATTCTCGTTTTAGTTAACTACTTTTAACTTTATAAAAATAAATACTTACGAGTATAATTACTTTTTATCGTAGATATTTGTTTTCCGATTATTTAACAATGTAAGTAAGTTATTTAATTAAAATATTTAAAAAATACGATTTTGATAAAATTTGGTATAGTTGTAGCTTTTTTTTAAATACCCTGGATTAACACATAGGCTACATAATTATCCCAAATTCCCACGGGAACAAAATCCTGGGCGGAAAGCTTGTCTGTTAAGCGACACACTAAAAATACTAATAGGTCTCTTCACCCTAGAAAACATATCAAACAATACCCATTTAAATGAAATAAATACAGGGTGTAAGGGACAATTTAGCAACTAATGAAATGGTGGAATCTACTCTTAACTACCATTCATTGTTTTAATTACAAGTAATTACTTTTTCCCGGAAACATAAAGTTACAGAGTTTCGTTATTTACCTATTTTTGCGCTACGCAATGTACTGCGCGGTTCGCCTGCGCCGGACTGCCAGAATGTGATGTGCATTTCTGGTTTTTGTGTTTTGCGCTGTTATCATTGTTTTTTATTGGAAAATGAAATTTAAAAAAAAACATGAAATTTAGTGGCTCAAACATCAAAATTAAAGTACTTAATTCCGGGATTGGCCTTTTGTTGCAGAAAATGAACAAGAATTAAGGGAAAAGGAAGAGTTCGCCCGGATATGTTTCGAAACGTTACTACAGTTCTCTATGTTAGAGGACATAGACTCGCTCACCGGGGTAGAAAGTAAGTATGGTTGAACCTTATATTGTTTGTGAACCCAAATAAATAAAACACTGACCTACAATAAACAACTATACTTCCAATCGCGCTCAAAAAGTGTCTGCGGCAAATGAATGCCCATCACGCCCATTGGGCATTCTTTTTGCTAGGTTTTCTCACTCTTTTGTTCAGTTATTTTATGCTGCTCACTCACAGTTTTTAGTTGACGTTTCTTTGAGATTGGGTTTCTAGTTGTTTAATTGTATATCAATGAAATAAAATTAAATTGCTAAACAGGAATGTGCCTTTATCCAGTTCAGTAACAATTTGGTGATCGAGTGGTAATGATGGCTGGTTTGGTCGAGTGATTGTGGCGCTGCCTCTTGGTCGACGAGTTCTGAGTCAGGGCAAACTTTTGTGTAAAAACAGAGTTTTGTTCTCGGGTCGTGGGTGTTCGTGTCTATCTTTATGTATGTTGCAAGGGACCCACAACACAAGGGAAAACCTTAGTGTGGGCCTTTGAGTGTGTAGCGTTTATAATTGGGTTTGTCATCAGCCCATATACGAGTACGTCCCCACCGAGAGGCACAGGCCTCCCTTCGAAACACAAAGGGGATTTAGGCCATAGTCCACCACGCTGGTACAATGCGGGTTGGTAGACCGCGCGCTGGGCGAAAACTCATCAGGATTTGAACAACACGTAAACTTCTGATAAAAAGTCTGGCTCTGTATTTGACTTTTTTTATTATAGAAACTGAGACTTTTTTTACTTTATAAATAGCCTGGTCATAATAGTTTCTTAATATCTTTAAAAATGAAAAAGGTATGAATTTCAGAACTTTTTTAGACAGAGAGAGAAATACGAACAGTTGACAGCATATTCGTTACATGTTATATTTCGTTTTTTTAAAGAAAGACAGATAAAAAAGTTGGTATATCCCATGGTGTTTCGAAGGGAGGTACGTACCCCTCGGTGGGGACGAATATGGGCTGAAAAATTTTGTATAGCCCCCGACATTAATTATAACTTTTAAACTGTTGAACCGATTTTGAGCAAATAAAGCTAAGAACAATCTCGATCACGTCAGCTTTCAAACAAACCGCATTAAAATCGATCTATTCGGAGACAGATACACACACGTCAAACTTTTTTATTATTTTTTATTATAAGATGGGTTAACTCTTGACCTCAATCTTGACCATAAAGGTCAAAGCTGAGGTCGACGATGGAACGAGTTAACCCAGAAAATGCCTATAAAGGCACTGGTACTCCCACGCACCGACGGAACACAGCAAGCTGTTTGGCGTCGGACTTCGGTACCAGAACCAGACGTCCCTTTACAGAGCCTACCACACCACATGAGACCATAGGACGACACCTCAGTTTCAGAAAAAAATTAAGTATCGTTGCCTGGGATGGATTACTATTAGGCGGGTCTCATTTGTGTTTCCTTAGTCGCCTCTTACGACACCCACGGAAAGAGATGGGGTGGTTTAATTCTCAACCGATCACCACAAACTTGCGTATGTGACATACGATGTTGACTTGTATTAATCTTTAATTTAATATAACACAAATAGTGACGTCATCTTTCCATTTTTTTTCAGATGAAACAGACCCTTTAGCAATAGTAGCTTTACTAGACAGGTTTCAAGAAGTAATATCGAGGCATGCGAGAGAAGACGACAACATGGAACCGTTACCTAGGTGAGATTTAGTAGGGTTTTTTTTTATTATGAGATGGGTTAACTCTTGACCCCAATCTTGATCAAGGTCATAGATGAGATCGACGATAGAGCGAGTTAACCCAGACAATGCCTATCTAGGCACTGGTATTTACTCCCACACGAAACTCAAACGTCTGATATATCAGACTTTGGCGGTGAAAAGGTTAATAAACTTCTGTGAACGTTGGAACTTATCTTATTCAATAAACCAAGGAAATACATTTTGCAGAAACGTTCATTAAAGTTAAAGCTCCTTGAAATTTAATAGGGTCCTTGTTTACGTCAACAAGACAAAAACTGAGAGTATTATATTTAAAATAGCACTAACTTTAATTGACATTTCTAAAACTGGGCGTAGGAAAAGTTTTTACATGTTTTTGCGAAACTTTTAACTGTCACTTAACTTTAAATTACGATAATGAACTGTTGAAGCAATAAAAAAAATCTTTTTTTTTTCATGAGGCGGTAAGTTTTTAATCTATAATTTAGATTAAAAACTAACCTTGTTAATTTAGTTCTTGTTAATCTTCTTCTTCTATCTATATATCTATATATAGTCGTGTTTGTTACAACACTTATAACTCGAGAACGGCTGGACCGATTTCCATGGTTTTTGATTTGTTGTATTTCTCTCCGTCCCGAATAGCAGAATAACTATTAAAAACATTGGAAAATTAACGGGGAAATTCCCACGGGAACGAAGTCCCGGGCGAAAAGCTAGTTCGGAAAGTATTTTTGTCAGTGTACCTACGCACGTAGGTTTCCTGTTCTGCACTTGAAGAAGACATTTTTTGTGTTATATTTCTGACAATAATAACAATCTGATGAATACAAATGCTGTTTGTGAAAACCAAGCGAAAACATCTGAAAAGAGGCGCGATTATTTTTTTTATTTTTTCGCTCGCAAAATGAGATTTACATTGACAAGTATGCCATACGGCCAAATACTAAAAAATTACTTAACTATATATTTTCACGTTTTAGCATAAATAAACCTTTCGGCCATATTGGAAACCGCTGGTTCGAAACCAGTTTAGAAACCAGAATTATATTTCTTATACCGAAACCCAGTTTCCAATGAAGAAGAATAATTCTGGTTTCGAAACTGATTACCAAAACAGAATAATTATTCTTGTTTCGAAACTCCAAAACGCTCCTACCAAATAAAGTGCTTCAAAACTCCTTGCTAAAGAAATTTCTAGTGTTTTATTTATGCTCTATGATAAGACGTTTCCGCACTTCAATAATGATTAATGATAGACGCCAAATTGTTATTGTATAATTGTTATTGCTCTTTTGCCGTGATAGTAATATGTTGGTAATATGAATTAAAATGACTTCTAAAATCCAGTTTATTTCTACAAAAAGAGGTGGTGTGGCTGCTTTGTATGGTGGTAGAAAATACCACAGGAAAAAAATTTATGCTACGGGAAATTCTTTTTGGTACTGTGATCAAAATGTAAACAGCTGCAAGGGAAATTTCACATTAAATAATAAAAATGAAATTATTAAAGAAAATCCCCACGTTCCTACGTGTGCGGCGAATATTACTAAAACAACATTCCTTAAAAGTTTGGATGAACTCAAAGACAAAGTAAGTACCAACTTCGAGTCTGTAAAGAAACAATATGATGATATGGTATTTAGAATGGATGAGGCAGGAATTAGTATAAATAAGGAGCTACCAGGATTTGAAAATGTAAAAAGCAGACTATACAGTGAACGTAATAAGATATTGGGTGCTCCGAAATTAAGATTTCAACAGCCCAGTGATGTAGTTGTGCCAGAAAAGTTTCAATTCATGGTTTTGGCAGATTACATTGAAGAAGGAAACAGAATTATTATATTTTGCTCTAAAAATACACGAAAAAAGATCTATAAATTTGTTCATATTTTATGCGACGGCACTTTCAAGTCTTGCCCGCAATCCTTCAAGCAACTGTATTGCATACACGGATTCGATGAAGAGTCACAATCGGTTGTACCTTTAATTTTTGCCGTGCTTGAAAATAAAAAGAAGGAAACATATGAATTATTATTCAGAATAATAAAATCTCAGTTTCCATCATGGACACCTGAGAAGGTAACATTAGACTTTGAGAGGGCAGCGATGAGGGGAATTCAAAACGTGTTCCCGAACATTGAGATTAAGCTGTGTTACTATCACTACAACCGATCGCTGATACGAAAGGCAAAACAACTCAATTCCCCTGTCAAGAAAAGACACGTGGCACGGTGTGCGGGGTTAGCACGCTTACCTTCAGCTTTTATAAACAAGGGTTTTAAATATGTTATGAAAAAAAGTCCCAAAGGAATTGAAATTGAAAAATTTAATAGTTACTTCAAAAAACAATGGTTTGACCAAAATGATTTTCAAAAAGTTTGTTGCTGCAGCGATGAACAAATCAGGACCACTAATCATCTCGAGGGGTGGCACGCAAAACTAAATAGATTTATTGGCCGTCGAAACCCCACATTGGCCCAGGTATTGGATGTTCTAAAAAATGAAGTGCAGATTAGTAAACCAAAAAATAAGAGAAACAAAAACTACATGGAAATTGATGACGAAATCAGATCATCAGTAGAATTGCTCAAGAAAAAAAAATTACAGTAGGTCATTGTATAGAAATAATTTCACCTTTTTCATTTAACTTGTAATATAACTATGTGTTTCTTTTACTGTGCAGAAGGGTCATATTTTCAGTTGAATTTTTTCATACAACATACTAAAGAATGTTTTTTTTTCATAATCTAAGTTTAGATGCTTCATCGTAGTTTAAGCTATCATAGTATAAGTTATACAAAATAAAATAAAATGATTATGTATCGATTGTCACTTTCTCTCACCGTCGACCTGACAAAGTTGAACACTCAACTTGAGTTGCAGTCAAGTAAAATGCGTTTCACAACTAAGCTCCCTTTGCCATTATGTTGACAGCATTGTAAAGACGGCCTTATTACATGGACATACGGATTATTTTTGAACAATTCACAATTATTATATTATTACATTATCACTTCTGATAAATAATAACCACAATGGATTTTTTCCCAAATGTTGCAGATTTTTAAATGAAGTTTAAGTCTAGCAGTAGATTGAGGTGACAGTCATTGTCTTTTATCATTGTTGAAAGTGCGGTTAGGTCTTATCATAGAGCATAAAATAAGCAGTTATTTTATTTAAATTTTCTTAGAAAGGAGTTTTAAAGCACTTTGTTTGGTAGGAGTGTTTTGGAGTTTCAAAACAAGAATAATTATTCTGTTTTGGTAACCAGTTTCGAAACCAGAATTATTCTTCTTCATTGGAAACTGGGTTTCGGTATAAGAAATATAATTCTGGTTTCTAAACTGGTTTCGAACCAGCGGTTTCCAATATGGCCGAAAGGAAAATAAATGATAATTTTCTGTTAAATTTAAATGATTTACGTAATGAAATTATATTTTTATTTACAAATAGTTTAATATTTACACTGAGTTTTAAATATAAAATAAGATCTGATCTCTTTGCTGAAATTTAGAAAAAAAAAACATTACGTACTAGTGCTTTATTTTTATTACTCACGGGCAGGGTAATACATATCTTTATAAACCTTAAAACAACGACATAAGACCCACTTTATGAGCAAATGTGTTGAAAAAGTGATTTTCTGACTGGATGATTGTTTTCTTGGCAGGCATCAATTATCTGAAATATCGTTTGTGCTAAAAGCGATAGCAACACTAACAGAATCTATGAAGAAAGCTCCGCCGGGGAAAGTGGACGCGGTTGCCTGGCAGAAATTAATAGGTAAGTGATGCACTGTGATTTAACTTACGTGCTTTTATTTTCTTATTGTAGTTCGGTAAATTTCGTATTTTGAATAAATAAGTTGGTTTTCAAAAGACAAGAATGAGACATACACTGTTTGCCGAGACACATTAGGTAAATAGAAGCACTGTAAGTGTGTAATTTATTTTTATAACTTTAAGGTGGCACTTCACTTGGCGTTGCGTGTTCGCTTTGCGTATTCGCCGCATTTGTCCAAATATTTGTACGTAGTCCAAACAGCACAAACACGACGTCCTCACTTGTGATGCCAACAGCAAATAAGGTCTAATAATCATATTGCGTCCTTTGATGTGTGACCAAAGACCGACAAGCGAATGGATATTTGCCTGTTTGTGTGTTTGCCGTATTTGTGCATTTTTTGGCCGAATACAGCAAATACGCGAATACGCAACGCCAAGTGAAGTGCCACCTTAAAAAAAACAGCATTTTGGGTGATTTTAAATTAGTGATCGAAAATGAAAGTAGACAGCTTATCAAACTGAACAAGTTTCACCTAGAAGCATGGGTCAAAATATAAAAAAAATCGTCTCTCCATATAACTTGAGCGATCAGCTGATTTTGAGAATTCAAATATTTTTTTAGAAATTCACATGGGTTCCTTGGGAAAAGTTGTTTAGTTTCATGGGTAGAGTCATCCCCTATTATAGGGTGTATACAGGTAAACATAATAAAAAACATATCCGGTAAGTATTTAGTAATCCTTAAACTTTAAATTACTTATTAGATAAAAATATCCATGTCTTTTTTCAAGTTTCGACCTCAGTTCCTTTGTTTTGTATGCTGATTCCCATCCCTAATTTTTCGCTAGTTGACATGTGTGTAGTTACGTATGTACGTAATTAATTCCAGGTATATACCCGTCGCTCGTCCGGCTGGCGGGCGTGGCGGGGTGTGGGGGGGGCGCGGGGGGCGCCCTCCGCGAGGCGCTGCTGCAGTACGGGGCGCTGCTGGCCCCCCCGACCCCCTCCCCCTCCCCCGCCGCCGCCGGTCTTACCCCCGCGCCCCTCTAGCGCCGCGTGCTCTATACTATTAACATATAGAGCGATGCTACTCAGGTAAATATGTCTTAGAGCACATGAGTAGATAAAAGGAACAGAGATTCAGCTTCGTACAAGCGCGCGAATCGGTTGCACTCCTCCCGCGCCGAGCGTGTGTGGTCACTGGCCGCTCGTCGCGTACGCGGCGAGACTGGAAAAAACCGGTTTAGTTTAGGCTCGCACAGCCAGTCGACAATCTCAGGGCTAGTACGACGCACGTTCTTTGTCTTGGTGGTTGAAAGTTTGAATAATTTAATGTAAAGAAGGGTATTTTATTATTAATAATGGCTGTTTATTGTATAGTCAGAGATCCCAGAGCCGCCAGACCTTACTTATTTTCTCATGAACCAAATGTGTGGGAAATAGTAGTGCTAGTACGTACTAGTAATGTATGAATACCAGCTAACCTGGGCCGGCGGTAATTTTCAGGTATCAGGTTCTGAAGGTACTTCAAAAATTACTCACTTGTCTTGAAGTCTGGCTGCTGATGTCTTATAGAATATAATTAATTAAATATAAAAATTAATGTTCAACACCGCCAGACACTCTCCGTCGGCTGTAATTTCTGCCAGACGCTTTACATTTCGCAAGTAAATTATGCGATTATACCTCCAATCTGAGCCGTGTTTTTTGTATATGATGTTCAGGGAACTATAACAATACTTTTTATAGCACCCAGACTACAAGACAAGTGAGTAATTTTTGGAAGTACCTTCAGAACCTGGCGGCTGAAAATTGTCCGTCGGCCCAGGCTAGCTGGTATTCATACATTACTACTACGTACTAGCACTACTATTTCCCACAAATTTGGTTTATGAGAAAATAAGTAAGGTCTAGCGGCCCTGGGATCTTGGTCTATACACTGTGTGTATGAATAATACTAGAAAAAATAAAAATATACTTATCATACTTTAACTATTAGATCCCGAGGAGTCCAATAGTCAATGTTGGCAACGAATTACTTAAACATATTAAAGATTGTAAATTTGATATGCCATGTGAGTGTTTCCCGTTACATTATTTGAAAAAACTATATGTGAGGTTCAGAATTTACCACACCATTAAAAGAAACAATAAATTGTTAAAAAAGAAAAATTATGAAAAGAAAATTATTAGAGTAAGTAATTTGTAAATAATATCTATCATACTGAATAATTAATTTAACAAAAGTTTTGTTTAATTTGACTTAACTTATTGTGACAACCCTACCAAGACAGGTAATAATTTTGCACGTTGTTTATAAATAAATAAATAAACGCTACACACTCAAAGGCCCACACTAAGGTTTTCCCTTGTGTCGTGGGTCCATTGGAACACACATAAAGACAAATACAAACAGCCATGACCCGAGAACAAACATCTGCTTTTTACACAAATGTTTGCCCCGACTGGGGATCGAACCCAGGACCCGCCGATCAAGAGGCAGCGTCACTACCACTCGACCAAACCGGCCGTCCGGCCTTTCCGTGTTTGGAAGCTTACACTCTGTTCCTTTTATCTACTCATGTGTCTTAGAGCGAGTCCTGCTACCTTAGCATACGCAATGAGATAAGATTTCGGAATCCACACAAGGAAAATGGACTCAAAGAAACATTACATATTTCATGTTAGGGGCCGTTCAAGTATTACGTAAGCAGATTTACAACAATGATTTACCCCTCTCCCATTTATCAGCAAAAGTAAGCAAAGCTTTTACTATCCCCTCCCATGCTTACGTAAACATTTGTATATGCATTTTTCTTTTAACACGTCAAATCTTCAATCGTACCGTAACGAAACAATAGTTTGGTGGAAGAAATTTAGGCGAGTGAATAGCGCGCTGTGATTACTTGGTTCTAAACGAGTACTAAACATATGTTTGTGTAAAAAAAATTTCTTCTGCTGACGTAATCACCGTGTGAGTCCCCGGCAGAGTAGAATAGGACCACCCTCTTTCTTACCGAGGTGTCGTACAAGGCGACTAAGGTAAATATGCAAGCAAGTTCATCTGCACACAGAGAAGGAAAACTCTGCAATTATATCAAAACCCTCGCCAACCCGTCTGCCAAGCGTGGTGAGTATGGCATTCACCCCTCATGTTATTGAGGGAGGCCCGTGCCCCAGCAGTGGGGACGTATGTGGGCTGATGAAGAGAATCACCATCTAGGGCCCTCCACCCCCCATGTCATCAAAAATAAGCAAAGTAAAGACCCCCACCCCCTCGTAATATTTGAATGGCTCCTTATTGAGATGGTTGGGTTGATACATATTTTTACACTTGACTGTACAAACATTTATTCAACAGAAAATCCTTTAATTATTTCTTAAATACACACATCAACACGGTCTAGGGATATTGCACGATTTTTCATACAAAAGAGGTCTGTTTGAGAAGCTATAATAGCATACTCGAGATACATGGAGGGCTATAATTTTCAGACGAGCAAATGCTAAACCTGAATTTTCAATTCTAGTCAATTAGTTTTGTTTTACTTGAAATTTGTGAAAACGTGACGAAAAAATTGTGTAAATTCGACTATTTTCGTACAAAAAGCAGGCAAAAGTGCATTTTCGTTTTCATTTCCGTCACGTTTTCACAAATTTCAAGTAAAACAACATTTATTGACTAGAATTGAAAATTCAGGTTTAGCACTTGCTTGTCTGAAAATTATAGCCCTCCATGTATCTCGAGTATGTTTTTATAGCTTGTCAAACAGACCTCTTTTGTATGAAAAATCGTGCAATATCTCTAGACCGCGTGATGTGTATATATTACCATTGTAAAAGATACTTTTTCGATGACGCGACTGACATATAATATTTTTGTTACAGTACTTCATACTAAGAGATAGCACAGTATGAGTGGCTTCACAGTTAAGTGGTGATCTCTAGACCATTCCCAATTCGAACCCAGTGCGTTGTGTTATCAATTATCAAGTTATCATGTTAGGTACTAAATATATGTTATAAACTATTGTGTAATAAAATGTAGAGTTTTTTCGTGTGTTTGTTTTTAGACGTTGAATTGACTGAGTAGTCGTTGATTATTTGGAAAATGAACCTTCGGTGGTTGGTTATAAGGTCGAATTTGAGATGTAGCTACCCAAATATTGATAGTCTGTTTTTAATAGCAGACTTCGAACTACATACTTATTTTAAAAATGCCTTAATGCTGAAAATACTAAACAAAAGACATACACTTGGTGGTGTTGGTAGGTAGTCAATAACAATAATTTAAAAAAAAAGGTTAACAGAAAAGGTACAGAGGCCGGTGCATCAGGTTACTTCATTTTCAATCCGCTCTTGTAACAACAGCACAGAGTGCATGCGTGTGGTAACCTGAGTTGCGGCCGTCCGTACAAAGGGCTGCAAATCAAGTTAGGTACCGCATACTGGCCTCTTATACTTAATATAGTACAGACGTCGTCAGGTTACTATGAAAGCCGGCGCTATTACGAGCGAGATAAAACGTAAAGATCAACTTGCATAGCCTGATGTGCTGCCGCGTGTACAGATGGCTACACATCAGGTTACCACATGCGTGCACTCTGTTATGTCACGATAAGAGCGGTTTTGCAATGAAAATGGAGTAACCTGATGCGCTGGCCTCTGTACATTCACAATCTTAACGACTACCCCCAAAAAACCTTTTACCAGACACTCATCCAGTTGCAAAAACGTTTTTTATTAAAGTTAAAGCTTTTTTAAATGTAATGCTGTCCTTGTTTACGTCAACAAGACATAAAATGATAGTATGACATTAGAACCATTTACTTTAACGGACGTGTAAGCAACTGGGTGATTGACAATTTGACACATTTTTTACCAAAATTGAATATTCAAAATCTAGAATAAAATTAGACATTACTTACACATACCATTTTAAATGCATTAGAAACCCCTTAAAGAGGGATCCATATTTAATCGCATAAAATTGAAAGTCCCAATTTTTTTCGCATAACGATGTTTTGTCATAACGACCGAGTACGATAGTGACAGCGCCGCGAAAACACCTCGGTCCTATGTCGAAATGTCAACATTGACAACGCCACAGGGCGAGCAAGCATTTGCGCGGGACCCTCGCGCCATCAAAGTGAAGTTTCAGCGTGAGCCGAGCGCGAGTTTGTCGTTATCGTGCTAGACCTGTTGATTATGACAAAATATAGTTATGCGAAAAAAAATAGGGCTTTTAATTTTATGCGAGTAGATATGGAACCCTTAAAGAGTAACTAGTTATACCATGAGTATATTTAAAAGTATTAAGTATTAGTGATATTCTGTAGTTTCTATCATTGTATAAGTTACTTAAAGTTACCTAGTTCTTGCAATTTGATTATGAATTTTCTGACTTAATTGTATGTACCTATTTATTTACCTGTAATTACATATAAATTAAATTGTAATTATTATATTTTTTATTATAAAAAATATCTTTGTTTCCTGGTCAAAATCGCTACAGTTGTATTAATTAAATTTTCCTACACTTATGTCAATTCCTATTGGCGCGAGAGCTTAAAAAGATTGGAAATAAATGGAGTGCGTTAGATATTTTTTATGTTTAAAATATGGAGAAATTATTATAGAATTTTATACTTTTAAACGCTTCCCAAGTCAAAGGATATTTACTAGGATTTTTTAAAGAAAGAAAAATATTCGGCGCGATAGCTCGGTTGGTTGAAGTCCCATTCTTCATCAGCCCATATACGTCCCCACTGCTGAGGCACGGGCCTCCCTCAATAACATGAGGGGTAAATGCCATACTCACTACGCTTGGCAGACGGGTTGGCGAGGGTTTTGATATAATTGCAGAGTTTTCCTTCTCTGTGTGCAGACGAACTTGCTTGCATATTTACCTTAGTCGCCTTGTACGACACCTCGATAAGAAAGAGGGTGGTCCTATTCTACTCTGCCGGGGACTCACACGGCCTACTCAACTCACACATTCGCGCCGAATATATTACTTTCCTTAAAATTCTTTGCATCATACAATTATTTTATATTTTTATATGTTATGTGTTTTCTAAAATTAATTAATATCTTTATAACTTGTTTAATTGTGAGATTTTGACATTCTAAAATTCTGTGGCTATTATGAATTTATGTACTGTCAATAATTTTATTGATGTGTTCATGTTAGAGGTTAATTGTCGTTTGTTTCGTTTATACTTCCTGTAATATTAATTAAAAGTTTCAAGTATTTAAATGTACATTTAGAAACATTATTATGATTATTATTATTATTACATACTATTTCCATGTCTCCATTATTCATTATTTTAATACTGAAAAACCTTGAGTTCTACTTAGATGCAACTGAATATTTACTTTGTTATAAATAAATGAAATATAGAAAAAGAAGTGAAACGATATTGTTGATCATTTTGCGTGTTTTTAAATTAGGTAAAGATAGTTAAGGTTGTAAGTTAACCCACCAACCTGACAAACAATGAAGGATTATAATATTGTAGGCCAAATTAAAAAGTATTTTTATTTTTGACATTAAATTAGTTATATTGGTGACATTAAATGAGTAACTCAATTAATTAAGGTTGTAAATCAGTCCATATAACTGAACAACTGTATCCAAAGGAACATAGGTCGAAAATCGAAATATGAGAAAAGTTTCATCTCTCCATACCACTTGTTGTCTTTTTTACTATCAGCTGATTTGTTTGTATGGGAAGTGACAATTTTTTTAGAATTTCATATAGGTTCCTTGCGGAAAGTTGTTCTAGACCAAGATCCCAGGGCCGCCAGACCTTACTTATTTTCTCATAAACCAAATGTATGGGAAATAGTAGTGCTAGTACGTACTAGTAATATATGAATACCAGCTAACCTGGGCCGTCGGCCAATTTTCAGCTATCAGGTTCTGAAGGTACTTCCAAAAATTTGTCACTTGTCTTGAAGTCTGGGTGCTATAAAAAATATTGTTATAGTTCCCTAAACATCATATACAAAAATTACGGCTCAGATTGTAGAGGTATAACCGCATAATTTGCTTGCGAACTGTAAAGCGACTGGCAGAAATTACAGCCTTCGGAGAGTGTATGGCGGTGTTGAACATTAATTTTTATATTTAATTAATTATATTCTATAAGACATCAGCAGCCAGACTTCAAGACAAGTGAGTAATTTTCGGAAGTATCTTCAGAACCAGGTAGCTGAAAATTGGCCGCCGGCCCAGGTTAGCTGGTATTCATACATTACTAGTACGTACTAGCACTACTATTTCCCACACATTTGGTTTATGAGAAAATAAGTAAGGTCTGGCGGCCCTGGGATCTCCGTCTATTCAGTTTCATGGCGAGAGTCACCCCCTGAATTTTCGCTAACAATTTAACGTCATATGCATATTGCACCCCATATGCATATTGTTAATTCGCTACAGCACACTAAGGCCCGTATGACAGAAGGAGACTCAAGTCTTGATCTATACTTAAGTACTGATTGTTACTTGAGTCAAAAAAAAATAAAGGCTTTTTATTTTCGACGGCCGGTTTGGTCGAGTGGTAGTGACGCTGCCTCTTGATCGGCGGGTCCTGGGTTCGATCCCCAGTCGGGGCAAACATTTGTGTAAAAAGCAGATGTTTGTTCTCGGGTCATGGGTGTTTGTGTTTGTCTTTATGTGTGTTCCGAGGGACCCACGACACAAGGGAAAACCTTAGTGTGGGCCTTTGAGTGTGTAGCGTTTATTTAATTTTATTTTTATTTAACTGATTGTCGCTTTCTGTCACTATCAAAATGACAATGACGACTACTACTTAAGTATAGATTAGAGTCTGTGTTGCGTTCTGTAATGCGGACCTTACTTAGACTCAAAAGTTCGTAGATACACACCTTTAAAACAATGAACTTGCTCAATTATTATTAGTATTTAACTGAAATCGTGCTGAGGTAACCAAACACACTTTCTAGTTAATTAAATTATGTAAATTAGGACATGTACCTATTAGTCCACTAAACTGAACACACTTTCAATAAAAAACATAATCGAAATATGAATAAAGTGCAATGGTAGGTTTGAAAAAAAAAAAAAGAAATTGTTCAGGAAAAGTAGTTCAGTTTTGTAGGGCATCTTTCTCTAGTTTGTTTAAGTCCCACAATAGTTAAGCTGTGTGACGTACTTTATGGATGACCCCTCTGAATAAGAAGCTGTGGTTAATAATGTGATGTGAATATGATAGGACTAAAACTATCAAATCCCTTCGTGGTGTAAGTCCGCTTTTGTCAACTAGGTTGACTGGAAGAAATCCCCTCGCGGTATGGTCCGCCTTTGTGAACTTCCTGTTACTGTAAACGTGTTATCCTCTGTATTATCATTGTACAATAAAGAATAAATACTTACATCATATTCACATCACGTAGAAGATGAAATAGATTTTAACTTTGTTTACGAAGTGTTATTTTTATGTAATTTGATTACATTTATTTAGAAAGTTGTCAATATGTTGTTTTGCTTTAATATCCTTATTTAAAAATATACAATGCGCCGGTTTCTTAATATCTAGATTAGTAATTATCTACATTATACAGGGCTTTAGATAAATCTCTTTCAACCTCTCGGGTGTTAATTAGTCCATGAAACGTCTTCCTGTAGAGTTAAGAACCTTATATATCAAACGGTACAGTTCAAGGGTAAGCTCAAGGCTCTTTTACTGGAAAAATGTTTTTATAGCGTTGAAGAGTTTATGCAAAATTGGTAGATTTTCGTGTAGGTAAATAATCATTTATATTAATCAAAGAAATTAAATGAATTTATGAATTTTTAAATTGACGATATTTATACAATTATTCTTTGAAAATTTGTAATTATTTGACATTTTATTGTGTGACTTCTATAAAATTGCATGACATTATCTATATATTATTTAAGACATTACCTATAATTATTTAAATTTTACACATAATATTGAACTTAATTAGATATTAGTTTTTACTTTATTTTATTATATTCTTCTAATTAAATTAATGTACTTTTTTCAGACACAATGTATATTGTTAAATGAAATAAATGAAATGAAATGAAATGAATGAAATGAAACTGAACAACTTCCCAAGGAACATAGGTCAAAATACGAAAAATATAAAATTTGATCTCCCATACAAAATGCGCTAATGCTGATGAAGTTTGTATGGGAACTCAAAATTTTTTTTCGTATTTTGACCTGTGTTCCTTGGGGAAGTTGTTCAGTTTCATGGACTGATTAACCACCCGAGAGTTTGCAAGAGATTTACCTAAAGCCCTGTATATGTTTCACTAGCATTCCGCTCGGGACTCCGTTCCCGTGGGAATTCAGGAAAATGATGTAGCCTATAAATGTTACTCAGGGATAATGTAGCATCCTAATGGTGAAAGAATTGTTGAAATCGGTCCAGTAACAAAATAAAAAATAAGTCTTTCCTCTTTAGGATATTAGTGTAGATAAAACAATAGGTACTACTTAATAGATCCGTATTACAGAACGCGACTCAGACTCTGATCTATACTTAAGTAGCAGTCGTCTTTGTCATTTTGATAGTGACAAAAAGAGACAATCAATACTTAAATATAGATCAAGACTTGAGTCTCCTATAATGCGTGCCTTAGAATGAGACCGTTAAGGTATGAGATAGTTATCTGGTGATGAATAACCCGACCCTAGAGATGGTGGTACATTTAAGTAAGGTTTTTTCAAAGCACTTTCGCGATGAACTGAACTAAGTATTTCTATAGCTCCTGGGAGGTTGTGGCTAAAAACATGACCAATTGACAGGATAAAGGGCCAACAGTGGGACTGTGGGACACAGCGTTTAAAAAAAATTATGGGGCCGCCTTTGGTACATACCCTGACATAACTTTCTGTATTAAAATGTAACTGTACAGTCTGGCAAAAAAGAGTATGAATTAAAAAGTGGCAACACTGTAGCGTCGTCCCTTTCAAATCAATCTAAGAAAAACGGGACGATACTACAGTGTTGTGTTGGAGTGCAATAAATATAGAGATCTAGAGAGATGCCAATCAATGCGCTGAGTTCGAAAACCCAGCATCGCGAGCAGCGGCCGTACCACGCGATTGACTGTATTCTGTTAGCTTGAATGTGCTCATTATCCATTGCGGTATCGGTACTCAACGTTCGAATAATCTTAAGTATTACGTAAGCAATGTAAACTGTTTACACATATTATCTCGACGGTATCTCGAAAGTGAACTGCGTGCGCGTGGAATCATTACTGTCGCGAGCAATGTGTTCTGTTTTTGCGCATATTGCTGCGACACCGGCCCCGCCCCTTTTTCATATCTCCCTTTAGTTTCTGTGATCTGTGGCAATAAAGTATATTGTATTGTATTTTATTGTAAGAAGTGAGTACACAATTTTGGGGTAGGATAGGACAAAAAAGTCTCAATAGTACAGGGTGACAGCAAGGTCAACATGTGGCCTTTGAGTGTATGGCGTTATATCATAGCCTGATGTGCTGCCGTCTGTAACTGTGTACCTCAGGTGAAACAACATTTCGTCTTTTCGATTATTGTCGTACCGCTCTGATGCCGCTGTATCAGGCGACCTACTGAAGGTACACACGTGTAAAGAACCTCGGGATAGAGTTGAGTAGAATAAAATGGCCGATGATGGAGATAACTCGTAGCTAGTACTTTATTCTTAATATGATTACAAACGAAAAGAGCCCGCTCTCTATGCAACCCCGCCTTTTATACAAATCAACCCTCTCTTCAAATTGTTAGCTAAAAAGTGTTACTTACCAGTTTATAAAAAAAGAAAATGGTAGGATCGGGACATTGGATTATAATTATTTAAATAAATTAACAAATAACGCTGTAGGGAAATAATCATTGTTGGATCTATGGGGTGTCTAATTTATGTGGGTTTTTGTATGGGGTCTGGAGCTGACGTTAACACACTGCAGCACATTTTGACTTTTACATCGCCCTTATTTTGCTCGTAACTGTCGGTACTAAACTTGGTCTTTTATGTTTGATTTTTTAGAATAGGTTTACGTTAAAGAGAATAGGTTTGCTCTTGACCAGAATCCAGCCCAGAAACGAAGATATGGTTTAGGATGTAGCAATCTCACTCAGAAGATGCCTATTCACTTGAACTTTAAAGAAATTCGGGTTTTAAGAGCCTGGAAATACAGACGCCACCCCGCGGAAAATTAGCGATGCGCAATGTAAAGGATGAAGAGGAGCGCTCACTACCGATCCGGGAAATCTCAACAAGGAGACATATTTTTGAAACGATAGAATTCCAATTCGCATACGAATTGACAAGATTCGCGTGAGAATCTCATACAAATTTTGTCAATTCGTATGCGAATTGGCATTCTATTGTTTCAAAAATCAGGCCCCAGGTGTAGGTGGTAACCCGCGCGGTGCGTCTGGATGTCCGGTAGAAGAAAAGGGCAGGCGGAATGAACTCTTGCAGTTCACACACTCCGCCAAGTACCTAACATCTAAAAATAGACAAGCAATCTATTATGTAAGTACCTATTTCAACTATCTTTTTTTTAAATCTTTATTTTATAGGACATTCAGAATGTCACTTAGAACTTTGTTTTCTTCTATATTATAGAATCTATACTCAATACTTTATTTACCTTACATTACTTATCTTAATAGAATGTCAGGGTAAAGGAGCACAAATATCATGAATTCATGATTTTCCCCGTCAACAAAAAAAGAGGGGTGTAATAAGTTTGATGTCTGTCTGTATCTGTGTGTCTGTCTGTGGCATCGTAGCTCCTAATCTAAACGAATGAACCTATTTCGATAAGGTTTTGTGTTTGAAAGCTGACAGAATCGAGATGGTTCTTAGCTACATAATTTGATCAAAGTTGGTTCAGCCGTTTAAAAGTTATAAGCATTCGAATGTCAGGAGTGGTACAAAATTTTTAATTTTAGACTTTTAAGTTAGTCTAAAGTCGACAAATGTGCCCTCATCCTTTACCCAACGCGACTGCCCCAAAATAGCGATGTGGCGAGTCAATGATCTCATAACACGCTAGCTGAACACCGCGCCTAGCCGGCCACTGTTAGGATACACATACAGCCATAATTATAGCTAGCTGACACGATTACTCGAGACGGGTTACCTACCTAAAACGATTTTTTTTTTCAAAATGTTGTCTTCCCTAACAAGGGCAAATCAGCTGATTGCAGAAGTTATCTAGGGAATTTTATACTTAATGTTTTTTGAGAATTTTATACCTATAGATTTGTGGGTGCGTGTAAATGAGAAAGCTGTTTTTACGTGACTAAAATCATATTTATTTTTGTAATAATAAAGCGCATTTTACATAATGTGCGCATCAGCACGTGACCTACTTATTTATGCTTAAACATGTACTCCACAGATTTCTTGGGGAAATTTGTTCAGTTTCATCTGAACTCTCACAAACTAAGTATTTTATCATGAATGTTATCATAGTGTTTTACCGAATAATGATGTGTAGGTACTACTTTTACTAAAGCCTGCCGTAAGCTCCACTGCTAAAAACCGTTGGGCCCTCTTCACACACACATGAATAATGCTAGGCACAGTTGCTCACGCCTAAAAACCACTTTATTAGAATCAAAAAGTACTTAAGTAAGTAGTTTAATTATCTAATTTCGCAAAAATCTAATACAAGGAAGGCATAAAACCGAAAAGAGAACAACCCGACAGCTACGTATCGGCCTCGACTACACTAATCTAAAATAAACATGCAGTTCATTGAACCCTGCAGTTCATTGAACCTGTGGTGATCGGTTGAGAATAACACCACCCCATCTCTTTCCGTGGGTGTCGTAAGAGGCGACTAAGGAAACACAAATTAGACCTGCCTCCTAGTAATCCATCCCAGGCAACGACACCTCATTTTTTTCTGAATCTGAGGTGTCGTCCTATGGTCTCATGCGGTGTGGTAGGCTCTGTAAAGGGCCGTCTGGTTCGCGACCACCCTCCTACCGAAGTCCGACGCCAAACAGCTTGCTGTGTTCCGTCGGTGCGTGGGAGTACCAGTGCCTTTATAGGCATTTTCTGGGTTAACTCGCTCCATCGTCGACCTCATCTTTGACCTTATGGTCAAGAGTTAACCCATCTTATAATAATAAAAAAACCCTATCCTCAGTCAGACATTTGGAAATAACTGCCGATGCTACTCTCTTTAACATCGATTCGAATTGATCTCTACCCTAAAAAAGTAAGTAAGTATGGATATGTAGTAGGGACAAACTGTTTGGTTTAACAGTTGGTATCTAGCGCTGTTTCTTAGTAGACAGTTCCTGGATTCGATTTCCCGGTCGGTAAAATGCTGTTATCTTTGTTTGTCCTCTGGTCTAGGCGTTCTGTTCTTTTCTGTGTCCGCATGGACCCACAACACAAATACTTACTTACAAATAGTGTGGGTGGGTCTTCGAGTGTTCAACTCTTCAAAGCAGTATAACAGCTGTTTAATTATGTGTCTCGCTCGCTCGATGGACCTACTGTACATGTAGACTTTAAGTACTCGTATGTGGCCCTTTAAATGTATGGCATTACTGATTTAAAAACTCCTTACAGCATAACTTCTTACTATATAAAGTCAGCCGTGGTTTAAAAATGAGGCCAACCAACTACTCCTTATAAGGTAGGTAGAAATGAATGATGTCACTTCGCCCACTGCCTCTAGTGGGCGACTTCAACATAACATTCATAATAAGCGACCTTGTTGTCTAGAGATAAGGTTTATGTACAGCGATGAGCACAGCAGACTTGGTAGTTTCGCTTTTATTGTAACCAAATAAGGTGGGGTCTATCAAGTCAACATGGATGTGTTTTTGCCTGTACGGCTTTGGCTGTTCTTAGGCATTACTTCATCTGTACGCTTATGTATTCTGTGGTTAGATACGCGTTGTTGTGATTCATATCATCAGTTGATCGCTATAACAACCATAAACATAAACACATCCAATGGTGAATTTAGAGGTGATTTTTTTTACGAAGATTCGACGACTGATATAAAAGAAAATCTCGGCGAATTCAAGCACGATAAATACGCGGCTTTAAAGGCCTCTTATTTATTTGTGCCAGTGGCAGTGGAAACCGCGGGGACTTGGGGCGCAGAGGCCGTGCAGTTTGTCGCCGAGATCGGCAGGCGTTTGCACCAAAAAACTGGCGACCCACGCTCTAGGACGTACCTTGCTCAAAGGATTTCGTTGGCCATACAGCGCGGTAATGTGGCCAGTATCATGGGAACCTTTGAGCGGGGTAAACTTCGGGGGGGCTTTTTTGACTAGGGTTTTAATTTTGTATATATTTTTAGGTTTTTTTTCGGGGCTGACGAAGCATGTTGCTGATTAATTTTGTCTTAGTTTTTTTAGTTATGACGAAGCCTGTTACGGATACGTTTTCGTTTATTTATTTTTTTCCATTAAATACGTTTTTAGAGAAAATATTAAGTCCATGCGACTGATTCACACATCCTGATCGCAAAACTGATTAAGTCACCCAATAAACAACGCATAAAAAATATGGGTTGGTTTGTTTAAGTTTTCCTGGAAGAATGGCCACCACGATTAGTTGCGGAATATGCCAAAAGCGCAAAATCAGGAACGAAAAAAACCATTCAGATCTTGTTATTATTATTTTTTATTTTAGGATGGCTTAACTCTTGACCATAAAGGTCAAAGATGAGGTCGACGATGGAGCGAGTTAACCCAGAAAATGCCTATAAAGGCACTGGTACTCCCTCGCACCGACGGAACACAGCAAGCTGTTTGGCGTCGGACTTCGGTAGGAGGGTGGTCGCGAACCAGACGGCCCTTTACAGAGCCTACCACACCGCATGAGACCATAGGACGACACCTCAGATTCAGAAAAAAATGAAGTGTCGTTGCCTGGGATGGATTACTAGGAGGCAGGTCTCATTTGTGTTTCCTTAGTCACCTCTTACGACACCCACGGAAAAGCGCAAAATGACAAAAAAAATGCCACAATCCCCAGTTAAATCAAAGGAATCCTTACCGTTTTGCCATGTCAGTCTGTCCGGGATTTCACTTAAACAATTTTGGCGGTTTTCCCGCGCGTTTTTATTTTTGCGCTTTTGGCATTCTATTGCCTAAGTGAAGACTGCCTCATCATCATCGGATACCTACTGCAGTGTAAAAAAGCGCAAAAATGACAAGTCTAAAACTTTCAAAGCGCAAAATGACAAAAATCTATTTAATGTGTATATGTTACCGTAATTGTATGTATAATTTAACTTATAATTTCTCGGTACTTCAAAGTCTTCAAACTACTCTTATTTTTTTCACATTGCCTTTTTTATAATGTTAATGCTACCGTGTCCATAATTCTAGCAGCACCACCATCATCGATTTTGAAATGGATTATTGCATCTAATAGTCATGCGTTTTTTATTTTGTGAGAAAACGCAGACAGAACAACTTCCCCAAGGAACATAGGTCAAAATACGAAAAAAAATTTTCATCTCCCATACTGCTTATGAAGTTTGTATGGGAACTCAATTTTTTTTTTCTTATTTTGACCAAAGTTGTTCAGTTTCATGGTAACCACCCGAGGTTGAAAGAGAGATATCTAAAGCCCCGTATCTAAAGTTTTTATTATTAACTAGTATTTCGTCTGAGACTTCGTTCTCGTGGGATTCTTTTTTTTCTTGTGAATTTGTCCAATATTTTTAATAGTTATTCTGCTATTCGGGATGTAAACAAATACAACAAATCAAAAAAACCAAGAAAATCGGTCTAGCCCTTCTCGAGTTGTAAGTGTTCGAACAAACCCGATTTTGTTTTATATATCAGGACTATTTTATTTAAACTTTGTTATATGTATTGTTTGAGTGCAGTGCCCTAACAGGGTTTCATGTTGGAACTACTTTTAGACTGTAAGAACTATTGTAACACATGAAAGCATGAAATAAATAAATAAAGGCCCTGTGACTAATCCTAATTATAAGATATCGTGGGAGATTTTATTTTCTCTCGTTTTGCGCTTTGGACGTTGTTATTTTATCAATGCGCATTTTTTTTTGTTTAAGTCGCTGGTATTAATTTGTTAATGTTGAAATTGTTCCAAGACTATTTGAATTACTAGATTATTAGAATTTATATGCAGGCGGCCCTTAATACATTCGTATAAATTTTATTTTTCACTAGGCAAATTGTGTAATATCACGGGAATTTTTTTTTATTCTCTCATTTTGCGCTTTGAACATTTTGTACGTTATTTAAGTAGCTGGTCTAAAATATATATTTAATTTGTTAATGGACCCGTGCACATACTTGTTTAATAACTAGGTTTTTAAATATCTAGAATTTTATAGAATAAGGCCTTTAGAATAGGTAAGTTCTCGACTTAGAGAAAATCTAGGAAATTTAAATTTATAATCAAACAACAGAAATTCACATAATTTGTTTTTTATTCCACAACGGAATGTAACAGGTTACAAGAGCGTAGGACAGACAATAAAATAAATTAATATTCCTCAGCACCCTCGCCCTCTCCCTCGGCGGAGTCCATGCCGACCTCTTCGTAGTCCTTCTCGAGAGCCGCCAAGTCCTCGCGGGCCTCGGAGAACTCACCCTCCTCCATACCTTCACCCACGTACCAGTGGACGAAGGCACGCTTGGCGTACATCAGGTCGAACTTGTGGTCAAGACGAGCCCACGCCTCAGCGATGGCGGTAGTGTTAGACAACATGCACACGGCACGCTGCACCTTAGCCAAGTCACCACCGGGCACAACGGTAGGAGGCTGGTAGTTAATGCCCACCTTGAAACCAGTAGGACACCAGTCCACGAATTGGATAGTACGCTTGGTCTTGATAGTCGCAATAGCGGCGTTGACATCCTTAGGAACGACATCACCTCTGTACAACATGCAACAAGCCATGTACTTTCCGTGGCGAGGGTCGCATTTGACCATCTGGTTGGCTGGCTCGAAGCAAGCGTTCGTGATCTCGGCGACCGACAGTTGTTCGTGGTAAGCCTTCTCGGCAGAGATGACCGGCGCGTACGTCACCAGAGGGAAGTGGATACGCGGGTAGGGCACCAAGTTGGTCTGGAACTCGGTAAGGTCGACGTTGAGGGCGCCGTCGAATCGCAGAGACGCCGTGATGGAGGAGACGATCTGGCCAATCAGACGGTTCAAGTTTGTGTAGGTCGGGCGTTCGATGTCCAAGTTACGGCGGCAGATATCATAAATGGCTTCATTGTCTACCATGAAGGCACAGTCGGAGTGCTCAAGAGTCGTGTGGGTGGTCAGGATGGAGTTGTATGGTTCGACAACAGCGGTGGAGACCTGAGGGGCAGGGTAGATCGCAAACTCCAGCTTGGACTTCTTTCCGTAGTCTACTGAGAGACGTTCCATGAGGAGGGAAGTGAAACCGGATCCAGTGCCACCACCGAAGGAGTGGAAGATGAGGAAGCCCTGGAGGCCTGTGCACTGGTCAGCCAACTTGCGGATGCGGTCGAGAACCAGGTCTACGATTTCCTTGCCGATGGTGTAGTGACCACGGGCATAGTTGTTGGCCGCGTCTTCCTTTCCAGTGATAAGTTGTTCTGGATGAAATAACTGTCTGTATGTGCCGGTGCGCACTTCATCTGTTGACAAAAAATTTTTTTTAGTTAGAATTGAATACTAATGCTAACTGGTTAGTGAAAACTTTATTTTTTCCAAATTTTTTAGGGATTAGTGACAAGTTTCCATTGCCGTACATACCCACTACTGTAGGCTCTAAGTCCACGAACACGGCACGAGGAACGTGTTTCCCCGCTCCGGTTTCACTGAAGAAGGTGTTGAAGGAGTCATCTCCGCCTCCGATGGTTTTGTCTGTGGGCATCTGGCCATCAGGCTGGATGCCATGCTCCAGGCAGTACAGCTCCCAGCAGGCATTGCCGATCTGGACTCCAGCTTGGCCAACATGTACAGAGATGCACTCACGCTGTTGAAGAAAATATTTTATTAGAATTTTTTGTCATATCCGTTCGTTTGATTAACAATGAGAAATACCTATGTAAAAACCCTACAGAAAATATTGACTTATTTAAATTTTTACTCAGAGCTCAGACTGGGAATTGAACCCATAACAGTTTTTTATCGTTATCAAAATTTATCTTTAATTTTACAGAATTTAAGTTTTTTTATGGCTGTGCCTTTAGCAACACTAACCGGTCAGGATCCAAAAAACCATTAACCTAATGGTTGTAAAAAGTCTGCAAGTTTATTTTACTAATATGTGAAAGAATTGTGTTGAGCAGACTGAATAAGTTTCGAAAGGTAGAAAGTTAAGACGGCCATTCATGGTAAGTCGTGTACTTTTACTCAAGCATGGTGAAAGTTCAAGATTGACCTAAAATAATGAGGTCATTGTATGTAACTACTGATTGAATCAATAAATCCAAAAGCTTGTCGTCAAGGACTTGTATTATGAATAAATTTTCTGTAAGTCGAAAACAGATGAGATCACCGAACCTATCGAGCCTTGTATGAGGTCAAGCTTGTGACACGTCATCGGCGCTTCACAAATGGCTAAAATACGCAGATTTAAAAGTCGGAAACCACTCTAGAACATTCTGAACTTGGTTTTAGAGAGTAGAGAAGGTATAAAATATGGAAATTCTTTGATAATACGCTGAATATCGACCTAACAGGGCGTGGCAACCGGCACGGCTTCCTTGAAAATGTTTCGCCTAAAACAATTTCTACTTGTCGCAGAAACAAAGTAACATCGCAAATTATTAAAAGAACATCTAAATAAAGAACAAAGAAGAGAAATAATCGAAGATCGAAATTATTAAGCTAATATGAAACAAATTTAGAATGCCGTTAGTCGGAATGAAAATGTAACGGACTTCATGCTTGTTCAACACGGCCGCATTATATGCCGACAAAATGGTGGCATGACCACCCGGTACTTTAACCCTAGAATTCCAAGAGAAAATAACACTTTTGAATACAAAATTCCTAATAATTAAGATCAAAGATGTACTCACCATTTTGTATTGAGTTTTGTTGAACTTAGCGTACAAATAAATTAATTAAATATGTCAGTCGTGTATCAGCGTAACCAGTTAAGGGGCTCGCCGAACGAATAGTACGCGAAAAAGTCCGTTAGGAAAGCTTATATAGGGTCGGCGTCACGGGGGAACGACGCCTCGAATCCTGAACGCTGATTGGTCTGTTAAACTGCCGCATGGGCGGACTAGCCAATAAGGTCAAAGCTGCATTATATCACCATTGCGGGATATGTGGGTTGGTGATTCATTCAATTTTAGGGACGTAAAGTTATCGATAACATTAACGACGTAAAAGTTAAAATTAACGAGGAAACTTCTACAGTACAATACAATACTCTTTATTGAACACAAAAAACATAACATTAAAACTAAAACGAATGTTCATCATGTAGTGTTCAATGCGGTGGCCTTCTATGCCTTGCAGTATCTTTTTCTTTACGTTTTTTCGATGATTCAAAAGGATTTTATTTAGGAAGGCCAAAACAACTTGTACGAGCTACGACATTTTCTATATATTGTCAAAATCGAATGACATTACATTGACAGGTGACATGACAGATTAAGATGCGGTCAGAATATACAGAGGATTTTTGGCGGGAACTCGGCGTGAGGGGTTGTTGTGCCGATTGAATTTTTGTTTATTACATTAAAGAGTGGTTTAATGTGTAATAGTGATAGTGTATTGTGCAGTAAACTAACTTTAAACAGTGTGGTGATAAAGGAATTCAAGTGATACAGTGTATCTGCTCCGTTTGGTTCCGACAAAGATCCCGCGGCAGTGCTTCTTGCCGCCATAGTTTTTCGTAAAAACACTATCGGTTTACGAAGGACCTGAGAAGCCTACTTCATGTTTTATTGACCTGACCTGAGAATACTTCATTTGTTATTGTTGCTTTTAAGCTGATGGTCTCGTTACCAATGCTTTGTCAAAAAAAAAAAAACAGAATATACAACACAGTAGTCACAACCATAAAGCTGTCGAAAAAGGGAAATCTTATCGATAGTCTCAGAAATCAAAATTTTCTGAAGACCAGTAACAATAATCTCTAATAAATAAACAAAAATGTTTAAAAAACCGGCCAAGAGCCACCCGCATTGTAGGGTTCCGTAGCAGCATGGTTCAAATATATTCTTATTAATCCCGACAGTGTTTGGCACTTGTTCGACTATTACTCGCAAACTTGAAGGACCAACTTATGTGTGATAGTTTTCCTTTAAATTTCTTGTATATTTTACCAACGTGAATTTTTTCACATTTTTAGAAACAACCGTTAAGCCGGTATAGGGGGGGGACACTTGTGTTTGACAAAAATTTTCACTTTAAAAATTTATATTTCGCAAACGGAGTGCTGAATTGAAAAACGTTCTTAGTAAACCCCTTCTATCTTTTAAAATGCTATCCTATGACACCCCACTCAATGATATTGGCGAGAAAAAAAATTCATCGCCCTTTAACGTCTATGGGAGACACCCGAAAAAATTTTTTTTCCAAGATTTTACTCTACAGTTCTGCCGGCGTGATTCATATGTATAATAATGCTTAGTTTAAGCTCTGTAATACCAAGGGTTTCTTAGGAAACCTGCGGACAGACGGACAGACGGACATGGCGAAACAATAAGGGTTCGTAGATTACTACGGAACCCTAAAAAGGATCACCATTGCCACCATATGTCTTATGGTTACTTTAAGAGAAACGGAAACAAAACCATATGAATAGGGATGTTGACTAATTTTTTAAATTATTTATCTTAACCCTCGGCATACCATGTGAAAATTTGTAACATGCCATACAAGGTGGGTGTGACATACCCTAACAAAATGGTCGCTGTAATCAGATAGGAATAGGTGTACTGAATTGTTATTGCATATTTTTGAAATTGAACATAACCTGAGTTGCACTATATTAAAAAAAAATGAAATAGATTAAATGGTTTATTGAAAAAAGGTAGCGAAAATGCCATCTTCTGACTACTGATTTAGACTTGAAATTACCCTAAGAATTGATAATTACCAATGTTTGTAATGAGGGATTTTCTTTTTATTTTTTTTTATTTTTCCCAGGCGCCGGATAGATGGCACTAAACTAGGTACAAGGAAGGAACGGAACGTTACATTATTTTGTGATTATTTCCCTTGAACGTAATTTTAGATCATAAAACGAAACGTTATTGTCATAATACCAAGTTAGACGATTTTGCCAAGTCATCTTCAACTCAGAGGGTGCTGGGGCGACCAAAAAAGTAATTCCGATTAGGCTATCTTAGAAAAAAAAGGCGTATAGGCTAAATGTATAAATTCTTTTCAAACTTTTTTAAAATATATTGCCTGCTCTTAACTATGAGAACAAATTGACTATGATTAAGTTAAATTAAGTATCAGAAAAAGTAGATTTTATTACAATTTATTTTTAAAACTTTTATTTACCTACATAGGTTGTGTTTGTTCAACTGTGTTTATTCGGGTTAAATCTTGCGGCTGAATTTTAAAACTTTATTTATCCTCAACCGAATCAGCTGAGAGATACATAAGTAAATCAGATCACAATGAAATATTCATTGAGCTGATCTGATGATGGAGCCGGAAGTTGGTCGACGGAACTCGTAATCTACACTTATATTATAAAGAGGAAAGATTTGTACCTATTTTTGTATGTTTGTAATGAATAGGCTCAAAAAGTACTGGACCGATTTCAAAAATTCTTTCACCATTAGGATACTACATTATCCCTGAGTAACATAGGCTACATAATTTTCATGAATTCCCACGGGAACGAAGTCCCGAGCGGGATGCTAGTAAAATAATATAACTCCATCGAATTTAAGCCGGTTGATTTGTCGTGATAAGTTCGAGTTGGACCCAAAGAGACTTGGCAACACTTATGACACGCCTTTTGGCTTTGGCACCTAGTAACGGAGTCAGTTCAGCGCCATCTAGAGAGCTCTGGGGAAATACTTTTTTTTTTAATACCAAAAAAAGAAAACCTCTAAACTAAACTGACTAAATTTAAAAAAAAATGAACAACAATGTTACATCTTTAAATTTTTACTTCAATCTCGAGGTAGGAATTCTTTAGTTCGCCATAATTGCATTTTGTATATGCTCAAATAACAACAACTCTAAACAAAAACGCATCTAGAGCCCTAAAAAACGCACGCACCACTAAACTAATGGTACTTGCCAGTGTAAGAACGTCGCAACTCCAGCTACTGAGAGCTTCAGATTCCGCGCACGAAAATTTTTGAAAATATATCGATTTTTCGCCGCCTGGGGTTTATTACACCCCACCTGGTATGCGGAGGGTTAAAAAGGAACTGAATCCAAAACCCAAAACCGAAACAATTTTTGAAAACTATTGAGAAATAAGAAAGTTACAAGCTATTAAATTTCAATAGAAGGGGGAACTGTCAAACCGCCATTTGTTTACGTAGGTAAAAACGAGATAGCTAGCTCTCCCCACAAAACGAGATAGCTGGTCCTTACGTTAATATGAATGCCAATAACTTATTCATTTATGAACCAATTTAAATGCTATTTTCGGATATTAATATATTTATAGCATTATCTTTTGTTTCACATGCAATAATTCATAAAATCAAACACTGTCAAAATCCCTATTAAATGGAAAATGCTCTGCAAGTAAAGAAAGATTATTTTATTTATCATAACGTGGCGGGAGGCCGCCAGTAAGTGCAAATTTTATGAAACTCCGAAATTACCTAAACTGGAAGTAACTTTGATCGGCTTGTCGAAAAAGGGGCTGCCCACTGGACCGATCGGGACACTTAGAAAATTTAAAAATAATATTTTTGTATGGCTGCCCCTTTTGCGAAACCCTAACCGTAACTTTTAGGGCGATTCGCTATATCGATAAGCAAAAAATATTTTCACTGTAGACATTATTAAAAGAAATGGTTGTTTTGGAAACGCCCAATTACCATCATTTTTAAGTAAGAAGTTCTTAATGTCTCTCAGAAACAGTGTAATGTTTCGTTCTTGTCATTTGAAAATCAACTTAGGTACACACCTACTTATTCGAAATACGAAAGCCGAACCATAATAAGAAAATAAAAGAAATTGATGTCGATAACTTGTGTCTGATACAACACTAAAAAGTTCGTTACTTTTTTTTCATATTCTCACCCACACGCACGCACAACTATTTTATCGCACCATAAGTAAGACATTTTTCAAGTTTAGATGATTAAATCTCATAAATATTAAACCAAAATATAGTAATACGCATATTACTATGTTAATTAATTATTAGATTTAAAAAAGCTATTGTTTTTAGAATGATAGTATAAATTGCCGCTACTTCACACACACACATGCATAAATAGTGTCAGCTTGTCAGTCGGTTTCATGACCATTTATGGAAAATGATCAGTGATGCTAAAACTTTTGATTTATTTATTTCCGGTTTTACACAATATAGATACAGAAAGAAACATACAAACAGGGAGACGACACAACAGGCACTGCTTATTTCTCTGCATGAAATTTCTTACAGCAGACCTTACCAAGAGAGATTGGACGAAATGAAGCGAGTAAGACGTGCACAATATCACGAAATCACGATTAAACAAAACAAAACAGAAAATTAATCTTAATCAAAACAACTTAAAATACTTTATAAAAAATATCCATACATACATAGATGATGCTTTTTATCTTACATTTTAAATTATTTCTAATAAATTACTTTTATTTTTTTTGTGAAAATCTAGAATGTGAACAAACCCACCAAACTTAATAATAATACTTTCTCCAAGGTACATAGGTCGAAGAGTAAAAAACCCTTCAACTCTCTGTAGAACTGGTCCGATGTCCGATCAGCTGATTTGCCTTTGCATTGCATATGAAGTTGAAAAAAAAATGTGGAGCATTGTTAATAGGGATGTTGACAAATTTTTTTTATTGTTTATCTTAAAAAGGAACTGAATAAAAAACCCAAAACCGAAATAATTTTGGAAAACTATTGAGAAATAAAAAAGTTACAAGCTATTAAATTTCAATAGAGGGGGAAACTGTCAAACAACGAAAAAGAGATGCACTTACAGACACGTGACGTCACCGCCATTTGTTTGCGTAGGTTAAAACGAGATAGCTAGCTCTCCCCACAAAACGAGATAGCTAGTCCTTACGTTAATATAAATGCTAATAACTTGTTCATTTATAAACTAATTTTAATGCTGTTTTCGGATATTAATATATTTCTAGCATTATTTTTTGTTTCACATACAATAATTCACAAAATTAAACTCTATCAACATCCCTATTGGTTCCTTGGAGAAAGTTATTCAGTTTCATGAAAAAAATCACCCCTAAAGGAACCTATTAGAAATGCTCAACATTTTTTAACTAAATTAGGGCCTAGTTTGCTTACTAAGTTAACTTAAGAACTTACTTCTTTCTAAAAATAAAATAAATACCTACCGCTCGCACCCCATCACTACTACAAGTACAGACGACCGACAAATCATTACAATACAATATACTTTATTGCACTCCAACACAAATAAGTTAACTACAGTTACATTTTTATACAAAACAGTTATGTCAGGGTACAAAAGGCGGCCCCATTGCTAAGAATTAAGAAGCAATATCAACTACAACATAACACTTCTTTTTTTTCTCAATCAATCCTATCTCGCTACATCAATTGAAATGGATCCTTCAAAGCTTTAATTAAACTGCTGATAGTGGTGAGTTCATTATCGCTAACATAAGTACCTAGGTACCTTTGTTGTTTGTGCGTTTGTTGTTGTGTTTATGCTGTTTATTTGTCTTAAAGAGTTTTTATTACTTAAAAATCTTCTACGGGTACAAACGCGTGCCTGGCGTTAATCTGAATGATACTAACGATGAACAAGTTAATGATTAAAATATGGAACTAGCGTGTGTTTCCTTTTTATTGTTTTTATATAATTTTTTTGATGAATTTGACGAAAACTTTGAGATCGACTTGGAGTGAATGGGAGGTTTTCTTTTTGGGTATTAAAAAAAAAAAGTATTTCCCCAGAGCTCTCTAGATGGCGCTGAAATGACTCCGTTACTAGGTGCCAAAGCCAAAAGGCTTGGAGAAAAGCATTGCATCAAATATTCTGAGTTTGTTTTGGCTTTCCAATCATCCTAGTTTTCTCGCGCTTTGTTATAATTCAGTTTTGTTTTTTCGTTGTTTTCGTAAAATCGTCTAAATACGTATGGTAGACGAGATATTGATGTGATATGACTATAACGTTTCGTTTTATGATCTCAAAATTACGTTCAAGTGAATTAATCAAAAATAATTTAACGTTCCGTTCCTTGCAGTAACGTACATAGTTTAGCGCCATCTATCCAGCGACTGGGGAAAAATTTAAAAAAAATAAAAAGAAAATCCCTCATTCAATTGTTCTATATCACTAGCGCCACCTCTACAGCCGTGAGTAAACCACGACATTACTCAGTAAACTAAAACTACATTTTACTTTACATCAAACGTCAAGAAAGCAGCTTCGTGAAGCGAGTCGACACGTACGCCATCTAGCGTAGATTCGAGAAATGAGCTACAATGGGCTTAATATATTTTGTTTCATCATTGCAATAAATAACTATGTAGAGACTAGATTACTCAAAAGTGTATCATTTTGATCAAAAATAATAATCGCTTACTTTTCTTTAACATCCATTTAATTCATACAATCAATTCATAGAAAAGAAAATACGCAACCAGTTCTCTCGCACTATACGATGTCAGCGAAATATGAAAGAGATAACCATAGTTTGAAAGTTTACTGTGCGAAATGTGATATTTCCGTTCTGTTTTGCCGCGCTTGTGTTTCAATCAAGTTTGGCGCCAAATCATTCCGCGCGCGAACGTGTTTGAAACACCCGTGCTAAAACGATCGACGATTTATCGAAAGAAAAATCGCAAATTACTTAGATAATTTTTATTTATTATGAAATAAAAAGTTTCAAGTGTGACTTTGTGATCAGTGTGGTGTGATTGATTACCGATTTATTCGTCAGGATCATTTTTAAAGCGGTGCGTAATGTTTTTGCATATTTTATGTTTACTTTTACGATCGATTTTGTGTTGTAAAAATGAAATGCGAATGTCAATAAAATGTTTTTATCATCTCGAAGTTGTTATGTGCCTTTTAAGGATGTTAGTCCATCCGTTACTTATCTGAGTTAAGACGAATATGGCATGCTTGCCGTGCCTAGATGTCTAGGCCCTATCTACCTACCTAGCTAGATTCCAGTCTTTGAATAAGGTTCTAGCCTAAGTACCTAGGTAGGTAAGTAATAGCTTTACAACGAATTCGAAAGTAGGGTGTCGTAAGGGGACAAGTTGTCTTCAAAGACAACCTTCTCTAGGTGGTAGGTAGAGATACTTACTTAAGAAGTACCAATCTTGGTAGGTACCTAGCTAGTTACTTCTTATCTGTCGATTAGACTTTCTATTTATAGTGTTTCAGTTGATGGACTCGTCGGCTCTCCTTGGTATCTATTTACCTAGGAACCGTCTTAATTTTCTATATCCTGGGGTGGCTTGGAAATCTTAGAATGTACCTAATATTTACTACGTATAAGTACCTATAGTGAAGATAGATTTTATCAGTCTTTCACTCACAGTACCTACACTCAAATCCCTGCACCTCACTGCCTCTTTACAGTATGCCTGGGAGGAGTTAGCAGTTATAATTTAACTAGTCCAGGATACCTATTTGGGTGACTTTAAAAAAAAGTTAACAATAGGATAAGGTAAATCAACCCAAGCCAATAAACTACCTAACCTACCTATCATTGAGAAAAGTTATTCAGTTTCATAAGGAGAATCATTTCCTAAGTTTCTCTAAGTAATTAGTATTTTTTTTATAAACAATTGACGTCATCAGTTCAACTGATCCCACATATTTATTCCTCATCCATCGACCATACAATATTTTATGGCCCATAAAGTTCCTTCAATAAAAAAATCAAATTAAATGATTGCTCAATCGCCTACAGCACACCTTAAAAGTTACCACCCACATGCAACGGGCAGCTGTTGACAAAATGTGGGCAGAATTACGATTTTGAGGTCGTTTTCGCCTTCGAAACATTACCAACACATTATCTATGTATCAACATATGTATTATAGGCCCGCAAAAAAAAGCCTTCAATTCATTAGACTAGAGACAGTTGGTTTTGAATGGATATTATCTCCACGCCGATGAAGTCGCGGGCGGCTTTCTTTTAAACTTAAAAAAATAAGTGAAACGGGACGCAATAGAACTAAGTATGGTCAATACGGGGTTGATGTTGATACAATATAAAACAGTCTAACCTACAGTATGGCTGTGAGGTTTCGATGTTGACACTGAAGGAAGAAAACAGACTTCTAGCTAGAGGCTGAAAGGAATTAAATGCTCGGGGTTGGAATCTTGCACGGCACTTGAAGAGTACGGAAAAATGCAGAAATCCAGTATCTAGTGGCAGACCCGAATGTCCGAACATGACGGGAGAAACCAAAGCCCACAGACTTCGCTGGCTCTGCCACGTGGAGAGAACGGGAGAAGATCGAAGTGTTAAGAGGGTTAATCAAGGTCAGCTGATATACCGCCGTCTGGTCTGGCGCCCGAGGTTTTTATGGCCCGGCATGGTGGAGGCGGATTGAACGAGCTCCATGCCAGCGACTGGCGGGAGAGCATTAAACCGGGACAAGTGACGGGTTCTCATATCAGAGGCTAAGACTTTGGCCGTGTGATGATCGATTGAGAATAACGGCATTTCATCTCTTTCTGGGTGTATAAGAGGCGACTAAAGAAGCCTAGGATAGATTAATAAGACGTGCCTCTTATTAATCTATCCTAGGCAACGATACTTCAATTGCCTGCCTGATTTATGAACTGCTGAAGTCCAACACCAAATAGCTTGTTCCGCCGGTACGTGGCAGTACCAGTGCATTTCCTGGGTTAACTCGCTCCAAAGTCGACCTCATCTATGACCTTGGTCAAGATTGAGGTCAAGAGTTAACCCATCTCATGATAAAAACAAAAAACTCACTTTGGGTTGTTGAGCCAGTGGATTAAGTAAGTAACGAGGTTCATAGAAACAATTTGTCACAACCAAACAAAACAAGCTGTCGCAACAACAATGATTCAAAGATGATTCAATGAAACGTTGCAGAATTCCAGGATTTAACTTAAATAACTAAATGAAACCTTGTTCTCAATGCCTGATCTGACTTATTCATGGCTATTTCGGTGTGTGATATTGAGAACGTTTTAAGAAAACAAACTGAAACCGCAAGGCTACATGCGTCAGCGAATCTTGCTGCGGATTTATTGAATTAGTGCAATTGTAAACAAGTTTCGTCTCGTTGTTTTTAGAAACTTAGTCACTAGGTAAACGAGTACCTACTATACGATAAGAGCTTTCGACGAGTGGTAGTGCTGAGTAATGGTTTTAATACGGTTCTGAGAAAAGCTCAGTAGTATTCTATTAATATGCAGCTGCTGTGACCGATCATTTTATTGGCAGAAAATCTCTGCGAGTCTTCACGGAAGACCAGCGTTGTGATCACAAGATTGCTGACAGAGACGTCAATAATTAAAGCAGCAGAATTAATTTTCCATTTCATACAAAGAAATAGCAGTATAGCATATTCAATAGTTTACTTGGTGTCTAAAGATAAAAGATTATCTTGAGATTAATCTTCGACGGATCTTGACATAATGTACTTAGTTCTTAGTTTTGTAGCACTTTTGGTTCAAACAAATTAATTTAGGATAAAACTGATACTTATATACTTACTTACTTCGCTGGCTCAACGACCCAAAGTGAATCTTGGCCTCCAACATTAAAACTGATACCAAAATAATATTTTTTTAGTACTTAAAATGCATGATGTGGTTTATTTTTAAGATAGCTTGTGAGTGTATTTTCTGTAAGGGTTCCTAAATTTAAAAATCCTTTCGAATGACATTAGCGGACTTCAAAACTGTTTCATAACTCAATATTTACTCAATGACTAATATCACTCACGAAGTCTGTAAATTATTCGATAGAACCAAAAAACAATACGTTTCGAGAGTGTGAGTAAACACAGGAGGATGACATCATTTGGCGCTAATATTAAAACTTGGCGACCATCCACGACGGGCGTCGAATCGACATGGATCATACGAAATGGTGTATGAGAGTTAAGGATCCAAGATTAAAATTGTAAAAAATAGCTTGGGTGAATGACTTTTGAATTCGATAGAAGCATTAGAAGGGTCAGTTATAGAGGAGAGTTTCTTTCGAGACTTGAACTCAAAAACGCGCTCACCTAGGTCTCCCCAACTTCAGGTAGATAGATATAGTTTTTTATCAATACAAATCAACGACGTAAATCATCAGTTTTGTCCTATAACTAAATAGAGTTTTTCGCTAACGCATTAAAGCTGCGATCGAAATAATGTTCTTTAAACTAGGTGTACACTCGAAGCTAAAGGGCCAAGTTCCATTTGAATCTTATCACCTGGATACTTAATTGAGGGAACAGACTATACCTGCTCAACCCCCTAGCAAAGAATCCCTAATATTCCATAGTAAAGCAATGTCCCTTGGGCTCTGATTCTGTAACTTCAGTTGTGTGTCGATGGAATGGCACTATTTAATTGTCATATACTCGTATTTGCTAACAGCCACCCACCGCCAACCGAACGCAAAGTTGCAAACTACCTAGCAAATGAAAATTTAGTTGGCGGTGGCGCCACCAGCCAAAGCAGCCGTCATTAAATGTATGAAAGGATAGTTCTCAATTTCGCCACCTGAACGGATAAAATGGTAACCATTCCATCGACACACTATATCCTCCTAGAAGTAGATACGCAAGGCAGGGATCCCGGTTACGCAGGATCTGGAGACGTATTTTTGAATTGACAAGCATCGCATGAGAATCGCATACAAATCTTGTCAATTCGTATGCGAATTGGAATTCTATTATTTCAAAAATACGTCTCCTGTGCCTGTTGTAGTTGTACGCCTGTTGTACTTACTTGTTATTGTTACTCAAAAGGTTCACTTCCAAAGACCGCGAGGATAGATAGGTAATCTTAATCCACATCTTTTCCTCAACATTTTGCAAATAAACACTTCAACTTGAGGTCATCCTTTAATACCAAAAGGATATATTTACTTGGAATATTTAATGAAGCGGCAGACATATGAATGGCTGCGAAAACCATGTCAAGGTCGACCACCAGACAATTGAAACAAGTGACAAACTGGATACACCTACCGGAAAGCAATGACATTTTCTACTGAACTTTACAAGGAATATTTATAAACTCGGTAAACGAGACTCTATAAACTTATAGTAACACTAGCTTTCCGATCGCGGCTCCGCCCGCGTGGACTACAGGTTATATCGCGCCCAACTGTGGGATAAAATGTAGCCTATGTCCTTTCCTAGGCTCTAATCTATCTCTGTACCCAGCAAAATCGGTTCAGTAGTTTAGACGTGAAAGACGGACAGACAGACAGACAGAGTTACTTTCGCATTTTTAATATTAATATAGTATATATAGTATAAAGTAAGCATGACATGCATAATTTATAAGCTAATGCTATTTCGATCATGGATTTATATTATGATTTAGATTGGATAGGGAGGCCCTGACACTGACAGTAGACCACATAACTGGTAAAACTGCAATAAGAGATGAGATGAGATGTCTGTGAGATGTCTAAGCATGCTCATTAATAATTCACAGGCCAAACTATAGTCACAAATAACTTAGACGTATCATCAACAAGGAAATATGTTAGGCGTCTGAAACCTCAAAAGAGCACAGAGCATGAGCAGATGTTTGTAAAGTTATTAGCACCTTACAAGTTCGTTGCACAACCTCATACCGATGTACTTGAGTCATGAAGTTTTGAAAGAGTTTCCGATTTGTTATTCATCTATCGCAAACTCGTACTTAAATTAATTTAATGTCTGGAGACATCTCCAAGAACTAAAATAAATATATTTTTTGTGGAAGGCATTATCCTTCTAGTTTCCTTCTTCTTTCGTAAAGATATCGAATATCTGAATTTCGTCTTAAAGATTTTCTGTTCTCTGGCCGGCAATTGGAGATCATTTGCTAATTGAGGTTGTAGCTGTCATTAATTATATAAAGTTTCGTTAGTTCTCAATTTCGTAATCTGAACGGATAAAATGGTTATAGTTATTTCACTGTGACTAAAACGCCGACTCATTTAGGCCTACTACAAAATGACAATTAAGGGCGTTTGAATATTTTAAAATCTACTCTGTGGTCTGTAGACATAAAATAAGCTAGAGAGATCATATTAAAAGTGTGCTCCGCGGTGCCATAGAGCCCTATGGCGAGGCTTTTATTCAGGCTCTGCAGAAATTACATTCTGTCAGCGAGTACTAAGTTCGATAGTTCTGAAATGTATGGGGTTGATATGGACGGACCACGTGACTTTTCTATTGTGTATATCAATGTGTGGGAAATTGTAACTTTCGATTTGCTTAATCGCTAAAAGAATACGACATTGTCTAGAAGTAAAAGAGTAGAAGCAGAATGCGTACTAGGTGACTGAAAAATCTGCCTATTTAGCTCGAATCGGCGAATTTTCAACAGGCGTTACTTAACATTTTAGTCTAGTTGTAGTGTGCGCTGTCTCGGCCGGTTTGGGGCCTGATTTTTTAAAACAATAGAATTCCAATTCGCATACGAATTGACAAAATTTGTATGAGATTCTCATGCGAATTATAATTGGAATTATATCGTTTCAAAAATATAGGCCTTGATTATTTGACGAGTGTTAGTGGCACTGCCTCTTGAGCGACGGGTCATATGTTTGATTCCCAGTAAAGGCAAATATCTCGTGACGTCTTTGTGTATGTTCCGACGGCCTTTGAATATGTATCGTCTATTATTTTTATTTCAATTCAACCTGTTTTTGATTACTTTTAAGTGCTCTGCAGGCCGAGTACGATAGTGACAGCGCCGCGACAACACCGCGGTCCTATGTCAAAATGTAAACATTGACAACGCCATAGGGCCAGCAAGCCTTTGCGCAGGACCCTCGCGCAATCAAATTTAAGTTTCAGCGTGAGCCGAGTGTGAGTTCGTCGTTATCGTGCTAGAGCTGCTGCATCAGCTATAGTTTTAGTTTAAAACAATGGCGCACTGACATTTCCTCGCCGTTTCCATTACAGTTAACTCCAGCCCCGATGACGAGGCGGCAACAGTAACAGAGAGTATTACTACAAGTTATTTTTACCTGTCGTGGGCCGTGCCAACTGGGGCTGCCTGTCAGGAAATTACATCACAGACTGTCTACAGACTGATCTACCTACCTTATTTTCCCTATGAGATCCCATTGCTGGGGGAAGGCCTCACTCCCGTCCTTATTCCCACGCACGGTCTCGTGTAAGTTCCGACTAATCCTACTGCTAATGAAAGGATTTTGATGAAACTTTGCAGTAGTATATCTCTTATCAGCCCATATATACAAGAGAGTCCATCTATACATTCCTTCAAAAATAGAGTCAAAGAATACTACCTGTCCCAAATGTAATGGGCAAATTATATATTATGTATGTATGATTTATTATATTCGTTTATATGTATTATATACGTTAGTACTCGTATATATATTATTTTTATTTCATTATATTTAAGTATTAATCTTGTATTAATAATATAAGCCCTTCTCTTATTTGGTATTTTCTTACGTTGTGCGCAATTCTCTCTTCCCGTCTCGTACACTATTTCTCACCGATTAGGTTGGCTGGAAGAGATCTCTTCTAGAGATAAGCTCGCCTTTGTACACTATTTTTTATGTAAAATTTTTCCTACTGTGTTTGCGCAATAAAGAATGTATATACGTCCCCACCGAGGGGCACGGGCCTCTCTTTGAAACACGAAGGGGATTTAGGCCATAGTCCACCACGCTGGCCTTCTTACCAGCCCATATACGTCCCCACCGAGGGGCACGGGCCTCCCTTCGAAACACGAAGGGGATTTAGGCCATAGTCCACCACGCTGGCCTAATGCGGGTTGGCGGACCACTCGTCTTTCGAAAATGAATTTTCTTGGACGAGCGGGTTTCATCACGATGTTTTCCTTCACCGCTGAGCAAGTGATAATTAGAAATCCGTACATAAATCCGAAAAGACGAATTTAGGCCCGCACCAGGATTTGAACCCGCGACCTTCAGATTACAAGTCTGGCTCATTACCAACTGGGCTATCACCGCTTCATGCAGTAATATACATACATACTCGTATATCTCGTACAAGTTAACTTGAGACCTGGGCCGACGATGTCACCTTCAATGTACGGTGTGCAAAATGATAAAATATCGAAAAATATATACAGAGTTATAGCATCTTTGTTACGGATACGTGTCTCGACTCTCTTTCGATATATTATCATTCCGCACACCGTATACCGAAAATAACGTCACAGGTCTCAAGTTAACTTGTACGGGTTATAGCTTAGCTAAGACATCAAAATAAATTTCCCGAATTCCCACGAGAACGAAGTCTCTAGCAGACCCTCTTTCTAGGTCTGTCTCGACTACTTCGGCTATCTTAGACAAAAGAAAGCAAATGTAAGATAAACTCTATTTGTGAAAGTGTTTAGTAAAAGCTAATACTTTCGGGGTAATCAGTAAGGGCAATTTAGGTTTAAAGATCTTTATTTCTTATTCAAGACATGGCGTCACTTACATAAGAAACCACAAATAACATGTTTATGCAATTATAAGGCCGTACAAAAGTTAATAACTGGGTACAATACATCAACATTACACCAAATTTACATATTGAGCCACATAATCAGCTAGTTTTGCCTTAAAAACTCGATCCGAGTCAATAATTTTTAAGTCAGAAGTTTTTAAGTCAATTTACAAAGCTCATCGCAATAATTCTGGCCTTTAACGACTTGCCCCAAAGTTGTACCATACATTTTCACAGTCACATTTCGAGGCCCACACAAAAGGCCCGCTAGGGACACAAACAAAGGCGAGTACAAACACAAACCGAGAGCGAACATCTGCTTTTACACAAGTATTTGACCCGACCGGGAATCGAAACCAAAAACCGTTGAGAGGTAGCGTTGCCAACCATTGAAAGATGTCCTTGTCTTATTAACTAAATATATAAAAGGAGAAACTGAATGACTGACATATCAACGCACAGCCTAAACGGCTAAACGTAGGCACTTGAAATTTGGAAGGGACGTAGCTTAGGTACCGTAGAGGTGCACTAAGAAAGGAATTCCCGAAATTCCCACGGGAACGGGAATTAGCGGGAAAATCCTTTTGTATGAAAAATCTAAACCGCTTAAGTTAGACGCTTGAAAGGCATGCAGGTACCTTAGTAAACTTAAAGCTTAGTTGCAACAGGATATTGCAAAATTCCCACGGAAACGGGAGTTAGCGGGAAAAAACTTTTGTATGTAAAAATCTAAATCATAAACTAAATCAATGGACCGTCAATAAAGTGTAATCTGTTCAAAAGAAAAAAATAACACGCAAACGAAGTTGCGGGCATCAGCTAGTATAAATTATAATAAGACAAGGGCACGGACATCAAGTCTGTGGATGCAAATTAAGTGTTATAAAAAAAAAACTATTGAAAGAATCCCTACTAATAATATAAATGCGAAAGTATTTGTCTGTTACGCTTTCACGCCTAAACTACTGAATCGATTTTGATGAAATTTGGTATAGAGATAGATTAGACCTTGGGAAATTACATAGGCTACATTTTAATCCCATAGCTTGGCACGATACAACCTGTAGTCCACGCGGGCGGAAAGCTATAGTATAAAATGAACATTAAGACGCAAGTACCTATATTCTGTAATCTTTTGGAATCCCAAAATCGAGTTTACAGCTACCTATAGAACCAATTTATTTAAAATGGGCACTAAAATTCGTTTTTTGATAACCTTGAGGTGAGATAGACAGACTAATTTATCGCCTATGGTAGCGTTTTAGCAAGTTTTAATTAATGTTGTCATGCAATTAAGTATTATCTCCGGTGCGTCGCATAGTGTCGGACAATATTTTAAATAATAATTATATTGAAACTCACATTCGTGATACTGCAGCAGCTTTTATAGTTTGTGACTTTCATACAAAGATTGACTTGTCATTGGGATTTGATTTGACGAACTCAGTTTTTAAACCCCGACAAAGAAAGAGGGTTGTTATAAGTTTGACGTGTATATCTGTGTGTCTGTCTGTGGCATTGTAGCTTCTATATTTTACCGATTTTGATGCGGTTTTTTTAATTTGAAAGCTGACGTAACCTTATCGAGATTTTCAGCTACATTTGATCAAATGGTTCAGCTGTTTAAAAGTTATAAGCAGTCTAATATCAGGGATGATTCAATTTTTTTTAAAGTTATGATACTGCAACAGATTTTCGAAAGAAATGCACCAATTAAACAGATTAAAAATAATATATTTATGTTCCTGATTTGCGCTATGACAGCATGCCGCGTAATAGTCAAGTTGGATTCGCTCTTGGTTCTATTTCTAAGAAACGTTGTTATGATGTTTTCAAACAGTCATTCATACATTTTTACGAACTGATTCTCCTTGAAACCTGTGTAGGTGCGAAATGAGACAGCAAGCAGTATGCTAGACAAGGACGACAAGTTTTTAAAGGCGTGTACGCACATCCGCCGAACTATTTTAGTTTTTCTTAAGAATGGCAGAGTTTCCTTAGCAACAGATTTTTAACGATGGGCTGTTGACAAATTCAACACGCCATTTTGTAAAATAAAACGTTTGTGAAGTCATTCATTTGTATGATTTCTTGTGTGTGAGTATTGAAGGGGGAATTAATATCGTCAACATACGTTTTGCCGACACTGTCTGCAGGGAGAACTACAAACCAGTCATCATCATGATGCTACATACTTACAACACTTGGAACCACTTGATGCTACCACAGAATAAATAATAGTACATGCTACATACAAAATACGTTTTGAATTTAACATTATGGATATGAATGATGATAACATGTGCTTAGTTCACAATAAGAGAGATTAAAGAGCTTTTTTTTAATTAATAAATTAAATGAGATCCTTTGGCCACAATAAAAGAAAACCAAATAAACTATTGAACTCTACCTCCTTTCTTAACATGTAAAAGAAAATCGCCAATTTGACCAAGTGTTGGAGTGTTTAGACAGACAAATGGCCTCCGACTGGTGACAGGCAGCATTAGTCAATCAACAACAGCCAGCACGAACTGCTATTCGAACCAATGAATCTATGCAATATAGAAATCCTGCCGCACCATCGTCCGAAACATCGCAAGCTGTTTTCCGCTTGCCAGGTCACAATATAATATTTACTATGTTGTGTTATGGTAATAAAGATTTACAATAGCCATGGCCTGTGGGTGGTTCGGCTCCAGAATGTGGCCCGCCCACAGTCTCTGGCCAACATTCGACACTTACGACACTAACTGACGTTTTGTAACGTTCGTTCCTTTCAATTTTCCTGTACCCAGGTAGAATTCTACTAGCCATTGAACGCCAGGTACTATACCATGTATACATGTACATATTTCGGGTTATAGCCGTGAGTTCATCGTCATTGTAGCCCTTTTAGCGCCAAGAGTTTTTGTCAAAAATGCCCACCACACGCCACGACATCAAAAAATTTTAAAATAAAATTTAATGTCGTGGCATATGGCGAACGCTTGGTGAACGATATTAAAGTAAAAAAAATAAAATTTTGTCTGATATATCAGGCTTTGGCGGCGAGGGCACGGAACTTAAACGTCTGATATATCAGACTTTGGCGGTGAAAAGCTTAAGGAAGGAAGGATAGTCATTGTAATCATCCCCAATAAAGAGCTCTTCTGAAAGCCAGCGTGATAAGTTTGGCTTCAACAGATGCTGACTGATCCTTTTTGACATCGCACTACAGCTATCCCTATGCTTACAATTGGTTAGATTCGCTGCTCCGTCACGACGACGAGAAGGATGGACAAACACAGACCTTCACATTGTTTATATGATTAGGTTGTAGAGTAACATGTTTACTTTTCCACTAGAACAAATACACAGGCAAAAATCGAGTTTCTTAAAAATTTGTGACTCATTTTAGTTACAAACTTTCAATATTCTTAATCTAAAGATCGTTCACGGCGCGGCGGCGGCGGCGTTTAACTCAGCGAAAATAATAACTCATTTTATTATTTCTGCGGAATGTAAACACTTAATAGTCTACAATTCCTAGATTTCTAAGAAAACCGGCTGGCAATGTAAACATCAAAAATAAAAATTGCATTGAATGAGATTTATCGCGCTTGCTCAAAAATCCGCCTCGAAGGACGACTGAAATAAAACTGCGATACACGCTCAAGCCAAAGAAAATGTAATCACTGCGTTTTAGCTCAAGCAATGAACCGACATCTGTTTTGGACGCGAGCTATACTCAAATAACCACGATAGTGCATTAAAAAAGGAGAAATAGGTTAATGGGTTTAATATGATAAACTTATACAGAATCTAAGATAATTCATTCTGATCACAAGCTGCTATTTCATATTTTGTTAAGCAACATATGTTACCAAAAATGTATTTACTTACTTACTTACTAAAATGATGTCAAACAGAAGTTTTAAAACCATCCTGATTTGTATTCCCGAATTGACAATGACACAGTCTCTTACAAAAGTTTTGTAAGAGACTGTTTCATGGTCAACAAAACCAAGGATTTGTAACAAAACCAAGGATTTTTTATCACAAAAAACAAAGGTTCGCGCTTAATTATAATATCTACCGCAGAAACGAAGATGTGATGGTCAATCAAGAATTTACTAAGAAGCCTAGATCACTCGAACTTTATAAGATTTTGATTTGAAATTGGCAGAGAATTCCATTCTTTTTTTTATTTTAATGTGTTCGCTCTTGACCACAATCTAGCTCAGGGGCGAAGATGTGGTCGAGGATATTGTGGTGAGCTCCCTCAAAATATTATTATTCCCTCGAACTTTATAAAAGATTCGGGTTAAGTATATTCCTTGGCAATATGCAGTAGGAATACTGAGAAGAAGCACTCTGTAGAATTCCTTGAGATGTTGATTATGTAAGGAAGGATGCTTGGTACCTTCGGTTTCGGACCTTTCGGACGACCTGTAAAAGAAAGAACAAAACAAAATCCACTAAAATCTATGAAACACTGTGTGGGCTGGCGCATGCCATGCGTTTGACAGCTATTTGCATTAGATAAGGTTGATTAATGTTAATGAGCCGCTACTGTCGGCCTCACAGACTCTATTGATGCTGTTTACGCCTGCCTGCTTACCTCATTTTAAATTTCATCAATTAAAAATACTTTTTATTTGGCTGTTGATGTTCATAGCTCTGTGCAAATTGGCTTCTCCGGAGAGTGTCCCTGAACCAACTGGATAATCTCATCATCGCGCTTTCACTGTGCGTACTTATTTTATACATCTACCTGGCTCTCTACTCTATACTTTAGTCTTTTATTTCTGAACATTAACAAAACTATAATGTAGGTTCAAGAGAAAAGTGAGAGTCCTAGACAGACGCGCTCCATCTTCAACCACAACCACACTGTCCATTAAGTTAGACTGTGGTTATTGTAAAAGATTTAGCACGTAATAAAGATCATTATTACGTTACTATAGCAAGTATCCTAGACGACAGTAGAACGTAATGTCAGTGGGCGTTGCAATCAGTGTCTCGGACGTTAGTACTATTATTTATTCTGTGGTCTCGGACATACAATAACAAGGACAACGTATCATTAACTTCTTTATGAATTTACTAAGCTAAACACTTGAACTCACTTGGTTGTCTGGCGTTCAGGGACTAATAAATAAATTAAGAAAATGTAAAGGCCTATCTAAGATGATATGAATCAGGATGGTAAAAGCGAACCTCCTGCATAAACGGGAGAAAAGCTCTAGGAGAAAGAAAGGTACATCAATCCACTCAGCAATAGCTCGTCATTTTTACTCTTGTGGGTTCGTAATAAAAGTGGTCCAGCACTTCTCTTTATTTTTGCACTGCTAAGGAATGGAATTCTTTTCCTGCTTCTGCATTTCCGGGCTCATATTATAACACCAATTTATTCTCTTTAAAGCTCGAGTGGCGTTTTTTCTTGTGAGCTTATGCATCCTCATCTTCCCTCCCCCCCCCCCCCCCCGAGCTAGATTGTGGTCAAGAGCGAACCCATTTTTTCTCTATATAAAGTATTTCGACCGCGGAAAGTGTGATGATCACGCTGGATTATTCATCCCAAACGATGTGTGAAACCCGGATTTTATCTGCCAGAGAAAGGTAACCTAAGGATACAAGTCTTCGGGTGTTATAGGGACAATGTAAAGATCCTTAGAGAGAAAGGCTATGCTATGCCATGGATATCTTTCGGGATCCGTCTAATATGGTGACTGCAATGAATATCGAAGAGGAGGTGATCTAGCTCTAAGATCCAACAAAACAATGTAAAATACCTTTTTGTGAAAATAAATTAATCCACTTAATGTCGACAGCGCTGAAGGACCTTATGTTGTCATTTGGTCATACAAGTTCAATTTAATTTATCGCGCAGCGAGTGACACTGCTGTTAAAGGCACAATTCAATATAAACATGACTTCACCGGTCATTCTGTATATGGTTAGGTCAACTACAGTCAAGTTATTATATTAATGAATGTAATACTTGATATCATGGTCGAGAAAGCAATGAAAAGTTGTTTAATGATATAAGATATAAACATAAATTAGACAAACAAAAAAGATTGGTCAACATATTGGTCTAATCGGTAATCGAACGCTGGACTGTTGAAATTCTATCCAGTCGTTTGTGTATATGCCTTGACCATTATTATCAGATCACTATAAATTCTACATAGACAAAAAAGTCACAAAGTGCTTCTTGAAAACGTCATAATAACACAGGATAGGTTTAAAAAAAAATAAACCACATTATTTTATTTATAGGCAATCAACAATGATTTGCTACGTACGTACAGGGACAACAGCACATCATGCTATCCGAAACTGTCAAATTTCTTCATTCGATTTTCAATTTTATCTCCAAGCATTAGAGTTTACTATCCATTGGGTTTTGACAGTTTGTGGTAACCTGATGTGCCGTTGACTGTACATAACGTAACCATATATCTTTTTGTGATGCCGCTAATTTCTATATTTATCTCTACAATACATACTTACCTACTTACTTAACTAGGTTTATAAATCTAACTTTAAAGAACTTATTTGTCAGTGTCTTGTGTTCAATATCAGTGCATTTGTCTCGGCTATCTCTCCACGATAGGACGGCTAGATGCAAGATTGATTTCAAATGTCAAGCTAAGGCGAGGGTAAAGTAATCTTTAGGATTTATGTTGTTATGAATTTATCAAGACTAAAAAAAATTCCAATAGAGCCTTCGCTCCACGCAAAATATAATTTTGAAGTAGGTACTTCTATTCCGCTAGGCAATGGCGTTTCAATAAGTGGGATGGCAATAGCCATTTTATTCGTTCACTATCGAATACACCGCAAATTGAATGTTAAGTTGCTTGGTAGTGCTAGTTGGTTGCTGAATAGACCTCATATCTTATCTAGTCTTCATGATCCTCTATCCTGAGGTTATGGTCCCTCATTATCGGCTACTTCGAGCCTACCTCGAGATCTTGGACCTTCTACGATAGTCAAGGCGGTTTATGTGCCCAATAACCATTGAAGATGACTTTCTTGCAGCTTGCGCTCCATATCACGCCCTTCAAGGCTGCTATGGAATAAAATTAGACGCTCTGTAGAACTACTATATCTTAATTATTATTCTTTGATTGAATAATTACAAATTTTGTAAATCTTGATAAATACATATACTTACCTAATTAACGTAGGTTAGATTTCGCAACTTTATACTTAGAGTTAAAAGCCCTCGAAATGGGCCTTTTTATAATTCGAACGGCACGGCACGGCACTTCGAAATTTGAATAACCATTGCCCCCTATGTTCTCAGCTTTTAGTATTACTATTAAATAGGAGGCAATGGTAATACAATTTTGCCGTGCCGTTTTCGAATTATAAAAAGACCCAATAGCTACCAGTATGTAGCGCTCTCTACTAGTTAGGTTTACGATCTTAGTGCTAAAATATACTACAGGAGAGTATACAAACGTAACAGTCTCGGGTATTGGTCTAAAAGCAATTAACGCCTTCTTACAATGAGCTCTCAATGAGCGTAGACGCTAAAGTCACCAGACTGAGCCAACGCAGTTCGTTAAGCCCTTTATTAGTATTTTATATTTATGAAGAAATCGGACCTGCTTTTAGAAATGAATAAGAATTCTTATTTCACACATTCCTGATGCTCACACGGTTTTACATGTATGTATATTTGGTCAGACTATACAGCAGTGGTCAAAGAATCGCACTAAGCAAGAGCTTAAGATTGTCTAACAAATGTCATTCTTGCATATCGGTGGCAATATAAAAATCTTTTTTCAATTCGTTTATTTCGGAAATAATTATAAAATTCCATATAGTGTTAGCAAGTACGTCTTATTCTATGTTAGTAGTAATAGGTAATACTTAACGAGTGGGCTACCGGCTAGTATGCAGGCCGACCGCGACCCAGTGTGCCATGAAGGGAGAGTCCCAATGGTCAGATATTACGTTCAGAATGGATCAATGATTCGCTTTATTAACCGCACGAATTTGAAGTTGGTTAGTAAAGATTCAAATAAAATAATCCAAACGATTATTTATTTCTAAGACAATGAGGACCTTGTTCCCAAAATAACAAGTTCATGGAAAAGATACGATACCTAGTGGAGATAAAAATTTTTAAAAACGCCAGCTACAAAACTTCCCCAAAACGAACATTTAAAAACAAAAGAAAGAGCTATTCTTCTTCGCCTGTTTAATCGTCGAGAAAAGGCCGGAAGATGGCAAAAACTGCTAGAGTGAGGGAGATGGGAGACTGTGCAAAAATAAATGAAATGAAAAGGCCGACGCATATGTGGATGATGTCACGCCTTCTGTAAGACGAATAGCGGTCAAGGGTACGATTGTAAATAAATGAGAAATGGAAATGGAACGGAATCCTTGCAAGAAATTATTGAAAATTTCTGGATTAGAGAGCTACCTATAGGTAAGTACTAAGATCTTGGGGTCTGATTTAAGGCATTCATAATTGCTCAGTGTTCTCTCGCATTGACAAATGCTGACTTTGATAGGATTTGTCAGGTTCATCCATAATTTACAATCTTACAAACCAAACCACAATGGACCGCTCGTGTATTTTAATTCCACAGATATTAAGTATATGTAACTGGGGACATTTAACTGACCTCTTGTTTGCAAATAAACCGGTCTTTAAAAACAGGAGATTAAACTAGTTTTGTCACTGTTTTGCATACTTAAGCGTGTCAAGATCTCACGAAGTTTTATCTAAATATGAAGGTTTTTTTTTATCTTTTAAAAGATAAAAAGCCTTTAAAACAATTATCCAAATAGGAACATTCATTTATTCCTACACTAACACTTATCTCTATAACCCTTGACGGGATAGGCAGATCTTCAAGTGATTGTGGAACATCAGTCATCATCTAGCTAGGCTGTAGGCAACTGAAATTAAAATCAGTGTTTTGCAGCTTACGATAAAACTTCATCGTGTATTGTTTGTCTTCTGGCTTAATTCGGAAAGTTTTTTTGCTTACTTTATTTATTTAGGTACTACTAGCTATCCGCCCACGGATCCTCCCGCGTGGACTATAGGTTATAACGTGTCAAGCTGTGGGTAAAATGTAAATGTAAAAGCGGCAGCAGGCATTCTGTACCCTTTGTAAAATCCGCTGAGTTTTACTAAGTAGACGAGGGCCGTATACATATATCTCCATAATTTAATTTAGAAAGGACTAAAGACTCGCACAGCTTTATACGGACTGCCTCGCTTAGCAGATTCCTTATCCCGTACAAAACCCTAAGCCGATAGAAACAAGTTCGGGCAAGATTGAGAATATGATTCTCAAAACGTAGCCTGTCATCTACTAAAATACCCAAGTTTCTTGCCTCTTTTACCCTCTCCACAACTTCATTGCCAATAGAGATTCCAGGATTATTCAAAGCAATTTCTCTAATTTGTTTCTCTGAACCTAAAATCATGTACTTTGACTTACTTGGGTTAAGTACAAGGCCATTTCTAAGCGACCATTTTGCAATGGCTTCTAAATCTAATTTCATCTTACTGAAAGCAGAAACCGTCTCGTTGGGTGGAAAAGAGATATAAATTTGTACGTCGTCGGCGTAAAAATGGTAACTACAGTACTTAATATTTCTTGACATATCAGCTGTATATAAAATAAAGAGCAATGGTCCCAAAATGGATCCTTGTGGATAAAATGTAGCCTGTATGTCCTTTTCCAAGGTCTAATCTATCTCTGTACCAAATTTCATCAAAATCGGTTCAGTAGTTTGAACGTGAAAGCGTAACAGACAGACAGACAGAGTTACTTTCGCATTTAAAATATTAGTTGGGATATTTATTTTGTTTATTTTCTGTTTTCATTGTTTTTTTCTCCCTTTTTTATATTTGTATTTTTTGTCTGAACTTTGCTTTTGTAAATGTCTTCTTCTCGATTAATATTTGCCTACGAGCACTCAACCCTATATAGAGACGTAATACATGCGAATTTAAAGAAAACGATTTTGTCAACTAGGTGCGAAGTAATCCGAAGAGATTCCGAACACGATCGCTAGGGCGTGCGTTATATATCAGTGACTAGCCACTGACGAGTTGACAGGTACGTCTCTATACAGGGTGTAAATCTGCAAGGTTACCATATTCAATGATGGAATAGTATGGTATGCTACCAACTTTATTCGATAATACCGAAAACGGAACATTTAACTATAAACTAAAAAAAAAAACAAGACTTTGTTTTGAGCTTTAGAGAATAACCATCTAGGCTGAAATAAAAAATGTAGTGTACTGAGAATACCTCAACATTATCGCATCTCTGCCATGTTACTTTAGTGATGTGCATATAGTTTCGATGAATTAATGATGTGCACGCGAGTTGTCGATAAAAAAAAATTAAATTGTCAAAATTTTAGGTTTTTATATTATTATTGATTTAAACTCTATATCTGCTGTATATTTGCTCCTGTGAATATGGTAACCTTGCAGATTTACAGTTTGTATAGGGTTGAGTGCTCGTAGATATTTGCCGACACGATAGAAGAAGAATATTCGTGTGACCATCAATTAAATACATTCTTTTTCTTTCTATGTGGTAGAGTAGAGATCGGTATTGGCCATTCTCCGTAGGTACATATACATCATCTTTAGCTTCCTCTGTAGTTGTCAGCTACGAATGAGTTGCAATGGAGACTAGACTACCTTGTTCATCAACTTTTTGTCATCTGATATACGTAAGGACAAATGTATCTTAAAAACCGGTCTTTCCTCTAATGCAGGGTTTCTCAAACTTTTGGCTCCACGAACCCCTGTTGAAAGTTTCCAGATGATAGCGAACCCCTTGACTAACCAAAGGTAACAAATACAGTGTCAAAAGAAATATTTTTTTAATATTAATGTGATGGGTGTTTCTTGTCGCAAATTATGTCAATCTTAGGAGTAATTTTGGACAGAATGCCGCACGTGCCCGCCAGTCATCAAGCCGCCGCCATCACGTAAATCTTGCCGCGAACCCCCTACCGACGAATGGCGAACCCCTAGGGGTTCGCGTACCCCACTTTGAGAAACCCTGCTCTAATGCTACACCATTAAGTATAACTAGGTTTATCTGTAAGTTTATTTTGCGCTTTAGAGACGCGTCAGATTTAGCCTTCTTCTCAATGTAATACCAGAATAGACTAAAGAATGGAATTATCTGCCTGTGTCTGTCTTTCCGGGCTCATACAACCCGAATCTCTTTAAAGTTTTTATTTTTATTTTATAAGATGGGTTAACTCTTGACCTCAATCTTGACCATAAAGGTCAAAGATGAGGTCGACGATGAAGCGAGTTAACCCAGAAAATGTTTATAAAGGCACTGGTACTCCCACGCACCGACGGAACACAGCAAGCTGTTTGGCGTCGGACTTCGGTAGGAGGGTGGTCGCGAACCAGACGGCCCTTCGAGTGAATATAGGCATCTTCTGAGTGAGCTTGGTGTGATGATGAGAAGGGCATGCTAAAATGTTAACTGACTGTTAGGGGCCATCCATAAATTACGTCACACGAATTTCATGATTTTTTGACCCTCTAGTCCAGCTGGTCATATTTGTAAGACTCCCCCTCCCTAGCATGACGTCACATATTTAACATTTTTTGTAATTTTCTAATAAAAGACTTAATACGAGTTTTTTTTTTGGACCTCAAAACTCATTGTCTCAACCAAAGTAAAAACGTAAAAAGAGTGCTTGGGACGGAGGAGGTTAAGTTCGTCGTTAATAGTTTATACTCATAACACATTTTGAAATGTGACGTCAGGAAACTCATGATCCCTCCCACCCCCTTGTCACACAATGTCACACTTCGTCGACCCCCTCCCCTTCCCTTAACGTGTGACCTAATTTATGGATGGTCCCTTACAATATTTATATCAAGTTACGAGGAGTCCGGAAACGCTAGTATAATAGAATAGAATAGAAAAAATCTTTATTTTATAGGACATTCAGAATGCCACTTAAAATAAGTCAAGATTACATTAAATACATACAAACAAACATTAAAGGATTTAAATACATACATACACATTTGTTCTTTTGACTCTACTGACTCTACGCCTATTCGCAAAGGTGCAGTCTTCCCCAGAGAAGAATAGGCAAGAAACTCCGAGGGTGCTGTTTTTAATCGCATTACAAATTTTCTTATTTTCTAATCCATACTATCCATACTAATATTATAAATGCGAAAGTAACTCTGTCTGTCTGTCCGTCTTTCACGCTTAAACTACTGAACCGATTTTGATGAAATTTGGTACAGAGATAGATTAGAGCCTGGGAAAGGACATAGGCTACATTTTATCCCACAGTTGGGCACGATATAACCTGTAGTCCACGCGGGCGGAGCCGCGGGCGGAAAGCTAGTTTTAACTAAATCTGAAATAACTCTAGAGCTGAGCAGTTCATTCCCATGGCTGCTTGTCTGATAGATAATCAGAAATTGTCACTATGGTCACCCCATCAAAGTTCTGCCTGATGTATAATTATACTAATTACTTAACTTTACTGATCGAATCCAAACAGTGAATGCCACTGAGCTATACGAGCGCTTATCACAAAATTTTAATGATTTGGTTGATTGTGTTCTAGCAGAAAACGTAATAACTCTAATATGAACAATTTATTTATTTATTTATTTAAAGGTATACTAACAGCAAGACATACTCGTATTAATGTTTGACAATTAAAACTTATGAATAGGTAAATATATAAATATGTTTGCCAATTAAAAGTACACACAACATTTTCTTTACAAGTAAGGCAACAACGTACTGAAAGTTAAACAAAAAAAAACTTAAGAAACTAAGAAATATCTAAAATCTAATTACTTAAGCATACAAATGAGATCTGAAATGAGATCAAAAGTCAAAATCTTAAAGTAAGAAGGTGCAGAGTGCCGCACATCAGGCTACCACAAGTTGGGATAAGAATAGTTTTGCAATAAAAATTGGGCAACCCGACGTGCTGGCCCCTGGAGCCCCCTGATATTAGAATACACCATAAAAATATTAAAATAATTAAAATAATACCTAATAATAAAAATGATAAATTTACCAACTATTTAGATTCAAAGTACTCTAGAAGTTTATTTTTAAATGAGGTTTGAGAATCAGCAAAAATGTCAATACAAGTGAATGTCCCGACATTCTCTGAAAACGGCTGAACGAAATTTAATAAAATGTAGCTAAGAACCATCTCGATCACGTCAACTTTCAAACAAAAAAAAACCATCGGAATCGGTCCATTCGTATAGGTATAGGGCTTTAGGTATCTCTGTTTCAACCTCTCGGGTGGTTAATCAGTCCATGAAACTGAACAACTTTGCCATCAAGGAATATAGGTCAAAATACGAACAAAAAAATTTCATCTCCCATACAAAATGCGCTATATGCTAATGAAGTTTGTATGGGATCTCAATTTTTTTTTTCGCATTTTGATCTATGTTCCTTGGGGATGTTGTTCAGTTTCATGGACTGATTAAACACCCGGCTTAGATACCTAAAGCCCTGTATAAGCTACAATGCCACAAACTGATACACACGTCAAACTTTAACACCCATCTTTTTGCGACGTGGGTTAACAAATAACTTTCATTTTAACACAATCATCAATTAAAGCATTGTACAACCTTACAACTCATTACGCCGATAATTTATCGTCAATATACCGTCAAAGCGAGTGTCCATAATAGGAGAGGTGGCAATACACTGGCACAGTTTATATGTCATCGAACAATATGGCGATTGGCGACACAGGGACCTATTCTTGGTGAAATCAATACAGATTTGGCTCAAATTCATCATACATTGCTTCTATTGCGTGACTATAAATTAGCGAAGTTAAAGATGTGAATCAATGAGCCTACGAAAATGAATTATTTTCCCAAAGGAACAACTTGTGCCTTAGATTATATACAGGGCTTTAGGTAATTCCTTTTCAACCTGTCGGGTGGTTAATCAGTCCATGAAACTGAACAGCTTTCCTAAGGAACACAGGTCAAAATTAGAGTTGCCACGAAAATTTGGCCGAATACCGAATACCGGATGTTCGCCAACGCTGTCGGCCGAAGCGAATTTGGCACAAAATACATTCTTGTCGAGCCCATAGGTAATCAAGAATTAGAAAAGCCGTAACCTGCCTCCCTCGTTGCGGTGCATACGGCAGCGCGGGCGGGTACTATTTGTTTCAATTACGAGTAAATCACGTCACGGCACGCTTTGTCAGATCATTATAAATATAAATAATACATAAAATAAATTACTGTTCGTCCGTTAGTTTTTTTACAATTGTTTGTTCGTCAAAAGATTTATAAAATGACACCAGTTAGTAAAAAATCGCCCATATGAAGAAAAGCGTAATAGTTTGCTACCAACAAATGCTGAAAAGCTTATTTTTATCCATCACAACTTACCACTGATCAATTTTACTTAAGTGTTGTAATTTGGTAATGAATATTTTGGTATTCGGTATTCGGCCGAATAGTACGTATTATTCGGCCAAATACCGAATAACAAAAAAGTGGCCGAATAGGCCGAATACCGAATAGTTGCCGAATATTCGTGGCATCTCTAGTCAAAATACGAAAAAAAAAATTTTGGGTTCCCATACAAACTTCATCAGCTTTAATTATAGCGCATTTTGTATGGGAGATCAAAATTTATTTTTCGTATTTTGACCTATGTTCCTTGGGGAAAGTTGTTCAGGTTCATGGACTGATTAAGCACCCGAGAGGTTGAAAGAGATTTACCTAAAGCCCTGTATATGATCTAAGACTTGTGCGATCAGCTTCTTTGCGGAAAGTCGTCAGTTTCATGAGGAGAATTAAAGTTTGCTAAGTAACTTATCTAAAGTCACCCCATTTACTGAGTGATTTTCTTTAGAGGTGAGTGGAGAATTTTTTCGAGGAAGCTGATAAAGGGTATACGCCAAAAATGCCCCAGGCCCGGCGCAAAAGAATTGTATCTCAGATTTTAGACAAAAAATAGTAGAAATAATGTGAAGTGTCGCTCTATTTCAAAATTCGGTGGCTAACATGTTTTTTTTCCGAAGAAAAAAAAGCGTTAGATGTAAAATGACACTTTTTAGGAAAAACTTCATACCAATGTATTAATCCCATATCGGTGATAGCCCAGTTGGTAATGAGCCTGACTTGTAATCCGAAGGTCGCGGGTTCATATCCTGGTGCGGGCCTGTACCACTAAATTTGTCTAAAATCTGAGATACAATTTTTTTGCGCCGGGCATGGGTTTTTTTTCTATGGCATTCCTTTATGGCGGATACCCTTTGTGCCGGTAATGGACATGGTTTAAGTGGTCTGACGGCTAGCGGGCAAAGCTTTATTTTACTAATAATTTGGGAGAAGTTATATCTAATCCAAACGCAGCAATGTACGAAATATCGACTTCGTTTGCTCGTAATCGGCACCATCTGTAATAACAACCTCCCAGGCTGTATGACTGGCTGTATGCGTGGGCGCATTGCGTCACCCATTCACTCCCGCCTACGTCTTATAGTATACAGCGGATATGGTCACCAGTTGTGGATTATCAATATTTGCATAATTCTTTTAAATATGTTAAGGCTAGTACAATGTTAGCCTTTGAATACAATATGCATATGTATTACTTATGTATGTCTATTAGCAGAAAAACTGAAGTAAAGTTAACACTTAAAGCCCCACATCCTTCATATATTTATCGATCACTTCGGAAAAAACAAACCTGTTTTTACCGGGAATTGAATGAAGGGACCATGGATCAAGCAGCGCGGTCGTCACATTTAATCGAAAAAAATGATTTTTACTCTCTTTTAATCTTTCGGAGGCCCGTGCCCCTTGGTGGGGTCGTAGATGGGATAAAGATAAAAGATAGGATAAAAGGCTTTATTTCCATAAAAAACAGAGTATTCTAGATTCTAGATGGTCAAAAATAATTACAGATCTTTCCTGTTTAGCCTAAAGCAAATGTTTAATGTGAAAAAATGAAAATAAAACGACGTAAGAAAGTTTTGACGACAAGAGACCTCTTCGGTAAATTTTTCTACGGTTGTTCAAGGGTTACCGTTTCTTACCCATTCAATTTCCCGAAAAAGAAAAACGCACACAAGATGTACTTTGGAGAGTGTGCTCAGATCAGAGCAGCTTTATGAGCTCATTCCGTCTGCCCCTTTCTTCTAGTATAGTCGCCCAGAAGCACTGTTACCTTTTCGAAATCCCGTAGATTCCCACTGAGCGCTTTTCATCATCTTTTATGTTGCGCAATGCGAAGGAATGGAATTCCCTGCCTGACTGCCTGTGTCTGTATTTCCGAGCTCATATACCTAACCCGCATCTTCGCCCTTGTGCTAGATTGTGGTTACGACTAAACCTAATCCCATTATTAATTAACTAACTTTTCGCCCGGGACTTCGTTCCCGTGGGAATTTCGGAAAATTATGTAGTCTATGTGTTATTCCAGAGTGTGAGCTACCTCCAATACCTCCATACCAAATTTTATCAAAATTGGTCCACCTGTTTGAGCGTGAAAGAGTAACAAACATCCATACATACATCCACACAAACTTTCGCATTTATAATATTAGTAGGATAAATAAAAAACATTGGTATTGCTCTCTATTTTGCCTTTGTTGTGCCTAAAGTGTAAATATGTAGTATTATTAGTCAAATGTCCGACTCATGTTTCTACAGATGTTGATTGAAATATCACGCGTCAGGTGGGCCTCTAAAAGTAACTCTCCTTATACTGTACAGCAGGCATCCAAATACGGACCGATGTGATACACAATTTCCAGGAATGACTGTCATCAATTGGTCACAGTACCTCTTGACACCCAGTTAAGGCGACTACAGCACCTAAATTACGATTTTATGATGCGTAGATAAGCATGACGCACTGCATGAAATCTAAGAAAAAAAATACTACGGTAATATTTAGGACATAAACTAGATAAGTAGTTTGCTGAAAACATGATTCAGCACTTTTGGTTCGATAGAAAAAGCTCACAAAGTCACCTCTAAATACCCAATATTGTGTATCCTTTAAGCTGTAAAAACGATAGTAAAATGCACACAGGAACTTGAATTTGCTATGAAAATGTTCGTGATTGAACACTGTCGAAAAGTAGTTTTTCGAAACGCATTTTTCGATTTAAGCTGTTACCTTTCCATAAATCTCATTTTTCTAACTTTCGAACATGTTTTTACGCACGCACGCTTTCATAGTCCGTAAACTTCGTGTATCGACACTGTTCGCACTGCCGGCCCAGGCCTGTTGAGAGACGGAGATGGCACTATTCCTATGTGTGCTGCCTTCATCGGGTGCTGTAGTCGCCTTAACAAAATTTTCTTCTTATCGTGTAGGTATGTTCGTGGCAAACTAGCCAACCCTGATGTCAGAGTTTCAGCGCTGGATATATGATTTTTTCGAACCGGGGCAAAAACTTTATAGTGGCGCCCCCTTCCTTCAGTGTTTGAGAAAAACTGTTAAAACTGATAATAGAGTAGCATTTTTTGGGACCATTGTGAAAATAATACGACGGGATTCCCCTGGCAGAAAGATCAAACAAACGCGTTCAAAAAAAAATTACCTGATCTCATAAATCATTTAGGCCAGTGTTCACCAAAAATTTAACCAATGATTAGCAGCTAACCAGAGATTTGACAATGTCATTTACATACATTGTTTTAACATTTTGTTTGATTAGCTTCTAACCGCGGTTTAACCGTTGGTTATATTTTTGGTGAACACGGGCCTAAGTATGTGTTCAAAAACTAACTGGGCGTATGGAACTACAAAAGTTTGTTTTTCAACCATATTGTATTAAGATTTTGTTATTACCTCCTCGGTCCATGGGACATCCTGGCCACATATGTCTAGTTAAAACAAGTTGTTTGTATATATGTCAGTGCCACTTTGAAAAGATCCTATCTTTCCAAATTCCGCTCCGAAATTCCTGTTTCCTTAATCTATACGTTTCCTCGCTTTTAATCCGTTAGTGGCATATGCACAAGTCGTGCCACGCCATATTAAAAAAAAAAGCTAAAATAGCAAGTTCAATAAAATGCCTTTTTAATTTGCTAAGGCGCATAAAGAAGATTTGATAACTTGATAAAAACCTATGAGATTGTAGGAAAAGAGGCTTCACTTGTTCGATATTTCGAATTCTTGTCTCAAGGATTTGACGCCCCCATGAAACTGCCGCCCGGGGCAAATGCCCCGGTTTGCTCCCCCTTAGATCCGGGGCTGCGAGTTTTCAAACCGCACAATGGCCTCTGACTTGGATTTAACGACAAATGGCATTTTATTAATTTTAAATGGGATAACATCAAATTAGTGATGCACTTATGGGTATGAATTAGACTACGAATCTGAACAACAATCCGAAAGGAACAAACAAAATATGAAAAAAAAAATTCGCTGTCCAAGCTTTTCGTGCAGTCAGCTATAATATGGTATCTCGGGGAAAGTTGTTCAGTTTCGTAGACAGAACAACCCCCTAAAGTTTCGCTAACTAATTTAAGATAACCCGTAAACTAGCTTTCTGTCCGCGACTTCAATCGTCTGCCAAAACATCCTCTGGAAGCTCTCCAGCCGCCCTCTTTAAGAAAAAAAAAATTGGTAATATTATAGAAAGGTGTCTAAAATCTATAGCAGCTCTAGCACGATAACGACAAACTCGCGCTCGGCTCACGCTGAAACTTCACTTTGATTGTGTGAGGGTCCCGCGCAAAGGCTTGCTCGCCCCATGGCGTTGTCAATGTTGACATTTTGACATAGGACCGCGGTGTTGTCGCGGCGCTGTCACTATCATACTCGGCCTGTTGACAACAAAATTTGGAAAAGCCAAACACTGTCATTGTTTTTTAAAAATTATTATTAACTAAGACATGGTTTAAGGCTGCGTTTTAGCGTTGATGAAGGCATAACATAATTATGAAAGTGCCTTCCCTCGCCATTACCGCCCGGTTCCGTTTCACCGCCAAATACGGACTACTCCGCAGCATTTAGCTGTCTCATCAGCAGGCTATTCATAGCCATATCTCAGTAATTATAACTACATCAAAACGCATACCTAATTGACGGCATTCTGGGCGTTGCTGATTCCCCACTTTTTTCTAGATTTTCCACCAGTCCCACTACACGGGGGACAATAATTCCCACTTGTCAACCCGGGTGAAATTGCAGAGGGGACAAGTGTGGGAACAAAGGAAAATAATCCTGCGACGCCGAACGACTCGCTCTATCTATATGTTTCGCTCTTACATTGATTAATACGTCCAATAATCAATATATTATATACAGGTTGAAAAAGAACCTCCTAGCTTTATTGAAAATCCTGAACCAGTATCACTTACTGAACACTTTTTTTTTGGGGGGGGGGGTTTCCTAAACTTTTACACCACTCGGGCGCACCCCCCGAGTGCTCCCCGCACCCCTCGCGTGCCTGGTGTAGGAGTAATGTCTACGTTTAGGCAAACAATGAACTATTCCCATTGAAAAAATATTAAAAAAGTTTTTTTTTTTCATAAATGTGTTCTTTGAGTGATAGGTACTGGTTCAGGATTTTGAATATAGCTAGGAAGTTCTTTTTCACCCAGTATACACGTATGCCTATAATGCCTTTCAGATTAGGCAGTACTTCATGTGGTTCTGAAATCCCAAGGTTCAAAACGCCGCATTTGATATTTCCTTAGGGTTATTAGATAGAATATGAATATAGCGCGGTAACAGTTTGTCCGCCTTTCGCCCACTATACATAAGATTACAATACCCTCGTGTTCCTGTTACTGACTTCTACAGTATACCAATGAAGAGTTGGAAACTGACATATGCCAGGTACAAAAAAAAAAAAATTATTTCTGTCTCACATATTCTTCGTATAAATAGGCACATATTCTAAGTTTTTCTTTCACTTCCAGTCCAGCTTGGTAATAATGGTGTACGTCCAGTAATGGTAAAGTTTATGTCATATTGTTACAGATAGAGCCCAATCAAGATGGCCACGAAGTCGTACAGTAAACACAAGGAGTACAAAGGGTATACGAGCTCCAGTAGTGGCTCAGTCCCTCCTTACACTGGCGAGCAGTTTGGTAAGATATTTATTCATTTTTTTCTGAATCTGACGTGTCGTCCTATGGTCTCATGCGGTGTGGTAGGCTCTGCAAAGGGCCGTCTGGTTCGCGACCACCCTCCTACCGAAGTCCGACGCCAAATAGCTTGCTGTGTTCCGTCGGTGCGTGGGAGTACCAGTGCCTTTTTAGGCATTTTCTGGGTTAACTCGCTCCATCGTCGACCTCATCTTTGAACCTTATGGTCAAGATTGAGGTCAAGAGTTAAACCATCTTATAATAAAAAAATAAAAAACATAATTAAATACTAATACGGGTCTGAATTCGCGTAATTTATCATGATTATTTCCCGACGTTTCGACGTGGTTGCACCCGCCTACGTCGTCACGGGTCACGGGTAGATATTTACAATGATTAGTTTTAAACATATTATAGCAGGTTCTTGTGGAATGTTCATCCGTGATCATGGTGCTTCTAACAGCGCCGAAATATGTAATACTTACTCATTTAAAACAATAAAAAGAACTCGAAACTAGTTAAAATAACCGTTAGATTCTAAACCAATATACTTTATTTACATTGTTTCATTAAAAAAACGAATGTCGAAGTCTCTAATATATATTTTTTATTTTTTTATTAAGATATGGTTCGCTCTTGACCACAATCTAGCTCAGGGCAAAGAAACCCTGATATCTAGGAAAGAAACCCTTACGGGTTGTAGTACGTCAGAGCCTGGTCCGTTGATAATCAAGGTTCACCGCTAGCTGGTGAGAATGTCGATTTTGGAGCACTAAGATGTTATGACCAAACACCCTAAATAACTCTCAAAATAGACCATTAATAAAAATAACTTTACTGCCTATCTCGATAGAGAATGCTACACAATATACAGGGCTTTAGGTAAATCACTTTCAACGTCTCGGGTGGTAAATCAGTCCATGAAACTGAACAACTTTCCCAAGGAACAAAGGTCGAAGTATGAAAAAAAAATTTTGACTTCCCATACATAATGCGCTATCAGCTGACGCAGTTTGTATGGGAACTAAAAAAATTTTTTCGTATTCCGACCTTTGTTCCTTGGGAAAGTTGGTCAGCTTCGTAGACTGATTTACCACCCGAGAAGGTTAAAAGTGATTTACCTAAGGCCCTGAATTTACTGATTTTAAAATTAGCGAAAATTAAAAATGTGAAGCAGTTCATGAAACACCCCAAGATTGTAATTCCTTCTTGTTCTACTTCTTATCGTGTAGGTATAGTCAAGTGTGTGGCGAACTTTGCTAAGGGTTAGAGTTTTCAAACCGCAGTTTTCAAATTCCTACTAATAGGTATATAAATGCATAAGTTTGTGAGGATGTATAGATGTTTGTTACTATTTCACGCTCTAACGGTTGGAACAATTTTGACAAACGGTAGGAAGTAGCTAACACCCTGGATTAAGGCGACTACAGCACCTAAATTACGAATTTATGATGCGTAGAAAGGCATGACGCACTGCATTAAATCGAAGAAAAAAAATACTATGGTAATATTCAGGACATAAACTAGATAAGTAGTTTGCTGAAAACATGATTCAGCACTTTTGGTTCGACAGAAAAAGCTCACAAAGTCACCTCTAACTACCCAATATTGTGTATCTTTTAAGCTGTAAAAACGATAATAAAATGCACGCAGGAACTTGAATTTGCTATAAAAATGTTCGTGATTGAACACTCTCGATGTAGTTAACGCATTTTTCGATTTAAGCTGTTACCTTTCCATCAATCTCATTTCTAGGGTTCCGTAGTAATCTACGAACCCTTATAGTTTCGCCATGTCCGTCTGTCCGTCTGTCCATCTGTCCGCGGGTTTCCTAATAAACCCTTGGTACTACAGAGCTGAAACTTGGCATGATTATACATATAAATCACGCCGACAGAACTGTAGAGTAAAATCTTAGAAAAAAAAATTTTTTCGGGTGTCTTCCATAGACGTGAAAGGGCGATGAAATTTTTTTTTTCTCGCCAATATTTTTGAGTGGGATATCATAGGATAGCATATTAAAAGATAGAAGGGGTTTACTAAGAACGTTTTTCGATTCAGCACTCCTTTTGCGAAATATAAATTTTTAAAGTGAAAATTTTTGTCAAACACAAGTGTCCCCCCCCCTCTACCTGCTAAACGGTTGTTCCTAAAAATGTGGAAAAATTCACGTTGGTAGAATATATAACGAAATTAAAAGGAAAACTATCACACATAACTTGGTCCTTCAAGTTTGCGAGTAATAGTCGACCAAGTGCCAAACACTGTTGGGATTAATAAGAATATATTTACTAATATAAGATCCTTGGTACTACAGAGCTGAAATTTGGCATGGTCATAGATATTGATTGCGCCAACAGATCTAATATATAAAATTTTAGAAAAAACATTTTTTCGGGTGTTTTCCATACACGTGAAAGGGCGATGGATTTTTTTTTTCTCGCCGATACCATCGAATTGAATGTCATAGGATAGATTTTTAAAATATAGAAGGGGTTTACTAAGAACGTTTTTCGATTCAGCACTCCGTTTGAGAAAAAATATTTTTAAAGTGAATTTTTTTTGTTAAAAACAAGTGTCCGGGGGGAGACACTTCCAGCTAAACGGTTGTTTCTAAAAATATGAAAAAAATCACGGTTATAGAAATTCGCGCTCGCTTCGCTCGCGAATTTTATACTTACATTCGGTTGTATTTAGACCAAAACAAAAATTATTTCCGAAATTACAAACTCTTTAATAATACATTTGTTATTAGGGTTCCGTAGTAATCTACGAACCCTTATAGTTTCGCCATGTCCGTCTGTCCGCAGGTTTCCTAAGAAACCCTTGGTAGCACAGAGCTGAAATTTGGCAAGGTCATACATATAAATTACGCCGACAGAACTGTAGATTTTTTTTTTTGGGTGTCGCCCATAGATGTGAAAGGGTGATAATTTTTTTTTTCTCGCCAATATCATAAAATGGGGTGTCATAGAACAGCTTTTTAAAAGACAGAAGGAGTTTTCTAACAACGTTTTTCGATTCAGCACTCCGTTTGCGAAACATAAATTTTTAAAGTAAAAATTTTTGTCAAACACAAGTATCCCCCTCTCTACCAGCTAAACGGTTGTTTCTAAAAATGTAAAACAATTCACAGTGGTAGTATATGCAACGAAATTAAAAGAAAAACTATCACACATAAGATGGCCCTTCAAGTTTGCGAGTAATAGTCGACCAAGTGCCAAACTTAGTTGGGATTAATAAGAATATATTTACTAATATTAGATCCTTGGTAGTACAGAGCTAAAATTTGGCATGGTCATACATACCTATTGATTGCGATGACAAATCTAAAAATAAATTTTGGAAAAAAAATTTTTTCGTCTGTTTCGCATTAACGTGAATGGGCGATGTTATTTTTTCTAGCCGATATCATCGAGTGCGTTATCATAGGATAGCTTTTTAAAAGATAGAAGGGGTTCACTACAAACGTTTTTCGATTCAGCAATCCGTTGGAAACATTAATTCTTATAACGAAAAAAAAAAGTGGAATAATTCACGAGGGTAGCATTTACGACGAAGTGTACCCTAATCCAAAATGGTTGACATACAAGGTTCCACGCTAAAAGTGAGGCGAGCCGAAAGCCAAGCTGTAACATATTGACATTTCAGGTGTCGTTTAATAGGTTTTTGTGGGTGAGAATTACGAAAATGACATTAAACATATACACCTGCTTAACTTGATATTATTATATTATTCCTTACAGTAACATTGTCGCAAAAAAACAAAAACAAAATTCGCGCTCGCTTCGCTCGCGCATGAAGCACTTCCATTCTGTTATATTTAGGCCAAACTTTTTAATACATTTGTTTTTGATACTAAGTATAGTATTTGGGGATTTTAACATCAACTGTGACCATATGCTTGTAAGAAGCCAGCTGCATATTTAAACCATGGTGCTACGGAACCCTACAATGCGCGTGGCCCGACACGCTCTTGGCCGGTTTTCTAACTTTCGAACATGTTTTTACGGACGCTTTCATAGTCCGTATACTTCGTGTATCGACACTGTTCGCAGTGCCAGCCCAGGCCTGTTGAGAGACGGAGATGGCACTATTCCTATGTGTGCTGCCTTTATCGGGTGCTGTAGTCGCCTTAACACATAGGCTACATAATTTTCCCAAATTCCCACGGGAAAATTAGTAAGAAAATAAAATGATCGTCTCTGCCTATTCACAGATATGTTGAAATCGGAGTTGATCCCGAAAGACAGCAAGTTGAACGAGCTGGCCAAAACGGGGGCGGGGGCCCGCGAGTACCACTACGAGTACAAGGAGGAGAAGCATCCCTCGGGGAAGTACGACAGGAAGGACTTGCACACTGTCGAGGTGAGCGAGATAAATATTAAATAAGTAATAAAAAAATAATTTATTCATAATTCTTGTTCACAAGTAGAAACTTACGCATTATTAAATTAGAGAGAAAAAACCACAGCTGCCTGATCTTCTTAAACAATAATTTACAAATAATGTTTAAATATCTTAATGTTAAATTAATATGTTCTTTCCCAAGGTCTAATCCAGTGTTTATCAATCTTTTTGAATTCGCGACCCCTTTGGATCATATAATGATCTGGCGACCCCCTAAGGTCCCTAAGACCCTTTTAGGCTAAATCTATGTACTACTTCCCCCTTTAGGCTAAATCTATGTACTACTTCGGAGATTTACACATAATAAAGAGTTTGCCGCGGGGTAGACGCGGAAGGCATCGGGAGGCATCATTATACAGGCACAGCCTTTTTACTGAAATAGTCTTAGTTTAGTGTAAGATTTACAAATTTTTGTCTCTTTCTTTTACCTACGACCCCCCGAGTAAGGCTTCACGACCCCCCGGGGTCGTAAAAAACACTGGTCTAATCTATTTATATACCCAATTTTATCAAAATCGGTTCGGTAGTTTAGGCGTGAAAGCGTAACAAACAAACAGAGTTACTTTCGCATTTGTATTGTATTGTAAAATCCTTTAGTGCACATCAAACAAAATAAGTACATTGGAATCAAAAGTAGTTATAAAATATTACATAAATTCAAGGTACAGAGGCGGACTTATCCCACAAGGGGATCTCTTCCAGTTAACCTACGAGAGAGCGAGAGGATTCATGATATGTAGGCGTAAAACAGAAAAATTATGAAGATAGAATATTTATTGAATATTATCATGGAAAATAGATAAATAAATATGTGTCTGTGTGTAGTAAAAGGTACAGCTTTCGGGGTAGTCACTAAGAGCTATTTACAATAGCTCATCACACTAATTATGAACCTTAACGACTATCACGAAAGTTGTACCTTTCCATTTTCAAAGTCACATACAGGGTGTAAAGGACAGCTTAGCAAATACTTAAATGGTAGAATCTACCCATAGCTATCATCAGTTATAAGTTATTATTTTTTCCCGGAAACGTCACGTTAAGGAGTTTTCATTATTTACCTACTTTGGCGCTACGCAACGTATCGTGAAATCGCGCCCGCGCGCGATCCCCTCGCGCCGCGCTGTTATCGGAGTGCGATGTACATTGCTGGTTTTCGTGTTTTACGTTGTTATGATTGTTTTTTTTATTGCAAAATGGAGTGTATTCGATTAAATAATAAAAAATGCAAGCAGAAAATATTAAAAAACAAGAAAAAAATTGAAAATTTTCCAGAGAAAAATTCCACTGGCAAATCATTCAGAATGTTTGTCTGAGTCCAAGGTTTCAGTGTTTCCTAAGCTGTCTTTTACACCCTGTATAGTATTAGTAGGGTTAGGGATTAGTAGGGACTAGCGTTCCGCCCGCGGCTTCGCCCGCTTGAACTTCGGGAACCGTGGGAATTTTGCAATATCCTGTTGCAACTAAGCTTTAAGTTTACTAAGGTACCTGCATGCCAAATTTCAAGCGTCTAACTTAAGCGGTTTAGATTTTTCATACAAAAGGATTTTCCCGCTAATTCCCGTTCCCGTGGGAATTTCGGGAATTCCTTTCTTAGTGCACCTCTACGGTACCTAAGCTACGTCCCTTCCAAATTTCAAGTGCCTACGTTTAGCCGTTTAGGCTGTGCGTTGATATGTCAGTCAGTCAGTTTTTCCTTTTATATATTTAGAAGAAGATTATGGAACTATGAATGTAATATTAAATTATCACACGTTATATCCTTCAGGAGTACACAATCCCTCCGAAAACGACCCCAAAAGCGAGCGAAAGTTCCTCTTACTACTACGAACGAGAAGAGAGGGAGCTGCCCTCATTCAACACCGGCACGAGGACTTATAACTACGAGTCATCCGCCAGCTCGACGCCAGGTAAACTTTTTTTTAGTTACTTATAACATGGGTTAACTCTTGACCTCAATCTTAACCAAGGTCATAGATGAGGTCGACGATGTGCGAGTTATTATTATTTATTTAAATTATTAGACATAAAAATTACACTGCTTCTTAAAAATAAAGCCCCACAAAACTGCTTGAGCAGTTTGTCTGCGAGGGCAAGAGTCTCTAATTACATAGTAAGTAGTCTAGTTACATAGTAACTTCATTTAAAAGGTGTTGAAACCCAGAAAATGCTTATAAGGCACTGGTACACAAGCTGTTTGGCGTCGGACTTCGGTAGGAGAGTGGTCGCGAACCAGACAGCCCTTCACAGAGCCTACCACACCGCATTAGACCATAGGACGTTACCTCAGATTCAGAAAAAAATGAGATGTCGTTGCCTGGGGTGGATTAATAGGAGGCGTCGGACTTCGGTAGGAGAGTGGTCCCGAACCAGACAGCCCTTTACAAAGCCTACCACACCGCATGAGACCATAGGATGCCACCTCAGATTCAGAACAAATTGAGGTGTCGTTGCCTGGGGTGGATTAGGAGGCAGGTCTCATTTGTGTTTCCTTAGTCGCCTCTTACGACACCACACAGCTAAAACATGTCTTCGAAGATATTACTGTGGTCACCTATCAGGTCCCTGCTTCTGTGTACGTTGCTTGTCCTCACTAATCGGTGCAGATCAACGAGCGCTACCCAAGCGAGACTATGTTTGGCATACATCTCCACTCCCTATAACGAATTTTCTTTGCTTGATATCTTTTCAGGGTACTCCAAGATAAAATCGAGTAAGGCCACAAAGGAGCTGTCGCACAATGTTGAAGAGCTGGATTCTCTTCTGGACGATCTGCAGAAGGACCAGGAACGACAGCTTTACAAGAGTAAGTTTGCTACTGTGAATACTGAATGGAAAGAACGAAAGTTAAATTTTAACAAATTAATTTTAAAAAGAGTAGTAACACGGCCTCTTTTTTTTTAAAGAAAACCGGTTAACTCGTACACAATTTTCACGAATTTGGTTTTTACACTTTCGATCTTTTAAGAATCATGAAAAAAAAGAACACTTGTAACTTTTTTTTTCATGATTCTTAATATTTTACTGTTTTAAAATGAAATTGTTCATTCACCCCATTTTACATTAAAAACAATGACAACAGCGCCGAAGTAGGTGATTGATTTTATGAATTATTGTATGTGAAACAAAAAATAATGCTAGAAATATATTAATATCCGAAAACAGAATTAAAATTGGTTTATAAATGAACAAGTTATTAGCATTTACACTAACGTAAGGACTAGCTATCTCGTTTTGTGAGGAGAGCTAGCTATCTCGTTTTTACCTACGCAAACAAATGGCGGTGACGTCACATGCCTGTAAGTGTATCTCTTTTTCGTTGTTTGACAGTTTCCCCCTCTATTGAAATTTAATAGCTTGTAATTTTTTATTTCTCAATGGTTTTTCAAAAATTATTTTGGTTTTGGGTTTTGGATTTAGTTCCTTTTTTAAATAAACAATAACAAAAATTAGTCAACATCCCTATTATGTGGAGATTCCACCATTTAAGTATTTGGTAAGCTGTTCCTTACACTCTGTATATGTCTTTTTGTTTTTCAGGTGGGTACACATCGGATACTGCTGAAAGCTCATCTTTCGACTATAAAAGAAGGTATGTACTTTACTTGCCTGTACATTATTTCAGTTTTCGTGACCTTCTTGTAATAGGACATTGATCACCGAGAGGAAAAAGTAAGCGATTGTTGACGAGGGTGGAAAAAGCATCCGACATTTTTGCTTACTGTTAAAAAATAATTATTATATAATGAATAAAATAATAAAAATAAGAATTAAGAAATATGTTTTTTTATATATAGACATAGACATAGACAACGTTTATTTTTGCATCTTCAGCACACACAAATTTAGTAAGTCATTAACAATACACTAAAAATTATTTTAAAGACTAATACATATAAATAAGTGTGTGCTGCAGTGACAAAAAAGGGTCCCATCTCAGCATATTGCTCTTCCCCACAGGTTGGAGCGCTGATATTCTGTTTTGTTTGTATGTTATTAAAGAATATATATTTTTTAACAGTACCCAGAACAGAGAACACGAGGGAAAATCTGTAGGCCTTTGAGTGTGTACTCTAAGGCCCGTATTACCGAAGGTGAATCAAGTCTTGATCTACACTTAAGTATTGATTTTCTCTTTCTCTCGCTATCAAAATTACAAAGACAACTGCTATCTTAAGTATAGATCAGGGTATGAGTTGCGTTCTGTACTGCGGACCTAATAAAACAATTCTCTTTTCCCGGTTGCCTCTAAAGCTATCGTCTGATGTTTTGTACTCATTAATGTATCTGTTACCGCAGCACCCCAGTGAAGGCCCCCTCCAGCGGGTACTCCACCCTCCGGCGGGAGGAGCGGGTGGAGTCGTCCGCGTGGTCCCCCCCGCCGCCGCCCGCCGCCCGCACCGCAGAGATACGGCAGGAGATGTACCGGGAGGAGAAGACTGGTGAGATATACACACACACACACACACGCACACACACACACACATACATACACACACAAGTAATAAATTGTAGTTAACTATGGAACCCTGGTTCGCACCGCACGCTCTTTATCGATTTTTTTTTAATCATTTTTATTACGTTTTTTTTCCAGAGTCCCGCGTAGTTCCCGCTCAGATATCTCCGGCCATCCCGCAGCCGGTGCCGCAAGTTGTGTGCTCTCAGTGCCACCACTCTAACACCAATACCGTGAGTCTTATGAGTTTATGACCATAATAAAAAAAATAACTTTAGACCTAATTTCACCATACTTTATTAGACAATCAGACAAAACAACAAAAAAAATTTAAATAAATCCATTTATTTGAAAGAATATAGGTTGGAATGATCTTAAGCTAAATAGGTGATCTGTGCATTCAACCGGCAAGGTGTGCAATTATTAACTTAAATACCATAAATTTTGTTCCAACAATAAAAACATGTCAAAAATTCCAAAAATATCCAGCTAACAATCCATAAAATGTCGAAATAAAAAGTCAATTTAAATCATCATTATACAAATTCCATGAACTCCCTGACACTATAAAATCTGTGTTCCATGAGCAAAACAAAAAAAAATTACATTCACAAAGCTCGGATTAAATGCTAATCGTCTCTTAAGGCGACTACAGCACCCGATAAAGGCAGCACACATAGGAATAGTGCCATCTCCGTCTCTCAACAGGCCTGGGCCGGCAGTGCGAACAGTGTCGATACACGAAGTTTACGGACTATGAAAGCGTGCGTGCGTAAAAACATGTTCGAAAGTTAGAAAAATGAGATTTATGGAAAGGTAACAGCTTAAAGCGAAAAATGCGTTAACTACTTATCGAGAGTGTTCAATCACGAACATTTTGATAGCAAATTCAAGTTCCTGTTTGCATTTTACTATCGTTTTTACAGCTTTAAAGATACACAATATTGGTATTTAGAGGTGACTTTGTGAGCTTTTTCTATCGAACCAAAAGTGCTGAATCATGTTTTCAGCAAACTACTTATCTAGTTTATGTCCTGAATATTACCGTAGTATTTTTTCTTCGATTTAATGCAGTGCGTCATGCTTATCTACGCATCATAAAATCGTAATTTAGGTGCCGTAGTCGCCTTAAGTAACTAACATAGCATGGTGTTATTAGCCTGTCCGACATAGGACAAATGGGAAAAAACTTTTGACGACCGGTTTGCTCGAGTGGTTATGACGCTGCCTCTTAATTGATGGGTCAGGGTTCGATTCCTGGTCGCGGCAAATATTTGTATAGAAAACAGATATTTGCTCTCGGGTCATGGATGTTCTTGTCTGTCTTTGTGTATATTCAGAGGGACCGTATTACAAACGCGACTCAGACTCTGATCTATACTTGAGTAGCAGTCGTCTTTGTCATTGTGATAGTGAGGGAAAGGGACAATTAATACCTAAGTATACATCAAGGTTTGAATGTCCTGCGTAATACGGGTCTTTGTGTGGGCCTTTGAGTGTGTAACGTTTAAGCGTTTATCACTCTAACTGCCGTACTCAGAGACGTCAATTAAAGTTAAGAAGTAATTAAATGTCATGCTATCCTTGTTTATATCAACAAAAGTGAAAGAGACAATATCATAGTTTAACAGTACTTAACTTTAATTGACGTCTCTGAGTACGGCAGTAAGGCCAGTATCACAGAATTCGAGTATTGGTTTATCTCTTTCTCTAACTATTAAAATGACAAAGATGACTACTACTTAAGTATAGATCAGAGTCTGTGTGACGTTGTGTACCTATACGGACTTAAAACAATTCTCATTTTGCTTTCAAATCTCTCGCTCGCTTTAATATACCGACTCACTTACGAATGTTTCTGTATCCCAGTGTAGCGTTTTTTTTTTAAAAATTATACAACGTCGTATCGTTGCAGCTGTCCCGCTCTAGCACGCCGATGAACAAGGTGACGACGACAGTGAAGACGTACACGTACGAGGTCCCGGCCGGACAGGACCCCGCGACCGTCCCGTTGCCGGCCGTCGCCGACCACCAACACACCTATGTGAGCTCTGCTGAGAATATAAGGGCTACTTCTACGTGAGTATTAGAATTAATTAATTATACTTTATTTCACACCAGGGGGGCTACTACCTAAGCGAAGCTGATGCTAATTGAACGAATGGAATGATGTACATTGCTGTGTTTGGTTCATGTCGTTAATCAAGGTCTTCTTATGACGAAACAGTCGACAACATTCATTCGTTCATTCAGCAACAGCTTTGCTTAGGTGGTAGACCCCAGAAACAAACAAAAATTACATAAACTAACAAGAAAGCGGAATCCGGATAAGTAGATATGCCAATGGCGTTAGTTCTACGTGAGTATTTGGAATTAGAAAATGAAATAAATAAATAAAATGAAATAAGGGCTGAGAGACATGCCAATGACTTATGATTTTTTGATGAAAACTGAAATCCTATTCAGACTATCATTCTCAGTACTCTCCGGATTTTTTTTATTTTTCCAACTTTTAATATTTTCTAAAATTAAATTATTCTTAATTTAAAAATTAAATTATTTGTTATTTAAAAATGAAAAAAAATATTTAAAGATATTGTCAAACACGAATTTGCGTAGCGCCAAAATATGTAAATAGCCAAAATTTCTGTTTCCGGGAAAACATTTTTTTTTTTAATTTTTAATCTAACTGTTTCTTCAGTTAAGTGAGCTAACATTTTTAATTAGAAAACCTTTGCGATAATAAACACTTTATCGATAAGGTACATAATGCAATTTAACGCTCAGTTGCCGAAACGGCGCGTGCGATACAAATCCTGCACACACGGGTGTGCAAGAATCGCGCGAGGGTTTAAAATTAAAGCTCCTTTTAGGTCCATAATACAGAACGCGACTCAGACTCTGATTTATACAGCAGTCGTCTTTGTCATTTAGATAATGAGAGAAAGAGACACAATGCTTAAGTATAGATCAAGACTTGAATTTTTTTCTGTAATACGGGTCTAAATAAAATGCTGTCTTTATTTTTGCTAAAAACATGTACGTTTCTGCAAGCGGGTGTTTGTTTAAAAAGCTGCTCAATAATTTATTTCATTTACCTTCCAGATCGAGCACAAGCAAGCTCCCCCCTTCCCCCTCCCCGGGCGGCTGCCAGTACTGCTCGCACTGCAGCTCACGGCTACGTGACGTCACCGACGTCAGGGAGTACAAGACTATCACTACTACTGACGGTAAATAGATTTTTATAAGTCAGCTTTCAAACAAAAAAAAGCCGCATCGAAATCGATCCTTTCGTTTAAGAGCTACAATGTCACAGACAGACACCGATTGCACAGACATACAGATATACACGTCAAACTTGTAATACCCCTCTTTTTTGTTGGGGGTTAACAGTAACACTAGTTGACTACTTAACAGAGACTATCCCCTTGTCAGCCTTTATCTTGTAAATGTGACACTAAGTACTGCTCGCACTGCATCTCAAGTCTACGTGACGTCACCGACGTTAGGGAGTACAAGACTACCACTACTACTGACGGTATTTTTTTTCCATTGCCAACTCTTATCACTTATTACTTACTGTAGAAAAAAATATATTTAAAAAATAATCATTGCAAGAACGCATCCGCAACAGGCTTCGTCATAACTAAATACTAAGACATAAGTCTGCTCGCATTGCAACTCACGTGTACGTGACGTCACCGACGTCAGGGAGTACAAGAGCGTTACTACTACTGGCGGTAACGTGTTAAATAGCTGACTACCTAATAGAGACTATCCCTTTGTCGGTCTTTATCTTGTTAATGTGGCACTAACTACTGCAACCACGTGTACGTGACGTCACCGACGTCAGGGAGTACAAGAGCGTTACTACTACTGGCGGTAACGTGTTAAATAGCTGACTACCTAATAGAGACTATCCCTTTGTCGGTCTTTATCTTGTTAATGTGGCACTAACTACTGCAACCACGTGTACGTGACCTCACCGACGTCAGGGTGTACAAGAGCGTTACTACTACTGGCGGTAACGTGTTAAATAGCTGACTACCTAATAGAGACTATCCCTTTGTCGGTCTTTATCTTGTTAATGTGGCACTAACTACTGCAACCACGTGTACGTGACGTCACCGACGTCAGGGAGTACAAGAGCGTTACTACTACTGGCGGTAACGTGTTAAATAGCTGACTACCTAATAGAGACTATCCCTTTGTCGGTCTTTATCTTGTTAATGTGGCACTAACTACTGCAACCACGTGTACGTGACCTCACCGACGTCAGGGTGTACAAGAGCGTTACTACTACTGGCGGTAACGTGTTAAATAGCTGACTACCTAATAGAGACTATCCCTTTGTCGGTCTTTATCTTGTTAATGTGGCACTAACTACTGCAACCACGTGTACGTGACGTCACCGACGTCAGGGAGTACAAGAGCGTTACTACTACTGGCGGTAACGTGTTAAATAGCTGACTACCTAATAGAGACTATCCCTTTGTCGGTCTTTATCTTGTTAATGTGGCACTAACTACTGCAACCACGTGTACGTGACCTCACCGACGTCAGGGTGTACAAGAGCGTTACTACTACTGGCGGTAACGTGTTAAATAGCTGACTACCTAATAGAGACTATCCCTTTGTCGGTCTTTATCCTGTTAATGTGGCACTAACTACTGCAACCACGTGTACGTGACCTCACCGACGTCAGGGTGTACAAGAGCGTTACTACTACTGGCGGTAACGTGTTAAATAGCTGACTACCTAATAGAGACTATCCCTTTGTCGGTCTTTATCTTGTTAATGTGGCACTAACTACTGCAACCACGTGTACGTGACCTCACCGACGTCAGGGAGTACAAGAGCGTCACTACTACTGACGGTAACGTTAAATAGCTGACTACCTAATAGAGACTATCCCTTTGTCGGTCTTTATCTTGTTAATGTGGCACTAACCACTGCAACTACGTGTATGTGACCTCACCGACGTAAGGGAGTACAAGAGCGTTACTACTACTGACGGTAACGTGTTAATAGCTAACTACCTAACAGAGACTATCCCTTTGTTGGCCTTTATCTTGTAAATGTGGCACTAACTGCTGCTCGCACTGCAACTCACGTGTACGTGACGTCACCGACGTTAAGGAGTACAAGAGCGTCACTACTACTCACGGTAACTTGTTAAATAACTGACTACTTAACAGAGACTGTCCCTTTATCTTGTAAATGTGACACTAAGTATTGCTCGTACTGCAACTCACGTCTACGTGACGTCACCGACGTTAGGGAGTACAGGAGCGTCACTACTACTGACGGTAAACTTCTTTTTTTACTACCCCATATACTATACGTCTCCACCGAAGGAGATTTAAAAAAAAAGACCGGCTAGTTTTTTTCATTTTGGGGTTTGTCGCGAAAAAATATCTAAGTAGTCAGATCTCCGCTACGTGGTTCCATCTTTGAGATACAGATGTGGCACAGATACTGACGTCAGTGCAGCTGGCCCACAAACAACCCCCGATAGCTTTTAAACGCGAACCCAAGAAATGAAGTTTTCTTTGCGAATTATAATCGATAATAGGGAATATGCATGAATTTTTTTTATCGCATTGATTAACAAAATATGAAAATACCGTAGTTGAGATGACAAAAAGTGAAATTAAAATTAAAATCGGCCAAGAAATACGGCCGATATACGCATTTAAAACTATTAATTACGCAACGATTAGACAGAGAGATCCGACATGGACTGTGACATCACATATCACTACGTCCATACAAACTCCGTGTTTAAATATCGTTTTGCTAGAAAGAGAAATAAATCTTCGATGGCTTATATCTTTTTTAATTTCATAGTTATTCGAAAAATAGTTTTACTGAACTGTTTAAAAAAAATCATGCATATTCCCTATTCGTAAAATATTAAAATTTATGTTGTGGACCAGCTGTTTCTAATTATTCTTGTTGTTCCAGAGCACGCCAACGAGCGTATGTTGTACCCGCGGCCCGCCAACGAGCTCAAACTCATCCCCGTCAACGCAGAGCACAACGGACACGGCCCATACGTGAGTTAATATTAAAGTCAATAACAGCTTTATTTCGTAGAACATTCAGGATACAATTGCATTGAATAAGTTTGTAAAGTGGTTTTAATTATATTTTCCAAGCGAGTTTATTATCTCCGCTCACATTAGTTAAGGATCGTCCATTAATACGAAAAGTTTTTTTGGCATATTTTAACCCCCCCCCCCCTCCCCCTGGTGATACTTGGTGAGATTATGACTAACACTTCCCCCCCCTCCCCCTCCCAAAATCACGTGTAATTTTCAGCACAAAGTATCTTAATTTGTTTCAGAAAATTGTCTTTAATACAGATAAGTAAAAATATTTTAAAAATAGGTATAATATTTTTTTTAGGTTAGCTGGAAGAAAACTCATTTTTTGAGTTAAGCTCGGCTCGCCGTTGTACATGTCCTTTCTCTTCTGTAATTTGTATGTATATGTGTTTACAATAAAGAAGAAGAAGAAAAATGAAATACACATGATATCTCACTACACCCTCCCCTCCCTTGTGATATTTCGTGATATTTTACCAACCGTATCTCCCCCCCGTTTTGAGACTCACGTGAATGGACGACCCCTAACCAGTATAAATTGGTTACTGATTGTGAAAATGCCTTAAAGGTTTTGCTTTTGTAATTTATTTGTGGTTTTATTTTCATTAATTAGTTTTAATAATAATACTAAATTAATTTTATTTTTAATACATACAACAAACCTTCTAAAATTACACAACAAACCAATTCAATTATTTTGACTAATTCCTATCCCAGGGTCCAACCACGTACAAGTTCTCGGAAACAACGTACTCTGCGTACGACACGACGGAACGCATCCCCCCCACCGCGGGCGGACCCTACCCCCCCACCGCGGGCGGGCCCTTCCCCCGCCCTCTGACGCCCTCCCCGGGGGATCAGAAACCTCCCAAACGACTTGATGATCTACTCGCCGATTTTCCTGAAGCTGTAAGTATATTTATTTATTATTTTTATTTATTCAATTAGGAAGACTAACAGCTAGGAAACAAGTTAAATACAAACATATGTAACAAAAAGTCAATTAAAGGTACTCGCCGATCAGAATATAACCATCTTATCTTCCTTCTTCTTCATCAATTTTATTCTGGAGATGTTCCTCATTAGACTGTTCTTCATCATCAAGCTATATGTAGGTGTACTTCCGCAGAACTTTCAAGAAAGCGGCTTCGAAATGTCAGATTTAATCATTTTTCAAATCTTGAACTTTTGAATGTGTATAAAGAGCTTTAGGTATCTCTCTTTCAACCTCTCGGGTGGTTAATCAGTCCATGAAACTGAACAACTTTCCCAAGGAATCAAAATACGAAAAAAAAAATTGATCTCCCATACAAAATGCGCTATATTCTGATGAAGTTTGTATAGGAACCCAAAACCTTTTTTTTGTATTCTGACCTATGTTCCTTGAGAAAGTTGTTTTGTTTCATGGACTGATTAACCACCCGAGAGGTTGAAAGAGAGATACCTAAAGCCCTGTATATTTACTTGATGTATCAATTGATAAAATCTCTCGCTCGGAGACCGAATCATTTTGCCCCAAAATTTAGGCTAGGGGGTTACTTTTAATGATTCTCCCCATCAAACTGACTTTTCCCTCGACTTTTCGGCTTCCCATACAAAGACGAATCAGCTGATGATTTTTGAAGTGAAAACTTCTTTAGCGGCGTTGAGCACTTTTTTTTTAATATTTGACCTATTTTAATGGAAAAAGTTGTTCAATTTCATTAATTTTCGCTAGCTAACTTTAAGTTACCCAATATTTACGTTTTTTTCTAATGTCGGTTCTTCATCGAATTTTCAATACGTCCTTAAAACCAAAAATAGACAGACTTTTTCACTTAAAAGAAACCTTAAACCTATTCTCATAAGGCTCAAATTACAAAAACCACCTTTTCAATCCCTAGCGCTTCCCAACTGAGCCAGAGGGTTTGACCCAGCGTAAGGTAGCTGTGACCCACGAGCGGTCCACTGTGGACGGGGGGACCAAACCCCCCGCCACCCCCACCCGCAACGTGGCCGGCCCTGCTGTGTACTACCCCCCGGGACATACGCCCTTCGCTAAGAAGGAGGGGTATGAGGCCAGTGTGAGTATTATTATAATTGATCATAAGGTGATAGAAAAATAAAATAGCCTAAAAACTTACGATCGGATGGCCTAATTACTTTTGCAGTCGGTTGGCCTAATTAGTTTTGGAATTGGTTGGCCTAATTACTTTTGCAATTGGTTGGCCTAAGTAAACATTTTCACAATCGGATGGCCTTATTACTTTTGCAATATATTGGCCTAATTACTTTTTCAATTGGGTGGTCTAATTAATTTTGAAATCAATAGGCCTAATTATTTTTGAAATTTGATGGCCATATTGATTTTTCAACCGGGTGGTCTAATTACATTTGCAATAGGAAGGCCTCTTTATTTTTGGAATCGATTGGCTTAATTTAATTTTGCAGTCGATTGCTCTTATTTATTTTGCCATCAGTTGGCCTAAGTACTGAATAGCCTTGATTCAAGCACTCGAAAACCTGTCAATCCAGATCATTTTGCATTTGGACTTTCACCACTTCATGCCTGGATTAGGTTTTTAGAATTTTTTATCTAGTTACTTTTTGCAATGGACTGGCCTGAAGCACTGTTACCTAATTATTGTTTAATCTATTGCCTAGATTTTGAAATATCATGTTGTCTTTGAGAATTTTCTTAATTTTTTATCTTCGTCTCAGGCCATGCAAGGCGGCGGCGCGTACGCATCCGGCCGCGGCATGTACGAGTACGAATCCGGGGCCAAGAGCAAGGAGAAGCACTCTGAGAAGAAAACTGCTGTCCCCATCTGCTTGCCGCTCTGTTGCGCCATGCCTTGTGTTATTATGTAAATAAAAAGTTAAACTATCGCACACAACATTTGTGAGTGGTTATGCAAAAAAAGGAACCTGAAGGGGAAAATAATTGAGTATTAATTGTGATTTAAAATTTTATGTCGAAATGAGTTTCCCGCCTCTGCCTCAGTTGACTAAAAAAATCCATTTAAAAAAAAACAACGGCACCTAAAAATAATCTGATTAGACCAAAACAAAGCTAAAAGACCACAGAAACAAAAAAAACTTCAGGTCCCATTTTGCGTAACCACTCACAAATAGTTATGCCTAACGATACACTCGTATCTAACTAAAGTTAATAAGGTAAGGTTAGTCAAGTTCGCCTTACACTTGATTATACCTACCTATATGATAAGAAGTACTCCTCAAACAGGACTATGTTTTTATGCGTCGATCATTGGGTGGTTGACCCGAAGGATTAGGAGAAAACGCTAAAACTTTATAATAGATGGCGCTGTTGAAACTTAACGTGTAATCAAAGTTAAACACTATAATATTTGGTAGATTGCTTTAAATTGAATTATTTTTATTGGCAACTAGATATACAATACAATACTCTTTATTGCACACAAAAAAAAACATAAAACATAACGTTAAACAAAAACAAATGTTCATAATGCAGTGTACAATCCGGCGACCTTATTGCTATAGAGCAAAATAGTAAAAAGTAATAATAGTTAAAAAGCGTTTAACGTTTTCATGAGGTATCTCTGATTGCCAATAAAATTGTTTATCACTGAAAATATTTAAAATAATGGGTAAAAGAACAATTATTATATACGGAGATTTTTTTATGTCTAGTTTTAGAGCAAATTAACTACTTTTATTGTTATTTTGCTTTGTATGATAAATAATCTAATGATTTTATATTATACTTTGTAAAAGCGTCAGCAGCGCCATCTTTTAAAATTAAAATGCAAGTTGTCTTATGTTGTAATATTAGTTTAGGTTATTTTAATAAGTGATGTATTTATAGGAACAATCTATTAAACTCAGTGCCAACATCGAAAAAAATATAAAACATCGAAATACGGTTTATTAAAATTATGGATTAAGTTTTCGTCAATTATTTATTTTCCTGCAATTAATATTTTATTATAAAAGACCCTGTTTAAAGGGCATTCTCCATTAAGTTGGCAACTTATTATTTTATTTTATTTTACGGAGGATTTTGTTAACATGGCAACTTATTATTAGTAAAAATCGTTGAAAATGTGTTCAATATGAATAAGTGATAGCAGCAATATTCTAATCTTCCAATAAATTCTTTTTTTTATTTACAAAACCGACAAATTCTTGGCTGTCGCCATTTTCGTGCCATTAAGTTGTATAGTTTTAAATTAATAATTATTAGATTTATTAGTTAGGTAAAATAAGTCTCATTACTTTCTGTAAATGAAAAGTATGTGTGCACTTGCAATGTTATCAATTGGTTCTAACTCATTTTAACTTGCAAGTAACTATTAACGAATCTCAGTGCAGTTGTAGTCTAAACCAGATAGGATGGTCGCTATTACACTTCGAAATAAGTGGTTACTAAGGGACCATTTATAAATTGAGTCACACGTTAAGGAGGGGAGGGGGTCGACAAAGTGTGACATTGTGTGACAAGGGGGTGGGAGGGGTCATAAGTTTCGTGACGTCACATTTCAAAATGAGTTATGAGTATCAAAACGTGTTAACTAGTAACGACACACTTAACCTCCTCAATTCCAAGCACTCTTTTGACGTTTTTACTTTGTTTGAGACAATGAGTTTGGAGTTCCCAAAAAAAAACAATTCTACTAAGTACTGCTTTTATTAGAAATTACAAAAAATGGAAAATGTGCAAAATATGTGACGTCACGCTAGGGAGGGGGGAGTCTTACAAATGTGACCAGCTGTGACAAGGAGGGGGAGGGGGTCTAAAAATCATGAAATTGGTGTGACGTAATTTATGGATGGCCCCTAAGCTTGTATAGTACCTGTTTCGATTTACTTGACAGGTCATACGAACAGTATAATCCTAACAAATTAGATGGACATTGTGCTATATTGAAATAGTAAACAATCATCGTACTACCTATTTTGTAGCGTTATAGCCTTGCTTATCTTGTTTGGAGTATAGGTCATATAGATCTTAAAATCAAAGTATCAAAATTAAAATACCAGAATTTTAAGAATATGGGAAACTAACGCGTGCATTACCTATTGATATTGTAATTAAAGAAAATGTGCCTTAAGAAATTGTGTATAAATGGACTTTAATTTTATTATTATTAATAAATTTCTATTAACAATTGTTGTTTTTTTTATTTGTGTGTATACTGCCATTCAGGCAACAATGCTGTGACAAATAACCAGAAAACATAGTATATCGTTAAATAAGTTAGTCAGCAAATGATGAAAATGTTTTAACTGTCATCCCTATTTCTGGGGCTCGCGTTTCAAGCCCAGTTTTTGTGTCATTTTCAAAATTGGTTCGCATCGAAATTTCTGGCTCAAGTAACGACATTTCTGCCTTAGACCAACACACACTGGACGACTACATTAAAAAAAATGGCATTCCGTTTAGTCCGTCCGTTAGACCGTCCAAAAGCGTTTTTCGCTTGATCAAATTAATAAAAAAAAATACAAAGATAAAGAGCATCAAAGTTCCGGAGTGGGGGCTTGTGACGTCACTTCTAAGTAAGACATTGTATCTAGGCGTGACGTCACGCGAACCTGTATCGTCGTTATTTTTTTAGAAAAAATAAAAAATACGTGTCCAACATTTTTTGATAATCTAACTGACGGACTAAATTGTTTTTTTTTAGTCGTCTAGCCTATTCTATTTTCGTTGCGATTTGTATTTGACAAATTTTAAAAAAATCAAGTTAGTTAAACGTTAAAATTGGTGACCCAGCTGTGCTGGTGTCATTCTGATGGACTCTTTCGCAAACAAAATTCATGAGATAGTCAAAAACACAGTTCCGAAGATATAGCTGGTCAGTGTGCACTCAAGAGCACATCAAGCTTGACACTGGACCGGCACTGCATTGTATGGCGCGCAGTAAGTATAAATCAGAGCTCAGGTTAAACTGGTAATGTAAAGCATGACCTGCTTTTGACTGACGTACAGATGCCAGCGCATCAGGTTACCGAAAATGTTCATGGAAAAAACGTTCTCTTGTAAGAGCAAAGAGTACCTACACGTAGCCCTTTGTACTAATCTCACACCTGTATCATATTAGGGTAGGCAGAGATCACGTACCGGGTAATGTTCTTCGGTTCACATATTGCGAAATGAAACAATGAAGTTCGTAATAAAAACACATATATTTTGCTTTTATATTTTACCAAAATTTGGATCTCTTCCAACAGTGCAGTCTGTGGGTTCCCAAAGCTCGGATATACCCACTTATAAGGCCTTCTCATGAACTTCTCTTGGTCTATCTGCTCCTATAGATTGGCGGCATTCCTGTGGTAATTTCTGGGAAATCCTGACATTTAGGTTAATACCAACAGCTTAGGAGTAATTGTAAGCTGACGTTATCACACTAAAGACATATCTTCCAGTCAACTTTAAATATACAAGGTCACACGCATTCATAAGTCCATTATCTTTTTGTGATATTAAATATCTCAAAAAAACTTTGTTTAAATACGAAAAAAAATTCGAGCCCCTTGGATAGATTCAGGATAACATTAGACAAGGTCCACGCTAAGACAGGGATTCAAAACATTAAAGATATTTTCGCAGTTTTTATATCAAGTTGACAAGGATTTTAGAAATTCCCACAGGAACGTCGCGGGCGTCCTTTAGTACGAAAAAAAAGAGCAGATACACCTAGAAAGCTTCTAGCCCACAACCAACATCGGCACAAACAATCAGACATACGAACACGCATGAATCAGTCATACGCCTTTCTATTGACAATCGTTTCGTACTTATTATTAGGCAAGTTTCTTTGAATCAGATTCTTGAAAAGCTTTGATGTTTTTGTAGTCTATGGTTTTTTAAACGGTCTTTATTTCAAATTGTGTTCATTAAACAGTTTATAAACAAATTTATTAACAAATAGGAAAACACCAAGTTAGAGTATACAGCATGTTTCAGAAATACCCAATAAAACGGAAATCCAAATTTAATAAAAAAAATATAGTAATGCGCAGCTCTATTTCAAATATGTCAAGCATGTCACTTTAATTGTATGAAACTCATTTTGAAAGATGCCAGACCGTGCAACAGATTACTATAGTTGAAAATATTTCACTTTTGGATTTCTTTTTATTGGGTATTTATGAAAAAAATTGTATATCCCATAATAATATTGATTCCCATGTTTCTAAATTATTTTCAAGCTTATTTATTAATCACGTAACTTTGACGGGCACGTCCAAGAACTATCGGTAAAAATAAAAAAACTTGATAAGTAATAGAATTCAGGCAAATCAATAAATAAATAAACTGTGTTTTACATACAAGGTGTAAAGGACAGCAAGTACTGTATTTTCTTTGTACTTTAATTTTTTTAAATATTGGAATTACTTGCCATTTTTCAATAAAAACAATCAACTCATAATTTTGCAATAAAACAATAATAACAGCGTTAAAGACGAAACCAGCAATGTACATCACATTCTGATATACATCGCGCGCAGGGCGTGGTAACGCGGTACATTGCGTAACGCTAAAGTGGGTGAATAACGAAACTGCTTAACTTAACATTACCAAGAAAAAAACTTGCTTACCCATAACAGTGATCAGCCAACTGTTATGGGTAGGTTTCACCATTAAAGTATTTGCTAAGCTGTCCATTTCACCCTGCATCGACATAAATCGAGATATAATTCATAATTTTAAGTAGCAATCAGCACAGAATTTGTAAACAAAATAACTAACTAAATTCAAAGCTCAAGTTTCAAGAACCGAATTCAAGCACTGTTTTAGTACATTTTTTCAGGTTTTTTTTTAAATACCTTGGCCCCTATCTCGCCCCAAATGTACCAATTATACGTAAATTGTGCGTTTCTTTATAAAACAATATAAATAATAGTTGCGGAAGTCAAGTTGAAGCAATTAGATTGGTTTCTGTCCTGCAAGGGCATAACACCGCATGAATTTTTTAATTTTTGAGCAGAAACCCATTTTTTTATATTAAAAAATATGAACTAAAACAGTGTTGAAACCTTATGTGTTAAGTATGATTTGACAGACGTTAAAATATACTTAATAAGCTCAAGAGGGTAAGGTTTAATAAATAAAGGAACACGCAGAATCGTACGCGTCTTATGCACGTAAAGTTGTCGGCATGTTCGTATTGAATGCGGATTGTATGCGTACGCATAAATAGCATCATTCCATCATATATTGTCAGTCATAGAACTCGCAAGCAACTAGGAAACTATACCACGAATTCTAAAACAGAGTAAATGCAAAAAAAAACGACTGTCAAATCATACCTACTCATCATTATCAAACAAAACACCAGTACATAGCGCCATCTCACTCACACGCAGCACAAAACCAGTCTCAGACAAAGATGACACCACACACCAGTGTAACTATTAGTATTACTTTAAACAGTGATAAATTGTACAATGGTCATACGTTATACGTTTGCAGGGGTATAAATCATTTCACATTTGATATTTCTGACTTCGATATAGCAATATATATGTATAATATACAATTGGAACTCCTATTATTATAATTACCTAATTTTCTTTTTAAAAATCACAATCGGTAACAAAATAACTCAACATGAAACAGTCTAAGAGATTTTTGTCTTGGAAAATTTCTTATACAAATATTTTTGATGGATCTAAATGCAGAAAAACAATTTATAGAAAGGGGTTTGAGATTTCTGGGATGGAACTTAGCATAGTTTGGTTGATTTTTTTTTTTAATAAAGTGTTGAAACTTGTATCTCTTTAGAGATGGACAGACAGAAAAAGCAAGATATTTAACATGCTACCTTTTATCAATAGTTAAATATGCTGTACGCAACAAAATAACGCAGAACAAAATGGCGTCTCGTGACTGTCCATAAAAATGTCAAACCCTTTTATCAAGCTTTTGGAATCATCAATATCACAACTTAAAGATCCACCAATTTAGAAATTTGTTTTTTTTCTCTCGCTAAAACAATAAAAATAAATACATGACTAATTAATGAAATGGGCGCGTGACTAAACTTAATAAGACAAATAAACTTTTTAAAGCGTGCGTCGCTGCGTACACCTTTAGATTTTTCTTAAAACCACCTTCCTTTACAAAATTCATGATATTGCCATTTAAGGCCTTTTTTTGAGTAAAATTTAAAGGTGCAGGACATTAGAACAGAGAAATCCCTGACTTTCATAGCTAACTGAAATAAAATGGCAATTTTGTTATAATGCTCGAGATGTTTTTTAAATTACAACTTTTATCGAACAGTTTGATAAGGATTAAGTTAGTTCTCAAAAAAAATCAATAGATGGCGCCGACAGTACTTTAAAATGTTAAATTAATTTTTAGATACTTTAAATAATTGAATAATTTGATTAGTTTTGTTGTTTGTAACCTTCAGGAATCTCTAATGAGTGTATAAACAAAGACTGGAAAAGCCTAATTGAATTTTTTTATTTCATTGTAGAGACTGAGTTAGCTCTTGCCCAAAGTAAATTAAAATTCCTATAAAACAAGATGTGAAATCTCGATTTAGCTACTTTCAGGACATTCCTCTGTTCCAATTGATAGATAAAATATACAGAACAAAGCTTAATATGAATTAACAATTTAAAGAAAACGCCTGTCTGCACTGTCAAATTCAAAAGATAATTTAATAATAAAAAATACTTTTTTTTATGGAGATTTAGATGAAAACATAATTGGAATAATAAAGGTGGTAAATAAGGCTTCAAAAATTGCACTATTTAATGTTCACTAAAATGAAGTTTATGAAATGTATTTTTAAAATGCTATTCATATGTCTCAGTTGTCTTCACATGTTGTATATTTACATAAATGTTATCCTCTGATATTTGGGAAGCATCTTTATCGAAAGTGTTATTTTTAATGCTAGAGTTTCTTGTTTTTTCTAGAAGTCTTTTCAAAAGTGCCGTTAAGATGTACAGTACACTCTCACATTTCTCAGTATGAATAGTTATCATTTGTTGTTGTATTTTTTTTTGTGATAGAGGTGTTTTCGCAACGAACAGTGGGCATGAATCAGTAGATATATTGCTACTATTATGTTTAACTTTTTCTGGCTTTCCTTTGGGACAACCAGATTTCTTACCTTTCATCTTCTTTTTAGACTTTTCAGAAACACCCTTTGGGTCAATATACTCCACAATATTCTCTAAAATTTTGATACTGCGGAAAGTAGCGATCTAAATTCGGAACCATTAGCCACTTCCAGCAAAGGAAAAAGCAAAAAAGTAAAAAAAAGAAAACCAAAAATTCAAGCCCATTGCACGCTTGTTTACGGACCGTGCGATACAAATCCTGCACAGACGGGTGTGCATGATTTAAACCCTCGCGCGATTCATGCACACCCGTGCGTGCAGGATTTTTATCGCACGGGGTTTTTTTTTACCAGCCCATATACGTCCCCACCGAGGGGCACGGGCCTCCCTTCGAAACACGAAGGGCCAGCGTGGTGGCTATAGTCCACCACGCTGGCCCAATGCGGGTTGGTGGACCGCTCGTCTTTCGAAAATGATTTTTTCTTGGTCGGCGGGTTTCATCACGATGTTTTCCTTCACAGTTGAGAAAGTAATAATTAGAAATCCGTACATAAATCCGAAAAGACGAATTTAGTGGTACAGGCCCGCACCAGGATTTGAACCAGCGACCTTCGGATTACAAGTCTGGCTCATTCCCAACTGGGCTATCAACGCTAAATCTGAATTTTTGTATTTCTTTTTTTTACTTTTCTTGCTTTTCCCTTTGCGACGGCTTGAATTTTTAGTTTTTTTTTTTTTGCTTTTCCCTTTGCTGGAAGTGGCCAATGGTTCCAAGTTTAGGTCGCTACTTTCTGCAGTATCGAAAGTTTCAACGAATCGTCTGGTTTGCCGCGTCACTCTAGCGGTATTCTGAGAGTCACCATGATCTACAGACTTCGAGGCAGGGATGATTGCATTCTTCTCCTTCAAAGTGTTTTTCTTCTGTTTTCGAGTAGATTTGACTTCAGGAATTGTCTCATCGGCAGTTTATTGATCGTGAGACGCGTAACTCACGTAGTTGGCGCGCTTCTTCGCTTTGGGCAGTGTTAATTCTTCATCGACTTCGTTGTCCTTGCAACTTTTATGCGGGATATTCACAAATGAGATTATTTGTATCCCGCATGAGGAGATCTAATCCTGAGGTCGGGGGTTCAAGTCCCATTCGCGCCGAATATTTTTCCTTCCCTAAAATTATTTGTGAAATGTAACAAGTTGTGTCATATGAGTTGTAATAACTTGCAATAAACGATTATGAAGAGGCAACCACCACAAGATATTAAAAAGATTATATCAATCATTCAGTGTTTAATATCTTGTCCTAGGTTGGTTCAACAAGTTCAAAACGAAATGCATTAGCCTTTTTTATTCCCGTTTTGTTTTCATCTATATTCAAGACTGAATTATTTGAACCAATGTGGTTGGTAGATAATTGGATTTTATGTTGCGTTATAGTTTCTTTTCTGAGTTTTATCTCGTTGCTCTCTGCGATTTCTTCACATGTTGCAAGTTATTAAATTCAGTAAGTCATGTCTAGATTATAAAGAAACAGATTTTTGAGTGCAGATACCCTCTTCATGGATGATAATCATCTGTTATAGACAATAATAAACATTGGTCCAAATAATACCAGCCTCAAATTTACAAGCAACCAACAAAAATATCCAACAAAAACTGTTTTTATTTTATAATTTTTTTCCATTGCAAAATACTAAACCTCATGCACCAAATTCTTTCAGTCCTATCTATATTAGCTAACTTATACACTGTATGTACATATTCGAGCACTTACTTTACCACTCATTTATATACAAGTCTTACTTATACACTAACATAAGGACACTTGAAGCAGTGCGACATGGGAAGCTTTGGTTCGGCATCCACTGATGAAGGCTTCAGCGGAGATTTGTATGTCTATTGTCTTTTAAAAATATTAATATTTCCGTATTGACGTTTACTCCTGACATACGTCAGACAAACTTTATATTCTTTATTTTGTTGGTAGTTCATTGTCTTAGTGACACTGGTTCCACCAGTATCAAGTTGTCATCACCAGCCCATTTATAACCCCTCCGAGGGGTAAAAGGGTTCTTTTAAAGTATAAAGAAAAAACGAAATGACTTTAGTACGGTTTTTTTGGACAGGGTTATTGTAACAAGTGGTCGAGTGATACTTCTAAGATATCTTAATATACAGGACTTTAGGTATCTCTCTTTCAACCTCTTGAAAGAGATTTACCTAAAGCCCTGTATTGTTTTGCGTACATCGGTGACACGAGTTAACCTCTTTCAAAAACTATTAGATTTATCTCAGACATACTTTTTTGTTTCTTTGGGATATAGATTACTCAGATTCTGATTTTATTATAAAGGAGTTCCATGATTTTATTATAGGATTTTGGCCTTATAGTCAAAATCCATGTATTTTTGCTCAGAACTTAAAGCTTTGAGCATTTTTTGGTTTGAAAATATAAATGCAATATTGACACATAGTGGCATGATTAACTAATTCCATTACTTAAGGGCTAGGAACTTTGATGTAGTTTTTCTTGGTAGAAAATTCAACTATCGCCCATAAAGTACACCCGTTCTATCATCTGTAAATAATTTCAACTCATCGGATAAGGTATCCGATATATCCACAGCTGAATGAGGCTATGCCGCACAGACAATCAGACCGGGATTTCCGGACGTTAACCATAATTTAAGAAATATTTAGACCATTTAAAAAACGACACACAAACCTCCGTTTGGCCTGTTAATTTGGCACTTCATGACTGACTTAGCACGAGAGAGTATCACAGTATCGCGTCAGTCGATGACGACGTACGGCAGCGCTATTAGGTCACCGAGTTTGGCACACTCGTGCCACTCGGTGAAGTTAGTAGCTCGAGGGGGACGGCCGAGCTCGTCCACTGCTGACTCAGCAGCCGCACTCTCTAGAGCACTCTCCAACACACTGGCACCGTCCTCACTAGGCAACGTCACAACCGGCGCGGTAGAAGTCTGACAGTAATCGTACGGCACTGAATTTAAAGCGGTCTCACACAATGCGTATAAAGTTCTCCCGTCTAGGTCCACTTTCGTTCGTTCCACCGTTCTATGATCGTTCTGTTCACTTTTGAAATCGTCTGTCACATCCATGGGTTCGGCTCGTTCACTCGCACCGAACTGTTTCACATCGTCCGTGGTTAAGATCGGTGCTTTTAGTCTCTCGCTGGGTTCTAGGTTGGGTAGAGACACTATCTCCGGCTTGATTTCCTGTTTATACTCAAATTTCACTTCCGGTTTGACATCACTAGTTTCACTATCACTCGCACTGTCTTCTTTCACTTTGACTTCCTCTTCGATGGGGTATGGTCTTAAAGGTGGAGGGGACTTCGGAGGGGGTAGCTCGGGTGGGGGTGGAGCGAACTCTGAGTAAGGAATATCAGTACACATAGGGACTCGGGACATATTTTTGATACAATAATCATCAGCGTAGTCGGAGTATTTGTATAAAGGGACAACGGAGGTGAAGAGACCTGGTTTTTCTGGGTCGGTTGCCTTTCGGACAGCGAACTGGTGGGGATGGGTGGGGGCTCGAGTGCCATTAATGCCGGGTAAATAGGCATGATGGAGAGCTAGGACATGGTAAGGGAAGACGTGAAGAGATCTAGCGGCTGGACAGGTCGGGTCGAGCTCGTCTTCGAGACAGATGCAGTCGTGGTATTCGCGGGGGTCCTCGAGGGGGGGCAGGGGGGGCGGCGGGGTGGGGGCCCGCGGGGGGGTGGCCGCCGCCGCGCCGCCGTTGCGAAGAGGTGATTCCACTTTTGTTGGGTAAACTGGAACTAAAAAAAACGTAAGTATGAATAAAATGATTAAAGTTGCACGAGATACATTTTAACTTTTTTTTTATTTTTACTATAAAAAATTGCTTTATCTCAATTCCCAATATACTATACATATTGTAAATAGTTATTTAACGTTTCAAGTGTGTTGAGTAACTTGACTCTACTTTAAACACGAGCGAAGCGAGTAGCCGAGAAAATAACAAAAATATGATTTATTTGCATTAATTTACATTAGCAAGGAGATTCTTATAAGAAAATGGCGCTGGATTGGGCACGTCTTGAGGAGACCAAATAACCATCTGTCTAAACAAAGCCTTATATGGCAAGCTTGTGGTACAAGAAAGCCGGGCCGTCCCCGTACCACCTGGAGACGGTCAGTTGATAAAGAGGCTGCATCAACTGGTCTCGGTTGGAAAGACATCGAAGCTGCCGCCCAAAACAGAGAAGAGTGGAAATCCTTTCTGAGAGCCCTATGTCCCTGATGAGGGATAACAGGATTGCATGATGATGATGATGATGATGATGAATTTACATTAGGTAAATACATAGAGGAAAGAGACTACTGGACCGATTTGAAAAATTGTTTTACCATTAGAATGCTACATTTTCCCCGAGGCTACATCATTTTCCCAAATTCTCATGGGAATGAAGCCCCAGGCGGAATGCTAGTAAATAAGTAAACATGAAGTAATAGTGTGATACCGTCACGCGTCAGTGTCGTCGATGGGGAAGTTGTTCAGTTTCATGGACTGATTAACCACCCGAGAGGTTGAAAGAGAGATACCTAAAGCCCTGTATATTTATGTTGTTTCTGCAGAAATAAAAAGGCTATTATAAATGTAATACCGTCAGTGTCGTCGATGAGTACGACGTCGTCGTCGGCGTCGGGGGGCGGCGGCGGGTCGCGCGGGGAGGCGGACGGCTTGCCGACGCGGGACTGGATCTGCTCTAACAGCTCCTTCGTTGTCTTCACCTGGAAATTTGTTTTATTAATATGTTACTGTAAAAGCCCGACTTTTAAATCTTAACATTTAATAGTAAAACCTACGATTTACCAACATAATAGGGCATCATAGACAGGGATAGATGTAGGGCAACATGGACGAAAGTGGGGCATTATAGATGGGATAGACGAAGGGCATCATAGACGACAGTAGGGATCATAGATGACGATAAACATAGGGCATCATAGATTGGGATAGACATAGGACATCATAAACGAAAATGGGGCATCATAGATGGCGATAAACATAGGGCATCATAGATTGGGATAGACATAGGACATCATAAACGAAAATGGGGCATCATAGATGGCGATAAACATAGGGCATCATAGATTGGGATAGACATAGGACATCATAAACGAAAATGGGGCATCATAGATGGCGATAAACATAGGGCATCATAGATTGGGATAGACATAGGACATCATAAACGAAAATGGGGCATCATAGATGGCGATAAACATAGGGCATCATAGATTGGGATAGACATAGGACATCATAAACGAAAATGGGGCATCATAGATGGCGATAAACATAGGGCATCATAGATTGGGATAGACATAGGATATCATAAACGAAAATGGGGCATCATAGATGGCGATAAACATAGGGCATCATAGATTGGGATAGACGTAGGACATCATAAACGAAAATGGGGCATCATAGATGGCGATAAACATAGGGCATCATAGATTGGAATAGACATAGGACATCATAAACGAAAATGGGGCATCATAGATGGCGATAAACATAGGGCATCATAGATTGGGATAGACATAGGACATCATAAACGAAAATGGGGCATCATAGATGGCGATAAACATAGGGCATCATAGATTGGGATAGACATAGGACATCATAAACGAAAATGGGGATCATAGATGGCGATAAACATAGGGCATCATAGATTGGGATAGACATAGGACATCATAAACGAAAATGGGGCATCATAGATGGCGATAAACATAGGGCATCATAGATTGGGATAGACATAGGACATCATAAACGAAAATGGGGCATCATAGATGGCGATAAACATAGGGCATCATAGATTGGGATAGACATAGGACATCATAAACGAAAATGGGGCATCATAGATGGCGATAAACATAGGGCATCATAGATTGGGATAGACATAGGACATCATAAACGAAAATGGGGATCATAGATGGCGATAAACATAGGGCATCATAGATTGGGATAGACATAGGACATCATAAACGAAAATGGGGCATCATAGATGGCGATAAACATAGGGCATCATAGATTGGGATAGACATAGGACATCATAAACGAAAATGGGGCATCATAGATGGCGATAAACATAGGGCATCATAGATTGGGATAGACATAGGACATCATAAACGAAAATGGGGCATCATAGATGGCGATAAACATAGGGCATCATAGATTGGGATAGACGTAGGACATCATAAACGAAAATGGGGCATCATAGATGGCGATAAACATAGGGCATCATAGATTGGGATAGACATAGGACATCATAAACGAAAATGGGGCATCATAGATGGCGATAAACATAGGGCATCATAGATTGGGATAGACATAGGACATCATAAACGAAAATGGGGCATCATAGATGGCGATAAACATAGGGCATCATAGATTGGGATAGACATAGGACATCATAAACGAAAATGGGGATCATAGATGGCGATAAACATAGGGCATCATAGATTGGGATAGACATAGGACATCATAAACGAAAATGGGGCATCATAGATGGCGATAAACATAGGGCATCATAGATTGGGATAGACATAGGACATCATAAACGAAAATGGGGCATCATAGATGGCGATAAACATAGGGCATCATAGATTGGGATAGACATAGGACATCATAAACGAAAATGGGGCATCATAGATGGCGATAAACATAGGGCATCATAGATTGGGATAGACATAGGACATCATAAACGAAAATGGGGATCATAGATGGCGATAAACATAGGGCATCATAGATTGGGATAGACATAGGACATCATAAACGAAAATGGGGCATCATAGATGGCGATAAACATAGGGCATCATAGATTGGGATAGACATAGGACATCATAAACGAAAATGGGGCATCATAGATGGCGATAAACATAGGGCATCATAGATTGGGATAGACATAGGACATCATAAACGAAAATGGGGCATCATAGATGGCGATAAACATAGGGCATCATAGATTGGGATAGACATAGGACATCATAAACGAAAATGGGGCATCATAGATGGCGATAAACATAGGGCATCATAGATTGGGATAGACGTAGGACATCATAAACGAAAATGGGGCATCATAGATGGCGATAAACATAGGGCATCATAGATTGGGATAGACATAGGACATCATAAACGAAAATGGGGCATCATAGATGGCGATAAACATAGGGCATCATAGATTGGGATAGACGTAGGACATCATAAACGAAAATGGGGCATCATAGATGGCGATAAACATAGGGCATCATAGATTGGGATAGACATAGGACATCATAAACGAAAATGGGGCATCATAGATGGCGATAAACATAGGGCATCATAGATTGGGATAGACATAGGACATCATAAACGAAAATGGGGCATCATAGATGGCGATAAACATAGGGCATCATAGATTGGGATAGACATAGGACATCATAAACGAAAATGGGGCATCATAGATGGCGATAAACATAGGGCATCATAGACGAAAGTGGGGCATTATAGATGGGGATAGTCATAGGGCATCATAGACGAAAATGGGAGCTCCATGGATGGGGATGGATGTAGGATATCATAGACGAATGATAGATGAGGATAGCGCATAATAGATGGGAGTGGGGGAAACTGCATAGAAGAGAAAAATAAATTATATTAATTATATTATAAATTATACTGTCCAAGTAAACGGAAGAGAAATGCAAGGTAGATAGATATAGGGCATAATAATATATGGAGATAGAAATAAGGCATCATAGACGAAAGTGGGGCATCACAGATGGGGATAGACATAGGGCATCATAAATGGGGATTGTAGGATATGTAGGATATCATATACGAAAGTGGGACATGATAGATGAGGATAGCGCATAATAGACGTGAGTGGGGGAAATTGCATAGAAGAGATGGGGCATCAAACTCGGGAATGGAGCGATATCATAAACGGGGGTATGGCGTCAAAGACATTGATGGGGCGTGATAGACGGTGAAGATGGGGCGTGATAGACGGTGAAGATGGGGCGTGATAGAGGGTGATGATGGGGCGTGATAGAGGGTGATGATGGGGCGTGATAGGTGATGATGGGGCGTGATAGACGGTCATGATAGGGCGTGATAGACGGTATTGATGGGACATCATAAGCACGTTTAATCTGTCGCCCTAGCATATGTCTATACTCTCATGAGACCGCTCTCTCTTCTCATGATGTAAACAAGGACGGCATTAAATTTAAAGAAGCTTTAAGTTTAATTAATGTTTTACAACTGAGTGTCTAATCTTTTCTTACCTTTTTAGCCCCAGCAGCAGGTATCTTATTAACAAGCGCGGCGTACGGATCAATAGGTTCCTTCCGACATCCATTCCGCCTCCGCTCGTGCTTGCTGCCATTTCTAGCCGACCACGCGGCGGGCGCGGCCGCAGGCGGAGCGGGCAGCGGGGCGGGCGGCGGGGCGGGCAGCGGAGCGGGGAGCGGGGCGGGGGTTGTCGTCTCGGTGCCAGTGCCGGCGCGACTGTGGCCCCTAGTGATTGAGTGTTTTGTTTAAAAAGCAAATTATACTGGGTGACTTTAAATTACTTAGCTAAATTTTAGAGGGAGATTCCCCCTACGTGAAACTGGACAACTTTTTCCAAATGTGGGGTTTTCATATTAAGGCAATCAGCTGATCACTGAAGTTTTATGGCGAGGCAAAATTTTAGACCTATTTTAACCGACTTCAAAAAAAGGAGAAGGTTCTATGTTCGACTGCATTTTTTAAATGTATGTTCACCGATTTCTCTGCTAGTTATGGACCGATTTTCAAAATTTTTTTCTGTTCGAAAGAGTATACTCCAGAGGTGGTCCCATATAAATTTTATTGAAAATGTTTCATCGCTTTTAAAAAAATCAATAAAAACTAAAAAATACTACAAACCAGAAGATCATCTAAATAAATGAGTGACATTTTCTTTTGTGGTTATCTGCTAATACGCATTACAGTCTGCAAAAAATACTAGTTTCTACTTTGTGCGAACTGTTGTTGGGATTGAAGTCGGTGACTCATACGTTTTTAACGTGGGAAATTATCCATAGGAAAGTTGTTCAGTTTAGCGAGCTGATTTCACATAAAATTTAAATAACAAACAAATCAGCATTGAATACTTTAATGTCGAAAATAGCAAGTAAGAAACATATTAGTTATTAACTTTTCCCCCGGTACTTTGTTTTCATGGGAATTCAAGAAAATATGTCACCCTATGTCACCCCCTGTTAAGAGAGCTTTCTATTGGTAAAATAATTTTTCACTACTCATGCTCGGAAAGTGCTTGTTTGTGCAGCTTATAGGCTGCACAAAATCGGTTTTTGTGTTCTAGAGCACAAAACGATTTACTATAGGCTGCACAAAATCGTAGGCTGCACAAAATCGATTTTTGTGTTCTAGAGCACAAAACGATCTACTATAGGCTGCACAAAATCGCATTTTGTGCTCTAGTGCACAAAGTGATCTACTCATAAATGGGTCTATAGTAAGGCATAGAAAACTCCATACAGCCAAAATAATCAGAAGTTTAAAGATAAAATTTGTTATTATATGTTATTTTATTATTTCCTCGCAATCGAAGTGAAAAGCAGAGTTTATAACTCGTCCACAAAACCATTTTTATCCGAGACTTATAGCAGCCCGAGCCGAAGGCGAGGCTCGTTTTGTGCACTTGTTGTAAAATCTACTATTTTGTATCGAATCGGTACAGTAGTTTTGGAGTCTATTCGTTACAAATCTTTCGTCCTTATAATTTTAATGTTAACATAATATTAATTTCCTTTTTTAAATATTATTAATGTAGATGCAATAATTAAAAAAAAAAAAACAACCCAAAAGAATTGAATTCTTCTCGGGGGCAGACTGCACCTTTGCGAACAGTTAAAACAACAAATGTAATTGACATACTTTAAGGCCCGTGTTCACTAAAAATATAACCAACGGTTAAACCGCGGTTAGAAGCTAATCAGACAAAATGTCAAAAAAACGTAAGAAAATGACATTGTCAAATCTCTGGTTAGCTGCTAATCGTTGGTTAAATTTTTGGTGAACATTGGCCTAAATAAAATTACATTGAATCACTTGTTTCGTAAATGTTGGACTGCACAAAGAAATAATTCTTTGAATAAAATTGTGTACTTACTTTCTTTTCTTAGGTTTTTTGTCTCGTTTCGATTTCTTCTCGTCGTGAACAAGCTCCGGGGATGCAGGCCTTTTTACAGCTAAAATAGAATATTAAACTAATTTATTAAGAAGGAAAACATTATTTTTAATCGGTTCGCTCTTGACCACAATCTAGCTGAGAGAAAGGATGCGGTCGAGGATGTAGCGAGCTCACCTAGAAGAAGGCAAACGAGCCCGATTCAAATGTGTACGGGGCATATTACTACATATTTGTAACGTGTTCGGGAGCATATTATAACGTGTACGGGGAGGCATATTATAACGTGTACATATAATAATATGTATATATATATTGTGACGTGTAAGCATAAGGCTCCTAGCAGACGGCGTATTTTAAACGTGCCGACGACGCGCGTTACACGCGATTAGAACGCAACTTTTTAACCTTAGCACACACGGGACGATCGCGAAACGCGCGTTTACAGCCCGTATATGCGCAGATACAGCGAGCGATACAAACGAGTTTCGAACGCGCTACACACGAGCGTTAACGCAAAAATCGGCATCTACGGCGCTGAAAAGCTGGTCTAATATAATATGTGCGGGGCACATTGTAATATATTGTAACACGTACTAGGGCATATTTTAACGTGTATGGGGGTATATTGTAACGTGTATGGGGACATATTATAACGTGTAGATACAAGGCCATATTATACTTTATTTTGTTTTTGCACACTTGCGGCAGTTAACAGTTAACCTTAAACTACAGCATTCTTTGTTTGTTTGTATTTTTCAATTCTTTATTTGTTTATCATTTCGTTTATAGTTGGTGTTTCTGTTTTGTTCTGTTTCTTTGTTTGTCCAGAATCCAAACCATTAAATTCTGTTTAGTGTACAAAGTAAAATCCGTAATTGGCAATATATTTAGGTTATAAGCATATTTATACATTTCAGTATTGCTGTGGATTTTTGTTAATAAATAAAATAAATAAATAAATATAATATACAGGGGCATATTGTAACATGGACTGGGACATATTGTAACACGTATGTATAGTGCAACGTGTACGGGAAGCACATTGTAACGTGTACAGTGCATATAGTAGTGTGTGGTATACTGACGTGTGAGCGGCAGGGCGGGCGAGGGGCTGGGTGCGGGGGCGGGCGGCGCGGGGGGCGGGTCGTCGTCCACTAGGATCACATCTTGAGAGTCCGACTCGTAGCCGCCCCAAGCTGGAACATAGTATCATCTTATTGTGGGAATCAAATGGTGGCGCTCTTTAATCTCAACTGACCAGTGAGGTTAAGCAAGAGATAGAGAACCAGATAGGTGACCAAAGTGGAAATTTATCACGAGTGCTTCCGTGCTTCGGAGGGCACGTTAAGCTGTTGGTTCCGGTTATTGTCGATTGACTAGCCGTTAAAACTAAGTCAGAGGCCATTGTGCGGTTTGAAAACTGACACCAAGGTTAGCCAAGTTCGCCACCCAATTGACTAGACGATGAGAAAAAGAAATCAGATATGAATTTAATGACAAATATGTACATGGGATTTCTATGGAAATCTAATTTATTATTTCCCTAGATGCAATATTAAAAAATATTGATTTCCTTTATTTTCGGCCGGTTCGGTCAAGTGGTAACGACGGTGCCTATTGATCTCGTGATGGTCTTAATGACTCCCAGTCAGCGCGAATATTTGTGTAAAAAGCAGATGTTTGTTCTCGGGTCTTGGGTATTCATGTCTGTCTTTGTGTATGTTCCAAAGGACCCACGACCCAAGAGAAAACCTTACACGCTGTTAATACACAAGCGACGTGGCACGGCGATCAATGCAACGTAAAATGAATCTTAACAGCTACGGAGCAAAGTTTTTTTGCCGAAAATAGAAGCACGAAGAGACATCTGCCACCTGAAGACGAAGCGACGGACGAAAAAAATCTTTGCTCTGTAGCTATGGGACCATTCAAGTATTACGTAAGCACTATAAGGGGGCGGGGGGGGGGGGAGGGTCTTTGCTTTGCTTATTTTTGATAACATGGGGGTGGGGGGCTAGATGGTGCTTACGTCAGCCGTAGTTCAATTTTTTTAACAAAAACGGCAACTCACACTTTTTCTATGCTTGAAAATGAAACGCATTTTCTAGGATTCCCACAAAAATGGATACGTTTAGGTACTCGCTTAGAACCGAGTAGGGGAATTACCTCGCGCTATTCACTTGTCTAAATATCTTCCGCTATATTGTTTTGTCACGGTACGACTGTGTCTTGTAAAAGGGAACACTTTGAGGGTAGTCGTTAAGGGTGAAAAATTGAAAATGTTATATAATAAGCTATGTTAATCGCTGTTATGGACCCTCAAAGTGGCCCCTTTTTTTCTAGTAAAACACAGTCTTTTTTTTTTCTAGTAGACACAGTCACATATAAGAGGTTTGCTTACTTTTGCTGACAAGGTGTAGAGGGGGGGGGGGGGGGTTAAGTAATTGTAGTAAATCTGCTTACGTAATACTTGACGTTAAGATTCATTTTACATTGCTTTGGCCGCATCACGTCACTTGTGTAGCAACAGCGCCTTGGTGGGCCTTTGAGTGTGTAGCATTTTTGTGTTTATACAACCTGTTCCTTTAGATATCCCATAACTCTAAGGTCATATCCTATGAATAAAAATAATTTAAAAAGTATGGATATTCGCGGAGAAATCATCAATCAAAATTAAAATATTTCAAAATCTTTCTCCCATAAAACGAGTCCTAAGTTGGAACACTTTCATTGATAATTAGTTTCAATCATTCATGATTTTGAATACGATAATGCGACGTTCACATTTTTTACTTAAATGTGTTTTATACGAAACTAGCTGATGCCCGCAACTTCGTTAATTTTTTTTGTACAGAGTACACAGATTTAAAACATCTATCTTACGTGATTTAGATTTTTACATACAAAAGTTTTTTTCCGCTAACTCCCGTTCCCGTGGGAATTTTGCAATATCCTGTTGCAACTAAGCTTTAAGTTTACTAAGGTACCTGCATGCCAAATTTCAAGCGTCTAACTTAATCGGTTTAGATTTTTCATACAAAAGGATTTTCCCGCTAATTCCCGTTCCCGTGGGAATTTCTCTACGGTACCTAAGCTACGTCCATTTCAAGTGCCTACGTTTAGCCGATTAGGCTGTGCGTTGATATGTCAGTCAGTCAGTCAGTTTCCCTTTTTATATATTTAGATTTACATTTTTACCGAATTATTTTGTATGAAAAATAAAATTTGGAAATTATTAATAATTTAAAAATAATGTATATGTTATATGAGTCTTATACGTGGTCTCATTGATACCCTGGAGTTATGGGATATCGGATTGTATTATTATTGTTATCAACTCACCAGGTCTCGACAGCGGCCTCGGGCTCGGCACAGCCGGGCTCACTACCTGCTGAAAATTATAATATGAAACTTTGGTTCTCCTTCTGAAAATTTAAACATTTAACAAGAGTACTGTAATAGAGTTTCCCGTAACTATAAGACGTACATAATATGATAATTATGGCCGCAACTCAGGTTATCACACGCCTGCACTGTTGTGATAAGAGCGGTTTTTCAATGAAAATGGAGTAACCTGATGCGCTGGCCTCTGTACTCTTTTTTTCTTTTATCAGCCCATAGACGTCTCCACAGAGGGGCACGGACCTCCCTTCGAAATACGAAGAGGATTTTGGCCATAGTCCAACACAAGGTTGGTGGACCGCGCGAAAACGAATTTTCTTAGACGGGCGAGTTTCATCACGATGTTTTTCTTCACCGCTGAGCAAGTATAATTAATGAAAAAAATACTAATATACTCAAAGTATCAAAACCGTTATTGTGGTAGTTATAGGGTTATACGACAGTGGCACCGCCATTATTTTTACGACTTTTACTGCCAAGCTATACTTTAAGTTACATCGGTAATATTCTTTTGTGTAAAAAACGCGCCCCAAGCCAACCAAAACCTTCTACCAATCAAATAAGACCTTATTGCTTGATATTGAGACTTTTTTAATGTTTTGGCAATCGCGTTTGCAGCCCAGTGTCGTTCGCTGATTGATCGGCGAGGTTAAACAACATACACAGGGGCGGGAATCTGATGGGTTAGCAAAGTGGCAATTTATCACAAACGTTTCCGTGTAGCGCCAATCGTCACGGTCAACCTAATCTATAGAGATCTCGTTAATATGACGACATCATCTGACCATCGAGCTGGTGAACTGGTTTTATCACTCCCCTTGGCCACCATTCTGTGACTACCTGCCTTGGTCCACCGTTTTTAATATTCTTTTCATGTTTATTTCATGCTTGAAAAGTTGAAACCTTAAATTATTTGTGTACTCCATAAACTCCATTTTCCAACAAAATAGCGTGAACACAGCGCTAATAGCGCAATAGCACTGTGTGTGCGTAAGCGTAATAGCGTATAACAGCGTAAAAGACGAAAACCAGTAATGTTTTTCGTGCAGTGTACTGTAGAGGTTCTATACCTCTACGTTTACTATCTTCTTGTATAGCCTTTAGCCAATGATTCCAACTTCAAGTGATTCAGATCATTTGGCGCCTTTTACATTTAATTGACACATTACCTTCCGCGGCTTTGGCCGTGAAGGTCAAGTTTCTTTCTAATAAATGAAGTAAATTATAAATGAAGTGTGGTGATCGGTTGAGAATAACAACACCCCATCTCTTTCCGTGGGTGTCGTAAGAGGCGACTAAGGAAACACAAATGAGACCTGCCTCCTAGTAATCCATCCCAGGCAACGACACTTCATTTTTTTTCTGAATCTGAGGTGTCGTCCTATGATCTCATGCGGTGTGGTAGGTTCTGTAAAGGGCCGTCTGGTTCGCGACCACCCTCCTACAGAAGTCCGACGCCAAACAGCCTGCTGTATTCCGTCGATGCGTGGGAGTACCAGTGCCTTTATAGGCATTTTATGGGTTAACTCGCTCCATCGTCGACCTCATCTTTGACCTTTATGGTCAAGATTGAGGTCAAGAGGTAACCCATCTTATAATATAAAAAAATTAAAAAACACCCTGTATAAGTCTTCGACCCTAGTTTCCCACGTTTGGGTTGAAATAAACAAGAGTTATGATGCTTATGCTAGCACAGCTGGCAAGACTTACCCGCGAGAGCGCCGGGGACGTCAGCGGAGTCCCACCGAGCCTCCGCACCTGCCGCTCTGCTGACGAGCGGTTGGATCCTGCGGCAACGTTTTTTCAGTTATAGCCAAGCCATAGTTTAGGTCCAAGATGTTATGAAAAGTAGTTCTAAATATGGTCTTACTAGCTTTCCGCCCGCGTGGACTACAGGTTATATCGTGCCCAGCTGTGGGATAAAATGTAGCCTATGTCCTTTCCCAAAGTCTAATATATCTCTGTATTAAATTTCATCAAAATCGGTTCAGTAGTTTAGGTGTGAAAGCGTAACAGACAGACAGAGTTACTTTCGCATTTATAATATCAGAAGGGATAGCAGGGATATCCATCTTCATCACTAATATTATAAAGAGGAGAAAGATTTGTATTTTTGTAACGAATCTCAAAAACTACTTTTCCAATTACAAAAATTATTTCACCAATAGAAAGCTCCCATATCAGCGGGTGACATAGTGGCTATTCAAGTATTACGTAAGCAGCTTTACCACAATTATTTATCAATTATTGTCAGCAAAAGTAAGCAAAGCCCCCCACCCCATGCTTACGCAAACATTCGTATATGTGTTTTTCTTTTAATGTCAATCGTATCGTAACAAAACAATAGATTGGCGGAAGAAATTAGTCTTTTATAAGTTACTAGCAGCCCGTCCCGGCTTCGCACGGGGTAGACAATTATTTATTTTTGGAAATTTGGATATAAAACACTTTTTTTTCACAAATATTTTTATTTATTAAAAAATTGCAACAACGGCCACGGCGCTATGGCGGTTTTGTTTACTGTTTGAATTTTTTAATTCGTAATATCTTTTGAATGGAAAGTCCAATTTAAATAATTTAAAAACTATTTTATAGGTAGTTAAATGGTTTTGACCATAAAATAATTTATTTGGATAAGGATTAATATAAACACATAAATAGCATGGTTCGAATTTGGTTAGCATTTTCATTAATGTTTAAAATTAAAAAAGTTGTTGTAGTGACATAACTACAATAGTTGGACATATGCTACCGCGGAGTTTTTTGTAGACATTATGATGTTCTTCAATATGTTGTACATTATTTTGTTCTATCGCTAATAGTTTCGGCAGCGCATTCGACGAAAGACATTTTTCTATACCTTCGGTTACATTGTTCAAATTTTATCAAGGATCCCTAATTTTTTTCAAAATGAAATGTAGCCTATGTCAAATTGGAAGAATGTAGCATTCTATTGGTGAAAGAATTTTTTAAATCGGCCCAGTACTTTTTGAGCCTATTAATTACAAACATACAAAAATAGGTACAAATCTTTCCTCTTTATAATATTAGTGTAGATAGAAGTGTAGATAAGCTAGTAATTAAACGTATCCAGTTTTGTGGGAATCCACGAAAATGTATTTCGTTTATTTTATTTTATTTTATTTGGGAAAACAAACAATTGTACAGGAGGTTATAACAGTAGGTATACAACAAAGTTGGATAATTGTACAATCAACACCAATACAGACAATGTTTGGGTTGTTATTTGTGTAAGCTTACTTGAATGGCCCCATAGGCTACATTTTTTTTACCAGCCCATATACGTCCTCACCGAGGGGCACGGGCCTCTCTTCGAAACACGAAGGGGATTTAGGCCATAGTCCACCACGCTGGCCCAATGCGGGTTGGTGAAAAATGAATTTTCTTGGACGGGCGGGTTTCATCACGATGTTTTCCTTCACTGTTGAGCAAGTGATAATTAGAAATCCGTACATAAATCCGAAAAGATGAATTTAGTGGTACAGGCCCGCACCAAGATTTGAATCCGCGACCTTTGAATTACAAGTCTGGCTCATTACCAACTGGGCTATCACCGCACATAGGCTACATAATTTTCCGAAACGAAATCACCGGGCGGAAAGCTAGTATCTATCTTTCTATCTATCAAGTGTTGACCAAGGAAAAAATTCATACCGGTGTGGGCGGGAGACGCTCGCGCTGGTATGACCAGGTCCCTCCATCTCTTGACCAGCACCTTGGCGCGTCTGGCGAGGGTAGGGTCGCTGGTCTTCCTCCTCAGCTCGTTCACATGCTTTCCCAATCTGGTGGTCTGTAAGCAAAGGGTATTGTTGTCAAGAGGTAATCATCGAGAGGTGTGTTTGGATCGTAAAGAAATAAAGAAACGCAAAGGATGATGGGCATTTTGGTATCGGTATTAGTATAGAACTTGGCATCGGCTCCAATTGAAATAAGATACATCGTTAAAAAGATAATTTTCTGTAGAATAAGAATAACCAAAGCGGTAGTCCTGATTCATTGTCAAATTAGAGTAATCCTGCGTTAAGTTATTTATTTTTCGTAACTTATTCTTTTTTTCTGCCACATTATTCTTCGTTTTGGCATAGTATTTTTTATTTATCATATTAATTATAAATGATCATCATTAATTATTAATTTTGTTACACATTAACTGAAAAAACCTACTTTCAACTTATTTTATTTACTGAGAGAATAAACAACCAATGAAAATAATTAATGATGATCAATTATAAATAATATAATAAATAAAAATACCATGTCAAAATAAAGAATAATGTTGTAGAAAAAAGTAAAAAAATAATAAGTTTCAAGACAGGACTACTCTAATTGGACAATGAATCAGGATAGCGCTTTGGTTATTATTATTCTACAAAAAAAATCCTTTTTGACGATGTATCATTTATTTCAATTGGTGCCGGTACCAAGTTCTATACTAATGTGCCTATCATCCTTTATTATTTCGGAAATCACAACACATATAACAGACAAGATCATTCAGAAACAAGATGCTCTAGAGAGAAACATAAAAACAATAACTAACTAGCTTTAGCTCGCTATGTGTTGTAGGGTCCGAGACAAAGGGTCCTCAACTCTATATGTTGCGACTCGGGAATCAGGATGCCAAGTGATAATCAGTGGTATTAACAAATAATATTTTATTTATTTATTATAAGATGGGTTAACTCTTGACCTCAATCTTGACCATAAAGGTCAAAGATGAGGTCGACGATGGAGCGAGTTAACCCAGAAAAATGCATATAAAGGCACTGGTACTCCCACGCACCGACGGAACACCGCAAGCTGTTTGGCGTCGGACTTCGGTAGGAGGGTGGTCGCGAACCAGACGGCCCTTTACAGAGCCTACCACACCGCATGAGACCATAGGACGACACCTCAGATTCAGAAAAAAATGAAGTGTCGTTGCCTGGGATGGATTAATAGGAGGCAGGTCTTATTTGCGTTTCCTTAGTCGCCTCTTACGACACCCACGGAAAGAGATGGGGTGGTGTTATTCTCAACCGATCACCACACGGCAATGACAAATAATTAACAAATAAGGTTAGGGAAAGAAAAACGTTTGGCGCGAATGGGAATGGGCTTTGATCAAAAATATCTAAGAACCATCTCGATAACATCAGCTTTCAAACAAAAAAAACCGCATCGTAATCGGTCCTTTCGTTTAGGAGCTACTAGATACACAATCGGTTGGTCGAGTGGTAGTGACGCTGCCTCTTGATCGGCGGGTCCTGGGTTCGATCCCCAGTCGGGGCAAACATTTGTGTAAAAAGCAGATGTTTGTTCTCGGGTCATGGGTATTTGTGTTTGTCTTTATGTGTGTTCCAAGGGACCCACGACACAAGGGAAAACCTTAGTGTGGGCCTTTGAGTGTCTAGCGTTAAAAAAAAAAAACAATCCACAACAAAAAAGCGTCCTCACTAAATGACCGCCCACTTGACGTTTTGGGTTGTCTTTTCGTTCAGTAGCATTCGGGCGTTCCGAGGGAACGAATTGTGGTTCGGTCACTATTTTTTTTCATTTTGTATGGAACTGTGTATCTAGTTTTTTATAGTTGATCGAAGAGGAGCTACGATGATTTTGACTCAGATACACACTTCAAACTTATAATAACACCCCCCCTTTTTTGTCGGGCGTTTTTTTGGGTTTTTTTTGTTGCCTTTCGTGTTCGTTTTTCTATTTGTCTGTATAAATGTTTGTAATTTGTCCTGTGTACAGGGTCAACAGCACATCATGCTGTCCAAAACTGTCAAATTTCTTTAATCGATTTTCAAGTTTATCTACAAGTATTAGAGTTTAGTATCCATTGGGGAAATTTGGCAGTTTGTGGTAACCTGATGTCCTGTTGACTGTACAATAAACTGTTAAATAAATTGTAAATAAATTAATAAATAATTTTATGAACCTACACTGAGACTTGATATAGCGCAATAACAACGCTTTGCGTGGTCTGCTGACAAGAGGAAACCTGATCCTCGTGATGAGAGTCATGTTCGTGCGTTCGGAAGTTATTATTAACAATATCCTTGCCTTATCGTGTAGGATAGGTAGAAGCATTCCAGAGGTCGAAGGCGCTGTATAAGCACAAACGACGGGACGCGGCGATCAAAGCAATGTAAAATGAATCTTAATAGCTGAGGAGAAAAGGTTTTTGCCAAAAATATGTGGTGATCGGTAGAGAATAACATCACCCTATCCTTTTCCGTGGGTGTCGTAAGAGGCGACTAAGGAAACACAAATAGGACCTGCCTTCTATTAATTCATCCTAGGCAACGAGACTTTAATTTGTTTTGAATCTAAGGTCCTACGGTCCCATGGGGTGTGGTAGGCTCTGTAAATGGCGGTCTGGTTCGCGACCACCCTCTGGCGAAGGCCGACGCCAAACAGCTTGCTGTGTTCCGTCGGTGCGTGGGGACCAGTGCCTTTGTAGGCATTTCTTTGGTCAAGATTTAGGTCAATAGTTAATCTGGAGATAGAGCGAAGGACGAAAAAAGCTTTTGCACCATAGCCATTAAGATTCATTTTACATTGCTTTGAACGCCGCGTCCCGTCACTTGTGTACAATTAAAGAAATTGGTATAATAAAAGAAAAAAAATTCGTGGTGCTCCCAAACTTCAAATTTCTTATTTTGTCTTGGTAATCAATTCATCGATTTTCAGAATGAAATCAGGGGGAGGGGGTTCGAGTCTGCAGATGACGGGCATGACGTACGAGGAGGGGGAGACTTCGTTAAAATTGACGTCATCTTGGAATGCACGAATGCATTAAAATAGCAGCAAATAGTAAAACTATGAATTTGACGTTCTTTATATTTTTACAAAATGTTCTTTTAATTTTATTACATATTTCATTCCTTCAGGCGACAGGGGTCTACTTAGCAAATAGCCAACTTCTAATGGGAATGATGGCATTATTTACTAGAAGAAGCGTAATGTAATGTCAAACATACCTCCAACAGCTCTTTTGTGATATTGATTTTCTCCAAAATGGATATGATTTCATTAACAGCATGCATGTCGACAACCTGAAATGTTTAAAATAAAATTATAACATGTTACAAAAAGAATTACTTATACTAATTTAGCATATAAATATAGATATTTTTTACTTTAAAATCTATACAGAAAGATCCCGAAAATGTCTCTTAAAATTCCGTTTGAATAAGGACAATGTAGGTTACATACATGAGTGTACCTTAAAACATATGCGATATATTTAAACTGGCAAAAAAGGCCAGAAACCAGAATATACTAAGAAGAGCCTCAGATACAACAGAAATACAAAAACCTAGAAAAAACCCAAAAAAACAATGACTGAAACAAACATGTTTGATACGATACCTTATCACCGAAAGCAATTTCTTCTAGGCAACCAAAGACTTTTGTACTTACAGAAGACTTTCCCAAAAAGCTTTAATTATAAACAGATTAAAAATTACGAACAACAAACTGTCCAACTGAAGAAAAAGCAATACACAAAACTAACAAAACCTCGAATCATGTCAAAAAAAAACAATTTACCATACAGTAAACTCAAGTTCATTTCACCATTGAGTACACTGCGTGTACCTACTACATGCATACAATTTTACGGCATAACAATCAATTGATCTCAGTAAAATGAAAAGTAAATGTATTTCCTACTATTGTGACGGTGTATTCGGTTTGGGCATAAAATTTGTAAATTCTTTTGGGGTTTTCGGTAACAAGGTCACAGTTTTCTTTTGAGGTTACTATGGAAATGATTAACGTTAACTGAGGCGTAGGTTACCTATATAATGTTCCGGCTGGGAGGTTTTTGTAAAAAATATTTGTAAGATTAAGATATTTTTACTGTATTTTCAGATATTTTTATTTAATTTTAAGATAAAATAAAATAATGAAATAAGATATTTTTGCCTAAAGTGAATGCACTGATTGCAGAAACAATGGAGAAAAAAAAATGTATTCTAAGATGTTAGACAAATTTTTCATAAATTAAATACGTAAAAAAGAAATCTAAAGAAGGACCTATAACTATAACTCAAAACAATTTTTTTAAGGGTTTCTAACTATGTATCAATTTCCTATGAACTTATTTATCATGTTTCCTGTTGTAGATTGCTGTTATTTTCAAGACAATGAAGTTATTATTTATAAAATAGGTAGACATTTAGATCAACATTTAGTGATATTTAAAATACTAACTTTTTATCCGGGATTTCGTTGCTGTGGGCATTTGGGATAATGTTACACATGGCCCAAGTGTTATTCTGATGTCTACTAAGCTAAGCTATATTAATATTTAAGTTCCATTAAAATCTATCCAGTCGTTTTTGTGAGAAACATTTTTCCATCCTCACAAACTTTCTCATTATAATATTATAGCTTTCCGCTATAATATTATAATGAGAAAGTAGACTAGAGCGTAGACTAGAGGTTATATCATACCCAGCTGTGGGATAAATGTAGCCTATGTCCTTTCCCAGTCTAATCTATCTCTGTACCAAATTTCATCACAATCAGTTCAGTAGTTTAGATGTGAAAGCGTAACAGGCAGACAGAGTTACTTTCGCATTTATGATATTTGTAGGGATTGCAGCATAGTAGGCTAGTTAAACTATGTCATCAAAAACGTTTCCTTGGAAAAAGTTTGAAGTATGGCCAAAATATTTAGTTAATAAACATTAACTGATAATAGAGTTATTAAACATTAATCATTTGCATTGATAAAAGATAGTGCGTAAGATTACTGAGTGATTTCCAGAATTCATTTTCACACTAAACCTAATGACCATAATATTGTAATTCTTTTCAATTAGCTTTCCATTCGGGACTTCGTTTCCGAGGGAATTTGGGAAAACGATGTAGCCTGTGCATTATTCTGATGTCTAGGGCATTACTGCAAAGTTTCATTAAAATCCGTCAAGTAATTTTTGCGTGAGGGAGTAACAAACATCCACCCATTTATATGTATGTTAGTCTGTAAGATATTTATCCATAGGCCTAGTTGCTTGGAAATTCACATTTATAATTATAGTATCCTCAGTAATAATTGTTTGTTTGTTGTCTTTCTTTCAATGATAAATCAATTTTTTTAATCAAAAACTGAACATTGGCGAAATCTTAAAAGAACCACCATTATAGACGGAATTCGTTTTCATCAGAGAGTGTTATGAGGCTACTTTTCCCTCATAACGAAGTCACAGGTGTAAAGCTAATAATTAATAATAATTTATTTCTTTATTTAAGCTACAGGGGCACATTATGTGTTAGTGAAACTTAACCTATGTCTAGTATTTTCAAATGTCAAAAAAAAATAAAAAAATAATAGAAATTAAATACATTGAAATAAATAAGGGGTGGATTCCATATTGTGACAGATGGTAGATAATTTGAAATTGCAAACTACATTTCAGTTGAAATAAACTACGAAAGCTGTAAGTAAAACCTATTTCTTTTAAAAATATATTTTTAGTTAACATGCAATCGGTCCGAGGACCATATACAGAATTTTTAACAGCATAATAAGACATGTGAGGCACTCCCTCCCACTGATGGGTTGCCTTTTTGTTTTATGTCAGATTATCCCAAGTGTGATGCCTTTTAAAGAGCCTAGTTTTTAGTGGTTTACTTTACCTTCGGTTGCCCAAGTCAAAGACAATGTTTTTATTATTATTATGAGCCTATGGTGTCCCACTGCAGGGCAAAGGCCAACCATACCTTTTACTAACATAACCAATTTTGGTATTTAGTCGGTAGTAAGACGTTTAGAAAATAACAATCTTATATAATTAAATGACAGTGTCATAGTAATAGTTGAAACGGAAACAGTGTGTTTGTAGAGCTTAAAAATAAAAATTGTTCACTTATTTCAGAAGTAATTTACGAATTAAGTATTTTGTATACTTAATTATGTTTCCGGAGATTTAAGTAGATTTAAGTATACCACTATGCAATCCAACAATCCATTTTTGTTTGTGTATGATTTTTTCTTATCTGGATAAAACTAAATAAAAATGCTTTAACATGTGAACGTTACAATTCATGTGATTGTCTGTCAAAGGGTTAAATTAAACCATTAGCAATTTACTATTAGCACTTCAGATTAAGTGTGAAAAATCCGTAAGTTATATAAATAATAAATAAATAAATAATAAATATAAATAAATAAACGCTACACACTCAAAGGCCCACACTAAGGTTTTCCCTTGTGTCGTGGGTCACATGACCCGAGAACAAACATCTGCTTTTCACACAAATGATTGCCCCGACCGACTGGGGATCGAACCCAGGACCCGCCGATCAAGAGGCAGCGTCTCTACCACTCAACCAAACCGGCCGTCGCCGGTTATATAGGTAGGTATAAAAGCTAAATCTGGAGGTTTCTATCTATATTTTGTATCTTTTTCTTAAATTCATGTTTGTGTTGTAATGTCCTTAGTTTCAATTCCTATTATTATAAATTAATGCAGAAGTAACTCTGTCTGTCTGTCACGCTTTCATGCCTAAACTACTGAACCAATTTTGATGAAATTTGGTAAAGAGATAATTAGATCTTGAGAAAAGAGATAGGCTATATTCATCCCACAGCTGGGCATGATATAACCTGTAGTCCACATGGGCGAAAAGTTAGTAATTTAATATAGTCGCAGCTAAGCATGTAGGTAGAAAATTAAGTGTTTCTTAACATAGATTTCAGATAACCTAAATAATCGGGTAAAATTGATGAGGTTATAACTCTCATTTCATGCTTTTTATTGAAGGGGTTTTTCATTTCAATCCATGCATTTATGCCTATCAGGATCGGCAGAATGTAATTAAATCTCCAAACTCATGACTTTACAGTTATCTACTGTCAATAATATCCTGATGGTTATTAAAAAGAAAGAATGAGTGTAATAGTGATATGTTATCAGCTTTTTGCCCACATTCTCGCTAAATCTTTCCATCTCATTTACTGACAGTACAGTGTGCTTGCAAAGTGTTGGCAGCTGGCACATTCTAGGTTCAATAAAGTTCATTCGGATGGCTTTTGTCTTTAGTAAGATGATGTTTATAGCCATAATATGAGGTGAGATTACTGTAATTAATGCCAAAAACTATTGGAAAAATAGAATCTGGCATTATATCATCCCAGCCTAAATTAAATAGCTATATGTAGCTGAAGGTAGATAAATATGGGAAGTCTTACCAAAATGATTAAGCAAAAACTTTGTAAAAAATTATAAAATTTAAGCAACCATGGGAATAAATTGCTCAGCTCCAAATTTATTCAGATATCAAGTCAAATCATCGGAGTTTCTTGCCTATTCTTCTCTTGGTAAGACTGCACCTTTGTGAATAAGCGCAAAGTTAAAAATGCTAATGTATTTCACTTCTTTGACTTATTTTTAGTAACATCCTGAATGTTCTATGGAAAAAAGCTGACTTTGACTAATTTCCATACCACACACTTACGCCTATAATCCCTATCAGTCACGCCTATAGGCAGCACATCATGTGATTCTAGAGCCACTAGACACCACATTTAACATTCATTCTGAGGGTTATCAGGTGTTACATGAGTATAGTGTATAACTACCTTCCTAAAACTAGCTTTCCACCCGGGACTTCGTTCCCGTGGGAATTCGGGAAAATTATGTAGCCTATGTCCATTAGAGATAATGTAGAATTCTAACAGTGAAAGAATTTTTCAAATTGGTCCAGTAGTCTCGGAGCCTATTCAATGAAAACAGACAATCAAATCTTTCCTCTTTATGATATTAGTATAGATTATTAACTAACTAATTAGCACACCATTCACAAGTCCTTGGAATTCTATCATTTCAAAAATACGTCTCCAGTTCGTAATGAGCCAGACTTATAACTTATAATAATCGGAAGGTTGCAGGTTCAAATCCTGGTGCGGGCAGTACGTGCTATGGTTCTAGAACGACTTGATGCCACATTTGATATACATTCCGAGGTAAATATTCCATCATTTCAGAATAAAGATGAAAACTATTTCACTTAAAATTGTATTTTTCATGTGTTCAGGTATTGGGGCAGTAAATTTATAATTTTACTCTCAACGTGTTTGTGTAGTCTTGAGCGGTTTTGTTAATAGTCCTAGCCTCTCCGAAACAGGTTATATTTTTGCAAATTGTTTAGAGTTGGACTTGTTAACTCATTGGATTTCTAAATTTACTAGATAATCTTTATTATTTATAGCACTTTATAAACTTGCATTTTATTTGACTAAACGGTATGCAGTACGTGCTATGGTATTAGTTTGAATATAATACTAGATTTCCTAGAAAAACGACCCAAGATATGAACATAACAGTTACAGATTACTGCTTAGCAACAATAAGTAATTCAATCCAGTGACAAAAACACGCAAATTATTGCGAAAATCACGACTGATCAACCAACCTGCTGTTGCACAACCGAAAATGGTGACTATAAACTCGGTACGTTTCTTAGCGAACTTGAAATCGTCGCCCCACGAGGTTCCGTCATCATTACTCGATCTAAGGTCAAAAGGTACAAAAAACCAAACCTCTTGCAGCGAAGCATAGCAACCGAACCTGACGAAAATTTACGGGAAAGGTCACGCGTGGCACAATTCCATACTTTCACATTGCAAAACATTTGGCACTAGAGCACTAGGGGACGGAGGGAGCGGGCGCACAACGTCAGTGGCCCCCTGCTCAGCGATCACACCGCGCACGTATCACACATTTCCCCCCCGAACACGACACTCCAACTCCACTTCCCGACTTCACTTCTTCAGGATACTTCCGTCATGGAAATACTACATTTAGAATAGCAACGGATGGCTCCTCAACTTGCTAAATCGCAATCGAATCGGGTGACACAGGCTCGTGTGGACTGTTCATATATCTTCAACTTGCTTATCAGTCTTCCAATCTTCAAAACTCGAAAACTTACATTGTAATTGTTATCCAACGCATTCAGAAGTCGATTACTTAGTTCATGAGCGTTATTACTCATTTATAAACCAAAATATTTAACTAAATACGACGAACGTGTCTCGGCTGCGTCGTAATGGCGGACCGACGACTACGTATGCCCGTGCCAGGGCATTTTAGCCGAATAATTCAGCTGATATCTACCAAGGCGACGCACACTCGTGTTTTTCCGTTTCTTTTGACGGAACAACTTGCTTTTTACAAAAAATTGCAATAGATGGCGCCAAACATTCTAAAAAATATCTTAAAAATTTGGTTTTAAATAATTGAATATTGCATAAAAATGTGACTTGTATTTAATTACTGAAATATTAATGACTAAATAATCGAAAAAGTATTTTTTTTCGGAGAAAAACGATTTAACAAAATAAAAAGCTGGCAATATTTTTAAAACTAATTTCTTGTTCCTGGCAACAAATTGTTCACAACTTTCTACTCAGCACCAATAGATGGCGTTAAATTCAACAAGAAAAAAGAGATAGAAGATACTACTCTCTCTTTCTTTCATTATAATAATACCGTAACAAAAAAATACTGACGTTTTAAGGGAAACAGTAATCTAAAAAACTAGCAGACAAAACGCTATATATCCCATGAGGGAAGACAGAGACCACAGGTTGCCCCTTGGTATGATCTATTCTATTCTATTATTAATTTTCCTTGTTCCATTTGATAACCCTTATAATTTGTGTCAAACGTGGCATCTGTGGTTATAGAACCAGTGATGCTCTGCCTACCTCGTTATGGATTATAGGCGTGAGAGTATGTATGTAAGAGTCGATTTTTAAAATATCTAATTAATTTTTACATAAACTCAAAAGAAAATGAGATATTGAAGTTTTGAACGAAGCATAACTTTTTGCATCAGTTTAAAAAAAACATGAGCTGATCTGGGGCACTATTTTTGAATCACTCGTCTCACTTCAAGCGATATCTTTCGTTGATTTGCGTCGATGCTATTGATTTTTGAATTTTATTAACTACTTAATTCCATGAGTGCTAAGACCCTTTTGCTAAAGTGCAGTGATCAAAAAGTTCGGAAATCAAAAGAATCCGCGCAAGTCAATAAAAGATATTGGTCGAAACGAGGCGTGCGATTCAAAAATAGAGCCCCTGAGCTTCGTATGGTACGTTCACATAGACACTCACATAGATTTAGATATTCTAAACACTGGAGTTAGTCGGTGAAAACTGATTGAGTGTTTTTATTAAATAAACACTATCCTTTCAAATCATCCTGCTATCCTGAATCAATGGGGCTTATTCTTTATATCCTAAAGCTACAGCTCAACTTACATTTTCTAGGTTTATTTCACTAAAGTAATTTCGTTTAGTGGAAAACCGACATCTCTCGACATCGACATCGACTTTATCTCATCTTGGCTAAACTTTTAAACCAGTTATCATTGCAAAACATCAAATTCGGGGACATTTGCTAAATTTGCTTATCCTGAAGCGGTGAATTCGTATGCGAATTGGAATTTTATGTTTCAAAAATACGTCTCCAGTTCGTAATGAGCCAGACTTATAACTTATAATAATCGGAAGGTTGCGAGTTCAAATCCTGGTGCGGGCTGGTACCACTAAATTCCCTTTTCAGATCTATGTACGGATTTTCCATTAATTAAACTTGCTCAGCGGTGAAGGAAAACATCGTGATAAAACCCGCACGTCTAAATTCGTTCACGAAAGGCGCGCGGTCCACCAACCCACATGAGCCAGCGTGGTGGACAACGACCTAAATCCCCTTCGTGCTTATGTACCTAGCCTATCTTACTCAGGAATAACGTAGCATTCTAATGGTGAAATAAATTTTGAAACAGGTCCTAGCAGTTTTTGAGTTTGTGGCGTCTAAACGCGCCACAATTCAGTGCCACTAATGCAAACGAGCATATCTCGTTCTTTCTCCTCTGCTCTATCTGTCTCACTCTTTCTTCGCTCGTTCTACACTTTTCCATTCACACGCTTCCTTCTTCTTCTCGCGGCCTTCACGCGCTCCACACGTCTCTCAGACTTAGAAATAAGTGACTATTTGTACAAAGAGTATGTCACTGCGTTTATATTTGTATTACTAAATAATTAATTGGTGAACATTGTGTTTGGTAGAGCAATAAACAGTTGTGAACAGTTATTACGGAGTTGTGATTTTATCCCAAGTAGGTACCAGTGCTTCACACTCTAACCCCTTCACCAAAAGTTCATTCATTACAAACTTACAAAAATACGCTTCTTTCTTTTTACAACATTTTTATGTATGTACAGTATGTACTCGCCAAACGTTAACTACTTTAACTCATTTATAATGTAGATTACATATTTTAAAATGGCAGTACAAAACGTAAATGGAGAATTACACCTTATGTTATAGCAACATTAGTTCTTAGGAAGTTTTCTGCTTGTTGAGGAAGGCAACACTGTATTCCAAAAATGTCATTTTTTCGATTGGTGTGAAGCGGTGTGTCGCGTTATTTATCATGGAATAGAATGCGAAAATAATATCAATAACTTGCAAAAATACGGCGAATAGATAGCTATTTGTATAAGTTGAAAATCAAAGTTGTCTTATATTTAGTGTTCACAACGAAACCTTGTCTTAGTGTATATAAATGGCGAAAATATCGCGTTTGTGTGTGGTGTACTAGTGTTAGAAATGGATCGACGGTGTTCTCAATCTGTTCGGACGCTCAATTTTGACGATTCAGACTCTGATTTGTCGAAAAATGGGCAGAAGAAGGAGTTAGCTTCGTCCGGAGCACCTTCTTCGTTGAACCAGAGCGCTGAAGGTAAGTGTAATGATCATTTCTCTTTACTATTTTGATATGGTATCGATAATGTTTTCAAGGTTTATCGGTTCAGCTGTCAATAGGGATAGTATTGCAAAGGCGTGAATGAGCGGCGGCCGGTTGGCCATGTTCAATTGTGCCAAATGCAATGAGGCGAAATATTTTGATATGCAGCTAGCTATCTTGTACCTCTCCACCTACTCATAAACTGTCTACTTATTACGAAATATCTTGTATTTGGGACAGTATAAGAACAGGTGGAAAAGGTTAATTGCTGCCAGGAATCAAATGGGAACACATTGGGAAAGAATAGAATCCAGAAGTATCAATGACTTACAATTTTTATTTATTTTTAATCTCAGAAGATTAAGGTTGCATAGAATAAACTGTTCTATAGCAGTAAGGCCACCGCATTGTACACTGTTAGATAAATGGTGGGTTTAAATACTTTGAAAATTACTTGGGGTAAATCAAATTTTCCCTGGTAAAAGTTTAATAATACAAAAAAAGAATCCAAGACATGAAGGAATAATCACTGGCCAATTGCCCTATGCTGCGGTTGCATGGAGACGGAAGAAACTCTAGCACATATTATGATAGAATGCCATTGCGTGTAAACACAAAGGGCACAGATCTTGCATAACCCGGGACCCCTATCAGAGGTATGCAAGAACGTGAAAAGTCTTACATACTTCTGGGACGACATTGGCCGGCTGGAATAGCTTGCTGAAACAATATGACATACAATGGACCAATCAAGGAGCTAAGTGTGCAAAACACCCAATAAATATACATAGTCGGTCCCAAAGTTCTGTCATTTAAGAAAATACTGATGAAATAAAAAGTACCAATCCGTTTTTAAAAATTTATATATCAATTAAAAATACATTTATCAAAGAATCAAAATAACTTAAAATGATTCAAAATGGCCTCCCTTGCTTTTAATAACGGCCTTTAACCACGCACCATATCCATGTCGATTTCAGCGACTGTTTTAATTATGGCTGACTTCAGGCTCTCCAAATTTTTATGGGGTTTAGCACAGACCTTGTTCTCTAAGACCTGCCAAATTTTATAGTCCAGAGGATTAAGGTCCGGACTGGAGGAAGGCCAATCTTCTTGTCTTATAAAGTCAATGTTTTGACGCTCGAACCAGGCTTGAGTGGTCTTGGCTTTGTGAGCAGGCGCAGAATCCTGCTGGAACACAAAGTTATGTCCTGAAAATAGCGTGTTGGGCAGGTCTTTGACATACCTATCCAAAACCGTCTCTTGGTACACTTTTGCACTTGTTTTGACCCCCTTTTCGCAAAAATGAACCTCAGTTGGCCCATAGTAGGAGACTCCTAACCAGACCATCACTGAAGATGGATGATGCCCATGTTGCACCCGCGGAACTTTTTTTCCTGCTTCTTCAGAGCTTCCAGCGTACACTCTATCATTCTGTTTATTGTACTTTTCTTCTATATCAAACATTTTTTAGTCCGTAAAAAGTATATCACGGTGCCGGTTTTTCGCGTACCGTTTTAATAACACCCGGGATCTTTTGCGTCTAATTTCTTTTAAACGGGCATTAAGTAAGTGTCCACTCTTTTTTTTGTATGCTCGCAACTTAAGGTCTTCGTTTAAAACCTTTTTGACTGTTTTTCTACTGACCCTCATCTGCAAAGCCATCAGTTTCTGTTTTCGGACAGGATTTCTTCGTATGCTCGCCTTGATTGCTTTGATCACTGCTGGTGTTCTTGCGGAGCGAGGCCGGCCAGTTCTTTTCTTGTCCTCAACACTTGAGACCTCATTGTACCTACTTATAGTACGATACACAAACCTAAGCGTTATTTTCAAATTTTTGAGCAACTTGAAAATTGTACTCGGCGAGTGCCCACAGCGATGCAACGCCAAAACTGCTATTCGGTTTTCTTTCAAAGTCCACTCCATCGTGAAAAATCGCGCCAAATGATCATTAATTGTTTTAAAATAATTGTCAAACATTCAAAAATGGAATGCAATAAAACTTTTTTAAAATTGTGTTCCAAATTCAAAAATAATGTGCCAGTGACAGAACTTTGGGACCGACTAGGTAATATAACAGCTCACTTTGATCTCTCTGTCTGATCAGTGTGATAAGCACAACATCCACTTGAAGATATTGAATCAAATCATTGAAGTTTATGTAACCAGACACTGGGAAAATAACTTAAAAAACTCATAACAAATAGTAACTTATGAATGGTGTACAGAAGCCAGCACATCAGGTGACTCCATTTTCATTGAAAAAACCACTCTTATCACAATAGCACAGAGTGCACGCGTGTGGTAACCTGAGTTGCGGCCGTCAGTACATTACAAACTCTACAAACCAATAAAGCACCTATTTGTTCCACCTACCTATGTCCTGAAGTTCTTTACAAATAAAAACAAATTATTATTATTGTTTTTATGCTGTTTATCAGGCAGGCAGTTGACTACAACTGGTAATTGCCTGTATCCCACTGATCATTGTTGAGTTTTCTTTTTGGTTGTTAAAATGTGCTTGTCCAGTCTATTCTTAAATTGGTTTACATTCTCAGCTGATATAACATTCTCTGGCAGTTTGTTCCACGCTCTGACCACACTGTAAGATTATTATAAATGTTTTTAACTACACACTCAAACGCTACACACTCATGTACTACTTGAAACCACTTGAAATCATGTACTTTTTGGTCTTTGGTTATGGTTGAAACTTAAATTTTTGCTTTTGCTCTTTCTAATAGTTAGTACTATTATTTATTCTGTTCTTTTTTATTTATTATAAGAGGGTTAACTCTTGACCTCAATCTTGACCATAAAGGTCAAAGATGAGGTCGACGATCTATCTATCTATCTATCTATGGAGGGGACGCCCGTCAGGCACAGGCGGGTGATCAGTCCACTTATTTGGGACCATTTCACCCAATTCCCCATAATAGCACATGAGTTTTACCTCTGCACTGACAGTTCCACCTCTCTGAACCTACCCGAAGCTTTAGCAAACCCGATTTAGAGGTCGACAATGAAGCGAGTTAACCCAGAAAATGCCTATAAAGGCACTGGTACTCCCGCGCACTGGCGGAACATAGCAAGCTGTTTGGCGTCGGACTTCGGTAGGAGGGTGGTCGCGAACCAGACGGCCCTTTACAGAGTCTACCACACCGCATGAGACCATAGGACGACACCTCAGATTCAGAAAAAAATGAAGTGTCGTTGCTTGGGATGGATTGCTAATAGTAATAAATAGGTAACTTTGGGTCAGCATGGTGCAATATGGCATGAAGCGCCTTCGCTGTTTTTGAGTGACCATGCCTCATGGTAGTTGATGACAATGACCGAACAAGAATTAATAAACATTCTTAGTTTTCATGTAACTTATTCTTCTCATGTCAATTTGGCTAAATGACCTCTATTTGGGCACTGATATCCAAGGCCAAAGCTGTAAAGGTGGCACTTCACTTGGTGTTGCGTGTTTGCATAGCGTATTCGCCGTATTTGTCCAAATATTTGTACGTAGTCCAAACAGCAGAAACACGACATCCTCACTTGGGATGCCAACAGCAAATAACACAGGTAAGTAAGGTCTAAAATGGTCTAATAATAATATTGCGTCCTTTGATGAGTGACCAAAGACCGACAAACGAACGGTTCGGCGTATTTGCCTATTTGTGTGTTTGTCATATTTGTGCAAATATGGCAAATATAGACAAATGAATCCTCCACACATGGTAGTATTTGGCCAAATACAGCAAATACGCAAACACGCAACGCCAAGTGAAGTGCCACCTTAACTTGCCCTGGAAACATATGTGATGGTTTACGGAAATTTTATTTTTCTGATATTCATATAAACACAAGCTTATCCCTGTAGATTCGTTTTCGGCTTTTTAACTTTTCTGTTTTAACTTTTTCTGTTAAAAAATTTCGCTGGCATATGCAGATAGTTGATAAGGGCTCCCGTTTCCGCATTTAGACTTTAAGATGACCCATTATGCATATGGGGAATTCATAGACTTCACGAAGCGACCTCGTAGGATTCGTGCCCGTTGGTTCGCCACTCCCACGCATTCCAGGATTACGTGGGCAACTGTTTCATTAGCCTCTTTGCAGTTCCTGCAAAGGGGGCTGTCGGTGGCGTTTAGAACGAATAAGTGTTTGTTTAAAGCACAGTGGCCCGTGGCATATGCAGAACAACTCACAAAAGTTTGCTGAGGGACTCAGCTTATTGTAAAAGTCGAGGCGGCGTCGCGGCGCGGCGTCGAATTGCAGGAGCTATGCCTCATTTACCATGTCGAGTCCATAAGACGAAGACTACAGAGACGCTCCAGTCTGAGGCGGCGGCGTCGCGGCGTCGCGGGCGAGTAAGGCCCGCATTACAGAACGCTACTCAGACTCTGTTCTATACTTAAGTAGTAGTCGTCTTTGTCATCTTGATAGTGAGAGGAAATTAATACTTAAGTATACATCAAGACTTGAGTGTCCTGTAATACGGGCCTAAGGGACTCTGCTTATTGCAAAAGTTGTCTTTGCGGCACGACGTCGAAGTGAGCTATGCTTCATTTACCATTTCGAGTCCCGAAGACGAAAACTACAGAGATGCGCCATCTCTACTGCTTCCTCTGTCAGGACTCTCCTCGCTGGAGGAGAGTCGCGGGCGACTAAGATCCGTATTACAGGAGACGATCCGTGTGGTGATCGGTTGAGACTAACACCACCCAATCTCATTCCGTGGGTGTCGTAAGAGGCGACTAAGGAAACACAAATGAGACCTGCCTCCTAGTAATCCATCCCAGGCAACGATACTTCATTTTTTTTTCTGAATCTGAGGTGTCATCCTATGGTCTCATGCGGTGTGGTAGGCTATGTAAAGGGCCGTCTGGTTCGCGACCACCCTCCTATCGCAGTCCGACGCTAAACAGCTTGCTGTGTTCCGTCGGTGCGTGGGAGTACCAGTGCCTTTATAGGTATTTTCTGGGTTAACTTGCTCCATCGTCGACCTCATCTTTGACCTTTATGGTCAAGGTTGAGATCAAGAGCTAACCCATCTTATAATAATAAAAAAAAGACGAGTCTTGATTTTTACTTAAGTATTGGCTCTCTTTCTCTAACAATAAAATGACAAAGACGACTGCTATTTAAGAATAGATCAGAGTCTGAGTTGCGTTCTGTAATTAGGGACCTTAAATTTTACATCCCTATTATTTGTTCTGTGCCCACACACCACTAAACATGTCAAACAGTGACAGTATGTTATCACTGTTCCTGTTATCAGTTACTCAGTGCACTTCACTGTAAACACTGTTATCTAAATGCATTGTATTCAGTATGCAGGGAAGCAACCAATCACATTAGCGTATGGCAAGACATTTCTATTGTGCTGGGGGATCGGTTCTATTTATGTCACAAGTAGGTACTCAATTAAGTATCCATTTTCATTTCTTATCTGCTGGTGATGAGGAACATTGCAAATGTGGTTTCGCCGCAAAGAACATTGCAAATGTGGTTGGCCGTGTGGTGATCGGTTGAGAATGGCACCACCCCATTTCTTTCCATGGGTGTCGTAAGAGGCGACTAAGGAATCACAAATGAGACCTGCCTCCTAGTAATCCATCCCAAGCAACGACACTTAATTTTTTTCTGAATCCGAGGTGTCGTCCCATGGTCTCTTGCGGTGTGGTAGGCTCTGTAAACGGCTGTCTGGTTCGCGACCACCCTCCTACCGAAGTCCGACGCCAAACAGCTTACTGTGTTCCGTCGGTGCGCGGGAGTGCCAGTCCTTTATAGGCATTTTCTTGGTTGACTCGCTCCATCGTCTACCTCATCTTTGAACTTTTTGGTCAAGATTGAGGTCGAAAGTTAACCCACTTATAATGAAAAAAAAAAATCGGCTATATTACCTATGTATCAAATTGGCAGTCGAAGTGGTCGCCATGCCCGAAATCGGCCTTCATCATCATCAGTATTCAATTACATTTTACTACGGGTTATGTCGTGCCCAGGTGTGGTATAAAATGTAGCCTATGTCCTTTCCCAAGGTCTAATCTATCTCTGTACAAAATTTCATCAATCGGTTCAGTAGTTGAGGCGTGAAAGCGTAACAGACAGACTGACAGAGTTATTTTCGTATTTACAATATTAGTAGGGATTATGGGATGAGCTAAGTCTTGATCTCAATCTTGACATGCTCGGTATCTTAACCGAGATCATGAGGTCAATGATGGAGCGAGTTAACCCAGAGAATGCCATTAAGGAACTCTGGTACTCCCACGTACCGACGGAACATAGCAAGCTGGTTCGCGTCGGCTTTCGGTAGGAGAGTCGTCACGAATCAGACGGCCCTTTTACAGAGCCTACCACACCCATAGGATGTTCAAATTCAAAACAAATTGAGGTGTTGTTGCCTAGGTTGGATTAATAGGAGGAAGGTCTCATTTGTGTTTCCTTAGTCGCCTCTTTCGACACTCACGGAAAGAGATCAAATCAAATCAAATCAAAATTATCTTTATTCAATATTGATACTTAAAGTACACTTTTCGAACGTCATTTTTTAAAAATTAATTATTGTTAGCTATTCCTATGGAGCTGGCCCAACACTCCAAGCAAGTTTATCATTCAAATAATCACCAAGCCTGTAGTAAGCCTTTTTGCATAAAGTGCTTCTAACATATGACTTAAACTTATTTTGAGAATATGCTAGTAATTCTTGGGGAATTTTATTATAGTATCGCACGCAAAGCCCCATAAATGAAGTATTAATTTCTGATAACCTGGAACAGTGTGATACTAATTTATTTTATATTTCTAGTGTTATAACTATGCAGTTGACTATTTTTTTTGAAATAAATGCAAATTCTGCCTAACGTACATGATATTTTTTCTTGACATGCTCGGTGAGATGAGGTTTTCTCAAACGACCACCACACGGTATAATATTAATAAGTATTGAAACAAAGTCTCTAAAATAATAAAGGCTTATACAAGAAACAAGCTACAAATCTTGATTGACGTCACTCAATAGACCATAAAACGAATCGAACGACGTATTGTGATCAGAACTCACCGAATGTTTTGGCAACATCCTTTATTGCGGCCTTTTGAGTACTGTTTCGGCTTCCAAGATACTTCGAATTGACGATTTGTTCGATTTAGTAGTAGTTCTTCCTTATGATGTAGGTACCGGGGTTGGATTCATACCGTCTGAATATTATGCATAGAACATAAGAAGATCTCCTTCTTATCGTGTAGGTATTAGTCAAGTGTGCGGCGAACTTGGCTAACCCTGGTGTTAGAGTTTTCAAACCGAACAATAGCCTCTGACTCGGTTTTAAAATCGACAACAGCCGGGACCGACAGCTTAACATGCCCAACGAAGCACGGAAACGCTCGTGATAAATTGCCACGTTGGTCACCCATTAGGTTCCTTGCTTTTGTGTACGTTGTTGCTTAACCTCACTGATCAGTTAAGATCAGTGAGCGTCACTGGGTTATATACGACCGCTTCTATGGAGATGAAAATACTAATACTTGTCAAATATTATACTAGCTTACCGCCCGAGACTTTGTTCCAGTGAGAATTTGGGACAATGATGTATTCTATATGTTAATCCAAGGTATCAGCTACCTCCATACCAAATTTTATCAAAATCTGTCCAGCCGTTCTCGAGTTATAAGTGATTCGAACAAACCCGACTTTGTTTTATATTTAAGACTCCGCCCTCGTGGATGACAGGTTATATCGTGCCCAGCTTTGGGATAAAATGTAGCCTATGTCACTCATCAAGGTCTAATCTATCTCTACACCAAATTTAAAATGAATCGGTTCAGCAGTTTAGACGTGAAAGCGTAACAAACAAACTTACATTCACATTTACAATATTAGTAAGGATTTCGTTTTTTTACGACTTTAAAGTATTTGACGATTTTGAAAATCACTGAATTGTTGTGAGAAACGATCACCCTAGATTGCGCCTCTACCGGTTAAGGCGACTACAGCACCCGATAAAGGCAGCACACATAGGAATAGTGCCATCTCCGTCTCTCAACAGGCCTGGGCCGGCAGTGCGAACAGTGTCGATACACGAAGTTTACGGACTATGAAAGCGTGCGTGCGTAAAAACATGTTCGAAAGTTAGAAAAATAGATTTATGGAAAGGTACAGCTTAAATCGAAAAACGAGTTAACTACTTATCGAGAGTGTTCAATCACGAACATTTTGATAGCAAATTCAAGTTCCTGTGTGCATTTTACTATCGTTTTTACAGCTTAAAAGATACACAATATTGGTATTTAGAGGTAATTTTGTGAGCTTTTTCTATCGAACCAAAAGTGCTGAATCATGTTTTCAGCAAACTACTTATCTAGTTTATATCCTGAATATTACCGTAGTATTTTTTTTCTTCGATTTAATGCAATGCGTCATGCTTATCTACGCATCATAAAATCGTAATTTAGGTGCTGTAGTCGCCTTAAGTGCTCTGTGGTTTTTCTATTCTAAAAAAACAAGCAATCAGCCAACGAATCCGTTTAACTTAAAGAGGCTCGTCTAATGATTAATTAGATTACCACATGACAATCCAAATTGACCACTTAAAGTAGGATTGACGCTAAACATAAACACATTAACTTAATATGTAAAACCATTTATTTGTAGGGTATCGGGTGTAAACAACTGATTATTATTCTAAGATATAAACAAGTTAAATTAAAAGTCGTCAACCTGCGTAGATTAGGCAAGAAGTATAGTAATAATAGTACATACTCACTCGTGTCCACATGTTATTATTTAATTTTGTATCTTAAAACAATAATATATACAAAAATTGTTCCTTTATCTATACTAATCTATCTATAAGTATACATATTATAAAGAGGAAAGATTTGATTGTTTGTTTGCATTGAATAGGCTCCGAAACTACTGGACCGATTAGAAAAATTATTTCTGTCTCTCAACGATACTGACTTCTTCTTATCGTGTAGATACGATCCCCCTGGGGGTCGCAACCCACAGTTTGAAAAACACTATCCTAAAGGGATAAATCGATTTTTATGCGTTTGAAAGCTGCAAGTAATCGAGATGGTTCTTAGCTTTGTTTAATCAAAATTGGTTCGGCTGTTAAAAAGTTATAAGTGATGATTGTCGGGTTGATAATTTTAATTGTTATTTTAGAGTTATTCCTGACATTTTTTGTCATGTGAAATCCCCAAGTTGTTAACTAATTACCAGTTGGTTCTCTAACTACCCCGATTGAGACTATAAGGTACCTATAAAAATTGGCTACCAGTTTTTAATAGACCAGTTAATCCACACGACAATAAAATTAAAATCCGGTTTTCTATCAAAATAAATAAACTTACATTCACATTTACAATTCCCTTACATTCACATTCACATTTACAGTTCCAAGTCAAATTTTAAATTCTAAATGTTGCATAAAAATAAATGTAATGTATGTTGTCATTTATGTATGGACTTAAATTTATTAATTTGTGTCATTCCTTACTTATCCAAATTTTTAGTTCACTTCCCTCTTTGTGACTCAGGTTGGGCTTAAAATCAGCTTGCTGTGCCCACACCCTTTCCACCCTGCCTTTCTAAAGCTTGCTATATTATGTATGTGTTTATATTGTGTGTGGAATAAAGAAATTTGTATTTGTATTTTGTATAAATAGTGTTGACACGTGGCAGCAATTATTGAGATTAAACCGTCCACAAACGGCGCGGTGTCGTCATTTTACAACCCGTGACCCGTGTGTGCAGACATCGCGTGAGGGTTTAAACACTTGGTAATGCCAAATAGGAACACAACAAAAAAGAATGTTACTAAGTGAATTATTATACATTAGTTCTTTGAACTCTACGCCTATTCAGTTTACACAAATTATAAAAAAAATGATACCACTATTAAACTGGAAAATTATACGAAGTGCCAGGCCGGCCGGCTACAATATAATTTAAACATTAAACAAATTTATGTTAAGTATCGTAACTGCGCATTGACAAGTTGTTAGGTAATTATTCAAGTGATAGAGGATATGGCCGATGAAAGTTTGGTGTCAAAATTGACCCCGTTACCACTTACCGCGGTGGTTCTTCACCTTATAGTAATGGGGGACCATTTTACAAAATATCGGTTTTGCCATGGACTATTTGCTGTGTGGTGATCGGTTGAGATTGCTGTGTGGTGATCGGTTGAGAAAACCACCACCCCATTTCTTTCCGTTGGTGTCGTAAGAGGCGACTAAGGAAACACAAATGAGACCTGCCTCCTAATTAACAATCCCAGGAAACGACACCTCAATTTGTTCTGAATCTGAGGTGGCGTCTTATGGCCTCATACGGTGTGATAGGCTCTGTAAAAGGCCGTCTGGTTCGCGACCACCCTCTTACCGAAGTCCGACGGCAAAGAGCTTGCTGTGTTCCGTTGGTGCGTAGGAGCACCAGTGCCTTAATATGCATTTTCTGGGTTAACTCGCTCCATCGTCGACCTCATCTATGACCTTGGTCAAGATTAAGGTCAAGAGTTAACCCATCTTATAATAAAAAAGGGACCGTCAACTGTATGGAGATACACATTAGCACCTCAGGCTATACTTTTTGACCTTGACGTCGCCCTTATCTCGCTTGCAATAGCGTCGGCTTTCGTTGTGCAAATGGGTAACCTGACTTGCTGCTGTCTGTACGATAAAATTAAAGGGTTGTCCTAAAGTTATATCCACGTGCACTGTTGTTCATATTCAACAGTGACTTAATTTTTTTACGATTATTGTATTTTTCTTTACTTACTATCTTCTGAATTCTTGGTTCAGTGTTAGCCAAAGCCAAACAACTGAAGGCTCTGGCATCCAGTCGATTTCAGTGATTGTGTTGACTCGTCACATTTCATATAATGTTTTCGGGATGGCTTTGCGGACCACTTCAGGTGCTTCCAGGGACCACCAGTGGTCCGCGGACCACCGGTTAAGGCGACTACAGCACCCGATAAAGGCAGCACACATAGGAATAGTGCCATCTCCGTCTCTCAACAGGCCTGGGCCGGCAGTGCGAACAGTGTCGATACACGAAGTTTACGGGCTATGAAAGCGTGCGTGCGTAAAAACATGTTCGAAAGTTAGAAAAAAGAGATTTATGGAAAGGTACTTAACTGCTTAAATCGAATAATGCGTTAACTACTTATCGAGAGTGTTCAATCACGAACATTTTGATAGCAAATTCAAGTTCCTGTGTGTATTTTACTATCGTTTTTACAGCTTAAAAGATACACAATATTGTTATTTAGAGGTGGCTTTGTGAGCTTTTTCTATCGAACCAAAAGTGCTGAATCATGTTTTCAGCAAACTACTTATCTAGTTTATGTCCTGAATATTACCGTAGTATTTTTTTTCTTCGATTTAATGCAGTGCGTCATGCTTATCTACGCATCATAAAATAGCAATTTAGGTGCTGTAGTCGCCTTAAGAACCACTGACTTACCGAATACTTCGAGCACGTATCCAGAAGAGGTGTATTGAACGTAAATTTGTTAGAAATAAATTCTCATAGGTTGTCAGATCGGATCGGACATAGATACAGCTAAACCCTCTTGTCCCACAAAATGTGACCTTCAGCCCAGGGACCTGATTGGTGACCAAGGTAGCAAATTATCAGGAGCGTTCCCGTGCTTCGGAGCCCGGTTGTCGATTGACAACAGCCGTTAAACCAAGTCAGAGGCCGGTTGGCCGTTTGAAAACTCTGATATTAGGGCAAGTGAAGTTCTCCACACACTTGACTATACCTACAAGATAAGAAAATAAAGAGAAGAAAAAACTCAGATACCTCGCTATGGAAAATTTTCATATAATGATAGATGGTAGTCGAAATAAAATAGTACTATAAAAGGAAATAAATAGTACCTCAATACCTTCAGTGATATACATAGGTGCCGGGAGCCTGCTGGACTGAGCTAAGAAGCCTCACTATGGAGATCAGCGTTTTAATATATGCCAATAAATAGTACTAATTAGTACTACATAAGGAAATAAATCCTTACTGGCCTACGGTGTACCTAGGAAGAGTGTTTGATTTGTTTTATTTCGGTATTCCTTTACTTTTACTTTATTTTTTGTTCTGTATCGTGTGCTGTGTTTTTTGAGTGAATAAATATTACATATCTATCTATACTAATATTATAAAGAGGAAATATTTGGTTGTTTGTTTGCATTGACTAATCTCCGAAACTACTGGACCGATTTGAAAAATTATTTCACCATTAGAATCCTACATTATCCGTGATGAACATAGGGTACATGATTTTTCTGAATTCCCACGGGAACGAAGTCCCGGGCGGAAAGCTAGTCTATCTATAAAGTGGTAATGTCATAGCAGTCGCGGTTCCGTGATTCACAGTTCAGTTGTAACATTATTAAGGTCTGTATTACAGAAGGAGTCTTAAGTCTTGATCTATACTTAAGTATTCATAGTCTCTTTCTCTCACTATCAAAATGACAAAGACGACTGCTACTTAAGTAAAGATCAGAGTCTGAGTCGCGTTCTGCAATATGAACCTAGGAGTTATCGACAAGAAAATGAGAGACTTACAGCTCATCCTAGTCATCATCAAATGAATCATTTGACACAAAAAATAAAATATTTGGCCGTGAAAACTTTTTTAAGCGGAACATTTGAGTGCACTAACCGTATTTCTTTTTACATGCCTTTTTATAATCAGGTGCCGATCCAGCTCCCAAAAACGGTTGTGGTTAACAGCTAGGGGCCGTCCACATATAACGTCACGCAAAATTTCGAGTTTTTGAACCCCTTCCCCCCTATGTCACGCTTTTTTGGTATCCCTTTAACATGTATGGTCACATTTGGTATGACCCCCCCCCTCCCCCATACGCTGTGACCCCGAAAATCGGCCAAGAGCGAGTTGGAGTATGACCTCGCTCATGATCGATATACTGTATTTTTATTTTATTAAGGCATTGGATCCGCGCTTCCGTAAACCAGCTTGGGCAGACAAAATTTGTTAATATATAATGGTAAATCAGTAAACAATATTAAATCTAATAAAACAAGGGCCCGGACATCAAGTCTGCAGATGCAAAAAAAAGATAACTCAAAAAAAGTCATAGAAATATTGCTATAGTGGAAACCAATCTCCGTACTCTCGTTAACGAGACCAGTCTGTTTGGCATTACAGCGTCGAACCGTGTTATACCTTGACGATTTTTTTGCTGTCAATAGATCGACTTGAGACGGTCTATCGAGGACTTACACCCACTGAATATGAGTAATGGTGAAAGGTAATGTATGAATGATAAATTAATAATATTACTATGCTCCTATAAGCCTACACTAAATGTTACCCGGTCATCGCGCATATATACCAAGTTCCAATTTCGTTTGCATAAAATGAGGGCCTGAGAATAGAATAGAAAAAATCTTTATTTTATAGGACATTCAGGATGCCACTTAAAACAAGTCAAGATTACATGAAATACATACAAACAAACATTAAAGGATTTAAATACATATATACGCATTCGTTCTATTGACCCTACTGACTCTACGCCTATTCGCAAAGGTGCAGTCTTCCCCAGAGAAGAACAGGCAAGAAACTCTGAGGGTGCTCTTTTTAATCGCATCATAAATTTTCTTATGTTCTAATTTTAACTAAGTCTGAAATAACTAGAGCTGAGCAGTTCATTCCCATGGCTGCTTGTCAGTTATGTAATCAGTGTAATAGCCCTTTTTGCAAAGTTTTTGTTTAATTACGGTCTTAAATTTGTCCAAAGGTAAATTTTGAATACACATGGGAATCTTATTATAGAAACGTATACATTGACCCATAAAAGAGTTCGTGACCTTGTGGAGACGACTGTATAGTACCTACATCCAGTTTATGCTTGGTCCTAGTATTTATATTGTGCCTATCGCTATTTTTTCTTAAACAAATGTTCATTTTTCTTCTCATATAAAAGATTGTCACATATATATTGGGAGTGAGTATGAAGTCATGTTGCCCCGCACGGTCATGGTTCTTCTTCAAGCTATGAATTTCCCCCTCCCGCCTATTTTTGTTTGCATTAGTCTATCTTAATGCAAACTGAATTCCTAACCGTTAATGGATGTTATCCTTCATAAGGAATCCATCATAATCCTTCACCGTTAAGCAAGAGATAGTTAGAAATCCTTACATAAATCCGAAAAGACGGATTTAGTGGTACAGGCCCGCACCAGGATTTGAACCCGCGACCTTCCGATCACAAGTCTGGTTCATTACCAACTGGGCTATCAAAATACCCATTTTCGTCATCCGCGCGCGCTAACCACTGGTCTCCTTACGGAAAAACACGATCAATCTCATATTGTAGCTATAATTTGTATGTTACCGAAGGAGGAGAGGGAATCCGGGGTGTAAGCTACCTCAATACCAAATTTTATCAAAACTGGTCCAGCCGTTTGAGCGTGAATGAGTAACAAACATCCATACTTACATACAAACCTTCGAGTTTTTAATATTAGTAAGGATTTATTAAAACCATGCTGGACTAGAACTAGGAGTGTAAGGCACACTGAGAAAGTGCCAGCTGTCAGCTCTTTCCAGGCATACTGTAAAAGTCTATTAGGACGCGTGAGTTTTGACGTATTGTGGGCGCAAGGCTGACAACCTCTTGCTACAATACTCATGTTCCATCTAATAACCCTCAGTGCAGGGGTTCCCAAACTGTGCGCTGCGACGCCCTGGTGCGTCGTAGAAAGTACAGAGTGGCGCCGCGAGGCGATCGTCTTTAATATACTCCGATACCTTTAAGTATTCGCGGGTACACTCAAGAGCACGTCAAGCTTGACACTTTGGACTTTGGACCGGCCCTGCATTGTATGGCGCGCAGTATAAATCAGAGCTCAGCTCTGGTAGTGTAAAGCGTGACCTGCTCTTGACTGTACAAAATGAAATGTGTGGAGATCAGCAAGCTCACCCATCACACCCATCACATCACAGACACTTAACACTTGAATTAGGCCCTAAATTTGTAGTCTTAACATTATACAGTATTAACTCTGTCCCTCGCATCTCACTTGGGCGAGGGCTGACAATCAGTGTTGCCAGCCTGATAATCAGTCTGGCATTAGTCGCTGAGCCCAGGCCTTTTTCCTCACTGCGGCAGACATATGCAAGCTTAAACTTGTTTATTAGGATAAGAATATTTTGAACTTTTTTTAAAATGTATGTGTGTGCTGTTCTGAAGAAATAAACGTATTATTATTATTATTATTGTGGTTTTTGAAATGATATTTCAGCTCGGCGTATTAACACCGGTAAATGATGATGTCCACGGGCCTAAGCCAAGTGGGCATCATTTGGGTTGGTTAAGTGGGTGTTGTGTCCAACTGTAGAAACTTGCGTACAATTCTGCATGTATTTAATATCACTGCTTTCTGTAGGGTAATGTAAGTGTGTTTAGGTAGGTCTATTGTTTTTAATGAATTGTGAAGTTGTTTCGGTATAATGCCTGTGGTAGATAGAACTATAGGCACTATTGTTACCTTTTGGAGGTTCCACATGCGGGCCATCTCGTCTTTGAGCTCGATATACTTGGTAAGTTTTTCAGCTATTGCAGTTTGGAGATTATGGGTATTAGGTATGGTTATGTCTATCAGATATGCTGTTTTGTTATTCTTGTCAATAAGTATTATTACATTGACTAGATAGCTACTGTATTTTATTTAATTTTTTCTTAACTCTCTCTTTAATGGTTTGTTTTAATGTAGTATTAAAAAAACTCAGCTTCATAGTTTTTCCTTTCTAGTAGCGATGCATCCGATACCGATACCGATATATCGGCGATACTTCGGGTTAGCCGATATATCGGTATCGACGATATTTTTATGACCGATTCAACGATACTTTTTAATTTAAAAATGTAGTGTAAACGAGCGTGTTGTCTCGTCTATTTCGTTGCAAACGAGGCACGAACGATGCTCGGGGAAACCCCGCGCTGTCGCATCTGAGGGACTATTTTCCAGCGCAGGTCTTAGTCTTATACAAACAGACTTGAGAAATCGCCTTTCTCCGCAAAACTTAAGATTACTTTGTTTTTTAAACAAAAATCTGATCAATGTTAATTTTAATTACTAAAATTTTTAATTACCTATCTAATATTAACCTATGTGTCTACTTTTTATAATAATAAAAAAGATCTGATTTGTGATTTATTTACTATACCTTCATTTTTGAATTCACATTAACCGTATCGGTATCGGTATCGGTATCGCCGATATTTTTATAAGAGTATCGGTATCGGTATCGTATCGGCGAAAAGGCGTATCGATGCATCCCTACTTTCTAGCTAACTAGTATCATTGTGCCTATTTTTCTTATCTGTATTTACCTATTTCGAGTATCTAGCTAGGTTAGGGCGCCAAAACGAAATTCCGAACTTGTAAGTGCGCCGCGGACTGAATAAGATTGGGAACCCCTGCCTCAGTGTATGTCAACGTGGCGTCAAGTAGTTTCAGTGGCGTCACTGATTCTCTGCCTACCTCAGCAGGGATAATAGGCGTGAGTTTATGTATGTATGTATTTAACCGTGTGGTGATCGGTTGAGAATAACACCACCCCATCTCTTTCCGTGGGTGTCGTAAGAGGCGACTAAGGAAACACAAATGAGTCCTGCCTCCTAATAATCCATCCCAGGCAACGACACTTCATTTTTTTTTGGATCTGAGGTGTCGTCCTATGGTCTCATGCGGTGTGGTAGGCTCTGTAAAGGGCCGTCTGGTTCGCGACCACCCTCCTACCGAAGTCCGACGCCAAACAGCTTGCTGTGTTCCGTCGGTGCGTAGGAGTACCAGTGCCTTTATAGGCATTTTCTGGGTTAACTCGCTCCATCGTCGACCTCATCTTTGACCTTATGGTCAAGATTGAGGTCAAGAGTTAACCCATCTTATAATAAAAAAAATATATATAAAGTGGCACACTTCCGCAAGTTATGAACTAAATAATAAACAAAAATTTGACTAGTAAACACAGCTACGTACACGCGCAGCAGAATCAAACCTACGTCAACAATTTAGTGGAACATTGCCACATGCTTAGCGTCAGCGGTGTAGAAATAGCTCAATCAATTGACAGGTAAACATCGTGCCTTGTTCCGTTTGGGGGTAGGCAGAGCATAAGGTGATCATATATATATGTATTTATATTAAACTACTTTTATATTAAACTTCGTTCCCGTGGGACTTTGGGAAAATTATGTAGCCTATGTTACTCAGGAATAATGTAGCATCCTAATGGTGAAAGAATTTTTGAAATCGGTCCAGTAGTTTCGGAGCCTATTCATTACAAACATACAAACATATAAAAATAGGTACAAATCTTTCCTCTTTATTGAAATTGAATTGAATTGCGCCCGCTCTTGATTTCACTATGCGACTTTTCATACCCAAAGGTTACCTGGAAGAAATCGCTTGAAGCGATAAGGTCGCCTATATTGTACCTTTTGTAAAGTTACTTGTAATTGTCTCATCATTGTATTTCTTTTCAAATTGTGCAATAAAGTATATTGTATTGTAGGTACGTATTACAGAACGCGGCCCAGACTCTGATCAAAATGAACAAAGACGGTAGAGGTCGTCTTGATAGTGAGAGAAAGAGACAATCAATACTTAAGTATAGATCAAGACTTGAGTCTCCTTCTGTGATACAGGCTACAGAGTCAATCACTTGTTTGAGTGGCTTTTTTTTGTGGTTTCGCCAATGTCAGGACCGTATCTTTACGCCATTGTTGATAATTAAATAAATAGGTATATTTTTAATGGTTATATATTTATATATTTAAAGGTTAGATCCCCTGGGACACACACAGAGACGGATGAGAACACCTAGATGCGACAAACATCTGCTTTTTACACAAATATTTGCCTTGACTAGGAATCCAACCCAGAACCCGTCGATTAAGAGACATCGCCAATCCGCCACTACCACTCGACCAAACCGGCCGTTGAAGATTATAGGTAGTCTTCTATTAGTGTAAGATATTCATGTAAGATACTTTAAATAAGTAAGCGGAACTTTAGGGTGTGATTCTATTCATCAAACTGAATAACTTTCCCAAAGGAATCTAATTATATTCTCACAAAAAAATTACGACTACTCATACAAAGACAATCAGCTCGCTCAAGTTGTATGGAGAGGCGAAATATTTTTTCGTATTTCGACCTATGTTCCTTGGGGAAAGTTGTTCAGTTTCATTGGCTGAATCATCCATCTATCCATAAACAGAAACAGAAACGGAAAATATTTATTTGTATGAATACATCTGTCACACAGATAAAATTCAACCTGCAAGCAGGTGTATACAAATATTGACATTATGTCACATGAAATTGGTATAAGTACCTATTGTTATATAATATTCATATTTAGGTAATTATATCTTAGTTTTTTATTAATTTTATCATATCACATACAAAAATACCCACTTAATTATAATAATATATTTATATTATGGTAAATATGCTGTCATATTCCAAAAATTCTTTAATTGAATAGAAACAGTACTCCAGGAGGAACACAGTTAAACGGGACTTAAATAATTTACCTTGTAATTGTTTAATTTTTTCTGGAAGCTTATTATATAAAATTATTGACATGTTGACTATATTTTTATCATTTATATATGTTTGGCTAGGAGGTTGACTTAATAAATCCGTATATTTTTGTCTAGTATCTCTAGTAGCTAATTCTCCACGTGTATTATAAAATTCTGGATGAGACTTAACACAGTTACAAACTCACGCCTTTAATCCTTTTCGGGGTAGGCAGAACGACTTGCATTTAAAAACCACTTGATGCAACTTTTGACATTCATTCTGAGAGTAATTACTCGTAGATTAGATGGAACAACATAGTGGTGACAGGTTGTTAAACTTTCGACTACGATACAGAAAAACTCTCGCGTCCCACTTACTTTGAGCCGTGTGGTGATCGGTTGAGAATAACACCACCCCATTTCTTTCCGTGAGTGTCGTAAGAGGCGACTAAGGAAACACAAATGAGACCTGCCTCCTATTAATTCACCCCAGGCAACGACACCTCAATTTGTTCTGAATCTGAGGTGTCGTCGTATGGTCTTATGCGGTGTGGTAGGCTTTGTAAAGGGCCGTCTGGTTCGCGACCACCCTCCTACCGAAGTCCGACGCCAAACAGCCTGCTGTGTTCCGTCGGTGCGTAGGAGTATCAGTTTCTTACAGGCATTTTTTGGGTTGGTAGGCTTTGTAAAGGGCCGTCTGGTTCGCGACCACCCTCCTACCGAAGTCCGACGCCAAACAGCTTGCTGTGTTCCGTCGGTGCGCAAGAGTATCAGTGCCTTACAGGCATTTTTTGAGTTAACTCGCTCCATCATCGACCACATCTATGACCTTGGTCAAGATTGAGGTCAAGAGTTAACCCATCTTATAATAAAAAAAAAATGCTGGCCCGGGAAGAGTAGGCAGCTCGAACCATCTAAGTTTTTCTTTCACTCCCAGTCCAGCGTGCAAGTATTGCGGACTCACATACTTAATTTTCGCCTCCCGGAGGAACGGGGATACGTCCTTTCATATTATTTAAAGCAGAGGTTCCCAAACTTTTTTTTCTCATAGACCACTTCCAAAATTTTGCTGGTTTCGGTGAACCCCCTCCCTGCAGCTACATTTCTATCATATTCCCAAAACTCGACAAAAAAAGTGAAGATTAGATCTAATTAAGAAAATTTGCGTTGCGGCTGAGTTTCAACCACGAATTAACAGTTTTCGAAAAAAGCGAGATTTGATTGGTTTATTAATTTATTGATTGTGCTGTGAGTGGATGTCAAAAAAGTAAAGGTGGCCAATCAAAAAAGTTATTCCATCCAACTTTACATTTTTGACATCTCACTCACAGCACAAGGAGCATTTTAGTTTTTCACTATTGAAATCAGATAATTTTTTGTGGACCCCCGCTTATACGAATTGTGAACCCCCATTTTTTGGTCACAGAAACGTAGACCCCCTTCGAGTCTCCCGTGGACCCCTGGGGGTCCACCTGGACCACTTTGGGAATCAATGATTCAAAGTCACCCTATACAGGGCTTTGGGTAAATCTCTTTCAACCTCTCCGGCAGTTAATCAGTCGATGAAACTGAACAACTTTCCCCTAATACCCCAAAATGTCGAGTTCCCATACAAACTTCATCAGCATTAGCGCATTTTCTATGGGAGATCAAAATTTTTTTTTTGTATTTTGATCTATGTTTCTTGGGGAAAGTTGTTCAGTTTCGTGGACTAATTTACCACCCGAGAGGTTGAAAGAGATTTACCTAAAGCATATCTCCCTTCTCAAATCTAAACGGCCGAGCCTGCAATTGATTGAAAGTTAACAGATATCGATCGACCTACGCAAGTTGTAGGTGATACATTGGTGTTTAGGGTTATCAACTTAACACTTAACAGCTTTTTTTTAATCATATTATAAAATTAAAATAAATAAATAGACGCTATACGCTCAAAGTGATAGCCGAGTTGGTAATAAGCCAGACTTGTAATCCGAAGGTCGTGGGTTCAAATCCTGTTGCGGGCCTGTACCACAAAATTCGACTTTTCGGATTTATGTATGGATTTCTTATTATGACTTGCTTAACGGTGAAGGAAAACATCGTGATGAAACCCGCCCGACCATGAAAATTCATTTTCGAAAGACGAGTGGTCCACCAACCCGCATTGGGCCAGCGTGGTGGACTATGGCCCTTGCCCCTTGATGGGAACGTATATGGGCTGGTAAGAAACTCGTTCAAAGACCTAAAAGTTGTAGTTGATTCAATGGTATTTAGGGTTACCAACTTAACAATTAACAGTGATTTGAAACTTTTGACCGGCAAAAAAACTGATCTTGGTACTTTTTCTGATCTGCCAAATAGAGGAGCGACTTCGACTGTGGTATTTGTGAACTATAGATTGTAAAAAATTGCACAGGCCCAAAAATAGCGAGACCGGGAAAGTAGGAACCGTGTAAAAGCCAATATAAATGGCAAATCTTAGACTATGTTCCGTATTACACAACGCGACTCAGACTCTGATCTGTTCTTAAATAGCACATATATTCAACACAATATGTTTATTGTTAAGAATTGTGAATTAAAAAAAAAATGGCAGTTGTCTTTGTCATTTTGATAGTTAGAGAGACAATACTTAAGTGTAGATCAAGAAAGATAAGTCCATTATTGTTTATTTGAATTTATCAAACTAATTGTCCGTCCGCAAATTCGTTTGCTTGAAAAAGCATTTTTTCCCACTAGTTGAGTTGTCCAGTTCAGTTGGTTGAACTTAGCCAACTGAACTGTCTAGATTTTTTATTTATCAAAGGCGTTGATCCCTTGCGTGACATCATTTTCTCGTATGTATCTTGTTTCGTCCTCTCGTTCTATCACATAGCGTCAGTACGGAACAGGCAGAACGATATCAACATAAACCTCTCGTAGCCCAGTGGCTCTCGCTGATATATGATCAGTGAGGTTAAGCAACGTATACAGGGGCAGGGAACCTGATGGGTGACCAAAGTGGCAATTTATGACGAGCGTTTCGGTGCTTCGGAGGGTATGTTAAGCCGGTGCTCCCGGTGATCGATTGACTACAGTCGTTACAACCAAGTCAGAGGCCATTTGGCAGTTTGAAAACTCTGACACCAGGGTTAGTCCAGTTAGCCACACACTTGACTACACCTACACGATAAGAAGAAGAAGATGACAAAATTATGTCGAGCGTCCATTAGCCCGACTGATGACCCTAATGGCGTGTGTATAGAGACAAGTGATGATGACAAGCTTGGCATGTGTCGGCCGTGGCCAGCCGCGCCTAATTTGGCCTCGCGCACCAATGGTGACCATATTAAACAGTATTATGTATTTGTATCTATGTTTTAGTTTATAAGCAATTGTATAGGCTGTTTAGTTTATTAATTGTACCCAGGGATTCCACTCCGATCAACTGAACGAATCAACTAGTTGGTCAGAGTTAGAGTGGAAGTCGATTAAGGCATTTGTTCCTATTCAATCAACTAGTTGATTCAATAAATTTTTTACTATAATTTATTTCCTTCTTGTTCCTATCGAATCAATTTTTATTAAAAAAAAACTTACCCCTAGGCTAACTTCGCACGCTTTTAGAATGCGCGTAAAAGTACAGTCAACAGCACATCAGGTTACCATAAACTGTCAAATTTCTTCAATGGATAGTAAACCCTAATGCTTGGAGATAAAATTGAAAATCGATTGAAGAAATTTGACAGTGAAAGATAGCTCTAACATTAATGGTTATAACTCTTTAATAAGGTTAAAAATAAAGTTTATATCTATTTATCTAACCAATCTTGATAAAACACCTTAATATTTAATGTATGTATCTATTTTATTAATTTCTTATCCATATATTAGGTATCTCGTTATAGTTTTCCAATTTTGTCCATAATAGTATGTATGTTTATTTTATTTTTTGTATATTTGTGTTGTATTTGTATTTAAAGTTATTTTATTTTAGATAAGTATTAACTTATTGTCATGTAGTTTATTTAATATTGCTGCACCCGCTACTTTCTTTCTCTTCTTGATTTCTCTTCTCCGGTTGCCTTGAAAAAATTGCTGTTTAGCAATAAGGCCGCCTATTGTACATTTTTCCGTGTTTTTATGTTTCTGTGATGTCCTGTTTTTTTGTGCAATAAAGTATATATAATAATAATAAAACGTGTCTTAGGTCCGTATTACAGAACGCGACTCAGACTCTGATCTATACTTAAGCAGCAATTGTCTTTGTCGTTTTGATAGTCAAATAAAGAGACAATAAATACTTAAGGCGACTACAGCACCTAAATTACGATTTTATGATGCGTAGATAAGCATGACGCACTGCATTAAATCGAAGAAAAAAAATACTACGGTAATATTCAGGACATAAACTAGATAAGTAGTTTGCTGAAAACATGATTCAGCACTTTTGGTTCGATAGAAAAAGCACACAAAGTCACCTCTAAATACCAATATTGTGTATCTTTTAAGCTGTAAAAACGATAGTGTTTGTGATTGAACACTCTCGTAAGTAGTTAACGCATTTTTCGATTTAAGCTGTTACCTTTCCATAAATCTCATTTTTCTAACTTTCGAACATGTTTTTACGCACGCACGCTTTCATAGTCCGTAAACTTCGTGTATCGACACTGTTCGCACTGCCGGCCCAGGCCTGTTGAGAGACGGAGATGGCACTATTCCTATGTGAGCTGCCTTTATTGGGTGCTGTAGTCGCCTTAAGTATAGATCAAGAGTCTCCTTCTGTAATACCGGCCTAAGAACCACCTTAGAAAACCTACTTTTAAATTTAAGAAATCCGCATCTGAAATGGTTCACACCCATCTTTTTGCGTCGCTGCGGTTAAAAACTGATACCTTAAGTAATTGATCACATAGACGAGTAAATAGGTACTTTAGGCACTCATATTCCCAGACAACATTAAACAATTAATGAAGAAGTAAGACTTTCTTTATCAAAACCTTCTTTGTTATTTCCTTAGATCTAGTTCACTTTAAAAATAGGTAAAACTAATTGATATGATAACAGCTGTACAGCGGGAAGACTTGAACACAACCTCCTGAACTCTAAGTCAATGAGATAAGGTTGGTTTTCGCGTAAAATGTAACCAACGAATGATATAAACAGGTGCTTATAAGAATGATATCATACGTTGCACACTCTTACTCATGTGTTTGCATTGCATATGTTATCTTTATTGAGAACAAACAGACAACAAATTGATTTAACGGTATGTCTGTGGAAATGTTGAAGTGAATTCGAGAATTGTAATGACGATTGATAGGTCAAGTCGGTACAGTGGAGCCACTGCCATCTGACCTCCGTGTCCCTGCTAAAGGTACAGTCAAGAGCAGGTCACGCTTTACACTACCAGTTTAAGCTGAGCTCTGATTTATACTGCGCGCCATACAACGCAGGGCCGCCGGTCCAAATTCCAAAGTATCAAGCTTGACGTGCTCTTGAGTGTACGGCAGCTAAATGGAATTTGGGCTAAATTATCTAGGTAAAAGTCACGCCATTTTTTTTAATTTAAGTTATTTCTAAATTAAAAATGCTGACTACGTTTGATATATTTTTTTTACTGATTGTAACTGTACCATTTTGTGTTATTATTAATTTTGACATTTCTCCTCTCTAAAATAAATAATTGATTTGCCGAAACAACAGAGATAAAAAAAATATAGGCTTAGAAAGTTCTGAAAAACGGTAACAAAAATTGTGAAGTTCCACTTTAGATCGAATTAATCTAAAGTGGAACTTCATTTGAATTTGCATTTGAACATCACCAATGCTACTAAGGCTAGACTCGATCTGTGGAGTAAAAACGGGTCACTGCCCACACCGTTCGTCCCGCTTTCGGAGTATCTTCCGCCTGGATATGATCTCGCGTGGCCGATTTGGAAGTCCTTGAACAGGCTCCAAACCCAAGTTGACCGAAGCAAAGATAATCGCTTTAGGTGGGGGTTTACTGATGGCTCGGACCTCCAGTGTGAGTGTGGTGAACCCGTCCAAGCAATGGAACACCTGATCTCATGCCCTTCGTGCCCTACCACCTGCACCCGGGAGGGTCTAATGACGGCAACCGACAGTTCCGTAAAAGTGGCAAAGTTTTGGGCCAAAAAAATTGGATTTGCTATCGAAACGATAGAAGAAGACTATATCGTGATGTTCAAATGCTTTTAAAAACTTGTTTAATTAATGCTCTTGGTTTTAATAGACGGAGATCCCAGGGCCGCCAGACCTTACTTATTTTCTCATAAACCAAATGTGTGGGAAATAGTAGTGCTAGTACGTACTATAATAATGTATGAATACTTCCAAAAATTACTCACTTATTTTGAAGTCTGGCTGCTGATGTCTTATAGAATATAATTAATTAAATATAAAAAAATAATGTTCAACACCGCCAGACACTCCGTCGGCTGTAATTTCTGCCAGACGCTTTACAGTTCGCAAGTAAATTATGCAATTATACCTACAATCCGAGCCGTGATTTTTGTATATGATGTTCAGGGAACTATAACAATACTTTTTATAGCACCCAGACTTCAAGACAAGTGAGCAATTTTTGGAAGTACCTTCAGAACCTGGTAGCTGAAAATTGGCCGTCGGCCCAGGTTAGCTGGTATTCATACATTACTAGTACGTACTAGCACTACTATTTCCCACACATTTGGTTTATGTGAAAATAAGTAAGGTCTGGCGGCCCTGGGATCTTGGTCTATAACGACTGTAGTCAATCGACGGCCGGGTCCGACAGCTTAACGTGCCCTCCGAAGCACGGAAACGCTCGTGATAATTTGCCACTTTGGTTACTCATTAGGTTTCCTGCTTCTGGCGGATGAGATCAGCGAGCGTCACTGGGCTAGCACTGTACTAGGTTTTAACTAAATTATGGTTTTTTTACAAAACAGTTTCTGTAATTTAATTATCGATGCTTCTCTCACTATGCCTGTCCTAAGAACGGCATTGAAGCTCGATTAGTTCGATTGATGTGACATTTCACGATGTATTAGAAAAAAAATGGGGGCAATGAAAGTGGTTGTATCACTTATTTAGTCTGTAGGTTGTGTACATGTTTTTTTAAACCTTTAACAAAGGTACAAATACTGTACAAAACGCAGCCCATCAGGTTACCTCATGCGCGGACTCTGTGCTGTGAAGATAAGAGCGGCTTTGCCATAAAAACGGTGAAGCCTGTTGCGCTGGCCGTTGTATTTACCACCTATTCTCTTTGGAGCCGGTCCCTCCCACACCTCGCGTGTTCGCAGAATTGTGTTTTGGTACTTTTACTTGATGAGTCACTTTATGAGTGAGTATTAAACTGTAATTATGATTAAAGAGAGTTTATTTAATTAGTTTGCAGAATTAAATTTAGTCCCAAGACGGGAAAAATGATAAATGGCGCGTATATGAAACTCACACACCTTCCTCAATTTAAATGTTAGTCATAATACCCTGCCATTGAGGTGGCTAGATAACGAATAATTTATTACTTTTGTATAACAAAACCGCATCAAAATCGATTGCATGCCAAATGGTAGGATGTGACTGAACTCATTAATTGTTTTGTAAAACCTATCCTGACTCCTATTTGAAGGAGGAAAATAGGCTCTTAGTCGCAGAAAGGAAAATCCTCCGAAAGATTCTGGGACCCACAAGAGGAGATGAGGGAGAGTGGAGGCAAAGATATAACAGAGAAATAGAAGAGCTAGTGTCCGAGCCAAATATTATCGGAGAAATAAAAGTCGAGCTTCGCTGGCTCGGCCACGTAGAGAGGATGGGGGAGGATCGCGCTGCCAAAAGAGCATATCTTGGACAACCTTCCTGGCGCCGCCCGGTGGGTCGTCCAAGATATCGCTGGAAAGATGAAGTCGCCAAAGATCTAAAAGAACTGAAAGTGCCCGACTGGTCAATATTGGCAGAAGATAGAGTGGAATGGCGCACTTTGATGTCGGAGGCCAAGATCCACTTTGGGTCGTTGAGCCAGCGAAGTAAGTAAGTAAGTATGTACTGACTCTCATTCCGTAAATAAATAAATTTGATTTGATTTGATCCACTCTTTTAGGAGCTACGATGCCACATAACGACACACACTTGTGCTTAATTGTGGTCAAGAGCTAATCCATCTATACATATATATATGTATATATAAATGAATCCCTATTTCCCTTGGTCACGGCATCACGCCTGAACGGCTGGACCGATTTCGCTAATTCTTTTTTTTGTTCTGTTCGTTATTATCAGGAGAAGGATCTTATGAAAGAAAAAATTAAGAAAGTTGAAAAAAAAAGAAAACAGGACAACGTCTGTCGGGTCAGCTAGTTATTAATAAATATATAAATATTCACTTAAAATTCACTTTTCGGTTCTAAAGTATTATCTTGTCTGCTAATAATAAGCTACAAGTGGGTATGAACTTGGTCATATACAAGTAACATTGACTGTAAGTATGGGTCGCCTAGAGCGTGCTAGAGCATCGGTGACTTATGTGGTCGGAGTTGTAAGCAAGAGGTACCGAGTTCGATCCCCAGTGCCGCCATTTAAGTACCAGTGAGCCCTTTCTCTGCACGTTCAGATGACTAAACATGCCAATGGTTACCCTGATAGAAAGTCAGGTGGCCGTCGCACCACTATAATATCAAATCCTGGATCATGGTCAAGCCTATAAGGGGCCATCCATAAATTACGTCACACGAATCTCATAATTTTTTTGACCCCCTCCCCCTCCTTGTCACGGCTGGTGACATTAATAAGACTCCCCCTCCCTAGTGTGATGTCACATATTTTGCATATTTTCCATATTTTGTCGTTTTTAATAAATGCAGTACTTAATAGAGTTATTTTGTTTTTGGGAACTCAAAACACGTTGTTTCATCAAAAGAATAAACTTAAAGATAGTGCTTGGGAATGAAGAGGTTAAGTTTTCCGTTAATAGTTAACGCGTTTTGATACTCATAACACATTTTGAAATGTGACGTCACGAAACTTGTGACCTCCTCCCACCCCTTGTCACACAATGTCACACTTTGTCGACCCCCTCCCCTCCCCTTAACGTGTGACGTAATTTATGGATGGTCCCTAACTCCGAATGAGAAACGGGCCAAAAATGCTTGGTCTTCCAAGATTCTTATTATCGTGTAGGTGTAGTCAAGTGTGTGGCGTACTTAGTACGAAGATTGAGTACTAAGTGTAACTGTATTAGAATAAACCGGAATATGACCTCTGCCTCACAAGTCTAGTCTACACTTAGAGTTATCAAGATTGCACTCAACTTTCACTAAGTCAGTCACGACTGTAACTCGGGTTTGAAGTGGACCATTTTGATAAGGAACCGCGATTTTATTTATCAAACCGTTTTATTTGGTCAAAACAATGACGTTGCATATTTTATCAGATCACGTTTTGAGCGCAGATGGTTTCGATGTTATTTACTTTCTTTAAATTTAATTTGACGGCTGATCGACGTGTCCTGAGTTCGATTCCCAGTCGGGAAAAATATATGTGTAAAAAGCAGATGTTTGGTGTCGGGTCATGGGTGTTTGTGTTTGTCTTTATGTACGTTTCGAGGGACCCACGAGGCCACGACACAAGGGAAAACCTTATTGTGGCCCTTTGAGTGTGTAGCGTTAATCTTTTTTTATTTTATTCGAAAAATGGCTTCCATAGTCGTGATTTTGCCAGAGTATTTTAATGAGTTTTAAAATAGGGAATGGCGAACTCGTCAATATCAAGTAAAGAAACTCTATAAGGGTTGTAGTACAGTCACGAGCAATTAAAATTCAATTTGACGTAGCAACATTAGGTTGCATGAATAAGTATGCTAAGTTGTGTCTTATAATCAGGGAGCGGAATCTAATAGCAAAACAATTGAAATGTAATAAAGATGGGACATTGTTTTGTATCGACTTTTCCAAGCTATCGATACTTTAGTACTTTTACTCAAATTAGAATTTTGTTATTCTACTTTGAATTTCTAAGTTTTTGAACGATTTTTGTCGACTTTCTATAGGAATTATGAACCTGAAGAGTTTGTTAATGAAGTGGGCTTGTTTTATTATAATATTATGGTCAAGGCAGCACAACTTCATCTGAATAATAAATAAATTTGTATAATAATGAATAATAAATAAATTTGATCGAAAAGCGTCGAAAAGCGCGTAATCTACACGGGCGAAGCCGCAAACGGAAAACAAGTGTTCATAAAGCACAACTCCACTTAGTTATCGATAGTTTGTTTAGTCGATAAAAAGAAATGCCCCATCTCTATTACATTTCAATTGTTTTGCTGTTAGATTCCGCTCCCTGCTTATAATTAAGGTAATTTAGAACAAATTTGTGTTTGACATATTTTTTGAATCGTAAGGGTTAAGATATTTTAAAAAAAGTGACAATGTGACCTGTTTAAAGTTCGAGTGAATAGGCATTTTCTGGTGAACTCGCTTCATCCTCGACCACATCTTCGCCCTTGTGCTAGATTGTGGTCAAGAGCAAAACATAAGTGTTAGTGTTTTTAGATCAATCGGTAAAAATTGCAACTGTCCCACTGATTCATTAACGAGGCGCCCAATGGTGCTCGCTGATCTCAACCGATCAGTGAGGTTAAGCAACGGCAGAGGTAGGGAACCTGATGGGTCACCAAAGTGGCAATTTATCACGAGGTTTCCGTGCTTCGGAGGGCACGTTAAGCTGTCGGTTCCGACTGTTGTCGATTGACTACAGTCGTTAAAACCAAGTCAGAGGCCGTTTGGCAGTTTGAAAACTCTGACACCAGGCTTAGCCAAGTTTGTCAGACACTTGACTAAACCTACACGATAAGAAGAAGAAGATCAACGTGTACACTTACACTAAAAAGTTCCTCATTCCTACGAAACATTCGACCCAAGTATTTATCCCGAAATAAATTGGTAATAAATGTCACAACTTTCTACTAAAATCATATTTACGTCGCATAGTTGGCAATAGTGTTCCACTTTTAAAACTATCTCTGTGACCTGAATGCCGAATTACTCAATCAAATTGTGCTTTCTTTTCGTAATATTTATTTTTGTGGTGCAGATGTGCAGAGCCGAAAAGTAAGTAAATTTTTTTTAGTTTCGTGAGCTGATTCACATTCTATTTTTCCGCTAATTTAAGGTCATCAATTTCTCGGTATAAAATGACATTTTTACCGACTTCACAAAAGGAGTTCTATGTTCGACTGTATGTATTTTTTTTAATGTATGTTCACCGATTTATCCGCCAATAGTGGACCGATTTACAAATAATTTTTTTTTTTCGAAAGAGTATACTCCAGAGGTGGACTCATAGGAATTTTATCGGAAATGATTCAGCGCTTTAAAAAAAAACAACCAAAACAAAAAATACTACAAACCAGAACATCATCTAAATAAATGAGTGACATTTTCGTTTGTGATTATCTGCTAATAGGCATTGTAGTCAGCAAAAAATACTAGTTATCTCTTTGTGCGAACTGTTGTTGGGATTGAAGTCGGTGACTCATACGTATTATTATTATTTATTATTATTATTATAAGATGGGTTAACTCTTGACCCCAATCCTGACCATAAAGGTCAAAGATGAGGTCGACGATGGAGCGAGTCAACCCAGAAAATGCCCACAAAGGCACACCGACGAAACACAGCAGGCTGTTTGGCGTCGGACTTCGTTAGGAGGGTGGTTGCGAACCAGACGGCCCTTTACAGAGCCCACAACACCACACGAGACCATAGGACGACACCTCAGACTCAGAAAAAAAATGGAGTGTCGTTGCCTGGGATGGATTACTAGGAGGCAGGTCTCATTTGTGTTTCCTTAGTCGCCTCTTACGACACCCACGGAAAGAGATGGGGTGGTGTTCTTCTCAACCGATCACCACACCGCAAAATACGTTTTTAACTTGGAAAATTATTTTAGAGTTATAGAGGTAGGAACAGCTAGCAAGCGTGGACGGTGCGTGCGCGCAAATAGCTATTCGGAACATAATCTAGTATTGTTTTATAAGTTACTTAATAAAAGTCTACTAAAACGTGCTCGGCTGTTTGTTTATTTAATGCAAGAGAAGCGTCTTCGACTCGGAAACTTCTTGAATTATTTATATTGACCTTCGTACAGACAGAGCTGTTGTTTTTGTTAGGTACCGTGTTTTCTTTTCCACTTTCTTCGTAAAGTCTTCTTTCTTTATTGGGTTGAGATTTAACAGAAAATTGCCGTGTGGTGATCGGTTAAGAATAACACCACCCCATCTCTTTCCGTGGGTGTCGTAAGAGGCGACTAAGGAAACACAAATGAGACCTGCCTCCTAGTAATCCTTCCCAGGCGACGACACTTCATTTTTTTCTGAATCTGAGGTGGCGTCCTACGGTCTCATGCGGTGTGGTAGGCTTAGAATAGAATAAATTAGAATATTTATTAGTGTAATACAAACAAGTTATACATTTGCGGTTGTAGTTTCTTCTTAAAAAGACACATTGAATGCTGCCTTTACAGGCGTGTACACTATTGGACAATGTGACAAATTATACAGATTTTCTTATTTTCTTATCAGATTTTCTTAGGCTTTGTGAAGGGCCGTCTGGTTCGCGACCATTCCTATCCAAATCCGACGCCAAACAGCTTGCTGTGTTCCGTCGGTGCGTAGAGTACCATTGCCTTATAGGCATTTTTTGGGTTAACTCGCTCCATCGTCGACCTGATCTATGACCTTGGTCAAGATTGAGGTCAAGAGTGAACCCATCTTTATAATAAAAAAAAAAGAACGAAACAGTATATTTAAAGAAGTATTAATTAACTTTAGTGAAAACGCTTCTGCAAATTGATACCAGTCTACTATTGGCATAATAATAAACACTTCACACTCAAAGGCCCACGTTAAGGTTTTCCCTTGAGTCGTGGGTCCCTCGGAACACACAAAGACAGACACAAACACCCATGACCCGAGAACAAACATCTGCTTTTTACACAAATATTTGCCCCGTCTGGGAATCGAACCCAGGACCCGCTGATCAAGAGGCAGCGTCACTACCACTCGACCAAACCGGCCGTCGAAATAAGTATATCACAGTCTAAAATAAAAAAAATATGAACACTTCAACACCCACGGTGTATTTAATATAGCTTCCAAAATGTTTATTTTAGCTTCTTTCGTAATTTAATAACTGCAGGTACGGATTTGGTAAATCTTCCTGTGTTTAGTAGTAGTAGTTGGTTAAGGATTACGTATGTAAGTATTTATTTATTCTATATTAAATAAATAAATAAATAAAATAAAATCATTTATTATGAGGCATTTAAGGCCCATAGATAAATACCTTACAGACTAACATACAGTTGAATTATAATTAAACAAAATAAAACTAACTAACACTATTTCCCGGGTGTTTTTCCGGGGGTGTCTGCAGCCGGGAATCTCCCTCGGAAACGGCGGAACACCACGCCCTCCGGCCAAAAGCTCTCCTTCATGACTGTCTCCAGCATGAACGTCGGGAACCGCACCACAAATACTTTGAAACTAGCATGGTGATGCGATTCCGACGGTTTCACTCTCTGGAGACCTAAGGGAACTTTTGTCTTGTGCCGTATGTACTCGACGACGTCTTATATTGTACATGAGCATTAGTTATCCAAATCATAGTATGTATAAGAAAAACAGGTACAAAGATTTACTTATATTAAATACTAGCTTTCCGCCCGGGACTTCGTTCCCGTGGCACTTTTTTAGTTTTTTCTTTCATAAGAACCTTCTCCTGAAATGCCGAGTTTTATTTCCAAAATTATGAGTTTAGGCGTCAATGAATTCCTACCTCAAAAACGTTTTTGGTCTCTATCGATTCGTAAGCGTATAACCAAGGTTCGTACGTTTTGTTTTTTCGAAAATTGTTCTTAGTTTTTCAACAGTCACCTCTTAAATATTGAAATTTTTTTTAGCGATTTATATTAAATATCTTTTTGTCTACTAAAAATATCGCAAAAATCAAAACGTACGGACCTAGTTTTTGATGTTCTTCATTCTATACCAAAATTTCACACGGATACGTTGACGTTTAGGGGATGGAATCCATTGACGCCGTTTGTATGGGAAAAAACATTGAGACGATCCTCTTAACGATCAGTAGTAATAGTAATAGGTGATTAGGCAGACTTTTCTTATAAATAGTAAACAAATAAAACACAGTATTGGCAATTATTTTATTTTTTAAGTATTCAAAAAGTTTTACGAAATTCATTTAATCACTTACCATATGAAAATGAACATTGCATGGGCAAACAAAGTTTGAGATTTTTTTTGTAAACGGTAAATTGCAAAAAAAATGGTGAATTGTCACAACAATGGAGGCGCGACATGATAAATGTAAATCTATCCCTCGACTTAGCATTCAGTATTACACTAAATTCGGTATCTGACGATTTTTCCCAATACATATATTTACACTGTAGGTAGATATTTCAGAGTGAAAGACCAGTCCGAGTCTGAACCCAAATTCGTCTCTGTACCGCGCGTCTAAATATTAAAAATGTGGCAAATTTTCAGCACAACGTAATATTTTTAATAAAGAAACCGAAGAGAAAGTACTGCGTCATTTCTCATTAGTACTCGTTACAGCGGAGTTTAAGATTAATTTATTTATTTTCGCTTTCGACCATCAAACGCCATTTATTAGAAGAAATTTTAAGTAGGTATTTTATTTTGAAAAGATTCACTCTCACTTTTTACACAAAAAGGAAGAGGTTCTCAATTCGTCAGTATTTATTTTGCGATAAATGCTCCGCGGGCCCACTCTATTTTTACCCCCGACCAAAAAAAAAGAGGGGAGTTATAAGTTTGACGTGTATATCTGTGAGGGATGTTATAAGTTTACGTGTGTATCGTGTTTAACTGTACTTCTGTGTATCTGTCTGTGGCATCGTAGCTCCTAAACTAATGAACCAATTTCAATGCGATTGTTTTGTTTGAAAACTGAAGTGATCAAGATGGTTCTTAGCTTTATTTCATCAAAGTCGGTTCAGCCGTTTTAAACTTATAACTATAACCAGTTAATGTCGGGGGTGATGATGTTTGATTTTAGAGTTATTCTTCATCTTGTAGACTGTACAACTCTGACATCCCTTCAAGGGAAAAGCGTGACATATCTATTGAGTTTGTATAAACTTGTTTTAAGATACTGTTCACCGTGATCGGAACTAAGTGGACCAAGGTTGTACTTCGTGCCTTTGGTAATATTTTTATAGAGTTATCGCTTGACTTGAAGCACCTTGAAGCGGTTTTGTTTCTGCTTCTAAGTTGGTAATTTGTATTCTGTTTGCTATTGATTGGTTTGTATAGGGACTTTGCTATTGTCTGTTCTCTCAATCAGGTATCTATATGTCCTGTTTACTTATAATAAGGTTCAAATTTGAAGCAGTTTTTTTGAAGAAGATAATTTTGTTAGATTTCTGAGTGCAGTATCACGTTTTTAGCGTTCCATACCTCATAAGGAAGCAAAGGAACCTATATTGTGTAAAGATTGCGTGAGGAGCAGCTCCAACAGTTTCCTGAAAGTTATTGCAGGTAAGCTGGACGTGGACAGTGCTATTATGCAGCACTGGACACGTTTCCAGCTTACAAAAGATACTAAGATTTCATATGCTAATATAGGTAGATAAAATCTGCCTATGTTGGCATGTGAAGTCTTCTTCTAGATTAGTTAATTTTAATTTTATTTTATTCTAGATAGTAAGTACTAACATAGTTGTAAGTTTCCTTTGTTACTAACCATTTATGGGCCATGCCTGAAATAAAACTATATTTTTTTTAAGTAGATTTATGTCCGACTTGCCTCTCCTAGTAACGCCCTAAGCTGAGGTTTAAGCCCCACAGGGAGCGCCCTTAGGCCTGTTACTTAAAATTATTTGGGCTGAGAGCCATCTGCGGTCGCCACTTGCTCGGTGAAGCTGTAAAGAAGGCCATCACCAGTCAATAGCGTAGTCATTTATTAAAAAAAAGAATGTGTAAAGTAGTTTTGCGTATTTATAATACGTAGGATTCAGTGGCTTTATCTTTTAAGCATCTTTGGCGTTTGTTGCTATTTTACACGTGCTCCTGCGTTGTTTTAAATTGGTCTTAAAAAACAATGTGAATCCAAGTAAAACAGTTTCACAAGAGGCGCGGAAACAGTGTTTTGGACGCCAGCCGAGTGGCGAGACACGTGCTTCGTGTTTTCATGCCTCTGGGTTGGGCATATTTTTGAATCGTACACCTTGTTTATATCTTTTCTTGATTTTTTTAACCCCCGGCAATAAATAAGGGTGGTATAAGTTTGACTTGTGTATCTGTGTGTCTGTGGTATTGTACACACGCACGGCAGCACATCAGGCTAAACATGTTGACCTTGACGTCGCTTTTATCTCGCTCGTAATAGCGCCGGCTTTCGTAGTGCAAATGGGTAAGCTGACTTGCTGCTGTCTGTACTTCCTAAACGAATAGATCGATTTTTTTTTTTTTTGTTTGAAAGCTGACGTAATCGAGAAGGTTATTATCTCGATTACGTCAGCTTTCAACCAAAAAAAAGAACATATATATATATATATATATATATATATATATATATATATATATATATATATAATTTTATACTTGGTATATTTATGTATACACATTAAACATTAAATTCTATTGTAAATACATTCGTCTATACATATTTAAGTAATTATATTCTATTATTAGTATTTATTAGGACTTTTTATTTTTTATATGTTGCATTTTTTATTAACTTAAAATTATGTCAGCTCTTGGAGCCAAAATCATTGCGTCACAAGCTCGCTCGTACTTGGGGCAACTGGCTGAAAACCAGCGTTGCAGTTTTCCTGCAACATGTAGCTGAGCCATTGCCCATTCATAGGTGCGGTGCACACACTATGACTCTTGCGCCTACATTGTGTTTGTGTCCTGTGTGTACTTGTGTTTTATTTTTGTTGTCGTATTATTTCTGTCTGTAATGTAGTGTGTACCTGTGCTTGTGAATAAAGGTGATATTTCACTTTTATATGGAGCTTGGGCCTGGTCATTGTACAGTACTCCATAAGTCGTCATTAATACTAATGATGACATTAGTAGCGTCTATTTTTCATAAAATACATTAGTTTTATTGTAGAAAAATATTTAAGATTGATTATTATTGCCATACTTACAATGATGGTGGAATGAAATGACAGATGACAGTGACATTAACGACAGTTGACAAGTGAACGCGCGTTCAAAAATCTATCTACCAGTTTAATCTCAACGATCTCATGATATCAAAATATTATAAAAAGTTAATGCTCTGGTGTTATTATTCTTAAGCCATTTGTTTTATCCAATATTATAAAGATTTAGCTAGGATTTACTTGTTGAATACAAACAAGTCGATTAATTATTAACAATTAAGCATTGACTATTTTGAACGTGAATTGTCAAACAATATGGCAACCTCAGTGTGGTAACTACAAAAACACGTATGATATTCAATATTTTATAACTTTCTACAAATCAGCCAGGGATTTTTGAATTTTTTTGATATTTTTCCAGGAATAAACTATTTATTTTTTATTTTTCTGGATACTGTACAAAGACCAGGCCCATTTTGAAAAATCACCTTTATGTCTATGTCTATGTCTTATCTATATTTGATCAGAATTGGTTCAGCCGTTTAAAAGTAATAAACAATCGAATGTGACATTTTGATTATGGAGTTATAGTCTGAGGTGAGTTATTCTAAATCTGAGGTGTCGTCTTATGGTCTCATGCGGTGTGGTAGGCTCTGTAAAGAGCCGTCTGGTTCGGGACCACCCTCCTACCGAAGTCCGACGCCAAACAGCTTGCTGTGTTCCGTCGGTGCGTGGGAGTACCAGTGCCTTTATAGGCGTTTTCTGGGTTAACTCGCTCCATCGTCGACCTCATCTTTGACCTTATGGTCAAGATTGAGGTCAAGAGTTAACCCATCTTATAATAAATAAAAAAAAAATACTAAGTAAAAAATGGAGTTATACTAATTGTGAAAGTCACAAAAAAATTTTAATATTTTGTTCCGAGCTTAACATTTGGAGAAATTTGTTTCTAGAAAATTCCACGTTGACTTTGCAAAAATTCCACCAAATTACTTACAAGACAAAACGGTTTTTCTTAATAAAGCAGAAAAGTGGAGCCGCTGTGTCTTAATGAATTCTTAAGACGAGCAATTACCTGCTTTATGGCGGACAGAGATTTATATGGCGGTAGGGTATCATATCAAGAATCAATTTATCAACTTCAGTACTTTCGAGAATAATTTGGTTAGCTCCAAAACTCCATATATCGGGTGACCGTAAATTACATACATACGTACTGCAACGGTGTGTCTTGGGGGCGTTCAATTAAAAGACTTGATTCCTCTTCTATATATGGATATAATCAAAATCTGCACATCCGTTACAATTTTTATTTTACTATCTTCCACTTCCTCGGCTTACAGAGTTTAGCAATGTTTATTTAAGTGCTATTTGCACGCCTACGAACGTATTTTACAACTTATTCCGCGAGCTCACAACAATGAATTCACAATAATCAATCAATCGCACAAGACCAGATCTTCAATCATTTTGAATCTTGACATCGAATACCATTTCAAACCTTTTAAATTGATATTCGAATTATCTTCTTCGAAATGACCGAATGAGAAAGAAGTTGCGTTATGCCCGATCCTCCGTGAAGGTCTGCATACCACAGTACGCTCACTCCTATATTCCCTATCGGGGTAGGCAGAGCATTTAAATTAGTTAGTGAAAATTAAGAATCAGATCTCTTCTTATCGTGTAGGTATAGTCAAGTGCGTGGCGAACTTGACTAACCCTAGTGTCACAGTTTTTAAACCGCACAAAGGCCTCTGACTTGGTTTTAACGACTGTAGTCAATCGACAACAGCCGGGACCGACAGCTTAACGTGCCCTTCGAAGCACGGAAACGCTCGTAATAAATCGCCACTTTGGTCACCTATAAGGTTCCCTGCCACTATGTGCGTTTCTTAACCTCACTGGTCGGTTGAGATCAGTGAGAGCCACGGCGCTATTTCCGTGTAGGTACCTATTGTCAGGGACGCCCCCCAGCCAGATGGTCAGATGACCTAAAGAAGATAGCGGGTAGTGGCGGGATGAAAACAGCGGAGGATCGTGCAAAGTGGCGCACCTTGGGGGAGGCCTATGTTCAGTAGTGGACTGCAATAGGCTGATATGATGATGATGACCTATTGTCAAATGTGTGGCAAACTTGACTTATAAACAAACTAGCATTCCGCTCGGGACTTCGTTCCCGTGGGAATTCGGGAAAATCATGTACCTACCCTATGTCCATCCTGGATAATGTAGGATTTTAATGGTGAAAGAATTTTTCAAATTGGTCCAGTAGTTTCGGAGCCTATTCAATACAAACAAACAACAAACAAACAATCAAATCTTTCCTCTTTGTAATATACTCGTATATAGAAAAGCTTCACAAGTTGTATATTGCTGGTAGTTTAGTATGTAATGTGTTGAATGGGCGCCGGTGTCGGTGCCAGTGACAGCCGTGAGAAAATGCTTTGTTATTCTTTGTTCTGCACCGGTTTTGTTTATTAAACATTTTATTAAACCATTGTTTCCTTGGAAGCTTTCGGGAATATTCTTTCTTTGGAAATGTGGCTTCCATGTACTACCATACTAATACATCATCCATCCGTATACTCACGGCTATTCTTTTTTTATTATAAGATGGGTTAACTCTTGACCTCAATCTTGACCATAAAGGTCAAAGATGAGGTCGACGATGGAGAGAGTTAACTCAGAAAATGCCTATAAAGGCACTGGTACTCCCACGCACCGACGGAACACAGCAAGCTGTTAGGCGTCGGACTTCGGTAGGAGGGTGGTCGCGAACCAGACGGCCCTTTACAGAGCCTTACCACACCGCATGAGACCATAGGACGACACATCAGATTCAGAAAAAAATGAAGTGTCGTTGCCTGGGATGGATCACTAGGAGGCAGGTCTCATTTGTGTTTCCTTAGTCGCCTGTTACGACACCCACGGAAAGAGATGGGGTGGTGTTATTCTCAACCGATCACCACACGGGCTAAAACTATACTCCCTGACGGGGTAGGTAGATTATTATTATTTAAGGAGTTCGAAGGGTTGGGGTCAAGCGTGTACGCAGGCCTCCATGTCACTGCGACGTTGACACATCTATTGTAACAGTACCCTTCTGTATCAGAGTACATCCTGGAGTCCTATGCCAACCGGGAATCTGGCTATGTCCTTAGCGGGCACATCCTTAATGTCTTGTTAGGACAAGTTGTGGCCTCCAAGGTACCGATTCCTGCTGCAGTGCAGTGCGCTGCAGTCACAGGTTACATGAAGAGACGTTTCGTCAGCTTCATGACAGAATCTACACAGTTACGGTCACACCTTGGTAAGCAGACGTTTGACATACATTCTAGGGGTTAATAAGATGAAACGTGTATGGTGGTGGTAAACATGAGTAACTATACAGGGGTTTAGGTATCTCTCTTTCAACCTCCTGGGTGGTTATTTAGTTAATGAAACTGAACAGCTTTCCCAAGGAACATAGGTAAAAATACGAAAAAAATTTTATGATCTCCCATACAAATGCGCTATATGCTGATGAAGTTTGTATGGGAACTCAAATTTTTTTTTTTCGTATTTTGACCTATGTTCCTTGGGGAAGTTGTTCAGTTTCATGGACTATGAACCAACCGAGAGGTTGAAAGAGAGATACCTAAGCCCTGTATACATGCAAAAGTAACTCTGCGTATCTGTATATTTTCACACAGAAAACTCCACTAATTTTGTCAATTTTCTTTTCTATGGAAAGAACAATTTTTTTTCACTTCAGTTTTAGCACATCCACTTGAAAGTCTTGCTCATATCCTCATCTTATACGGATACATTTGTCAATGTCAAAGAAAAACTTAGAATGTTCCCGCTGTCAACTCTTCCCAGGTATACTGTAGAAACCAGTAAGTGGGACGCGAGAGTTTAGCTGTATCGTTGGCGAAAGACTAACAACCTACAATGTTACACTGTTCCATTGAATAACCCTCAGAATGAACATGTATGCTATTTTAGCCCTAGCCTAGGCTATAAAGAATACAGCTAGTAAAGAAAATAAATCAAAAATAAACATTTAGCTACTTTAATAGGAATGAAAAAATACCCATAAAAAACCGACCAAGTGCCAGTCGGACTCGTGCACGAAGGGTTCCGTACCATTATCTATAAAAACGAGCAAAAAAATCACGTTTGTTGTATTGTATGGGAGCCCCCTTAACTATTTGTTTTATTTTGTTTTTTAGTATTTGTTGATATATTGGCAACAGAAATACAATAAAATTCAATTCAATATACTTTATTTGCACACAAGGAAATACAGCACAATAAACAGAACATAAAACATACATCATCAATCATCATACATCATCCATCACATACATCAACGTACGAGTACATCATCTGTAAAAATTTCAACAGTCTATCACGTTTTATGAGATACAGACTGGTGACAGTTATTTATGAAAACGAGCAAAAAAATTACGTTTTTTGTATGGCTCCCATTTATTTTATTCTGTATTCATTGTTATAGCAGCAATAGAAATACAATACATCATCTGTGAAAATTTAAACTGTCTGACTATCACGATTCATGAGATACAGCTTGGTGACACAATTACGGACGGACGGACGGACAGCGAAGTCTTAGTAATAGGGTCCTGTTTTTACCCTTAGGTCCGTACCCTAAAAAACCATCCAAAAGCAACAGAAAAATAATATGATGAACATCTAAAAATAAAAAATCTTTTGTTAATTCGCAACAATTATGGTTATTTTATTCATAAAACTTTCCGTACGTTTTCCTTATTAGGTACCTCTACGCTACAATATCACAACATATTTTTTTGTTTTATAAATATCTGAGTATAATTAAATTTAATCATCACCGAAAACAACTAAAAACACCATAAAACGTTCACATAAAATGACGATGACCTTGCAAGCTAGGTTTGATAACAAAAGATTTTTTTTTAACCCCCGAGATAAAAAGTGGGGTGTTATAAGGTTGAGCTGTGTATCCGTGTGTGCATTAAAATTCAATTATTAGATTTAACCCGAACAAACATACATACAAACATTTAAAAGCTTTTTTAAATGTTGACGGCCGGTTTGGTCGAGTGATAGTGACGCTGCCTCTTGATCGGCGGGTCCTGGGTTCGATCCCCAGTCGGGGCAAAGATTTGTGTAAATAGCAGATGTTTGTTCTCGGGTCATGGGTGTTTGTGTTTGTCTTTATGTGTGTTCCAAGGGACCCACGACACAAGGGGAAACCTTAGTGTGGGCCTTTGAGTGTGTAGCGTTTATTTATTTATTATTTTAAAATGTGTGAACCTTATCGCCGTCGTTGTTAATATAATTCTGTAAAATATTCCCACCCCCGAAATTCATACTAAACGGCTTAAGCAGAAGTAAAAACTTCAACATATGTTACTCTTCCTCAGTCTAAGAAGTTTTCACTTCACCCTCCGTCTTACGAATTTTCGATCAGGGTCACGTGACCCTGACGCGAGTTTAACATTTTTTACCTATCCAAAAAGTGCACAACGCCGCTTAAGAAGTTTTCACTTCAATAAACTATTTTGTGTTTGAGTAAAGTTCTCTTCAACATTTGACCACACATTGGCCCAAACATTTGCTCCAACGCATATCATTGGAATCCGGCATTCCTCTGTGGTAGTGGAAATATTTTTACGCGCGTATATTTATAAACATTAATACGCCCGTGCGGAAAACTACACAGATTAGACGGCAGTGGACAAACTTCACTTTTAAGGCGACTACAGCACCTAAATTACGATTTTATGATGCGTAGATAAGCCTGACGCACTGCATTAAATCGAAGAAAAAAATACTACGGTAATATTAAGGACATAAACTAGATAAGTAGTTTGCTGAAAACATGATCAGCACTTTTGGTTCGATAGAAAAAGCTCACAAAGTCACCTCTAAACCAATATTGTGTATCTTTTAAGCTGTAAAAACGTTAGTAAAATGCACACAGGAACTTGAATTTGCTATCAAAATGTTCGTGATTGAACACTCTCGATAAGTAGCTAGCGCATTTTTCGATTTAAGCTGGTACCTTTCCATAAATCTCATTTTTCTAACTTTCGAACATGTTTTTACGCACGCAAGCTTTCATAGTCCGTAAACTTCGTGTATCGACACTGTTCGCACTGCCGGCCCAGGCCTGTTGAGAGACAGAGATGGCACTATTCCTATGTGTGCTGCCTTTATCGGGTGCTGTAGTCGCCTTAACCCGTCGCGTCGCGTGCTTGTTTACGCCGCGTGCGGTACAAATCTCGTACACCAAGTGTTCAAAAAGCACGCGAAGGTTTAATATTGAAACTCTGTCTGTGGCTAGACTTCCGAGCTCATAAGCCCAGTGGTGCTGGACGATCTCCACCGATCAGTGAAGTTAAGGAACTTACGAATACCTAATGGGTGACCAGTGTCGATTAATCACGAGCGTTTTTGTGGTTTGGAAGGCATGGTAAGCTTGGTTAGAACCTCGATCCATCTAGGCTAACATGGACGCGTTAGATATATTTTTTTTATGTGGCAACCGTCCGAAAGGACTAGTTACGATTAGTAGACTAGTTCGATTAGTTAATTTAAAAATATAAAGAAAGTATATTACACTACCAGTTTAACCTTTCTTAATAGGTTTTCTTAATAAATTTTGTAATATCGAACACAAATCAAGTACTTAATCAACATGAATCGAAGGTATATTATGTTAAAATCAGTTTCCGTCAGATTAGACATCCTTCTAATATCTCACTTATCTTACTTACCTATATTATAAATGCGAAAGTTTGTGAGTGTGGCTGTGTGGATCTTTGTTACTGTTTCACACAAAAACTACTCAATGGATTTTAATGAAACTGTACAATAATACATATCGCTTATGCATAAGAATAACACATAGGCAACAAAATTTTAGAAACGACAGAAGTCCCGGGCAGAAAGCTAGTCGTAAATAAATTAACTTGGAGTGTCCAAAGAAGCCAAAGGAATTTCACGTTGACATTGACATTTCGTGCGTTCGGGTAGACGCAAGTGCAGAAATACACGTTCGAATACAGTTCACTTTTAATAACAAAAAAAATTTTTTATTATTATCAGTTGACAATTATCCATCTGTTATTATCACGATAATTATCATGGATCCTTTCGAACCCTGTATGGAGGGGTGAAAAGTTTAAAATTTCGACCTACTTATGTATGTTCCGTGGGGAAAGTTGTTAAGATTAGTGAGGCGATTCACTTTTTCACTAACTAGCGGTGATAGCCCAGTTGGTAATAAGCCAGACTTGTAACGGATTCAATTCCTGGTGCGGGCCTGTACCACTAAATTCGCCTTTTTTTGATTTATGTACAGATTTCTAATTAATGATCACTTGCTCAAACAACAAACAAAACAGAAAGGAAAACATCGTGATGAAACCCGCCCGTCTTAGAAATTTCGTTTTCGAAATACTCGCAGTCATCAACCCGCATTGTGCCAGCGTGGTGGACTATGGCCTAAATCCCCTTCGTTTTTCGAAGGGAGGTCCGTGCCCCATTTTTTTAAATGGGCTAAAAAAAATAATGTTATTTTCCGTACGATATGATCTGTGTATCGTAATAAAAATAGGTAAAAAAACTTTTTAAGTTAAACGGTTTTATGTTAAACATACATTGCAATGTTTAAGATAAATGTACTAAAAACCAAAAAATAATAAAATAGATACAGTCGTGGGAATTATAAACATATGCATAGACTAGACTCACTAGACTAAAATAAAACCGTGGGGCACGTCAATTGTCTACAAATTATCGACTTAATGTGCCCCACGGTTTTATTTTAGTCTAGTCTATGCATATGTTTATAATTCCCACGACTGTATCTATTTTATTATTTTTTGGTTTTTAGTACATTTATCTTAAACATTGCAATGTATGTTTAACATAAAACCGTTTAACTTAAAAAGCTTTTTTACCTATTTTTATTTTCTAGTTTTTAGTTTTTATTAAAAACATACATTTGGTAGCGGCGGCCATCTTGTATTTCAATTTTTTATAGTATATTGTATTCTGTTTGTTGAGCCCTTTCATTTGATACCCATATTGATGGGATTGATAAAACCTACGTTATCCGCCATTTTGTAGCGGCCGCCATCTTGGATATCAATTTTTTATAGTATATTGTATTCTGCTTGTTGAGCCCTTTCATTTGATACCCATATTGATGGGATTAATAAAACATAAATTATCCGCCATTTTGTTGCGGCGGCCATCTTTTTTTTTTTTTTTTTTTTTTTTTTTTTGTTTATTTGGTATAGAAAACAGCTGTGTACAGAAGTTGATATAAGACAGTCTTACAAATTAAAGGCTAAATTATACACAACCAACAACACTATTCACAGGTTAAGTAAAAAAAAAGGAAGTAGATGCTAACAGAAACAGATGTGGATGTTTACAAAATAAATAAACAAGTATACTCAGTGCTACTAAGTAATTAACTAACTATCTTTACAGTAGTAGTATGTATGTATATGTGTAAACTCTATATTGCAGAATCCTACTTATTAGAAGGAAAACAGGAAAACATAGCTCAGTAACTAAAGAACTACTTACTTAAAGTTAAACATTTAAACATTTTGTTGTTCCAACATTATCAAGTCCCTGCGGATTGAACTCTTAAATTTGTTGATAGATAAAACGAAAATATCAACGTGTGTGAATTTGTCGTTGTAGCTAGAAGTAATACGTCTAAACGGAGAACGTACACCGGCATTAGTTTTACAGTTGGCAGTAACAAAAAGTTTATGGGGATTAATAGTACGCTGAGAATGTGAAGGAACACGGAAAGCCAAATGTTTGATCAGAGCAGGACAGTCCAATTTATTATTACACAATTTATACAAGAACATGACGTCCATTAATGTCCTCCTAGAATGAAGCGATAATAAAGAGAATCTGGATTTAAGAGCTGTGTATGAAATCTTCTTTTTAAAACATCTGTAGCTTAAAGAGCGGAAAAATTTCCTTTGGACGATCTCAATTTTTTCAGTGTACTTGTTATACAGAGGATTCCATATTTGAGAAGCATACTCAAGGTGAGGCCGTACTAAAGAATTATATAGATGAATATAAGTCGAATGACTTTTAAAATCACGACACGTTCGCATGACAAAACCATAGGTACGAAAAGCTTTATTGACAATTTCATGGATATGGCTATCCAGATGCAACTGGTGATCCAAAAGTACACCCAGGTCTCGTATACACGAAACGGAATTCAATAATGTGCCACAAAGCTTGTAGGGAAAATTTATAATATTCGTTTTTTTTGTGAAAGTAATTTTATTGCACTTAGGGAGGCTTAAATATAATTTATTATTCAAACAGTAGCTAGATAATCTATCTAAATCGCTCTGGAAGTGAAGACAGTCATCAATTGTTCTAATACCAAGGTATACTTTCAGATCATCAGCGTATAAAAGATAGTTACAATGCTGGAAGCATTGGCCAATATCGTTAATGAACAGAATAAACAACAGGGGTCCAAGAATGGACCCCTGGGGTACACCAGACGAGACGGTGACAGAATATGATTCATATCCATTAATAACAACTTTCTGCGTCCTGTGAACGATATACGATATAGACGGTGACAGAATATGATTCAAATCTTGAATTTATAATGATAATGAATAAACATAATTGTATTGTCACCAAAATCCAAAGTGTATACAAAATTTCAGATTAATCGGTTGACAGGAAGAGGGTGAAATTTGAATTACAAGGCAATGTTTAATAAATCATTTATCATTTATCATTTATCATTTATCATGTCATCTTGTTGGTAGTAAAATAAACTAAAAAATTAACATTGGATTTTTTTTACTTTCTGAAAAGAACTTATAATAATAATGTTATTTTTGAAAGAAATAGAATTTTATACACCTGCATTTTTTAATAAAAATTATTTTTATATTTTTATAATGAATGCGTATATTGGAATATTTTCGACGTCGAGACAAGCCTAAAAAGGAACGTCAATGAAGGCAACGCACGGTGATTATACACTGTCTCTTTCACACATGTGTTTCCCACACATATCCTCTTTTTCACATTATGGCCATAGATTACACAATCAAAAAAATGTTTATCATGACAGTGACATATGTCATATGTTACTTTCTGACATTGACGTTTCAAACAAAATAACATGAAAATAACCTAGAAAAACTAGAAATAACTTATCACATACAATAACACGTGAATATTTTTGAAATGAAATCCCATTTATTTACCAAAACAGAACACAACAAATAATTTAATTGATGATGAAAAAATAATTAAATTATGAATCCAATAAAATGTAGTGAAGAACACTATCTGGGGGAAGAACAAAATAAAATGAAAGAACAGGCAGATGAATGCTAAAGATCCTCCACATCTGAATGGTCAACTCTCAAAAATAATCTCGCAAATCGCAAGATTTATTGTTTGAACTGTTTTGCTATATGTTTTTACAAAATATATATTTTGTATTATAAACGTGGTGTAGCTCATCAACTTTGCTTAGATATATGAAGTGTCGGATTATTTTACGAAGCTATTAAAACAATTTAAAAAGCCCTCATTTCGTTGTTTGGTCAGCAGCAATATGTTCTTACAATGCATTACTTTTCAATAAGACTTCATTAATTATTAATCAACCCCAAGAACCAGCCTAATTCTGTATATATTATAATATAAATAATAAATAAATAAACGTCACACACTCAAAGGCCCACACTAAGGTTTCCCTTGAGTCGTGGGTCCCTTGGAACACATACAAGCACATGCACAAACATCCATGACCCGAGTACAAACATCTGCTTTTTACACAAATGATTGAAGCAGCGTTGCTACCAATATACTAAGCCATAAGCCATAGGTGAAGCACATTGAGCCAACAAACAATATTAATTTACTGTATATAGGTTCAAATCACTGGTCTCTCTAGGTTTTACTTGGTACTTATGATGACTGTTAATGTATAGGCATAAGAAAGTGATTTAAAATACTCAAACACCATACAGAGGAATCGACGTGCAGATAAAAAAAGCAACTTCGTTTACACAGCAATGTGATGTTATAGATATAACATGGTGTTTGAGACTACTAAGCGCATTCAATGCTTGTAAGTACCTAGTATATTATTACATTGGACGTTACCAGGGAATAAACTACAAAGTTAACATGAAATGGTGAATAATGTAATGAATAAAAAACTAATAAATGTTAAAAAGTTTTTAATCATCTTCATTTTCCACATCTTCTCTGACTAAAATATGGTCTAGGAATGGTGCTGGAGGGTTTATATTGTCACGGTGCCGAGCCCATGCCAGATACCAAATTATTGTCATCACATGAGCACAACAGCCTAATGTTCTCTTGCCAACTATGCAGCTGCAGTAAGTCCTACAGATCTGATCTCTCCAATCAACGCCAACTATTTTATATAGTATATAACAATAATATATTTTAGAACTTTGGTGGCGAGATCTTATTCTCCCTCTGATTAATGTTGTCTCATGTGATGACAAGATACCTGGGACAGTAATAGCATTAATTTCATTGCACACTTCAATTTCAAATGTGCCCCCAGCTCGAATATGTTCCCCATAGTAAGACCGGGCTTGCTTTAATTGATAAGTCCCCAAACTAAACAATATTAAATCGCTTATTTCCATTCTAGGGAACGTACTGAGCTGAGGGATATTGGCATCAATTCTTACAAAATTGGCTCGGTACCGGTTCAATCCTCTGCTAATTACATATTCACTTAAATGGTTAGGCAAATTAATTATTTCTAAAGCTCTATTTAAAATAGCTTGTGCATCTGGACGGTCGGTTATAGCGGGATGAAAATGATTTATAAGAGCTCCAGCAATCCTGAAATCCTCCATTAAATGTCGAGTTGCTAAATTAAAGTATTTTACTCTGAATAACTTAAAATCCCGCTTGAACCGACCGTTTACAACTTCTATTACCCACCTGCACATAGTAACCATACGTGATTTGTTTGCTTTCTGTGTAGATAATTGATTTTCTCCTATATCAAGGCTTTCAGGCTTATGAATAATATACTCTAAAGAATTAAGTAATTGAAGTGAGTCTCTGAAACCACGGTCTAAAATAAAAATGTCATTTGACCTGAAAAACCGTCTACAACTTGTGTTTTCATTTTGAAATAATTGAGACATAATGGTGGCATCTGATGTTGTTGCTGCATATGGGCCGAATATGTCTAATATATACCCATCAGAAGCCACCATCAAAAATGGTTTTATAAGATTTGCAAACTTGTGCAGGCTATATGTTTTTTTTTGAAATAAATAATTGGAAGACTTTTGTAGATAAACATAAGTACCATCTACTAACACAATGGGATTGTTGGTGTCTGACCCAAAAAGTCCTCTTGGAATCAAAAGGTTCCTTTCGGAGATTAGCTCGCGGGTAACATGTTGCAATCCCAAATGCAGCGGAACATACTGTGCAGTTAGGCAAATTCGTGCTTTTTTAATATATGAGCACAACAGAGCCGTGGAAATGCAAAATAATGAAGCAATTCTTCTAAGAGGCTCACCAGTTCTAAGCCTTAGCAAAAATAGACCTAATGCAGTCCTAGGTCTACGGCACATATCATTAAGTTGCGTCAAAGATGCTAACACCATCAGAAACTGCACAATGGTTAAACCTGTCCAATATTTACATATATTATCATTTTCTCTTTCTATTTGTTCAAAATTAATCACGCCATGAGCTTTCTGGTCCCTTAACAAATCCAGCATTTCTACGACATGGTTTGGAGTGAAATTCATTGTGAATTCATATTGATTAATGAAATCAAAGTCAAACATAGTTACATGAGTTTGACACATTCGTGCAGTAGTTGGAACAAATAATTTATATGTTGTTAATATTTTCTTCCTTAAATATTTTGGTACTCTTTTCCGCTCAGTGTTATTACAGTCTGGCACCAAGCAGCGATTTGGTGCTTCTGGAGCTCTGCTGTACCCTTCTAATGAGAATGCTTCTACATTGGGCTCGTTATGTGGTGCATCTGAACTGGATTGACTTGAAGGTAGTTCCGATGCCTCGGATACAGAACTTGAAACATTCGGTTGTTCCTCTTCCATTGGCCTTTGAACCTCAAATCGCCTAACATAATTGTGAGCACGTTGCCAACAGGAGTTGCAGATACGGGCTCCTTGAGGTAACTGAAATATTAGATAAAATTATTAAGGCAACTAATGATAAATAATAATAACATAAGAAATATTTGACTGCCAAACATACATAATCTCTCGCCATTTTTTGGGTAAGCTGAGGTCACAGAGCACCACCCGGTACAATCTAAACCAGCCTTCCACATTTATAAGGTTTTTGATATATAACTCAAACCTTTTTTTCTACAGTTAAGAGCATCTTAATCTGTTGAGTTTGGACTGGTCCTGTGTTTTTCTATCTTTATCCCTATGATTTATTTCACTCACAAATCACTCTACTTACTTTCATCTTGCTTATACCTTCGTTTAGTTTCAACTCTAACAAGAAAATGTTTTGAATATGTAATAAGAGCTAATATATACCAATAATAATATGTTCTTATATTGATAATAAAATAATACTAATAATAAAGTTATAGAAATGTTTACCTCACGACCATTTGCAATATAAGCATATTCAGCAGTTCCTTCAGATAGGAGACGAGAAGATCTTCCAGTTTGCCTCAGCAATGAGTTCCCACAGCCACCAACGCACACACACTGATGACCGAGTTGGCGTTGACCAACTATGCCGGACATTCTATTATCCACTTCTAGTGCAATTAAGTTAAAACATTCAGCACAAACGCAATCTCCCTCAGAAACCTAAAAGTAGAAGCACAGAATTAATTTTTTGCTAGCAAAAGTAAAACATGCACAACACTCATTGCATTTAAAAGAACATACTTCTCCTGTAATCCACTCTTGAAGAACAGTTACCAATTCAGGGCTCATGTCTAACACTTCATAGATATGTGGTTGGTTTTGTCGAAGTGCAATATTACAATTCACACATAGAGCCATCTGAAAAATATAAAGGATATGAATGAATGAATATAAAGGTGGTGTCAGAAATGATATTATTACTATAATATAAACCCTCTGGACCACAGGTCAGTGGGTCATGTTAAGGGCGGTTTGCTGAAAAATTCACTGACACAAACACAACTCATGCAATTGTACTGTTTTGGACTATTTCTAACCAGCTCCTTCTTCAGGCAAACTATTCACCAAATTCCATCGCAACCAACCAACACAAGCAAGTTGAAGATTGAAGAATAACTTTATAGTAACTACCATCAATACTCACATTGTTATATGTCAATAATTCCAACAATTCAATTTCTTCAACTACAGGAGATGTCAAGGTTGTTCCAAGTCGGAGTAACCAAATCCAAAACACGAGCAAAATCGAAAATCCACTTAAACACAGCCAAGTCGTCATAAATATCAAAGAAATCACCGGAGCACAGATAAATCGACAAGCTACGAAACGAAGCAACGCAATACTGCAATGCAAACCAAAGAGTATGCAAGCTTCAAAAGTGACGCCTAGTGTTGCTATCGATAATTCAATAGTTCACTATCGATACACTATCGATTGTCTATCAATAGAAGGCAAAATCAAAAGTTCCTATCGATAGTCTATCGATTGTATTTCCACGTGTCAACACTATCGATAGTTTTACGTCCATTAGAATCGATAGTATCGCAGTCTTTATATCGCAGTATGGGGCGACCTACGTTTCTCTTCGCAAATGCTACTTGGCTATACAGAGTTTGTCTAGGCAAACGAGAACTGTCCATTTGATGCACATAGGGTATGTACATCGAATGGACAGTTCTCGTTTGCCCAGAGCCATCGCAACTGTTTCTGCTTAATTAAGCAATACTATCGATTCTATTGGACGTAAAACTATCGATAGTATTCGCCTTGTTAATAGTAAAGCGCTATCGGTACTATCGATAATATTGACACGTAGGCATACTATCGATAGTAGTATTGAGATACTGAATAGTTTTCGAGGTCAACTATCGATATTCAAACTGTCGATGGTTGAGCAACACTAAGGATGACGCTTTTGATTTAAATACAACCGACACAGCTGACAATGACAATAAGAAGTAGTTTTTTTTTTTCAATTTATGGCCTGATAATGAGAAGTAGATAAAAAAAACTCGCCTATACGCGTTTTTATTGGAATCTGTGAAATCTTAGAAACGACAACATGAGAAAGCTCTATGAAGATTTCATAAAATAAAGATTTCGGCCAAAAGGACTAGAATCCAGGCTACAAATTATATAAAAAAAAACATCGACGTTCCTTTTTAGGCTTGTCTCGACGTTGAAAATATTCCTTTATACGCAGTCATTATAAAAATATAAAAATATTTTTTATTAAAAAACGCAGGTGTATAAAATTTTAGTTTTTTCAAAAATATCATTATTATTATGAGTTCTTTTCAGAAAGTAATAATAAGCAAATGTTAATTTATTATTTTATTTTACTACCAACGTCGGTTCAAAAAAATACATCTCTTTTGACCCAAGAATAATAAATAAAACAAACGGGGTGAGCTAAATAAAACCGTTTAAAAAACCGTTTCAAAAAGGTGTGTTTCGTATCAACTTCGTAATGATTCCGCTGTAGGTTAGGAATATGTAAATAATGTTGTTTTATAATAAATACTCACACACTAGTTGATAAAGAGGGGTGTATAAGTTTGTATTTGTGTATCTGTATGTCTGTGTATCTGTGTGCCTGTCCGTGGCATCGTAGCTTTAACCTAAACAAATGGACTGATTTCGATGCGGTTCTTTTTGTTTGAAAGCTGACGTAATCGAGGTGGTTCTTAAATACATTTGATCAAAATTGGTTCAGCCGTTTAAGAGTTGTAAACGATGCATGTTGGGGGCTAACATTTTTTTTAAATTTGAGAGTTCTTTTAACACAACCGGCCGTTATACTAGTAACACATATTGAATAATATGTGTTGAAAGAAAAATTTTCGGCGCGAATGAGACTTGAACCAACGACCCCAGGATCAGATCACCTGGTGCTCTAACCAACTGAGCTACCGTGCCTTCAAGTCAAGCGGCGAAATTTCTCATTCCCCTACTAAGCACATTACGTCGTACGTGTAGGTTAGCGCCATCTGTGTCTCGTACGGAGAACTAGACTTATACCCCTTCAGATTATGACAAGAGGGAAACCTATTAGGCGAAATTATTTGTGTAAACATCCCTCAAAAATACTAAACACGTAGCGAATCTTATTGTTTTGCCGTGTGGTGATCGGTTGAGAATAACACTGCCCCATTTCTTTTCGTGGGTGTCGTAAGAGTTGACTAATGAAACACAAATTAATGAGACCTGCCTCCTATTAATTCATCCCAGGCAACGACACCTCAATTTGTTCTGAATATGTGATGGCGTCCTATGGTCTTATGCGGTGTGGTAGGTTTTGTAAAGGACCGTCTGGTTCGCGACCACCCTCCTACCGAAGTCCAACGGCAAATAGCTTGCTGTGTACCAGAGCCTTATAAGCATTTTCTGGGTTAACTCGCTCCATCGTCGACCTCATCTATGACCTTGGTCAAGATTCTTATAATAAAAATAAACCTATTAGGGAAAATTATTTTTAAATATCGCTCACGCGGGTAAGCTTTTCAGAAATACTAAACACGTAGCGAATCTTATTGTTATTTTCTAGTTTAACATAATATGCGGGTACATTATGTATTTAACGATATCTGTATGATAATTAAATGATAAATGAATACTTCTTTTCAACCTATTTTTAGTTCTTTGTTAACTAACCATGCTTTTATGCTAATTAAATGGTTATTTTAAAGTTATTCTTGGCACCGGTTTTTTTTGTGCAAATCGGTAACCTGACGTGAGGTGCTGCATAGCCAGTACGGACCGCGACAAACTCGCGCGTCATGCCACTTAGATGACAGTGAAACTTCACTTTGATTGCTAACTTTCCGAAGCACGGAAAAGTTGTTCAGTTTAGTGGGCTGATTCTTATCCTTAATTTAAAGTCGTCCGATATGCTTATCAAAAAAAAGTAGTTTTTATATTTCACTAGCTTTTCGCCCGGGACTTCGTTCCCGTAGGATTTTTTTCGTGAATATTTCAATATTTTTAATATTTATTCTACTATCCGGGACGCAGACAAATACCAACAAATAAAACCATGAAAATTTAAAAACTTTTAGTTCGTTTCGACAGCAGTAGGTAAACTAGGTGATCAGTTTGCCACACACTTGACTATACCTACACGATAAGAAGAAGACCTAGTTTTCCGCCCTCGGCTCCGACCGTGTCGACCACAGGTTATATCGTACCCAGCTGTGGGATAAAATGTAGCCTATATCCTTTCCCAAAGTCTAATCTATGTCTGTATCAAATTTCATCAAAATTGGTCCAGTAGCTTAGGCGTGAAAGCGTAACAAACATCAGAGTTACTTTCGCATTTATAATACAGGGTTGGTTTTACAAAGTTATTATTGAAATTAACATAAGTAGTTATCAATGGAAAGAAGAAGTTAAGCAAGTTTTGTGAACAGCATTGTTGGTTTGTAATCGCTGGACCGTTGGTGTGGAACATATACAGGGCTTTAGGTATCTCTTTTTCAACCTCTCGGGTGGTTAATCAGTCCATGAAACTGAACAACTTTCCCAAGGAACATAGGTCAGTATACGAAAAAAATTATTTTAATCTTCCATACAAAATGCGCTATATGCTGATGACGTTTGTATGGGAACTCAAATTTTTTTTTGCGTATTTTGACCTATGTTCCTTGGGAAAGTTGTTCAGTTTCATGGACTGATTACCCACCCGAGAGGTTGAAAGGGAGATACCTAAAGCCCTGTATATTGCTTGTTGCTTGTTTTACGGCATACTATATCACACCCACGTCAGTAATGAATTGATCGAATTTCGCACGAACTTTTGACATTTAAAGGTAATGTTGACTTGTGTACACGTGGGTAGTTTGTTATTTGATTGGTATTTTGCGAACTGGGCAGAAACAACAGAAATTAATCATTTTGCGGATAGAAAAACGAAAGCGAAATGTCAACTGGCTGTAATTACAAGCCCTCGATGCCTGATAATAAATGATTTTATTATTTACCTACTAGCATTCCGCCCAGGACTTCGGTCCATTGGGAATTCGGAAAAATTTTGTAGCCTATGTCCACCGGGGATAATCTAGCTTTCTAATGGTGAAAGAATTTTTCAAATCGGTCCCGTAGTTTCGGAGCCTATTCAATGCAAACAAACAAACAATCAAATCTTTCCTCTTTATAATATTAGTATATATTATTATTATTACTTTAACTACTGATCTAATGGTTACTCTTTTGATTCCCGACTAACACAGATATTTGTAAATCAGATTTCGCAGGGTCAAACAATATATGTGTAATCCTGCCTAATTCAATGGGCATTCAAATTGTAAACATGACGCGACCCTTGTTTACAATTTGAATGAAATCTTCGCTCCTGGGCGAGATTGTGATCAAAAGCGAACCCAGATCAAAAGCGAACCCAGTCGTTATAAATAAATTAAAAAAACCGATTTGTAGCGTTAAAAGTCATTTTCCACCTTTATATCTGACGCGGAGTATAGTATTCCTTATCGTATATTAATTATAATTACAAATGCTGTAATCAATACTGTTTGTGTGTCTTACACAACCGTACAAAGTGTCTTGTGGTTTGATATTCTTCCTTATGGTCCCGCCACAGATAGAAGCGACGCGGAAAAAAGAGAACATTATGATAGTAATAAAAGAGTTCTTATCTCAAGTGGCACTAGAAGTTGCGGATTAAGCTGCGACACGAACCAACTGCAAAAGACGGAACTACGATAGACAGAACTGAGGCAGTCAGAAATGCTGGCACTTCGCCGGCTGCTGCTTCGCTCGCTCGGCTCATGCGCTCGAGATTGCAGTTCCAACCTACTAACTAGCTAGGTAAAGCTCACTTGGTCACTTGCTTAGCGGTGAAGGAAAACATCGTGACGAACTCGCACGTCTAAATTCGTTTTCACTTGTCGCGCGGTCTACCAACCCGCATTGTGCCAGCGTGGTGGACTATGGCCGAAATCCCCTTCCTGTTTCAAAGGGAGGCCCGTGCGCCTCAGTGAGGACGTAAATGGGCTGGCAAAAGAACTAGCTAGGTAACAAACAAACCTACAACTGCAGTTTCTATACAGGTTGTGTTGCAGTTCCGCCTATCGCAGTTGAGTCGTGTCGCAGCTCAATCCGCAACTGGCCGTCCATACACAACATATCGACTTTTTTGACACCTTTGTCACGGTTTTTCCTATTCCTGTAACATTTATTGTCACATTGTAAATTATTCTTATAACTTTGACGTGTAAATTGACGGCTCCTTACCCATTAGGCCATGGAGACATAATTCGCTTTTCGCCGCCGCTGTCGCTCCGCTCCTAGCTACGGCCGGACCTTTACCTATAAAATCGTTGTCCATCAGTATTCACTATACAATGAGGCTGACAGTATCTCTGGTGTCTCAGTGTGCATCTAACATGCCATTTGTTTTGAAAATAAAGTGAGAATTGAAATTGATTTAACGGGAATTGTAAATAACGTAAATTATTTCTTTTTTATAATAAAGAACTTATCAAAAAATAACGGAATGTCTTAGAAATAGAACAGACTAAAAAAATTGTGACTGGAAAAAAATATTGAAAAACGTTGAAGACAGTTTAGTTATAATCTAAAATACATTCTGTAATATTTGTTTCCAAATAATCCGGTAAATGTTAAACAGATAACTCAATAATGAAGGAACCAACATTTAAATCTACTGCTAACGTTTTAATTTCACTACTGAAAGATTAAAAACAGGATTTTGTACATTTGTCATAACCAACAATACATGAAATAATTTAGCAATAAAAACAAGAAAGACGATTTAAAAGTAGTTGTAAACTGAAAAGCTAGTGAAAGTCAGCTTCCGATCAGCAGTTTCATTGAGATACAAGAATCTAGCTAAATGTTTTCACTGACTAAACATTTAGTGCCAAACATCGTCTCCGTGGAACTTTTAGTGACATAGAAAGAGGTTTTCAAAATGAAAGCAGTTTACCTTCTGCTCGTAAACGGACTGTTTATCGGACAATTCGTCTTGTTGGTGTTGCACACGGTGTTTTGTTGTTTTGTTCCGGACTGGAAGAGCTACAGACGCACTTGTAAATATATACGTCGTTTTGTTTTAATCTTTGCCAGATTTTTTTGCCATTGCATTGCCATTTTTTAAATATTAATAATGGTTTCGCTCTTGACCACAATCTAGCTCAAGGGCGAAGATGCGGTTGAGGATGCAGCAAGCTAACCCTAAAAAAGCGTATTTACTTGAACTTGAAAGAGATTTGCATTATATGAGCTTAGAAATGCAGATGCTGGCATGGAATTCCATTCCTTGGCAGTGCGCATTATAAAATTCGACACCCTTAGAATTTCTCAGAATTTCGACACCCTGCAGTGTATTTGGACGTCCGTCCGATAGAAAAAAGGGACAGGCGGAATAAGCTCGAGTAGCAGGAGCTCAGAAGATCACACGCCTCGAAGCACACCTTGTAAAAAACAAATGCCTACTTGGAATAATGTGGTCAAATATTGAACGTTATCTGTACTGGATTTTTGTTTCTATGAATCTTGTAAGACGGCCTGATTAGACTTTAACATGTTCTTAATTGCATAAGTGTTTGCATGCGATGGCTGTTAGCCTAGCCCCTCCAGAAATTGTGGCTGACCCTTGGGCCTTTGGGGTCTTCTACATCCATCTTTATGAATATTTGATTTTATTCTTTTACAGACATCGTTTATATGGCTTACTCATTTCAGGGATAAAGCCGAAAGATTATAAGTTATATATAGCATGTCAATGAACTTCAACTTGTCATTACTAGAATTTTTTCTTTCTTACGAATTTTGCTCAAAAGACGAGTGACTTCATACATTTGTTATCTAATTATTTAACTGTCGTTAAAGAATGGATATAAATTTTTACAAATTGGTTCATTGATGGGTTTGTCTGAAACATAAATGTTTTTATGCGGTTTATTAATATCTACAATTGTCTTTGAATCTTTTATGTGTGAGACACGTGAACGACACAAAAATAGCATAAGACAATAAGAGTATGTAATTAATTGGTATTTAAATTTCATGCTATTCTGGAAACCATGTGAATGCCTCACACTACACACAACGGCCCACTTTCTTTTCCCTTGATTCGTGGACCCCTTGTGACACATACAAAGACGGAAAAGAACACCAAGCCCCGGGAAAAAATGTCTGCTTTGTCCCAATCTAGTATCGAGCTCAGGAATCTTCGATTCATAGGTAGTGCCAGTGGACCAAATTGTACATAATTTAATAATGGTATCGATTGTTTCAGATGCCGATAAACGCACTAACTTGGTGCGTATGCGACGCTCAGCGCTCGGAAAATCTGCACCGACTCTTTCCGTCCATGTGGTAAGTTTTGTTTGTAATAAGCGCTCGAAAGAGAGGTTATTGTCTTTGTGGGTTTGTAAGCAATACATCTCTAATTAATCTTGTATTTTTCAAGGAAAGAAACTTGTTTTTAGTATTACTTTCTTAACGGGCGTTCTTACTTCGTACATTTCACAGCTTTCCTATTTTATTTGTATGTTTTAATTAGTTTTAAAACTTAAAATCAGTGCGTGTTCTTATGGAATACTACCGAAAATGGAATTAACACTAAGTTTATGTTCCATGATTTTTATTTTATGACTAGGAAAAAATATCTGCAATTAATAAAAATTGTTTCTACCGAGTTGGATATTTTAAACGGGTAATTTTTTCGAGTAATGTTACATTACTTGATTTCCAACTAAGAAAAGTAAAGTACCTAAACCATGTCCTTGTGACACAGATAACACACCTTTAGGTAAAGGTGTCTTACATAAACACACTTGTTTAATTCGATATTTGTTTTAACTATTTAAATATTCATTTAAAAACATGTAACACTTGTTTCTTATTAAATAATCTATAAAGAATTTGGTTGACCGTATCAAAAGCATGACTAAATTCCGCGAACAGTAATTCCAAGGTAAAGCTGGCGATTATAGCGTGGCGTTGAGTAAATTTAATTAATTCAGCTGATACCTACCTTAGAACTGAGAGAAAAATAATGCACTTTCGATAAACTCTGTTCAATTTTAATTAATAACAAAGATTAACTACAGTCAACGGCACATCATAACAACTTTTGTTCTGTTACGATAAGATAGCTATAAAAGCTGAAGTGTAAGGCTTATTATCTTGTGGCTGTACTGGTGAAGTGATAAATATAATTAATAATGAGTACTGACCGATACAAGCGTAAAGTATACTTGTTTTTAATTAATAATGATGCCGTGTAAAGTATGCACCCCAAGGGCAAAACTAATTAGAGTTATGAGCTTCTCCTTTAGTTAATGGTGTTATTTATTAGGGTAATGCCATTCATTTCTAATCATAATACTAGTATAAAGTAACTTGACAGGTCCACTAAACTGAACGACTTTCCCCAAGAACTATAAGTCACAATATGAAGAAAAAAGTTTGCCTCTTTAGAATTTGAGCGATCCTTAGTATGAAAAATTTAGTATATTTCATGTGGGTCCATTAAAAGTAGAATCACCCCCTATCGCAGTTAACTAGATATCATAACATGAAAATGCTGGCAATGGATGTAGCTGATATTATATTTTTTCTTTACAGAAGGAGCAATGTACTACATCACGGCGGCCTTCGAGGCTGCCACCTCCGCCTCCGCATCATCGACTGTCTCTCGTTGTGAGTATTGCGATTGTGTAAATCTGTATATATAACCTACAAAAGTAAATTCCACTGGACTAGGAGTGAAAGAAAAATTCACAGATTTCATGCCATACATGATTTCAGAGTACATTGGAAATTAATTTCATATTTTAAATAAAATTCAGCCCCGCGCGAACTAAGAATTCACGCAAAGTCGACCACCTTTATGTAAGCGTTGTGGAAAAACTAGTCGACCGATTTTAATTTTTTTGGGCTTAAAATGTTTTTAATCTATGTCCCCAAAGGTTAGTTTTTCAAAATTTCGATATCTCTTTTAGTTTGCGAGATATTGGACTCGAAAGGAAAAAAAAAGTAAAAAAAAAAAAAGGTTTTTTCGTCATAACTTTTTGATTTTTGACATTTTTCAAAATTCTTTTTTGCTTAATGTAGCCCTTGCAAATACGCATCTTTTGGGCCATACACTATCCTAGCTATATTATCAACGAAGCTATACGCAGAATACACTTTTCCGTGAAATGAGGCCCTATACCTACACCTCCCAAAAGACATTTCCAATGTCAATGACGTTGTCAATCGACGACAGCTGACAAAATATGTAGTTAACAAGGAGTGTGTGGGGTCATAACATCTTAGTGCTCCAAAATCTATATATATAAAAATGAATCCCTATTTCCCTTGGTCACGGCATCACGCCTGAACGGCTGGACCGATTTCGCTAATTCTTTTTTGTTCTGTTCGTTATTATCAGGAGAAGGATCTTATGAAAGAAAAAATTAAGAAAGTTGAAAAAGGACAATGTCTGTCGGGTCAGCTAGTAGATAGATATTTCCATCACAGTACATCAACAAATCGTCATCCCCACCTGCTAGCGGTGCACCCTGCTGATCAACGGTCGAGGCTCTGACGTACTACAACCCGTGAAGGGTTTCTCTACTTGATATTGGTGACTTTGCCACTCAACGTTTTAATTTTGATTAAAATACATAGTCATTGGCAAAATCGCGGTAGACGCCATTTTTAACCCACGACAAAAAAGAGGGGGTGTTATAAGTTTTACGTCGTGTATCTGTATGTCCGTGTACCTGTGTCTGTGGCATCGTAGCTTCTAAACGAATGGACCGATTTCGATGCGTTTTTAGGGTTCCGTAGTAATCTACGAACCCTTATAGTTTCGCCATGTCCGTCTGTCCGTCTGTCCGCAGGTTTCCTAAGAAACCCTTGGTACTACAGAGCTGAAACTAAGCATGATTATACATATTAATCACGCCGACAGAACTGTAGAGTAAAATCTTGGAAAAAAAAATTTTTCGGGTGTCTCCCATAGACGTGAAAGGGCGATGAATTTTTTTTTTCTCGCCAATATCATTGAGTGGGGTGTCTTAGGATAGCATTTTAAAAGATGGAAGGGGTTTACTAAGAACGTTTTTCGATTCAGCACTCCGTTTGCGAAATATAAATTTTTAAAGTGAAAATTTTTGTCAAACACAAGTGTCCCCCCCCTATACCTGCTAAACGGTTGTTTCTAAAAATGTGGAAAAATTCACGTTGGTAGAATATACAACGAAATTTAAAGGAAAACTATCACACATAAGTTGGTCCTTCAAGTTTGCGAGTAATAGTCGACCAAGTGCCAAACACTGTTGGGATTAATAAGAATGTATTTGAACCATGCTGCTACGGAACCCTACAATGCGCGTGGCTCGACACGCTCTTGGCCGGTTTTTTTGTTTGAAAGCTGACGTAATCGAGATGGTTCTTAGCTGCATTTGATCAAAATTGGTTCAGCCGGAGTTAAAGAATCAAAAAAATGAATATAATTCACAGTAAAGTGTGTCATCTTCATCATTATCTTCATCAGCCCATATACGTCCCCACTGCTGGGGAGGGCCTCCCTCAATAATATGAGGGGTAAATGCCATACTCACCACGCTTGGCAGACGGGTTGGCGAGGATTTTGATATAATTGCAGAGTTTTCCTTCTCTGTGTGCAGATGAACTTGCTTGCATATTTACCTTAGTCGCCTTGTACGACACCTCGGTAAGAAAGAGGGTGGTCCTATTCTACTCTGCCGGGTACTCACACGGCTAAACACGGTAAAGTGTGTAGGTACTTCCAAACACGGAACATGGAAAGTTTCTAAACTACGAAGCAACTTGACCGTCATGACCGTGTCAAATGCATGATTGAGACAAAATGGTCTTTCATCGATTTAGACGTCTCCAGCGATGATAGATACCATTCGCATTACAATAATACTTATTGTACAGTTTTACACACGGAAGCAGATCAGACTACACACCGATGTAAAGTCGCTCTTGTCTCGTTTGTAATAGGGACGGCTTTCGTAGTGCAATCGTACCCTCTGTAGCCTGTACTGTACAGGAAATGTGATTAGTTTAGAATTGGATGTAATGGCTCTTGTAGGGTTGGCAGTTAGAGCGGGACCCATTCGTAAAAAAGTCTTCAAATATTTTCCTGAACACAAAAACCATATTTCCTGTACTTATGCCGAATAAGTACATACCAGTAGTTCGTATGGAGGAGGTAAGTCCCACGGAAATGAATTTTATTCTCCTTGGGTCCTGCTCTAAGTCGCTTGATTCAAATGGCTGCTTGGAATGGAATATAATGTATTTATTAAAAAATGTATTCTGACAATTAATTAAATATTATTATTTCTTTGACAATAAATACATTAATTTACCAGAAGCATATAATGTCGGATGACTGTTAAGGTTTTGCTTGATGTAATTAAATCTTAGGTGTCGAAGTTGTCTTCAATTTTTTGAGACCAAATCACGCCGTCACGTAGAATTAAACTGTTTTCCTTTATTCGTTTTATTTATAACTATTTTTCCGCCCGCGGGTCCTTTCCCAACGTCTAGTCTATCCCTGCATCAAATTTCATCAAAATCGGTTCAGAAGTTAGCCGTGAAAGCGTAACAGACAGACTGAGTTACTTTCATTTATAATATTATAGGGAAGTAAGGGAAAGAAAGGTTTGGAAAAAAATTTTTGTTAGGCTTTAGGCACAGAATAAATAATAGTACTAACTTTAAGTAAATCTCTTTCAACCTCTCGGGTGGTAAATCAGTCCATGAAACTGAACAACTTTCCCAAGGAAAAAAGGTCGAAGTATGGAAAAAAATTTTGACTTCCCATACAAAATGCGCTATCAGCTGATGCAGTTTGTATGGGAACTAAAAAAAAATTTTTCGTATTTCGACTTATGTTCCTTGGTAAAATTGTTCAGTTTCATGAACTGATTTACCACCCGAGAGGTTGAAAGAGATTTACCTAAAGCCCTGTATACAGTTTCAATACTAAACTATTCGTTAGTGTCACGCTTCAATTCATAATTTATAACGATATAACTTTAAAGCTAATTGAAAATCTTTCGAAGGTTTTTTAACACGCTTTTTAACACGCTTTTATTAGCTCGGGTTGTATGTATGTATGTATGTATGTATGTATGTATGTATGTAACGGAATCTTTGAGCCTAATTTTCACTGGTTTCTAGACGTCTGATCAACTTGAAACTTTGCACACGTGTTAAAGGCCGATGACAATGCAATAACCCGATAAAATTTTTCCATTATCCTGATTAAGATCGTCAGGATTAATTGCTAACCGAACTAAAAAATAGAAAATAAATAATAGTTTAAAAAACTAAAAAAACACGCTTTTATTGCTAACCGAACTAAAAAGTAGAAAATAATTTTTAATTACAATCAGGATAATTCAACTCAGAGTAAAAAGCGTGGGGTGCTTGATGTATTGAATGTTAAAATTATTCTATTGAAAACAATCTATGATGATAGAGTTATGAAAATATTGTAAAATGCACCCCACGCTTTTTACTCTGAATTGAATTATCCTGATTGTAATTAAAAATTATTTTCTACTTTTTAGTTCGGTTAGCAATAAAAGCGTGTTTTTTTAGTTTTTTTTTAAGAGAACAGCAGCTCAAGCACAAACAACGCGGTCAATTGTCAAAAAAGTGACAAAATGACAACGCGAGAAGGCGAGCAAGCCTTTGCGCGGTGCCCTCGCTCAATCAAAGTGAAGTTTTACCGTCATCAGAGTGGAGTGTCGCGTGATATTGCCGCGGGCCATGCTAGTTTTGCAGATAGTTTAAAGAACTAGAAAGTGACTAATGTAGTCGCGGGCTTAAAGCGAATTTGAGAAAAGTGGTAAATAACAACGACGGCCGGTTTGGTCGAGTGGTAGTGACGCTGCCTCTTGATCGGCGGGTCCTGGGTTCGATCCCCAGTCGGGGCAAACATTTGTGTGAAAAGCAGATGTTTGTTCACGGGTCATGGGTGTTTGTGTTTGTCTTTATGTGTGTTCCGAGGGACCCACGACACAAGGGAAAACCTTAGTGTGGGCCTTTGAGTGTGTAGCGTTTATTTATTTGTTTATTTATTTATAAAAGGAAAGGTTTTTGTTGTGTTGAAGTCATGACATGAGCAACATCTTTTATCATCCAGAAAAAGTCACGGGCTTACATATAATCTATATCTATATCTATCTATACATATTATAAAGAGGAAAGATTTGGTTGTTTGTTTGTTTGTTTGCATTGAATAGGCGCCGAAACTACTGGACCGATTTGAAAAATTCTTTCACCATTAGAAAGCTATACATTATCCCCGATGGACATAGGCTACATCATTTTTCCGATTTCCCACGGGAACGAAGTCCCGGGCGGAATGCTAGTAATTTATATGTTAGTCGTCAAGTACAATGTAAACATATTACATAATATGCATCGTACGCCAGCATTTGACCTCGAACGTGCGAGTATAACCTTACCTATATGTAGTAATCTATTATATCCAGTATGTAATAATAGTGTTGTATATATGACTAGACCTTTCGAATCTTGGACGTCTGTCTAAAAATAAAATTGGAGTTTATTTCATACATACATTTAAACGCTCACGTCTGTAATCAATACGAGGTAGGCAGAGCACCAGTGATCCAGAAATACTTGATGCCACGTTAGACATAAATTCTGAGGGTTATTGGATGAGACATGATGTATAGTGGTGAGAGGTTGTCAGTATTTCGCCTACGATACAGCTAAACCCTCGCGCGGTAAACAACATAAATACACGGTGATAAAAAACCTCCTAGCTATATTCAAAATCCTGAACCAGTATCACTCAAATAACACATTTATGATTTTTTTTTAAATATTTGTTCAATAGGAATAGTTCATTTGTTGCCTAAACGTAGACATTACTCCTACACCAGGCACGCGAGGGGTGCGGGTAGCGCTCACCATGGATTTTTTTATTTTGCATATGACATTTCCAGAATCTGGCATTTCCAGAATACGACATTTACAGAATCTGCCTTTACTAGAATCAGGTATTTGTAGAATCTGGCGAAATCAGAATCTTTTATACACAGAATGTGGCATTAATTTCGCCATCTGGCATTTCCAGAATTTGACATTAACCGACTAATCCCCTCGCGCCCCTACTACTAGATTTGCGTTTTTTGGGAAATAGTTATGTTTTGATTATCGGGCGTGTTCCGCACTTGGCCTCTCGATTGGGCCATTGTGCGTGATATTGTTTGGGCTAGCTATTCCAGCCAGCCAATAGCCTTGTAACACGCGCTGGAGTCTCTTCTGTCTCCATGCAGTGACTGTCTGTGATGCCCATAGAATGATTGTTCCTACTTGGGAAATAGTATAAAACAACGGATTTTTGAACCAAAATACTCAAAACCTGTGAAATTAATTCCATTGCATAAAAAACTCAAAGTCAAAGACTTTATTAGTCTATTACAACACTATAAGGAATAGGTAGGTATTCGATGTAATCCTGGCCTTCAAAAACCGCAGTAATAGAAGATCTGATGCGTTAGTTACTTACTGATACTTTACTACTGATATTCTAGAATTTAATTCTGTCTTTATACGGAGTATTAAGAGTAGGTGGCCTTGACTTATCTTTTTTTTCTTAATTAGGTATGCCTGGGAAGTGTTGGTAACTGGCACATTTTAAGTTTTACTCCCGATCCAGCGTGGAGAATGATGACGGGAAATTTTATATGTGCACTAGCATTCCGCCCGGGATTTCCCGTGGGCGTGGGGATTCGGGAAAATTATGTAATGTAGCTTTCTAATAGTACATAAATTTTTCAAATCGGCCCAGTAGTTTCGGAGCCTATTCAATGCAAACAAACAAACAAGTCAAATCTTTCCTATTTATAATATAAGTATAGACTAGCTTTCCGCCCGGGCCTTCGATCCCGTGGGAATTTGGGACAATTATGTTATTCTGATGTATAAGCTATCTTTCTGTGAAGTTTCATTAATTTCTTTCGTCTTCGTTTTCACGGGTCAGCCTTATCCTCATTTACATTTTAAGGCGACTATACAGCACCTAAATTACGATTTTATGATGCGTAGATAAGCATGACGTACTGCATTAAATCGAAGAAAAAAAATACTACGGTAATATTCAGGACATAAACTAGATAAATAGTTTGCTAAAAACATGATTCAGCACTTTTGGTTCGATAGAAAAAGCTCACAAAGTCACCTCTAAATACCAATATTGTGTATCTTTTAAGCTGTAAAAACGATAGTAAAATGCACACAGGAACTTGAATTTGCTATCAAAATGTTCGTGATTGAACACTCTCGATAAGTAGTTAACGCATTTTTCGGTTTAAGCTGTTACCTTTCCATAAATCTCATTTTTCTAACTTTCGAACATGTTTTTACGCACGCACGCTTTCATAGTCCGTAAACTTCGTGTATCGACACTGTTCGCACTGCCGGCCCAGGCCTGTTGAGAGACGGAGATGGCACTATTCCTATGTTTGCTGCCTTTATCGGGTGCTGTAGTCGCCTTAAAGTGCGGAATTCCCAATTTGTAGGTCCAAACGTTAGGCCTGGGTGTCGTTGGTGTGAGTCAGAACTTTTTGAGTTAGTTTGTGACTCAGAAATCTTATACATTTTTTTATATCGTAGCTGATGGAATTGATTCGATTGGTTCGTCATCTCTGTACTATATATACATCCCATTTCTATTAACTCTATTGTTATGTCAGTCTTCTTACAGTTTAGGTATAGTCAAGTGTGTGGTGAACTTGGCTAACCCTGGTGTCAGAGTTTTCGAACCGCACAATGGCCTCTGACTTGGTTTTAACGACTGTAGTCAATCGAGAACAGCCGGGACCGTCAGCATAACGCAACGCTCGTGATAAATTGCCAGTTTGGTCACCCACGGAACACAGCAAGCTGTTTGGCATCGGACTTCGGTAGGTCGCGAACCAGACTGCCTTTTACAGAGCTTACTAAACCGCATGAGACCATATGACGCCACCTCAGATTCAGACAAACTGAGGGCTCGTTGCCTAACATGTTTTTCTAACATGTTGGTTTTTCTTCCTGGAGAGAGATGGGGTGGTGTTATTCTCAACCGATCACCACACGGCACAACTTGTATTAACTGTATTATTACGTAAGTACTATTATTTGTTCTGTGGTATTGTACGTGGTTTATGAAACACTGTAGCTACTGGTAGGTGTTTGGTAAACATACCGCAGACCGCGGGGGAAACTTTTCTGACTCGAGAATTGGAAACAATCTTTAATAGCTCAGTCTGTGGGGAAATGCAAAGGCCTTTGCATTGCAAAAGGTGGCGTAGAAAATGTTTTGACACAATATTGTTTAGGTATGGCAGGTTAATAAAAATCCAAGTTCTCGACCTTGAAGGACCCAGGCGTTAGCCGCCATCGTGAATTAAAGTTGCCAAAATTAGGTATATTTTAAATAACTTCTCAATTGTTTATTAAATCACAAAAGTGTCTATGAAAGGTTCAAAGAAAACAAAATTGCCTACATTTTTTGCATACATTATTATTCTGTACGTCTTAAAGGTAAAAAGTTGCAAGCGACGGAAATAATAATATTTACAAAAATCTAATATATAAAATGATAAACTGACTGGGGGATACACAACGCACAGCCCAAACCGCTGGATTATGTAGGCTTATGTAGTGTAGGCATCCACTAAGGAGCGATTTTTGGAAATTTCTCCCCTAAGGAGGTTAAATAGGGGATTGAAGTTTGTATGAAAGTCCGTGAATTTTGAAGTTAGGATCTTAGAACTTCGTATGTAGGCTGATGATTAAAAAAATAATGAACACGTGTATCAGCGATTTTGGAAATTCTACCCCTAAGGGGATTAAGGGGGTTAACTCACTGACATATCAATGCACAGCCCAAACCGCTGGGTCTAGAGACTCCGAATTTCGCTTGTAACTTTTTACCTATAAGACATACATAATAATCATGTATGCAAAAAATGTAGGCAATTTTGTCTTCTTTGAACCCTTCATAGACACTTTTGTGATTTAGTAAAGTTATTTAAAATATACCTAATTTTGGCACCTTTAATTCAAGATGGCGGCTAACGCCTGGGTCCTCCAAGGTCGAGAACTTGGATTTTTATTAACCTGCCATACCTAAACAATATTGTGTGAAAACATTTTCTACGCCACCTTTTGCAATGCAAAACTACCTACAGACTGAGCTATAAGTATATTTGATTGCGTGGAATTGAAAAATTTGATTGAAATATACAATAGTCTTCTTCTTCTGATCTTCCTAACGAAAGATTAGCGTTGTAGACCTCGTTTACTTCTTCTTCTTCTTATCTAATGCTTAGTCAGCGCCTCTTCACTCATGTGGTACTCCACTCTCCTGTTCACTGTTTGTTTAATTGTGTCACTGTGTTTGTTTGTGTGTTTTCTGTGTATAGTTATATAATGTCATTGGAGTTAATAAAGCTGTTATCTATCTATCGTGTCAATGGCTAAATAAGTAAATGGTTTTAGCCCAAAAAGCAGTGATAGCCCAGTTGGTAATGAGCCAGACTTGTATCCGAAGGTCGTGGGTTCAAATCTTGGTGCGGGCCTGTACCACTAAATTCGTCTTTTCGGATTTATGTACGGATTTCTAATTATCACTTGCTCAACGGTGAAGGAAAACATCGTGATGAAACCCGCCCGTCCAAGAAATTTCATTTTTGAAAGACGAGTGGTCCACCAACCCGCATTGGGCTAGCGTGGTGGACTATGGCCTAAATCCCTTTCGTGTTTCGAAGGGAGGCCCGTGCCCCCATCGAAACACGTATATGGGCTGGTAAGAGAGCCCAAAAAGCGGCGACGGCAACTGCGTTCTGGTTGGCCTCGTGTTGGTCCCTGAGTGTGCATGAAACGGGGCAGTTGGGACAGGACATTAAGTGCTCCATCGTTTAAGAAATACGACGATGCCACAGACAGACACACAGATACACACGTCAAACTTCTAACACCCTTCCTTCTTTAATACATGTTTTAGGCACAGCTCATCAAATGTTAGTGAAAACGTTATCTATATATATTTATAAGTTCCGAGCGGAATGCTAGTATAAGATATAACTGATGTTATTTTCGTGTAAAAGTATATCATACTTCATAATAATTTTCCAATTAATTGCAAGTTACCACTGCTCACTTCTGCACAACACGGTGGTGGTATAAGTATTTTTAACGCTCTACTTCTGTTATCAGTCGGTGCATTTTGTTATCAATGTAGTTTCAATTGTCATATGATGTTTCCAATAACAGCTGTAGTACTTCCTCTATTTAATAATTAGTTTTAACCGGATAATCTATCTATATCTGTATATATACATATTATAAAGAGGAAAGATTTGATTGTTTGTTTGTTTGTTTGCATTGAATAGGCTCCGAAACTACTGGACCGATTTGAAAAATTCTTTCACCATTAGAATCCTACATCATCCGGGATGGACATAGGGTACATGATTTTCCCAAATTCCCACGGGAACGAAGTACCGAGCGGAATGCTAGTGCTTACTATAAAACGATATAAAGTTGATCAGATTTTGCGTGTTGTGCTGTCTTGTGAATTTATTTTAATTTTTATTTAAAGTAACTAAAATAAATGTTTTTTTTTACATAAAAATACTACATAAGAATTGTCAATAAATACTAATACTTAGTAAAAGGCGTGAAATGACGTACTAAGGATTCCCTCTTAACATACTTACATTACCACTCCTATGCAATTGAGTTACTAAGTATGTATGTAAATATCTTATCTAAGTATGAAACCTGACATGTTCCGCTCGAACACGAAACCGACAGCCAATAAGGGACGTTATGTTACGAGTATTTTTCAGAAGTGTGTCATAACATATTAGTGCTACTTATCGTCATACTCATCTGCTAGCGGTGCACCCTGGCTGATTAAGGCGACTACAGCACCCGATAAAGGCAGCACACATAGGAATAGTGCCATCTCCGTCTCTCAACAGGCCTGGGCCGGCAGTGCGAACAGTGTCGATACACGAAGTTTACGGACTATGAAAGCGTGCGTGCGTAAAAACATGTTCGAAAGTTAGAAAAATGAGATTTTTAGAAAGGTAACAGCTTAAATCGAAAAATGCGTTAACTACTTATCGAGAGTGTTCAATCACAAACATTTTGATAGCAAATCCAAGTTCCTGTGTGCATTTTACTATCGTTTTTACAGCTTAAAAGATACACAATATTGGGTATTTAGAGGTGACTTTGTGAGCTTTTTCTATCGAACCAAAAGTGCTGAATCATGTTTTCAGCAAACTACTTATCCCTGAATATTACCATAGTATTTTTTTCTTCGATTTAATGCAGTGCGTCATGCTTATCTACGCATCATAAAATCGTAATTTAGGTGCTGTAGTCGCCTTAACGGATGATGCTCTGACGTACTACAACCCGGAAGGGGTTTCTCTCTTGATATTGGCGACTTCGTCATTAGATAGATAGATAGATAGAAATTCTTTATTGCATACAGTCACAAAAAAAAAGTTTTACATACTTAACTAAACAAAAGTGCGCAAAGGCTGCCTTATCTCTAAGAGCAATCTCTTCCAGGCAACCCTTGTTTTAGGGACAACTTTACGAAGTCGAGATTAGTGCAGAGTAATACTTATAGAAAATAATAGACTAATGGAATAGAATAATTATGTACGAGTATATAGGTTATATTATAATGTGTACGTAAATAAATAAATCATAGTTTGACGTGTGTATCTCTTATGTCTGAGTATCTGTGTGTCTGTCTGTGGCATCGTACCTTCTAAACGAATGGACCGATTTGATCAAGATTGATAAAATATTGCTAAGGACCATCTCGATTAAACAACAAAAAACTGCATTGAAATCAGTCTATTCTTTTAGGAGCTACAATGCCACAGACAGGCACACAGATACACACGTTAAACTTTATAACACCTCTCTTTTTCGTCGGGGGTTGAAAAGAAACAGAAGTAAGAATGGATAGTTTAATCCAGTGTGGAAGTATCATAACAATACTTTCCGATAACAACAAGAGAAGCTTTCCTCTAAGATTTCGGGACCTATTGTCCTCCTTTCGCAATAAAGCCGTAACCAACCATTGTACAGAGAGCCACACATCAGTTCACCACACGCGTGCACTCTGTGCTGTGAAGATACGAACGATTTTCCAATGAAAATGGTGTAGCCTGTAGCGCTGGCATTTGTACACACTTCAGCACATCAGGCTAAACATGTTGACCTTGACGTCGCCTTTATCTCGCTCGTAATAGCGTCGGCTTTCGTAGTGCAAGTGGATAACCTGACGTGCTGCTGTCTGTACCTAAGCAGAGAGTAATGTAACTATTGTTAGCCAAAGAATATAAATCGATACGCCGCGTTATGGTCAACACTCACGATTGGTCAAAGAGCCAGAAAAGAGCCGAGGAGGCGTTTTTAATCTCCGAAAAAAAAGATTCGTGTTATAAGTTTGACGTGTGTATCTGTGTATCTGTATGTCTGTCAGTGGCATCGTAGCTCCTAAACGAACCAACCGGTTTCGATGTCATTTTTTTCTTTGAAAGCTGACGTGATCGAGATGGTTTTTAGCTTTATATGATCAAAATTGGTTCATCCGTTCGAGTGGGGACAACATTTACAACAGGTGAAAAGACGAAGAGTTATTAAAGTGATATTGAAAACTTACATATTACTTTCTAAATTAGTTGGCGAAACTTTAAAGGTACAACTTTTCTCAAGGAATCCATATGATATTCTCAAAAAAATATTCATACTAAGGCTGATCGCTTAAGTTGTATGGAAGGCGAAAATTTTGTCATATTTTGACCCATGTTCCCGAAAGTCTTCCACTATAGGATGTGAATCTTCTCCCAAATTTGAACAACCTTCCAGGGCAATCGCGCCAAAAAAAGTGGCTGATGCTGATTGAACCAATGGAATGATGTACATTGCTGTGTTTGGTTCATGTCGTTAATCAAGGTCTCCTTATAAAGAAGCAATCGACAACGTTCCATTCGTTAACCCAGCATCAGCTTCGCTTAGGTGGTAGCCCCCCAGCTACGTTTCAATTGCGATTCTTTCCACTTTTTTTAGCACTGGTTGAAACCCGAAAAAAAATTTCCCCTCTGTACAATTTGTGAGTTGTGCGATCAGCTGATTCGCCTTTGTATAGGATCCTTTTAGAAAATTGTTCATGAAACCGAAATTGAAAAAAAAATTGTTCGAAATTGTTCGTGTTCAGTTCATGAACAATTTTCGAAAAGGAGAATCACACCCTAATTAGTTTCGCTGAGTAATATAAAGCCACCCAATATAAATTGAAATAATACCACATCCGATAATCAGAGCTCCATGTCGATGAGTCAACTCAGAATATCAAAGATCTGTACCAAGGTGGAGCGGGCAAAAAACACTGTATTCAATGTACGGACGGCCACAACTCAGGTTACCACACGTGTGCACTCTGTGCTGTTGTGATAAGAGCGGTTTTGCATTGAAAATGGAGTAACCTGATGCGCTGGCCTCTGTACCTAGCGTAGATAAAGATAAAACCTGAGTAGAGGCCGTTACTCCTTTACGTAAGGACTACGTTCAGATGAACATTTTGAAAGGGGAAATATTTATTTCTACGTTGTTTTGAAAACTGAAAATCCTGACTTTTTTTGGTTCTATTTTATTTATCAAATTAAGGCGACTACAGCACCTAAATTACGATTTTATGATGCGTAGATAAGCATGACGCACTGCATTAAATCGAAGAAAAAAATACTACGGTAATATTCAGGACATAAACTAGATAAGTAGTTTGCTGAAAACATGATTCAGCACTTTTGGTTCGATAGAAAAAGCTCACAAAGTCACCTCTAAATACCCAATATTTGTATTTTTTAAGCTGTAAAAACGATAGTAAAATGCAAACAGGAACTTGAATTTGCTATCAAAATGTTCGTGATTGAACACTCTCGATAAGTAGCTAACGCATTTTTCGATTTAAGCTGTTACCTTTCCATAAATCTCATTTTTCTAACTTTCGAACATGTTTTTACGCACGCACGCTTTCATATTCCGTAAACTTTGTGTATCGACACTGTTCGCACTGCCGGCCCAGGCCTGTTGAGAGACGGAGATGGCACTATTCCTATGTGTGCTGCCTTTATCGGGTGCTGTAGTCGCCTTAAAGCAAAAATATTAAAAAACATTTTGAAAAATTGTCCTGAAAAAATATTCTAGATAATTTTCCACGTTAAAAACGTATGAGTCACCGACTTCAATCTCAACAACAGTTCGCACAAAGTAGATAAATAGTATTTTACAGACTACAATGCATATTAGCAGTAACCACAATTGATAATATCACTCATTTATTTAGATGATGTTCTGGTTTGTTGTATTTTTTTGTTTATGTTGATTTTTTTAAAAGCGCTGAATCATTTTCGGTACAATATTTATATGGGACCACCTCTGGAGTATACTCTTTTGAACAAAAAAAGAATTTTGAAAATGGGTCCATAATTGGCGGAGAATTCGGTGAACATACAAAAAAAATAGGTACATACAGTCGAACAACCTCCTCCTTTTTTCAAGTCGGTAAAAAATCTTTTAGGATGATGGTGTGGTAGTTACAGTTTTTGCTAAACTGTCTTGCACCCTGTATTTTTGAAAGTATCAATGGAACCAGGTCGCAACATTTCAGCGTAAGAAAACCCATAAACGTTTATATGTCACATCTTAACTAGCGTGATCTTGTCCACAGGTGGGCGGAGGCCGCTGCAGTTCCCCCGGCACCGGGCCCCTCTCCCCCGCGGACGGCCCGCGGTGGCCCCACGCGCATCCCTTGCATCATGCACTCTTGTCATCTAGCGTCAAACGCGGGAAGGAAATGTAAGTATTCATGCACTTTATAAGTGCACAATCCATGCATAGAATAGAATAGAATAAATCTTTATTTGCTTAAAACATGGTAAATACAGAGCTGGTCATGAATAAAGAGAGCAATCATATTTTGCCAAATTGAATATCTTTAGCATGCAAATCAGGTTTCATTAAAATTAAAAGTTGACAAGTCCATAAACGCATTAAATTACATGGGATACTGGCAGACCTTTTTATTTATTTAACAGTTAATTGTACACAGGACAATTTATATTTATTTACTTATTTATTTCCACATAAAGATTACACTAAAGTCGCCGAACTACAAGAGTAGTTTGTAGGCGTAGCGCTCTTCCTCTGTAGTAATCTTTTATTACCTATTAACTTAACTTTAATATGTATTTTTAATTATAAAATTTTCCACGTTAAAAACGTGTGAGTCACGGACTTCAATCCCAACAACAGTTCGCACAAAGTAGATAACTACTATTTTTTGCAGACTACAATGCCTATTAGCAGGTAACCACAAACGAAAATGTCACTCATTAATTTAGATGATGTTCTAGTTTGTAGTATTTTTTTGATTTTGTTGATTTTATTAAAAGCGCTGAATCATTTTCAATAAAATTTATATGGGACCACCTCTTGAGTATACTTACTCGAACAAAAAAATTATTTTGAAAATCGGTTTTGACATTTGCGTCCCAGTATATATTTAATAATCTTTTATATGTAAAGAAAAATGAACAATTGTTCAAGAAAAATTGTGATAGGCACTATGTAAACACTAGAAGCAAACATAACTTGGATATACTAGACAGTCGTCTCTACAAAGTAACAAACTCTTTTATGGGTCAATGTATACGCTTCTACAATAAGATTCCCATGTGTATTCAAAACCTACCTTTAGAAAAATTTAAGACAATAATTAAACAAAAAATTTGTAAAAAGGGCTATTATAGAATTTCTGATTATCTGTTAGACAAGCAACCATGGGAATAAATTGCTCAGTTCCAGAGTTATTCAGATATTAAATCAATTAAAATTAAAAGTAAGAAAATTTATATGATTGACTTAAAAAGAGCGACCCTTGGAGTATCTTGCCTATTCTTCTCCTGAGGAAGACTGCACCAAAAGTGCTAATGTAATTCATCATATTGACGTGTTCAAGTATCATTTTATATATGTTCGATGAAATAAACACTTTTGAGTTTGGTCCCTAATTGGCGGAGAAATCGGTGAACATACATTAAAAAAACATACAGTCGAACATAGAACCTCCTCCTTTCTTGAAGTCTGTTAATAACATGTTATAGTTCCCCACACACTTGACTATACCTACACAATAAGATTTTTTTATGTGCATAAAAAAAGGACCAAGACTAAAACGCTTGATATGCAATTGACTGTATACAGTAACAAAGTATCAAGTTAATAGCTTCCTCATGGAGCCAGTTTGTTGGTTCGTCCATATCTAATTGCAACGCACGCGCTCGACAGGCTCGACTTGACTGTATGACATCATTTACGATGTCTACATTCTTGTCTAGTCGTATGTCCTATTTACTAACCCCCGACGAATAAAGAGGGGTGTTATAAGTTGTATGTCTGTCTGTGCCATCGTAGCTCTTAAACGAATGGACGACACCAAACTTTTTTTTATTATCACTTTTATTTTATGAATTACTAGCATCCCGCTCGGGACTTCGTTCCCGTGAGAATTCGGAAAAATTATGTAGCCTATGTTACTTAGGGATAATGTAGCATCCTAATGGTGAAAGAATTTTTTAAATCGGCCCAGTACTTTTTGAGCCTATTCATTACAAACATACAAACATACAAAAATAGGTACAAATCTTTCCTCTTTATAATATTAGTGTAGATTGTTAATCTTTTATTATTTGACTAGCATTCCGCCCGGGACTTAGTTCCCGTGGGAATTCGAAAAATTATGTAGCCTATGTCCATCGGGGATAATGTAGCTTTCTAATGGTGAAATAATTTTTCAAATCGGTCCAGTAGTTTCGGCGCCTATTCAATACAAACAGACAAACAATCAAATCTTTCCTCTTTATAATATGTATAGATGAATGGAATAACTCTTCTTGTATAAATTGGCATTTTAACTTTTTTTTACGATTTAAATCATCACAAATTTAACTGGGTTGATTAGGTAGGTAATTTGTTTTTAAATGACATTTGTTTTTGTATTTTTGTATTTTATTTTTTTATTAATTATATACTTTATTTTTTATATTCGCATACACTGTAATTACCTAATAACTGTTTTATGAATAAAAGTATTGATTGATTGAATAACTTTCCTTAAGGTTGAAATATTTTAAAAAAATTGACTTTCCATACAACTTGTGAAATCATCGCGTAAGTATGAAAGTCGAATTTTTTTTGGGATTTTCATATAGGTTACAAGGGGAAAGTTGTTCAGTTTCACGGGGATAACCTCTCCATAAAGTTTCACTAGCTAATTATAAATTGTAAGCTATTAATTATTATAAGTTTTCAATAAAATACATTTCAGTAGTTTGTTTGTGTTTAAAAGAGTTACTAACATCCTTCCATATGTCCTCATTTAAAATATGTTGTACAGAAAGTAAAATTCAGTAAAGTACACACAACAGCACATCATGTTAAACAGTAGCGTTACGAAAACGGTCACTATTACGTGCGCAGTAAAGGCGAGCTCAAGGTCAACATGTATTATCTGACTTGCTGTCGTGTGTACCTACCGCATGGTCCTGTAATATTGCTGTATTTATTATATCCCATTCCAAAACGACTATCCAACGATTACAAACCAGCAATGCTGTTGAAAAAACTCGCTTACTATCTCATTTACACAGAAAATCATTTAAATCAACTGCTATAATAAGTTTGTAAAACAAACTTGCTTTTGCGGCCCGTGCAATGCAAATCAATGTAAAAATGTATGCAGAATTAGTTTCGTGTCCGCAAATTAGGCTTGTATTCATTGGACAGTTGGTTTAGGATGGAATTTAAATACATATATGTATAGAAAAACCTATCGCTAGGCTTTTTAAACCCTTTAATATTCCTTTTCATGTCTATTCCAAATAGAAACAAGGATATGTAAGTATACCTCCTTTTGTGAAGGACCTAGCGTATTAATGAAGAGAATATCATTCAGATTTGTTTAATTAAAGTTAATGCTAGTTTAGGGGGCGTCCATTAATTACGTGAGGTGTTTTTGGCGATTTTTCAACCCCCCCACCCCCTCTGGTGAGATGTCGTGAGATTTGGCTCGACACCCCCCCTCCCCCTTTTATCTCACGTGAGTTTTATGAAAATGCTTAGTTTTAGTGTAAATACGTTAGTCGGTAATTTATTTAGAAAACTTACATAATTTGCCTAATTATTTTTTAACTTTTAATAATCGAACAATAAAAAACAGCTATGATTTACCAATTTAAATTTGAAAAAAAAAAAGATTGTTCTAATTCAGTCCACGGGAACTCAGAGTGGCTACTGGAAGAACATGGTTTAGTTGGTTTAACTTAGCTTTCCCACAATTTAACACTATTTCTTTTGGGGAAAATATTACGTGATATTTGTAGAGACCCCCCCTCTCCCCTACGTGAGATTGAGTGAGATCCGGCCCGACCCCCTCCCCCCCCAAAACGCCTCACGTAATTAACGGACGCCCCCTTAGTAATTATACTGTCACTTTCCGTCTTGTTGATGTAAATAAGGACAGCATTCAGCAACTGAATGTAAAGCTAATTTTCCATCCGAACAAAAGCGCATACATATACAGGGTGTAAAAGACAGGTTTGCAAAAACTGAAACCCTGGACACATTCTTTCAGTAGAATTGTTCTCCGGTTTTTACAATTTTCCGGTGACTATACAATTTTCCTGTATAAACTAAATGTATACCAGTAAAAATGTACCGTCATCTTGCGGCGCCAGTTATTGCTTAACAGCAACGTGTCGGCTTGTGCCTGTTTAGCATATACGAGTATGTTTGAAAACACGCCGATAGCGAGTGGAGGGAAGTCGACTGTATTGCTTAAACAACTGCTTTGCCACTCGATAAGGAGTTTCAATCTTTTCCAGGCTTAGTAGTATTTATCTTTTTCTTCAACGAATCTTTAATCGTCATAAGACTAAACCAATTTTCTTAGGCGTACGGGTTTCATCAAGCTATTTTCCTTCACCATTGAGCAAGTGATAATTAATGAGAAATCCGTACATAAATCGGAAAAGACGAATTTAGTGGAACAGTCCCACAACAGGCTTTGAACCCGCAACCTTTCGGTTACAAGTCTGGCTCATTACCAACTGGGCTATTACCACGCTAGGAAAAGAATGGAATGTTAAAATAAAAAATACACTCACAACGACTATCCAGGTTGTCAAGCTCACGGTTCTTACCCAAAGTATACACATCAACGCGGTCTAGGGATATTGCACGATTTTTCATACAAAAGAGGTCTGTTTAAGAAGCTATAAAAGCATACTCGAGATACATGGAGCGCTATAATTTTCAGAGGAGCAAGTGCTAAACCTGAATTTTCAATTCTAATCAATAAATTTTGTTTGACTTGAAATTTGTGAAAACGTGACGGAAACGAAAACGAAAACGCACTTTTTGTCTGCTTTTTGAATGAAAATAGTCGAATTTACGCAATTTTTTTTTCTTTTTCGTCACGTTTTCATAAATTTCAAGTAAAACAAAAATTATTATTTAGAATTGAAAATTCAGGTTTAGCACTTGCTCGTCTGAAAATTATAGCGCTCCATGTATCTCGAGTATGCTTTTATAGCTTCTCAAACAGTCCTCTTTTGTATGAAAAATCGTGCAGTATCCCTAGACCGTGTTGATGTGTGTATTTTTGATGTGGGCTGAGTGAGTATGATGATGATGAGCCAGTGCTAAGTACTATAGGGGACGATTGGGTCTTTGCTTTGGTTATTTTTGATGACATGGGGGTGGGGGGTCTAGATGAGGATTATGTCAGCAGTAGTTTTTTTTTACACATATGGCAACACACACATTGTCTATGCTTGAAAACGAAACGCATATTAACATGTGTATTTCTTCAACAGAGATGGCCGAAGGTGGTCGGTGGCATCTCTTCCGTCATCAGGGTACGGCACCACGCCAGGCAGCTCCAGTTTATCGGTGAGTACAACGGTGTACAATCAACCGCACGATGGTGATTACAAATTATGACGTTCCACGGCGAAAGGAACCTTATGGCCAGTGTGGAGTTTGGCACATCTGTAAAATTATAATGCTTTCGAAAACTGGCTCCTCCATATCACTTCTCCCACACGCCCAACGGTCTGGGGGGCATTCTATTAATGTGACTTTTCTATCGACCCATTTCACTAAACATTAAATCTAAAAACCGCCATAAGGTACCTTTCCGTGTGTAACATCACATTTGAACTTGAACGCGCCTTATTTCTATGTCAATTTACTCTGCGGGGGTCTTTTATTTATAAATACAATCTAATAAGAATAAGGCTAACTTATGACTATTATTCACCGTGTGCGAAGTTTATTTTTATCTAGTAGTGAGTCAATATGTTACCGATCGCATAGCGCCTGTCCAATATAACATATGGTGTTTTAGTGTGGCTAGAAAGTGCAAGATTTAGTTCTTCTTATCGTGTAGGTATAGTCAAGTGTGTGTTGAACTTGGCTAACCCTGGTGTCAGGGTTTTCAAACCGCACAATGGCCTGTGACGATTTAGTTTTTCTAGTACTATTCTGTGTTCCGATTGTTGAAAACAGGAAGATTACAATAACTGGTCGCTAAAGGGTGGAGCGACTCATTCCGTCTTCCCCTTTTTTCTGTTACACGTCCGTTAGACGCACTGCAAGAAGGACCCTTTTCAAGATCTTTGCTTTTTCGAGATCCCTCGGTTTTGCACTCAGCGGCCTATCTACGAGTATATTTCCAAGTTCATCTACACTAATATTCTCAAAAGCAAAAGCTCTCTTTATCAGCGGGTGGCATTGGGCCTTTTTATAATTCGAACGGCACGGCACGGCATGTCAATATTTGAATTACCATTGCCCCCTATATTCTCAGCTTCTAGTATCACTTGTACATAGAAGGCAATGGTAATACAATTTTGCCGTGCCGTTTTCGAATTATAAAAAGGCCTATTGGGTTCATAATTTTTCCGAATTCACACCTAAATTATGACAGTTAATGGTTGAAATTACAGCTCTGGCTTCTTAGTAAAGGCCCTTTTATTGTCATGCGTGCCGCCTGCAACCTGTCATTTCATACATGTTTTTATTGTAAGGCGCGCCACACGCACGCGGGAAAAAAAAAACATGTATGAAACAATAGGTTGTGAGTGGCACGCATGCGGGCCTGGCCCGCATGCGGGCGCAAACACGTATGACAATAAAAGAGCCCTAAGGAAGGTATATTTTTCAAAGAAATTTTTACTGATTGAAAATATCACTTAGGTGCACAAAATGTTCAAAGAATGCAAAGAAACCTCTTTTTATTTGATGGTAATTAAAAAAATATGATCATGCTAATAATAAAATGTTGTGTAATACATAACTGTCGACGCAAATCGCTGTTTTCATACCCCCACAATCTCAAGTAGTCAAGTCATAAGTCGCTAATTGCTTTCGGAAGTAGCACAGTGCACTTTACACAATACAACTATAGTACTAGGAAACTCAGTGATTCATTTACGAGGAAACACACATGTTTGTTCTGTACATTTAGTTTCTCGAGGGAAATTAGGTTTTGCGGTAGGAATGGTAACTTAAAGATTCGGACGTGACGCTCCCTAGGAACCCGATATTTCAATCCGAATTATAAAGAACTATCTTTCCGCCCGGGACTTCGTTTCCTTGGGAATTTGGTAAAATTATGTAGCCTATGTTCATCAGGGATAATGTGGGATTCTAACGGTGAAAGAATTTTTCAAATCGGTCCAGTAGTTTCGAAGCCTTTCAATGCAAACAAACAAACAAACCACAAATCATTTGACGCTACGTTTGACATACATTCTCAGAGAAAATAAGTATAAAATTTAAGTTGTTATAAATTATTCTTATTAGCTCAATGAAATTATATCTCATCAGGCGAAGATATCGATCAATGGGCTAACATATAAAAAATCTAATTGAGAACGTCCTCCTTTTTTCGAAATTGGTTGAATTTACAGTTCTTAATGAGCGTTATTTAACCCGAGTCATTCTGTTAAATGTATACAAGGTGTTTCAAAAAAACCCAAAAAAAGAATACAAAATTAAATAAAATTTAGCTTATTGCGCAGCTCTATTACAAATATGACGAGTATGACATATTAATTATATGAAACTTTCATTTTGAAAGATGTCAAACCGTGCAACTGATTACTAGAGTTGCGACTATTTGACTTTTAAAATTAAATTTTAGAATGATTTTTTTTGGGTTATTTTGAAACACCTTGTATAGGTAGGTACTGCAAGATATCTTCTAGGGGGGCAGTAATAAAACAGCTTGCTTCTTCGTGTTATATAGTTATAATTAACAACAGCTTCTTCGTAATCACAATCTTTTACTTCATTTACAAAAATCACAATTGTAACACAGATACTTTTTATTTTTAAATAGTGCTATTGCACGCCTATCATCGCATACAATTTTATCGCGGGCTAAGATTATTAATCCGCAAGGAACAAATATTCAATCCGCCACGATCAAACAATGAATAATGAATGGCGCAAGACCAGATCTTCAATCATTTCGAATCTTGACATCGAATACCATTTCAAACCTTTGAAATTGATATTCGAATTATCTTCTTCGAAATGATCGAATGAGAAAGAAGTTGCGTTATGCCCGATCCTCTGTGAAGGTCTGCATACTACAACTACCTTCCCCCCATTGAAAAATTTTCGATCGGTCGAAAATTCTTTTCAACAGGCCTACCTAACTTCCTATACGATGGCCCTAAGTTTTTTAATCCATCGGGGTGGCCTTGAAGTAGCATCTCTCTGGGCTGCATTTGATCAGGTGGTCGGGTCGGTCTTCTTTCTTCCATCAGGATAAAGATCTTCTTTGTTCGGATGATGGGGAAATAAGACCGAATATTATTAGCTCCTATCAAACCCGCACCTGTCCCTAACTAAAAAATTAAAAGGAGTAAACAAGTGTTAGCTCGACGCTGCACACCCGGGTACTGCCTTTATGAACATGAAGCCGAAGGTCACCAGGTGGTGGTGGACCCTGACCCCAAGTCAAAGACGCGGACTTAAAAAATTTCAAAACCGCACTTTAACACACGCGCCTAACATCGAAGCTACGGGTGTCTTCAGCGTCGTTGCTCGAAGTCCATATGACATGAAAAACAAATAAAACAGATCAGAACACAATAACAAAAATCTGAAAACAGAGCAATAGTGAAACTGGAATAATATTTATATGCATGTGCATGTCCTTACATTGCACCTATACTTGCATTCCCATAATGCCCCATATTACCATAATGTCTCCATATATTACCATAACGTCCCCTATTACCAAAACGTCCTTGTACCATAATGCCCTTATCACAGTATGCCCAAAAGATATAACATGTGAGTGCACAAAATTGCATTGACCTCACCCTCACATGCATTTTTTGTCGGAGTGCCCATGTTATGGCCTCAGGGGCGGAGGACCACTGAGTATGAGGGCCAACATAAACCCTCCTCCCCTCCTTAATTGGAAAAAGGGAGTTTTTCCCATGCGGACCTCGCTGAAAAGAAAAATTAATGAAAAGAGGCCAATAACAAAGGAGGGCCATTGAGAGGGGACATAAACCATGTCACTCTCCCCTTTCCATGGTCCTTCTATTGAAACTCCTGCACCTGATATGTAGCACTCCGTACAAATAAGGGCTTGAAACTCGCGGCATAGCACCAGCGTCTTGATACGGCTTATAACTTGCTGCTGCACGGCGCGGGCCTCAGCTAACGATGGAAGAGGTTGGGATGCTCAGCTTCGGACGCCCATCATATTCGCCAACATAAGCGAAGGCAGAACCGAGCCGGAGACTTCCCGCATTCTTCCATTCACAATCCATGGTTGTCTTCATTTCACTACGAACAGAACACAATAACATTAACACATTTAAAAAAAAACTAACTAACAGCCCAGGGATGTTTTTTATTAACATTACCTGCTAAAAAAGATAAAAATTTAGAAAAAATTATACAAAGAAAATTTTTGCTATGACATGACAGTGACATGACTGACGTATAGAATGCCATCAACAAATAACCATTTTTTTTTTTTAATTTAGGCAAAGGTAAATTAATTGGCATTGGCGTACACCGCCCCTTTTATGCCAGAAAGATTGATGAATGAATCAATCACAAACCCCAATGAAAAAAGAAAAACATTACCATAAACCGAAATATGGAGTCTGTGACATCTTTCTTTATCACAACAAACTTACGTCATAATATTAATCAAGATCTGAAACATAAAAGAATATTAACACAATATCATGAAAAAAATTCTACACAACGCAGAACAAAAACATGAAGAAAAAACATGCGTCATTGTCTCAAGACCAATCGTTTCATACGATTAGGATGGACCACAAATTGAAGTGCCGATGAGAATCTCTTCACCACATAAGAATATCTTGAAATTCTTCTGACGACACGAAAAGGACCCTGGAAGAACCGCATTAATTTGACAGATCTTCCTGTAACTCTCCTTGGTACAAAAATTAATACTTTGTCCCCTTCATTAAATAAAATTGGTTTAATCCTTTTATTGTAGTTCCTTATTTGCCTCACTTGTGCCTTCTTTATATTATTTACAGCTTTACGAATAAGCATCTTAGAGAATTCTTGCCTTTGAGACATATTTCCCAACAATCCAGTGCAATTTATATTCAAAGTTCTTTCTTCTTGCGTAGAATCTTCTCTTGCATGTAATAAGAGATAGGGTGACATGCCAGTGGAGCTCTGCTTGCTCGTATTGCATCATTGTCGACACATCCATATTAAAATAGGTTAATAGTTATAATTACAATAAAAAGTTTTAGGTTTACTTAACTTGTAATCCTGGGATCATTAAGCGCCTGACACCACTTGCAAGATATCTTCTAGGGGGGGCAGTAATAAAACAGCTTGCTTCTTCGTGTTATATAGTTATAATTAACAACAGCTTCTTCGTAATCACAATCTTTTACTTCATTTACAAAAATCACAATTGTAACACAGATACTTTTTATTTTTAAATAGTGCTATTGCACGCCTATCATCGCATACAATTTTATCGCGGGCTAAGATTATTAATCCGCAAGGAACAAATATTCAATCCGCCACGATCAAACAATGAATAATGAATGGCGCAAGACCAGATCTTCAATCATTTCGAATCTTGACATCGAATACCATTTCAAACCTTTGAAATTGATATTCGAATTATCTTCTTCGAAATGATCGAATGAGAAAGAAGTTGCGTTATGCCCGATCCTCTGTGAAGGTCTGCATACTACAGTACCTACTTATTATAATTCTAAACAGTTCATCGTACCTGTACGTTATGGAAAGTAAAATTAACGAAATTCCGTAACATCTTCAACAAAAACAAACTTCCTTCAGGAGAAATATAACCAACAGTAAACCGGCATTGCATTCCTTTACCTCTCAGTCTAATGTAAACTTTATTAGCGTGTAAATAAAGCTGATTTTCAATTGTGTTTGTTTAGGATGCGCTTTGAAATCGGTCCAAGAACGCTGTTTATTATGCGTTTAATTTTTAGAACTGAATTTATTTCGATGACAGCTATTGGTCTATTTATATTCCATTCCAAAACCCACTGCCTTCTGTATGCATGGGAAGAGTTGCCAGCTGGCAAATTTGTTTTTCTTTCACTCTCTCTCAGTTCAAGCAGCCTGGACCGCTACCAGGTGAAGATGACGATTTTGGAGTATTAAGATGCTATGACCCCATTGGGCGTTTTTCCACTTGACGGCACAGCATCGGCACGGCTGTCGGAGAAGCAAAAATTTATTTATTTATTTAATTTATTTAATTTATTTAATTTATTTCATTTATTTAATTTATTCAATTTATTCAATTTATTTAATTTATTTACTTTAATGGAGGTTCAACAGCTTATAGTATACATAGTGTTCAACATTTTAAAAACAATAAGCCAATTACAGATCCTTACAGGTAAAAACAGGTATCGCTGAGGTGACTAATCCTAATAAACAATTAGTTTTAAGTTGACACTTTAGTTTTAGTAACAAGAAAAATTGCCAGTTAAACTACCATAACATAATAAATTTTTTGACATATCATAAAAATCTATTTTTGAAAAAAAATTGAGTCAAAGCTCGTCTCGCCGAAACAAAACCAGTATTGAAAAGGTCGAAGTTAAAATCATAGCATTGGTTATTAAATTTATTGCTTGCTCGCCAAAAAAACGCGTTCTGCCGATAATTGGTAGAAACGAAAGAAATACCAAGAATGTTATTGTTTCGTAGATTTAGATTATATGATTATATGGCATGTTTTTCACTGACCGCCTGACCGGTGCCGTCGCCGGCAAACCGTCAAGTGGAAAAACGCCCATTGTCATCATCCTATACACGTCCCCACCAGTGCCCCTTGGTGGGGACGTGTATGGGATGTCGACATAGCCTAAACCACCTGAACTGCTTCGAAGGGCCCTCCACGCCCAATGATGGTTAATAATGACCACATACACCCTAATTATTAGGTTTCAAGAGTACGCAGCTTGGCATACGTGGCCCCAACATCGACATGGTGAACAGCATCTTGGCCCTTCTAGAATCTGGTTAGGCCAAGATGCTTATCTGTTTATATAAAAAAACTAGCTGATGCTTCGTTTGCGTGTAAATTTTTTCTTTTGAACAGATTACACTTTATTGACGGTCCATTAATGGACCTTCATTTAGTTTTAAGATTTAGATTTTTACATACAAATGTTTTTTCCCGATAACTCCCGTTCCCGTGGGAATTTTGCAATATCCTGTTGCAACTAAGCTTTAAGTTTACTAAGGTACCTGCATGTCAAATTTCAAGCGTCTAACTTAAGCGGTTTAGATTTTTCATACAAAAGGATTTTCCCGCTAATTCCCGTCCCCGTGGGAATTTCGGGAATTCCTTTCTTAGTGCACCTCTGCGATACCTAAGCTACGTCCCTTTCAAATTTCAAGTGCCTACGTTTAGCCGTTTAGGCTGTGCGTTGATATGTCAGTCAGTCAGTCAGTTTCTCCTTTTATATATTTAGATATTTAGAAGAGATGGATTAGTTTTGGTTCTAGGCTAAGTTTCCTCTATGAGTGTCAAGACTCTATAAGGTGACATTTCATAAAATCCTCAATAAATAAAATTTGGTTTAAAAAAAAGGAGTACCGGCCGAATGATGACAGCAAGTTACCTTCAATCATTCTAACAATGATTAATTACTGCTGTAGACCAGTGGCGCTCGCTGATCTCAACCGATCATTGAGGTTAAGCAACGTACATAGAGGCAGGGAACCTGATGGGTGACCAAAAGTGTCAATTCATCACGAGCGTTTCCGAGCTTCGGGGGGCACGGTAAGCTGTCGGTCCCGGCTGTTGTCGATTGACTAAAACCAACGATTGACTAGTCGTTAAAACCAAGTCAGAGTCCATTGTGCGGTTTGAAATCTCTGATACCCTGGGTTAGTCAAGTTCGCCAGGATTACAACTTACTACAAATCCATAAAAACAGTATGAGCGGGCGTGCGCCTGCGACGGAAATTCAATGGGGTCTGTCATCCCAGCGAATGACAGCTAGAAGCGTTCAATTTCGAATTTAGATTGGGAATGCCAAAACTGAAGAGTGAAAATGTCGCGAAAAGAGAATGGAGAAGGAGGATGAAGACGAGGCACATGCTGCCTCGTTACAGCACTTGATTATACCTACACGATAAGAAGAAGAAGATGACCCCATACACCCCAATTATACCAGCGGTGATAGCCCAGTTGGTAATGAGCCAGACTTGTAATCCGAAGGTCGCGAGTTCAAATCCTGGTGCAGGCCTGTACCACTAAATTCGTCTTTTCGGATTTATGTACGGATTTCTAATTATCACTTGCTCAACGGTGAAGGAAAACATCGTGATGAAACCCGCCCGTCCAAGAAATTTCATTTTTGAAAGACGAGTGGTCCACCAACCCGCATTAGGCCAGCGTGGTGGACTATGGCCTAAATCCCCTTCGTGTTTCGAAGGGAGGCCCGTGCCCCTCGGTGGGGACGTATATGGGCTGGTAAGAAAAAAAAAAGAGTACTAGCCAAATAATGACAGCAAGTCACCTTCAATCATTCTAACAATGATTAATTACCGCTGTGGTCTTTAGGTAATTGCAACGCTGACTTTATTGCGCCATTTGATGTTGTTTATGAGGTTTTCATTTGAATAAAGCGATTGGTTGAAAAGTGGCGTTCATTGTTCACTGCTTCGAATTGATTTATGAGGTTAAGTGAGCTTAAGGTAAATAGATAAATTCTCTATTCAGGACACAGTGCAACAAAAAAACAAAACATAATCCCTACTAATATTATAAACGCGAAAGTAACTCTTGTCTGTATGTCTGTTTATTACGCTTTCACGCCTACACTACTGAACCGATTTTGATGAAATTTGGTTCAGAGATAGATTAGACCTAGGGAAAGGACATCCTTACTATCCTTATCCTTATCCTTATAATCCTTATAATATTATAAACGCGAAAGTTTGTAAGTATGGATGTATGGATGTATGGATGTTTGTTACTCTTTCACACTCAAACGGACGTCAAAAACATTATGACGTAGGTAATGTGGCTTGATTTTTTAAAATACCCACAGGAAAGAAGCTTTAGCTGCGTTTACTTGGAAAATAATTTAATAAAATTACCATGGTAAATGCGTTAAATATCTTGTAAGTGATCTTGTGTTAATGTCCTCTTATAACAGGACAGCAAAGCATGTTTGATGGTAGCTTCACGGGAACACATCTTAAAATCACTTGAGGAGGACTATGTTCTTCGAATACCGTCTTTCTGTCAAGCGATAATTATTTTCAATGACTAAGTGATACAAAAGGGAAGAAACGGATGTGGAAGTGTGTTTTGGGGATTCATACGGCGCATGAGTTTGTGAAATAAAAAAAATTACAAATAACTAAGTAAAAGTTAAACAATTTTCTCGATATGATTTCGAAGTCGGGCGGGCGGGTCGGTAGCTCTACTAATATTATAAATGCGAAAGTTTGTAAGTATGGATGTATGGATGTATGGATGTTTGTTACTCTTTCACACTCAAACGGCTGGACCAATTTTGATACAATTTGGTATGGAGGTAGCTGACACTCTGGATTAACACATAGGCTACATAATTTTCCCAAATTCCCACGGGAACGAAGTCCCGGGCAGAAAGCTAGTAGGCTATATTTTATCTCACAGCTGCGCACGATGTAACATGTAGTCTACGCGGGCGGCCGGAGCTGTGGGCGGAAAGCTAGTTACAAATAAACTTAGACTTAAATATAGGGTGACCATAAATTTCTCCAAAAATTTCAAATGGTTTTATTTATTTTATTTATTTATTTATAGGAACACCAACAGTACATATATTCAATCATAAGCAATATCCACAATCTAGGTTACACATCTGATATATGCACCAATTACAGGTGTACACAACATTTGCAAACTTTATACTTAAATTATTGGGTTCCTTTAGTTCCTTTCAAATAGGTTTTCGACTCCCTATACAAGCAAATTGTATTGTATTGTAAAATCCTTTATTGCAAATTATTTAAATTCACCCAATATAAGAGGTTATCTATGTTTTAAAAGTTATAAGCGATGAACGTCCGGGTTGATCATTTTTTTTAATAATAATAACGTTTATTGTACACACAGGACACAGGACAGTACATACAAAAAGGTTCCGCTTATTTCTAAAAAGAAATTTCTACCAGCGGACCTGTAAACCACCTGTTTTTTTAGCAGACGTGTTTTTTTAAATTTAGAGTATTCTGATTCAGAATATTCTGATTGTTTTTGTTTTGTTGCAGTCACAATGTTCGTCACAGGAGCGTCTCCTAGCAGTGCAGACAGCGTACGAGATCCCTCGGGCGCCCTGCCCACACTGTCAGCAACACCAGAACTCTTTGAAGTAAGACATTTTTTAGTTCCATTTCCATTCCACTTAATTTTATTTCACAATAAGATGGGTCAACTCTTGACCTTAATCTTGACTAAGGTTATAGATGAGGTCGACGATGGAGCGAGTTAACCCAGAAAATGCATATAAAGCACTGGTACTTCCACGCACCGACGGAACACAGCAAACTGTTTGGCGTCGGAGTTCAATAGTCTATGGACTCCTTCTAATTTCCTCTTTGTACTTTGTCAAAGTACCTTTGTACTTTGTCAAAGTACCTTTGTACAAAGGGTACTTTGACGTATTTTAAGTAACATCTTAAGGCGACTACAGCACCCGATAAAGGCAGCACACATAGGAATAGTGCCATCTCCGTCTCTCAACAGGCCTGGGCCGGCAGTGCGAACAGTGTCGATACACGAAGTTTACGGACTATGAAAGCGTGCGTGCGTAAAAACTTGTTCGAAAGTTAGAAAAATGAGATTTATGGAAAGGTAACAGCTTAAATCGAAAAATGCGTTAACTACTTATTGAGAGTGTTCAATCACGAACATTTTGATAGCAAATTCAAGTTGCTGTGTGCATTTTACTATCGTTTTTACAGCTTAAAAGATACACAATATTGGTATTTAGAGGTGACTTTGTGAGCTTTTTCTATCGAACCAAAAGTGCTGAATCATGTTTTCAGCAAACTACTTATCTAGTTTATGTCCCGAATATTACCGTAGTATTTTTCTCTTCGATTTAATGCAGTGCGTCATGCTTATCTACGCATCATAAATCGTAATTTATGTGCTGTAGTCGCCTGAAATATTCTTTGACATAAAGCTATTTTTTTGTCTTTGACTTTATGTATGACTTGGACGCATTCACAGCTTTGTTTTACCTAGTTCTAATCATATTCTATTTTTGTGATAGCTTTAAACAATCGTGTTATCTTAACAATATTATGTGCTCGTGAGACAAATATTGTAATAATCTGGCGTGACCGCCTGACAAAATATAGTAAAAGTACACCTATTTCATAGTGACTAACGAGTCAATCTTTAATTTTATTTATCCATTTCTGCTCTCTTAAGTTATACTGGGTGAAAAAGAAAAGAACCTCCTAGCTATATTCAAAATCCTGAACCAGTATCACTCAAAGAACACATTTATGAAACAATTTTTTTTTTAAATATTTTTTCAATGGGAATAGTTCATTTTTTGTCTAAACGTAGACATTACTCCTACACCAGACACGCGAGGGGTGCGGGTAGCGCTCATGGGTTACGCCCGAGTGGTGTCTACGTTTAGGAAAAAAACCCCCCCCCCAAAAAATAAAAAATAAATAAAAAACAAAAATAAATAAAAAGTGTTCAGTAAGTGATACTGGTTCAAGATTTTCAATAAAGCTAGGAGGTTCTTTTTCAACCTGTATTTCCATCTTACAGCAGTTCACAAGGCAGTGGTATGAACAACTGGGCATCCCTGTCAGACAGTGGGGGCAGTGGCCACACGGCGGCGAGGGCACCTTCCCCGCAGAGTCCGGCGAGAAGAGTCCGCAGTCGGAGTCTCAGGTATCACAGCTGTCCTCTTTATAATATTAGTATAGAAAAGTGTGATGTGATGATTAACCTATTGCTTATGTTTTCAGTTCACCATCTCGTTCCCCCGGGGGTGCAGGGTCGAGCGGGGGGGAGGGTTCCAAAGAGGACGCGGTGACGGCAATGTCGACGCTATTTGCCGCACGCTTCCCCGCCGCACAGAAAGCCATGGATGACAAGTTAGTACTGAAAAACGTATATTTTCAGACCTTTAAAAAAAAACGTATATTTTCAGACCTATAGATCCATATAATAATAGGTCTTTACCTATGAAATTGCCGATCTTTTCTCAAGCTTTATTTTATTCATAATTTATTTGATTGAACAGCTATAACTAAAATTGTTTTTATTGATATACTAGCTTTCCGCCCGGGACTTCGTTCCCGTGGCACTTTTTTAGTTTTTTCTTTCATAAGAACCTTCTCCTGACAATAAGGAACACAACAAAAAAAGAATCATCCAAATCGGTCCAGCCGTTCTCGAGTTTTGCGCTTACCAACAGATTTAGTGATTCATTTTTATATATAAGATGAGTCAAATTCATACATATTTACTTTAGATTTATTTGTCAGGAAACACATGTACTTATTCACATTGAAACTAGACAAACATGTAAAATACAATTTAAGATCAAAATACATAAATAATTTGCAACAAACATACTCAACGATGGAGCTGTACAGATCGGGTCCTTACTACTCAGTCGTAAAAATATATAATAAAATACCAGAAACCATTAAGAATGAATCTGACTATGAAATTTTCTCCAATAAGCTGAAACAGTACTTAATTGAAAAATGTTATTCTAAAATTGACAAGTATCTAAAATGATTGAATTACCTCTCCAAAAAGAAACATTAAGAAATTTCGACTAATTAATTTTACTAATTATGACAAGATACTTTTTTATTGGTAGTTATCACATTGACGGTAATTAATTAATTAATTTAATTGTCATTTAAAATATTAGAATATAATTTAATTTGTCATTGAATTTCGTGTTGAATATTATTACTATGATTATATTAACATACCTTGAATTTATTAGAATCTACCACATTGACTTAGACTTAGAAAAAAAACTGACATAGGTAGATGATTATATATAAAAATAATAATAATAATGAGAAAATATTGTATTTTTTAAACGACTATAAGTTTGCTGTACCTTGTGCAAGGTTTCAAATGATGAACTTGATAATTAGTTTAAGAACTTATTGTACCATTTGAAGGCAAATAAAGAAATATGAATATGAATATGAGATATGAGATTTATTTGCTGAAAAAGAAGCTCAAATATAGCTCGTTTCATCCGTTGCCCGTTTAATTGCTTATTTTTGCTGTACCGTTATTACAGTTATAACTTTCAATAAAGTAAGTATGATGTTAATATTGTCCAAACCTTCCCACAAAATTTTGCTAAATATGGATTTCGCATTCCCGAGTAAAATCCAAAAACGTTAGTATGGAAAATTCAGTTTTCCAAAAATATTGTATGAAAAACGACAATTTCATAGGTAAAGACCTATTATTAGTAACAATGTAACTTAAACACTACGTTATGGGCCTTGTATATATTTTTTTAATGTTCCGATTTTTTTTGTATTAGTAGCGTTCTCTCTCTTATCGTGTAGGTATAGTCAAGTGTGTGGCGAACTTGGTTAACCCTGGTATCAGAGTTTTCAAACCGCACAATGGCCTCTGACTTGGTTTTAACGAGTAGTCAATCGACAACAGCCGGGACCGACAGCTTAACGTGCCCTCCGAAGCACGGAAACGGTTGTGGTAAATTGCCACTTTGGTCACCAATCAGGTTACCTGCCTGTTTGTGCGTTGCTGAACCTCACTGACCGGTTGAGATCAGCGAGCATCACTGGGCTATGAGCGTTAGTCAGTACTCATGCAGTGTCAGTACACCTCATGCATTTTACATGAACCTAGATTTCTGTCCGCGATTTTTTCTGTTTAAAACACTCAGTTAATTCACGATTATGGAGTTAATCAGACAATTATTTTAGAAATGCAGTAACACATATATTTTCTGATTCGTTACAATAAATCTATTTTCTTAACTATAAAAAATAGATGTATATAATTGGTCTATTTTTAGGGATTAGTCACATAATATAGTTTACTACCAGCGCTGTGTATAGTTATAATCGGATTTCAGATTTATACTGCTACTTAAGTATAATTAGATATTAAGATTCTGATCTGTCATCTGTTACTGTACCTTTTTGAATAAAATAAAATAAATAAATGTCTTTTTTGACTTTTTTGACATTTATGAAAATGACATTGTCAAATTTCAGGTTAGCTGGATAATCGCCTGTTAAATAACTAACCGAGTATGGTGAAATTGGGTCTTAGGCCAGTACTACAGTAGGAGACTCAAGTCTTTATCTATACTTAAGTACTGATGTCTCTTTCTCTCACTATCAAAATGACAAAGATGACTTCTGCTCAAGTAGATCAGAGTCTTGAGTCGCGTTATGTAATACGGACTTAGACTAGGCGAGAATTACAGACAAAAAAAATGCTTTTGTTTTCTTTGCTACATTTTTAAGTCCGACGCCAAACAGCTTGCTGTGTTCCGTCGGTGGTATCAGTGCCTTTATAGGCATTTTCTGGGTTAACTCGCTCCATCGTCGACCTCATCTTCAACCTTATGGTCAAGATTGAGGTCAAGAGTTAACCCATCTTATAATAAAAATAATAATAATAATTAAGTAGGATGAGCAGCTTATTTTCATGGAAAGCTCTTTGTTATGTAGTCAGATACTGAAATAAATTCTTACAGATGCTGTAAGAAATTTCTTTATAGACTAAACAGTGCCTGTTGTGTGGTATCTCTCTTTGTATTTTTCTTTATGTATGTATATTATGTAAAATAAACAGTAAATAAATAAAATAATAATAAAATAAAAGCGATCGATACACGCTTGTTGATGTTCTTTATAGTGAATTATTTTGTCGAAATAGATTTTTCCGTAGCAAATGAAGACAAAGGAAGAGGGAAGGCATTTGATTGTTTCTTTGTTTCAGATTAAGATCTCTAATAGAAGAACTGACTGAATTAGATAAGAAACAAGACCGACCGCCCATCGAGAGATTTGTGCAAAGACAGGTAAGGGAATCTAAAACCAATTTTTTTTTAATCATAGCTTCTTTTAAACAGCTGAACCAATTTTGATAAAATGTAGCTAAGAGCCTAAAATAAAGTGTGGTGATAGCCCAGTTGGTATACTCAAGCTTGACACTTTGGACTTTGGACCGGCCCTGCATTGTATGGCGCGCAGTATAAATCAGAGCTCAACTTAAACTGGTAGTGTAAAGCGTGACCTGCTGGTGACTGTACTAAGCCGGACTTGTAATCGGAAAGTTGCAGGTTCAAATCCTGTTGGCCTGTACCACTAAATTCGTTTTTTCGGATTTATGTACGGATTTTTAATTTATTATCTCTTGCTCAGCGGTGAAGGAAAACATTGTGATGAAACCCGTGCCTCTGAGAAAATTCGTTTTCATTTCTCATACTCGGAAAGTACTGTTTGTTATTGGGTGGAAAATGCTGCTTCCCTCCATATGGAGGGAAAAACTCATACAAATTAATTCCCACCTAAGGGCCGGAATTAACTTTAAAAATAGAACTGGTGTCAGCTGTGAAGAGTTTTATGTAAAAACAAAACTAATTCAAAAAAATGCTGCGGCCATGTGAGTTTCTAAACAGCCAGTGTGAACTTAGCGCAAACTTCTTTGAGCGGAATAAGCCGCAACAATTACGCGGTGAGTTCCATATTTAAAATTTAAAAAGTCGACATAAATTGGCGGGATACTAATCTGTTATGTATCTGTGACGGAATTCAAAAAAATAGGTACTACTAAATAGTTTAGATAAACAAACAACAGTTTTATTTTCCTCATATTCGAAATGAAAAGTAGACTGTTTAACACGGGTAAAAGAATCAATTCCTACTCGGACTATAGCGGCCCTCACTGCGCTCGGGCGTCTAAATACCTCGGGAATTGATTCTTTCCACCCTCGATTAACAATCTACTATTTCGCTTTGCACTTGGTCCACTAACCCGCATTGTGCCAGCGTGGTGGACTATGGCCAAATCCCCTTCGTGTTTCGAAGGGAGGCCCGTGCCCCTCGGTGAACACGGTATATGGGCTGTTAAAAAAAAAATAGCTAAGAGCCATCTAGATCATATTTAAAAAAATTGGTCTTTTGTTTAGGAGCGACACAAGCACGTCAAACCTATAACACCCCTCTTTTTTGTCGGCGGTTATAAACAAGTATTATTGTTTAAATTGTGTTTTTTTTTTCTAGGTGTTAGAGATGGCTCGCGACTGTCTACACAAGTCGGAGGCGAAACAAGTGACGAGCGCGTATTTCTACGACATGGCCGATAGTTTAGACAGGCTACTCGCTGAGGTAAGTACATTAGAGATAGACTAGCTGATGCCCGCAACTTCGTTTGCGTGTTATTTTTTTTTGTACAGAGTACATAGATTCAAAACATCTATCTTACGTGATTTAGATTTTTACATACAAAAGTTTTTTTCCCGCTAACTCCCGTTCCCGTGGGAATTTTGCAATATCCTGTTGCAACTAAGCTTTAAATTTACTAAGGTACCTGCATGCCAAATTTCAAGCGTCTAACTTAAGCGGTTTAGATTTTACATACAAAAGGATTTTCCCGCTAATTCCCGTTTCCGTGGGAATTTCGGGAATTCCTTTCTTAGTGCACCTCTACGGTACCTAAGCTACGTCCCTTCCAAATTTCAAGTGCCTACGTTTAGCCGTTTAGGCTGTGCGTTGATATGTCAGTCAGTCAGTCAGTCAGTTTCTCTTTTTATATATTTATTTAGATGGGGTCACTTTAAGTTAGTTAGCGAATCTAACCTAACCTAACCCCCTAAAGTTTAGGGGGTCATTCTCATTATGAAACAGAATTACATTCTCCGACTCGGAGTGTCTTGCCTATTCTTCTCTGGGGAAGACTGCAATTAGTAGTCAAAAGAACGAATGTACACACATCAAAAAAAGTTTGCGATCACTTGGAAAAGTGCTAATATTTTTTATTGTAGAAGAATAAAACTTAATCACTTTTTATCTTTTGATTCCTTATTTAAAAATATGAAATTTAAATATAAAATAATTTCGTAATTCAAATGGTTTTTCATTTAAAAAGACAATCAACCCTTGCTTGATTTCATTCAGAAATCTGACATAGTCGCAACTTATCAATATTTTCAATTTATTCAAAAAAAATTAAGTTGGTAACGATGCCGAGAGGGTTAACTGCAGTTTTACGAGCCAGAATTCTAACTTTAAGTGGAGAAGGCTATTCCACGAGGGAAATATCACGCAGAGTTCATGTATCCCAATCCTGCGTGGTGACCACGTTGGAGAGGTATCAGGGCATGGAAGATTTAGCTGATCGACCTCGCAGTGGTCGCCCAACTGTTCTTACTGCAATTCAGAAGCGATATATCAGATTACTGGCTGCCCGTGACCCAACAATGAACGCTACTAAAATGAAAGCAGAGCTGCGAGCTGCCACCGGCCGCGAAGTTAGCACCCAAACGATTAGAAATTGCTTACACCAAGCTGGATTACGAGCAAGGAGATCCTGGCGAGCACCTCTGAACTCACAGCAACGGAAGCGGCGCAGATTGCAATGGGCTAGGCTCCGTCAAAATGAAGAAATTGAGGATGAAAGCATCTGGCAGAACTGCTTCTTCGTTGACGAAACGCGGATCAGTACACATCCAGATAACCGACGTGTCCGTGTCTGGAGAAGACCTGGCGACTCTGAAAGGCAGAGAACTGCCACTGGAACCGTTCAGCAGGGCGGGAAATCAGTGTCCTTTTGGGCCGGGATAATGATTGGGGCTAGGACGCCCTTAATCCCGTATCAAGGCACCATGACCGGAGCCATGTACAAAACGATTGCAATCGATGGATACGTCAGACCATTCCGCATCAACCACGGGCGCCAATTCATAATGGTAGATGATAATGCGCCCGCACATCGAAACGGACGTGTTGATGCTGCTCTCCAGCAATACGACATCACCAGGTTAGACTGGCCTGCCGGCTCGCCTGACTTAAACCCGATCGAGCATGCGTGGGATGCTCTTAAGCGAGCTGTTTGGAACCGTCAGCCACCTCCGCGAACAGTGTCAGAAATCAGGGCAGCTGCTATTGAAGAGTGGGACAGGTTACCACAAGAAATGCTAGATAACTTAATTCTTAGCATGCCCAGAAGGGTTTCCGCATGTGTGCGAGCCAGGGGAGGAGTCATTTTATACTGACTATTAATTTTTTCGTAATAAATTTTGTTTGTTTTTTTCATTAATTCAAATTTTTCATTACATTACATTTAAGCCAAAATTGCATTTCCTAGCTTTTGTTAATAAAAAGTAAATAATTAATAATGATTCTTTTATTTACTTAGTGCATTTTCATTATAAAATCATAAAACGTAAACAGTTTCTTTAAATAATTTATATTTTAAAGAATACACCTGATTTTGCTACTGATCGTAAACTTTTTTTGATGTGTGTATGTATATTTTTAAATCCTTTAATGTATGGTTGTATGTCTTTAATGTCATTTTGACTTATTTTAAGTAACATCCTGCGATATTCTATATAATAAAGATTTGATTAATTTGAATCGAAAATCCGATTGGTTCTAACGTTTTTAACGTGTACATACAATTATTCCTATCCCTACTAACATGAAAGTAACTCTGTCTGTCTGTAACGCTTTCATGCCTAAACTACTAAACCGATTTTGATTAAATTTGATACAGAGATAGACTAGAGCTTGGAAAAGGACATAGGATACCTTTTATCGCGAAAAAAAGGCTTGAAAGTGTTGAAATAGGGAATGAAAGTTTGTATTGAATAGGCATTTTCTACCTTTCAACCTCATCTTTGCCCTTAAACTAGCTTTTGGTCAAGAGCGAACCCATTCGTGTAATAAAAATGAACATTATCGAAAACAAAACTATGTTTTTTTTTATTTTTGCCGTGACGCGACCGTGAAAATTTACTCTCAACGCGCCTAAAGAAGTTTCACTTAAAAAAGCTGCCCAAAGGGTTGCATATCAAAAGGTCAAAACTTTATTGACCAAAACTCAACTGAACTTGTAATGAATGAACAAAGTTTGAGTGACAAAATATTCCATACAAAAAAATTCAATAGACTAAATGTACGTATGATGAATAACTAATCGGACAGTCTTTTGGTCATTAATAAATTATCCAATCATCCTTTTGACCTGTGAAGGATTCGGCCAATAGTCTATTTGACTATTCAAATTTTGATATTTCAGTTTTTGGTCAGTCGTACTTTTGATGAAACATACATTTTTCTATCGAAATTTGGTCTGTCGGTTTTTGTCCACTTTTGTTTTGGTCAATAAAGTTTCGACCTTTTGATATGCAACCGCCCAAAGTAACAATTCCACGCTGACGAAGTCGCGTGCAAAAGCTAGTTTTAAACAAAACTTTTTTTCTTATCATCCAGACTCGGGAGAAGTCAGCCGAGGCAGCCCTTCAAGTCCAGCCGCTGGTGAACCGGCTGACGCTGGCCATGGCCCGGCCCGCGCGCCTGCTGGAGTGCCTCGAGTTCGACCCCGAGCGCTTCTACCGACTGCTGGAGGCGGCCGAGGGACATGCCAAGCACATGCAGGTACACTGTACTTAATAGGAAGCACCACAATGGCGTCTCAATGGCGGTAGAGTGATATTTTTTTTTTACCAGCCCATAGACATCCTCGATGGGGGACACAGGCCTCCCTTCGTAACACGTAGGAGATTTAGGCCATAGTCCACCACGCTGGCCCAATGCGGGTTGTAGGATCGTTCGTCTTTCGATAATGAATTTTCTTGGCGGGTTTTCGATGTTTTCCTTCACCGTTGAGCAAGTGATAATTAAAAATCCGTACATAAATCCGAAAAGACGAATTTAGTGGTACAGGCCTACACCAGGATTTGAACTCGCGACCTTCCGATCCCAAGTCTGGCTCATTACCAACTGGGCTATCACTGCTGTTGTTAAATAATAATAATTAAATAATATAATAGGTAAGAATTATAGAAAATAAGTAGGTAGTTGCACGAATAAACATAATATGCAAATCTATATATATAAAAGAAAGTCGTGTTTGTTACAACACTTATAACTCAAGATCGGCTGGACTGATTTTGATCAAATTTGGTATGGAGGTAGCTGATACCCTGGATTAACACATAGGCTACATAATTTTCCGAAATTCCCACGGGGACGAAGTCCCGGGCGTAAAGCTAGTAAACAATAAAATAAAATATGTAAAAAAAATCGTCTGTTCTCAGTAGTACAATTAGCAGTTCAAGTGATGTACTAATGAGACTTTTGTGTTGCAACAGTTCAATTCGTTTTATCTATTGAACTAATGATACGCAAAAGTTTCAAAAGTACACTTGCAGGTTTTTATCCTATGAATGAAAACTGTGCTTATATACTTACTTAAAATTAAATTAGTGAGTTTTTATAAAGTTGCCAGTTAGTGGTTTGGCCCTCAGTCAAGGTGGCTGTCAACGGATAAAACCGCGCACTTCTTCATCACTAACCCACCCTTCTACCGAAGTCTGACGCCAAACAGAAGTTAACCTAACTAAATTAAAGTCAGCTCATATATTTTTGTAAAGACAGCATTTGCACTACGAAAGCCGGCGCTATTGCAAACGGCATAAAGGCTATGCCAAGGTCAACATGTGTTGCCTGATGTGCTGCTGTGTGTACATCTAATTATTTGGTTTTTGCGTGCAAAGCTGGGTCGCTAGATATTAGTAATTTTTATTTTTATTATGAGATGGGTTAACTCTTGAGGTCAACGATGGAGTGAATTAACCCAGAACACAGCAAGATGTTTGTCGTCGGACGTAGGAGGGTGGTCGCGAACCAGACGACCCTTTACAGAGTCTACCACACCGCATGAGACCATAGGACGACACCTCAGATTCAAAACAAATTGAGATATCGTTGCTTAGGATAGATTTAATAATTTTTATTTTCTTAGTCACCTCTTACGATACCCACGGAAAGAGATGGATCGGTGTTATTCTCAACCGATCACCACATGGCGTATTTATATGTATAAATAAGAAATCTACTAAATTTGTCTGAAATTTGTCCCAGGGCATCACAACGGACATTCCGCAGTACATAATCCACAAGCTGGGTCTGTCGCGGGACCCGCTGGCTGAACTCAACGCGACTGTACAGCACAAGCAGAACATATCGCCTTCCAAGTACGTAACTACTTTTTAGTAGGATAGTAGGATAGAAAGTAAAACCCCCGACATTTATGGCTTTTCTACATGATAAGAAGTGCGTAATTTACAATTCCCCCCCTCCCCCTCCCCCACCTGAAAAACCCTAGATACGCCAATGAATTTGATTTGAAAACTAGGTTTAAAAGTTTTGTTTTATAATGTAAGAATTTTCTGTAAAAAATACATTTAAATAAAAAAATTAAGGGGGAAATACATAATATGAAATATTCACAGCACACGATTCTCTTAAGCATGCTTAAATAATGTTTATTTGACCAGAACCCGCGGCCGCCAATCCCCCCCCAGCCACGGCAACGCCAACGGCGCCCCCCCTTCGGAGAACGACTACCAAGTGATAAAGCTCATCTCCAACGGGGCGTACGGCGCCGTCTACCTCGTCAAACACAAGCAGAGTAGGCAGAGGTAAGAATACTATAAATAAATTATATAATTATGTTTTTTTTTAACTTAAGTTTTTTTTTACCAGCCCGTATATGTCTCCACCGAGGATCATTAGTCTCCCTTCGAAACACGAACGGGATTTAGACCATGGTCCACCACGCTGGCCCCATACGGGTTGGTGGACCGCACGTCTTTCGAAAATGAAATTTTACTCAGTGGCAACTTAACCTAAACTAAGCAAAGCTTATGGGTGCTTGATAATTGATTAAAAACTTATGTTTTTTTTTTGTAAATACATGCTTAATACATCAACTTTAATCGCTTATAACTTTTAAACGGCTGAACCAATTCTGACCAAATATAGCTAAGAACCATCTTGATCACGTCAGCTTTCAAACAAAAAAAAAACCATCGAAATTGGTCCATTCGTTTAGCTGCTACGATGTCACAGACAGACACACAGAAACACACGTCAAACTAATAACACCCCATTTTTTTCTGCATTTTGTCCAACTGTATTTTAATTTTTTGAGGTTTGAACGGTGGCCAGAAAATGAGGAAGTTTTGAAGATGGTCGAGAGTAGGTATGCCAAAGAAACTTCTCAGCATTCCTTTACATACGAAATATTGTCTTGAACTTGTGTTTTTCTTGCATTTCTTTATTGTGTTCTTGTATCCCTTGTGATTCTGAATTTTATAACTAACTTATAACCACTTTATTTTTAAATTGCTGTGATGAGTGGCGGATTGAGTTGCGTCACGACTCAACTGCACCAGACAGAAGTGCTGGCATTTCGCCGGCCGCTGCCGCGATACGCTCGCTTCGCTCGCTCGGCTCGTGCGTTCGGGATTATAGTTATAACCTAACCTAACCCAACCGACCCTTATCGGGTTGGTAACTAACAAACCTACAACTATAGTTTCTATACAGGTTGTGTCTGTCGCAGTTGAGTCGTGTCGCAGCTCAATCTGCAAATGAGTGATTGGTCATGGACAAACTAAGATCCTTGGTCATCTTCCAAACCATACAAAACTACATTGTAAAACACTTTTATAACAACACCTTTTATCCCCTCGTGGGATAAGTCCGTCTTTATAAACTTCCTATTACTGTAAACTTGTTATCCTCTGTATTATCATTGTAGAAAAATAATAAATAAATACATACATACATGTATTAAAACTTATAAATAAAGGTCTTTCATTTATGAGGTGTTTTTAAATAAGTTAGCATAAGTTAGCAAAACTTTAACCTTTTGACCGCTACAGTCATTCAGTCGTGACAGCCAAAAAAAAGACTCGCACGCCAACGTCAACTATAGATGACCAACATTCAACTCGAAAAAAATATTTCCTTAATGGTATTAAAGGATGATGGGCATTTTGGTATCGGTACATTAATATGTAACTTAGTACCGGCTCCAATTGAAATAAATGATACATCGTTAAAAATATAATTTTATATAGAAAAAGAATAATCGAATCGCCAGTCCTGATTCATTGTCCAATTAGAGTAATCCTGCCTTGAAAGTGAATTTATTTTCCTTGCCTTGAAATCCTGCCTTGAATTTATTTTTCATTTTTCATTGGTTGTTTATTTTCTCAATAAATAAAATAAGTTGAAAGTAGGTTTTTTCGTTGTGTAACAAAATTAATAATTAATGTTGATCACTTAACATTAATATAATAAATAAAAATACTATGCCAAAATGAAGAATAATGTCGCAGAAAAATTGAAAAATAATTAACTTTCAAGGCAGGATTACTCTAATTGGACAATGAATCAGGACTAGCGCTTCGGTTATTCTTATTCTACAGAAAATTACCTTTTTAACGGTGTATCATTTATTTCAATTGGAGCCGGTACCAAGTTCCATACTAATGTGCCCATTATCCTTTGATTTGTTATCGTTTATGTATTAATAATATTTTCTTAACTTTTCTCTCCGTGGCGTACAAAGCACAGTGACTTCATTCATGGTGTGGCGGTCAAAGGGTTAAGGACTGATTCGCCCCATCAAACTGAATTTTCCCCAAGGAACATAAATATAACATTAACGTGCAAATTGAGTCGAAGTAGTCGCTAGGCTGAAATTGATTGAACCTCATCAAACATCAAGGGTTAGCTGGAAGAAATTTCTTTAAGGGATAAGCCCGCCCTTGTAATACCACGTTATTTTTTAATCAGTACGCAAATGGTTGTACGTAAATGTCATGAAAATTTAACAGACACGAATTTCGTTTCATATACAAATTTCAAGCTAGATCGTCTGAAGCATGAAAATAAATCAATTTTTTGTATGAAAAAAAAACATCGTCCAATTTATTGACTTGAAACTTGGTAATAGTACTCTTCAACACTATTTTTGACATCCGTGTTTCTGCCTTTAAAAAAAATTAATCCTCTAAGTCTAAGATAAGACGTTACAAAAGGGGTATCAAAATCTGAAAATTTTGGAAAATATTTTTTTTCTCCTTCTTTACGTTCTATCAACGTTACTGACACCGTAAGAACAATTTGCGTACTGATTAAAAAGTCTGTATTGTGTTCTTTTTATCAATCTCTACTCTATTGTTTTGTACTTTTTATTATGTACATTAAAGTGTTTACATACAATACATACATCATGATGTGTAAAAATCATCTCTTAAAATAAGTTGACTGGAAAGCTAACATAGACGCGTGAGATAATTTTGTCATGTCGATGTCGTTCTGCCTGTTCTGTACTGACGCTATGCGATATAACTAGAGGACGGAAGGAGATATAAGTGACATAACTGTATGGAAAAAACAGTTTAAAGTAGGAAATAAGATTTTTTTTAAAGAGCTTACCTTTTTTTTTCTTGTCTGTTCTTCTCGGGTGAAGACTGCACCTTTGCGAACAGACCAAGGTCCGCATTACAGAAGGAGCCTCAAGTCTAGATCTGTACTTAAGTATTGACTGTCTCTTTCTCTAACTATCAAAATGACAAAGACGACTGCTAGTCAAGTATAGATCAGAGTCTGAGTCGCGTTCTGTAGTACGAACCATAAACTAAAAAAAATTACTTATTTTAAGCAACATTTGATGTTCACAGAAATAAATATATTTTGAATCGAATTGACTGATAAATTATCTCACTCGTCTATACTAGCCATGTAGAAGATTAAAGAAAATGAATTTTTCAGATACGCGATGAAGAAAATCAGCAAAAACAACTTGATACTGAGGAATCAAGTTGAACAGGCGTTTGCTGAGCGAGATATACTCAGTTTTGCTGATAACCCGTTTGTGGTGAGAAATTGTCTTACTTGATTCAAGTGATTATGTTTTTTTATAGTGGAACTAGCTTTCTGCTCGGGACTTCGTTTCCGTGAAAAGTAGTTTATGTTAATCTCCAGCCCTCCAACTATGCCTGTCAAATTACGTCGATCCGAAGGAAGCACAAACAAACAAACACACTTGCACATTTATAAATACAATTGTGGGATAAAATGTAGCCTATGTCCTTTCTAAGGCTCTAATCTATCTCTGTACCAAATTTCATCAAAATCGGTTCAGTAGTGTAGGCGTGAAAACGGACAGACAGACAGACAGAGTTGCTTTCGCATTTATAACGCACGCATACAGATGGTGAAACTATTTTTATTTTTTAATACATGTTCTAAATTTTTCTTTAATGATGTTGAACTGAGGGAATGAGCCTGGTAACCCACGACACAGGGAATCCTAGTGTGGGTACCATGAAGCACTGTTTAATTTACTGTCTCTTTTTTTCTGAATAAATACATTTTTTAAATATAATATTAGTAAGGTTTGATTCATGATATAGTAACACCAAGGATAGAAAACGCATGGAAATAATTTAGGAAAATCCAGCTTTTTTTTACTTCATAAAGGGAACATCTGTGCAAAGTTTCAGATTTCTAGCGCTATTTATTTGAATCATATGTCTGAAAATATCGTGGGCAAAAGGCTGAAAGCTGATCACCATTAAATAAATAAATAAATAAACGCTACACACTCAAAGGCCCACACTAAGGTTTTCCCTTGTGTCGTGGGTCCCTTGGAACACACAAAGACAGACACATACACCCATGACCCGAGAACAAACATCTGCTTTTTACACAAATGTTTGCCCCGACTGAGGATCGAACCCAGGACCCGCCGATCAAGAGGCAGCGTCACTACCACTCGACCAAACCGACCATTACACCCATGTTTCATCTCGTAATCCTCAGAATGGTACTTAGTCAAGAAGTCCTAGAGCTACCCCGACTTGGATTATAGGCGTGAATGTATGTGTTAAGAATTGTTGTGTTTGTCTGTTCACTGAATGTATGTATGTAAGTATATGTATGTATGTAAGTTATATGTATGTACTGCTAAATTAATATCAACTGCTCATTAGCAGAAAAGCAAATGAAAAGCAGATGTTTGTTCTCGGGTCATGAGTGTTCGTGTCTGTCTTTAAGGTATTCCAAGGGACTCACGACACAAGGGAAAACCTTAGTGGCGCCTTTGAGTGTGAATCGTTTATTTTTTATTTACAATTGTAACTTCTATCATCAGGTAACAATGTACTGCTCCTTCGAAACAAAACGCCATCTCTGCCTAATCCTGGAGTTCGTGGAAGGCGGCGACTGCGCCACGCTGCTGCTGAGCGGGCCGCTGCCACCGGATATGGCGCGGCATTACTTCGCGGAGGCTGTTTTAGCTGTTGAATATCTACACTCCTATGGGATCGTGCATCGGGATCTTAAGCCAGACAAGTTAGTACAGAGTGCTGTGTGATATTACGGTTTTAGAGGTCCAGTAAGGAAATTCGAAAGTCTAAAGTACTAACAAAATCTTTTGGCAGTCATAAAGTATTCAAACTTTCGCTCTTAGGTGTAGCGCCATCTTTCGAACTAATTATTTTCTTATTTTTGCTTAAAAATGTACAAAATTGAAAAGTTTGGAACTGACAGTATGACGGATCGTCTTTTGGTCCAAAATAATTATAACCTGAGTATTTTAGTAAAGTTAGAGCCGTTTTTAAGAAACCAACTACACATTCCATCGTTGGTATAAATTGTCGTTAAATTAGGAGGGTAGACGAAACACTTGATTGTGTATGAAAAATGAATGAATGAATGTAATGAACGAATTAACGTTGATGATGGATGGCCACGCTGCTGCTGAGCGGGCCGCTGCCGCCCGACATGGCGCGGCATTACTTCGCGGAGGCTGTCTTAGCTGTAGAGTATCTACACTCCTATGGGATCGTGCACCGGGATCTTAAGCCAGACAAGTTAGTACAGAGTGCTGAGTGAAATTATTGTTGCAGAGGTCTTGGAAAGAAAATTGAGGCTTAGTTTACTGATAAAGTCTGTTGGCAGTCATAAAGTGTTAATTAATTATCGCTCTTAGGCGTGGCGCCATCTTGTGTCGATTTGTTATTTTCTATTTAAGAACTAGTTATTTCTATTTAAGAGAAAAGATACAAAAAAATGTTGGTAGCATAGATCGACTTTTCGATCTAAAATATTCCTTACCTGTGAGTATCACCAAAATTGTAAATTCATTTAAAACTACTGGTGTATAAAATAAAATTAGTGATACAGTTAGCTTCAGAGCCCTACCGAATAAGGATGAAGTTATCCATGAAAAAAAAGAAACATTTAAAAAAAATGTAATTAAACGTAGGACGCCCCCCAGCCAGATGGTCAGATGACCTAAAGAAGATAGCGGGTAGTGGCTGGATGAAAACAGCGGAGGATCGTGCAAAGTGGCGCACCTTGGGGGAGGCCTATGTTCAGCAATGTACTGCAATAGGCTGGTATGATGAAACGTATTTGTTTTGTTAAAAAAACTGTATGTTGAATTGTTGGAAAAACAAATAATATTCAAAAAATTATTTGAATAGCCTGAACATTTCATGAAATAACTTACTCATAGCTAACTTTGAAGCTGACTGTACATTGCTTTTTTCTATTATTTATGTAATCTTGTTGTTTCAGCTTGCTCATCACTGCAACGGGCCACATAAAGCTAACTGACTTTGGACTCAGCAAGATGGGTCTCATGTCATGTGAGTATCTTTTTGATGTCTCTTAATTTTCATAACGTTTTTACAACCGAACGAAATAAGACCCAGGAACTGAATCTGTAAATGTCGTATCTGTTTAGTTGTACGTAGTATGTTGCTTATTCAATGCTCTCTCGTCTTTCTAGATTGACCCTTGGTCAAATATTTTTTTAACAGCTTTAAACTTAAGTTTTATATTTAGTTAAATTTTCTTCTGCATATTTCTTGTAGAGGGCTTCCAGCTGCCCTAGCAGCGAGACTTCACACTCATGAGAGTTTACTGCTACGGAAAATGTAACCTTAAATATAACAGTATAAGTTTGCATTTCTTTTGCATTCGATTGACATTGACAAATGATTTTGAATTGTTAAAAAGACGTATATCAAAATTCAACGCACAAGAAATGAAACTTCTCTTAATACAAATAAAGTCCATTTTCCTTGTGTCGATTCATAAATCTATCCGAATCTAAGATTGCTTAGAAGAAATTATTACCTAGCAATAAGGCCACCTTGTGGCAAACTATGTTCTGTTTATTATACTATATGTCTCTGTGTGCAAATAAAGTATATTGTATTGTAATATGAGTATCCGAATCAACACAAATCTCTTGCGTATGCTAGGGCAATATCTCTCTTTTAACCTCTCGGGTGGTTAATCAGTCCATGAAACTAAACAAGTTTCCCAATGAAAAAAAAATTGATCTCCCATACAAAATGCGCTATAATGCTGATGAAGTTTGTATGGGAACTCAAAATTTTGTATTTTGACCTATGTTCCTTGGGAAAAGAGAGATATCTAAAGCCCTGTAAAAACATAAGGTTGTTTGTGGTCCATCCGAATCACCACAAGGAAATTTCATTGCGTGTTCTAGGGCAGCAGAACTCTTACGTACCCATCCTTTTGTTTGTGGTCCATTTAATTGTTTTTTTTTTCAACAGTGGCAACAAACTTATACGAAGAGTACGCTGACAGAGAAGCGCGGCAGTTCTCTGATAAGCAAGTGTGCGGCACTCCCGAATACATCGCGCCGGAGGTTATACTTAGACAGGTTGGTAACTAGTCATATTTGGGCATGGGTGCCGCATAGGTGCCACAAGGGCGTCACAAGGGAGTCGCAAAGGCAGGGCGTCACGGGTGCAGCATGGGTGCCACAAGGGCGCCATATGGGAGTCGCAAAGGCGGGGCGTCACGGGTGCAGCATGGGTGCTACAAATGCGCCACATGGGAGTCGCAAAGGCGGGGCGTCACGGGTGCAGCATGGGTGCTACAAGGGCGCCACATGGGAGTCGCAAAGGCGGGGCGTCACGGGTGCAGCATGGTTGCCACAAGGGCGCCACATGGGAGTCGCAAAGGCGGGGCGTCACGGGTGCAGCATGGGTGCTTCAAGGGCGCCACATGGGAGTCGCAAAGGCGGGGCGTCACGGGTGCAGCATGGGTGCTTCAAGGGCGCCACATGGGAGTCGCAAAGGCGGGGCGTCACGGGTGCAGCATGGTTGCCACAAGGGCGCCACATGGGAGTCGCAAAGGCGGGGCGTCACGGGTGCAGCATGGGTGCTACAAGGGCGCCACATGGGAGTCGCAAAGGCGGGGCGTCACAGGTGCAGCATGGGTGCCACAAGGGCGCCACATGGGAGTCGCAAAGGCGGGGCGTCATGGGTGCAGCATGGATGCCACAAGGGCGCCTTGAGGTACCCATGTTACCGCAAGATCGCCACATGGGTGCCACATTGATGCCAGTGCCACATGGATTTCACATAAGCGACACATGGGCGCTACATAGTTGCCACATGTGACACTCTTGTATGTAACTTTTTTGTATTTAGATACTGTTCCAATTTATATTTGAAGAATTGTCTTATTGTGCTAGTGCTGTGCTGTTGTGCGCGTGTTTTGTATGATTTATGTTACATGTCATTAGAGTGAATCAAGTTTTTATCTATTTATCAAAAATCACACTTGTGACTGGTTATGCAAATCAAGTTGGAAGCGACGTCTTATAAAAGGTTGGGGCAGTGTTGGGGTTTGGGAACCATCATTTATATCGTTTATAATTGGAATATTAATCCTTCTTTTTATTACAGGCTTCGGTCTGTATTTCTAAAGTTATATTATTGTAGTTTGTTTTCATAATCATTTATTTTGTCATCTTGCTTAACCTTATCTACGTCAAAAGCATTTTTTTAGTTGGTTCTCTATAAATATTAACCAATAAATTTTTTATGGAAATTCGTGGAAATTCATAAAGCTTTTTAACGACTGTAGTCAATCAAAAACAGCCGGAACGACTGCTTAACGTCCTCTCCGAAGCACGGAAAGGCTCGTGATAAATTGCCACTTTGGTCACCCATCAGGTTCCCTGCCTGTTTGTACGTTACTTAACCTCACTGATCGGTTGAGATCAGCGAATGCCGCTGGGCTACGAGCATTTGTTGTAACTGAAAAAGTTTTGATCATTTTTGCTGAATATGAGATTTTTTTTACAGGGCTGCGGCAAACCAGTGGATTGGTAGTCGATGGGCCATTTTATGGGATGGGAAGTTATGAACATTTTGCTGAATATGACACTATTTTCCAGGGTTACGGCAAGCCAGTGGATTGGTGGTCGATGGGCATCATTCTGTACGAGTTCCTGGTGGGGTGCGTGCCCTTCTTCGGAGATACGCCTGAGGAGCTATTTGCTCACACTGTTAATGGTAAGATATTTCACATTGGGTTATATTTAATGCACCGATCCACCAGAGTTGTTTATATCGCAAAAAAAACTTGTTAGATTATTGGCCAATATTAAACAAACAGAAAGCTGCAAACCACATTTTCAAACACTGAAACTGCTCACACTACCATGCATTATACATCCTTGAAACATATAAATTTGTAAGAGATATTATCCTCCTCTCGTCTACATTGCTGCGTCCAAACTGGGTCCATAATTGTACCATAACTTTGTATTAAGACCTAAAAGACCATGGAAAGCAATACATTTATGATTATGATTACATTAAAATGTCTTTGCGAGAATTGGGTATGAAAAATTATTTGTTTACGTTCTAATCTTTGTTTTAATATTGCTTATGATATTTTTTTTTCTTTATGTTTTATCAATATTACTCTTATTTAGTAAATACATGCGTCGCGGTTTCCGCTTTTGTTATATAAAAAAGTAAAATATTTGATACCTCCTTTTAAAAAAGCAATCTTATTTATAAATTTTAAACGGCTAAACCAATTTTGAGAACCATCTCGATTAGGTTAGCTTTAAAAAATAGTCGCATTGAAATTGGTAGATTCATTTATGAGCTACAATACCACATACACGTAAAGACGTGAATCTCAAAACACCCCTCTTTAGTCGAGAGTGAATTAAAAAACCCCCCCGCAAAAAAGTAAAGCGGACATTTAAAAAGTAAAAAATAATACCTTTCGTTGAGCCATCAAATTCATTTCAGAAATACCTATATATATATTTTAATTATCGAAATCGATGGATCGCACGATAGGGTTTGCTCATTAAAATGGCGCTATAATGTCGCGTCGGGGTACCGCTTTAGTGAATCAGTGAATAGTCAATCAAATGAAGGGTCTGATTCACTAAAGCGGTACCCCGACGCGACATTATAGCGCCATTTTAATGAGCAAACCCTATCGTGCCATCCATCGATTTCGATAATTAAAATATGTATATAGGTATTTCTGAAATGAATTTGATGGCTCAACGAAAGGTATTATTTTTTACTTTTTAAATGTCCGCTTTACTTTTTTGCGGGGGGGGTTTTTTAAATTTTTAATTTAATTTTTATTTCAAAATTTTTAACTTATTTTCAAAATAATTAAGAGTGTACTAGTGTGCTGGATATCCTGGCCGCAGCATCAGCTCACGGTGTTGCCACCATTGCATTGTATGCAGAATCAAATACTGATCAAAACGAGTCCAAACACGACATATCTGCTATTATTTTTTCAAGGATGTGCTAGTGTTCTGGATATCCTGGCCGCAGTATCAGCTCACCGTGTTGCCACCATTGCATTGTATGCAGAATCAAATACTGAACAAAACGAGTCCAAACACGACATATCTGCTATTATTTTTTTAAGAGTGTGCTAGTGTTCTGGATATCCTGGCTGCAGCATCAGACCAAGAGTTCCATAACCCTGCATAGTTATTAAGCATACCTACATGAGTATTTCAAGTTTTAGGTCACATGTATGTTTGAAAGTAAAGTAAATACACATTAAGAGTCTAAGAACCCTACCGCAGCTAACAAAAGAGCTGATGACCTTGAAACGGCTGAACCGATTTTGATAAAACGTATCTAAGAACCATCGCCAAAAACCCTGCTTGTAAATAAAAAAAACCGCATCCAAATCGGTTAACCCGTTTGAGAGCTACGGTGCCACAGACAGACACACAGACACACAGACACACAGACACACACACATAGCGGTCAAACTTATAACACCCCTCTTTTTGCGTCGGGGGTTAAAAATCAAGATTTCTTCCAATGCGTCTTTATTAATAGTAGAATTAATCCAATACAGATGACATAGAGTGGCCTTCAGAAGAAGACTTCCCCATCGCGGTGGAGGCGCGGGCTATAATCACCGAGCTACTGGCGAGGAACCCGAGGGACCGACTCGGGACCGGGGGCACGCATCAAGTTAAGGTTTGTACCGATTATTGTGGGTATGTTTCTTCATCAGCCCATATACGTCCCCACTGCTGGGGCACGGGCCTCCCTCAATAACATTAGGGGTGAATGCCATACTCACCACGCTTGGCAGACGGGTTGGCGAGGGTTATGATATAATTGCAGAGTTTTCTTTCTCTGTGTGCAGATGAACTTGCTTGCATATTTACCTTAGTCGCCTTGTACGACACCTCGGTAAGAAAGAGGGTGGTCCTATTCTACTCTGCCGGGGACTCACACGGCTAATTAAATTGAATAGCTTGGTTTGTTTTATTATGAGAAGGGTTAACTCTTAACCTCAAACTTGACCAAGGTCGCAGATGAGGTCGACGATGGAGCGAGTTAACCCGGAAAATGCCTATTACTCTACGCATGGATGAAACAACAAGCTGTTTGACGTCGGACTTCGGTAGGAGGGTAGTCGCGAAATAGCGGCTCTTAATTTTTTATGATGGTTAGCCGACTAATGTTCCGCCATTTTGATTTTGATATTTTTCAAAATGGTGGCTGCATGAAAAACTTTTTGAAAATCTTTAAATTTCTTCTTTTCTTAAACTTTTAACCAGGGAGGATTAGGGTAAGATAAAAAGTAAGTTACAAAGTGATCCGTATATTTCAATTGGACTAACTTTTTTTGGATTTATTTACATTCATAAGTCCGTCATTTAGTCACGTAACTATCAATGTAACTAAAATTTAAAAAAGTGAGTTCAATTTTGAGTTATGAATGTCTTTTTAACTTACCCCAGACACAATCAAAACCCTCATTCCCATTCCCACATAATTTCTTCGGGACCGTCATCCAGATACTGATATGTGACTGTTATTTCTAGGAACACGTATATTTCTACGGGTTAGATTGGAACAACTTGCTGAGGAGAAAAGCAGAGTTCATACCTCAGCTGGAAAACGATGAAGATACTAGCTATTTCGACAGTAAGTACAATTCAATTCATTTATTCAGACTAAATTGTATATACAGAGGCCAGCGCAACAGGTTACTCTATTTTCATTTCAAACCCGCTCTTATCGCAGCAGCACAGAGTGCACGCTTGTGTTAACCTGGTGCGACCCTCCGTACGACCCTTCGCCGTGTGGTGATCGGTTGAGAATAACACCACCCCATCTCTTTCCGTGGGTGTCGTAAGAGGCGACTAAGGAAACACAAATGAGACCTGCCTCCTAGTAATCCATTCCAGGCAACGACACCTCAGTTTGTTCTGAATCTGAGGTGTCGTCCTATGGTCTCATGCGGTGTGGTAGACTCTGTAAAGGGCCGTTTGGTTCGCGACTACCCTCCTACCGAAGTCCGACGCCAAACAGCTTTCTGTGTTCCGTCGGTGCGTGGGAGTACCAGTGCCTTTATAGGCATTTTCTGGGTTAACTCGCTCCATCGTCGACCATATCTTTGACCTTTATGGTCAAGATTGAGGTCAAGAGTTAACCCATCTTATAATAAAAAAAAACATGAGATCTTAATGTCAACAATTCACAGGTTCAAATACAATTTTACCCATCTTTGAGTGTAGTCATCACATTAAATAATTTTAAACTAAGTCACAAAATTCTTAGTTATTTCATTTTTTTTTTAAATATGCACATTTACTATTTGATTTGAAAGTCACACCTTTCAAATCAAAGATATTTTTTACATCAAGGTTGACTTTCCAAATTAGGCTGTCACACATAACTTTTAAAATCATGTGCGACTTTCAAGTCAATAACGAATTTGAAATCAGGGGCGAGTGTCTAATTCAGGGCTCTTTTGGAATCCCTAAAATGAGCCTTGCTTTGAGATGACACTCAAAGCAAGGCTCATTTTAGATAAATAGATAAAAACTTTATTCACTGCTATTACAAATATTTTCTATAATAATCTTATAACTAAGTATAAGTAAAACTACAATTAAACAATAAGTAACGCAGTGAAAGGGCGCTGACTCAGCATACGTACTGTGGGTAAACCACTTTGGATTTACCACAGCGCTGATCTTCCGCCAAGACCCAAAAAAAGTTACAGAGAGAGCTTATCAAATGGTAATAATTTAAAAAATAAAAAATAAGAAACTAACGTATTGTGAGGTATTCTTTCGTAAAATTAATAAAGATACTTGTCAAGCAAAAAACATTTTCGTTTTCAAATCAAAGGTATCTTTTAAACTTAGGGTGACTTTCATATCGTGGTTGACTTCAATTCACGAATAGAGTAAATCTTTATTTTACGGATGGCTGCAACTCAGGTTACCACACGCGTGCACTCTTTGCTTTTGTGATAAGAACGGCTTTGCAATGAAAATGGCGTAATCTGATGCGTTGACCTCTGAAAATAATTGCTTACGATTGGTAACAACGTAACAGTGACACATACATTGCCCTTTTCGCAGGTCGCTGCGATCGCTACAACCACAGCGAAGTAGACACGGATGAGGCGTGCGAGCCCGCCGAGCCGGGAGACGACGCCGGCTTGTTCGCAGCCTTCTCGAGCACCTCGCCGCAGTGGAGGAAACACTACCACACGCCCGTCTCGCATGACTCCAGGGTACGTAGCACTACCACACGCCCGTCTCGCATGACTCCAGGGTACGTAGCACTACCACACGCCCGTCTCGCATGACTCCAGGGTACGTAGCACTACCACACGCCCGTCTCGCATGACTCCAGGGTACGTAGCACTACCACACGCCCGTCTCGCATGACTCCAGGGTACGTAGCACTACCACACGCCCGTCTCGCATGACTCCAGGGTACGTAGCACTACCACACGCCCGTCTCGCATGACTCCAGGGTACGTAGCACTACCACACGCCCGTCTCGCATGACTCCAGGGTACGTAGCACTACCACACGCCCGTCTCGCATGACTCCAGGGTACGTAGCACTACCACACGCCCGTCTCGCATGACTCCAGGGTACGTAGCACTGCCACACGCCCGTCTCGCATGACTCCAGGGTACGTAGCACTACCACACGCCCGTCTCGCATGACTCCAGGGTACGTAGCACTACCACACGCCCGTCTCGCATGACTCCAGGGTACGTAGCACTACCACAGGCCCGTCTCGCATGACTCCAGGGTACGTAGCACTACCACACGCCCGTCTCGCATGACTCCAGGGTACGTAGCACTACCACACGCCCGTCTCGCATGACTCCAGGGTACGTAGCACTACCACACGCCCGTCTCGCATGACTCCAGGGTACGTAGCACTACCACAGGCCCGTCTCGCATGACTCCAGGGTACGTAGCACTACCACACGCCCGTCTCGCATGACTCCAGGGTACGTAGCACTACCACACGCGCGTCTCGCATGACTCCAGGGTACGTAGCACTACCACACGCCCGTCTCGCATGACTCCAGGGTACGTAGCACTACCACACGTCCGTCTCGCATGACTCCAGGGTACGTAGTACTACCACACGCCCGTCTCGCATGACTCCAGGGTACGTAGCACTACCACACGCCCGTCTCGCATGACTCCAGGGTACGTAGCACTACCACACGCCCGTCTCGCATGACTCTAGGGTACGTAGCACTACCACACGCCCGTCTCGCATGACTCCAGGGTACGTAGCACTACCACACGCCCGTCTCGCATGACTCCAGGGTACGTAGCACTACCAACGCCCGTCTGGCCGGTTTCATTTTTGTCGGACGGTTTTATTTGTGTCTGCTCGATTTCACTTGTGTCTGGGCAGTTTCGTTTGTGTCATACATTTGTCTGGTCTGTTTTACTCGCGTCTGGTCTTTTTCTTGTGTCTGATCACTTTCATATGTGTCTGACTGGTTTCACTCGTGTCTGGGTGATTTCGCTCGAGTCTGATGGGGATTTTTGATGTTTGACATGTATCTCGGGATTTTTTAAATTTCATTCCGAGTTCCATGCTAGAATCTTTTTCTCCCAGTCCAGCATGAAACTGGAAGGAAAAAAAAAACTTAGAATGTGCCAGCTGAAATGTGATTGATACATTAAAACATGAATTATTTAAAATTATCTATTTGTTATTGTCGACAGAGTACGGACAGTTGGCCGGGCACCCCGGACAGCGCCGGGCCGCCCACCACGCCCACGGCGCCGCAGCATCATCATCCGAAATGCCCGGTTAGTACTCGCTAACAACTTTATTTCAGGAGTTAGGAATTTAATTAATTGGTCCACGTGGGTAAAAAGTACATTCGATTGAAAGGACTGAAAAGTATTTCTTATTTTATAAAATTGGATGAAAGTGTGTGTATGAAACACATAAAATTGTAAAATGGCAACATTAGTCACGTCCCTATCGCGGACGCACAAGCATTGTTCAACCAGATATTAAATTTTAATACAGTCTTCAAATACTTATGTGGGCCTTATTATTTCACAAAACCAGCGATTTGCCCACAGTGTCTACTTTGCAGGTTTCTATACATATAATTCATGTCCTTCTAAGTTAAGAGTCGTCATACATGTGAAAGAGATATTTTAAATTTATTTTTCACAAAAATATTTACCGCTGCGCTGCCGTTTTATCTGTCAGTCAATTTGAAGGCTATCAAATTGACACGTTTGTGCACGCAGGTGCTCTTCCTTTTTTATGAGTACCTTTAGCACGGTCCTATGACGTCACTGATGACACCATCTCGCTCACATTCGTAAATACGAGCGCAATTAGATCCACTGTCGTTACCAACAGTGCTCATATAATCAATTTGGCCTGTACTGAATGTCTCACTTCGTCCACCCCCTCCCCACCTCGTAACGTGTAATGTAATTTATGGATTATTATGAATATTGTTCCCCCCCTACAGATGCTAGGTGGTGGTAACGTCTCAACAGCGGAGTCATCCCAAACAGACTCCGACGACGTGTCCCCCGCCGCCCGCCGCCGGCAACACCTCAAGCACCACCACCACTCCACGCAGCTGCCCGCCGCACACAACTCCATGGCACTCGTGCCCAGACTGTAAGTAGATATACACACACACACACTCAAAGGCAGGACTCTGACGTGTCCCCAGCACCTCACACCACCACTCCACGCAGCTGCCCGCCGCACACAACTCCATGGCACTCGTGCCCAGACTGTAAGTAGATATACACACACACACACTCAAAGGCAGGACTCTGACGTGTCCCCAGCACCTCACACCACCACTCCACGCAGCTGCCCGCCGCACACAACTCCATGGCACTCGTGCCCAGACTGTAAGTAGATATACACACACACTCAAAGGCAGGACTCTGACGTGTCCCCAGCACCTCACACCACCACTCCACGCAGCTGCCCGCCGCACACAACTCCATGGCACTCGTGCCCAGACTGTAAGTAGATATACACACACACACACTCAAAGGCAGGACTCTGACGTGTCCCCAGCACCTCACACCACCACTCCACGCAGCTGCCCGCCGCACACAACTCCATGGCACTCGTGCCCAGACTGTAAGTAGATATACACACACACTCAAAGGCAGGACTCTGACGTGTCCCCAGCACCTCACACCACCACTCCACGCAGCTGCCCGCCGCACACAACTCCATGGCACTCGTGCCCAGACTGTAAGTAGATATACACACACACTCAAAGGCAGGACTCTGACGTGTCCCCAGCACCTCACACCACCACTCCACGCAGCTGCCCGCCGCACACAACTCCATGGCACTCGTGCCCAGACTGTAAGTAGATATACACACACACTCAAAGGCAGGACTCTGACGTGTCCCCAGCACCTCACACCACCACTCCACGCAGCTGCCCGCCGCACACAACTCCATGGCACTCGTGCCCAGACTGTAAGTAGATATACACACACACTCAAAGGCAGGACTCTGACGTGTCCCCAGCACCTCACACCACCACTCCACGCAGCTGCCCGCCGCACACAACTCCATGGCACTCGTGCCCAGACTGTAAGTAGATATACACACACACTCAAAGGCAGGACTCTGACGTGTCCCCAGCACCTCACACCACCACTCCACGCAGCTGCCCGCCGCACACAACTCCATGGCACTCGTGCCCAGACTGTAAGTAGATATACACACACACTCAAAGGCAGGACTCTGACGTGTCCCCAGCACCTCACACCACCACTCCACGCAGCTGCCCGCCGCACACAACTCCATGGCACTCGTGCCCAGACTGTAAGTAGATATACACACACACTCAAAGGCAGGACTCTGACGTGTCCCCAGCACCTCACACCACCACTCCACGCAGCTGCCCGCCGCACACAACTCCATGGCACTCGTGCCCAGACTGTAAGTAGATATACACACACACTCAAAGGCAGGACTCTGACGTGTCCCCAGCACCTCACACCACCACTCCACGCAGCTGCCCGCCGCACACAACTCCATGGCACTCGTGCCCAGACTGTAAGTAGATATACACACACACTCAAAGGCAGGACTCTGACGTGTCCCCAGCACCTCACACCACCACTCCACGCAGCTGCCCGCCGCACACAACTCCATGGCACTCGTGCCCAGACTGTAAGTAGATATACACACACACTCAAAGGCAGGACTCTGACGTGTCCCCAGCACCTCACACCACCACTCCACGCAGCTGCCCGCCGCACACAACTCCATGGCACTCGTGCCCAGACTGTAAGTAGATATACACACACACACACTCAAAGGCAGGACTCTGACGTGTCCCCAGCACCTCACACCACCACTCCACGCAGCTGCCCGCCGCACACAACTCCATGGCACTCGTGCCCAGACTGTAAGTAGATATACACACACACACACTCAAAGGCAGGACTCTGACGTGTCCCCAGCACCTCACACCACCACTCCACGCAGCTGCCCGCCGCACACAACTCCATGGCACTCGTGCCCAGACTGTAAGTAGATATACACACACACACACTCAAAGGCAGGACTCTGACGTGTCCCCAGCACCTCACACCACCACTCCACGCAGCTGCCCGCCGCACACAACTCCATGGCACTCGTGCCCAGACTGTAAGTAGATATACACACACACTCAAAGGCAGGACTCTGACGTGTCCCCAGCACCTCACACCACCACTCCACGCAGCTGCCCGCCGCACACAACTCCATGGCACTCGTGCCCAGACTGTAAGTAGATATACACACACACTCAAAGGCAGGACTCTGACGTGTCCCCAGCACCTCACACCACCACTCCACGCAGCTGCCCGCCGCACACAACTCCATGGCACTCGTGCCCAGACTGTAAGTAGATACTACTTTATACCAGGGGTTCTCAATCTTTTTCAGTCCGCGGCGCGCTTACATATTGAGCACCCGTATTCTACACCATTCGATTCGATAGAGACGCTCAGACAGTCTCAGTGCATCTCTCTCTTGAGATATTTAAATAGCAGTGACGGGTATAGTCTTGTTAATTATCCGATTCGAGTCGAATGATGTGGAATACAGGTGCAGAACTAGTTTTCCGCCCGGGCTTTTGTTCCCGTGGGAATTTGGGAAAATGATGTAGCTTATGTATTTATCCAGGGTGTCAGCTACCTCCATATCAAATTTTATCAAAATTGGTACAGCTGTTTGAGCGTGAAATAGTAACAAACATCCACACATCCTCACAAACTTTTGCATTTATAATTTTAGTAGGACTAGCGACTTTGACTTAGAAATCATATGGGGAAAAATTTTAAACTTTTACTTAGATATTTGTATTATTTTCTATTTCACAAACTCATATGAATCCCCATACTCACTTCTACATCCCTTTCTATCCCTTAGTCATAATTATCGCTTGACAGAAAGACGGTATTCGAAGAACATAGTCCTCCTCAAATGGTGTTAAGATGTGTTCCCGTTAAGCTGCCATCAAACATGATTTGCTGTCCTGTTATAAGAGGACATTAACACAAGATCACTTACAAGATATTTAACGCATTTACCATGGTAATGTTATTAAAGTATTTTCCAAATAAATGCAGCTAAAACTTATTTCCTGTGGGTATTTTAAAATATCAAGCCACAATAAAAAAAATATGACTTGCCTACTTCATAATGTGATCTAAGTGCAATAAAGAATATAGAGAGTAAAGGGAACCTCGGTGCTTAGTTTCAGCAGGCCAATTCTATAACAAAACTGCAACTGTATTTTTTACAGGACACTGCTTTCGCCATTTATTCAATACTAGCTTTCCGCCCGGGACTTCATTCCTGTGGGATTTTTTTCGTAAATTTTCCAATGTTTTTAATAATTATTCTGGTATTCGGGACGGAGATAAATACAATAAATCAAAAACCATAAAAATCGGTCCAGTCATTCTCGAGTTATAAGTGTTCGAACAAACCCGACTTTGTTTTATCTATACTAATCTGTACTAATTTTATAAAGAGGAAAGATTTGTATTTTCATATGTAACGAATAAACTTAAAAACTACTGGACCGTTTTCAAAAATTCTTTCACCATTAGGATGCTACATTATCCCTGAGTAACATAGGCTACTTAATTTTCCCGAATTCTCACGGGAACGAAGTCCCGAGCGGAATACTAGTATGAGATAAGATAAAACTTGATTATTCCGTATCTCTACAAATGCTTAAATACAAAATTTTTATATTTTCCTTTCCCTCACGCGAGAGACAAGATAAGCAAATAAGCAAGCGATAAAATGTATAATATTAGTAGGGATAACTCTAAGTGGTTAGAAATAAGGTTGAGTTTTCAATAAAACAGTAACTTAATCTTTCTTCCAGTGCGGACCTGCCCAAGCGTGAAGAAAGGAGTTTCGACAAGGTCGATAAGGCTGAGAGGACTAAACCGATGTCTTTGGTCGCTCCGAAGTCCATGCGGCGGTCTGCCAGCACTTCTGGACTCTCACTAGTTATACATCCAGGTAATGTTCTGTTTCTAGTAATACTATAAGAAGAAGGGAGACGAAGTGTGTTTTTTGAGTTGTTGGAAATGATAAAGTATTAGGGTTTTTTTTTTGGAAAACAGGCTCACACTAAATGAGCGTTTCGATGAATATCAAAGAGTGTCTGATTTGACTAGCAAGTTCGATTTCATATTAAACAGATTGTTTCATAAAAAGAAAATCCAAAATTAGATTAATGCACAGCTTTATTGCAAATATGTCAAGCATGTCACGTTAATTGTTTGAAAAGAGCATCCAACCTGAGTGGTATACCTAAACTTCAAGGTGTTCACCCGAAGGTGCCCCACTATGGAGAAGTCAAATGTTGGCGACCTCTACAGTACCTACTCTATACATATAATAAAACTGTAGAGGTCGAATTTCTGTACATAGAAAAAAAATGCTAAAAACCGAGTCAGGGGGATGTAATAAGATAAATAAAACAAATCCCGATTTTTTTAGATTTTTTTGTTTCTCTGTTTGTCTGTTTGTCTGTTTGTCTGTTTGCACGGGCTAATCTCCGTAACTGTTGGACCGATTTAAATGAAATTTTGCATAGGGGTACCTTATATCCCCGGTCAACATTTAGGCTACATAAAATCTCGAAATTTAGCCAGTAAATATAAAACCAACAACAAAAACCCCTGAAAAAATTAAAAGCTAGGTGTTTTTCAGAACATTTTACTCATACCATAGAGATCAACGTATTTTTGACATATACATGGGCTAAAAGCAAGGACATGTTGTTTTTTAAATTTATCTCTTTCGAGAAAGGCAAAGGAATCTGCATCCATACAGCCAGGTCTTCAATATATGTATTTCTTAGCTATGTCTTCAATTTATATTTCTTTACTTCTCTCATTCTCCGTAAGCCGATAGTGTTTTGTTTACGAAGAACTATGGCGGCGAGAAGCACTGCCGCTGGATCGGAGCGGATACACTGTATCACTTGAATTACTTTTTAACCGACTTCCAAAAAGGAGGAGGTTTTATGTTCGATACAATACAACAGGGTGGAATTTTGTAATGCCACCTGAAGGGAAAGTACTCTTAATACTGTAGATAGAAAATTGTACTCAAAGAAAACATTCCTTTATTTTTGAAAAGAAAGAAAACTGCATTCAAGAATTTTCGAAAATTCGCTTGCCACAACCGGGAATCGAACCGACTAAAATCTGTAAGAATACCCTGTACTTTTATTGCGTCGATCGTTAGGGTCAATTATAAGGATGAAATCTTTCTAACAAACTTGGTAAATTTAATGAAAGGAAAACTACGAAATCTTAAACCATTGTATATCTTTATTTTCCTTCGTATTTCGAAGGGAGGCCCGTGCCCCTCGGTGGGGACGTATATGGGCTGGTAAAGATATATGTTCACCGATTTCTCCGCCATTTGGACCGATTTTCAAAATTCTTTTTTTTTGTTCGAAAGAGTATACTCCAGAAGTGGTCTTATTGTCACCAAGTCAGGATCTGATGGAATCCCATAAAAATCAAGGGCAACCCTTGAATGGAATAGGCACTTACAATGTTTCTCAAGTTCTTGTGACTAATTCCTTTCTCCACAATATAATAATTGTTAACTTGAAAGTCCACCAACCTTTCAAGTTTCTCTCTCTCTAAAGATTATTTAATCTTTAGCAAAAATTAGCCAACGACCGTAGTCGCTGGCTCTGACAATGATCTTCCTCAAGGATTAATGTCTTAATTCGTTCTCTCTAGAGACTATTTAATCTCTTTATAAAATAGCCAATGACCGTAGTCATTGGCAATGGCAATGGTCTTTCCCAAGGATCCCTACGTTGTGTTTATTTTTGTCATATAGTACCCAGAGCCTTTTTAAGTACTTTGGTATCTCAATCCTTGCTTATTCGTTGCCAGTCTCTTCAACACCCCTGAATAAGCAATTTTGGTTAGACAAGCATATAGTTTATGGGGGTGAAGAGGAAGGGAGCTCCGGCCACCGCTCCCTTCTATGGTCGACATCCTATCTTCTACTATGCGGATTGTGAGGCGACCCCCACCGGCAACAATTGGTCCCTTCAGTATCGTTGCAGTCCGAAAACTGTTTGAGGAACGTTGCAGTCTGAAGACTGTTTGAGGGATCGGCACAACCACTTCTGTGGCTGAAACCGATCGGGTGGGTCTTGCCCGAGAACTCCAAAGCAATTGGCAGCTCCCTTGGTTGGGTCATAGCCCGGACTGCCTGCGCTACGATCCTTCGGCAAGGTCTTACGTCATGCAGTATCGTTTATAGTCAGCTCCCCGACTCTAATTAGTGTATTTTATGTCGGCTGCCCGACAAGTTTATTTTAAGTCGGCTTCCCGACGCCCATGTTGAAGACCGCCTTCCGGCTCTTCAAGAGCTCGAGTCGTAACTCCAGTGTTTAGTGTGTGTTTTCAGTAATTCTATACCGAAAGGCTGTTCGCCGAAGCTACTACCGCCTGAGGTTACATTTCTTTAAGGTTGGTGACCCAACCGTTATTGTATGTTTTCCAGTAAACCAATACCGAAAGGCTGTTCGCCGAAGCTACTACCGCCTGAAGTTACATTTCTTTATAGTTGGTGCCCCAACTTAATATTCCACCTTATAGGTGGTTAATGTAGTTGAAGTTGACAAGACTTCAACTATAGGCGCCATGCTACGCACGCCTTTATATGAAATTATCATATAACATCCCTAGAAGGACGAATCATAAGTTTACCTACATAATTTTAAGGTTGGTGCCCCAACCGTAATGCATTCGAAGACTGTTCACCGTAGTTACTATTGTCTGTTTCTCGTTCTCTAAAAGAACGGTAAAACTTACCTACATATATTTATAGTTGGTGCCCCAACTTAATATTCCACCTTATAGGTGGTTAACGTAGTTTACAGTAGGTAAGGACTGTAAACTACAGACGCTACCCAAACGTCTTTATATGAAACGCTTTCGCTTGTGACTACTAACGTCTCTTATATTTGATGTGAGATTTGCTAAGATATAAAATACCAAAGCTTATTTTCATTCGTGGATTTTATATCCATTTAAGGCTGTTCGCTAATGCTACTACTGCCTATGATTATTTATCGTCGTTATCTCGACTAGCTATAAAGGCTGTTCACCGAAGTTACTATTGCCTGTATTTACATGATTTTTAGGTTGGTGACCCAACCGTAATGCGTTCGAAGGCTGTTCACCGAAGTTACTACTACCTGTGATTGTTTATAGTCCTGATCTCGACTATGTACAATAATTCCAAACTTTTGCGCTGAATCCTTAATCCATTTCGAAGGCTATGACGATACGAATCTCATATGTGAACCTTAAGGAACATTGATAATCGATATCTATCGTTTTGTGGAGTTTTTCACACTGATCCGGTCGTCTATGCTAGTTTACAACAGATTCGTACTTTCAAGTTTTAATGTATCGTCCCTTTGTCGGCGTGCACGCCTTTTTTATTCTTAAAAGTGTCGTAATCACGTCTGCAAACCACATTCCGTACCTTTTCATGTGTCTTTCTCATTATCTGAAACCAGACCAAGCTCCCAGCACAATTTCCAAAAATCGGATTTCCGATTTTGGATTTTGGATTTTGGATTTTGGATTTTGGATTTTGGATTTTGGATTTTGGATTTTGGATTTTGGATTTTGGATTTTGGATTTTGGATTTTGGATTTTGGATTTTGGATTTTGTACATGACATGATATGTGAATTGTATCTCTTCACTGAGGCTGTTACGACATCTCCTAGGTATCTCCTCTCCGGTATCATTCACACATGTCTAAGTAGAGCCAAGTCCCTACCCGACATGTTTTAGTAATATTGTATTTCATCATTGAGGCTATTACGATATCCACTTGATATCTCCTCTCTGACAACATTTACTCACGTCTCGGCGGGTCCGCGTCCCCGCCTATACATATATGAACGAGTTTAAATGATCGTCCGCGTTTTCATACAAAAAAAGAAAATCTTAATACAGGAACGATATAAAATTTTATTTTGATGGAATTAGATAGAGCTCAGCTTAAGAACAAGTCCTATCATATTCCCAAAACAATATTGATCTTCCAACAATATTAAGATTGAAATATAAGTCCCCAACTTAATATTTCAATCCGTCAGGGGCATGTCGTTACATTCAACCCCCTAAATTCCTTATAGCTTCGCTATAGTGGAATTTACCAAAGATAGACATGACTCAAGAGCCAGTCTTCTAAGGCTGGTATTTAATAATAATTGTTCATTATTATTACTATCGCATTATTATTATAGCCATCAGAAGGAATCTTACAAATGACCAACTTATTTTTGAACACTTATGTGTTCAACTCCTATTCTTCCATCTGTTTGTTATTTTATCTCCCCAAATAAAATAAAAACTTTCACTCTTATTGCATATTTTACATTCTCATATCTTCTTGATTAAAACGTTGTATGAGCAATGTTTGTTCAAGACCACCTCCTTCTAGGATCGGCACAAACCTATCGCATGTTACCCAACACACCTCCCCTTCTACAGTTTGGGGAAGAATAACATACCCAACGCGTGCTAACGCCATATCTTATCTTCATGCGATTTTCGTATATGTTTCAGTTCGTTTTCATAACATCGTCACTCAACTCGGACTTAGAGAGATTACTCTAAAATGATTATAACAGTTAACTAAGTTCCAACACTTAGTAATGCAAAATTCCGCTATATCAGATGTAGAGTAATAGAAATTACTCTGTTTTCAACCCAATATAGCAAATTTAAACGACCTATTAACCCAGCTTCACGATATAATACAATACCACTTGGACATTGCATATATCACCAAGTAGGCCGACATTGTATCACAAATATATTTGAATTAAATATAAGTTAATAACTCATATTTAATTCCCCTGCATAATGCAGTACCACCACATCTGAACCTCCAAGTCCTTTTACCTTACCAAAACAACCACCTTTGTTTTTACCTTTTTCCAACACCATATTACCAATAAAACAACCACCTTTGTTTTCATAACTTTTCCAATAATTCATATCTTTAATTTTTCTTAAAAAAAAAAAAAAAAAAAAAAAAACTACCCTCCCCGAAGAGTGGCCGCCCTACACCCCACCAATCTATCCTACCCCAACCTCTCAACACAATTTTCTTAAACTCACTTTAATGCTTGACTTCTCAACTTCTGGCAATCTCATTATTATGTTGAGAAGACTAAGAGTAGAATAGATTGGGCCACTCCCAATCCACCAAAAACCCCAACATATTATTTCTTAATTAATTACCAATTATTCTTATAATGATTATTTCACCACAAAGCCAAGTCTTTGTTTTAATCTCAATCTTCAAAATTGCTTTTCGCCACAAAGCCAATTTATGCATTACTCTTAAGAGTAATTGGTATCACATTCCTTATTACGCTACAACACCTTATCTTTATTTATAGTACCTTGAAATATTTATTGTATTAAAATTACCCCGGACTACATTAGTCTCAGGGTCCACCAAAGTGTATACATTGGGTCTTGGCACTTCTGCGACAATATATGGGCCTTCATACAATAAATCGAATTTGCTTATGATCTTTTTCTCAGCACTCGACATATTACATCTCTTTAATTTAACATAATCTCCAATCTTATATTGGATCAACCTATGGTACTTATTGTACTTATGAGTTCTATCCTCACTTGCTTTCTTAAGGTTCTCTCTGACCTTTTCTCTAATAACATTTACATCCAAGCGTCCTTTCTTTAAGAAAAGATATCGATCAAACGACATTCTATTTGATTCCCCATGCAGTACCTCATTTGGAGTAAATCCAGTACTGTCATGATATGTATTATTATACAATTTTTCCACTTCTGGCAACAATGTGGCCCAGCTCTTATGATTACCATTACAATAAGTCCTGAACATTCTACCCATCTCCTTGTTCACTCTTTCTGTGGAGTTAGGTCTCGGGTTCCTTACTGTTGTGTATAGTACCTTAATTTTGTTATCTCCACAAAACTTTTTCCATACTTTACTTATGAATTGTTTTCCATTATCGGTCATAATCGCCTTGGGCTTGATTATCTGTACGAAATTACTCAGTTTCGCTACAACCGCACTAGCGGTTGCCCTTTTTAATGGATACAACTTCACAAACTTACTGAATGTGTCTTGTATGACTAGTATATGGGTATAGCCAAAAACCCCAGCAGGCAAAGGTCCATATATGTCCGCCATGACTAAGTCACCGACATCTTCCCGTAGGACCGGCTGCATCGGTCCTACATGTTTGATATTATTACTTTTGGAAAGTTGACAAATATGGCAAGTCCTTAGCTCCTGTAGGATCTCCTTTCCCATACCTTTCCAAAAGCATCTCAATTTTACATATTTTACAATCTTATAAGCACCCTGGTGTCCCATCTCCAGGTGAGCTTGTTTTATCAAATCTTGAGTAATACATTTTGGCATATATACTACTTCCTTATCGTTAACCCCAGGCTTAAAATATAATATATTATCCTTTATAGAGCATCGCTCCAAAAATGCTCTTTTTTCATTCGACCAACTCTGTTGGTTTTCCAGCTCCTTTCTTATTGACTTAATATCTTCGTCTTGTTCTTGTAACATCTCAATTTTTCTTAAATTTGCATTCAATTGCTTATTACAATGCTTTTCTATGTACAGAATCTCTGGGCAATAAATCTTTGTTTCTTGTACAATGTCACTATTGGGTGGATACCTTGATAGTACATCTGGTACTATATTGTCTTTCCCATTAATATGTTGCACCTCATAATCAAATTGCTCCAAATAGATTATCCACCTCGTTATCTTGCTATTATATAATCTCCAATTATTTACAAACTGTAATGCTTTATGATCAGTTAATATGTATAGCTTACTTCCTCTTAGGTAAGTTTCAAACTTCTTTAGACAAGCTATAACTGCATAGAACTCTTGTTCAGTAACAGTCCAGTTCAGTTCCGCTCCTTTGAGAGCTTTGCTATGAAATCCCAATATTTTCATAGAGTTTTCATCATCCTTTTGGTAAAGAACGCCGGCTAAGCCGATACCTGAACTGTCTGTTTGCAAATAAAACGGTTTCATAAAATCTGGATGATGCAACTTAATCGTGTTAAGGAACTCGTCCCTAATCTCATCAAATGCTTTTTGTTCTCTTTCACTCCATTTCCAGCGTTTATCCTTCTTTAGCAGTTCGCATAATGGTATAGTAATTGTACTATAGTTAGGGATAAAGCGTCTATAAAAATTACAAAGACCCAAGAAAGCTCTCATCTGTTTTGCTTTCTTAGGGGAGGGGAACTCCCTAATTGCTTTGATTTTATCTGGGTCTGCGCTTATCCCGTTTGTCGAAATTATAAAGCCCAACATCTTTACTTCTGTACATATAAATTCGCACTTTGATAAGTTGCAAGTAAGTCCAGCTTCATTCAACTTACTCAATACTCTGTCTACATGTTCCAAGTGCAGATCCAAAGAGCCTTTTGTCATAATCGCAAGATCGTCCAGATAATTTACACAAAATTCTCGGACGTCTGGGCCAAGTATCCTATCCATAGCCCTACTAAAGCTCCCAACAGATGTCTTAAGACCTTGAGGTAGAACATTGTAAACATAGGATTTACCTTCAAAGGTAAACCCGGTATATTTTCGTCCATCTTTATTAATCGGTATTTGGAAGTAGGCATTGTTTAGGTCTATGGTCGTTATATGCATAGCTCCATGAAACGAGTTCATTACATCCAATTGTAATGGTGGCTTCTCCGTTTCAGCGACCATCTTTTTATTAATGCCTCTGGCATCTAATAAGACTCTAATTGAACCATCCTTCTTCAATACGAATGTAAGTGGGCTAGAATATGGTGTGGCGCACCTCGTTATGATACCCTGTTCCTCCATCTCAGCCAACTTAGCTTCCATCTTAGCTTTGTATGCATATGGTATAGGATAAGACCTATTGACTATTGGAATATCATCCAACATTTCAATTTCATGCTCGTAACAGTTGGCTCTTCCTAACTGTTCCGAAAATAAGTTTGGGTACTTATTTAATATGGAGAATAGCTTCTCTCTATCTTCCAACTTTAACTCTTTCCCAACTTTAATTGGGTCCGCATTGACTGTATTTACAGATTTGATTAGATTCGAATCAGTTTGTTCCTCATTAATATTGCTACTCTCAAACTTTACAAAGTAGTATTTATCGTTTTGTCCAATTATGAAGCCTGATTTCTCTTTGGTTAACTCCATGGTCACCTGATGTCTCCTCATAAAGTCGAACCCAAATATCATAGGCCTAAGTAAATTAGGCACTATTAGAAATGGAGTTGGCAATTCCAAAGATCCAATATGAATGGGGAGAACAACTGCTTGTTGTATCTTAGCGCTCTTTTGTCCAATAGCGCCTCTTATTTGGAATGCCCTAACGGGCATGACTGGCAGTGTTTTGTCGATCTCTTTAATCTGTAAGAATAAACTCTCAGATATGCATGTTATATCACTGCCCGTATCAAACAATACAGTTATCTCCAAATTCATATAAATGATCTTTAACTCGGCCTTCATCTCATTTAACTCCATCTCTTCCGGTTGTTCTTCAAATACCGTATTTATCTCTTGAAAGGTGACCGAGTCTTCCGCAGGTCGATCGCTTCGTTTCGCCAATACTCCAACTACCTTTTGTATCAAGTTATCTTTTTGAGGAACATATCCAAATCCTCTCTTATCTGTTTGGCCCACGGCTGTAATGGGTTCTTTCAATGCTCTTGGGTTTAATGGATTTCCTAAGGTTTCACCTGGTTTCCACCCTTGCTTTACCATAATATTGTACCCAATATTCCCTTTGATATTGCTTCTACTCGCCTCGGCGGAACCTTCCGGGCGAGTATTTATCAATTTAAATTATTCGTATCAACAGTAAGAGGTTCTGCCTCTATTACTGCGGCCTGAGCCTTTGGTTTGTCATTCTTCTGGCCATCCCTATAGTCCTTTAGGCCTTCTTGTGGTTTTCTTACCGATTTATAATTAAGGTTCGGTTTATAATTTGAGCTTTTGCTCTGACCACTATTTTCATCTCTCTTTTCTCTTAAAGGTGGTTTATTATTGTCTGTATCAAATTTATGAACATCATCCACCTTGTTCAAGAATTCCGTCGCTTCGAGAATCGTTTTCCCTTGGGAAATAATCCATAAACTCTGTACTGTTTTCGGATAATGTCTCATAATATCATCTACCAGCTGCTTTTCTGGTACTTCATAGTTAAGCATTTTAACCTGCCCTGTCAGGCTAATAAAATGCGATAACATCGACGGAGTCTTGCTTCGATCCCAATTATTATGGGTAATACTCCTCCTAACTTTGGCTTGGGCAGATTCACCCCAGTAATTATCTAGGAAATCCTTCTTAAAATCCACAAATGTTTCCCATCGGGATTTGTATATTCTGGCCCAACTTCTGGCTTCTCCTTTTAGACATTCGACTATAATGTCAATGTCATTTGTTCCATTGCCAGTCGGTACCTTCCTTAAATACCCCGCCAGTTCCTCTACAAAATCCACTGGGTGAACCTTACCGTTCCCTTCAAATTTCGGTTTCTCCACATTCCAATTAATGTTGTAATAGGGTCGTTCATGTTGCTGAATCGTACCCGATGTGGTTGGAGAAGATGTTGAACCCCTCTCAGGGGTTAACACTCTTACAGTCTGATTCACTTCTTGCACACGCTTTACTTCATCTCCCAGACTTATCAGTCGACCCTCTATGGAGTCCGTTGTTTTCTTAAACAGTTTATACAACATTCCAATTTCCTTTGATTGGAATTGCGGAGCGCCTTCAACTCCTTCTTCTTCTTCGTGTTTGCGTTTTCTTCCTCTCGCCTGTCTCTTCTTCTTTGGCTCCTTTATTGGCTGCGGCTCCTCAGCCAGATGCTCCTCTTCGTAATCACTCATATTCACAAATCTTAGATTTGTCCTTATGTTTGTCAAATCACAGATCACTGATTACACTTAACTAATGGAGTTCATATAAAATGACTCATAAGCAGTTCGAGCTCCCTGTACTCGACTGTAATTTGGCTTGGTTCTGCGGCAAACCTTACTTGAAATCACCCTTCAGCAACTTAGATGATCAGTACCTGCAACAATGGAAACTCCATTTATTTACAAGTTTTTAAACTTCTCATCTTACAACTAATGAGAGTAATACAACCCCCATTCCATACAACCCCCAGCATAAACTTCAGGTTGTATTTCCGAATAACCAATGATTGAGATTCCAAAGTTTTAAAACTTATTCCATTTTTCACAAGCAACAAATGTGATGGTTTATAACCATCACTGGCCGTGCGGACTCATCCTGGTCACGGCACCAAATGTGACTAATTCCTTTCTCCACAATATAATAATTGTTAACTTGAAAGTCCACCAACCTTTCAAGTTTCTCTCTCTCTAAAGATTATTTAATCTTTAGCAAAAATTAGCCAACGACCGTAGTCGCTGGCTCTGACAATGATCTTCCTCAAGGATTAATGTCTTAATTCGTTCTCTCTAGAGACTATTTAATCTCTTTATAAAATAGCCAATGACCGTAGTCATTGGCAATGGCAATGGTCTTTCCCAAGGATCCCTACGTTGTGTTTATTTTTGTCATATAGTACCCAGAGCCTTTTTAAGTACTTTGGTATCTCAATCCTTGCTTATTCGTTGCCAGTCTCTTCAACACCCCTGAATAAGCAATTTTGGTTAGACAAGCATATAGTTTATGGGGGTGAAGAGGAAGGGAGCTCCGGCCACCGCTCCCTTCTATGGTCGACATCCTATCTTCTACTATGCGGATTGTGAGGCGACCCCCACCGGCAACAATTGGTCCCTTCAGTATCGTTGCAGTCCGAAAACTGTTTGAGGAACGTTGCAGTCCGAAGACTGTTTGAGGGATCGGCACAACCACTTCTGTGGCTGAAACCGATCGGGTGGGTCTTGCCCGAGAACTCCAAAGCAATTGGCAGCTCCCTTGGTTGGGTCATAGCCCGGACTGCCTGCGCTACGATCCTTCGGCAAGGTCTTACGTCATGCAGTATCGTTTATAGTCAGCTCCCCGACTCTAATTAGTGTATTTTATGTCGGCTGCCCGACAAGTTTATTTTAAGTCGGCTTCCCGACGCCCATGTTGAAGACCGCCTTCCGGCTCTTCAAGAGCTCGAGTCGTAACTCCAGTGTTTAGTGTGTGTTTTCAGTAATTCTATACCGAAAGGCTGTTCGCCGAAGCTACTACCGCCTGAGGTTACATTTCTTTAAGGTTGGTGACCCAACCGTTATTGTATGTTTTCCAGTAAACCAATACCGAAAGGCTGTTCGCCGAAGCTACTACCGCCTGAAGTTACATTTCTTTATAGTTGGTGCCCCAACTTAATATTCCACCTTATAGGTGGTTAATGTAGTTGAAGTTGACAAGACTTCAACTATAGGCGCCATGCTACGCACGCCTTTATATGAAATTATCATATAACATCCCTAGAAGGACGAATCATAAGTTTACCTACATAATTTTAAGGTTGGTGCCCCAACCGTAATGCATTCGAAGACTGTTCACCGTAGTTACTATTGTCTGTTTCTCGTTCTCTAAAAGAACGGTAAAACTTACCTACATATATTTATAGTTGGTGCCCCAACTTAATATTCCACCTTATAGGTGGTTAACGTAGTTTACAGTAGGTAAGGACTGTAAACTACAGACGCTACCCAAACGTCTTTATATGAAACGCTTTCGCTTGTGACTACTAACGTCTCTTATATTTGATGTGAGATTTGCTAAGATATAAAATACCAAAGCTTATTTTCATTCGTGGATTTTATATCCATTTAAGGCTGTTCGCTAATGCTACTACTGCCTATGATTATTTATCGTCGTTATCTCGACTAGCTATAAAGGCTGTTCACCGAAGTTACTATTGCCTGTATTTACATGATTTTTAGGTTGGTGACCCAACCGTAATGCGTTCGAAGGCTGTTCACCGAAGTTACTACTACCTGTGATTGTTTATAGTCCTGATCTCGACTATGTACAATAATTCCAAACTTTTGCGCTGAATCCTTAATCCATTTCGAAGGCTATGACGATACGAATCTCATATGTGAACCTTAAGGAACATTGATAATCGATATCTATCGTTTTGTGGAGTTTTTCACACTGATCCGGTCGTCTATGCTAGTTTACAACAGATTCGTACTTTCAAGTTTTAATGTATCGTCCCTTTGTCGGCGTGCACGCCTTTTTTATTCTTAAAAGTGTCGTAATCACGTCTGCAAACCACATTCCGTACCTTTTCATGTGTCTTTCTCATTATCTGAAACCAGACCAAGCTCCCAGCACAATTTCCAAAAATCGGATTTCCGATTTTGGATTTTGGATTTTGGATTTTGGATTTTGGATTTTGGATTTTGGATTTTGGATTTTGGATTTTGGATTTTGGATTTTGTACATGACATGATATGTGAATTGTATCTCTTCACTGAGGCTGTTACGACATCTCCTAGGTATCTCCTCTCCGGTATCATTCACACATGTCTAAGTAGAGCCAAGTCCCTACCCGACATGTTTTAGTAATATTGTATTTCATCATTGAGGCTATTACGATATCCACTTGATATCTCCTCTCTGACAACATTTACTCACGTCTCGGCGGGTCCGCGTCCCCGCCTATACATATATGAACGAGTTTAAATGATCGTCCGCGTTTTCATACAAAAAAAGAAAATCTTAATACAGGAACGATATAAAATTTTATTTTGATGGAATTAGATAGAGCTCAGCTTAAGAACAAGTCCTATCATATTCCCAAAACAATATTGATCTTCCAACAATATTAAGATTGAAATATAAGTCCCCAACTTAATATTTCAATCCGTCAGGGGCATGTCGTTACATTCTTTCTATTATTTATGCCAAACATAGAAAAATATACACATCAACACTGTCTAGGGATATTGCATAATTTTTCATACAAAAGAGGTCTGTTTGAGAAGCTATAATACCGTACTCGAGATACACGGAGTGATATAATTTTCAGATGAGCAAGTGCTAAACATGAATTTTCAATTTTTATCAATGAATTTAATTTTTCTTGAAATTTGTGAAAACGTGACTAAAATGAAAAAAAAATTGCGCTAATTCCACCATTTTCATACAAAAAGCAGAAAAAAGTGCATTTTTGTTTTCGTTTACGTCACGTTTAAAAAAAACAATTTAAACAAAATTCATTGACGAGAATTGAAAATTCAGGTTTAACACTTGCTCATCTTAAAATTATATCCCTCCATGTGTCTCGAGTATGCTTTTATAGCTTCTCAAACACACCTTTTTGCAAAAATTAAGCAATATCCCTAGACAGTGTTGATATTTAACTTATTTTTTCTATGTCTATGAGTACGTAGCATTTGATAAAAGGACGGATTGAGATTTATGAGATATTTTGTATAATAGATCCTTTCTTAATTTTTTGTCGGAAGTTTGGTTGAGTAGTAGAGTTACACAGCCTGTGAATCGACGGTTTCTGGGTTCGATTTCCGGTTTGAGCAAACAAACCATACGAGGGAAACTTTAGTGCAGAAAGTTACAGTGTGAAGTGCTAATTAATTGATTTTATGATAGATAGATAGATAGATAGATTGACACTTTATTCAATTGACATAAAACAGCACAACACAGTCATAGACAAATAACAAACATACAAGTAAACATGAATCAGCAAGCAAACAATGAAGTAAACAGAGTAAGAAACAGAAAAAAATAATTTTATAAAACTATTTTACACCGTCTTATCTGTATCATGCCAATCAAATTGGCGCTGATTCAGCATATTGCTGCAGTACCAGACTGCAGCGCTGGTATTCTACCATGATGCTACTTATTGAGTTTTCTTTGTAGGTAATAATAACCTTTTTCTAACTTCATAAATTCACCTTTAAAAAGTACTTTATAAAGAAAATCTGAGGGTGCTGCTCTATAATTAGATAGATGTTATTTTAAAGAGCTATCGTCGAATATAAGTGAGTCGGAAGAAATTAAAATTATTGTAACTAACCCATAAATATCCAAAAATAAAACAAAAACTTCTGTGCTGAACTGGCACTGAACAAAAAATTTTGAATGTGCCAGCTGTCAACCAAATACATTGCATTGTTGGTACAGAGGCCAGCGCATCAGGTTACTCCATTTTCATTGCAAAACCGCTCTTATCACAACAGCACAGAGTGCACGCGTGTGGTAACCTGAGTTGGGGCTGTCCGTGCATTGTAAAATTTAGACAACGTATTATATACTCATAAACAATATGCCATTTTTTAAATTTTCATGACATGTAAAGTTATGTGACTTATGTTACCCCAACGAGGATTATAGGCGTATAATATCTAAAATATCGAAACTTTTGTTCCCCATTAATAGTTCGGCTATTCTGCACTTTTTTAACGAGCCAAAACTAAATACTTAATACAGTGTTAATAAGAACGAAGTTGATTAAGTATTTAGTCTTCAAATCTTAATTCGGCCCTAACTAAATGACATTATTCAAACTTCAGAATATCACTTTTTGAAAACAATAAAACGGCTTATTTTTATTTTTAAGCAAAGGAATCTATGGCCGTACAGCCGGTGTTTTCAATGCATTTCTTATTTTTAAAGGCGGGAAACTCAATAGAAACTGACAATTGACATTTGTTTTATTAAAACCACTATGAATATGGTCTATATAGGTTTGATCTATGGCTTTGATGTTCTGACATGAAATAAGGGCTATTTATTGATTTTTTGATTTTAGTTTACATCAAGCGTAGCATTGCGTATATAAGCCATGGATAAATATTATAATATTACTATTCTTATAAGTTTCTTAGTTTGGATCAAGCACTGACACCTTTGCTTATTTCTACAAATGTCCTTTGAAGGGAAAAGCTTAGTCATTTCTATCTTAAATTTATTTTTTTATTGAATCATTTTTACACAATTATCGCAAAGCACAATAAAAGCAGCTTGCTAGCTGAAATCTCAAATGCACGGGTGTTGTCTTAGATACTGACATAGGTGACCTGTTTCAGAAACTTCTATTCCACTGAAAATCAAAAATAAGTCCGTAATTAGCACTAAGGAATTCGTGTGCCATTTATTGTACTTACCTAAGTAATAGGTCTTTCAACATACAATTGTCGTAAATTTTTTACTCCACATATTTTTGTTTTATCAAAATTGATTTTTTATAAGTACAAAATCCTTACGTTTTTCACAGAAACGCGAAATACAATATTAATTAACCACTTTTTGTGGGATTGTTAAGACAACAAGATGTTTTAGAGGCACCACTGACTCATGTTAAGTGTTGATTGTCTATCTCTCTCAGTATCAAAAAAACAAAAACGACTGCTACTTAAGTATAGATCAGAGTCTGAGTCGCGTTCTATAATACGGACCTTAATCTATCAAAAGCAGTAACAATGGTATAGAAAATATAAGTAGAGGAAACAACTATGTTTGACCTATGTTTTCAGATCCAAAGTAATGTATTAAGTATCAACCTTATATGACATAGTTAGCCAAGTTTTCAAATAAAAAATATTTTTAGAAATTGCTTTTCCTCATATGAACGAAATAGTTGCTATTCGTTCATATAACGAAAATATGAACGAAATAGTTGCTTCAATAAAAAACGGCAATTCATGTATCTGTAGTTGTGTCAAAGTACAAACTCGGTCTATGAAAATACATACAACACGCAGACGAAGTTGCGGGCATCAGCTAGTTATCTAATAAACACATTATTACTTTAAAAATACTTTTTCATTCTCAAATATCTAATATAGGATAAGATTTAAAGTGTCAAGCTTAGCGTGCTCTTGACTGTACCTACCTAAACATGATAATGAAAGTAAGAAAAAATGCTTTTCCATGCTTAAACAAGTACGATAGAATTATCTTATGCTGTAAGGAAGGTAAAGACTTCAAATTATATTTTTGTTAGTTAATATTTTCTCCATTTTCAAAGCTCTACATCTCCGAAAGTATACAACTTTCGAATTTTTTTTAATCAACACTTTCGTTTTATAATATTTTTCTCTATCGATTGCCGCAAGTTTCATCAATGGCCGCTAACATTTGATTTCTCCATAGTGGGGCTCCTTCGGGTGATCACCTTGAAGTTTAGGTATACCAGGCTTCATACAAATATGTTCGATGCTCTTTAACTTTGAAAGATGCTAAACCGTGCGACTGACTATTTGGGACTATTTCACTTTTGTGAAAAAGTGACGGGGCAAATGTTTATGTAAAAAGCAGATGTTTGTTATGGGTGTCCGAGTCTGTCTTTATTTATGTATGTTCCAAGGGCTCCACGATACAAGGGGAAACCTGATTGGGGCCTTTTACGAATAGGCGCACAGTCAAAAATGCAATGTAATTCACGATATTGACGTTTTCAAGTATCATCTTATATGTTCAATGAAATAATAGTAGATTGTATGACAAGAGAGCAAAATAGTATTTTTACGGCGAGGGCGCTACTTCGAACCACGAGCGAAGTGAAAGATTCAAAGTACAAAGTACATAATTTGCTCTCGAGTCATATACTCTACTTTTCATCCCCTTTCTATGAAAAAATAAATTACAAGAACAGAGACTTCATTCGCGCGTTTTTTTTTCAATTAGCGCGGCGGCCGCCGCCGTGCAGCCAACACGTACCAGCCAGTATTCATACAATTTGCGTTCGATTTCTATGAATGACACATGTTCTACATTCAAATGTCTTTTACGCCCGCCAGAAAATCATTGGCGGGCGTAAAAGCTCATTTACGGCCGCCAAAGAATTCTTAACAGAAATGAGCTCTTTTGCTCACACTTATAGAGGAATAAAGCGACACTTTTCGAATAGAAGGGATGAAAACACTTTTGTTTGAGTGTATAGCGTATTTATCCATTCTTATTTGTTGTTCTTTTTAATAAAATGTGTACGTATATTACGTAGCAGACGACAACGTGCTGTGCGCGGGCGCGGGCGGCGCGGCGTCCCCCTGCGCCGGTAACACTTCGTCGACCAACTCGTCGCGCGACTCATCTCCTTGTCGCGACCCGCCCTCGCCCTTCGCACTTACTACGCACTCGTAAGTATAACCCGTACAACATGTGTACGTATATTACGTATACGTATACATATATTACTAGCATTCCGCTGGGACTTCATTCCCGTGGGAATTCGTGAAAATTATGTAGCCTATGTTACTCAGGTATAATTTAACATTCTAATGGTGAAAGAATTTTTCAAATCAGTCCAGTAGTTTCGGAGCCTATTCAATGCAAACAAACAAACAAATATTTCCTCTTTATAATATTAGTATAGATACAGTACAACAAAGATTACGAAATATACGAATTATAATTTTGTTAGTTTTTGACCAATTTGTTTTTGAAAATATATAAAACCTATGAAGGGCATTGAATTACTACATATTATTATTGTTTTTGTTTTTTATGACATTAACTAACATATACAATTTTACATTTTGAGTTTTGCTTGCCCATAACAAACAATTATTGCATAAATTAATTATAAACAATTGCTTCCTAATTTCTCAAAAAACTGATTGCCTAATCTGGGTCCAGGAGTACATATAAGTTAAATATGAAATACCATGTAATGCAATAACATTGAAAATTTTATTACCGGAGGTTTTTAAAATTACTTTAAAAAAAGAAAAAAATATATTGATAAGCTCATACTTTTGTAGAAATATTATAGTATACTTCGCCACACACAACTATACTTACACGATTATAAGTCTAAGACTCAGTATTTATATATTTCGTTATATTTCAGCTTGATCCAGTCTTCCAAACCTCCGATAGTGGTCCGGCGCGGCCCGCGTGGCTTCGGCTTTACAATCCACACCGTCAGAGTGTACTTCGGAGACACGGACTATTACACCATGCACCATTTGGTGTCGGTAAGTGGGGAATATGGTAACTTAGAGTTATGTACCAAAATGGAGGTAAAAATTATACCAAAGTCTGCGTAGAGTTGTACTTAAATGTAAGGTAGAGTAATACCGAAATGGCAGCTAGAGTTATAACAAAATGGCATTTAGAGTTATACCAAATTTGCAGCTAGAGTTATATTAAAATGGCAGCTACGATTATACAAAAATGACAGCTAGATAATACCAAAATGGCAGCATAGAGTAATTCTAAAGTGGCAGTACTCTACTTTCAGACAGTGATTCGGCGTGTCCTGTATAACTTCTTAACCGATTATATTTCGACATAAATAAACACTCTTGTGTTTTCTACAGAAAGCGAGTAATGTTGTAATGTTACTTAGGCAATATTGTAAAAAAATGTAACGCTGTCTGTTTGTACAGGCGGTGACCGAACAAGGTGCGGCGTGGGCGGCGGGGCTGCGGGCGGGGGACCTCATCACTCAGCTTAACGGGGAGTCTGTACAAGGACTGCTACATACGCAGGTATATACACACACATACACACGCATACATTCACACACAGGCACACACACACACACACGCGTACGCACGGCCACACAAACAAACACACACATACACCAAAATGGCACCTTGAGTCATACAAAAATGGCAGCTTGAGTTATATCAAAATGGTAACATGAGTTATACCAAAATGGCACATCATTCATAAGGATGTTCAAGTATGAACTCTCTTATTATTAGTTTCAAAATTTGTGTACTCATAAATGTTAAATGAACGTTTCATATTATTAACAGTAAGGATTTTTATCCTATACTATTAAATTATTGATCTTGTTTACCTTTACCTTAAAAATGTACAGGTTAGAAGTATTTTGGATCAAAAATTCTATTCATCATATTTTTATAGTGTTCCAAAAAAAACAACGTGTTGCACTCCGGGAGTGCCGGCAAAAGTGAAAACTTGAACATTAACGTTGTGCATTAATATGGAAACAAAACAAATACACAAAAGGAGTCCGTTATTCTCAGGATTCGAACCCTCTACCTGTTGCTTACAATCTGGCAACTTTTCCACTCGACCAAACTGTCTACTTTCAATGTAGTAAAATAGTCTATCGGTATTTGCGCACTATGTGCGAATAATCGTTGACATCGTTGACATATGTCACAGAGATAATTTTACCATAGGGTTGCCATCCGTCCGGGTTTCCACCCATACTTCAAAGTACACAGCGCTGCTAAAGAAGTTTTCACTTCAAAAAAGGTGGCAATCCTATCCTACGCATTTTCGATCAGGGTCACGTGACATCTGACGCCAGTTCATCGCGAGTTTAACATTTTTTCCCCATACTAAAAGTGCTCAACGCCGCTAAAGAAGTTTTCACTTCAAAAATTCAACAAGATGGCGCCACCCCAGAAACCGAACCGTAGATTTGTCACCCAGTTACTTAAGTGATTAAATCCAACAGGTGCTACGACTCCTCCTAGCGGCGCCCCACGCGACGGTCCGCGCGACGCCCCTCGAGCAGACCAGCATCCAGGCGGGGGGGCGTCGCCGGCTCGGCACGGGGCGTCGGGCCTCCGCCCCCGCACGCCCCCGACCCCGCAGGCGATGCTCGCTGTTCCGGAGGATTTCTACGAAGCGAGCCTCACAGGAGATGCAGCAGGTATGGATAATCACCATATCGGCAGACTTTTAATTTGTTGTTCATTTTGACATATCTTAAAAATGGTGATAGCCCATTTGGCAATGAGCTAGACTTGTAACAGGAAGGTTGCAGGTTCAAATCCTGGTATTAATTATCACTTGCTCATTGATGGAGGAAAACGCAAGTGATGAAACGTGCACATCTTAAGAAAATTAGTTTTTCGCTTAGCGCGCGGTCCACCAACCCGCATTGTGCCAGCGTGGTGGACTATGGCCTAAATCCCCTTCTTGTTTCGAAGGGATGTCCGCGCCCCTCGGTGGGGACGTATAAGGGCTGGTAAAAAATAATAATAGTATAGTGGCGTTGCCGATCTCACACAGTCGCTGCTTGACTCATCTGTCAAAAAGTAGAGGCCTATGATGATAGTGATGGTGGTATTAATGCAGTGGTTCTCAAACTTTTATGGCGACGGACCCCCTTTGGAATACTAAATATTTGGCGGAGCCCTTAACAAATTATTAACTGGTTGAGTTGAACTATTGTTCAAGCTCCTGGCTGAAAGTTTGGGCGCTCGCAGTTCCATTTATTAGATTTAGATAGAAAAATAAAGTTTTTCACTCATTTCAAATGGATGTATTAATGTATCGATAAGATTGTGATAGTAATTTGTATGTGGTCAGATCGTTTCGGGCGGGTCAGGCGACTGCCCGTCGTCTCCAGCTTCCTCGCCCGCAACTGACAGCCCGCTGCACACCACTACGCACTATCAGAGGTATGATACTCAATACAATACTAATCTTTTTCTTCTTATTTTTTTTTACAGAGATCTAACTTTCGCCTATATGACTACCCTAGCTAACCCTAGTTTTCGCCCAAGATGGTCCTTCGAACCGGATTTTTGTTAGTGTTTTGTTTTGTGCTCTGTAATTTTATGGCTCTGTCTGAAAATTATATTCTAACTAGCTTCCCGTCCGGGTCTTCGTTCCCACGACAATTTCGTAAATGAATTAAATACATCAACTTTCCTTTTGAATCAGTCCATTAATGCAAATCCGTTCAGTAGTTGTGTTTATCGCGTCCAGACAGGACTTTGTTTTATAATCTAAATATATAAAAGGAGAAACTGACTGACTGACTGACTGACTGACTGACATATCAACGCACAGCCTAAACGGCTAAACGTAGGCACTTGAAATTTGGAAGGGACGTAGCTTAGGTACCGTAGAGGTGCACTAAGAAAGGAATTCCCGAAATTCCCACGGGAACGGGAATTAGCGGGAAAATCCTTTTGTATGAAAAATCTAAACCGCTTAAGTTAGACGCTTGAAATTTAGCATGCAGGTACCTTAGTAAACTTAAAGCTTAGTTGCAACAGGATATTGCAAAATTCCCACGGGAACGGGAGTTAGCGGGAAAAAACTTTTGTATGTAAAAATCTAAATAAATCAATATTTAATAAACTATGAAGGTCCATTAATGGACTGTCAATAAAGTGTAATCTGTTCAAAAGAAAAAATTAACACGCAAACGAAGTTGCGGGCATCAGCTAGTATAGTATGATATTATGATAAACTGTTGATAGGCCGTCGTCCCTCCACGGATTGAAGCACAAGTTGGTGGGGGGTACTAGCTAACCTTAGTTTTCGCCCAACATAGTCCTTCGAGCCGGATTTTTTTTGTGGACTGTTTTGTGTTCTTTATTTTTTTGTTTGCTGTCTGAAAACTATATTCTAACTAGTTCCCCGCCCGGGTTTTCGTTCCTATGACAATTTCGTAAATAAATTAAATACACTCCGTTTTTGAAGCACTCCGTCCATTGATGAAAATCGTATGAAAATCCGTTTAGTAGTTTTTGTGTTTATCGCATTCATACGAGACTTTGTTATATAATACTAGCTTTCCGCCCGCGGCTCTGCCCGCGTGGACTACAGGTTATATCGTGCCCAACTGTGAAATAAAATGTAGCCTATGTCCTTTCCCAGGCTCTAATATATCTCTGTATGAAATTTCATCAAAATCGGTTCAGGAGTTTAGGTGTGAAAGACGGACATACCGACAGACAGACCGACAGAGTTACTTTCGCATTTATACAAGGTCTTTCAAAAAAAAAAACAAAAAAAAAGAAATTCCAAAATTTAATTTTAAAAGTGAAATAGTCGCAACTCTAGTAATCAGTTGCACGGTTTGACATTTTTCAAAATGAAAGTTTTATATAATTAATATGACATACTTGTCATATTTGTAATAGAGCTGCGCAATAAGCTTAATTATAATTAATTTTGAATTATCTTTTTTTTTGGGTTTTTTTGTAACACCTTGTAATATTAGTAAGGGTAGTATGATATGATATGATGTGGCCCCCCCCCAGGCCGTCCTCCCTCCACGGGCTGAAGCACAAGCTGGTGGGGGGCGGCGGCGAGGTGCGGCGCGCGTCGCTGCAGCACATGCCGCTGTCGCCGCTGGCGCGCACCCCCTCCCCCTCGCCCGCGCCGCCGCCGCAGCCCGCCTCGCCCACCAGGTGCGTACCACTATCCACTGTAGCGTAAATCTTAATAGACTGAGATCCCAGAGCCGCCACACCTTACTTACTTTCTCAGTAACCAAAAGTGCTAATATTTACTATTAACATATGAATACCTGCTAGCTTTGGCCGACGGCCAATTTTCAGCTGGTAAAAAGGTACTTCCAAACATTACTCACTTGCCTTTAAATCTGGGTGCTATAAATATTACTGTTATAGTTCCCTGAACATCATATAAAAATTACGGCTCAGATTGTAGGTACAATCGCATAATTTACTTGCGAGCTTTAAAGCGTCTAGCAGAAATTACAACCGACGGAGAGTGTTTGGCGGTGTTGATCATTAATTTTTATATTTAATTAATTATATTCTATAAGACATCAGCACCCAGACTTCAAGACAAGTGAGTAATTTTTGGAAGTACCTTCAGAACCTGGTAGCTGAAAATTGGCCGCCGGCCCAGGCTAGCTGGTATTCATATGTTAATAGTACATATTAGCACACTCTTTCCCACACTATTGGTTACTGAGAAAATAAGTAAGGTCTGGCGGCCATGGGATCTTGGTCTATAACGCTAAGGTAGGGGACCTTACCTTAGCGTTATAGACCACGGCTGCATTGAGACGGAAGAGACTCCAGCGCATGTTTTGATAGAATGCCACAGCGTGGAAGCTGGAAGTACAACGGCCACAGATCCCGCATTACCCGGGATCCCTTCCAGAGGCATGCAGGAACGTGCGAAGTGTTGCGTGCTTCTGGGAGGACAGTGGCTGGCGGGAATAGCTAGCCCAAACAAAATCACGCACAATGACCCAATCGAAAGGCTAAGTGCGGAAAACGCCCGACAAACAAAACATAACATCTCTTAGGGAGCTGGTAAAGACTAATGGAAACAGGAAAAAGCAGACAATCACAGAGCTGCAAATGATTATGATTACAGAATATCTACCAAAAGGTATTCTAAATAGCTGGTTAACGTGGGAACGTAGGTTGGTGATTTTATGATTGTTGGTGACGGAAAATCTGGTGTTGCCACTTAAAAATAAAATCACCAACCAAATCCGTTCCTAAACTACCGAAATAATACAAATTTCTTCTTCAAAACCTGGCTCCTTAATGTCACTTCTTCCATAAAGGGCCAACTTCATTCTAAACTTATCGCCAGTAGACAAGACAACATTTGAAATTGCAACAGTAAATAGGTTGTCAAAGGTTTAAACATTACTTATCAGTACATCAGTACATGTAGAATGACTGGCAGCTGCTACCTCGTACATTTGCTTAAAAAGGGTCATGCTTAGGAAATCTTAAATAAAATTACAATATCCACTATATTTTATAAAAGCTTTATCAGGAAAAAAATGTTGCTTATGGTAACCTCGAAAAGCTGTTGGGCTGCCATTTTTCTCTTCTGAATGTGCATTTCTATCATTTGTGATTGTCCTTTATCAAAATTAACCAATGGGTACTTTTCATTCATTGGGTTTTGGTATTCATGGGATTCTGTCTCAATATGCGTATATCTATGTATATGTGGATATGTATTTCATATGTGTTTGTCTCTTTCGTGTGTTCCAAGTGTTTCTACTTTTCTATCAGTGTATAAGTCATTTACATTTGCGCTTTATTTGTGAAATGGGCTATGTACGACATTTTAAAAATATTTTTAATTTCGTTTATTTTTTTAATTAACATAAAGGAATAAGGTCCCGTTTCCTAAAAAAAAATATATAAAAAATCTATCTTTTGAAATAAAAATATAATAATTAAAAGTTTCTCAGTAGGGTAAACTAATCATAAATACGGCATTATACAATCGTGTCTTTGCCAAGCTGTCATGTCAATAAAAAAAAACATAACCTATTACATTTTGTATTTGGTTGTTTATTTTTGCTTTTGGTTAATTTTTTCTGAAGTCTTTTACTGCTACCGCATACCGGATTACGATTTAACTTTGCACGGACTTGTAGTGCTAGATTTTGACTGATTTTTTCACGACTACACCTTATTCATACCGGACTCCGAGAACTGCTTCAACGATAGTGATTAATACTCTTCGGATTTGTGGAATAACACTAATAACGACAGCGCAGCAGGCTTTGCTACTCAACATGGCATCTGACGAGTTACAGTGGTGGAGAGAACCAAAAAATGTTTTATACCTCTTTGTTCAAACACTGACATTAACTCACCAGATTTGACGTTTGTTACCATTCCAAAGGAATTGAAAGAAAGTTGGTGTAAAATGGTTGACAGGAATTGTCCCAAACGTCCACTTTTTTGCTGTGAGGATCATTAAAACGTAAGTACATTGAAACGTATCTCTAGTTAGTCTGTGATTGAAACTTAAATGTTGAACTTAAACTCAAAAACGCAACGGTATAGGTTATATGTCAACCAACTGTCAATCGTTTTTTTTTTTACTTTGGCAAAGGAATTAATCTGTGGAATGCTGTAATAAGCAACAAATCATAACCAAAATTTTAAAAATTAATTATTTTTATATCTATGATCAAAATTATTTGATATATTTTTTATTTGAATATGGGACCTTAAGCCTGCTTAAAATAAAAAAATCAAATTATTTTAAAAATCTTGCACATAGCCCATTGTGTGAAATCGAAAATCTGTTTGTATTTTTAATAACTCAACACAAAGACAAGAGGCTATCACCGATGTTGAGCCTTTCATCAGGCTACCCATGAGTGCACTCTGTGCTGTGACTATAAGAACCTGATGCACTGGCCTCTGTACCTCATATGGTTACATACTCGTAATTAAACTCAAAATAAAGCAATTCATGGCGCATTTACGAAGGGATCACCGAAATGATCGGGAATAGAAAAAAACACTCATAAGAAACAACTAAAACTTTAATTGTTTTTCGAAGAATTCTTCGTTACGGTCAATGAACCCTTGCATTCGCTTACTGTTATTTAAAAAAAAAACATCTAAAACCTTGGAACACACAAATCACCCATCTCGTGACTAATCCGTCACCCATTCATCACGCTATAGCCGTTGCGAGGCGCGCAGTCCTTCGCCCCTCGCGACGCGTGAGTGTGGCGGACGGCGGGCATGGGCCAGAAGGGACCCCGCATCACCGCTGTTACGGAGGGCTTTATCACCCGACAGGTTAGTATGGGATCTCGTGTGTTTCGGGTCATTTTTGTATGAGTACTGAGTGACTTTAAAGTAACGAAAATTAAGTATGTGAATTCACAGAACATAAAGAGAGGTTAGAAAACAGTTGTGGGCGGGGCAGGCGCGCTAAGGAAACGAGCAAACGCTCATATCTCTACAGAAACACGCGATTGATGTGCGTGCATGCGTATGATGTACATCGGTGTGCGTGCATGCGTATGATTTACATCAGTGTGCGTGCATGCGTTGCATTTGAAATTGCGTGATTGCACGGCGCTAGGATTGGCTAGGTTTGGAATTGCAAGTATATGCGTATGCAATGTGGGGACCGGGAGATGTCGTAATGAGAGACTTGTAGTCAGGTTAAGAACCGTTTATTGACTGTCAGCTACAGACTAGCTTACATGTACTTATGCTAGCTACTACTAAGTGTGAGGCGAGGTGCATGGCATACTACAGTAAGCTTCATATTTATTTAATTACAGATGTAGTGGAGGTGAAAGGTGGGGCGGAGTTTTCATACGCACGGCGCAGTATCACCATTCTAACCTCTCTTTATAATGTTCTGTGTGTGAACCAGCCTACTTTCGTGAGCGTCAGAATGGCCGGTCACTAGTCGTATTTAACGTTGAAATGATGCTCAAACATTGCTTCCCTATTGGTTCCATTTATTGCCTATCATTAAAACATTGGTTCCAACGTATTTTAGAAAAATAAAAACATTTGAGGGTATCCGGCCATAACTTAAGTGCGTGAGATGGTAGAGTTTCGCAAATTAGTTTAAAGCAGGGGTGGCCAACTTGATTATACCCAAGATCTCCTGTTTACTAACGAAACCCTGTGCGATCTACCAATTACATACTACTTGAAATCTTAAATGAAACAGCATAGTTCAGTACACAATCATGTAGTATTTTTTTAAATTATATTTAGAGAAAAAACTTAAATGTGAAATATTTTTTTTATTTTTTTGCCTTGCCACGATCGACTGGACTAACAGTCGCGATCGACCGGTCGATCGCGATCGACCGGTTGGCCACCCCTGGTTTAAAGTCACTCTTTACGTGTGTTCATTGACTGTTTGGTTTTCTTATGCTTTCATTCTTTTTTCAAAAATTTCAAGCTATTGGCAGGGTGCAAAGCGGGTGGAAGCCTAAACGATCACAGCGCTCGCTACAGCTAAATTGTCATTTTTGTTGCTAACTTGAGCTGTCAAATCCATATTGCAGTAAACATTTTGTAATCGTTTTTCAGATAAATTTAATATGGTCCTAGTAAGATGTGTTATTGTGAACGTATTCTCTAATATAGTAAAATAATACAAGATTTCATTAATTTTTTTCACGTGTATTCACTTACTTCTTGCTTGACAGCTGTGACAATATTGTCCATAATGGCCACCTGTCACGTGGCGCTGTCGTCGCACACGGTCCCAGTCTTTGTTGAATTTTTTAACAATTAACATGTTATAATTTATTGTAGGTTACACTCCAGCTGACAATTCTTAAATGTATTTATTACCTATAAGTTTTTCCTTTTTTTCGCAAATTTTAATTTACCTATTATTGTATGAGTTACGCTCGGTTCCAGAAGCGACGACTAAAGTTAAAGCTTTCTTAAATGTAATGCCGTCCTTGTTTACGTCATCAAGACGGAAAGTGACAGTCGCTAGGTTTCAGAAAAGTTAATTATAGTTCACTTTTTACTTTTTGTTTATTTAATCAAACCATTACTTTAGTTTTTACTTTAGTGAATGTTTCTGCTTTGTGTGTGCAGTACTTAACGACTCATTCATTCATTCAACTGAGCGAGTGTGACATTTAAAGAAGCATTAATTTTAATAGAGGTTTCTGCTATTGGGTCTTAATTTTCTTTATTTAATTTCCGGGGTGCGTCCCGGGCGGGCAGCTAATAATCTTAAAATGTTACTAAGAATTTCGGGACTGAATTATACTCATGAATTATACTCTTGGATCGCTCAGTTGATGACATAGTTTTAATTTCTCGAAACAAATAACTGTGTCAATGCGCTGAGGTAAGCGAGGGGCGGGGGGAGAAGGAAGAAATGCATGCTGATTGGCCGATTCAAGGTCACAATAATCCAAGAAAGGATAAGCAGTACTATTTGTATTTGAAAGAAAGGGATGTACTAATAAACAAATGCTTTTGTTACGGATCCGAACCAGCGAAATTTGAGCTCTGAATAAATTGATTCTTGACAATAATAATCTTGAAATTGGCTTGAAATTTTTGAAATTAAATGATTGGCTACATTTTCCACACCATTTTATTGTACAGGGAGCCATGTTTCTCCTCTTTCGTATTTTATTTTGTAATAAACGCACGAGATGTACACGGGTCACGGATGTGGTCGATACTAAAGCAGATTTCGAGATCGGTGTCTTAAGTAAGACGTATAAGTCTAACGTGTTGCCAGAAAGTGTTCGCCTCGCATTAGGCGTCTATTAGGCTGTGTCGATGATTGATGAAAACCATATGACATTCCGTTGTAGTTTTTGAGTTTACGACGGCCGGTTTGGTCGAGTGGTAGTGGCGCTGCCTCTTGATCGACGGGTCCTGGGTTCGAATCCCAGTCGGGGCAAATATTGGTGTAAAAAGCAGATATTTGTTCTCGGGTCATGGGTGTTTGTGTCTGTCTTTATATGTTCTTCATATTTCTTTATTTGCCTTCAAATGGTACAATAAGTTCTTAAGCTAATTATCAAGTTCATCATTTGAAACCTTGTACAAGGTACAGCAAACTTATAGTCATTTAAAAAATACAATATTTTCTCATTATTATTCGTTATAAGGGACCCACGACACAAGGGAAAACCTTAATGTGGGCCTTTGAGTGTATGACATGTTATTTTTTTTTATATTGTGCTCTGATAGGCGGCGGAGGACTTTGTTTTATAACATAGTATGATGTAACATTTTTTTGGACCATACATCTACCATCAATATTTCAGACTACACCCTCGCTCAGCCGAGTCGAAGTGTTCAATCTCCCCACTCTGCTGTGGTGGTGTGAGTGGGGTCACCGGCTCCATCTCACTGGGGGGCTCCACCCGGCGGGGGGTGGTGTGGCGGGCCCCCGCGCCGCCCGCACCCCCCACCCCGCCCCCGCAGGACAAGGGGGACGAGCCCCTACTGCCGAGGATAGCTGAGGAAAAAGATTCGCCTACGCATCATTCCAGGAGCTTGCCTAATAGGTAAGTGACAGAATACCATCTCGGTGGAGTTTTCAGTGGGTCCAACTCAGTCTTCTTCTTCTTTGACGGCCGGTTTGTTCGAGTGTTAGTGACGCTGCCTCTTGATCGACGGGTCCTGGGTTCGAATCCTAGTCGGAGCAAATATTTGTGTAAAAAGCAAATATTTGTTCTTGGGTCATGTGTGTTCGTGTCTGTCTTTATGTATGTTACCCACGACACAAGGGAAAACCTTAGTGTGGGCCTTTGAATGTGTAGCGTTTATTTAATTTATTATTTATTGTGTGCAATGGCCTCTAACTTGGTTTTAACGACTGCAGTCAATCGACCACAGCTGGGACCGACAGCTTAAAGATAATTTTAAAGTTTGCAAGCTTTTTAAATATATTAAAAAACGTTTTATACCAAGTTATTGACAATACAATACAATATACTTTATTACACTTCAACACAAATAAGGTACAGTTACATTTTATACAAAAGTTATGTCAGGTACACACGGCAGCAAATCAGGCTTTACGTGACCTTACGTCGCCCTTAACTCGCTTGTAATAGCGCCGGCTTTCGTAGTCGTAGTAACCTGACGTGCTGTCTGTACAAAAGCCGGTCGCATTGCTAAGAAGCGATATTTATGAGGTGAAGAAACTTTTTTTTTTTAAATTTATTAAGGGCCAACAAACAGTTTCACAAAGATTTACTTAAAAATAGTTATTGTGGAACCAACATCGCTAGCCACGGATTACTAAGTAGAACTAAGTGAGTTATGGACAAATATTCCTTACATTAAAGTATTGTGTAGTATGTGTGTTGTGTTGTGTGTGAGTAGTGTTAATGTGTGTGTGTTGTTGTAGTAGTAGTAGTAAGTTATTTTTCTTCCTTACATTGAGTATGTACAGTCTAATACTGTATTGTTTTTTCGGTAAACATTGTAATAGGCAAACTTAATATTAAATTATTGTTAACAAATTATATTCTAGTGATTGTGTGGATTGTGTAAAATTGTCTGTAATAAAAAAAATAGCTTAAAAAAATAAAAAAATAGTCATTTATCCTATTATTTCCATTCTCTAGAACACCAGCCAAGCAACCAACACCAAGTATCTTCACGTCGTCCCCGAAGCCGAGTCTTGACAAGGCCCCCTTCGACGCGGCGAGTTCTTTCGCCTCTCTCTCACTCTCCGACGAGAGTTTCGTCGCCGACTGCTCCGCTGACACTTCCAACTTGGATTCCTCGAGGGATATGATTGGTGAGTCAGTCTTGTGTTTAAGTTATATGTTATTAACCACCAGTTGCCACGTTTGACACAAATTGTGAGGGTTATGAGATGGAGCAAGTTGTATAATGGTGAGAGGTGGTCAGCCCTTCGCTCATTTTATAAGTTAATAATTTTTATTTTCTGCTACAAAATTTGCCTCTATGGTATAGTTATCTTAAATACATAAAAATGCACTTTAGTTGACAAAATTTTGTGGGAGACTGGTGCCTAAACTAAGCCGAAACTTGTATTTTAAGACACCAGGAACTCCCCAACTCGGAAATTTGATACTTATGTAAATGTGCTATACATATAGACTAGACTCTTGTTTTGAAATCAGAAAATAATAAAATAATCTAAGAAGGTATTATCTCTCAACTTCAAAAGTGAATTATGTAATGAGAGCGCATGAGTGTGTGAGTGAGTGTGCGTGTAGTGCGTGTGAGTGTGTATGTGTGAGTGTGTGAGGCTGTGTATGTGTGAGTTTAGCATGTGAAAACCAGTAGAGATTCTATTTCATTATAACCCAACTCCTGTAGCCAAGCAGTAACACTAATTTTACATTCCCATTTGGATTTGTGCAATATATTTAGTTCCTTATTTAACAGATTATACAGCTAAACCCTCGCATCCTTCTTACAGACTTTTACACACACACACACACACACAGGGAAATAAATAAAATAAATTGAAAAATACACACTTCTTACATTACTTGTTTACAAATAGTATAGAAGAGCGGAGTCTAATCTAATCAAAGAACCGAGTATATGCAGAAAATTTGATTTAAATGTAATGTGAAACAAAATTTGCTACAGTATAAAGGGATCGAAAGCAGTATGTAGACTTTTGTACACTCAATGACTTAAGTTCACACATAATTAAGTTAAGTTGTATTCTGTACTTCTTTCACTTCGAGAGAGGGGGCCAGGGAATCCTAGTTTAGAATCCTGTCTCCCCCTAACATAAAATAGTATACTAAGAATGCATATTAAGAACTATATAAATTGTACAATTATGTATTTGGGAGAAATAATGTATTTTTATTATTATTATTATTAGAATAGAATAGAAAAGAATCATTTATTCGTGCAAATGTGGTTACAATTGATTGATCTTAAAGTAATAAACATCGTCCAACACATTTTACCATTGAGGAATGGTGTACGAAAACATTGCTCAATATTTCATAAAATTAATAAAAATAATAAAAGTTTTATTAGTTGGAGGGCTAAGTTTATTATAATTTAAACCTCATCACTATTAAAGAAACATGGGTTAGATACTGTAATTTTTTTTTCAGATGACAGCCGATCAAGCTCAGATAACATGACAACCACCTCGTCAGAAGACATGGTGAAGAAACCACCCGCTGAAGATAAATCAAAGAAACAAACTCCAGAGGAAAAACCTAAAAAGACTGCCCAAGAACCACCACCAACGGGTAAGTGTGTTTGAAAGAAAGAAAAAAAGCAGTGTTTATCCAAAAAGCTGGTTTGGTCTAGTAATAGTGACGCTGCCTCTTGATCGACGGATACTAGGTTCGATTCCCGGTCGGGGAAAGTATTAGTGTAAAAAGCAGATGTTTGTTCTCGGATCGTGGGTCTTCGTGTCTGTCTCTGTTAATGTTTCAAGGGACAAGGGAAAACTTAAGTATGGGTCTTTGAGTGTAAAGCGTTTATTTATTTATTCTTTGTTGTTCTTGCTAATTAAAGTACGTAGCGAACGACAAGTGAAAACTTTACGATGGGTCTTTGAGTCTGTTATTTATTTAAAAGTTGTAAATTTAAAAATTTCATTTTTTAAATTTAAATTCCCCCGGACCAATTTTCAAAATAGAAAAGGGTGTGAAACAGGGTGACCCACTCTCGCCAAAATTATTCACAGCCACCTTAGAGGAAATTTTTAAAAAACTTGCACAACCCTGGCGGGAGAAGGGCATAATGATCGGCGAGGAAAAGCTTACAAACCTTCGCTTCGCGGATGATATTGTTCTCTTTGCTCCTACGGCTGCTGAACTTACAACAATGCTCCAAGATCTGAGCATGGCAAGCCTTGAGGTTGGACTGAAAATGAACATGAAAAAGACGCAGGTTATGACCAACGCCACGAAACATAAGGTAGAGGTAGATGGGCAAGTAATACATTATGTCGATGAGTACATATACTTGGGCCAGATAGCATCCTTCGAAAACAGGCAAGACAAAGAGATCGATCGCCGTATCGAAAATGCCTGGAAGAGCTTCTGGTCCATGAAGCAGTATTTGAAGGGGGAACTCCCCCTCTGTCTAAAACGCAAACTCATCGACATGTGCATCCTTCCCATCCTAACTTATGGTGCCCAAACATGGTCATTAACAGAATGTCAGAAGTCCAAACTCAAGGTTTGCCAACGCGCAATGGAACGTAGCATCTTGGGTGTCCGATTGATAGATAAAGTCAGAAACACCGACCTACGAGCCAAAACCGCAATAACGGACGTAGGAGACAAATCATCTAGATTAAAGTGGGGCTGGGCTGGGCATGTGAGTCGCATGCACGAGGAGCGGTGGGCACGGATCGTTACACACTGGGTGCCACAGGATGGCCATAGACGCCGGGGCAGACCCAAAAAGAGATGGCGTGACGATTTGGATGCATACTATTCCAGATGGCCGGAACTTGCACAAGATCGCAAGAAATGGAAGGATGCGGGGGAGGCCTTTGCCCAGCAGTGGGATCTTGTTGGCTAGATAAAAAAAAAAAAATAAAACAGTTGAAAAGAAACCTTGGATATATTTTTCTGAAAAGATTTGCATATCATAGCGTTAAATGAAAAAGAAAATCAGACTTTCCATAGTTAATCACTATTGCTTGGCTTTAAGTCACATAATGTAATTTGCACCTTATTTATAGTACCATTGAGTCCAGTTTCCTATACCTTAATGGTTGTCTTCCTTAACGCATAGGTACTGAGAATGGTTGCCAAAACACTAGCTACACAGCTTCTCTAGAGTCCATACTTTGCCTTCTGATCCTATGGTTCTGGGTTCGACTCTTGGTCTGGATATCTTTATGAGAGATGTATAAGTATGTACATATGTGTGTGTTTATCTATGTAACAGGTCTTTACCTATGAAATTGCTGTTTTTCATACAAAAAATTTGGAAAGCTGAATTTTTCATACTAACGTTTTTGGATTTTTCTCGGGAATACGAAATCCAAACTCAACAAAATTTTGTGGGAAGGTTTGGACAACATTAAGTTAATTTTCATCATACTTAGTTTATTGAAAGTTGTAATTGTAACAAAGGTACAGCAAAAATAAGCAATGAAAAGGGGAAACAGATGAAACGAGCTATATTTGAGCGTCGCTTTCGGTATATAAATCCAAAGTAAATATGTATTATTTTACTCAAAATCTCCGTTTTGTGGCCAAGGCTTTAAATAAAAAACCATTTCATTAACAGCTGTTCAATTAAATAAATTATGAATAAAATAAAGGTTGAGAAAAAAATCGGAAATTTTATAGGTAGACCTATTATTTGTGTCTGTGTTCTATTGGACCCAAGGTACAAGGGCAATCTTAGTGTAGGTTTTTGAGTGTGTGGGAATGTGGTTTTAGTTTGATATTTATTTGTGATTATGAACATGTAAAGGTACACACGGCAACACATCAGGCCTTGACGTCGCCCTTCTCTCGGTCGTAATAGCGCCGACTTTCGTACTGCAAATGGATTACCTAACGTGTTATTGTCTGTACAACTTTCGGGGTAGTCAATAAGAGCAACTTACAAAGCTAATTGACACTAATTCTGAACTTTAACGACTATCGTCAAAGCTGTACCTTTCCATTTTCACAGTCAGTTGTTGTTTGGTGTGCGTGCAAGAATTTAAAAGCAAGTGCGTTCATGTTATCTTAGTATTTTTATTTGTACCGAGTGTAATAGGGTAGATAACCGTTATTGAATACTATATATTTAGTAAGATAATATATCAATTGACATAATATAATAACAGAATGCGAAATGATATTTGAAATTGGTCGATAAATAAAAAACTATTTCTTACAAAACGAAATTTTGTATTGAATTTATATGGCGGCACTCAATTGTGACGTCAACTTTTTGTTATTCTCTCTCTGTGTAATTAAGAGTTATGACCGTTTATATCTTTATTATTTTTAAAGATGTTAAAAACTATTTATACCAGGCTATTAATGAGGCAAAGAAGCTTCAATTTAAATAATAATAAAAAATATTTATCTACCCTATTGTGATTAAATTTTAGTTTGTAAATCTGACTGTAATAACACTAATAACTGAATAACCCGTACAAAATTTCAAAAGAAAAACTGACTCTATATAAATGCAATCTACTGTTTGCAAACATTTTATGGACTGTCGAAAGTATTTTATTCATATTAAGAAAATATACCCATTTGTAGTTTTTAGTCTTTCTATTTTATCACTCTTTTTTACACGTAGGAATACTTAAACGATGTGTAACATATTGATGTAAACAAACAATATTGGATTTCAGAAACACAAACTAAAGCAAGAAAAAAGTCAGACTCCAGCTTAAAAGACGAAGAATTAAAAGCAAAAGATAAAAAGAAAGACAAACCAGAATTTAAGAAGCAAGACTCCCTAAAAAAGATAGAAAAAGTAGAAAGAGAAGTTGAAAAAGAAAAACCACAACCCGTACAGGAAGTAAAGCAAGAGGAGAAATTAGATAAACCAAAACAAGAAAAAGTTATAGAAAGAACGGGTTCAGTTAAAAAGATAGAAACGAAGCAAGAAAAAGCCGAAGCAAAGAAAATAGAGAAGTTGGAGAAACAAGAGAAAGCGGAGATTAAGAAGCAAGAGAAGAATGAAGCGAAGAAGACAGAAGTTAAGAAGAATGAAGGGTTGAAGAAGCAAGAATCTCTGGATGCATTTAAGGTAAGAGGAAACAAAAGGATTTTACAGTGTTTGAAAGTAAAAATAGAATTTTGGATCTTGTCCTTTGTAATGACTTCACCACAGTTACCATCTGTCAAGATCCACTTGTACCCATAGATTTACTACATCCTAGTTTAATAATTCAGCCTACATTTATTGAACTTCAATCTCTCGAATCTCCTAAACGTACAGTTTTTTCCTACCATCGTGGTAATTTCGATAGTATCTGCTCCCACTTATCTCAAATAGATTGGAATTTTATTCTCAAGCAGGGTAGTATTGACGACGCAATAGATTATTTTTATTCTACAATATACAAGTTAAGAGATGAATTCGTACCCACAAGTAAAACTAAAGACGGTAAATATCCCTCCTGGTATAATGTCCCACTTATTAAATTAATAAAAGAAAAATACAAGTATCTTACAAAATTCAAAATTTATGGTAATAAAGCAGATAGTAACACCTTTAAACTGCTCCGTGACAGAGTAAAATTAGTAGAAACCAATTGTTACAGAAGTTATTTAAATAAAATAGAAAAGTCTATAACCAAGAACCCCAAAATGTTTTGGTCATATATTAAGAGTAAAAGAGGTAGCAGTTCGTACCCGGCAACGATGTCATACAAGGGTCAGTCTAGTGATGAGGGTAATCAGATCAGTGAGTATTTTTCTTCATATTTTTATTCAACTTTTCTAGAACCAGATCCTGGGTCATCGACTCCACCTGATCAAAGTGACTTACCGACGCCCTTTAATTTATCCTCAGTCAATGTTAGTGCGAATGATGTGTTTGAACACTTGAAGCGACTTGACGTTAATAAATCAGCAGGCCCCGATAGTATACCAGCTATATTGTTAATTAATTGTGCGAAAGAACTTTCAGGCCCAATTAGTATTTTGTTTGGTCGATCTCTGAGAGAAGGTATAGTGCCCACCCTGTGGAAGTCAGCATTAATCACTCCCATTCATAAAAAAGGTTCGAAACAAAATGTAGAAAATTTTAGGCCTATTTCTAAATTATGTTTACTAGCAAAAGTTTTAGAGCGACTTGTCTTTAACCAACTTTATGATACAATCAAATCCGTTTTTATTCCGCAACAACATGGTTTTCTCAGGGGTAGATCAACGGTGTCTAACTTGGTTGTTTTTAATGATTACCTTACAAGCAAAATGGACAGTGGATTTCAAGTGGACACCATCTACACTGACTATAGTAAGGCGTTTGACCGCATAGATCATAATATTCTACTTTCTAAATTAGCCGCTTTAGGTATTCACGGTGACCTGTATAGATGGTTCTCATCCTATGTTGAGAATAGGTCTCAAGCGGTTGCAATAAATGGGTTCACTTCTTCCTGGGTAAACGTCCCGTCAGGAGTCCCGCAAGGGTCCTTATTGGGGCCTTTGTTATTTGTAATTTTTATAAATGATATCAATTCATGTTTCCGTAATTCAGAATTTGTCCTGTTCGCTGATGATATGAAGGTATATAAAGCTGTGAATTCATTATCTGACGCTCTTCAACTGCAAGAGGATCTTGAAAGATTGGACCATTACTGTGAGCGTAATAAATTGGACCTAAATGTATCTAAATGTTTCTACATAAACTTCTCGCGTAAAAAGAAAATAGTAGATTTCAATTACAAATTAAAAGATCAGAGGATTGATAAAGTCACTAGTGTCAGAGACTTGGGAGTTTTACACGACAGTAAATTAATCTTTGATCAGCACATCGATGCTATCGTTGATAAGGCGTACAGGGCATTGGGATTTGTCATTCGCTCCTCTAAAGACTTCCGAAATATGAAAACCATAAAAATTATTTTCTGTGCATATGTACGAAGTCACTTGGAGTATGCGTCTGAAATTTGGAATCCCTGTTATGACAAATATTCTAAAAACATAGAAAAAATACAAAAAAAGTTTACAAGGTTCCTAACATTTAAATTTAATCTACCTAAGCGTGACTATTTACAACGGTGTACTAGTTTTCATTTATTACCTTTATATAAACGTAGACATATTGCTGACATTAGTTTCCTAGCCAAAATTGCCCAGAGTATCGTAGATAGCTCATTACTGCTCAGCAAAATTAACATCCAAATCCCAACACGCACACTGAGAAAAAAGGTACTACTACATGTTCCTCTATCTCGCACACAGTACAGACGGAATAGCTTTCTTTTACGTAGCATGAACTCATTTAACCAACTAAATGACGACAGTAGATTTGACTTATTTTCTGGTAGCATATGTGGCATGAAGAATGCGCTCGCAGCCGACTTTAATTTGAATCCTTGTTGATAAATTTGTGAAAGTACTGAGTTGTTCAAATCTGTCTTCTTATTTATTAACGTATAGTATATGAACCTAGTATTTATTTTCTTTCAATATGTGGAAGCTTGTTCTTAGCTCCTAGTTATTTAATTAAGTTTCTGTGTTGTAAACGTAGCTGTAAGCTCCCCAAATATAATAAAATAAAATAAAAATAAAATAAAAGTTCGATTTGCTATAACGAAAATAAAAATAATCTGGGGTACCATCCGTCCATTCTTATTTTAAAATAACTTTTAAATTGAAAATTTTGTATTATCCCCCGACTTTAGATTGCTAATAACTTTTGAACGGCTGAACCAATTTTGATGAACTAAAAACCATCTCGATTACGTCAGCTTTCAAACAAAAAAAAAACGCATCGATCTCGGTCCATTCTTCGGAGCTACGATGCCACAGACAGACACACAGATACACAGACATACAGATACACTGACACACAGATACACTCGTCAAACTTATAACACCCTCCCTTTTGTCGGGGCTTAAAAATTTAGGACACAATGACATTTTTGTTTATATTTTAGAGTTATTAATATAAGTATAGATAATAGATTTTGAGATCATTTTTCGATAAATTCACAGTTAAACCAATATTCCCAATTCCATAGCTACCAGAGCCGTCAGAATCCTCGGGAGAAGCGCGCAGTAAGAACAGTATGGTGAGCAAACTGCTCGGAGTCATGGGCAGGAAGGGAACCCGGGACCGCGAGGACGACGACCACAGGAATAGGAAGACAGACAAACACGCTAAGAAGAAGGTTAGTTGAAGAAAGTCTTTAAGTATGAAGTTACATACATATATGCAGGGTGTCCCACGGCTATGCCACATGGAGGGAAACTACCTTAATTATTATACATGGGACATTTTACTGAAAGAAGACTTCATTTTAATTTTAAAAACAATTAAAACTGCATTCATACATTTTTAAATAATTGCCTGGTTGAACCGGGAATTGAACCCGGTACACGAGAAAAAAAATTACCTGTAGTTTTATCATACCGATGGGAAGGTTACATCATAAGGATTTTGCTTCGTTTTTTGCTGAGTAACATAGCATCAGAAATAAAAGGAAGACCACGAATTTTAATATTAATGTAAAATTATGTTCCGAAAAATGAGAAGCGGACTCATTTTGAGCATTTTGATAAATTAAATTGATCAATTTGGAATGTAAAATGTTAAAATTCGTGGTCTTCCTTTTATTTCTGATACTATGTTACTTAGCAAAAAATAATTCTTATGATGAAACCTTCCGATCGCTGTGATAAAACTACAAGATGATTTGTGTACCGGCTTCGATTCCCGGTTCAACCAGGCAAATTATTTAAAAATGTATGAATGCAGTTTAAATTGTTTTTAAAATTAAAATGAAGTCTTCTTTCAGTAAAATGTCCCGTCTATAATAATTAAGGTAGTTTCCCTCCATGTGGCATAGCCGTGGGACACCTGTATACGTTTACGCCTATAATACCTATCGGGGTAGGCACTAGGCAGAGTATCAGTGGCTCTAGAACCACTTAATGCCACGTTTGACATAAATTCTGAAGGTTATTATATGAAGGATGATGTATAATAGTGACAGGTTGTCAGCCTTTCGCCCGTAATACAGCAAAACCCTCTTACTGACTTTCACAGTATGCCTGGGATGAGTTGGCATCCCATCTCCATTGTTCATTGTTTTTTTCGGGAACGTGAAATCAAAATCCTTAGGGGACATTTCCATTGATTACGTGATGTGTTTTTGGCGATTTTCCGACCCCCCCACCCCCTCTAGTGAATTTGGCTCGACACCCCCCCTCCCCCTTTTATCTCACGACAGTTTTATGAAAATGCTTAGTTTTAGTGTAAATACGTTAATTAGTAATTTATTTAGAAAACTTACATAATTTGCATAATTATTTTTTAACTTTTAATAATCGAACAATAAAAAACCGATATGATTTACCAACTTAAATTTGAAAAAAAAAGATTGTTCTATGTCAGTCCACGGGAACTCAGAGTGGCTACTGGAACAACATGGTTTAGTTGGTTTAACTTAACTTTCCCACAATTTAACACTATTTCTTTTGGGGGAAAATATTACGTGATATTTGTAGAGACCCCCCTCTCCCCCACGTGGGATTGAGTGAGATCCGGCCCGAGCCCCGCCCCCCCAAAACGCCTTACGTAATTAATGGACGCCTTACTTATCCTACTAATATTATAAATGCGAAAGTTTTTGATAACGTATGGATGTTTGTTACTGTTTCTCCCTTAAACGGCTGGACTAATTTTGATAAAATGTGGTGTGGGGTAGCTGACATCCTGGATTCTCAAATTCATATGGGAACAAAGTCCCGGGCGGAAAGCTTGTAAAGAATAAAGATGGATTTCTCGAATTTCGGAACCGAATACGCAATGAAGCTATTTTTAATTTACAACCTTTATTACAGAGTGCCAACCCAAACCCACCGATTCCACAGCCGCAACCAACGAAACAAAACGAACCAATCACAGCGCCCGCGGAAAAGACAAGCGAGAAAGAGAAAGAAGACAAAAAGACAAGGAAAGGACGAGGCAGAGCTTCCAGCTCATCTTCCAGCGAAAAGTAAGCTGTAATATAGCTATCTCTTTCTGTCATCATCTTTCTACATACGTCTATCTCTATCATGTCTTATAGAACGAGAGGCAAGAGTGAGATAGCGATATATGTAAAGAGTAAGAAGAAATAGGAAGGCGACAGCGCTGGTACGCAGAATATATTAAATGTCTTTTACATTATTAAAAAGACATCTTTGTATGTACGATTAATAAATAACAAATAAAATTAATCTTATTATATTTACAAGTGACATTGTCACAGTTTATAAAAGTCATCGATATTTGTAAAAAAATTGTCGTATTTTAGATTTCTCGAATTGAATGGTTTGTATAAACGAAATTGTTGTGTCTATAAAAAAAATAGTTGCCCCTATTCAAGACTAGAATAAAATGGCAACATTTTTTAAAATGTCGACGGTGTTGCTATCCTTTCGAATTGTACGATTTTCTATAATTTATTCCATATTTTTGTTTTACGATTATTTGCACGTATTTATTATTTCCATAATAAATTTAAAGCTGCTATTCATTTGAAAAAAAAAGAGACAAATTATAGACACAATAATTTACTAGAATCTATGTGGATGTGTTTTCGATTAACGATAAGAGAGACAGGTATACATTTTAGTGAGATGAAATGAATAAGATATATTTTCATCGATTCGTCTTTTATCGATCTGTGTTCTCTTAAATTAGCTATTTTAAGATAGGAATGGCAATTGTCAGTCCGTGTTTTCAAAGTCGGTGTTCGGTGTTGTGTATTTAAAAAAATAAATTTAAAAATAATAAAATTTACAAAAAAAACCGCTGTAAGCTTCCCTAGACTGTGTTTAGCTTTAGTCTTGTTGTTTAAGGTAATAATTGTAATAAATAATAATTATTACGCGACTTGAGGGTGGTTCTTTGTTTGTAAAATATGGGATGGGTTTATGCGATCTATGAAATCCATTATAAGGGGTAACTTAGTGAAGGACTTTAGAATGTAACTCTGCTTAGAAATTTTACCAACTTTCTCAAATGAGATTCTCAAAAACAAAATTGAGTTATCACACTAAGAAGCCGTCCTTTCCATCCTCTATGACCTATGGCTGCGACGTAAGTCATAGGGGGAGAAAGGATTAATATATAATGTGACAAAGAGAAGGGCTTTTCAGACCCCACGGTCTGAAAAGCCGCGGTTTTGTGGGCCGTAATATGTGGAAGACCCCTAAGGCGAGCGCCTAAGATCGCATCCCATCCCTACTTCAACAGGGCAGTTGCGTTTCAGTATTACAACGTTGAGGCGTAAAAAAATCTTTATTTACTATTTACGTAAAAACATGGAATTGTTGCCCGTTTTTTTAAAGAATGTAATTATTTGCGTAATCGAAAAAAAAAGAAATGTTTTTATTAATTATTATTACTTATATAATAATCTCAGTCGTAGAGTAGGCTTGATTTAGATGGTTGTATTTTAGATAATGTATTGTGATATAATTTTAATGCTTCGTAGGTTAATCCGATGTATTTTTAGTATTTTAACCTTTGGCCAATCCATATGGACGAACTGGGCTTATCACGAACGACGCCTTACGCGCTTTTTTAACCCCCGACAAAAAGAGGGGTGTTATAAGTTGAACGTGTCTGTCTGTGTATCTGTGTGTGGTATCGTAGCTCCCAAACGGATGAACCGATTTTCGTTTAATTTTTTTAATATCATAGATAATTTTATCCCGAGTGTTCTTAACCATGTTTCATGAAGATCTGTTCAGCAGTTAAAAAGTTATAAGCAATCTAATGTCGGGGGTAATTCAAAATTTTTAATTTTAATGTTATATACACAAGCGGCGTGGCGATCAAAGCAACGCAAAATCAATCTTAATAGCTACGGAGCAGAGGTTGGTTTCGTCCGTCGCTCCGTCTTTAGGCGACGGATGTCTCTTGATGCTTATATTTTCGGCAAAAACACCTTTGTTCCATACTTGTTTAAGATTCATTTTACGTTGCTCTGATAGCCGCGTCGCCGCGCCACGTCGCTTGTCCAATAGGGATGTTGACTATTTTTTTTTATTGTTTATCTTAAAAAGGAACTGAATCCAAAATCCAAAACCGAAATAATTTTTGAAAACTATTGAGAAATAAAAAAGTTACAAGCTATTAAATTTCAATAGAGGGGAAACTGTCAAACAACGAAAAAGAGATGCACTTACAGGCATGTGACGTCACCCTTTTAGCAGGGTCACGGAGTTCAGATGGCAGCCGCTCCACTGTAATAACCTGATCTTACAAGTCGTCTTGGATCATGGTCAATCGTGTCCTGAATCTGAAATTATAGTCAATAATTCATAAAATATTATAGAAAGTATTCTTCAACTTTTATGTACTTACTTATCAATTTTTTAATTTTTTTCAGCAATTCGTTTCGACCTATATTTTTTGTATATAAAATGTATATAAAGCCCAGTAGCACATATCACTTGGCCAACTAGTAGTGTCAAATGACTTCATACATCTTATTTAAAAATGTTAGGTTTTAATGTTGTGTAAAATGTATCTCTTTCGGGAAAGGCAAAGGAATCTATGTCCATACAGCCAAGTCTTCATTGTTCTACATAACATTGAAGACACGGCTGTATGGACATAGACATTCTCCCGTTCTCTGTAAACTCGTAAACGTAAGAATGTATGAAGTTAATTGACTCAAATATTTTCACGCTTTTGAAAGTGTTTCTTTGACTGTTTGCTGTTTTTTTCTCATTAATTAATTCCTAATGTATTTTTATATTTCGTTTTCCTAACTTTGTGATTGTTTTTTTAATTATTATTAATATTGTTTCTGAATTATTTAAACACGAATTTAACTATTTGGTCTCTGTGTAATAATTGGCATAATTTTAAAATGGCAAGTTTTAAAATTGTTTTAAAATTTTTTATCTGTTTATCAATGCAAATTACATATTTAAAAACTGCAATACTATTTTGCAATGACAAATTCTAGAAAAGTATTTTCTTTTTAATTCTGGCTAGTACAAAACAAAATTGCATCTATGTGGTCTTTAAATGACCGTATGTACTTATTTTATAAGTATTCGCTAAATAAGGCTTACTAAAGTGAAGTTAAAATATATAAAAATTCCCCTTTTATGTCTGAGGTGAAGCTTTGCTAACGTTATTTGATTTAACTTACTTTCATTGACCTACAATAAACAACTGGACTTCCAATCGCGCTCAAAAGTGTACGCGGCAAATGAATGCCCATCATACCGATTGGGCATTCTTTTTGCTAGGTTTTCTCACTCTTCAATTCTTTCTTCATCTTCATCAGCCCATATACGTCCCCACTGCTGGGGCACGGGCCTCCCTCAATAACATGAGGGGTAAATGCCATACTCACCACGCTTGGCAGACGGGTTGGCGAGGGTTTTGATATAATTGCAGAGTTTTCCTTCTCTGTGTGCAGATGAACTTGCTTGCATATTTACCTTAGTCGCCTTGTACGACACCTCGGTAAGAAAGAGGGTGGTCCGGGGACTCACACGGCTAAATTTCATTCTTTAGTTCAGTTCTTTTATCCTGCTTACTCATCCGTCAGTTTGTTAAAAAGCTCGGACAGTTTTTGGTTGACGTTTCTTTGAGATTGGGTATCTAGTGGTTTATTGTATATAAATGCTTACTTTGTATAAAAAAATAACTGTTTCTATTGTGACTTTAAATAGTTAGCGAAATTGAGGATCTGAATCAGCCCATGGAACTGAACAACTTTCCCCAAGAAACATAGATCGAAATATGAAATAATATTTTACCTCTCCATACAACTTGTGCGATCAGATTTGCCTTTTTGTAGGGAGTCGAATTTTTGAAGTGAAAACTTCTTTAGCATGAAACGAAAAAGCGACAGTAAAACGAGACAGACACATAAATTCAGTGGGAGAAAATGAGATGGTACAGACAGCTGCAGAGATACCTGATAAAGATTAAGTTGTCTAGAACAAAACATAAAATTTTAAAATCGTGATTAAGCGTAATTGTTTAGTTGAAAAAACTATACTAATATACAAAATATCATTGAAGTACGTAAAACATTTCGTGAAATAACTTCATCCTTATTTCATAGGGGTGGTCAGGTATCTCTGCAGCTGTCTGTACGTCTGTGAAGGTTTCACTTCTACAACGTGTGAATTGCACACATGTTTTTTTTGTTGTTTAGTTTCATGGGTAGGACCACCCCCTAATATTTCGCCAGCAAATTTAAAGTTCACCATATAATACGAAATTTCTGCAAACATTGATCAGCCTTACCTAAATACCTACTTAAATTCAAAACTATATTTATTTTAGATGCTTCACGGTAGTTCTTATGTGGCGAATCATAACATCTAACATTCCATTCTTTCATTTGTGCCATAAAACTTACTTTTAGTCTTTCATTGATATATTTTTTTAACACCTGTTATAGGTCGTGTCTTGTAGAAAGAACAAGTCAAGATGCGCATTAGGCGATTTTTATTTTATCTAAGTATATAATTCAATGTAGCCGGCGCTATTACGGGCGAGATAAGGGCGACGTCAAGGTCAATTTGTATAGCCTGATTTGCTGCCGTGTGTATCAATAATCAATAATACGAAGCCGCAAGCGAAAGGCAAGTTCAAAAATAAAACAATAGGCCTAGTACTTTCGTGCGCGAGTGTACGCATGCGCAAACACACCCCCTCCACTTTCTTTCAGTGGGCTTTTTATATGACGCGATCTGTACCAAGCGACAATTCTTGGTATAACTCACCTTTCCTTACCTTTTTGGGTTCCTTAAAATAAAATAACAGCTGTATACAAATCATCTTAATATGTGACTGTGAAAATGGAAAGGTACAGCTTTCGGGATAGCCAACAAGATCGATTTATAAAGCCACAATAATACCGACAATTCTGAACAACAACAATTCTGATTTGACTATCCTTAAACGCGCAGACCAACCGCTGCGCACGCTGTGCACGGACACGCGGCACATATTATTTGCGTGGATTAGATCAAAATATAATTTGTGCATTAATGTCTTATTCACTGAGTAAATAATCACCTGGCGTTTGTCGTATTCGTGCGTACCGTGTTTGTGGGTTGCAGTGGACACTATCACATACATTTTCTTGCAAAGCGAAGCTTAAGACACGTGCGTCGTGCGTAGCCTCTCCGTGCGCCGCGGTGGGTCTGCGGTTTAAAGTTGTACTTTCCATTTGCACTCACTCAGTTCCAGAAACGTTTAAAAAAGCTTCTTTAAATGTAATGCTGTCCTTGTTTACGTCAACAAGATGGAAAGGGACAGAATGATATTTAAAGTAGATTTTATAACCTCTTTTTATTAATTAAATAAAAGTTCAAGATCGTTTGGATATTTGTAAATGTTGAATAACGGTTTTAAATATTAATGTCTTCCGAATATAAGTTACCTTGTTATGCTTTAATCATAATTGGTTTGGCGTTATGGTTTTTGAACAATAAATTCAACTAACTAAATGAAATCTGGGCGAACTAAGGCAAATAAAAATTCTAAATTGTATATATGGCCGACACATTGTGTTATGCGTTCGACTAAATAAGGGATCGATTCTGCTCATGAAACTGATCAACTTTCCCCATGCCCAAGGAGTCTATATGAAATCCTCAAAAAAAAACATGACCTCCCATGGTTGCATTAAATTGAATGGACAAGTCACAATTTCTTTTATATTTCGTCCTATGTTTGGGAAAAGTGTTTCAGTTTAGTGGGTTGATCCACAACCTTCAGTTTCGGTAACAGTCACCCATTATGAAATGACCTTCTCAATTTATACAGGTTATTTTAATCAGTACACAAATTTTTTGTACGTAAACTTTATGAATATTTAAAAGACCCGTATTTTTTTGTTTTATATCGTTTCATATAAACATTTCAAGCTAGATCGTCTGAAGCATGAAAATAAATCAATTTTTTTGTATGAAAAAAAAAAATAACTTCGTCCAATTGACTTGAAACTTGGTAATAGTACTCTTCAACACAATTTGTGACACCCGTGTTTCTGCGTTTTACAAAATTCATCCTCTAAGACATTAAAAAGGGGTAACAAAATCTGAAAATTTTGGAAAAAAAAAATGTTTTCCTTCTTATTTACGTTCTATCAACGTTACTGACACCGTAAGAAAAATTTGTGTACTGATTAAAAAGTAACCCTGTATAAAACTATATGTCGTTTTATAAAAACGCAGAAAATTAGTTTAACTATAAAATATTTGTTTTTATGAGTCACGCCGCCGTTTACAAACTTTCACGGCTAAATGTTTGAATTCGAATAGCTTAAATGGAGCAAAAATTTAATTTGAGTTCGGTTTACACAAATTGCAATTTTTATCTATTAAATGGCAATACCATGCTGTTTGCAAACTAGCGAGTTATTCAATATGGCCGCGACATATCGATTCCAAGAATTTTAAACATTTAAACATTCGATCAACTATACACCAACTACTCTGACAAACAAACTTTTTTTCGACAAACATTGAAAGATGAATCTACCCATGATTAAGAACAACTTTTTCTATGGGACCAACTTTTCTACTAAAAAATAAAAATCTGTTGTTCCATACATTTTGGTTGAGTAGGTATTGAACTTTTGTATGGAACAGTAGGAAAGTTGGTCCCATAGAAACAGTTGTTCGTAATATGGGTATATTCATCCTTCAAAGTTTGTCGAATGTTTTCAATTTCACCCTGTAGAAAACAAAAACAAAAACAAACCTAAATGCTACAAAAGATCAAAATTACCTACAAAATCAAAGCTAAATGCTGTCTGCGTGGCTAAGGTTAAAAACAGTTTTTAGTTCAATCTAATTGCAACCGTGGCACCTAGTAATAAAATCACAAATAAAAAATATTAAATAAGAGCTCAAGTCTCAAGTGAGCTGTTACCGAGCCATTTTTTTGCGCGAAAACTACATCTAGTAGCTCGAGTACGAGGGAGGGTGGTCCTGTGCCAAAATGTCAACATTGACAACGCTAGAGGGCGAGCAAGCCTTTGCGCGGGGCCCTCGAGCAATCAAAGTGAAGTTTTAGCATCAGCCGAGTGACGCGCCGCGCGAGTTTGTCGCCATCGTCCTCGAGATTTAGTTGGCGTATTGTTGATCGAAGTAATAAATTAATTACTTAAAACATTTCGATTAATTGTACATTTTATTAATGAAATTGTATTGTTTCGCTCTAGGATACTGATGCATGGAACTTTAAACTTTAACTCGTTGTTGATAGAGCTTGTTTTTAAAGAGCAATAATTTGTATTATTATTTTGAAACAATTATCTGGTGTATCTAAATTATTAATATGTTAATTTCTAACATATAAACATTCCAAAAGAGATCAAAGCATGTTTTTTTGTCTCTTTTTACTGATATACAGTCGAGCGCACAGCTTCATAATGTTTATAGGTGAAGCTGAAAGTGTTTTTGCTTGTAATATATTTGTTTAACGTAAAGACGTAATTTTACGCTGTGTAAAATTGTATTCAAAATAGATTTGACTGCTTCTTTATTCTTGTTAGGCAAGAATTTAAAAGTTGTCTAGCATGTTACCCTTTTTTTAAATCGTTTACTGTATGTAGGGTGAATTTAAATTAGTGAGTAAAACTTTAAAGCGACTACAGCACCTAAATTACGATTTTATGATGCGTAGATAAGCATGACGCATTGCATTAAATCGAAGAAAAAAAATATTACGGTAATATTGAGGACATAAACTAGATAAGTAGTTTGCTGAAAACATGATTCAGCACTTTTGGTTCGATAGAAAAAGCTCACAAAGTCACCTCTAAATACCCAATATTGTGTATCTTTTAAGCTGTAAAAACGATAGTAAAATGCACACAGGAACTTGGCACTATTCCTATGTGTGCTGCCTTTATCGGGTGCTGTAGTCGCCTTAAGGGTGATTCTACCAATTAAACTGAACATCTTTCCCCAGGGGACGCAATAAAAAAGAAAAACTACTTCTCATACATCGCTAAAGTTGTATAGAAGCAATTTTTTTTCTGGATATTTCCATCTATTTGGGGAATGTTTTTAAGTTTAGTGGATTAATTAACATTCATAATTTTCACTAATTTAAAGTAACCCTGTATTTTGATGAAGGTAATTAATAATGTTAATTCTAGCTTTAATTAAGCATGTTAACGCTCGCCAGAGATCCGTGTTAAGATGTCAAAGCTACAAATTCTGTTAAATAAAAATAAAACTGCAAAATAATCTCTGACGGATGCAAGGTTAGAAAACTTCATATACAGACAGCTGCAAATCAGGTAACACGTTTGCACTAGGAAAGCCAACGCTATTACGAGTGAGATAAGGGTGACTTCAATGTCAAAATGTATAGCCTGATGTGCTGCCGTGTGTACATTAATTCTCATTCAATAATTTTATTTGTATTATCTTGTATATTAGCTTACATACAAAATGTTTGTTAACAATCTCTGTAAAGTTGTCAAAATTCAGAAAGAAATTTTGGCGTTATAAGTTAAAATAAGTTTAGAATAGCAATACTCATTGGTTTTAATGATTGTACGCATAAATTATAGTTGTGTTTTAACTTTTAAGTGCTTGGAGTACAGGGTATAAAGCCCAAAAATTGTAAATTTCGTTCTTGTAAACACTAACTTTGGTATATTTTCTTAAAAATATTCATAATAATTTCGGAGACCAAAACCAAATGGATTGTAAATTTATCTTTTTAATTTAATTTGTTTTGGGACCATAGCAAGTTTTTGACATTTTAAAATGTCATTAAACATTAATAAATTTTAACTTTTCCTTGAAACGAATGTCTGCGTTAACAACTTTTAAAGAACCAAGCTTTATAAGTCATTATTAAAAAAAATATGTAAAATAGTATTATTTCGACATATTTCTTGTAGTCTGCCATAATTATGGAACACGGAATATTTATAGTAAAGGAGAGAATATTTGAAAATAAAAACATATTACACCTAAGCACGTTTCAAGACGTAAACAACGTTCATCTCTGTGCCCCGCAAAATACTTTGTATTGGTATCGTAAATTCAAAGTGTGTTATCAATTTATTGCGCGAGCGAATAAGTAAACCCTGGGCTTATTAAACGTAATAAATTAATGTATCTGAATATTTTCATAAATCTCTAACATAGTTGGATGGCTCAACTAGAAGGAACCAGCTTAAGTGTCGCGAATAAAGGATGTATTATCGACAGTTGTATAAGTAACACGACTTATACTAAGGATTTTTTGTCTCATTTTAATATTAGTTGGAGAAAGGTACATGCTTTGCTCATGTTGAACTGTCCAAATATTTAAGTAAAAATAGAGATATAGGTATGCATATTCTCTCCCTTATTTAATCTGTGTTCTCGACCTATGTACTGCGAAACTAATTTAAATTAAATACTAGCGTTTAAATGTTAAATGTGATTTAAAATATAAAATTAGAGTGATCAAGGGAATATTTTTCTCTAGAATTAAATGTGTATGAATTGAAAATGCGAAATAAAGTCATGAATTAATTGTTCGTAATGATTTGTTTTATTTTTTTATTCAAGTTAGTACCTAATTTATAGAATTTTGTCTAGACTTTGGTACTTACTGCCTCATTCATAAACGTAATTTAATTCAAAGTGACAACGGAAAATCTCGTGGGAGCGTTTAAAAATATTTCTGTGTTAACAGCTTAAAATATGTTTTACAAAACACTGTCACTTAACTTTAAATGACGTTTATGAATAAGGCGGTTAGATTTAGTAGCATTCGGACAGATTCTCAGTTGGATGGACTTTTAGGTCCGTATTACAGAACGCGACTCAGACTCTGATATATACATTGGTCGCAGTCGTCTTTGTCATTTTGATAGTGAGAGAAAGAGACAATCAATACTTAAGTACAGATCAAGACTTATAATTAAATTCTGAAACGGGTCTAAATTCGCGTTTATATATATATATATTTACCTATTTATTACCTATATTTATTTACCTATTTGGTCACGGGTAGACTGTTGTTGTCTCAGCAAGATATCATCAAGATCTCAGCGTAATTAAATTCACTGCGGGTCGAACCACAAAACTGTCTATTCGAGTATGACGTTTTAATTGTTTACCTTAAATAATAGTAGATTACCCAACAAGTGAAAAAAAGGTGAATTCTTTTCGAGGGATACAAGAGCCGAGATGAATTTTTTTTTCACGTGTTAGGTACTCTACTTTTTACCATTGACTACGAGAAAAAGAAAATAATTACTCTGTGACAGTAAATTATCAACAATAGCTGCTTTAACGCGAAATGACTCTGGAACGAGAGGTTCACTTTCATCACTGGATGTCGAACACATTTTATGATTTTGAGACAAAAACTTTTAACAGAAACTTTTGATTGCATGAAAATTGCACAGAAAATTGGCTGAATTCCTTATTCTAAATTTAAAATTTTTAACCGAGCCATATTCCATACGTTTTTATAGCGAGAGTATGCAACCTCCTTGCACATTTTCTTTTGTTTTCTTACTAAAATCCGTATATTCGCGCATGTTCCAAATTCAAAATGTTTTATTCACTCAGTGAAATAAACAGCGTTTTATTAACTGTTTTTGAAGTATAACGGACCCTTTTTCGAGGGGCAATGGTAAAAATATATATACACACATCAAAAAAAGTTTGCGATCACTTGGAAAAGTGCTAATATTTTTTATTGTAGAAGAATAAAACTTAATCACTTTTTATCTTTTGATTTCTTATTTAAAAATATGAAATTTAAATATAAAATAATTCCGTAATTCAAATGTTTTTTCATTTAAAAAGACAATCAACCCTTGCTTGCTTTCATTCAGAAATCTGACATAAGTCGCAACTTATCAATATTTTCAATTTATTCAAAAAAAATTAAGTTGGTAACGATGCCGAGAGGATTAACTGCAGTTTTACGAGCCAGAATTCTAACTTTAAGTGGAGAAGGCTATTCCACGAGGGAAATATCACGCAGAGTTCATGTATCCCAATCCTGCGTGGTGACCACGTTGGAGAGGTATCAGGGCATGGAAGATTTAGCTGATCGACCTCGCAGTGGTCGCCCAACTGTTCTTACTGCAATTCAGAAGCGATATATCAGATTACTGGCTGCCCGTGACCCAACAATGAACGCTACTAAAATGAAAGCAGAGCTGCGAGCTGCCACCGGCCGCGAAGTTAGCACCCAAACGATTAGAAATTGCTTACACCAAGCTGGATTACGAGCAAGGAGATCCTGGCGAGCACCTCTGAACTCACAGCAACGGAAGCGGCGCAGATTGCAATGGGCTAGGCTCCGTCAAAATGAAGAAATTGAGGACGAAAGCATCTGGCAGAACTGCTTCTTCGTTGACGAAACGCGGATCAGTACACATCCAGATAACCGACGTGTCCGTGTCTGGAGAAGACCTGGCGACTCTGAAAGGCAGAGAACTGCCACTGGAACCGTTCAGCAGGGCGGGAAATCAGTGTCCTTTTGGGCCGGGATAATGATTGGGGCTAGGACGCCCTTAATCCCGTATCAAGGCACCATGACCGGAGCCATGTACAAAACGATTGCAATCGATGGATACGTCAGACCATTCCGCATCAACCACGGGCGCCAATTCATAATGGTAGATGATAATGCGCCCGCACATCGAAACGGACGTGTTGATGCTGCTCTCCAGCAATACGACATCACCAGGTTAGACTGGCCTGCCGGCTCGCCTGACTTAAACCCGATCGAGCATGCGTGGGATGCACTTAAGCGAGCTGTTTGGAACCGTCAGCCACCTCCGCGAACAGTGTCAGAAATCAGGGCAGCTGCTATTGAAGAGTGGGACAGGTTACCACAAGAAATACTAGATAACTTAATTCTTAGCATGCCCAGAAGGGTTTCCGCATGTGTGCGAGCCAGGGGAGGAGTCATTTTATACTAACTATTAATTTTTTCGTAATAAATTTTGTTTGTTTTTTCATTAATTCAAATTTTTCATTACATTACATTTAAGCCAAAATTGCATTTCCTAGCTTTTGTTAATAAAAAGTAAATAATTAATAATGATTCTTTTATTTACTTAGTGCATTTTCATTATAAAATCATAAAACGTAAACAGTTTCTTTAAATAATTTATATTTTAACGAATACACCTGATTTTGCTACTGATCGTAAACTTTTTTTGATGTGTGTATATACGCAAATTTAGACCCGTTTTAGAATTTAATTATGTGTTTAAATCGAAAAAGTTTAAAGTGTTATATATATAGATCAAGACTTGAGGCTCCTTCTTTAATACGGGCTTCAATCGTTATCCCTACTAGTATATAATATTATAAATGCGAAAGTAACTCTGTCTGTCTGTCTGTCTGTCTGTTACCTTTTCACGCCTAAACCGCTGAACCGATTTTGATGAATTTTGGTACAGAGATAGATTAGAGCCTGGGAAAGGACATAGGCTACATTTTATCCCACAGTTGGGCACGATATAACCTGTAGTCCACGCGGGCGGAGCCGCGGGCGGAAAGCTAGTAAGTTATAAGAAAGGTAGTCTGTTTTTTTTGTTTTTTTTTATTATAGGATGAGTTAACTCTTGACCTCAATCTTGACCATAAGGTCAAAGATGAGGTCGACGATGGAGCGAGTTAACCCAGAAAATGCCTATAAAGGCACTGGTACTCCCACGCACCGACGGAACACAGCAAGCTGTTTGGCGTCGGACTTCGGTAGGAGGGTTGCGAACCAGACGGTCCTTTACAGAGCCTACCACACCGCATGAGACCATAGGACGACACCTCAGATTCAGAAAAAAATGAAGTGTCGTTGCCTGGGATGGATTACTAGGAGGCAGGTCTCATTTGTGTTTCCTTAGTCGCCTCTTACGACACCCACGGAAAGAGATGCGGTGGTGTTATTCTCAACCGATCACCACACTGTAGTCAATGGGGACTATTTTTCTGAAAGGCTGACAACCTATCACTGCCTTATTTCGGCACTGCCCAGCGTCAGATCTTGATTTCAACTAAACAGAAAATCAGTCGTTGATTGGTCGAAATTAGTCTGGAAAGGAGACGATTGGTCGTCCTCCCGTTAATGAGCTATAAGGATGTTTTTGGGGCAGTGCCGAAGTAAACTTATTTCCTTACAATAAACCTCTAAATGAGGCGTCAATTGGTTTTAGAACCACAGTTAGCCCTGCCTACACCGATAGGAATTATTGGCGTAGCTGAATGGGTGGGATGGACCCTCCACTACCAGTTCAAGTATCAGTTCCATCGGGCCTTTGTACAAAATATAAAATTAATAAATTATGACTTCATTTAAACGGCACGGCAAAATTTGTATTACCATTGCCCCCTATATCCCAAGCTATGTACTAGTACATAGTAGGCAATGTTTATAAAATTTTAGCGTGCCATGCCATTTCAATGCTAAAAAGGCCGATTTGATAGAACTAGGGTAAAGTGACCATGAGACAATAAGAATCAAACAACCAAAACATTTTTCAAAGTTTTATTAGGTGTCCATTCAATGTTAAACAACTGAAAACACACGCCATGAAAACCCGTAGCAAAGCTATAGTTAACCAGATATTGGAGACTATAATTATTATATTTCTACCAGTTTTTGAAACTGGATCTTAATTTTTTTTATTGTGGGTAGTTTGAAAAACTGCCATGTTCGTTTTGAATAGTTAGAGATATATAAAACACCTACCTAATATACAGTTTACATTACAATATCTCACCATATAACTTCAGGCTAAAATTACTTAAAAATACATATCAACAATATTTTACCGAGTCCCAGTTTCAAAAACGTGTTATTTTCAGACACAAGACTTGTTGTTCTCGTAACATACTTAACAATTCATTTTCTTAATCAGTTTTTGTGCGCGGAAATGTTTTGGGATTTAGACTTATATGGAATTAGGAACTAATGTTTAACAATTCTCAATCAAAGACCAAATGTTCTTATTAAATTACAATTTCTTATCAAGAAATATGTGAAACAATTTAGCTTTTAATTTTTTTGCCTGTGGTATAATAATTTAATGAGAAATAATAAAGATATAACTTTTGATTAATCTAGAGACTAATAAAAATCTGAAAGTCTTTGTTAAGTTGTCAACATTGAAAAAAAATTGATTAAAAATTAAGTACACATTTTAAATACAATAAAAAACAATTATTTTGAAAAGCAGTAAACATGTACGTACCTATAGTGGGCAGTTTTTTTAAATAGATAACACTGTACATTGCACTAGTTATGTTGATAATAGACATGCAATAAAATGGGGTAACCTACCCATTGTCAAGAAATTTTAAGATACTTAACTGGAAATTGTTTTTAAATTAAATTAAAGATTTTGCTTTCAAATTGCTCATTAATGATTAACATATCCTTTACTACTCTGTTTTGTTTATTTTTCTCAGCAACACAACGGGGTAGTTATTGTTATATTGATTAAGAAATCTACCAGTTACCCTGTTTCTACGGCTGTCCAAAGATACGGTTAATAAAACAAAATAAAAGTACTCAAGTAGGTATTTTAATCATCTGTAAAGAAAACATTTATATAAATTAATCTGTAAAACTTAACGAATCGAGGAATTTTTAGAAATAAATCAAAACCGCCGAAGAAACTAAGAAATTAGGTAATATTCATTACAACACGCGAAGGACTTTTTCTTAGTTTCGACTAATTAAATTGGACCAGGTGAAATCAGACCGGCCGAAACAATTATCTCTGACTCTCTTTATTATATTGTCGTCCGGCGTTAACTTGCAGTCGAGACCACTCTTCGGCTCAGGTTCATCAGCTTCCTGGGACTGTGAGTCAAACAAGTCTCGTGAACATTTTCGGGATTTGTTCTTTCGACTCTTGTTTTCATTTTTATCTTTCTTAACCTCAGTCGTGCGAGGAGTCTTCCATAACGGTTCATTTGCGTTCGCTTTTTGTGGAGGAGAAAAATATGAAAAGAAAGGACTGGACTCTTTTTTCTCTTCAGGCACTTCTATAAACGAAAACGTAAAATCTGCTGCGTCAAATACCTGCTTCTCCACGTACACAACCCTTCTATTTATTTGATTTAGCGAATCGTCAAAACCTCGATGGTTTCCGAACTCAACTTTTGGTTGCTTTTTCTGGCATTTCTTGATAAAGTTTATAAATTCGTAATATTTTTCAACATTGTTAGCACATTTGTAGCAAATAACATTAGACACATCAGTTTCTTCGATAACAATTTTCAAGCAAACGAGAATTTTGTCTATCATGTTAGTTTTACGGGAATGGTTGCTATAGAGAGAAATGCTAAAGTCTGTTTCCGTAAGACACAATCTGCAAGATTTTCTGGTTAGCTCCATTTTTATCGGCAAGGGAAAAATTTGTTTTATTTTGTCGAGCAACTCGGTAAATATTTTGTAAGTTTTTCCCACCAAAGGAATAAAACCACAGACTAGGTAGATGATACTGACGTAATAAAACTTTTCCGATTGGCTGTTCGATTGAGGAAAGTTCAAATCATATGCGCATCGCAAGAATTTTTTTTCGCTAAAATACATTATGAAAATAATCAGACTTGCCAAAAATACTACATTGGACGGCATGATTGTGTTGCTGTATACTTTTTATGCACTTATGATTTTGTACGTATTTCATTTGATGAAAATAATGATAACCTGCTTGTTAATTTTGACAATAAATTTTATAGTTTCCGAACGCATCTTGCGTCTTCTCAACCATAGAATGTAACATTCTTAGATCTGAATTATTTAATGAATTAATAAAAACGTTAGATTATTCTAATTTATAGCGTAAATCATTGTGTAAAAAGCCGGGATGATTACAAACAACACATTATTTATAAGTACCTACTTACCTTTTAAATAAATAATCAAGTGAAATACAGTTTACTTAAAATAAAATGTACATACTTAATAAGAAATAGGTACATATACTTACATTAAACAAATTAATTTAAGAAGTATACTTATTTATTAAATACAATTGGTTTAAGCTAAATTCCAACAGCATGTCATCTTAGAAACATCAGAAGGAGTCGAAGTACTTAAATGTACTTGTTTATGATCGTAAAGTAACATATAATCGGCGAACTTACGGTTAAAGTAGATAATACTTAATTGAAATTATCCTCGCGCATTTTTGTTTATTTAACCAATTTTTGAATTTATTATTATATCTAGTCTTCACCAACGCTACTATCACAAGCCACCACACTCCTATTAAATAGACAGTGATCGTTTTAATGATAATATAATAAATTCTAAATTAATAAATACATAATTATATAACAGTCGTCGTTATAAAGCGAAGCTTTTTTCTTGTTTTTTTATCGATTTACTTTATCTACATAAACTTTTTATTTTCAAAGTCTGGAATAGTAGGTACCTACGTGACATCTGAAATTTAAGTTCGTCTATTGACTCTTAATACGTTATACTCATGTCATAAAACGTGCTCTAAACAAGTTTATAAACATTGAAAAAGTATGAAACAAAACGTCTTAAGAAAAACATACATTACAATTGGCTTTTTTTTTAAAAACAAATCAAGATTATTGTCACCTTCTACTTTTGTAAGTATGAAAGTATTTTTGGTTTTATTTTTTGCACGAAAGAAGACTAGTTCAGCATAAGTGGTTTTTAGTTTAGTAAACCTATTTTCTGCTTTTACCATAAAAGTATATCTTCAATAATTCAAGTTTCATTAAAAAATACATTTAAGACAAATTGATAAAATTCAATGACTTTTACTATTGCTTAAATTTCAGTGGCCACTATTCTCAAGAAAATGCTTTTCATTTTAAACATTATCTTCCTCTTTCTTTCCCCAGAATTTATCGAATCTGTTCCGAGCTCTATCGAGCACTTCAGCCGCGGTAAGGCCTCCAGTGCTCGGCGTTTCGTTGACAACAGTCGTGTCTACTACTCCCGGAGCTACTTGCGTCGCTTCAGTCGATTTCTTGACGACTTCTTTCTCTTGTGTTGGAGATTCTGGCGTGAGTTGGTTGCTGTTTACTCCGTTCACGCCGTTCACACCATTGACTCCGTTGACTTGCTTCATGTCCAAGGCCCGGGTCTCATCAATAGGGGTCAAGCTAGTGGGGGTCGTAGGGGTCTTGTCTGTACGCTTGCTCAGACTAGTGGGTGATTCGCTCTTCTTCAATGAACGAATCGGAGACATTTGTTGGTGGTGGATCGGAGCGATTTCTGAAATATTAATCTAGATTTAGTTTTTGTTTAGCTACGTTCAGATTTTAGTGTTTCAAATGGCTGTTAGGTGCTCGGTTTTTTGGTCACTTTTTAATAAATTCTTCTATAGGTAATGAAAAGCTTATAAGTATCTTTTTGGTACTATGACGGACCATATTTGTGACAGTCATGCATGATAGACCATATTTACAATTTCCCAATTTATTTCAAAAATATTTCTTCCCTGTTTTGCAAAGAAAAATGTCCACTCAATTCTTTTAAATAACAATTCTGAATTTTCAAAAATTCGTTAAAATTCCAGTACATTTGAGGTTAATTGTAAGTTGCTATAACAGCCACTTGAAATATAACACAAATTAAAGCACATAAACATAGATAACAACATCGTCTTCCACTAAGCTATTCTACAATAAGGAATTACCTATAAGTAGCTATAAATTAAACGTGATTTTATTTTCTGCTTCGAAATCCTAGCTCGTGATCAGTAGTTTTAGCCGTACATCTAATGTTTTACTTATACAGGTAGCTATCTACAACCTCATACTTATAATAGTCTTTTAAGAATGTAATATAGGACACGTGAACTTTTGATCAGGATTTCAATTTTACATGCTTCTCAATAATGGAAGAAAAACGGTTTCATGCTGACACGTCTTTAATTTAGTATTGTAATAAGTAGAAAGATTCATGCGGCTAACTTGCAAAAGTCTTCAACAAATGGTACCCACAACTCCTAAATGCAAATGGGACGCTTATGACTCTACCTAATTTCAAGTATAAAAGTATAATAGCCTAATTTATTTTCTCTTTAGCTTTACTAATGAGACGGTTAGAAATGGAAAAGATGCCAATGTAGAGCTGTCCAGTAAGTAAGTACTTCTTATGCGAGTAAAACCTAGCTTTCAAGTGATTACAAAGTAACATTTTAGAGAAAATCTCAAAATAGGCATCTTCTCTGCAAGGAAGGTCAGGCAGCATGCAAAAGTGAACGATTTTACATGCGATGAACAAACAATAAGAAAAATCAAGTGCGAAACAGTGACAGTGTACGCAAACATCGAAACAGACACACACACAAACGAGTGAATACATACGTGGTCGACGCCTCAGCGGAGTACGGTCAAAATAAATAAAAGCATCTCAGTTATTGGAATAACACAATTTAATCAAGAACTAGATATCAATATAAAACAGGTTATATATTTCTGGTGTCGGTCGTGTGTCGTGCATATGTGGCAGTGACCTCTAGTGGACTATGTCGCTCGTAGAGCTCACTGTCGCATGACTGTCTGTCACACTCATTAAAACGTGTAATGGCCGATGAACTAGGCGGTGGCTGTGGTCGTCGTACCTGCCGGCTTGGCGATGGAGTTCTCTTCAGCCACGGAGCCACCCTTAAACTCAGAGCTAGGGCGCTTTACTGTTTCATCTGAAATATGGTCAGCGAGTTGTATGGATAGATGAAGTGAGGCCGTGAACGTTACGTTCTATGTCCGCGGGAAAATCTAATTTGACAGTTTTCTTTTTACAAATTCTAAAGCTATAGCATTCAGCATATACAGCCTTGTTTTAAGCGGATATATTTTCATTATATTTATTTTTAAACAAAAACCCGCGGACATAAAACTGTGTCCAAAATAGAAATCAATCGTTGAAATGTCGTCAAACTGAATAATGATATGAAAATAATAATGGAGATTTTAATGAGTGTAAGTAAGTAGTTTTGTATGAATGAAGAAATATTTGAGGTAATTTTACTGTGTTCGCATTTAGTGATTTATTTGCTGAGTGTTCGCTATCGTATCAGTGTTAGGTACAAGCTTTCTACTTATTTACTAGGGCTGCTATTCTCATTTTCAAAAAAATATGAAAATGGATGAAATGAGTGTCAAAATAATCTTCTACGTGTTTTCGTGTGTATGATGGGGTGTGGTGGCTTTCAATTCCCTATGCTTACCTACATTGACAAGTCAATGATCTTATTATAATACTGATAAATACTGCGTTGATGGAAAGAGCATCTTATTCTATACATTGATTTGATTAAATACAACATTATTTTAATTCAGTGAAGGATTTTGATATTTCAACCACGACGGCTTATAGATTAGGTACTAGCTTTTTGCCTTTCCCGTAGCGTTTTATATACTTATAGCCATTGTATTATTTTGATTTAAATTACCTAATCCCTTAAGTAAGTATTTTTTTTGTGAAAGACTAACAAAAATCTGTACCAACTTTTAAGAAAGTAAATATTTTAAAATTAGATATTGGATAGGAACGTATCATTATAAGGAGCTCAGTTTTCTAAATCTAGCAATTTAATCATTCAAAACTTTATTAGTCAAAAAATATAAAAATTCTAAAGTTAAAAACTCAGTGGTGAGGCTGATAAAAACTAAAAACCTACCTATAGCTTCTAAAAAAAAATGTAGTTATAAAAAAAAGTTATAAATTGAATAGCAAACCCTCACTACACCGGGTACTTTTAAATATACTACAAAAATCTTTAATGAACCACAGTTTCTCAAACTTTTGTACATTGTGTTTTACCACCACCAAGAAAAAGATACTCTTTGTACAGAGCCATGTTAGAGTGGGGCCAATTTTATAAACGGGTTTCTGAAAATATAGACGTACCTATTACAAAAACAAACAAAACAAATAGGTACTCATGCCATCAAATTAAAGTAAATTTTTTTTATAGATTTTTGTCCATAGTCCAAATATATTTTGCTGCTGTTTAAGTCAGTTTTTCACAAACTTTTTGTGTTCAAGGTACTCCATATGGAATCAAAAATTGTGCCTCAGGAAAAACCAGTGCCGGCGATAAACTAGCAAGGCTCTGGGTTACGAGCGTGGTTGTTCCGTATTTGCCATTCAAATCCAGCTCAAAAAATCTCCAAATTTCGAATCCAGGAATGCACAAAATCATTTTAAGTTTTCTCTTGTTTTGTACTAGTTGACGCGCTAGACGTTATCCTGTTATCCTGTCTTAAATTTTCTTATTTTCCGCTCAACTTTCTTTTTTTTTCACAACAAAAAAGAATCATCCAAAGCGGTCAAGCCGTTCTCAAGTTATGGCGCGACCAGAAGAAATGGAGTTCATTTTTATTTATATAGACAGCTTTTTTTTTTATTATAAGATGGGTTAACTCTTGACAACAACCTTGACCATAAAGGTCAAAGATGAGGTCGACGATGGAGCGAGTTAACCCAGAAAATGCCTATAAAGGCACTGGTACTCTCACGCACCGACGGAACACCGCAGGCTGTTTGGCGTCGGACTTCAGTAGGAGGGTGGTCGCGAACCAGACGGCCCTTTACAGAGCCTACCACACCGCATGAGACCACAGAACGACACCTCAGATTCAGAAAAAAATGAAGTGTCGTTGCCTGGGATGGATTACTAGGAGGCAGGTCTCAATTGTGTTTCCTTAGTCGTCTCTTACGACACCCACGGAAAGAGATGGGGTGGTGTTATTCTCAACCGATCACCACACGGTACAAAACCTGGTATAGGGATATTTTCAACGTTCCCCTATTTTTGTAAAATATTAGGAGATTTTACGACATAAGTTAAACGCTACACACTCAAAGGCCCACACTAAGGTTTTCCCTTGTGTCCTGGGTCCCTCGGAACACACATAAAGGCAAACACAAACACGCATGACCCGAGAACAAACATCTGCTTTTCACACAAATGTTTGCCCCGACTGGGGATCGAACCCAGGACCCGCCGATCAAGAGGCAGCGTCCAAGGCTACACAATTTGGTAGAAACGTTTTTAAACTATTAAGTAAGTATAGGCATGAGAAATCTTAAACAATATATTAATAGGGTTAATTTACAAAATTGGCCCCACAGACCTTAACCGACAGGAAGTTCTAAATCTAACTTAATCTAACTACATTTACTTCCGATGAGTCTACTCAAAAACCTGGACTCACCGCTCTTAACATTCTGAGTGACTGTGAAAGTCTTCCCGGTATCCAGAGGGACCGTCCAATTGACCGGGTCAGGGGACCTCATGTTCATTTGTTCCGGGGACTTCACCCGGGTGGGCTCCGGTGGGGATTTCACCACTGGGGAATCGTCAAAGAAGTGGTCCTTCGCCACTGACGCGCTGCGGAGCGATGGGACATCCTCATCTGTAAGTTTTAAAGCACTTAATTGAAGTATATGGATCTGGAAGTATATGGATCTGTTTCAAAGATCCTCAACCTCATATAGAATAGTATCTTCTTGCTTTAGTACGTTAAGTCACATTTCATGTTGTTTAAATTTAGTATCTCTTACTTTAAAGCTTTTTTTGATTAATCAAGCTGTACGTCCACGCCCAAGGTTCACAATTTAGAACTATGACAGACATAATGTATGTTTTATTTGTTTATATAATTGTGTACTGTTGTGAACGTCTTAATAAATAAATAAATAAATTGTTTAGAACACAACATTTCTATTACAGAAAGCGACTCGGACTATGATCTATACTTAACTAGCAGTCGTTTTTGTCATTTTGATAGTGAGAGAAAGAGACGATCAATATTTTCGTATAGATTAAGATTTGTGTCTCCTTCTGTACGGGCCTTAGGGTGATATATTCAGCATAGCTAATAATGCGTGGCATAATTTTGTCATGTAAATTTCGTTCTGCGATAGAATGAGAGGGTTGAACGAGATAATACATATGACAAAATTATCACACGTGTCTATGTTAGCTACACTGGTCGGGTATTCTACACCATTTGATTCAATGTTGACAGTCTAGAATGCTCAGTGCATCTCTTGCACAATACATATGACAGTGATAGGTACACTAGTGTCGAATGTCGAAGGTTCCAGAATGATCTGGAATACATAAGGGGGCTGCTCTCGTATTCTAGATTATTCGACTCCAATTCGACTAGACTAGATTATATCTATCTCTGTCTTCCGTATAGTGCAAGACAAAGATGCACGAAGCCTTTACGACCGCATCGATATTGAATAGAATGGTATAGAGTACGGGGCCTGTACGTGTAAATAATTTATAAGGGGCGTGTTGTAGGAAGGTGTACTGGGTATAGTTTTTGGGAATCGTCTCGTAGGAAACATAAAAGTTTGTGAAACCATAATGAATTGTTTAGTTGAGAATCAGACTTAATTCTTGAGAAGGTGAAAACTTTGTTCTTTAGAGAGTCGTAATCATGTCAACGTATTTTAGTATTATAATTATGAAACCTTCAAACGTTGACTTAAAAATAAATGTGAAAATAAAACTAACGTAGATTTTTGTGTAAGAACTTAACTCGAGACTGTTAAGGAATGCTACACAATCCAAATGATTAAATTTGAAACATGAAGGTACTAAATTAGAAGTCTCAAATAAAATGCATGCTAAAGTAGTAGGAATTTTGTGAAAAAAATCTATTTCCCTAAAATCTATAAAAAATAACACAGTAAATATATTCACAGATTTGACAACAAACTAACACAAATCACGACTAAACACGTCTAAAACCTAGAGCTAACATTTAGTGAAGTCCAATCTACTACAGGTTGAATTATAAAACAAAACAACACATCATGCGAAAACAACATTCATCAACAAAAAAATCATTGTTAGAAAACCTATTAGGAAAAATAAAGACAATAATTATTCCACATTTAAGATTAATGGTGAAAATGAAGTAAATTAAAAAAGAAACACAGTATTTAGTATTGATAGAACAGTCAAACATTTTTCGAAATAATAAATGCATTTCCCCATTCACATATTTTATTTACACATAGTATTTATATTTAGGCCTAAATGATTTGGCAATCAAATAAGTATATCCATGAAAACGGGAATGTCATTTAAAACACATACAAAGGGTGTCCCTTATATGGACGAAAAATTTTTTTTTCTCATTATTGAAACGCATATCCTCTTATTGTGTTTATTAGTCTATTAGTTGCCGGAATACAAAATTTCGACTTCCTAAGTTTATTTAAACCCGTGCCGACGGGAGCTCAAAGTTTTATAAAATCTTAGCATATAAAACAAAAAGTCGGGTTTGTTCGAAAATTTATAACTTGAGAACGGCTGGACCGATTTTGATAAAATTTTATATGGAAGTAGCTGACATACTGGAATAACACATAGGCTACATAATTTTCTCACAGTCCTACGGGAACGAAGTCCCGGGCGGAAAACTAGTAGCTGCATAAAGTATCTCTTAATTTGTAGCCATTAATCATCACTTAAATTCATTTCGTTACAGAAATGTTGATGAAAACAACTTATATAGTGCCGTTATTGTATTTTCAAAAAATATACATTGTTTTATATATAGAAATATATGAAACGTAACTATATTAATTTGGATATTTTTTCTTCAGTCTCTTTTTTACAGTCTGGATACATTTTCCTATGTTCCTGTACACAGCGTAATAAGAACTGCTTTTTTTCATCTGCAGTAATCAAACCGTGGAATTCTTGAATAAATTTAACAGCTTTCCAGCTGTGTCATTTACTACTTTAAGCTTCAAACCTTCTTGTTTAGCTTCCACGAACGCCGCATTTTCTTTTGACAAAGATTCACGTTCTTGAAGGAAAATGCTGTCAAGTTTCATTCGATAAAAAAACATCTTTTTTCTTGACAGAAACGAAATATCTCAGAGATTTACTAAAATAAGGTAACAAAGTAGTTTTAGTATAAATAAAACGAATAAGTCCTAAATTAAATCATGGGTTAAATACTACTACCTACCGTATAAAGAGCCACACATCTCTTCCTTCGATGGAACATATCTCTTTCTAGAATCACCGAAACTTTCTCTTTGTAAGTTTTCTACAATATTGAGTGTGGTCTGCTCATCAATTTTGTCATCAAAAATTGATAGGATGGCTATTTCCTCTGATAAGAACAACAAGTCTTGACTGAATTTGTTTAAAGCCGCTTCGGAAAACAATTTGTCAACTCCTTCATAATCTTTTAAGGTGTTTCAAAAATACAAATCTTGATTTCGCGCTTTTAGAGCCAAACTGCATCCAAACCAGGGTTTAACATAAACTGCCACAACAAATAGACAAACATGTTGTAAAGGTTGTTTATCTTTAGCGCTCATTTTAAACTGTGACTGCAACAAATATATTTTTAAATAATAAATTGCTCTTGCTATCCATTGTGTCAGGAGGCCTGATTTTTATTTTGTGTTCATTGTCTTCACCCAGAAAAAAAACAGACAGCTCGAAGAGTTCTCGATAATCATATCGTACAATCGATTTTGCCAGCTCGTTGTTAAAAAACGTCACCAATTCGTTAATAGTTGCCTCACAAACATGTTACCTACTTATTGGACAAACTCAGTGCATGGTTCGATGGCGCTAAGATTAATATTTTTCCAGTTGTCTCTACATTTTTTGAACAGCAGAATATTAGAACTGCTAGTGACTTGTGGGATCTTTGATTCAAACACACTTTTGAGCACCAGTTCGTAAACATGATGGCGACAGGCAAAGAGTAACAATTCTCTTTTTAGTTTTTGCTCTAAAAGCACGTAATTTCTGGTATGTATTCTCGCCTTTTCCCGAAATGAAATGCACTCCCGAATGACAAGGTTGGCACTTACACTAACAGTCAACTTAACTTTGCGTATGTTGAAAAACAGAACGTCAAGAACTTGCTGATTACACGGAAATTTGGCACTCGTTATTTGGTGATTTAATTCACCAATTAAGAAAATACTTTTCTTATTGCTTCTTAGTTTTACTAACATCTTCAAAAAATAAAACAGTGCGCGCTAATTACCCGATGAGCCGAGACTAAGTGACAATAACAGCGGGCGTGCGCCGCTCCTTGGATGCTACTTGTATGAATATGTTCCCGCGCATGTCGGCACGGGTTGCACTATTCCGAATAATACAAAAAAATGTTTTGGGGTGTTTTAGGTACAAATGAATAAAATAATAGCCTATGCGTTGTAAAATTAAAACTTTGAAAAATAAGGGACACCCTTGGGTAATAATAGAAATATACAGAATTTTCCCCTAAAACACTTTGGTGGTCTTGTGCATTGTGTGACACACGGGTTTCTATCTTGTGACACGGACAAAAGAACATACAACCACGTGAAGTGTAAGCCATTCCCTTTCTGGTGCCAATGCGAACGTGACTGTTAGTTGCGTAGACGCACTGACAAACTCAAACAAAAATGAAACCAATCAAAGCAATGGAAACTTAAAGATTTTTTCCGCAACAGCCAATCACGTTACGAAGCTGCAATGAAAAAGACCTTTAAACTTTTTGAAGCTACAAAATGTGCCAATCACAAGACAGAAGCTTTAGAAAATTTAAACAGAGCGTCGACGCAACGGTCACATTTGTACGCACCCAATTTTATGCCCACTTTTGAGACGCTGCGACTTCGGCGGCCTCTGCCAGGTGTCCCAGTTGCCCCATTGACCAATGCCCCATTTCCCACAGATGTCCCAATTGCCCCAGCCCCAGTTTTGCTCGGCGCAGATGGCGATCGCCCCCCTCGCGATGTCGACCTAACTCTAGTACTAGCTCCTCTACTCAACGGCAAACCTACAATAAACGTTTTCTACTGTATTGTCTAATTAGAATTGGCTCTAAAATTAACATTTTACAGATTAGTAATTTCTTAATTTTTCTTTTTTTCTTTTAGCAATTTCTCTTTATTAATTATTAATCAACAAACTTTGAAAATTCATTAAGTTTCGAAAAAAATTATCTGAACTTGTTTGAAGCAGACTTGTTTGAGAATTTTCAAAAATTCTCTGTATGTGGACGACTTTCTTACAGCCATGTATCAATTGTTTTGTTGAAAAACTTATAATAATAGAGCCAAATCCTCTTAGGGAGGGGACAAGCACCAGGCAGGATGACAACATTTAGTAATATTATTCAATAGAGACGGTTAATAGCGAAAGAGTATATGAGAGCAGCTAAAGATAGACGAATTAGACACAGTAGAGAAAGAAAAGTAGACAGAAACATTCTACTAGCTAAAAATACTTTATTTTTAATTAACTGATCAATTTATGAATGAATACAATATTGGAGAAAAATGACATTCTTAATAATGTTACAAAAGTGTCATGTAATCAATAAGGCGACGAATCCATTAAATTTTTTCCACACGGTCAGTTTGAGAAGAGTGGCAGTGAGGTAGTGTGTGGAAAGAAAGTAGGAAATAAGTAACGACTTTTTGTATTTTAATTAGATTCAGTTCAGCAGGTCAATTTCACTAAAAAACTGCAGCAGTTTTCCGCGACGAGTGTCAAATTAAACAGTATGTTGATACATATATCAAGGAATTGTTAAAGGACATCATTCAAAACGTACCAAAATGTAAAAGTGGCGGGCAAAAATTTTTTTTAACTTTTTTTGGCCGCCACTTTTAAAAATTTTGTTATTTTTTTGTATGGGCCATGAATGATATCCTTTGAAACATACTTAAGTAAGAATCAGACTGCAGGAATCATTTATTTATTCTAATTAAAATCAACTTGGTTTTCAAGAGACATCGTTGTTTGGTAACAACTAGTTTGAAATTAGATAATAAATCAACACTAACTACAGATACCGAACATACCAGTGGGTTTAGCCGGGCGCGGATGGGGCTCGTGTCCGTTGGGGATGTGCTTGACGGAGTGCGCGGGCGCCGGCGCGGGGTCGGCGGACCGCGGCCGCCTTCGGGGAGATCGGAACACACCCGGCTCCGATTTTGTGCCTAGAATTTTATGCATTTTGATTTCACTTGAGAAGGTGACAGTTGTAGTAAATTATAGCACCTACGCTTCTAGGCTTCATAGGTTATCACAACTCGAAACGGTTGTGAACGGTTGTGTTTTTTATAGGATGCTTCGGAGAGTGTGCTCAGAGGCTACATGAGCTCATTCCGCCTGCACATTTTTTCCATCGGACGTCCAGACGCACTGCGGGGTACCACCCTTATCTTGTTGAGATCCCTCGGATACGTACTGAGCGCTATTCTTCATCTTTTATATTGCGCACTGCCAGGGAGTGGAATTCCCTGCCGGCGTCTGTATTTCCGAGTTCATACAACCCAAATATCTTTAAAGTGCGAGTGAATAGGTTTCTTCTGGGTGAGCTTGCTACATCCTCGACCACATCTTTGCCCTAAGCTAGATTGTGGTCAAGAGCGAACCCATTTCTAATAAAAAAAAGAAAAAAAAAGCGACTGGGATTCGAACCCAGGACCCGTTGATCAAGAGGAAGCGCCACTACCACTCGAGCAAACCGGCCGTCAACCAATCCATAAACAATACCGGCATCTATCAACAATAGGTACGCAAGGTGCAAACGTTCTAACAAGCCGTTTCGAATAGTAGGGCTCTGTTTGGAATCAAATCTCTGAAAATGGCAAAATAACGATCGTGAACACAATTCTTGCAACAATAGTTGAATACAACTGAACCATTTCAGACGTCTTAAAAATGTATATCGGAGTTAGCCAATCACTGATATCAAAAGGACATACCATCTTGAGCAGCTCCCTCATCGAAGCTATGTCCTTGCAGCTTCTTCTTCTGCTTCTGTGGAGAAGTCTTATGAGGAGAGCGTTCTTGAGTCTTCGTCTCTTGAAGTTTTGCATGAATCGACTGGTGCGGCGCCGACCGGAATGATCGGAACTTCTTCGGAGACGTTCCTTTCGACTCCTTGCCGTCTTTTTCGTCTCTCGGCAGAGCCCTGAAGAAAAAAAAGTGTATTAGCTCTTACATCCACTTGATATCAACCTCTTTGGAATTTGCTACCACCAGTACCAAAGATAGCCGACTTCTGCAACTTTACAGTGTTCCGCTTGTGTAAAGTTAAAGACACCTAGTTCTATTAATTTTGGTTATGCTCTGTTCAATGAATGATTAGTCAATAGAGGAAACATGTTTTATTAAAGACTGTATTTATAAAAACTTTCGACTTTCTTCAAGAATAGCAGCATATTTATAATAGTCAATAGATTTATATGTTTCTCAAAAAAACCTATTCACTCCTACATCTTCACACACACACTCCTTCAGGACGTTTCCGTTAGGAATATTAAGATGATATTCAAAAATTTACTGCAGAGTACAGTCTGATGAATCTAACTACAATATTCAGCATGGTACAAGTCTGGGTTGCCGTCCAAGCCATTCTTGCTTGCATCAGCCTTTTTGCGACTAACTAAAACTTATGGTAATGTCTAATATGGATCGCATCTGATTCGAAGGATCAGGGGTCATTGATGGTATCACCAAGCAGGAGATACTAAAAATATGAAATTTAGCTGCAATAAAATATTAAAAAAACATTACGAAATTTCGTTTTAAAATCATCCCTTTGATTCGATTGTAAAAAAATGTTTTCAATTCCAAACTTAGTACAAGTTTTGAAACGAGTAACATTGTCAACGATTTTAAAAAGGGCATTATCTCCGATGATACCATCACTCCTGTGAAAGCTAATAATGATAAAAATGATCCTTCAAATCAGACTATCCGTGCAATACTTACTTGTGATTTGTGGAAGCGAGTGATAGGGCGGAGAGAGAGGACCGCCGGGACACTTGGTACCACAGTTCGATTTGCTTATTGTAAAGCTGAGTGATGTGCTCAGGGGCAAGCTCCGTTCCCCAGCCGCGGTACTGTCGAAAATGGTCAATTTGAATATGATTCAAGCATGATTTTAGAGCCAAAGAAGCGCTTCGAGTGAATAGTCAAATAAAACAGCTTTTGATATGATTTCAGAAGTTGATTTTTCACGAATTGTCCAAATTGCTTTTTTCACGAATTAAGTCATAGTTTCATTACGCTTATGAGCATCTTATAGTCTTTTGACCAATCACGAAAGTTTGCTGCAATTGGCTCTGATGCTAAGCTAATGCAGTGTTTTGAATGAATTTAGGGTATCATCAAGTTTCTGTGGGTCGTAAGTTTTAGCCGCAGAACGAAGAAGTTGTACTGTAAAAATAAAAGTTCTGGATTTTTTGGATCTCAGTATGTTTCATGTGTCAATATTGTGATTGATGCGATTTTTTCAGTAAAATTACGCCGTTGAATTTTTCAGTTTATGTCGATGATATGATTAGGGCATTTGTATCTTTCAACCTTTATTCTTTCAACTTCTTTGCTCCTTAGCATTTTTTTGTTCAATAGTGATGTTTGTCGTATTTTTTATGAACACTTTCAGCAGTTAGTGTACTCTGAGTACGTAGTTTGGATCTCGTTTTGGATAATTATATGCTCCTTTCTTAATTTTTTTAAAGTTTGTGCGATTTTTTTTCTCATTCGGGTTTCTCGGAGCTAGTCTACGATAGAAACATCGTATTGGCGCAGACCTTGTACTCGCCGGCGCGCTTGCGCAGGTCCAGCACCTCTCGGTACCAGGAGTCTCCCTGCGGCCGGCCGAGGGGCTGCAGGCCGGCCGCTCGCAGCGTGCTGGCGCTGTCCTCCTCGTCCTTAGCCCCCGCCCCGCCCCCACCCCCGCCCCGCGCCTCCCCCGCGCCGTCCAGCATCCTCTCACTTGCCTCTTTCGCCTCCTCATTCGTCTTCCCTTTCCCCCTGCATTTCGTAAATGTCCCTTTAGACGCCTCGTACACGTACTGAGAGAACGGTCTAAATTTCTTTTTGTACTCGCTTTTGTAACGTTTCCTATTATCTTTGTTTCGATCCTCCCCGTTGGATATGAGGGCCGATAGCGCGCTACGGAACGTCGATTTTCTGCAAAATTCCATTTGATAGTCTTAGACGGTTGGAGTTTTTTTTGAATGATGATGTTGCAAAAGAAACAGCTCGCGCCGTTGGTAAGGTTAGACATGCTTTAAATAATTGTAAAGCTCGCAATGGTGAGGTTAGTCTTTCTGGAAGAGTCTAGATAGACTGAGACAGTGTGGGATCTCTTATCGAAACTATCTTAAAGTAGTGTTAATAGAAGTGTAGGTGAAACAACGACATACAATCTAACAAAAACTTGGATGAACGTTCACATTGACAAAGTGCAGGACACATTGATATTAAGATAAAATCTATAGCTGTCATTCCGATCTAAGTTGATTGGACTAGTCTACTCGGCCTAGACACCGCCACCGTGAGGAGAGTTAGTAAGCAAATATCAAAAACGAAATTTAGACTTTGTTCTGCTAGACCCAGTGTTTGTAGTTAGAAGGATTAGGGGCAGAACAGGTGGTGGAGAAAACTTTTCAATAGCCATTCGTTCATTTATCTTAGTTTCATGATCATGAATTTTTACACTGTGAATTTAATCTAAATATTTATATTACTTTGTATCGTGACAAGCAGCTACAATAGAATATTTAGCAATATATTTCTAGTATTGAACATTTCAATAGTAAATATGTCAGGTGTTTCAATACGTTGTTTCGTTTCATCTCTGAGTCAGTTAAAAGTTTTAAGATATTCCGATGATTTTGTTGTATGTGCTATGTCAAAGTAAACTTTAAAATCAATCTCAAGAAACGTTTTCTCCCCCACCAGCTTACACAAAGCTAACATTGAGAAGTTGAAAGCTACAGCAGTGATTTCCCGAAAACAATTTCTTTTTTCTCTTCACCTGAAAAAATCATTTTAAAAATATTCTTTTTTACTAGAAAATTAAAATATATTTTACACGATCTACAAATACTTAAATATTTTATCTAAAATATTGTTTAATGATTTACTTTGTCCGGATCTTTACGGATTTTTTAATTTATGAAAATACTGTACATATTATTTCTTGTGAAGAATTTGATAAGTTAGTGTAAGGAGGTGAAAAAAGTGATTCAAGTGTTAGTCTTGTAAAACTGGAGTGTGTTTTAACTCCGTGATTTCATTAGGAGTGTATTTTTTTTGCAAAAAAAAGCTGCTTTAGCTGAAGCAAAGCTTAGTGAAATGGAATTGAACAGTACGAGTTTTTCTATATAAGTGTTAGGTATGTGTTCTTTTATAGACTGTTTCTTTATAAACAAAGTCATATGAGGCCATATAAGACGATATAATATAGTCGTTAGCATGTTTCTTGCGCGCAGAATTATAGTTAATGCACATCAGGTTAAATTATGTATACAGGGTGACTTTTTAATCACCAGCCAAATTTTTTTTACGGTGTCAGTAACGTTGATAGAACGTAAATAACGAGGAAAATATTTTTTTTTTCCAAAATTTTCAGATTTTGTTACCCCTTTTTAACGTCTTAGAGGATAAATTTTCTAAAACGCAGAAACACGGGTGTCACAAATTGTTCTGTAGAGTACTGTTACCAAGTTTCAAGTCAATTGGACGATGTTACTTTTTTTTCCATATAAAAATTTTGATTAATTTTTATGCTTCAGACGATCTAGCTTGAAATATTTATATGAAATATAGAAACAAAAAAATACGGGTCTGTTAAATTTTCATAAAATTTACGTACAAAAAATTTGGATGGTGATAAAAAAATCTTCCTGTATATTTTCATAAACATAAACGGAAGAATGTAAACCTCTTGCTCTTAACCATAAAACCGCGCATAAAAGTTAAACCATCGAATACATATTATCTGTTATAGTCTTATTATATTCATATAAAAACTTAAAACATGCTAGATAGTAAAACAGTAAACGACAAAGTAGATATAATAAGAAAATTTGAAACAATCTATAAGATACTAGATTATGAAAAGCATAATGATGATTATACGAAAGCCAAAGCTAGGTTTAGATTTGTACAAAGAGCTATGGATGGTGATAACTTTGGTTGATAATCTGAATATACATATAACATAATGGATAAATATAATTCTATTGTCAGTAGTAACATGTCTATACGTTTGTTGGGTGTCTATTTCAAGAGATCATACGTGAAGATTTAAGTAAATTGAACGATAATTTTGCAAACATTACTGATCAAAATTTATCCTAATAAGTAGATAGATGGATAAACATGCTGTGCTTTAATTTCAAGTGAATTTATCACAATGTATACTGCATTATTCAATAATTTCAAACCTGTATACAATATCAATTTCCATCGCAAAAGAGCCAGATGAATTTATCGTCGAGCAATGCACAGAAATTCTTTCAAGTGAGCTGATGTCGCTCTAGTATTTCATTGTCACCTCCCCATAAAAATACCTACTTGAAAACTTTTACTAAGAATATGACAAAGAAGTTTTAAGATGTTACTCGGAAAGGCCTTTTTATATTGTTAATGATTGCAAAATTATTCTCACAAGTAAAAATTAACTTCTTTACAGAATTCTAATGGAATCCAACCACTCTAAAAACCTTATGTGATCTCTTTTAGTAGACAAACCAGAATTATCTTCAATCTGAACATAGGTGAATACTGAAGTGGTCAACCAACCTTTGCACCCCAGGCTTCTGCCCGTTCCAGAGGTAATCTTCGATGTAGGGTTTCGGTCGGTCGTCGTGGTCGTCTACATGATTCATCAGAGGCTCCGCTTCTGTTGACCCTGGAAGATGAGAGGGTTTGGGGTTACTTTTTGTTTTGATTTGGTATAGGAGTGTAATGGGCAAACGGGCGTTCCTCAACTTTTCTAAATCACTTAGTTGTTGTGAGCTAAATACAGAGTTTCTAAGCCCGAAACGTGCCAGCGTCGAGTCGGGGCTGATTTGATTATCAGCCTGAATCAGTATCACTCAAAGAACACATTTATGAAAAAAAAAATATTTTTTAAATATTTTTTCAATGGGAATAGTTCATTTTTTGCACGCGAGGGGTGCGGGTAGCGCTCTGGGGGTGCACCCGAGTGGTGTCTACGTTTGGGAAAAAAAAAATTCCCACCGAAAAAAAAAAGTGTTCTGTAAGTGATACTGGTTCAGGATTTTGAATATACCTAGGAGGTTTTTTTTCACCCTGTATATTATCACATTTCTTTGCTAATCTATATAAATTTCAATTTGTGTTTCCAGGACGCAACATTACGTAGCAGGATTTACGCATTCAATCGATTAAATTCTGGCATTCATTTTTTTTTTTTTTTGGTTTGAATCTCGTATTGTATTGTTAGTGGAAGCACTTGCTGGAATTTCCAGTATTAGTAAAACACATGATGCTCTCGAGACATCTTTATTAGGAAAACAGTAAAACGCACCTTTTCTCTGGTAAAACGCAGTGATTTAATTTCTCTTTATAAGTATTATATTTGATTTAAATTCGTTTACTTTTTCTTTGGTAAAACGCAGTGATTACTCACAAACTAGTTGTTGTCCGCGACTTCATGCGCGTGGAATACTCACTTCGGGCCAAATTTTAATTTTATTATGATACTTATTTACCCCCACACAGGTCGAAATTTCAAAAACGCTACAATAAATATTTATTTATTTCTTATTAACTGCCTAAATATAAAGTTTCATGGTTTTATTATTATCGCAAAGACTATCTTCCATACAAACTTTTATTTACTGTTTCAACCCCTCAAGCCTTTTTTTCAAGGAAAAGGTAGCCTATGTCCTTTATCAAGTTTTAGTCTATCTCTGTAACAAATTTCCTCAAAATTGGTTCAGTAGTTTAGGCGTGAAAGCGTAACAGAGTACTTTGCTTGTTCAGACACTAAAGTATCTTAACAAAATAAACTATTTGAATCTAATAGAGTGCACCATTACGTTCTAAAGTTTACAACATTCAAACTTAGTTCCTATATAGTAAACTATATGACTCCTCTAGAGAAAACTTCTTCCTATCTTGAAGAATGTGCTGCCGTTCAGTATGCTAATCCGCAGTGCCGGGCGAAGGAAACTTTCAGCATATAAAGCATTTTGTTTTGCGTACTCAAACGGTACCTAGTTGAGAATTTCAATAGGTTTGTATAACGTGCTCATTTTTCTTTTAACTACATTCCTTTTGTAGCTATGATCATTAATGCTTCTTCCTTCCAGCTGCTAAACCAATTCTGATCAAATTATATAGCTAAGAACCATTTAGATTACGTCAGCTTTCAAGTTAAAAAAATCACATCGAAATCGATCGATAGATACCCAGATATACACGTCAAACTTATAACACCTCTCTTTTTTCTCGGGTGCTAAAAATAGCATGACGCTATTGCCTGTTTTCAGCTGTTTCTGTCAATCTCACTTTTGTAAAGAGTGGTGTAATTCGTGGCACCACACAGCTATTTCACAAAAACCCAAACCCGTCGCCAGTGATGTATCGTGAATACAAATCCAGTTTAATGGCTTTACTCTACAAATTAAGGTCGATAAAGTAAACGCGCAGTTTGTTTACAGATTCAAACGTTGTCGGCGGCTGGATTTAATTTAGTTTGATCCTAAAAGGTTAATGGGATTGGAGCTGTTTGGCTTTATGTTTGGGAACGATGTACAAATGTTGCTAGGTAAAAAGATACAACTGAGCTCATTCCGCCTGCCCCCTTCTTCTATCGGACGTCCAGACGTACTCGTACCTACTGCGGGGTACCACCCTTATCTTGCCGAAATCCCGCACTGAGCGCTTTTCATCATCTTTTATATTGCGCACTCGCACTGCCAAGGAATGGAATTTCGTGCCTGCATGTCTGTATTTCCGAGTTCATTCTAAGCATTATGCCGATCTACGCATAATATCTTGTTTCTCTTCCCACTTATGGCCAAACTTAACAAGTGAGAAAGAGACAGCCATACCCTGAGCTACTGAGGCTTTCTTTAACGCGCCCAAATAAAGTAGGTTTTATTAATAAAATCTACGCATAATATTTTGTTTCTCTACTTATGGCTAAAGAACTTTGGCGGGAACTCTACCACGCAGTTGCTGTGCCGATTGAATTTTTTTTTCTGCGTTGAAGAGTTGTTTAATGTATGATAGTGTATTGTGAAGTAAACTAGCTTAGAATAGAGTAGTGATAAAATACTTAATTCAAGTGATACAGTGTATCCGCTCCGTTTGGTTCTGACAAAGATCCAGCGGCAGTGCTTCTAGCCGCCATAGGTCTCCGTAGACAAAATACTATCGGCTTACGGAGAATGAGAGGAGCTTACTTCTTGTTTTATGTTTGCTTTTAAGCTGATGGCCGTGTTGCTAAAGCTTTAATAAATAAAATATGGTTAAACCCTTAGACCATACACACACTATAGACGGAGCCAGGAGCGTGCCCCTTTTAGATAGCAATAGTTTACCCCTTCCCTGCACCCAACCATACTTCACTGTACAACTTAACTAATGGAGTCTTTTTTCTCACAAATTCACCACAAAAACGAATAAAATTAATGCGAAAAACCTTAAAAACCGTAATGACTGACAGAAACTGCAGATCAAACGCTTTGTTTGTCACACTTTGAAACGTGAGACATCAAAAAATGGGTTACGCAGAAAGAGATGGCGTTAAAGTAACCTATCTCTTACTATCTTGTAGCAACTCACATGTTTGCATCTCTTTCAAAAGTGCTGTGACGTCATAAGTACTCAGTGTGTCTATGGTCTAAGGGTTAATCCTAACAAGTGTGAAAGAGACAAACATACCCTCAGCGACTGCAGCTTTCTTCAACGCGCCCATAGAGATACTCTTCCTAGGCGTGTCGGTCTCCTTGGGCCAGGCGAATTGGTTGCGGTACTCCGTACTAGCTGGCTCTGGTTCCTTCGCCATCACCTCGCCCATAGCCGTTGTTGCCTGAGGAATAAGGGCTATTTTACAACGACAACACTGTGATAGGTCTTGAGAATTGGTGAATTACCTGTCAATTTAGGCGATATATGTAACGTAAGTTACTTTTTGTATTGGATTGCGTGAATATTCATTAATATTCCTTTTCTCATAGAATTGAAGACAAGTTGCAATCGATTCTTAGGCCCGTATCACAGAAGCAGACTCAAGTCTTGATCTATACTTAAGGATTGATTGTCTCTTTCTCTCACTATCCACGGATTATACGGACCTTATCATTGTTTTCTATTTGAGTTTCATCGATTACCGTGTATTAAGAAAACAGCATATTTTTTTTATTTTGAGAGGCTTTTACAGATTGTTGAAGCACTCGTAGGAAATGCAGCACCAGAAAAATGATGCAATGTCCTCACATCAGGCCGATCGGTTGAAAAATGTTGCTGCCATCTTGTGTGGAATCCTAATGGAAAGTGTACGGCGCAGTAAATGAAACGCACTAGTGTCAGATTAATATTAAGACTGCATTTCCTCGTTTCTACAAAGGTTCAGTTTAATACATGGTGGGACCCGACGCTTAAAACTCTAAACCGGTCGCGTTTGTGGTTTGTAGGCAACTGTCAGTTAGTGATGTGACGTTGAGGTCTTTGGCGGGAACTCGGCGTGAGCGGTTGCTTTGTCAATAGAATTTTCATTTTCGGCGTGAAAAAGTTGTTTAATGTGTAATAGTGATAGTGTATTATGCAGTAAATTGACTAAAATTCGTGTAGTGATGAAAAATTCAAGTGATAACAGTGTTTCTGCTCCGTTTGGTACCGACAAAGATCCTCGCGGTTGTGCTTCTCGCCGCTAGTTTTCGTAAAACAGACGCTATCCGGTTTTACGCAGAACATGAGGAGCTTAGGGCTTAGGTTAAGTTGAAGAATGAAGATTTTTTACTGAAGACATGGCTGTATGGACATAGTTTCCTTTGCCTTTCCCGAAAGGGATAAATTTAACAAAAAAAAAAAGATGTGACGTTTCAAAAGTGACAATCAAAATTGATGTATTCATCAGTCGCAAACATAAGGGGTTCAAACACCCTATGCCACCCTATTACGTCCCGAAATTCCTTTTCAAGAACTTACTGCGATCAGGTGCTTTTTAGGGTTCCGTACCTAAAGGGAAAAACGGGACTCTATCGCTAAGACTCCGCTGTCCGTCCGTCCTTCTGTTTGTCCGTCTGTCACCAGGCTGTTATCTCTTGAACCGTGATATACAGTTGACATTTTCACAGATGATGTATTTCTGTTGCAGCTAGGTATATTAACAAATAATTACTAAAAAACAGAATAAAATAATATTTAAGGGGGCTCCAATACAACAAACGTGATTTTTTTGCTCGTTTTTATAGATAATGTGCGCGAGTCCGACTCGCACTTGGCCGGTTTCTTTCTGTCAGCTCACCTTGGGCTCAACGGTGTCAGTCCACCGAGGCTGCCGAGGACCTTCAGACTTGCTCCGTCTACCAGCGCGGTCGTTGTCATTTCTTTGGATGCTCTGAAACATTTGATGAAAGGTTATCATTTCACGAGGGCGTGTATCAATGGCTTCTTTCTTAGCTGTTGAATGAAAATGGTGATCATTTTATCCATTCAGGTGGCAAAATTCAGAATTATCAAAACCTCATACCTGCGCTACCTAAGACCAAGAATCCCTATGGACTTTGACACGGAATAATAATACCAAAGAGAAAACAGGATACATAGATTGAGATCTGCATAAGAATGAAAGAGATGAAGATAATATCTTTTGTCTTTATCTGAGTCTCGCTTTTTTTTGTCTGCCACAACCTGCACTCGATGGCAGACACATACGATATTTCGTTTTAAAGACCTGAAGATACTAATTAGTGATTGAATTTTGTTAATCATAGTACGCAAAGGACGCTAGAATGGTGATGGTGCACGATAATATTTGGCAGATATTTTGAAATTCGAATATCTGTTTTGTAATTTTTTTAGGTTATAGTAATACGACCATATTCAATAGGCGCCAAAAGTCACTCGAGTGGAGGCTTTGAAAGGTATTCGAAATTAGGCCGTGTTATATTATACGCGTATGTCAAGTCCAGGTGATTCTTGGTCCTAGTGCGCTACACAATAGACGTCTACCCAGCAGTGTGTTGATATGGGCTGAGGATAGGGTTGCCACCTTTTTTTAGGGCAAATAGAGTATTTTGTTAGAACAAAAAATAAATGATAAAAAAAGAGTATTTATTTATTGGTTTTAAAAACATATTTTTTGTTACTTTTTACAACACTTAGCAAATGTTTGTCTTTGTTAAAAATGTTAATAGCCTCTTTATAATCAAATTTCAAATTATAATATACATATTATTAATTCTTGTTTTTTTAAATTTAAAAACGCTCTGTTTCTCTCGTCCCTCCGCTTTACATTCATAACGGAGAAGACTCTCTACGTAAATGCAGAAGTGGCCGGGATGGATAGAATATATGAAATTAATTTATAAATATTCAGAAAATCTTCAGATTTATTAAATATGTGTTGCCACTTTTGTGCTGTTACTTATTCAAAGAGATCGAACCCATACAGCCTTGTCTGATGTATGTATGTCGTATTTACGTAAAATCGTCGTGATACTAATTGTTACTAATTTACTATAATAGTAACAGTCATTTCACGAAGATTTCACATAAATAGAGTATTTTAGCGTACTCTATTGGTGTCGTAGATTATAAAGTACGCCTAGGTGAAAAAGAGTACGATACTCTATTTTAGAGTACGGGTGGCAACCCTAGCTGAGGATGATGATGATATTTTTTATTAAAAAAATACGATTTCCGCGACCTTTGCCATATTATCGGATTTGTTAGTGTATCTTATCAGAGGCTGAGGCGTACTGAGCGCTTCTCTTCATCTTCTATACTGCGCACCGCTAAGGAATGGAATTCTCTGCCTGCGTCTGTATTTCCGGACTCATATAACCCGAGTCTCTTTAAACTTCGAGTGAATAGGCATCTTCTGGGTGAGCTTGTTACATCCTCGACCACATCTTCGCCCCTGGGCTAGATTGTGGTCAAGAGGAAACCCATTCGTTATTTAATAATTTTCCACGTTAAAAACGTATGAGTCACCGACTTCAATCCCAACAACAGTTCGCACAAAGTAGATATCTAGTTTTTTGCGGACTACAATGCCTATTAGCAAATAACTACAAACAGAAATGTCATTCATATATTTAGATGATGTTCTAGTTTGTAGTATATTTTGTTTTTGTTGTTTTTTTTAAAAGCGCTGAATCATTTTCGATAAAATTTATATGGGACCTCTTCAGGAGTATACTCTTTCGAACAAATAAAGAATTTTGAAAATCGGACAACAGTTGCCGGAGTAATCGCGTAACAAATATACAAAAAAAAAAAAAAAATACCGTCGAATTGAGAACCTCCTCCTTTTTTGAAGTCGGTTGAAAAAAGGCTTTCTTTGATCGAAATACCAACTGTTCTTTTTAATTTGGCTAGCCTAGTTTGTAACATAGCCAAGAAACTTTCCAGTACTTATTGAACGTTTTGGCAAACAGAAGTTAGAGATTTAAGAACCCTGGGGAGGGCAATCACATAAAGTGCTGCATTCGATTAATTGTTTTAATTTAGTCAACGAATTTGCTAGAGGACATCCGTGATTTCTTTCAAGACAATCTTTACTTAATATAATGAATGTGAAAGTGTAACGGAACGACGGATCGTCATGATTTTTTGCAAAGAGATAGTTGGAGGGTTGAAAAGTAACATAGGCTACTTTTTTTAAATAATAAAGTCCCAAGCCTTATGCTAGTCTAATACTAGTAGATTACCCAACAAGTGAAAAAAAGGTGAATTCTTTTCGAGGCATTGAGTTGTATCCCGAGAGGGGCGAAGGATTCTAAAGTTGAATCCCGAGCATAGCGAGGGATTCTAGATTAGAATCCTGAGCGGATCGAGGGATACAAGAGCCGAGATGAATTTTTTTTTCACGTGTTAGGTACTCTACTTTTTACCATTGACTACGAGAAAAAGAAAATAATTACTCTGTGACAGTAAATTATCAACAATAGCTGCTGCTTTAACGCGAAATGACTGGAACGAGAGGTTCACTTAAATCACTGGATGTCGAACTCATTTTATGATTTTGAGACAAAAACTTTCAACAGAAACTTTTAATTGCATGAAAATTGCACAGAAATTTGGCTGAATTCCTTATTCTAAATTTTAAATTTTTAACCGAGCCATATTCCATACAGCCAGTTATTACATACAGCCAAGTTTTAGTACGTTTTTATAGCGAGAGTATGCAACCTCCTTGGACATTTTCTTTTGTTTTCTTACTAAAATCGGTATATTCGCGCATGTTCCAAATTCAAAATGTTTTATTCACTCAGTGAAATAAACAACGTTTTATTCACTGTTATTGAAGAATAACGGACCCTTTTTCGAGGGGCAATGGTAAAAAATATATTTCTTCCAGTCTTAAGGGAAAACTCTGTGAGAAATAATATTTTTTAGGATCTGGGGTTTGAGTATTTACCAAAGCTAAATCGCTCACGTTTCTATTGTATTCCACGTTTCTATTGGGCTGAATACAAAGGATCCGTGGCTGGTCCGACTCATACCCTTTATTGATACTTTTTACTAGTATTCCGCCCGGGACTTCGTTCCCGTGGGAATTCGGGAAAATTATGTAGCCTGTCCATCGGGGATAATGTAGCTTTCTAATGGTGAAAGAATTTTTCAAATCGGTCCAGTAGTTTCAGAGCCTATTCAATGCAAACAAACAAACAAACAATCAAATCTATCCTCTTTATAATATGTATAGATATAGATAGATAAGATATAGATAGATATAGTTAGTATAGAGTATAGATTAAAATAAAACATAGTTTAGGTTGTCATAATTTTTGAATACTAGTGTCTAAACTAGGCCTTGCCTGTGTCTTAGACATTAGTCCCTTCCTCGTGATATAATCTTTCTATTCTATATTAAAATAATAATAATAAAAAACTAGCTTATCTTAATATTGTTTTCAACAAATCCAACAATAATAACCTGATCAGTAGCAGATCTGATTTCTTACCCTAGCCCGATCCATAACGGGTCTGATTTCGTTGGCAGGCGCTGGGTCGAAGAACTCGTTCGCCTTGTACGCCACACCAGGGTACTTCTTCCGACGAGGCATGGCTGGCTCCATTGGACCTGGGAATTGACTTGATGTTAGAGAATTCATTTTCTACCAAAAGATGCTTTAACGCTGGACTGGGAGTGAACTTAGAATACGCCAGGTAATAGCTCTTCCCAGGTCTTCTTCTTATCGTGTAGGTATAGTCAAGTGTGTGGCTAGCTTGGCTAACCCTGGTGTCAGAGTTTTCAAACCGCCAAATGGCCTCTGACTTGGTTTTAACGACTGTAGTCAGACAACAGCCGGGACCGACAGTTTAACGTGCCCTCCGAAGCACGGAATCTCTCATGATAAATTGTCACTTTGGTCACCCATCAGGTCTTCCCAGGTATGCAGAGACTATGAAGTGGAATGTGAGGGTTTTGCTATATTATGGGCAAAAAGTTGACGATCCATCACCATGATACTCATATTTTTAACCGACTTCAAAAAAAAAGGAGGAGGTTCTCAATTCGGGTGTTTTTTTATATATTAGGTACTCTCAGAATGTTATGTTAAATGTCGCGTCAAGTATTTCAAGAATCGTTTCTCTTTCTACGCTTCACCATGATCCATGATTTAGCTTTGATCCAGGAACGAATATTTTGATTCTTTAGCTATCATATAATTTAATTTTGGACGTAGACGGTAGATGTGAAGCTGCAACACCAAACGATCATGATCATCAGTTTTTAACCGACTTTAAAGAAGGAGGAGATTCTATGTTCGACTGTGAGCATCTTTTTTAAATGTAATATGTTCACCGAAATCTCTGCTATTTGTAGAGCGATTTTCAAAATTCTTTATTTGTTCGAAAGAGTATACTCCAGAGGTGGTCCCATTGTCACCAAGTCAGGATCTGATGATGAAATCCCAGAAAAATCGAGGGAAACCCTCTGATTTACTCACTTACCCTTACAATTTTTCTCACATAATTTCTATTAGGTATTTACAATGAAAATTGAAATAAATAAACTTAAAAAATATATATATATTCTGAAGTCAGTTTGATCTTTTTTTCAAAAAGTTTTTCAAGTGACGTCCCACTATGGAAGCAAAAATAAGTATTAATATCAAAAGATTACCTCGTTGTAGAGGCAGTCCCGAGGGCGGCGTCTTGGCCGGCTGCTTGACCACCCCATCCTGCTGCGGCTGCTGCTGCTTGAACTCATGCCATCGGTACGTGCTGCGATATTCAGAGTGCAGCTGCAACAAACAGAAATTCATTTTTAATATTTGGTGAAGCTAGGATGTAGCAAGGACAGCAATTTGTTTGCTGTCCTATTGTCCCATATTTTAAGGTAATTTTATGGTTTTGTGAAAAATTATAACTTTGCTGGCTGACCCGACAGACGTTATCCTGCTTTTTTAAATTTTCTAATGTTCCGCTCAACTTTCTTATTTTTTTCTTTCATAAGAACCTTCTCCTGATAATAATAAACACCACAATAAAAGAATTTCCGAAACTGTTCCATCCGTTCACGCATGATGCGATGACCAAGGGAAATAGAGATTCGTTTTTATATTATAGAGATATACAGGGTGAAAAAAAACATAGCTATATTCAAAATCCTGAACCAGTATCACTTACAGAACACTTTTTTTTCTGTTTGATTTTTTGTTCCATAAAGTAGACACCACTCGGGTGCAACCCCTGAGCGCTACCCGTACCCCTCGCGTGCCTGGTGTAGGAGTAATATGTACGTTTAGGCAAAAAATGAACTATTCCCATTGAAAAAAATATTTAAGAAAATATATTTTTTTTCATAAATGTGTTCTTCGAGTGATACTGGTTCAGGATTTTGAATATAGCTAGGAGGTTTTTTATCACCGTGTAGATATATTGTAATGTAATTTTTTTTTAAATTGTGTGTAATTTTTTCATAGTTCCCATACAGTGATCTCATCTTTTTTTCTGTTTTTCTAACTTATTTTAATTTTATTTTTTTACTAGTATTATTTTTTATACTAATTTATGGCTTAAACTGTAATGAATGAATGAAACTTTATTTGTCAGACACAATATTTTTCTAAAAGTAGTAGTAAGTTCATTTTACTAAAAGTAGTAGTATGTAAGGATGAAAACAGCGGAGGATCGTGCAAAGTGGCGGACCTTGGGGGAGGCCTATGTTCAACAGTGGACTGCAATAGGCTGATATGATGTAGTAATTTGCATAAAGTATTATTATGAATAAACAACCGAGTATTCCAAAAACTCAAATAAAATAAATATTGGTGGCCACTCACACAGGGTGGCGTGGCCACAATGAGGTTGTGAGTCACCGGGGAGGCCGTTGCCCAGCTTTGGAACAATATTCTGATAATCATCAGTTGCAGAAGGGATCACCCTCTCAGACTCATTTATATTTACTATTTATTGTACACTATAGGCATACAGAAATAAACATATAAAGAGAGAGACGACACAACAGGCACTGCTTATCTCTATGAAGAAATTTCTTACAGCAGCCTACCAAGTGATATAAATACAGAGATTTTTTTTATAAGTACAAAAATCAATTTTACTGAAGTGTGTATATCTATGAATACCAGTGTTTGCCTTTTGATCAAGACAAAAGAACTAAAGACTTCGGGCAATAAATATGTAGGAGTTAAAGAGACTAGGATTATCTCACCCTGTGATCATATATACACATCAACATGGTCTAGGGATATTGCACGATTTTGCATACAAAAGAGGCCTGTTTGAGAAGCTACAAAAGCATACTCGAGATACATGGAGGGCTATAATTTTCAGACGAGTAAATGCTAAACTTGAATTTTCAATTCTAGTCAATTAATTTTGTTTTACTTTAAATTTTTGAAAACGTGACGGAAACGAAAACGAAAATGCACTTTTTGCCTGCTTTTTGTATGAAAATGGTCGAATTTACGCAATTTTATTTTTCATTTTTATCACGTTTTCTCAAATTTCAAGTAAAACAAAATTTATTGACTAGAATTGAAAATTCAGGTTTAGCACTTGCTCTTCTGAAAATTATAGCCCTCTGTGTATCTCGAGTATGCTATTATAGCTTCTCAAACAGGCGTCTTTTGTATGAAAAATCGTGCAGTATCCCTAGACCGCGTTGATGTGTGTATCTATGGCTTTATCTACATTGGATTACGCCTCATAAGATCTTACTATCTTTCGAGGAGTTATACAACACAAACACTAAGCTAATCTAGATATGTTTATAGAGATAATAATCTATCCTACACAGTTTATGATTTTATGATAAAATATGTTGATAAAATGATACAGGGATTTTCTTCGAAATCCCGACGCGACGCCGAAATTGTGCCGTAGACCGTGGTAAGTTCGTTCATAGCTTATTTCATAGCTAGTGATGTCCTGTTTATCGATACTAAAGCAATAGCCAGTGAAATAAAAAATGTTTCAAGAAAAAAAAATAGAAAGCTCACACGGCTTTATCATTTGGACTGTAATACTTAGGAAGCAAATTGATTTCACAAGCTGAGTGTTTCTAGGGTGTGGGTGACTCGAAAAGACGTCAGATTTTTTGAAGGGTCTCGAGCCAATCAAATGAAAATAATGAACATCTGCAACATTCAGCAGACTAAAGAAGAAATAAATAAGAGGCCTGTAACGCCGCTTATTTGTCTTGCTTCAGTCTCGCCGAGACTTCCGCCAAGAATCGACTAAAGTCACTTAACTACAAGAATTAAGGCTCAAATTAGAACAAACTTGCTCCACAGACAGCAAATGTATAGCATAACTCCACGCTCGCAGCTACTGACCGACTGCCCACACTTTCATCACGCGATGTATTATTCAGAGTAGCGCTGAGATTAAATATGTATCGTGTTAGGGTCGCAGAGGCGTTAATTAAGGGTGTGAAGTGTGAACATTTGGGGATCCGGCCTTGTTTGAGATGATGTTGTTATTTACGTTTTAGAGATATAGAGGTTGAGTGGTAGTGACGCTGCCTCTTGATCGACGGGTCCTAGGTTCGATTCCCGGTCAGGGTAGACATTCGTGTAAAAAGCAGATGTTTGTCTCGGGTTATGGACGTTTGTCTGTCTTTGTGTATGTTTTAAGAGACTCACGACAGAAGGGAAAACCTTAGTGTGGGCCTTTAAGTGTGTAGCGTTTATAAAAAAAAGGATAATTATATCATGAAAAATAATGTACAACACAGTGGTTTTATTGCTTGAAAGCAATTTCTTCTGGGAAACCTTAAAGTTAAAACTTTATGGACATCATAACCATAACAAAAATACTTTGGCATTAGAACAGATGGTAAAATTTTCTTTTGCGTAGTCTTATCCGAATTAAGTCAGAATTCAGAAGAAAACCACGTTTTGCATGTCGAATATGGTGGTTTCGTGTTTTAAAACTACATGACTCTCTGCCCGCACCGACAGGATTAATAAGCGTGAGTGCATAAGAAGAAGTAATTCTTATTAAGAAGCTGTTATACTCTCTTACGATTTCTTCTCAAATCTAAAGGTTAAATGGGAATCTTGTCCTAATTTTAAAAAGTTTTGTTGACATTATATGAATACGATCAGTACCACGTCAGAATGTAAGCTGTATTCCAAGTAAAAGACGAACTGATCGAACATTTAGCTTGACGAAAATGTAACTAATCGAATCAAGAACAAATAACTTAATGATAGAAACTTAAAAGATGGAACACTTGCTTTTATGAGTCTCTTTAAATTATTTATAACTAGTATTCTTAAAGATTTCAATGAGTCAATTTCAATTTCTGATAGTTTGGTAAGCAAAATTACAAAACAATAACAATAACACTGATATTTCAGTCTGTAAAACCGCCTATAGTCGATCCTGGTGAAATAGGACCCCATAACACTGGCAGCATTGCCACGCTGGATCGCTATGGCCAGCCTTTGCACCAAGAACGACTGAGTGCGATAGTCCCCTGTGCTATCCCTTAAACGCCGCCCGAGCTCTGCCACAAAACTTTTGGCCTCTGCTCCCCAGCAACCCGTGGTCTCCACAGCAAAAGGTACGAAGGCGTAGGTCTGTGTCAGGGTAGAGTACTTAAATTATTAAATTATTATTTAATTAAATTATTAAAACTCTTAAATTATTTAAAGGCAAGTACTCTTTAAATTATTAATAACTAGCTGACCCAGCAAACTTCATAACGCCTTAGAGTTAATTGTTCGCAGTCTTTCTATATTTTCTCACCTTTAAAATTTCCTGAACTATCACTTTTATTTCAAGACAATAATTAACCAAATCGGTCTCGAGTTTAAGCGGAACAAACGAACAGCAATTAATTTTATGTAGATTTTCTGTGTTAGCTCTAAAGTACATTAAATTGTATTACAATAAACTTATTACACAAACAAAGCCACGAACAGAATAAAGTACCTTGATAGCCTCGATCTAGGCAAAAAGTTATAATGAAAGTGTCCTACAAACGATCACGCTAGCCTGCCATAAGGAGCTATTTTATGCAAATAACTAAATTACTTTTGGGGATATATTTGCTGTTTATTTATAGAACAAGCGTTGGTTAGGCTTTCTTGGTGAATGAATTTTTAAACACAGTTTTTTGGCTAATATTAATCTTACGACTGGGTTTTTAATCTGAAAATCAATGGCATCAATGGCGACGCAATCTCAATGACGACGCATTTAGAAGTAATATACATCTCATAAAGATGGCAGAGCTACCATTTGTGAGGGCTAACTAAATATTGAGTTGCTAGGTAGTTTGCAACTTAACGTACACATGGCGGTGGTGCTGCTGATCAGGGTGGTTGTCATGAAGTCTGTCATGACAAACGCCCCGATCAGCAAAAAAATATATTTCCTAATATTTTTTTACGGTATCTAAAATATGAAAATGTATTAGGAATTCAGGTTTAAAAATTGAAATATCGTTAGTTACGATACGACTACAAGCTACATAGTTTCATCCCTATTTTAAAATTTATCGATAACTGTTCAACCCGAGACGATCCCCTCTCTACTAAAACGTTTGGTAGTATTTGATCCGGGCAAACGGCCCGGGCAATTTCGGTGGCGTCTCCTTCCCGCAATTACCTTTCCCCGGGTATACAACCTCTCATAAAAACCGTATAACCCTCAACTACAGGTTATGTTGGGTAAGTAGTAAACATATATTCATCCATCGTAAAAAAACTTTGAATTTTCGCATTTATAAATTAATAGGACATCGTGATGAAACCCGTCCGTCTAAGAAAATTCATTTTCGAATAGACGAGTGGTCCTGATGGGTTGATACCCCGCATTGGGCCAGCGTGGTGGACTATGGCCTAAATCCCCTTCGTGTTTCGAAGGGAGGCCCGTGCCCCTCGGTGGGGACGTATATGGGCTGGTAAAAAAAAAGAAAAATAGAAGGATTAGCTTTCTGCCCGGGACATCGTTCCCAAGCGGAATTTGGAAAAATTATGTACTTAAACCCATGTGTTATTCTAATGTCCAAGCTACTATAATGTTAAGTTTCATCAACATCCGTCCAGTACTTTTTGCATAAACATCTCTATCCTTACAAACTATCGCATAGAAGGATTTCAGTCCAGATTTTGATGCAACTGGATATATGAGCATTTGTTTGAAGTGTTTACGGTCGACACCTAAAAATACTTTGAAAAAAAAACTTCCCACGGTAACAATGCAACGCTCAAAAGAAAGTTAATGTCTACGTGTATAAACATTTTCAACAAGTACTTACTTAAGTGTCATTAACAAATGTGGGAAATACTTTTTGGAAGTATTTTTGAATATTATACTTCTAGCTTATACATTTTCATAGAGTTACACAGTATAGTGACTGTTTCTGTTTCTGCAGCTCTAGCACGATAACGACAAACTCGCGCTCGGCTCACGTTAAACTTCACTTTGATTGCGCGGCGCGAGGGAGCGCAAAGGTTTGCTTGCCCTATGGACGTTAGTACTATTATTTATTCTGTGCCTATGGCGTTGTCAATGTTGACATTTTTACATAGGACCGCGGTGTTGTATCGTACTCGGCCTGCTGGTATTGTATGTTCTTGTGTGCAAATAAAGTATATTAAACTTGGAAATGAGGAATGCTCTTTGATTTCCAGGATTTTTTATTTTTGAAGTCTCCTGTTAGAAACGAATATTTCTTTCCTAAAAGGTAGGATCAGTGTATATTTCAAGGGACCCATGACACAAAGGAAAAACTTAAACGTATGGTGAGCGGTTTAGAATAACACCACCCCTTATCTTTCCGTGGGTGTCGTAAGAGGCGACTAAGGAAACATAAATGAGACCTGCCTCCTATTAATCCACCCCAGGCAATGACACCTCAATTTGTTCTGAATCTGAGGTGGCGTCCTATGGTCTCATGTGGTGTGTTAGGCTTTGTGAAGGGCCGTCTGATTCGCGACCACCCTCCTACCGAAGTCCGACGCAAAACAGCTTGCTGTGTTCCGTCGGTGCGTAGGAGTACCAGTGCCTTATAGACATTTTCTGGGTTAACTCGCTCCATCGTCGACTTCATCTATGACCTTGGTCAAGATAGAGGTCGAGAGTTAATTAACCCATCTTTTAATAAAAAAAAGATCTGTGTATATTTCAAGGGACCCATAACACAAAGGAAAAACTTCTTTATATAGATGTATCTATGTAAATTCCTTATTGCTCAAAAACAGTCCCACCAAAAACATTTTCATATAAATGTGTCGTTGCCTAAGACGGATAACTAGGAGGCAGGTCTCATTTGTGTTTCCTTAGTCGCCTCTTACGACACCCATGGAAAGAGATGGGGTGGTGTTATTCTCAACCGATCACCACACGGCGGAAAACACATGGGCGTAAGGTGAAAAATTTATGCACTGTTATAGTTCTTGTAGTACTATGTTTTTTTTTTTTTGAGATTATGGCCTGGTTACAAGACCTTTGGGCCAAGACTTAACACTTCATCATCATTTTAAAATTAAATCTTCTGAATAGTGTTAGCAATTGTCATTCAAGTCGAAAGTTGACAACGAACAAGTAACAGAACAGCGCGCGTGAAGCTCGTGCGAACCAACAGTTCCCGCCATACCAGCTTCCGGCGGAACAACGAACAAGTAACAGAACAGCGAGCGGCCGGCTACGCGTGAAGCTCGTGCGAACCAACAGTTCCCGCCATACCAGCTTCCGGCGGAACAACGAACAAGTAACAGAACAGCGCGCGGCCGGCTACGCGCGAAGCTCATGCGAACCGACAGTTCCCGCCATACCAGCTTCCGGCGGCGGCGGTCGGCGAGCGGAGTGGGAGGTTCGACGAAGCTACGAGCGCCGCCGGGCAAATCGTGGCGTCATTCTGGTAGCAGTCATCGAAGCAACAACTTGACTATTAGCGCGCGCGGAGTGTAGTGACTAATAGTTTAATGTAATATAAAGTCTACGTCGTATTCTTTTGCTATTTAAAATTAATAAATGTGAACATTATAATATTTGAGTTCGGGTTAAATGCAGTCAGTATAAAATTAAAATAAATTTATATATTCGAAGGTTAGTAAGTGGTTTTCTTTTAGCTCGGAAGTGGTAATAAATAACCTGTGTGCCCACGTGGTTAACCGTAAGTACCTTCCTAGTGAAGTATTTTGTTATATCTTCGATATTCACGACATTACAAAGCTTGATTGATTAACGGACACGTATTTTAAAATAATTATACTTTAGATTATTAACAATTTAGGCCGTGCCTTGCCAGGGCTACCCTCTGGAGGTAATCGGCTATTCAGTGTTTGACTATACCTTAGATTATTAACAATTTAGGCCGTGCCTTGCCAGGGCTACTCTCTGGAGGTGATCGGCTATTAAGTGCTTGATTTCACCATAGAATGTTAACAATTTAGGCCGTACTTTGCCAGGGCTACCCTCTGGAAGTAATTGGCTATTTAATGCTTGACTATACCTTAGATTATTAACAATTTAGGCCGTGCCTTGCCAGGGCTACCCTCTGGAGGTAATCGGCTATTCAGTGCTTGACTATACCTTAGATTATTAACAGTTTAGGCTGTGCCTTGCCAGGGCTACTCTCTGGAGGTGATCGGCTATTTAGTGCTTGATTTTACCATAGATCGTTAACAATTTAGGCCATACTTTGCCAAGGCTACCCTCTGGAGGTAATTGGCTATTTAGTGCTTGACCATACCTTAGATTATTAACAATTTGGGCCGTGCCTTGCCAGGGCTACTCTCTGGAGGCCACTGCCTATTCAGTACACGATTGTACCTTAGATTATTAGCAATATGGGTCGTGCCTTGCCAGGGCTGCTCTCTGGAGGTTACTACCTATTCAGTTCTAAGATTAATAACGAAATACGGCGTGCCTTGCCAGGGCTACACTCTTAAGGCCACTGCCACAGAATAAATTATAGTACTAACGTACAGAAGTCTCACTCCCTAACAAAAGTCAACTTTAGACATAAAAATTTGCCTACTATTGCGAGCGACACAAGCTTGCAAGAGAAATTGAAACTTATAGTCGGCCGCTAGCATTCATATTCTATTGCGCACCGCCGACTCAATGCCGCGTTCGCGACGAGAGCTCAGGGTCAACACCCGCCGCCGATTTAGAGGTAAATTTATTATTGAAATTAATTAAGAAAGATAATACTGCTTATAAAATCAAGAGTAACTTTAGTTAGGAATGTAGTAAGTAAAAACACAAGTTAACATAACCAACTATGTTATTTGATACGTAGCCTACATACCTACTAACTACAGACACCTACAGACTACTGTGATGGCAAAACGTGTTTCTGTCTGGTTTTAATATTGTTAATAAGTAGATACACTTATTATTTTGTTCAACACGCGACCGTAGCGGTTCACGCGAGCGCGGCGAGCCGCGCGAACATGCCTAAACTGCGGAGTGACACCCCCCTGCCACTGCCTATTCAGTGTATGATTATACTTTAGGTTAATAACGAAATATGTGGCTTCTTGCCAGAGCTGCTCTCTGGAGTCCCTACCGACCAGTGCAGGTCTATAAAGTAGTTTATTAAATTCATAAATGTATTTAGGGTTATTACGCCTCCTTATTGTGTAATTTAGCGCTGCTTCTCTAGTTTCTGCTTATGGTATAACTTTTACAATCATATTTAATTACCAAGATGAACAAGTTGCTAGTAACCTTACAGACATACGCACATATTAGTACATACACGTATCTACGTGGTAAAACATTGGTTTAGTTTCAGTTTAAAAAAAAATGGATCCTGATTCGCTTACACCCCTACCTGCGAGAAGGAAGAAGTTAGAAAAGGGAAGATCAGACTGGGTAAGTTGAAGAAACTATACGAATGTCTACGCAGCAGAGAAAAATTTAACCATGGACGTCGTTTTCTGGGCCAGAAACTAAAGAGAAGGAAGGAGACGCATGTGAGTCATCAAGCTCCACAGAATAATTTAGTTTGTTGACTTGATTTTATATTCTACTTAAAAAACGATTGACTTTAGTCAAAGTTAAAAGTCAACGTTATAAGTCAACGTTATAAGTCAAAGTTAGAAGTCAGAGTTAGCAGTCAAAGTTAGAAATCAAAGTTAGAAGTCAAAGTTAGAAGTCACAGTTAGACGTCAAAGTTAGAACTCAAAGTTAGAAGTCAAAGTTAGAAGTCAAAGTTAGAAGTCAAAGCTAAAAGTTAAAGCTAAAAGTCAAATCTAAAAGCCAAATCTAAAAGTCAAATCTTAAAGTCAAAGCTAAAAGTCAAAGCTAAAAGTCAAAGCTAAAAGTCAAAGCTAAAAGTCAAAGCTAAAAGTCAAAGCTAAAAGTCAAAGCTAAAAGTCAAAGCTAAAAGTCAAAGCTAAAAGTCAAATCTAAAAGTCAAATCTAAAAGTCAAATCTAAAAGTCAAATCTAAAAGTCAAATCTAAAAGTCAAATCTAAAAGTCAAATCTAAAAGTCAAATCTAAAAGTCAAAGCTAAAAGTCAAAGCTAAAAGACAAAGCTTGTGTTATCGTTAAAAATTATAGTTGATATTTTTGGATTACGATTATAAAAAACGAATTGATTTTGTTTTGTATCGAAGGTTTATCTTCCAGCCAGTGACGACTGAGTATACTGAAATATTTAAATGTTCTCATAGTTTCCGTAACTCTACCGTCATCAGCAAACAGGATATTTTTGATCATTTGAGTCATTACAAATTTTCGTTATTCGTGTGTATTGTTTTCGGTTACTGAAATATGATTTTATTAGGTTAGTTGCATTGCCTCTGATTCAGGTATTCATTATAATTTGTGAAATAATAAACTATTATCTACAAAGTCAAAGGCTTTAATCAAGTCCATAAGTATGGCATGTACTGGTCTCTTAGAATTGACACTACCTAAAATATGCTCTTGAAGCTCATTAATAGCCATGTTTATCGTAATATTCTTCCGAAAGCCCTTCTGTTCTGATGGTAATGTTATATTTATCCTAATAGGAATAAGTTTGGTTATTATAACCTTATCAAATATTTTTGAAAACACAGGCAGGAGTGTTATTGGTCTATAATTACTTAAGTCGTTTCGTTTATCTTTTAGTGTGATGGTTTAATAAAAATTGATAATTTTAGTCGCTCAAGGTAGACACCACTACATATATACTTTGGCTTATTTCATGATTAAGTGGGTGGGCAACACTTTTGATTACTTTCGTTGAAAAGTCGTCAAATCCTGTATTTTGTATTTTTTTTTAACAATGAATTGTCGGTTGTAGATCTTTGGGTAACATAGGTGACATATAAATGGAGTTAGTGGTCGTTTGAATAAGTCTAGTTCCTTTTTATTACGTTTGAAGAAATAGTCATGTTTTCACTTGGTCGATAACGATTTCAGTAAGACTAGTGACTGTATTATCGTCTAATTTAATGTTTATCTTTGTGCTTCTTCACATGTTCAGTTTTGCTCTATTGATAATTTTCCAAGTTGCCTTGGACTTATTAAACGATGTTTTTATATTATTCTTATTTTCTCTTTTGTAAGTAAGTTTTGTAAGTAACTTTTGAGTTAACTTTAATATAGCTTTTAATCCTCTCGAATATACCCTTGAATTATTTTTATTGTTTTCATTAAAGCCGGGTCCGTTCAAGATATGCAAACAAGAAAATCAAAGATCATACAGTAACTTAAAATCTTCCAAAAAGGTATTATAAGCCATGTTTACTGTTTAGGTCTACGGTCGGCATTATAAACATATGTTAATCTGAAATTCGATAGGTGTGTGAAAAATGTTTTTAGATTACCTTTAGAGTAATTTATTTTTGTGATGTGCGAAATGTTAATAACGCATGCCTAGTTGTGCTGTATGGTCAGGTAGGCCGAAATCTAAAACTTATTTTTATTTTAAATTGTTTTGCTGATTAGCCTCGTCAGTTCATAAACTTCTAATGTAAAGTCATTGCAAGTAAGACGTTTTCCACCTCTAGCGTCATGTTGTTTCTATCAAGTCCATTATTATCCACATACCTACATATTATTACCACCACATACATCAATTTGTTCCGTTTTAATTTATTTATTTTTATTTATTTACCGTTTACTACAGTGTACACAATAGAATACAAAATGAAATTTAGTTCTGTTTAAGCTTTTATGAAGAACTAGCTTTCCGCACGCGGCTCCGCCCGCGTGGACTACAGGTTACTTCGTGCCCAACTGTGGGATAAATAATAGCCTATGTCCTTTCCTAGGTTCTAATCTATCTCTGTACCAAATTTCATCAAAATCGGTTCAGTAGTTTAGGCGTGAAAGACAGACAGACAGACCGAGTTACTTTTGCATTTATAATATTAAGTAAGGATCCTTTCTAGTATAATATAGAAAGTATCTAAGCTAAGTTTTCGTTTATTAGGAACCACAAGTAAATCTTCCTCGCTGTTTTCTATATTAAGTAACAAAGTTAGTTTCAGTAACGCAAATGATATCTAACTCGATATTTTTTGTATATACCTAGTTTTACTTCATAAAGAGTAAGTTCGTTAGATTTTGTAATTAAGCCAGCTATATTCTGATACATTATATTTAGATTTTAAAAAAAAAACTTTCTTTATCTTGCGTTGTTGAAGATTGAATTTCAATATTTCAGTGTTGCATAATAGAGTTTTGTCTTTGTCTGCTATCAAATTAATATTATCATCGGTAGGTAGTTGGGTGCTCTTGCAAATGACTGGTTGATGATCTCTTATCACTTTTTATGGCTTTCTGAATATTGTTTACTCTTTCCCATCTATAATCAACGTTATTTGTTATTATAGTGTGATAGCCACTTTTTTTCGCTACAATAAAAATCTGTTTTAATTCCTTTCTTTCTTATAGTTATGATTTGTCTAAGTATACTGTAATGTTCAATCCAACTTTTCTCAAGTAAGCACAGTTCTGTTATCTGTTATATATATATTTTTAATTCTTTTGTTTATTCATTTAAATATATCGGGCTATTGTAGCATTTTGTCCTATGCCTATAAAAGAGGAGTTCTTTAACACATCCCGATAGTTACATTGACTATGTCGGAAGACATTTGAAATTCTTCTTACATCCGCTTCTGTTTCCTAGAGTTTACTTGTCATCCATGAAGTGCAGAGATCTTGTCGTTGTTTTCAGTTTAACTATCTGTACATTCAGTCGTTTCTAGATAACTTCTTTTGTGAATTTTCAGCCTGCAGTATAGAGCATTTTTATCTAGCAATTTTATTTTGGAATTCATAAGAGCAATTTTTTTTTTAATTTGTTTATAATTTTCTGTTCATCACTAAGACTTTCAGTAGTACTGTGATGGAAATAAATGTTGTGTCTATCTATCTAGTAATTTTGAAATCTTTCTTTAATTCGGATATAATATCATATTCTTGATTTCGGAAAAAAGTTTTGCATGGACGAAATGAGGTGATCGTCATTTTCCTGCAATTTTGTAGTACATTTTTGAGTGGACAATTTGTCGTCTCCATATGCTGATTTACTTGAGTGGCTTATTGTGTTAGTTGTATCACAATGGTTGATTTGGTTTAGTATTTGGACTTTTTGTCATCAAAGTGTCTCTTAAAAAAGAAAAATATTTAAATCCACTGAGTCATCGTAAAAGGAGTCAGTGGATGAATGAATTATTCTTTTTTGTACGCCAGAAAAAAAATGAATATAAATAAACAAAACAAAAAAAGTGCAAAAAGGTAGCCTTATTTTCCAGGCAAAATTTATATTTTTCAGTATTGTTACATCTAAGTTATTTTTATGATCTGTATATTTTCGAAAGTTTGTCTTTTCGTGCCAGTTTCTTATCAGTGTATAAGTATTACCTAATTTTCGTTCCTTTGAGCAAAAGAATAGGCACTTCCATGTTTTTTTTTTGTGTTCAGAAGACATCATGTTATAAAATCGATTAATGAACAATAAGAAAATACAAAGTGATAGTTTAGCCATATAGTATTATTCCTAAAAGTGCAGGTTTTCAACCGAGGATATAAGATGATGGGGCGAGCGAGCTGCCATTTGATCTCGTACAGTTCACTGATCACAGCATGGTGAAAATTATTTATGGTAAAATAGACATACGCATACGTATAACTTCCATTTGTATATTTGGTGTATTATTTCTGAATAAAAAAATATTCTGTTCTAGTTGATGGGGCGAGAGAGCTGCCGTCTGATCCCGTGATGGGGCGAGAGAGCTGCCATCCGATCCCGTGATGAGTCGAGAGAGCTGCCATCCTATCTCGTGCTGAGGCGAGAGGGCTGTCATCCGACACCGTACAATTCTCTGATCATAGGATGAGCGTATCGCTATGACTAAAGTTTATTTATGGTAAAATGAGTTGATGGGGCGAGAGAGCCGCCATTCAAATTAAGTATCTGATCATAGGATAAGCGTATCGCTATGACTGAAGTTTATTTATGGTAAAATGAGTTGATGGGGCGAGCGAGCCGCCATTCGAGCTAGTATAATCTGATCATGGAATGAGCGTATCGCTATGACAGATAATCTTTATAGTAAAATAAGTTAACGGGGCGAGAGAGCCGCCATTCTAGTCAATTATCTGATCATAGGATGAGCGTATCGCTATGACTGAAGTTTCTTTATGGTAAAATTAGTTGATGGGGCGAGAGAGCCGCCATTCATATTAAGTATCTGATCATGGGATGAGCGTATCGCTATGACGGAGATTATTTTTATGGTAAAACTTGTTGATGGGGCGAGAGAGCCGCCACTACATGAAGTATCTGATCATAGGATGAGCGTATCGCTATGGTTGACTAAAAGGAGCGAGCGAGCTGCCAGTTACAATATATATGACTCTTCAATCATAGGATGAGAGTATTGTTATGATGAAGATTTTTAATAAGTTAAGCTAAAGCATTGAATGAGGACATTCATCATTTGTAAGGATGGCCGAAAAGATCAAGGTGGGTGGAATGTCTGGGTCAGACATTAAGTCAGAATGGCCGAATGTTAGCAATTGTCATTCAAGTCGAAAGTTGACAACGAACAAGTAACAGAACAGCGCGCGTGAAGCTCGTGCGAACCAACAGTTCCCGCCATACCAGCTTCCGGCGGAACAACGAACAAGTAACAGAACAGCGAGCGGCCGGCTACGCGTGAAGCTCGTGCGAACCAACAGTTCCCGCCATACCAGCTTCCGGCGGAACAACGAACAAGTAACAGAACAGCGCGCGGCCGGCTACGCGCGAAGCTCATGCGAACCGACAGTTCCCGCCATACCAGCAGTGCGATTCTCTAAGCGCAAACGTCGTTACAGCCTTGATCGCAGCGGCTGTTACAGCGGTGAATACACGTTTCGTATTCTACTTCATAACATTTTCAAGGCTGCCGACACTAGCGCCGCACGGCTGCAGACGGCGTGATATGGAATCACTTATTTGACATTTCTTAAAGGAAATCGGTATTCTCTAAGCAAAGCAGCCTCCACTTCAGCCACAGCCTCGGCGTACGCCTACGATTTTTAATGTCAAACTCAAAAGCTTCTATTTCGTGGCTGTTGGCAAGGCTTTTTAATTTATTTTAGTGGAATTCGAAGTGCTAATATCGGATTAAATTATAAATATGTAAGTACACACCTTTTTATTTATATTGTGAACCTAAAACTTGGTAAATCACTTATAAAGTTGTGGCCTATAAACAGAGGTTATGTTAATATTTTTATTTGATTAATGTGTTAAATTTAAAACTTATTATATTTCAGATCAATGATTGTGACCTTATTATACATGGAGATGTCAGTGAGACTACACACGACAGTTTTGTTTTTAATAACACAGCCATAAAACATCACTTAGAACAATTAAACAGCAGAGGAGAGAGCATGTTTGTTAGGTTTGGAAAATATTTAACAATGTTAATCTCGAGCCTAGTTCACCAGAGGATTACTACAATTCACTGCACGGCACAACAACAAAGTGTCGAAAGGACAATTGGAATTTTGAAGGGCAGTGCAGATGCCTTCTAGTCCACAGAGATCTGCACTATGACCCAGATATGGTGTCTAAAATAGCCGTTGCTTACTGTGTGTTGCATAATATATGTAATCGTGCTGGATACCCAATCTTGGAATTACCCAATGACTTACAAGAAAAAGAAAATCCCATCCATCACATATTGGAACAAACCCATTATGCTTTAATTTGATTGTTTTTTTTCTGTTCTAGTTAATGTGTGTTTTTAGTTTAAAAAAAATGCTGGATTAGCATTTAATTTTTTTTGGGTCAGTGAAAATAAAATAAAAACATCAAACTAAATTGCTTTTATTTTTTGCCTTCTAAAATTAAGTACTTAATTACAATTATTTTCTCTTAATTAAATTATATTTATTTAATTTAGAACATATACCTACCTACAGTCGTAATATTGCAAACATAATATTTTAAGAAATATAGATATTCAAAGACCGGAAGGTTCCTAGTTTAACAGAAAAAAATATAGTATAAATTCCACAAAATCGAGCAGTCTCAAACAAAATAGTAACAAACCTTAGTTTCTGAGAAATGTTATTACAATAACCTTGATTTTACGAGTTTTTTTAAAGTATTAATTGTAAATTGTAATCAATGTCACTTAATATTTTATTATATAGGGACTCGTCTGAAAAAAGTGCAATATACTATAATTTTTACGAGCAAATTATTAATAATTATAATGCTCAAGCTCATGTAGGCCCATACTAGGAAAACTTTGCGCTTTGTGTGACATGGATAAACACAAAAAAGACCCAGGACATTAAGCTAAAGTCATCATTAGTATTGAATCTGGAACCACTGTACTAATAAACAGGTCAACGTCGTACAGCAGATTGTTGAATGGCTTCAACTATCTGTGTGCGACGTTGCCTACTGCGTTTGTGAAGTTCTCTAGCGCTTCCGCCATCATGCGGTAGCCCTGCGCATACGTTTCTTGCGACCGTGCAATGGCAATCTCCGCATCGGCGCGGCATTTTCAATGGCGCTCGCCATTTCGGAGCGGCCGGCGTTGCGATGGCGGAGACGGTCGCAGCAGACGTCGCCGGGCCGCAGACATTCCTCTCTGGGTACGCGCGCCTCGAAGCACGCGGCGTCGCTGCGGGGACCCACCACTTGCTCTGTGACGGCAGTGAGCGGTGCCCGCGCTGGGTCGGTGTCTCCACTAATATGAGGCGCCGCGCACATCCACCGCCCCTTGCTCCATCCGTGCGAGCTGTAAATTCAACGGCATTTAGTTATAATAAAACATTACTATTAGTAAAACCATTCATATAATTACGAGTATTAACCACTAGTTTTCCGTCCGCAGCTCCGCCCGCGTGGACTACAGGTTATATCGTGCCCAATTGTGGGATAAAATGTAGCCTATGTCCTTTCCCAGGCTCTAATCTATAACTGCACCAAATTTCATCAAAATCGGTTCAGTAGTTTAGGCGTGAAAGACGGAGAGACAGACAGAGTTACTTTCGCATTTATAATATTAGTAAGGATTAATTATTTTATTCAGTAATATCTTTTATGTCGTTAGTAAAGAATTTAACATGTAGGTAAGTACATAACTACTGGGAATGGATTAATAGAAAGGTGCCTATCACCAGTAGCAAAGGTTAGGCCACCAGCGATAATTATAATTCGTTGTTCTAGCTCTGTGAGCTCCACCACCTCAGCATCGTCCTCTGCCATGTTGGCCTTCCTTTTAACTGTAGCCTTTCCTTTTAACTGTAATACTACACACAACAAAAAAAAGATCTTACTTCACTGAACTAGACACAAACGTCTTAACACAAAATTAAAAGTTATATACTTAAATATGTGCAATGTGCATTACATACTTTTGCCCACTGCTTCCAATCTTTAACACACCCGTTGCCATCACTATTCAATACTAGAGCGACTTATTCCTATCCATTTCGCATCCGGGTCCTAGCATTGGTTGTACAGGCATGCCCAGTGGCAAGATATGATCTCGTCTCCATCAGCCCAATAATTTTTTTGACTTGAGCTCTTGAGCTGTGGATGGTCCTGCATTACGAGCCACTGAAAATAAAGTTGATATTTATAAATTAGTACCACCCAAAAACCTATTAAGTAATTGACTTGATAAATTGAATATACTCACTGATTTTATTGACGAAAACATAAATAATTAGTAGGAAATACTTACTTCTTCATAGATTCAAAATACACTTCGCGAAGTGTTCACTGTGTGGTAGTCACAAAGGGTATAGACGTAAAATGATGATGGAAGATTGTAGAATGCGTAAAAATTTCAAGTGGCTGGCGTAGGTTGAACCACAGTCCCATACTTAATAAGCATTCTTGGAACGGAGAGATTTTTTTCATCATTATTAAGTATTTGTTTACCAACAACTGTGTAACTTCGACCGCAAACGCAAGCACAAAGTTAGGTTAGGTTTTTTTTTAATCTGTATCGTTGTGCCTTTATTTTAAAGTAGTAAATTATTGATATTATACATTCAAGCAATTACTACATATCTCTTAATATAAAATGTGTACTTAATGTATTTTTTAATACGAGGAAATAGCCAAAATCTACTAGTCGAGAATTTATAGACTGTAAAAATAAGATTCGTCACCGCTCTAGCACAGCCTTGCCAACAGCCGTGAGTTCCCGCAGCCGAGAGATCGACGACGAGCAAGTAGAGCTTAGAGAATACCTAACATAACGTCGGTGCGCGCAGCGAACGATGTTACGGCTGCGACAGCCGTGATCACAGCGCTGAGCGCAGCTTTAAAGTGTTGCTTAGAGAATTGCATAGCAGCTTCCGGCGGCGGCGGTCGGCGAGCGGAGTGGGAGGTTCGACGAAGCTACGAGCGCCGCCGGGCAAATCGTGGCGTCATTCTGGTAGCAGTCATCGAAGCAACAACTTGACTATTAGCGCGCGCGGAGTGTAGTGACTAATAGTTTAATGTAATATAAAGTCTACGTCGTATTCTTTTGCTATTTAAAATTAATAAATGTGAACATTATAATATTTGAGTTCGGGTTAAATGCAGTCAGTATAAAATTAAAATAAATTTATATATTCGAAGGTTAGTAAGTGGTTTTCTTTTAATAGTAATGTATTACGTAATAGTTCTTCATAGATCAGTAAAAGAGAAAAAAGCGCGACCATTAGCCGGGTGTCGCGACGCGACATTTCCCCGGCTTCGGAGAGCACTCTCGACTGTAGCGAGACTTTGTGACACTAATGTGACACTTCACGCGACCTAATTCGCGGGACGGGAAGACGAGACGAGGAATATGTTTGCGTGTGTTTTATGTAATGTAAGAGCGCTTTTGATGAGAGGGTAGTTCTGAAAATGCTGGAATTATAGCCTAGAATCTGTGCTGCCATCTTGGCTAGTTTTCTTATTTCGCAACAAATGTCTCAGATTGCTATAAATGTCACCTTAATATTGTCAAAACCGTAATATTGTAATTTTACTTAGTAAGATTAATACTTAAAAATCTTATAGCAAAACTAGCATTCCGCTCGGGACTTCGTTCCCGTGGGAATTTGGGAAAGTTATGTAGCCTATGTTACTTAGGGATAATGTAGCATTCTAATGGTGAAAGAATTTTTCAAATCGGTGCCTATTCAATACCAAGAAACAAACAAATAATCAAATCTTTCCTCTTTATAATATTAGTATAGAAAAGTCTAACCTGACTTAATTTAACTTATCCCAATTAAATGCAGGCAGTCCTGAACCAGAGCAATTTTGAATGATTAAGTTAAAAAGAACAACTGTCGGAGTTTCTTGCCTATTCTTCTCTGGGGAAGACTGCACCTTTGCGAATAGGTGCAAAGTTAAAAAATTGCACTGCTTTGGCTTATTAATAAATAAATCATTTATTCTCAGGCAACTAAGGCCCATACATAAATACCTTAAAGACTAACATACATATAAATATAATTAAAACGTAATAAAATCTATACACTGGACATCCTGTAACATCCTGGATGCTCTTTGAAATAACGCTAAGTACTTTGACATACTTCTTTCGCTTCCTCTACATTCATAATTCGCTTCATACATGCTCGTCTGATTGCAGTATTCCTAACACAGTCTTACTCTAAAAAACAACGATGAATAAGGCACTCTCATCCCCCTACCCCCACCCCTTTAATGAGAAGGATTTATTTTACCATTTATTACAGAATGCATTGCAAAGTGTGATAACATTATTTCTCCCTGGATTTTAAACTGCTTTGTTGGGTCAGTGTGGTCTGACGTCGGCTTTGTGAAATCCTTCTTTTGTTTTGTAATGAAAGGGATAGAGATATAGAGGTTATTTTGCACACACAATCAAGCAGCTCTAGCACGATAACGTTGGCTCACGCTGAAACTTCACTTTGATTGCGCGAGGTTCCCGCGCAAAGGCTTGCTCGCCCTATGGCGTTGTCAATATTGTCATTTTAACATAGGACCGCGGTGTTGTCGCGGCGCTATCACTATCGTACTCGGCTTGCTGGTAAGTACACAGACAACAATTTTTTTTGAGGATTTTATTCCGTCATAAATAAATAAATAAATCAATTTATTATATTTGCAAAAGCAGTTGGAATTATACTTAGGGCGACTTGCACCAAATTCTTAAATACATTTAATAGCATAAACACATTTAACTTGGTTATCAAAGCAACGAAATCTGACAAATTAATCAAAATTAGTCTCGCTAAATATTTAGCACTTTGGTGCAAGTCGCCCTTAACCGTTATCCAGGCTATGGTAGATTTTTGGAGGTTTCTACCAGGTTTTGGTAAAGAATCTACCACAAACTGTCAAAAACGCCAAAATAGAAATATCACTTATGGTCACACAAAAAAAAAAATTGGAACGGAACGCAAATGTCACTTTTACGGCCATTTTTTCTGTAGTCGCCTGTGAAACCGTTGTTTTTTTGAAAAGTGCAGCGTATTTTATTTCTAATGGCGAATCAGATAAAGGTAAGTCGTGCAATTTTTTGGTATGTTGTAGAGTTTGAGTTTTTCTAGAGATATGTGCATTAATGGATTCCTTGGGAAAAGTTTTTTTGTGGATTTTATTGAGTTCCTTGGGAAACTTGTTTAGTTTCATCGGTACAATCAACATCCCAAAGTTTCGCAATTTAGTCACCCCATGGTGTAGTTGTATTTATACAAGGTGATTATTATACAAGGTATTTTTTTATGTATTTTTTTTTCCTACTGTGTTTGTGCAATAAAGAAAGAATATATAAAAAACCTCCTAGCTATATTCAAAATCCTGAACCAGTATCACTCAAGGAACACATTTATGAAAAAAAAAATTAAAAAATATTTTTTCAATGGGAATAGTTCATTTTTTGCCTAAACGTAGACATTACTCCTACACCAGGCACGTGAGGGGTGCGGGTAGCGCTCGGGAGGTGCACCCGAGTGGTGTCTACGTTTAGGAAAAAAAAATCCTACCGAAAAAACAAATAATAAAAAAAAAAAATTAAAAAAAAAAAACAAATGTGTTCTGTAAGTGATACTGGTTCAGGATGAATATAGCTAGGAGGTTTTTTATCACCGTGTATGTAGTTTATAGTATGTATTTAGATTTGAATGGTTATTGTGCACGTCTGTCTTTAATTATTTTACGCCTCTCACTGTCACAGCTCTGCTGGAAAAAAAATCTTAAAGAAATAAGCTGTGCCTTTTGTGTTTGTTTTTCTATTTGTCTGTATAAATGTTTGTGATTTGTCCTGTGTACAGTAAACTGTTAAAATAAAAACAAAATAAAATGTTTTTGCCCCCCCAAAAAAAAGGGGTGTTGTAAGTTTCACATGTGTATCTGTTTATCTGTGCATATGTTTGTCTGAGTATCTGTGTGGCATCGTAGCTCCTAAACAAACGGACCGATTTCGATGCAATTTTTTTTTGAAAGCTGACAGAATCGATATGGTTTTTAGCTATATTCCTTCTATATTCGATGAAAATCGGTACAAATCTTCCAGAGTTATAAGTGTTGAATATCGGGTTTTTTTTTAAAATTTTAGTTAAGTATGACATCATTAATAATATACAAGGTGTTTCAAAAAAAAACCCAAAAAAAGAAATTCCAAGATTGAATTTTAAAAGTGAAATAGTCGCAACTCTAGTAATCAGTTGCACGGTTTGACATTTACAAAATGAAAGTTTCATATAATTAATATGATATACTTGTCATATTTCTAATAGAGCTGCGCATTAAGATAAATTTTAATTAATTTTAAATTATCTTTTTTTTGGGTTTTTTTGAAACACCTTGTATATCTTATATTTATTTGTGTGCAAATTAAGTATTTATGTTGTATTATATTACACTGTATCAATAAATGAAAGGCATATAATATACCTACGTAGAGCTACGTAGGTACCTAAGTGAAAGTGGGGAAATCTCATGGGAACAAACACATTGTAATAAAACTCAATAACTGTGGGAATCCCTCATAAAATTATACCTATCTAACATTTGAGGTCGAATTTACTCTTCTTTTAAGAATTTTAACCAAAAAATCGCTGGCCTCTAAGTCAAAGTCAAAGTCAAAGTCAAAAGTGTTTATTTCATTGAACATATAAAATGATACTTGAACACGTCAATATTATGAATTACATTAGCACTTTTGGCTTTGCGCCTATTCGCAAAGGTGCAGTCTTCCTCAGGAGAAGAATAGGCAAGAAACTCCGAGGGTCGCTCTTTTTAAGTCAATCATATAAATTTTCTTACTTTTAATTTTAATTGACTTAATATCTGAATAACTCTGGAGCTGAGCAATTTATTCCCATGGTTGCTTGTCTAACAGATAATCCGAAATTCTATAATAGCCCTTTTTACAAAGTTTTTGTTTAATTATCGTCTTAAATTTTTCTAAAGGTAGGTTTTGAATACACATGGGAATCTTATTGTAGAAGCGTATACATTGACCCATAAAAGAGTTTGTTACTTTGTAGAGACGGCTGTCTAGTATATCCAAGTTATGTTTGCTTCTAGTGTTTACATTGTGCCTATCACAGTTTTTCTTAAACAATTGTTCATTTTTCTTTACATACAAAAGATTATTAAATATATACTGGGACGCAAATGTCAAAATGTCTATTTCCTTAAATCTATTTCTAAGAGATATTCTAGGTCTCAATTGATAAATCGCGCGAACAGCCCTTTTCTGCAGGACAAATATCTTATTAATGTCGGCAGCATTACCCCACAGCAAAATGCCATATGACATTAGGCTGTGGAAGTAACTGAAATATACGGTTCTCGCGGTTTCTACGTCCGATAATTGACGGATTTTTTTAACCGCGTAAGCTGCTGAACTGAGTCTGTTCGCTAACTTATCAATATGAGGACCCCATTGAAGCTTTGCGTCAATAGTGATACCTAAGAATACAGTAGATTCTACAACTTCCAGTTTTTCATTTTTAACCTGTACATTGGTATTAAACTGTTTAACGTTAGGCAAGGTAAATTTAAGACATTTGGTTTTTTTCTCGTTCAAGAGTAGGTTATTTGCAGTGAACCATTCAACTACCTTTGAGATCGCAATATTCACGTCGTCATAATTAGTGTCATATCTTTTCACTTTAAATAAAAGTGATGTGTCATCTGCAAATAATACGATCTCATGGGCCTCTTTAACAAGAAAAGGCAAATCATTAATGTACAGGAGAAACAAGAATGGTCCTAAAATTGAACCCTGCGGGACGCCCATACAGACTGTGGACCCAGGTGATCTAGTGCCGTTAACCTCAACCTTCTGGATCCTATTACACAAATAAGATTCTAGAAGCCTAAGTGCATTTCCTCTTATGCCATAGTGATCTGTATCTGTACTTTACAAGATGATACCTGTTTTTTACAATCTTGTAAAGTACATCTGTACTTTACAAGATGATACCTGTTTTTTCTCGAGACCGACTGTTGGTATTTCTGTTCGTCTTTGTTAGTGTCTTAGAGAGATCAAAGTCACAAGAGACGCAACAGTTTTTTTTTTACGTCTGTATCTTATCTAGGGGCCGTCCATTAATCACGTAATGTTTTTTTAGCATTTTTCAACCCCCCTCCCCCTTGGTGATACCTGGTGAGGTTTAAGACTGACCCCCCTCCCCCACCCAAAATCACGTGTATTTTTAAGTACCTACAAAGAATCTTAACATTTTTAGAATATTGTCTTTAAATACAGATACAAAGTAAAATCTAATTTTAAAAATGTCTAGACAGAAATGTTGCAGGTTGTTTTTGACTGGAATAACACTGCACACCCGTTTTTCGGTTTAGAAATCGCGCGTTTGACGAAAAAATAGATAGACGTGATATCTTACTATACCCCCCTCCCCTCTTGTGATGTTTTGTGATTTTTGCTAAACCCCCTCCCCCCCTTTCGAGCCTCACATGATTAATGGACGGCCCCCTACTGGTGATAAGGTTCAAATCAGAAGTACTCCTAGCCCAGTGGCCCGATCAGTGTCAGGTTACCCATTCACACTACGAAAACCGGCGCTATTACAGGCGTGATAAGAGTGACGTCTAGGTGAACGTGTATAGCGTGATGTGCTGCCGTGTGTACTAGGTACTGTGTTAGTGTGCCTAGTCATGTGGACTAGATTCAGTGACGTCACCGCCATGTAACTGGGTCGGCCAGTCACTTCGCTAATTAGAGTGTACTGTAATTGATATACTACAGAGTTGTCGTCGTCATTTGCATAGCTAGCACGGGGCCCGCGACATACTCGCGCGTTACGCCACTCAGATGACGATGAAACTTCACTTTGATTGCGCGAGGGCACCGCGTAAAGGTTTGCTCGCCTTCTGGCGTTGTCATTTTGATTATTTTTTTTATTATGAGATGGGTTAACTCTTGACACCAATCTTGAACAAGATCATAGATGAGGTCGACGATGGAGCAAGTTAACCCAGAAAATGCCAATTAAGAGACTAGTAATCCCACGCACCGACGGAACACAGCAAGCTGTTTGGCGTCGGACTTGGGTAGGAGGGTGGTAAAGGGCTCTGTAGCCTACCACACCGCATGAGAACATAGGACGCCACCTCAGATTCAAAACAAACTGGAGGTGTCGTTGCCCAAGATGGATTACTAGGAGGCAGCTAGGTCTCATTTGTGTTTCCTTAGTGGCCTCTTACGACACCCGTGGAAAGAGGTGGGGTGGTGTTATTCTCAACCGATCACTACACTTTTATGCCATCTGACCGCGTTGTTTCTACGTTGTGCTTGAGCAGTTACTCATATTACTTTTCGTGACTGGCATTAATAAAATAAAAAAATTACAAATAATTACAAAAACAGGGCAATAGGTTACAAAACTATTTCAATTCTTTCTCAACTAAACTACGATTTGAAACTGTCCATTCGACGTAATCGATTCACACGGTTTTTATTTTTATAAATTGATGTCGTAATCTCATGTTTTTGGACATCAACCAGGTAATATGTATTGTTACAAAAAGAGTTGGGTGGTGAATTGGTGATAGGTTCCATTAATGAAAGCGCTCGAAGCCCAGTGGCACTCGCTGATCTCAACCGATCTGTGAGGTTAAGCAACGTACACACAGGCAGGGAACCTGACGGGTGACCTTAATGGCAATTTATCATGGGACTTGGGAGTTTCTGTGCTTCGGAGGGCACGTTAAGCTGTCGGTCCCGGCTTTTGTTGATTGACTGCAGTCGTTATAATTCCACGTCAAAAACGTAAGAGTCACCGACTTCAATCCCAAAAAGACAATTATTTCGAGTTTCCCTCAATTTCTTCAGGATTCCACCATCAGATCCTGGTTTCCTTACCATGGGACCACCCTTGGGATACTCCCTTTCCAACGAAAAAAGAATAATCAAAATCGGTTCATAAACGACGAAGTTATCCGCGGACATAAATAAAAAAATATATATATATATATACGGTCGAATTGAGAAACCTCCTCCTTTTTTGAAGTCGGTTAAAAACAAAGTCAGAGGCAATATGGTATCGATACAAGTGTCGTAAGAAATTTGTAACGTGAGCCATTTGAAACACGAGCGAAGCGAGTTGAACGATATTCTTGCGTAATATGGAACTAAATAAAACAATTAACTTGCTAAATTCTTTCGCCGCTGATTGAAACTCTAAACTTCTAACAAAGCAAGACAAATGTAAGGTTGTTTCGATTAATAGGGTGTCTCGGGCGAGAGTCATTTGTCTCGCCGCCATCTTTGACAGCTGTTCGACCGCGACGGTTTTGTAAGCGATATGTTCTGACCTTTACAATTCATTTTGCAGCAAAATTTAAAAATCGAGATTTTGTTAAACCTAGATTTATCTCGACTTTACTTTTGTTTTCATGTTTAACGTTTAATTTAAATCTTGTTTAAAGCTAAATCGATTGCGTGTAAGACTTTAAGCCGGGTTAACGTTAAAACCGAGATAGGTATAATATCTTTTTCTTCCTAGCGCTTAGTCCCGTTTCTCATTCGGGGTACGCTTGACCATGATCCAGGGTTTGGCAGGTCAAGTCATTACAGTGGAGCGACTACCATCTGACCTCCGTGACCCTGCTAACAGGGGAACCTGACCGGATTGGATCATGGTTACACATTCAGTCTCCTGAATGTGCAGGTTTCCTCACGATGTTTTCCCTCATCGTAAGAGCATCGGTTAGTGTGCAACTAATGTACATAACTCAAAAAATGAGTCATTGGTACATGGCGGCACTGGGGATCGAACTCGGTACCTCTCGCTTACGAGTCCGACCTTCTAGCCGTTAGACTACCGACGCTCTCCGAGTTATAATCTAGATTTAAAAAATGCTACAAGTCATCTGTACAAATAGTTTTTTTTAATTTTTTTTTTATTAAATCTACGGCCCTAGTAGTAACAGTGACCTAGTTATAAAGTATGTTGACCTAGAGTGATAAGTCGGACGTACATATTTTCTTAATTAAGTCGATATCCTTTCAGTATGTTTTCCTTTACTTGTGGTGTTTCCTTGAAACTGGTGTGCTAATTGAAAAGAAACATGTTACTGAATGTTTTTTTTAACTTCGCTGAGTTTTAAAATTCTCTTTTTTTATTTAAATTTCTTTTTTTTTCTTAAGAGTATACTCCTTATAATTTACACTGGCCTCATCACAGCAAGAAGAGCCATATACAAGAAATTTAATTAATTGAGTATACTCCTGAGATGGTCCCATATGAATTTTAGTATAATTGATTTAGCGCTTTAAAAAAAGTCAACAAAAACGAAAAAAATATATATATTTTTTATTCAGATGACGTTTTGGTTTGTAGTTATCTGCTGATATACATATGTATGTTATCTGCTGATATATGTATACTTACGTTGTTAACGTGTAAAATAATGGGGTGACTGGTTAAATGTAGATATTTTTGAGTTTAAAATAGAAATCCAAAAAAGAGGAACTACATAGTGTCAAAAAAAAGGGAATTATTTTATGAATTTATCATAATCCTGTGACTTTTTAAACTACATGGTTTTATTTTCTCAGTTTTTCTATGTTTCGCGCACTGTACAATGCCTATTAACAGATAACCACAACCGAAAACGTCATTCAGTTATTTATATGACGTTCTGGTTTGTAAGTTTTTTTATTTTTATTTTATTAATGAAGGGTTCGCTCTTGACCACAATCTAGCCCAAGGGCAAATATGCGGTCGAGGATGTAGCAAGCTCACCCAGAAGAAGCCTATTCACTCGAACTTTAAAAAGATTCGGGTTATATGAACTCGGAAATACAGACGCAGGCAGGGAATTCCATTCCATTGTTTTTGTTTATTTTTAAAAGCGCTGAATCATTTTCGATAAAATTTATATGCGACCACTTTGGGAGAATACTCTTTCGAACAAAAAAAATTTATCGCGTAACAAACATACAAAAAAAAAGAAAAAACATACAGTCGAATTGAGAACCTCCTCCTCTTTGAAGTCGGTTGAAGAATGATGAAGTAGGTTGGGAACGAGACGCAGCCTCGATGCAAACTTTTTAATTAAAATAAAAGAACCAATCTGTAATTGTGTGCTAAGAGCTAAGTAATAAAATAAATAGAATCTCTACTTCCGCAGTAGTAAAGGAAACGGTAGTTAAAAAGAAATAAACACAGTTTTGACCCAATTAATAGTTAGTTAATGTATTTAATGATTTGACGATGAAGGGGTTTTCTCCATATTTTGTTTTGTTTTGGCACGCAATGGAGAGGGGGTTAAAGTGCGTTTCACTTGTTTTGCCAAGCCTCGACAATAAACAGAGGTGTCATATGTTTTTCGTGTGTATTTGTGTGTCTGTATAACTGTGTGTATGTCTGTGGTATCGTAGCTCCTAAAAGAATAGACCTGCTGGCATAGTCGAGATGGTTCTAATATTTGATCAAAATCGGTTAAGCCGTTTAAGAGTTATTAAGCGATGAATATCCGGAGTGCTACAAAATGTTTAGTTTAATAGTTATATCTATGATATCTCCAATATGAATATCATAATGTAGATATCTTCTTATCGTGTAGTTATAGTCAAGTGTGTGGCGAAGTTGGCTAAAATTTTTCTAGATATAAAAATTTACTCAAATGTACAGGGTGAGAGTGAAAGCTCAGCCAACCATTCTCAATTGTTTTCTGTTAGAATTCTTCACAGGAAACTCTTAATAACAACTCAACCATTAAAGTATTTGCTAAGCTGCCCCTTATTTACATCCTTTATAGTTAGTATCCCTGTATAGAAAGATGGACATTTGACAACAGTGTACAACAATTGTGGCTTTACAGTTTTGTAGAAATTTCTTTCAGACAACCTTCGGGTATGGAATTGCTACTTATTCACACGGATTCTACGGAGCGCTAAAATTATAGCGGGACTAGCATCCCGATCGGGACTTCGTTCCCGTGAGAATTCGGGTAAATTATGTAGCCTATGTTACGCAGGGATAATGTAGCATCCGAATGGTGAAAGAATTTTTGAAATCGGTCCAGTAGTTTCGGAGCCTATTCGTTACATACAAAGTACAAAAATAAAAATCTTTCCTCTTTATAATATTAGTATAGATAATACTCACTTCGGAAGCCCAATGGACATGCCTAGTTTCCGCCAAAACACTTCTTTCCATTGCCACAAAAAAAGTAAATCACGACACCATCTCACTTAACACTGGCACATCAAAAACCAATTAAAATTCCAAATTCAAAAAACTTCGTTCGAACTTTTCAGAAAAAAATATAAGTCGGTTCGTTGGGTATTTTCTAGTTTCGCAAGTCGCGTTTCTTTAGAAATTTTGTATCGTAAAAAACCTAATTGTCGACCGCTCCGCGCCTGCGCGCTACTCTGACTCACTGTACAATGTAATTGCTATCGCTATGACGTGAATCGTGTTACTATTCAAATCTACTATGCATTTTTCTTACTACCTATTTCTTAGTAGCGCGCTCGGACGCTTAGAAAAGACTATAACAGCTGATTGGTAATAGAAAAATCAGACAGCACGCTTCACCGACTTTGTGTGTTGATAAGGAGGGAAATAGCACCGGCTATAGCTGTCTCTTTCTTCCACGAGGGGCATAGATAAGTGGCGTGATTTGCATCTGATATGATGATAATAGTTTCCTTTTGCATAGCGGATTATTATGGAGAAAGTCTTTATCTATTTTACAAGATCAGTGGTTATCGAAAGTCGGGCAGTGAAAAATTGCATTGAAAAATATTGACCTAAGTATTTTTCAATTAAATAACTGTGATACTCTTAGCTTGGCATTTGTGGTCCCAGGTTCGATTCTCAGTCAGGACAATTTGAGTAAAATGTATTAAGTATCTGTTTGTTCTTGCGTGGATTTGTAAATGCAATTTTGTATAGATAATCTGAAAATAAGTAGGTAAAGTTATTGAATTCACATTCCACTTGTTTTGGTAGCTTAATCTAAAGAGAATATCTTTATACTCGTATGTGATAAAGATAAAATGATAAAACGTGAAGTATCATGAAATATGAAGTCTTATATATAGTTTGTGCAACTGTAGTTATCACATTTTCAATGATAACTAAGTATCTCATAAATTCATAGTTCCTTTGATGAATGAGAGTTTTACCTAGAGCAGCTGCAGGCCAATAGGCTTTTTTACAATTCGACCGGCACGGCACGGCAAGGCAAAATTTGGATTACCATTACTCCCTGAGTTCCTATAGCTTCTAGTAAGTATCATTAGTAAATACGAGGCACTGGTAACACAATTTTGCCGTGCTGATTTTAAATTATAACGAAAAGGCCTAAAAAATGCGCATTTAAACATAATTGAACTGTGGCTGTTTCATACTTTTTGATAAATGTTGCCGAGTTTTACCATTTTTGTCAAAAAGTTATGAATTTATGAAGCAGCCGCGGTCAATCCACTTTTTTAGCACGATTGGCATGTTTTGTAGGTTGTGATTATGAGCCCTATTGAAAAGTAGTAAAGTTCAAAATAGTTCTACAAAACCTAAGCTCAATTTTTTGGCCTAGAAATGCCCCGCGTTATACTAACTTCGTTTGAATTCCCGTGTGAGAGCGTTAGCGAAAAATTGAGGGCAATGTAGTCAGTTAGCAGTCACCAGGCATACCTCGCCTATCTGCCTCGCAATTATGAAATTTAATCATCATACATTGAGATAATGCGGTCCAACCATGCACGTGAAACACTGTTACACTTCGAACGTATTGTAAATACCTTTTTTATTATTTAAAACACTTAAAAAACAGTCAATAAAAGCTCTTTACAAAAAACAAAAACGAGTCACGATACAAAATTCAAATTGGCGCGTCAAATTTCGAACGTTTTGGAAATAGAAAATTTGACACTTTGTTTTTTAAATTAGGTGTTTTTTAGGTGCGGCTTTTATCGTTTTTCGTAATTAAAAAGTGGTTGTCGCGGCGTGGGCGATGGCTGACTAAAAGCAAGAAGTGGTTCGCTGGGAGTGGTGTTGTTTGGTGGGATCAATACCACAGTCTAGGGCGCACGCATTGACCGTTCGCGTGGCTACCCCACTTTGAAATTCTATATTTGGGACATGGGATCGCCTGATGATAGGTGTGGACGTTACGTCAATAATTGTTGGGATTTTACTGGTGACTGCGGAGTGGTTTCGACGATATCTGTCTTTCAATACTTTCTTTTATACAGGGTGTAGGGACAGCTTAGCAAAAACTTAACTTTTTTATTAGGTATGACTCTTGACCCCAATCTTGACCAAGGTCATAGATGAGGTCGAGGATGTAGCGAGCTAACCTAGAAAATGCCAATTAAGGCACTGGTACTCCCACGCACCGACGGAACACAGCAAGTTGTTTGGCGTCGGACTTCGGTAGGAGCTATGGTAGGAGGGTGGTCGCGAACGAGGCGGCCCCTTAAAGAGCCTACCACACCGCATGAGACCATACGACGACACCTCAGATTCAGAAAAAAATGAAGTGTCGTTGCATGGGATGGATTACTAGGAGGCAGGTCTCATTTGTGTTTCCTTAGTCGCCTCTTACGACACCCACGGAAAGAGATGGGGTGGTGTTATTCTCAACCGACAGCTTTCAAACAAAAAACACCGCATCGAAATCCATTCGTTTACGACCTTTGATGCCACAAATAGATACAACACACGTCAAACTTATAATACCTCTCTTTTTTGTCGGTGGTAAGACCCGTTACCTAATATTACAGTTAAACTCCACTTCAACGAGTTAAGGTAATGATATAACTACCTCCGTGAACGTGTTAACTGAACATAACTTCACAGAAAAGTTAATTTCTGTCTCAAGGTCGGGCGGGTCAGAATGCTCATGTGGTGGAATTTAAAATTATTAGGTGATTGCTCATGTTTGCTTATTAGTCACCCGACTAACTAACACCTAGTTAGGGTTCCGTAGTAATCTACGAACCCTTATAGTTTCGCCATGTCCGTCTGTCCGTCTGTCCGCGGGTTTCCTAAGAAACCCTTGGTACTACAGAGCTGAAACTTGGCATGATTATACATATGAATCACGCCGACAGAACTGTAGAGTAAAATCTTAGAAAAAAAAATTTTTTCGGGTGTCTCCCATAGACATGAAAGGGCGATGATTTTTTTTTTCTCGCCAATATTTTTCAGTGGGGTGTCATAGGATAGCATATTAAAAGATAAAAGGGGTTTACTAAGAACGTTTTTCGATTCAGCACTCCGTTTGCGAAATATAAATTTTTAAAGTTAAAATTTTTGTCAAACACAAGTGTCCCCCCCCTCTACCTGCTAAACGGTTGTTTTTAAAAATGTGAAAAAATTCACGTTGGTAGAATATACAACGAAATTAAAAGGAAAACTATCACACATAACTTGGTCCTTCAAGTTTGCGAGTAATAGTCGACCAAGTGCCAAACACTGTTGGGATTAATAAGAATATATTTACTGATATAAGATCCTTGGTACTACAGAGCTGAAATTTGGCATGGTCATAGATATTGATTGCTCCGACAGATCTAAAATAAAAATTTTTGGAAAAAACATTTTTTAGGGTGTTTCCCATACACGTGAAAGGGCGATGGATTTTTTTCTCGCCGATACTATCGAATTGAATGTCATAGGATAGATTTTTAAAATATAGACTAATCGAAAAATGTTCTTATTACTAAGAACATTTTTCGATTCAGCACTCCGTTTGAGAAAAAAATATTACTAAAGTGAAATTTTTTGTTAAAAACAAGTTTCCGGGGGGGACACTACCAGCTAAACGGTTGTTTCTAAAAATGTGAAAAAATTCACGGTTATAGAATATACAACGAAATTAAAAGAAAAACTATCACACATAAGTTGGCCCTTCAAGTTTGCGAGTAATAGTCGTCCAAACGTTTTTGGGATTAATAAGAATATGTTTACAAGGTTCCACGCTAAAAGTGAGGGGAGGTCGAAAGCCAAACTGTAACATATTGACATTTTAGGTGTCGTTAAATAGTTTTTTGGGGATGTTAATTACGAAAATGACATCAAAATTATTTTAACAGCAGGTTGATATTATTTCTAACAGTAATATTGGCGTAAAAAAAAACTAAAAAAAATTCGCGCTCGCTTCGCTCGCGAATTTTATACTTACATTCGATTGTATTTAGACCAAAACAAAAATTATTTCAGAAATTACAAACTATTTAATGATACATTTGTTTTTAGGGTTCCGTAGTAATCTACGAACCCTTATAGTTTCGCCATGTCCGTCTGTCCGCAGGTTTCCTAAGAAACCCTTGGTAGCACAGAGCTGAAATTTGGCAAGGTCATACATATAAATTACGCCGACAGAACTGTAGATTTTTTTTTCGGGTGTCTCCCATAGATGTGAAAGGGTGATGAATTTTTTTTTCTCGCCAATATCATAAAATGGGGTGTCATAGGACAGCTTTTTAAAAGATAGAAGGGGTTTACTACAAACGTTTTTCGATTCAGCAATCCGTTTAGGAAACATTAATTTTTATAACGAAAAAAAATGTGGAATAATTCACGAGGGTAGCATTTACGACGAAGTGTACCCTAATCCAAAATGGTTGACATACAAGGTTCCACGCTAAAAGTGAGGCGAGCCGAAAGCCAAGCTGTAACATATTGACATTTCAGGTGTCGTTTAATAGGTTTTTGTGGGTGCTAATTACGAAAACGACATTAAAAAAATACACCTGCTTAGCTTGATATTATTATATTATTCCTTACAATAAAACTGTCGCAAAAAAAAAAAAAAATTCGCGCTCGCTTCGCTCGCGCATTAAACATTTCCGTTCTGTTATATTTAGGCCAAACTTTTTAATAGGTACATTTCTTTATGATACTTAGTATAGTATTTGGGGATTTTAACATCAACTATGACAATATGCTTGTAGAATTAAGAAGCCAGCTGCATATTTGAACCATGCTGCTACGGAACCCTACAATGCGCGTGGCCCGACACGCTCTTGGCCGGTTTTTTTTTTTTATTAAAAGAAAATATTTAATGTCTGCAGGTCGAGTACGATGGTGATAGCGTGCATAATGCGCCGCGGTCTTATGTCAAAATGTCAACATTGACAACGCCAGAGGGCGACAAAGCCTTTGCGCGCGGTGCTCGTGCAATCATAGTGAAGTTTCACCGTCAGCCGAGAAGCGAGAAGCGAGTTTGTCGCCATCGTCCTCGAGCTGATGTAATTCAATAAATTCAGATTTTAATTTAAGGTAGGTAAGTATCTAATAAAAAGTAAAAAAAAAACAACGATTAACCTCTTAATACATACATACGCTAACGCCTACAATCCCTAACGGGGTAGGCAGAGTATTTTTTTTGGAGTTTATGGCTTGGTTGCAAGACCTTTGAGCCAAGTCTTTATTTGATAAAGCTCTCCACATTATATTTTTTGGATAGTATTTTTAATAAAGTTGTAAATTGGATGAAAACACTTAGCACTTTTAAGTAGAACAGATAAGCGGCGGGAGGAATTTATTGATTGATCCACTTCCATGAGTAATTCACTTTCACTTATTAGTTCACTTCACTTATTAGTTTACTTCACTTATTAGTTCACTTCACGTATTAGTTCACTTCACTTATTAGTTCACTTCACTTATTAGTTCACTTCACTTATTAGTTCACTTTCACTTATTAGTTCACTTCACTTATTAGTTCACTTCACTTATTAGTTCACTTCACTTATTAGTTCACTTCACTTATTAGTTCACTTCACTTATTAGTTCACTGCAGGGATTGATATCACTCCAACGGATATTTTTGACATTCAAAAATCACATGTTCAATGTCATCGACCTCGTTACATATTGTGCACATATTTTCTCGAATAATGCCCAATCTCGTCAAATTGGCAGGTGTGGTGGAATGGCCAAAGCGGAGTCTGTTCGGGGCTTAAGCCAAAAGGTACTGACAGAATATCAGCGCTACAGCCTACTGCTGTAGCATGAACGCTGAGTCAGCGCCTATTTAGATGACATTATATTATACTAGCTTTCCGCTCGGGACTTCGTTCCCGTGGGAATTCGGGAAAATCATGTACCCTATGTCCATCACAGATAATGTAGGATTCTAATGGTGAAAGAATTTTTCAAATCGGTCCAGTAGTTTCGGAGCCTATTCAATGCAAACAAACAAACAAACAAACAAACAAACAAACAATCAAATCTTTCCTCTTTATAATATGTAGAGAAGAGAAGAGAAGAGATAGAGATAGAGAAGAGAAGATAGCTGCATAATGTTTAGTAATAAGATTATTTGTGTCATTTAAATAAAGTTTATTTCTTTATTTCTTTCTTTCTTTCTTTCATTGTGGTGATAAAGTCCCGACTTGCATAGGCAGAGCATCAGTGGTTTTAAAACCGCTTGATGCCACTTCAGATAGTTATTTATTAGATAAAACATGATGTATAAAGGTGAGAGGTTGTTAGCTTTTCGCCATGATACAGCAAAACCCTCGCGTCCCAATGACTTTTACAGTATGCCTGGAAAAAGTAGGCAGCTAGCACATTTTAAGTTTTTCTTTCACTCCAGACCTTTCACCGTGTGGTGATCGGTTTAGAATAACACCACCCCATCTCTTTCCGTGGGTGTCGTAAGAGGCGACTAAGGAACGCAAATGAGACCTGCCTCCTAGTAATCCATCCCAGGCAACGATATTTCATTTTTTTTCTAAATCTGAGGTGTCGTCTTATGCTCTCATGCTGTGTGGTAGGCTCTGTAAAGGGCCGTCTGGTTCGCGACCTTCCTCCTATCGAAGTCCGACGCCAAACAGCTTGCTGTGTTCCGTCGGTGCGTGGGAGTACCAGTGCCTTTATAGGCATTTTCTGGGTTAACTCGCTCCATCGTCGACCTCATCTTAGACCTTATGGTCAAAGATTGAGGTCAAGAGTTAACCCATCTTATAATAAAAAATAAAAACTCCCAGACCAGCTTGGAAGTCAAACCAAGCTTACCATAATTAACATAAAAATAGTTATGCCTGTAAATTCTGATACCTATGGCTCAGTCCAGCGTGGAAATCTTGAGGAAGTTTGACTTCTTCCTTTTCATAAAGTCGGTTAGAAACGAAACATCCACAAAAAACTCTTCACAAACCTCATTCACATGCAACATCCAACCGATCAAGATAATCCGTCCAAATGAAAGAGTCGAAAATGTAGACAGTAAATATTGGCGCCGCTCTCCCTGACTTAGCAGTATTGGCAGTTGGCAGTCGCCTAGAGTCTAATCGCGATGCTGGCGTGCCAAGTGCTGGAGTAAGCATTGGTAAAGGTTTTTGAGGGGTTTTCTTTAGTGCTTGCTCTCGTGTGTTTGTTGGTTTGTCTGCAAAGGCCGTACAGAGCCGTCTTATATAAAAAATACAATGTTAAAGTACTTAGATACAAGGTGATAAAAAACCTCCTAGCTAACCAGTATCACTTACTGAACACTTTTTTTTGTGTCGGTGGGTTTTTTTTTTCCTAAACGTAGACACTACTCGGGTGCACCCCCCGAGCGCTACCCGCACCCCTCGCGTGCCTGGTATAGGAGTAATGTCTACGTTTAGGCAAAAAATGAACTATTCCAATTGAAAAAAAAAAAAATCACTTCATATCTCTTTAAATATTGATCCCAGCGAAAAAGTGTAAAGAACCTTTTTGTAGAGAATTTTATGTAGATTACTTGAGTAAAATATTATTTTTTGCTATGGGCCACCGTTTACGAGTTGTTTAAGAAAAACTTAAAAAAGGGACCTTTAAACCGCCCCCTACACGTTAGCTCCACCCCCATCCATCAGTACTTTCAGTATGTTGCTTCAGACACCATCCCCTACAACTATGCCAAAAATCGCTTTTACACGAATTATTTTCCCTATTTTTCTTTCGTTAAATGGGCTATTAGGCATATTACTTTTGCACTTGTGTGTATACTTGATTGTCTAAAGAGGGATGTTAGACAATCTGTGTGTATGTGTATTTGTGTGTCTGTCTGTGGCATCGATGAACCGATTTCAATTAATGGTTGTTAGCTATAGATTTGATAAAAATTGGGGCAGCCGTTAACCAGTTTTATAAGCGATGAATATCGGAGTTGTTGATACATTTTAAAAAAAAGACAATACATAAGTTACTTATTGTCTTTTGGGTGAGCTTGCTACATCTTCGACCGCATTTTCGCCCTTATGCTAAATAGTGATCAAGAGCGCACCATAACAAAAATAGTACAGATATACCTACATATTGTCGTACAAATCATTTACGTCTGTGTCACTGTATGTGAGTTATAAATAAACCATACTGGTCGATATGAAATTAATTGACATAGAATGTCCCTCAACTAATATAGTATGAAGGGAAACATATTTTTGGCTCGCTGCCTATACCCATACAAACAGAATGATTTGTGACCCGATAAACCGAAAGAATATTGGCCGTAAGATAGATTGCCTTAAATGGTTTGAAAACTATTGCTGTCTAGCATAAGGTTTTATTGGATTGTAGAATAAGTTTATTCTTGAAATCTGACAGAAACCTAACTGAAAATATTAATTTTAGAAACAGAATGATTTATCTTTATATTAATTTACTAGTTTTCCGCCCGCGGCTTCGTCCGCGTGGACTACAGGTTATATCGTGCCCAGCCTATGTCCTTTCCCAAGGTCTAATCTATCTCTGTACCAAATTTCATCAAAATCAGTTTAGTAGTTTAGCCGTGAAAGCGTGACAGACAGACAGAGAGAGTTACTTTCGCATTTCTAATATTAGTAGGGATTGACGGCCGGCTGGTTTGGTCGAGTGAAAGTGGCGCTGCCTCTTGATCGAGAGGTTCTAGGTTCGATTCTCAGTCGGAGAAAACATTTGTGTAGAAAGCAAATGTTTGTGCTCGTGTCATGGGTGTTTGTGTCTGTCTTTATGTATTTTATTTTTATTTTATTTTATTCAAAAAGGTACAGTAACAGATGACAGATCAGAATCTTAATATCTAATTATACTTAAATAACAATATAAATCTGAAATCCAATTATAACTATACACAGCGCTGGTAGTAAACTATATTATGTGACTAATCTCTAAAAGTAGACCAATTATATGTATACATCTATATTTTTTTATAGTTAAGAAAATAGATTTATTGTAACGAATCAGAAAATATATGTGTCACTGCATTTCTAAACTAATTATAAGTATGACTAAATAGATCGAGATGCAAGTAATTTTCATTAAATAATTTACACATGCGGAATATTGGATTGTTCTTGGAAACGTTGTTGATAGCACATGGAATGGAAAATAGTTGAGGAACACGCACAGATCGGGTGGGCACTTTAAAGTTTAGTAGCATTAACAGGGCTGGATCTAAATGACCGTTGGCAATGGTCATTTAGATCCAGCCCAAGGGACCCACAACACAAGGGAAAATGTGGCCTTTTTGAGTGTGAGTGTGTAGCGTTAAACAATATAACAGAGCTTTAGGTAAATCTCTTTTAACCTCTCGGGTGGTTAATCAGTCCATGAAACTGAACTACTTTCCCCAAGGAACATACTCGTAGTTCGTAATATGAGAAAAAAATTCACCTCTCCATGCAACATTAATTTTTCTTTCAAATATCGTACAGCGTAGAAGCTCAAAGCTAGTTCATTCAAAGCTAAAAAAATATCAAGTTTTTAGCGTTCCGCATGTGAAATATTAGATCCACTATGAGCTGCATGCTTTTTACTCAACTGCGACTGAGTACAAAAATGAGGTTATTATGCTGTTTTTCTGAATACTTACCATAATACTTTATGGTAATGCTTTAGACAGCAATGGCTAAAGTTAATGCAGTAACACATAAATTTTCTGATTCGTTACAATAAATCTATTTTCTTAACTATAAAAAAATTGTTGTATATAATTGGTCTATTTTTAGGGATTTGTCACATAATATAGTTTACTACCAGCGCTGTGTATAGTTATAATCGGATTTCAGATTTATATTGCTACTTAAGTATAATTAGATATTAAGATTCTGATCTGTCATCCGTTACTGTACCTTTTTGAATAAAATAAAATAAAATAAATAAAATTATATCGTTGTTTTTTTTTAAGTTTTACATTACATTGCATTTTGTGTTCTACCATAAGAGTGACTAATTATGTATTACGTACGTAGTCTGTAAGAGGGATGCGAGGGGTTTGCTGTATACTGGGCGAAAGGCTGACAACCTCCCATCATTACACAACTTGTTCCATCTGATAACTGTGTCAAACTTGTCAATCTAGTTGTTCTCTAGAACCACTGATGCTCTGCCTACCCCGTTAGGGATTATAGGCGTGAGCGTATGTATGTATGTTATTTGTGTTGTGTTGTATGTTAGATGTGCAGTGTCTTGAATAAATGTATTTCTCTCTCTTCTCATGTCCTACTGCTGGAAAAGATCTCTCCAGAGTTATTAAGAAGGAAATGCCGCAGTAACTACGCTTAGTCAGGTTAGAAATCGTAGTTCCATTTGTCGTATTGCCTTTAGATGACATTTACTATAATTTCCACGTTAAGGCGACTACAGCACCTAAATTACGATTTTATGACGCGTAGATAAGCATGACGTACTGCATTAAATCGAAGAAAAAAAATACTACGGAAATATTCAGGACATAAACTAGATAAGTAGTTTGCTAAAAAAAACATGATTCAGCACTTTTGGTTCGATAGAAAAAGCTCACAAAGTCACCACTAAATATTTGTATCTTTTAAGCTGTAAAAACCATAGTAAAATGCACACAGGAACTTAAAATTGCTATCAAAATGTTCGTGATTGAACACTCTCGATAAGTAGTTAATGCATTTTTCGATTTAAGCTGTCACCTTTCCATACATCTCATTTTTCTAACTTTCGAACATGTTTTTACGCACGCACGCTTTCATAGTCCGTAAACTTCGTGTATCGACACTGTTCGCATTCGCACTGCCGGCCCAGGCCTGTTGAGAGACGGAGATGGCACTATTCCTATGTGTGCTGCCTTTATCGGGAACCTTTTCGAAGAATTTATGTCCGAATTTTATTTGACGGAAAACGGTTAACCTGTGTCTTTTTTGCTATATGCTTCATATGCCATATTTTCAGATCATCGAAATGCCATTAGACAAAATTATCATTTTACCGAATTATGTTTCATCCATTTTCAAAATAACTTTTTACTGTTGGTCGAAGTTTCTTTTGAGCACTAAACTATTGACCGAATTCTCTTTTGAACTTTTTACTGTTGGCCGAAGTTTTTTTGAACTTTTTATTTTCGGCCGAAATCTTTCTAACTTTTTTCATTTGCCTCTCTTTAGCTTCATCGAAACAACAAATGGGACAGGTTAGAACATGTTTTTGTATTCCTGCTTGCTTGCACGCTGTATGCCTGCATGCTGCTTGCATGTTGCATGCTTGCTTGTTTGTTGCTTGCTTGCTTGCACGGGGGTGCGGGGGCAGAGCCCCCCGCAAGAAAAACAAAACAAACAACACTCAAACCGACGGTCTAGGTTAGGTTAGGTTATGATTCTGCATGCCTGCTTGCTTGCATGCTATAGGTTTGCCTGTTTGCATTCCTGCTTGCTTGCATGCTGCATACTTGCTTGCATGTTGCATGCTTGCATGATGCTTGCTTGCTTGCATGCTGCTTGCTTGCTTGCTTGCTTGCATGCTGTTTGCTTGCATGCATGCTGCTTGCTTGCTGCTTGCTTGCTTGCATGCTGATTGCTTGCACACTGCGCACTCGCTTGTTATAAGTAATACCTACTATCGAATGCTTAACTAAAATAAAACAGTGGTGTAATGAATGTTTGGAAAAAAAATAATAAGGCAAATGAAACGGTGGTGTAATGGACATATGTGAAAAAAACCATGGCAAATAAGTGGTGGTCGAGTATAAAATCGCCAAAAAGTTTTTCGGCCAAATAAAACGATGGAGTAACGAAAAAAATCGAATTAATAATAGATCAACTGAAACAGTGGCGAACTTTATGTCGGCGAATTAAAAAAAAACTAAACAAAAAAGTCGATAAGTTTTCTGTCAAATGAAAATCGGTCAAAATTTTTTCGAACATAAGATAGGTAACCGCCTTTATCGGGTGCTGTAGTCGCCTTAAAAAAACGTATGAGTCACCGACTTCAATCCCAACAACAGTTCACACAAAGTAGATAGCTAGTATTTTTTGCAGACTACAATGCCTATAATCAGACAACCACAAACGAAAATGTCACTCATTTATTTAGATGATGTTCTGGTTTGTAGTATTTTTTTGTTTTTGTTGATTTTTTTAAAAGCGCTGAATCATTTTCGATAAAATTTATATGAGACCACCTGTGGAGTTTACTCGAACAAAAAAATAATTTTGAAAATCGGTCTCTGATTGGCGGAGAAATCGGTGAACATACATAAAAAAATAACAAAAAATACAACAGTCGAACATAGAACCTCCTCTTTTTTTTGAAGTCGGTTAAAAAGAAAATATGGAGTTGTATTATTCGTGACCAATACAATGTAAGTTCATTGAAGTAATAATTGTTTTTTATCAGATAAAAACAGAATAGGCATGATTAAAATAATCGTAAGTATACAAATCCCTAGTTTAAGTATCAGACTCATGCTTAGCCAATTTTACGAGGCATAAGAGTGTTGCCCCTGGGAGAGTTTTACGTGTTGCCAACATAAAAAAATATCGAGCTTTCCTTTTACTTTTATGATAGGCCTTGGGATTTCTGTGCTGAATTTTGATTTCCGATTCTAGTACCGCTGTCAAAACGCTGTTTAGAATTGAATAGAAATAGAAAAAAAAAATCTTTATTTTATAGGACATTCAGTAAGTCAAGATTACAATGAAATACATACAAACATTACATACATACGTATTCGTTCTTTTGACCCTACTGACTCTACGCCTATTCGCAAAGGTGCAGTCCTCCTCAGAGAAGAACAGGCAAGAAACTCTGAGGTTGCTCTTTTAAGTCGCATTACAAATGTTCTTATTTACTAATTTTAACTAAATCTGAAATAACTCTAGAGCTGAGCAGTTCATTCCCATGACTGCCTGTCTGATAGATAATCAGAAATTTTGTAATAGCCTTTTTTGCAAAGTTTTTGTTTACTGTCTTAAATTAGTCCAAAGGTAAATTTTGAATACACATGGGAATCTTATTATAGAAACGTATACATTGACCCATAAAAGATTTCGTGACCGTGTTTGCTAATGCTCTTCTTCTTCCTAGCGTTAGTCCCATTGTCTCATTCGAGGTACGCTTGACCATGATCCAGGGTTTTGCAGGTCAAGTCATTACAGTTGAGAGACTGCCGTCTGACCTCCGTGACCGTGTTAACAGGGGAACCTGACCGGGTTGGATGATGGTTACACATTACCTACACGCCTTTTTTATACGAATACTTTATAAATGTCCTAACTTTCCAAATTTTTGTTTAACTTATTTAAAGTCATGTACATTTCTACACTTAATATTATAAAGAGGAAAGATTTGTATTTTTGTATGTAACGAATAAACTTCTGAACCAAATAAACTACTGAACCAATTTCAAAAAATCTTTCACCATTAGGATGCTACTTACATTGTCCCTGACTGAGTAACATAGGCTACATAATTTTCCCGAATTCCCACGGGAACGAAGTTCCGAGCGGAATGCTAGTTCAATATAATTTGTGTTCGAAGCCTACACAAATCTTTATTCAAAAAACTTATTTCAGTACGTCTTTGAATAATTCTCCCCTGAAAAATATTAACGCAAATCCATTCTTCAGGCTCAGAAATTTGATTAACACGAACCATTTACCCTGCGAGATAAAAGAAAACCCTCAAAATGCCGACAAAGGGTCAAGGTAAAGGTCAAAGGCCTTCAACGCGTGCTCAACCAATCAGAAGGCTCCCGCATCACGATAATGGAAATGACCAATAAGCGAGCGAGTGTTTTGACCCAGCTGTGTTGTTATTGGTTAGAATACAATAGGGAATTCACGAAAGAAGTTGTGGATTTGCTGTAAGGAATTTTTTGTTGGATTATAGTGGATAAAACTTTTCTGTTTCTTCGTTTTTTCATGAACAAAGTATATGTCCACATATGTCTGATTAATTGAGGCTTGAGGCGTATCCATAAGCGGAGCGGTAAGCGGTTTTAAAGTACTACTGTAGAAATACATTCTTATTAAAATAGTTCGTGTCGGACATTAAAAAATATGATTGTCCTTGGTGTGCTTACACACTTTTTGTCTGTGTATCTGTCTGTGGCATAGTAGCTCCAAAACGAGTGGACCGATTCCGAAGTAGTTTTTTTTAAAAGCTGACATAATCGAGTTATGTTTGATCGAAATTGTTTAGCCGTTCAAGAGTTATAAGCAATGATTTTTTTCTTTAAATATTTTAAAGGTTGGAAACCGTTGGTTGATACCCAAACGCACAATTTTGCCTTCTGAAGCACGGAAACATTAATTCTGAGATTTCCTTCCCTGCTTTTTGTTTGTTGCTTAACCTCACTAATCTCGGTTCACAACTGTTTACTTCGTAGTAGAGTAATAGGTTAAATAATTTTTAGATTTGGTTCACTGCGCAAATTCACCATCCTGCATTTTAACCTCCTATCGTTTCTCTCAAGGGTTAGCTGGAAGAAATCCCATAAGTGAGATAAGTTCGCCGTTGTACAATATGATCTGTGTTTTAACCTACCTATTGTTTCTATCTTTGTTTATCCTTACTGACATTATAATCGCGAAAGTTTGAGAGGGATGTTTGTTACTCTTTTACGCTCAAACGGCTGGACCAATTTTGATAAAGTTTGGTATGTAGTTAGCTGACACCCTAGATTAACACATAGGCTACAAATTTCCCCAAATTCTAGATACGGAATGCTATAGTACAATTAGCGCCACCGTGCTACCACTGTATTTTAACAAGTTATCTAAATATATAAAAGGAGAAACTGACTGATTGACTGACTGACAGTCAATATCAACGCACAGCCTAAACGGCTAAACGTAGGCACTTGAAATTTGGAAAGAACGTAGCTTAGGTACCGTAGAGGTGCACTAAGAAAGGAATTCCCGAAATTCCTACGGGAACGGGAATTAGCGGGAAAATCCTTTTGTATGAAAAATCTAAAACCGCTTAAGTTAGACGCTTGAAATTTGGCATGCAGGTACCTTAGTAAACTTAAAGCTTAGTTGCTACAGGATATTGCAAAATTCCCACGGGAACGGGGTTAGCGGGAAAAAACTCCACGCGGTTCCCGAAGTCCACGCGGGCGAAGCAATAAACTATAGTTAAGTATATGTATGTATCAAAGAACATGTTGCATAAGCCTTGACCTTCTAAGGCTTCTATACAAAATGGCCTGCCTTAAATGAAGGCAATTTCGTATGAAAATTATCGTCATTATACCTAGACGAAGTCCCAAGCGGAAAGCTAGTTCATTTATATTCCCACATGCGAGGAATATAAATGAACTAGCTTTCCGTTTGGGACTTTGTTCCCGTGGGAATTTGGGAAAATTATGAAGCCTTTGTGCTAATCCAGGGTGTCAGCTACCTCCATACCTAATTTTATCAAAATTGGTCCAGCTGTTTGAGTGTGAAAGAGTAACAAACATCCATAAATAAAATAAATAAATAATAAGTTTATTTGACACTACAAAGATAGCCAGCACATTAATAGTACATTATGCTACAAGTGTGCTAAGTTGGATATTACATTAGAGGCGAGTTTGGAGCCCGAGCCGAAGGCGAGGGCTCAACGGAGCCGAGAATGTAATATCCAATGCACACGCGTGTCATACGACGTTTTTCAACACATTTGCGAGGAAAGAAAGAAATAAAAACTTTCCTTTGATATTGACGGCAACAAGCTATCACTTGCATGTTGCGCCTCGGAAAGTATTTCTGGCGGTGTACCCACGTAGGTTTTTTCCTGTTCTGCACTTGAAGAATACATTTTTTGTATTGTATTTCTGACAATAATAACAATCTGATGAATACAAATGCCGTTTGTGAAAACCAAGTGAAAACATCTTAAAAGAGGCGCGATTATTTTTTTCTTTTTTCGCTCGCAAAATGAGATTCACATTGACAAGTATGCCATACAGCCAAATAATAAAAAAATACTTAACTGTATATTTTCACGTTTTAGCATAAATAAATGATAATTTTCTGTTAAATTTTAATGATTTAGTAAATATTAAACTATTTTATTTACAAATAGTTTAATATTTACACTTAATTTTAAATATAAAATAAGGTCGGATCTCTTTGCTGAAATTTAGAAAAAAAAAACCATTACGTACTAGTGCTTTATTTTTATTACTCACGGGCTGGGTAATACATATCATTATGAACCTTAAAACAATGAAATAAGACCCACTTTATGAGCAAATGTGTTGAAAAATATTTTACAAGGTTTGTCCACTGAGCTATATTATTAGGGACAGCAGCCACTTAAAATAGGTTTAATAAAAACCTGTGCTATAAGTGTCTGCTTTACAACTTGAGTCACAATTTCGACACAGTACAGACATTTCTTGGCTTAAGGCTACAGGCATTGAATTTAAGTTGGGCTACATCCTCACAAACTGCGCGGGCGCGCTGGGAGAATCTATAGCCTCCCGCTTTATACCTCTACGCCGTGGCTGAGTTATTATAATTACATTTTTAAAATATAGTAGATTTTTTTTTAAAATTATTTATTTCAAAATAAAGATTACACTAAAGTCGCCAAACTACAAGAGTAATTTCTCTCTTCCTCTCCTCTGTAGTAATCTTTTATAACCTAATAATTTGACTTGATTATTAATAATTACTAGCATTCCGCTCGGGACTTCGCTATTGTGGGAATTCGGGAAACTTATGTAGCCTTTGTTACTCAGGGATAAAGTAGCATTGTAATGGTGAAAGAATTTTTCGAATCGGTCCAGTAGTTTTGGAGCCTATTCAATGCAAACACTCAAATCATTCCTGTTTATAATATTAACTTAACTTTAATATTATTAATTTTTACATTTCATAGTTCACCACATAGGTTAGTCAGGAGCATTAGAAAGTCGCCAGAAATTTTTAACTGACAAGGATTTGCGAATTCAAAAAGATTGAAAAACACTAAGACATTCTCAGGCATGTAAAATGTACATGATATGATATGATAAAATCTAAATGTATAAAAGGAGAAACTGACTGACTGACTGACATATCAACGCACAGCCTAAACGGCTAAACTTAGGCACTTGAAATTTGGAAGGGACGTAGCTTTGGTACCGTAGAGGTGCACTAAGAAAGGAATTCCCGAAATTCCCACGGGAACGGGAATTAGCGGGAAAATCCTTTTGTATGAAAAATCTAAACCGCTTAAGTTAGACGCTTGAAATTTGGCATGCAGGTACCTTAGTAAACTTAAAGATTAGTTGCAACAGGATATTGCAAAATTCCCACGGGAACGGGAGTTAACGGGAAAAAACTTTTGTATGTAAAAATCTAAATTAACACGCAAACGAAGTTGCGGGCATCAGCTAGTGATATGATAGGACAATAAGGACACCATCCTTGACAACTGAGGTAAAATTAGGCCGTATACGATTTTTTTTCCTGATTCGCCCTTGATTTCGCCTCTTTTTCTGCTTATCCTGTTGGTATAGTCAAGTGTGTAGCGAACTTGTCTAACCCTGGTGTCAGAGAATTCGCCTTGTTATGTAAAGTTATCTATTTCTAATACTGAGCGATTCGCGGTACGAGTAGGAGGAGGTAAGGATATTTGGAGATTTTATTAACCCTTGGGTGAACACGATGAAAACCCTAGAATAAATCAAATAAAATCTAGACCACGAAAGCAAATATTTCAGGCGAAGTCGAGAGCGTTGAACCAAGGCACGCGAAAGGGTCTAACGTTATAAGTTATTGCTTTTTCTTGCACGATTTTATGGCCCACATAAGGGTTTTTTTAGGGTTTTTAGAATGACAAGGATTTCTTAGGTATACAAATATGTTTCAGGTTAACTGAGACGTATGTACCTATGTGTACACAACACATATAAGGTAAATTAGGTAACTACGAAAATACGAAAATTTTCACAATGCTTTACAAATTGTTTGTTGAAAACTAAGTGTTGGAGTCCCCTAGTAGACGAAAAATCGCCCGTGTCAGGAGGCTCCACTCTTCCATATAATATTAAACAAGTAGAACAAAATATTATGAAACCTTCGATCAACTATAGAAAACTAGATACACAATCCCATACAAAATGAAATTTAAAAGTGTCCTAACTACAATACGTACTTAGATAGTTGTATACCACTTCATGTATTATGAAACAGTTCTAAAGTGTCAAACATTTTAATCTAATTTAAACCTTAACGTAATATTATAAGGTCGAAAATAAAATCTGTTCAATTTGTAAAATACCACTTTTGGTTTTAAACAAAGGATAACGTAAGACAATTTGATGACACTGGCTGTCACGTAGAACATGGGAGGAGTGGAGTTGCCTTTGTTAATTTTAAAAATATATTAGTTGGGTCGATTTCACATAAAAAAATCTTCGTACAAACTTTTTAACAAATTCAAAATGCTACGAAATGGTGTGGTTTTCTTTTTAACCCCTGATTGTGTTGTGTATGTATAGGAGCATCATAGCTCTTAAACTGATGATGTTAGTTAATGGTGCAGTTTATTTTATTCGAAAGCTTCTTCTTGCACTGGATTTCAGATATGATTTATCAAAATTGGTTCAGCCGTTTACTTTTATGTTAGTTTTTATGGTTTTTTATTATTAAAATATCACATTTATTTCAAATTAACCGACGATTAATATACATTACAATTGATAATCACAGCCGCCGCCATTCTTCTTAATTATTGCTTATAAACATAATATTCTATGCTTATTTTTTTATGAAATATGAAATAACTTATAAAAAAAGAAAAGAACTGTGTCTTTCCCGATTACACATATATTATGTTTTGCTTATTTAAAACTTAGTATAATTTTTTGAACAGAAATGACCTATTGAGATTTAAGAGAGGAAATTAGCTATGAAACTAAATAGATATTTAAGTACAAGAAATAATTTATTTTTAAAAAAAAAGCAACCAACTCAAAAAAAAATTGTCTTCTTCGCTGTCATCATCTTTGTCCTGAAGATGAAACATATTTTTTTTATTTTATTCAATACAAGAAACTCCAAATCAAAAGTGATAAAAAGGTACATTTTGTAATGACATACGAGTCACTTTCTAAAAAATGCTTGGAGCAAAAGACACTACTTTGCGAAGGCTGAAAAAAATCTTCACATCTTTGACGTGCGATCACGGATGTCCACTGTCCACATCGCACAGGATCTCTAGGAAAACTGAAAATCCAATAAAACTTTATGTTTTTTGGATTGTCACGCACGTTAAATTTTTTATTAATTCAATTTTATATGATTAATGGTTTTGCCATAATACCTTTAATGTAAGTATAGAAAACAGAATTAATATACAATACTCTTTACACTTAAATTTTATAACACAGATGAAAATGAAAGAAAAACAATAGAAAAAAAACAGCGTCTCTATTTGTTTTAGAACAGAGTCACTGCATAACCCGAACAAATGATGTTGAAATACAACGGTATGGATTTGTAAGTTCGGCTAGTGTCTATTCAATTTAAAGGGTTATACTCTCGCCGAATGTTATTAAATTAAACTAAAAAAATGTTTTATAACCTTTTCTTGGCCAAATACCAAGATAATTTCAATTCACATATAATAATTACAAAACTACTTATTTAAAAAATGTCATTCCATATTCCTTTAATGTTCTGGAGGTGTGATTTTTACAATTTTTCACTACGCACTGAGGCATGGTTACTTTCGGAACGAACGAATGCTACTAAACGAAAAGACAACCCAAAACGTCAAGTGGGTGATCGATCATTCAGTGAGGGAACTTTTTTGTTGTGGATTGTGTATCTAGTTCTTTATAGTTGATCGAAGTATGAAACAAATAAAGTGAGTGCCTGTGTTTGTGTGTGCGTATGTGTGTGTGTGAGTGTGCGTGTGTGTATGTGTGTAGGCGTTATGAAACTATTAACATATGTGATCCAAAAGGGTCTCAGTTTCTTCGTAAGATTTGCTTAGATAGGTTGATTAATTTAAATTTTTTTTACCAGCCCATATACCTATACAGAAAAACCCCATATAAAGATTTTTATAGTCCCCACTGAGGGGCACGGCCTCCCTTCGAAACACCATAATCCTGTTAAAAAAAATCTTACACACCTCCACACAACTTGTACGATCATTTACTTATTAGATTTTTCAAAGTGGAAATAGCTTGTATGAAATAACTCTACAACTGTGAAATGTAATTCCATGGTTTTTCACAGCCTTTTCACTGAATTGTCTTAGTTTAGTGTAAGATTTACAAATTTTTGTCTTTTTGTTTTACCTGCGACCCCCCGAGTAAGGCTTCACAGGTCGCGACCCACAGTTTGAAAAACACTGTGATAGATAATCAGAAATTCTGTAATAGTCCTTTTTGCAAAGTTTTTGTCGAATAATGTCTTAATTTTTTCCATAGGTAAATTTTGAATACACATGGGAATCTTATAATAGAAGCGTATATATTGTCCCATACAAGGGTTCGTGCCTTTGTGGAGACGATTGTCTAGTACATCCAGTTTATGGTTGGTTCTAGTATTTACCTTGTGCCTATTAATATCGTGTACAATAAATTAGAATTATGTGTTTAATGTAATCCATACTAATATTATAAATGCGAAAGTAACTCTGTCTGTCTGTCTATCTATCCGTCTTTCACGCCTAAACTACTTAACCGATTTTGATGAAATTTGGTACAGAGATAGATTAGAGCCTAGGAAAGGACATAGGCTACATTTTATCTCACATTTGGGCATGATATAACCTGTAGTCCACGCGGGCGGAAAGGTAGTTTTGTTATAATTTCCGAAACATGAAGTTTGTCGAGAGATAATAAGAAAATATCAGCACGTATACTAAAAGATTAAGCTATAAAGTACGCGATTACTTGTAGTCAGCCCGAAGCCTTAGTGGATCGTGGGTGGAGTATCCGCGCCAAAACGGCACATTTAGGGCATTTAGGACATCGGTCGATAGGCTTAATAGTTTATGACCTGGGTCTAGATTAAAAGTTAATGAACTCAGCCCATATGGGCTTACATTAACTGATTTAGCTATATATAGGGATTTAGATGTCTCTCTTTCAACCTTTTGGGTGGTTAATCAGTCCATGAAACTGAACAAGTTTCCCAAGGAAAGGTTGCCGATAAGATATTGCTTCTTAGCAATGGGGCCGCCTTTTGTACCCTGACATTTTTTGTATAAAATGTAACTGTACCTTATCTGTGTTGGAGTGCAATAAAGTATATTGTATTGTCAAAATACGAAAAAAAAATAGTTTCCACACAAACTTCATCAGCATATATTTTTGAGTTCCCATACAAACTTCATCAGCATATAGCGCATTTTGTATGGAAGATCAAAATTTTTTTTCTTCGTATTTTGACCTATGCTCCTTGGGGAAGTTGTTTAGTTTCATGGACTGTTTAACCACCCGAGAGGTTGAAAGAGATTTACCTAAAGCCCTGTATAAGAAGATAAATAATTTAGGTACGCGCGTTGCTATTTAAGATGAGTAAAAAAATGCATGTACGGTGAGCGAACCGTACAAAGATGTTACCCCACACATGCCATTTTATATTTAATTAGGCTAGACAAGAAGTGCATTGACTTAAAGTTGGTGCAGTGGATTCCGTGTCTCAGTTATATTACTTTAACTAACCAAATGTTTTATTGTTTTTGTTGCTACAGTTGTATCCAGGGCATTGAACATTAGCATAAGAAATTCTAAGTAAACTAAAGGAAGGCGAAGGCAAGGAACTCTTTTTATATAAAACTGAAAAATTTCAAGGATTGTGCTGTGAACCTTAACCTTACCTAACTTCATCTCTTCATCAGCCCATATACGTCCCCACTGCTGGGGCACGGGCCTCCCTCGATAACATGCGGGGTAAATGCCATACTCACCACGCTTGGCAGACGGGTTGACGAGGGTTTTGCTATAATTGCAGAGATTTCCTTCTCTATGTGCAGATGAACTTGCTTGCATATTTACCTTATCGCCTTGTACGACACCTCGGCAAGAAAGAGGGTGGTCCTATTCTACTCTACCGGGGACTCACACGGCTACATTACCTAACAGAAAGTAAAATATAATGAACCTTTTTGATAGCAGAAACAAATTGAGGTAAATGCAAGTTAAAAATGTCCTAATCGTAGTAGGTTCTATTAAGAGTCTCACAAGCTCTCACAACGAAGCGATTTTTTTTATAATTGGTCTGACACAAAAGGGAGGAGCAAAGGAGGGTCTTATAGCTCGTAAGCCAAGATACCCGAAGTAAATAAATAAATAAACGCTACAGATTCAAAGGCCCACAATAGGGTTTTCCCATACATGTATCAACTAATAATAACGAGCTGAACGAGAAGTGACGTCCCTTGGGTCCCATACCCCAGAGAGTCGGTCAGGCACCTCTCTCCACTTGCCTTTATTGGCCGGTTGGAGTGGACCCCAGCAGAGGCCGCAGGACTTTCGCCTCTGGCTTGCCTTCTCTGGCCGGTCAGAGTGGGGTGTCAGAGCTAATGCTCGCAGGGTGGAAGTGAAAGATGCATAAGTCGCGAGTTGGTGAGGTGAGCCGGTCGGCCACCGAGCAGAAAGCGGTGCACACCTCTCGACACCCTGAACCTCTCACGCGATGTTTCCCCCTTGTCGCACTGTGCGTGCGGCCGTTTTAGGGGACCCATCTTTAGTGAGTTGGCGAGTCACCACCTGCCCATTTGGTCGTGTTTTTCAACATTGATAGGGCAGGTGCCATAGTCCTACCCATAGTCCAGTTACCCAGTCCACTAGCCTCTCAACCCAACAGCCTAGTTTCCTTTCTTTCCATTCCTTTCAATAGTCCTGCACTAACCGGGGGTTGTCTTTGGGTGCATTTCTATAGTGCATACAGGGATAACTGCCGGTTGGTGTCACATTACTTAATTAAATTGTCTATTGAACGGGCCTCTACGTGTTGGCTTCGGCCCCAAGCATGCCTTCGAAAAGTCCGGGACTTGGTTGCCCGAGATTATGGGTCATAAGACAAATAATAATAATGACAGTTACAAACACCCATAACCCGAGAACAAACATCTGCTTTTTGCACAAATATTTGCCTCGACTGGAAATCGAGCCCAGGACCCGTCGATAAAGAGGCAGTGCCACTACCACTCGACCAAACCAGCCGTCAAAATGAACTAAAGTAAATGAACTAAAGATGTAGGCAAGGTACACTTTTGATAGAAAAATTAAACAAATGATTTCAATTAAATAATAGAGATCCCGTCAATTTGACGACATCGTCTGATCATCGGGGTTGTGGTCTGTCCACTGCTCTTGTTGGTTATTCTTCTTCTTCTTCTTACGAGCCCATATACGCCCCACCGAGGGGCATGGGCCTCCCTTCGAAAAACGAATGGGATTTAGGAGATAGTCCACCACGCTGGCCCAACGCGGGTGGGTGGTTATTCTTAGACACCTTAAATTTCTGAATTTACCTTGTCCACAGGCATGGAAGGGCACGCGCGGCACAGGTTCCAGAAGGATCCAATCATCTGTGCTCTGCCTCCGTGGCCGGGTCTCTGCCGCGCTCGACTACAGCCCCGCTTCAAGCTGGCAAGGGTCCACTGTCATTCGCTGCTGGAACAAAATATACAAACTGTAAATCTGCAAGGTTGCCATATTCACAGCAGCAAATATACAGCTGATATAGAGTTGAAATCAATAATGACATAAAATCCTAAAATTTTGACAATTTAATTTATTTAAAAAAATAAACATCATTAATCATTAATTCATCGAAACTATATGCATATCAATAAAATAACATGGCACAGATGCGATAATGTTGGGGTATTCTCAGTGCACTACATTTTTTATTACAGTCTTGGTGGGTTATTCTCTAAAGCTCAAAACAAAGTCTTGTTTTTATTTTCGTTTATAGTTAAATGTTCCGTTTTCGGTATTATCGAATAAAGTTGGTACCATACCATACTATTCCATCATTGAATATGGCAACCTTGCAGATTTACACCATGTATAATATTAATTAAATTACTATAAAAAAATATATTTAAAAAGACGCCTTTATCTCAATGCCCTGAGAAGACTATAACTATGTTAACATTACATTGCATACGCTAACGCCTGTAATCCCTTACGGGACAGGCAGATCATCAGTGATTCAGAACCACTCGATGCCACGTTCGATATACATTCTGAGGGCTACAAGATGAAACATGATGGTGAGAGGTTGTCAGCCTTTCGCCCGCAATACAACAGAAACCTCACGTTCCTATTACTGACTTCTGCCTGGGAAGAGTTGGCAGCTGGCACATTATAAGCTTTTCTTTCTCTTCCAGTTCAGAGTGGAAGAATGTTAATACCTATGTTAAAATTTCCAGCTAACTGCCTCTACTGTGACTCAGGGTGGGCCTAAAATCAACCTGCTGAGCTCAAACCTTTTCTACCCCACCTCTAAATATTGTTATGTATTATTTTGTGTATGTAGAATAAAAATTACAGATATTTCTATTTCTGTATAAAAAGTACTAATCAAATCCTTTAATTTGATACTCATATCATAAACTTATTCTTCTTATCCTGTAGGTATAGTCAAGTATGTATCGAACTTGGCTAATCCTGGTGTCAGAGTTTTCAAGCCGCACAATGGCCTCTGATTTGGTTTTAACGACTGTATTCAATCGACAATAGCCGGAACCGTCCGCTATCTTGGGCGGTTCACCATTTCAGATTAAGGTTCGTATCACCGAACGCGACTCAGTTTCTGATCGACACATGAGAAGCAGTCGTCTTTGTCATTTTGATATTTGGAGAAAGAGACGATCAATACTTAAGTACAGGTCAAGACTTGAGTCTCCTTCTTTAATACGGGCCTTAGAAAGACGTCACTTGGCTTCGCTCGTGTTTTAAGTGGGCTCACGTTACATTATTGTATTTTAAATAAATAATAATAAATAAATAAAATAAATAAAATCTTTATTTTCACCAAAAAACAGTTTATATTATTGATACGGGGGCTGGAGTCTCCTTTTAAGTTTTTTTAAAACTTGTGTTAGGAGGCACCGCTCTTCCTTTAGGTGTCACATACATCAGGTGAGTAAACTAAAATAGGAAGTGTACAACTACTTAGATTAATGATATTTTTATAAACAGCTTTTACCTAATTTAAAAATGTTCATGAGTTCAGGCAGTAAAGTACTTAATGACAATTTAAATAAAAACATAATAAGGGTGTAACTGAGAATACCTATGAGTGACGTGTGTGTGTGTGTGTGTGTGTGTGTGTGTGTGTGTGTGTCTGTGTAGGTGTGTGGGTGTATATGTGTATGTGTGTGTAAGTGTGTATCGTGGGTTTGTGTGTATCCCCTTTTAATCCTATGTTATGTTAGGTATGTTTGTTTCTATGTTATTTTCGTATTTATATCGATAACAACTGTAGTCAAACAGTGCTGAACTTGACTAATGTCAGTGTCAGAGTTTTTAAACGACCAACCTACCCTCTGACTTGGTTCAACGCTCTAGTCGATCGACACCAGTTGGGACCAACACGGCTTAACGTGCCCGGGAAACGCTCGTGATCAACAGCCAATAATATTGGCCATATTATGTCCGTCTAATTTGTTTACTGTTCAAAAGCGAACCTTAACGATCGCGTTTGGCCAGTAAACACCCCTTTTAACTTATTGACACTTTTTACAGTTATCACATTGTCTAATATAATATCAATTGTACACTCCACCTACATCCCGACCCCCCCTTCCGGTGATCACGTAATTGTTGAATGATCCCTATCCATTTCAAAACAGCTAAGTGCCCTACGAATACAAATCTTTGCAGTTACGAAACTAGATCCTTACTATTAATATTATAAATGCCAAATTAACTCTGTCTGTCTGTCTATCCATCTTTAACGCCTAAACTACTGAACCGGTTTTGCTGAAATTTGGTACACAGATAGATGAGAGCCTGGGAAAGGACATAGGCTACATTTTATCCCAATGTTGGGCACGATATAACCTGTAGACCACGCAGGCGGAGCCGCGGGCGGAAAGCTAGTCCGTTATAAATTTACATTGACTGCATTGAACGGACCGCAAAAGGCTGGTTTTGTACAAACTTGTAATTTATTTATTTCATTGATATGATCGATTTCTTTGAGAAAATATAAGGAGGAAGTTTTTCAACGGCATCTTTATAGCTGCAGTATAGAGTTTCGCACCTAATAAATCTGTAGATTCACAGAGAAGAGTGCATTTTCACGTTGCACTCAGTAGAGGTTATGAATAGGTAATTGTAACTGCAGTACTTCGATGGAAGGCGGCGCAATGCAGGTGAGCTGCACTTGATTTATAACTAGTATTCTGTTAGAACGAGGCTTTTAATATGTAAAAAATTCAAAGTAAGACCAAAGAAAGTAGGAAAGATACATACATATTGAGGCCTGTTACCTTGTAGAGTTTCCCTAAAAAGTTGGTCGAAATTCGAATAACATCATCTCTCCATGCAACTAAGTATTTATTTTTTATTAAGAACGGGTTCGCTCTTGACCACAATTAGATTGGCTGGAATCAGTATTAAAAAAAATCATGGCTTGTTTGAGCAAAGTTGTTTAGTTTAAAAGGGACATTTAAACATAATTACATGGTAAAAAAAATCGTGAAAAATTATTTCGTAAATCTTAATATATAAAACAAAGTCGGGTTTGTTCGAACACTTATAACTCGAGAACGGCTGGACCGATTTTCATGATTTTCGATTTTTTATATTTGTCCCCGTCCCGAATAGCAGAATAACTATTAAAAACATTGGAAAATTGACGAAAAAATTCCCACGGGAACGAAGTCCCGGGCGAAAAGCTAGTTATTTATATTTTAAAATGAAAGTATAATTATTGTTGGTATTTCCATTTTTTGTAGATCATAATTAGAAAAATAAAGCTAATTAAAAACATTATAATTCCATATAAAATAATTACTTTGGACGGAATCAGTTATCTAGTAAGACAATTAATAGCCAATAAAAAAATAGGTATAAAAGGTCTAAAGAAGGGGGAAATCCCATTATGGATTTTATGTTTCTGGCTATTGCCCAAATTTTCACACATAATTTTCGCTGCATCATACGTAGTCATCAATTTAACATTTTTTCCTGAGTTACAAACAAAGAAAAAAGAACAAAATAAGTACCCAAACGAGTTACCATGCCGAAAGGCCTGGTAATCGCTGAGGTTGCAGCTCCACCGACGTCACGCAGTCAACACCGGATGCATCCTCAGCAATAGCATTTTCGGCGCATCTATTTTAATTCATAATTTGTATTTATTCTTGTTCACGCTTCCGATCATTAAACTTGTTATTCAATTAATATTTTATCTTTTTAAAACCCATTTACTGTCCGCCGTTACATAACTAACGTCAGGCCTTAATACTAACGTATCATTTTAACTTTTCAAGTAAAAAAAAAACAAAAAACTGCACGGTAGCGCTGCATGGAACGCAGCCAAATTGGGCCTAGTTCACTCAGACTCTAGAGGTACTTATGGATAAGTTAGCATAGGAACACTGGTTCAGCATCGGTTTAAAAGTGTAAATTCTGCAAATGTCCGTTCTTTGAGTCTTTCTTCTATAGGTAACTATAATCTAGTATGTGGCTTGACTAAATTATAGGGTGTATGGAGGCCTTTGTCCAGCGGTGGACTGATACAGGCTGATGATGGATGGATGGATGATGGAAGGGACAGCTTAGCAAAAACTAAAACCCTGAGTTCAGACCATCATCCTAAATATTTGTAAAATTTTTTTTTACAAGTTTTTAAATATTTTGTGATTTAAAATTAAATCTATCATTCAAATGTACTCCATTTCTCAATAAAAAATCGTCGTAACAGAGTAAAACATGACAATCAGCAACCTACATCGCATTCTGACATTTCGTAAAACATTACGTAGTAGCTCCAAAGTAGGTAAATAACGAAAACTCTTTCCGGGAAAAAATAATGGGCTATGTATGACATTATAAATTAATTTCGTTTAATTTATTATTTAACATAAAGGAATAAGGTCCCGTTTCTTAAAAAAAATATATTTAAAAAAACTATCTTTTGAAATAAAAATATAATAATTAAAAGATTCTCAGTACGGTAAACTAATCCCAAGTACGGCATTATATGCAATCGTATTCCTTTGCCACACTGTCATGTCAATTAAGAAACAAATCAACCTGTTTCATTTTGTATTTGGTTGTTTATTTCCGAGTTCGGTTGGTTGTTACTTAAGGCAAGTTGGTAGAATCTGTAAAAACTGTAAAAAACTGTAAAAAATCTTTATTTAACTGTAATATATGTAACAATACAATGAATTCTGAAGCCTGTGGTAGTAAAAAACTGTGCTACAAACAAAAATCAGCTCTAACGAACTGAGCGGTATCCATTGTGTCGGAATCCAGTGTATTGCGAAAGTTCGAAAGTCCAGGAAGCATAGCCAAGTCGTCAGTAAATATCAATCCAAATAATCAAAACCACGAAATAGAAGGTAACGGTAGAGTTCAGGTAGCAAAGCCAAGTCGTCAGTAAATATCCAAATAATCAAAACCACGAAACAGAAACAAACTCAACAACCAACAACTCAAAAACACAACGGTTAGGTTATTTGTCAACCAACTGTCAAACGTCTTGTTTTTTTACTTTGGCAAAGGAATTAAACCTTATAGAATGCTGTAGTAAGCAACAAATCGTAACCAAAATTTAAAAAATTCATATTTTTTTTATTTATGATCAAAATTATTTGATATCTTATTCATTTGAATACGGGACCTTAAACCTGCCTAAGATAAAAAAAACAAATTATTTTAAAAATGTTGCATATAGCCCATTACATGCAAACGAATACAGGTATGGATAGATTTCGTTATAGCATTTGCTAAGCTGTCCCTACACCCTGTATACTAAGAGATGGCATCTCATTTTGTAAAAATGCTGTTTGTGGACTATCATCGTGGCAGTCTATGCCGTGTGGTGATCGGTTGAGAATAACACCACCCCATTTCTTTCCATGGGTGTCGTAAGAGGCGACTAAGGAAACACAAATGAGACCTGCCTCCCATTAATCCATCCCAGGCAACGACACCTCAATTTGTTTTGAATCTGAGGTGGCGTCCTATGGTCTCATGCGTTGTGGTAGGCTCTGTGAAGGGCCGTCTGGTTCCCGAACACCCTCTTACCGAAGTCCGACGCCAAACAGCTTGCTGTGTTCCGCCGGTGCGTAAGAGTACCAGTGCCTTATAGCCATCGTCGACCTCATCTATGACCTTGGTCAAGATTGAGGTCAAGAGTTAACCCATCTCATAATAAAAAAAAAGTCTAACTGCTGGATTTCCATTGTAGAATTTTCACTACATTTAAATCTCCTTCCCTCATAAACGCAAAAGCCTGACTCCGCTACCGAACTTCGAAGTATGAAATTCAATTGTGAGGTTTAAGTATAGAGTTAGTGACTCTCACATGGATTTCAAAGTCTCTATAACTACAGGACATGTTATTATTCCTGACTATTTTATTTATTTATTTATTTAACTTAATGCACTAAAAGTACATGGGCGGACTTAATGCCTAATGGCATTATCTACCAGTCTACCTTAGGGTGATCGGGAGATGTACGTGGTAGGTGCATATCACAAATATATGAAAATACTTTAATAACTATGAAACTACACTAAGAACAAAGGAAAATAACTGTAGTACCTACTAAATATATAATCAAATGCATACTTGTACTTACATGAAGTAATTATAATAAATATACATACATACAATATGAATAAACATAACTATAATAGATATATAAATACATAATATAAGAATGAAGAAGTCAGCTTGAATCATATAACAGCTTCAAAAAGTGACACCGTACTCTGTGTTTGAAGGAGTTACGGCTGGGGGACCTTCTAATTTCCTCCGGGAGGGAGTTCCACATCAGCATTCAACACCGTCTGCACGGTGAAACTTCACTTAACCACTTAACTATTCACTTAAACGTGTCTTCTATTCTAACAGGATAGTTCTAGAAACCTATATTGATGTAGGAATCAAAGTGTCTACCCGCTCTGTGAATTCTGACTGGTTCTGAATTGAAATTGTCTAACTTTAGTCTAAGTTTGCACTTGGAGAGAGTGACATTTGAAGATGGTTTTGTCCAAGTATAACTAAGAGACTATCTATCTGTAATAGTTAAACTCTCTGTACAGGACTTCGTTTCCGAATTTAGACAAATTATGTACCTGCGGTGATAGTCCAGTTGGTAACGAGCCAGACTTGTAATCCGAAGGTCGTGGGTTCAAATCCTGGTGCGGGCCTGTACCACTAAATTCGTCTTTTCGGATTTATGTACGGATTTCTAATTTCTAATTATAACTTGCTTAACGGTGAAGGAAAACATCGTGATGAAACCCGCCCGTCCAAGAAAATTCATTTTCGAAAAGACGAGCGGTCCACCAACCCGCATTGGGCCAGCGTGGTGGACTATGGCCTAAATCCCCTTCGTGTTTCGAAGGGAGGCCCTTGCCCCTCGGTGGGGACCTATATGGGCTGATAAGAGGATGTACCTAGCTAGCCTATGTCCTACCTAGCTTACATAGATTACACCAAATTTTTTATATGCTTTCTATGTTTTTGCTTGAAGGAGTAACACTTGTTTTAGTGTACAGGAGCCTCGTCCTTCCACGCTGGACTGGGAGTGAAAAAAAAACTTAGAATATGCCAGTTGCCAACTCTACTTAGGTATGCTGTAAAAACCAATAAGTGGGACGCAAGCCTACATAGTAGGGACCATCCATAAATTACGTCACACGGATTTCATGATTTTTTGACCCCTCCTCCCACCTTGTCACAGCTGGTCACATTTGTAAGACTCCCCCCTCCCTAGCGTGGCGTCACATATTTTGCATATTTTCCATTTTTGTAATTTTCTAATAAAAACAGTACTTAATAGATTTGTTATTTTTTTTAGGAACTCAAAACTCATTGTCTCAACCAAAGAAAAACGTAAAATGTGTGCTAGGGTCTGAGGAGGTTAAGTTTGTCGTTAATAGTTAACACGTTTTGTTACTCGTAACACATTTTGAAATGTGACGTCACGAAACTTATGACCCCTACCACCCCCTTGTCACACAATGTCACACTTTGTCGACCCCCTCCCCTCCCCTTAACGTGTGACGTAATTTATGGATGGTCCCGTAGTGGTAGGCTGTCAGCCTTTCGCCCATAATACAGCAAGCCCCTCGACTGAATGTTAAATGTGGCATCAAGTGGTTCTAGAACCACATGACGTTCTGCCTACCCCGAAAGGGATTATAGGCGCAAGTGTATAGATAGATAGAGTAATACACATTCGAAAAAGAGAGTACCAAATAAGTTTGATAGGCTCTAAGTACATCCGCCTTCGCACATACTTTTTGCCGTGTGGTGATCAGTTGAGAATAACACCACCCCATCTCTTACCGTGGGTGCCGTAGGAGGCGACTAAGGAAACACAAATGAGACCTGCCTCCTGGTAATCCATCCCAGGCAACGACGCTTCATTTTTTTTCTGAATCTGAGGTGTCGTCCTATGGTCTCATGCGGTGTGGTAGGCTCTGTAAAGGGCCGTCTGGTTCGCGACCACCCTCCTACCGAAGTCCGACGCCAAACAGCTTGCTGTGTTCCGTCGGTGCGTGGGAGTACCAGTGCCTTTATAGGCATTTTCTGGGTTAACTCGCTCCATCGTCGACCTCATCTTTGACCTTTATGGTCAAGATTGAGGTCAAGAGTTGACCCATCTTATAGTAAAAAAAAAAACAGATCAGAGCTACGTAGCATACTAAATGCTGCATATTTATTTTTCGCTTTTTTAAGTCGCTTTTCTTTTTTTTGTAAAAAGTTAATATTTTTATATTTTTAGTGTAAATAATTGAAAGTAGGTGAGAAAAAATGTAAGAGCCTGTTAAATTTGAAGGTTTCCCTCGATTTCCCTAGGATTCCATCATCAGATCCTGACTTGGTTACAATGGGACCACCACGGTTACATTCTTTCGAACAAAAAAATAATTTTGAAAATCGGTCCATAAATGGCGGAGAAATCGGTGAACATACATAAAAAAAATAAAAAAATACATACAGTCGAACATACTCGTAGAACCTCCTCCTTTTTGAAGTCGGTTAAAAATCCATCCAAATAACATCTTAGCAGAAAGTATCATATAGGCGCTCACCCCGGTTTCTCATTCGATGAACGATTGACCATGATCCGGGTCATTAAAATGGCCTCTAACTTGGTCTAACGACATTTTTAATTTTTTTATTATAAGATGGGTTAACTCTTGACCTCAATCTTGACCATAAATGTCAAAGATGAGGTCGACGATGGAGCGTGTTAACCCAGAAAAAGCCTGTAAAGGCACTGGTACTCCCACGCACCGACGGAAGACAGCAAGCTGTTTGGCGTCGGACTTCGGTAGGAGGGTGGTCGCGAACCAGACGGCCCTTTACAGAGCCTACCACACCGCATGAGACCATAGGACGATACCTCAGATTCATAAAAAAATGAAGTGTCGTTGCCTAGGATGGATTACTAGGAGGCAGGTCTCATTTGTGTTTCCTTAGTCTCTTACGACACCCACGGAAAGAGATGGCGTGGTATTATTCTCAACCGATCACCACAGGCATGTAGTGAATCGAAATTTTCATGTGGTTACAACCAAAATACAATTACAATTTCGTTGGAAGAGACATAGCAAAGTTTGTAAGTAGATAAAAACTCAATTACTGGCTCCAAAGAAGTAGAAGATGGATTGCTCTCCCTATACGAAGTTCTTTTCCCTTTTCTAATGAAATCAACCTTTTTTCCTTTGGTTGTTGGTGGCTAATGTGTTTTTCAACACAGTAAGTCTCTTCATGTGATAGGTGTAAGGTCCCTAGGGACTTCCTACAGTTCCTACTAATATTATTGACTAAAAACGCGAAAGTAACTCTGTCTGTCTGTCTGTTACGCTTTCATGGCTAAACTACTGTACCGATTTTGATGAAATTTGGTACAGAGATAGACTAGACCTTGGAAAGGATATAGGCATGATACAAGCTACATTTTATCTCACTGCTGGGCACAATATAACCTGTAGTCCGCGGGCGGAAAGCTAGTACATACTATACACAGTACCATTGATTAAACAACCTCAATCCAATTATCTGGTCTAGGAAAAGTTATTAGTTTCTACCAAGCTATACAGGTGGGATGATCCGTGATCTCAATGTCAACATTGAAAGCTGTGGGAGTATTTGTTTAGCTTTCAGCTTTGATTGTATAGAGAGAAAGAGAGAGTTTGAGAAATGGATCACAATCGGAGCTTAAAGCTTTAGAATCAAGATTTTTCAAGCTGTAATAATAAGAGCTGGTTATATAATAAAATGAATCGTTTCGTAGCATGACTAGTGTGACAGTGTAAAATTTTTAATGCCAAATTTCAGCATTCTAAGAGTTTGGACTGGGCGTGGATAAATCAGTTGATAAATCTGTAATTTTAAACAGATATTCATTAGTTCCAGCTCAGGTTTCTTTACCAGTTTTGGGAAGAGATCTCAAATAGGAGAGTGTCTGAAGGATCAACTAATTTTTTGGAAAATGGCGCCCAAAATATCGTGATTTTTCCAAGTCCGAGTATTTTAATGAAAGGCGAATTCACTAATATCAAGTAGAAAAACCCTGTAATGGTTTTTATGCTGGAACCTCGTATGTTGATTAGCAGGGTGCACCGCTAACTGGTGAGGATGAAAAGTTAGGAGCACTAAGATGTTATGATCCTACACGACCCTCTTAAGGCGACTACAGCACCTAAATTACGATTTTATGATGCGTAGATAAGCATGACGCACTGCATTAAATCGAAGAAAAAATATTCAGGACATAAACTAGATAAGTAGTTTGCTGAAAACATGATTCAGCACTTTTGGTTCGATAGAAAAAGCTCACAAAGTCACCTCTAAATACCCAATATTGTGTATCTTTTAAGCTGTAAAAACGATAGTAAAATGCACACAGAAACTTGAATTTGCTATGAAAATGTTCGTGATTAAACACTCTCGATAAGTACTTAACGCATTTTTCGATTTAAGCTGTTACCTTTCCATAAATCTCATTTTTCTAACTTTCGCACATGTTTTTACGCACGCACGCTTTCATAGTCCGTAAACTTCGTGTATCGACACTGTTCGCACTGCTGGCCCAGGCCTGTTGAGAGACGGAGATGGCACTATTCCTATGTGTGCTGCCTTTATCGGGTTCTGTAGTCGCCTTAAAGGAGAAGTCTCCAAAGGATGCCTTCAATTGTCTAACATAGACTGACAAGGCCTTTGATTAACATGTAGAGTTAGATAGAGAGAGAGAGAGAGAGCTGTCTACAAAACACTGCTAAAATAATCTACAATAGAGTTGTTGTTTTTAATTTATCCCTTTCGGGAAAGGCAAAGGAATCTTTATCCATACAGCCATGTCTTCAATATTTTTCTTCTGAATACTTAAGCTGCTCCCATTCTCCGTAAACTGAGAGTGTTTTGTTTACAAAGAACTATAGCGGCGAGAAACACTGCCACGGGATCTTTGTCGGAACCAAACGGAGCGGATACACTGTATTATCACTTAAAATACTTTATCACCCCACTGTTTTAAGTTAGTTTACTACACATACTATCGTTATTATACTTTTTTTTAACAGTCCATATACGTCCCCACCGAGGTGCACGAGCCTCCCTTCGAAACACGAAAAGGATTTAAGCCATAGTCCACCATGCTGGCCCAATCCCAATGCGGGTTGTCGAATCGCGCGCGTTTCGACACATTACAGAACTATACTTTGTAGAAGACAAAAAATCAAAAGGTCCAACAACCAACCTATGCCGAGTTTCCGCCAAATATAGAGTTACAAGGCCTCTGATGAAGGTTTAGAGCTGTTTTCCATACAGCCATTAGCAACACTGATGCCTTGTCATTAGAATCCCATTTGCAACCACCAATTTTTCTTTCTTTATTTATAACCCGATATTTTACAGAAATTGATTGACATTTATTTATTTGTACAGTTAATTTACTTTGTGTGTTCACTGCGTGTTGGTAATTATGAGTGATGTAATGTAAAATTTAAATTTAGAGTTGATGCTCTAATTCCATTTTTATTAGTTTGATTGTGTCATGTCATCTGTATTTTTTAAATTAATAAAATACCTTTATTTAATTACTCACTGACTTATCAACGCCCAGCCCAAATCTTTGGACCTAGCATGCTTGAAATTCAGCACAAAGGTTCCTTTAAAAAAATAAAGAATAAGGAAGGACATTAAGAAATTCCCACGGGAATCCTCTAGTTAGCCTATATGGTTTGAAAACTGTTACACTTGATGTAGCTCCTTTGAGTGCGTAATTATTGGTGTTGCTTTTGTTCTGTCTTTTATTTATTTATTTATTGTTAAAAACCAGCAGCTTAACTACATGATATAAATAGATATTGGTCTAGCTTAGGTCTGAACTAAATTGAAATGCCAATTACAGGATTTCTAGTGTATAAATTATAGTACAGTTACCTATGAAGATAATTTATTTGTATTTATTTACAGAATAAATAAAGCGTTTGTTCACGGAGAGCAACAAGCAATCTCACGGGAGTAAGTTCCTTATGCTCATAGGTTTATATATATAATAATAGTTTAATAATGTAACAGGGAAAGAGGACGTCTGTACATGAACACCATCTTGTACACCGTTCTTGTCCCACCATAGACAATTTGTCCTTAACTTAGGTAATGCATTCTTAATAACAAGTTCTTAATCACCTAAAATGTTTTGAAGGGGAAAACTTATAGCATTTGGCAAGAAACCAAGCCGAGATACATTATGGCTTGGAGCACATTCCAAGTTTGGTTTAAGCCAGAATTTTGAGGCACGGTTTTAAAGTTTGATTCTTAAGAAAACTGTTGTATTATGTTTGAAATATCTTCTAAGATATTTCAAACATAATACAACATAATATCTTCATAATATCTTCATATATCTTAGAACATAATATCTTCTAAGATATTTCAAACATAATACCACAATAAGCTCACCCAGAAGCTCTAGCTTCTGGGTGAGCTTATATCCTCGACCATAGCTTGCCTTTAAGCTAGATTGATGGTCGATGTGTCTTCATGAAAAACAAAATGAAAAAATAGAAAAGATTTTAATCCATTGAGTGCTAAAGGGTAGCGTCAATTCGAAATCGGTGGCCACCATAAAAATTGTGTTTTATGCAAATTTAAATTTAAAAGTAATCAAGTTATTTTTTTTTATCTCTTGTTTTATTTAAGAGGCCACAAAGAACATATAAATATTCAATACAGGGTGCCGAATAACAGAGCTTACCATTTACGCTTATAGAAGTTCTACGTAATATTACGTAGTTGGCTTCTCATTATTTCTAACCTACGCAATATTGCGTATTAGCTGGGGAAACTGTAGGGTGTGATTTTCCTATGAAACTGAAGACTCATAGAACCCATATGAAATCTTTTTGACTTTTCACACGAAGGCAATTCAGCTGATCGCTCAAGTTGTTGGAATGGAGAGACGATTTATTTTTCATATTTCGATCTTTATTTCTTGGAGAATATTGGACTGATTCAGATCCTTAATTATCGCGAACTTATTTTGATTTACAATTTATTTAATTTGACAGCTCTAACCGAATTCGATGATTATTTTATTTATTTTTAACATTCCTTATGACATTTATGTATTTTAATCACATCTTCATCATCTTCATCAGCCCATATACGTCCCCACTGCTGGGGCACGGGCCTCCCTCAATAACGTGAGGGGTAAATGCCATACTCACCACGCTTGGCAGACGGGTTGGCGAGGGTGTTGATATAATTGCAGAGTTTTCCTTCTCTGTGTGCAGATGAACTTGCTTGCATATTTACCTTAGTCGCCTTGTACGACACCTCGGTAAGAAAGAGGGTGGTCCTATTCTACTCTGCCGGGGACTCACACGGCTAGTTTAATCACATGAATAACCGAATTTGATGTCTAAATTAATTGACATTTGTTTATTTTGACAGATATTTAATTTTCATTTTATTTTTTATTTGTTGGGATGTTTAGATAAGACTATAAAACGCTCTCCTCTCTCCTACGTTGCTGCGACCAAACTGGGTCTATGATTGTACCATGACTCTGTATTTAGACCTAAAAGACCTTAAAAAGCAATACATTTATGATTATGATCACCTAATTTACTCCGACTAAGTATCCTGTGGTATACAAAATTCAATTTCGACCCCATGTTTAATGGGGCAGTACGACGCCCATACAGCCGAGGAATCCAAATTAATCCGGCTATAATTGCTTATATGCTAAAGTGATGAGTTTCATGGCATCTCTAGTAGAGGAACAAGGACGAATGACGTCATCTTATAGCAGGATGACGTCAGGATTCTAAGCTGTACATTGCTATATCGATTCACATCTATCCACAATAGAATCCTTATAACCAAGCGATGTATACCACCCGCAGCTAAATCAGTGAGGAGCCGCCGACGATCAGATTTAAACGTGTGATAGATTTAAAAAAAGTTTTTTTTTCTAAGTTGCCAGGATGAATGTGTATCGCCATGCTATTAATAGAAATAGATTCATCAAGCCCAAAATTGTCGTGGACAGTGGGGTAAGTGCTTTTTTTTAAAAAAAATTGACAAGATGGCATGTGATTCGAAAAATAATTTTACTTCAGTCTATTGTTAGGTGTACAATTCTACATAGTTTTAAGTAATTACTAGTTAATACAGTACATTAAAAACACATGGCTTTCTGACGGATCCGCCCCTCGTCTCAGCCGGCCCAAAGATCTATCGGCCCAAAAGAATTTACTCCGTTTTTTGACATTAAATATAAGTACGTATTTATAGTTACTTTAGCTATTGCGAAATTAGGCAGCATTATTAGGTTGTTTTGGCTAAGATTTTTCCTTATCTATTTTAGAGATAAACTAATTAATTTAAGGCGTAGTTCACTAATATTACCAAAATTATTTTTAGAAGACTGTTGCTGCAATAACGATAGAAAAATATCGCTTTGCTATCTGACGTTTCGTATGGCACATCAATCAGCTGATATTAATTATCATCCCAAAAACCACTCTAAAATTACCCCAATCGACATTTTGACGCATGCTAACAAAGAAAACCAACAAATCGTGTGAAAAAAGACCTTATTGTCTCAAAACTGATTGAAATGGTGACTAGATAAAAAAAAATAACAGATAAAAGTTAACTTACGAAAATTCGGTCCCAGCAGAACGGTTGCACTAAAAACTGTTCGATTTATCGTTTTTTTTAATTTTGAAATAAGAATGTGGAAGGATTGTGAGGAGATTTGAAAAAGGAATGGTGTTTAAAAGTGACGCGAAGCGCGATAAAGATGTGTTTTCGCGCTGAGGACCGGCGAGTCGGGCGACTGCCGCAAACTCGACGAAAAATCAATAACCACCCTCGCCTTGCCCGCATGCGGAACTCGCTTCGAAACTTAACACCGCTCACCCATTTCCTTATTATGTAACTACGACAGAACGAGACAACGCTACATTTGGTAATACATCAGCGAAACAACCCTTACAATTCGGCCAATAAGCGCTGACAAAATGGCGGTTTGACGTTTGACGTTTCGGCGCGAAAAATGACATTTGCGCGATAATTCGTTTAGGATTGGTTTGTTATCGATTTTATTGCTTTATTTCGACGTTGTTCGGTATTTGAATGTCAATTATGATAATGAATTTCGGATCCTTCGATTTCGGGGTATTTGTTAACATTTTTTATGATAATCCAGGTATTTTTAGCAGGTTATTCATGAGTAGGGTGTTGTCCTGGGGTGAATGGCTGTTTTCTAAGCCGTCTTGCCATGGAATCTTTATATTTGTTAACCTAGGAATGTTGGCGCAATGCAGCTGACTAGGCTGAAGGATTTACTATAACGTTGCTGTGGAAATAATTCACAGAAATGGGTCGGACATTCAATACGCATTCATTTATAAGCTAGAATTCTAGGATAAAAATGATGTAGAGGTTTCTATGAAATTCTTTTTTTGATTTTGATTTGGCATGGTCGAAGTCTAACCATCTTAGTACGTAAAAATCTTTAATTTTGACACTGATCAGCAGCGTCATCTGGTGTTTAATATAATTAAAAGTTCGAGTGAATTCGTTTCTTCGGGCTAAGCTTGCTACATCCTCGATCACATCTTTGCCCTGAGCTAGATCGTGGCTAAGAGCGAGTTTATTCCTAAAAAAATCGTTAGTGCGGTTTTTCTACACCCCAATAACAGGATTTAAACGAAATAACCGAAACCACAATAAACTGCAAGTTCCCTTCTCTAAATTAAAGTTAGTTACTTCCGGACCACATACTATGCTAATAAGAATTTATAATCATATACCCAATAACATTAAAAATTTACAAAAAACATCATTATTTATTAAACATCTGAAGTCCTATCTTATTGATAAATGTTACTATAGTATTAAGGAATTCTTTAATGATGTCAACTAAAGAAATGTAAAACTAAGACTTGTTCCTCTCGTGCTGGTGACACATAAATAGTTTATATACCTAAATACATATAGTGAATATTTGATAATTTAAGTTAAAATTGTAAAATTTTTGAGTTTATAATTTTTTTTATCCTATTTAATTAAGGTAGTAAGTAAGTAAGCTCTCTACAGAATTGCTGTGCCCTTGCAGGGCGTCACATGAGACTAAAACTTATTTCTTTAAGGTATATTTTAAGATCTATTGTGTTGTGACTTGCAATAAATGATTGAATTGAATTGAATTGCCCAGAGAAGTGTATGAGAAGACATTAAATTAGTTAGTAAAACTTAAGGATTGATTTGGCAAAGCCCATTCACCGGCACAGTACACGACTCTCTCTCTCTAACCTGTCTGATTACCTAATTTTGTACTTGTTTGTGTTGTGTTCCATGTTCAATTTATTTTTGTGAGTTGTAATGCTTTATGTTGATTGTTCGTGTGCTGTGATTATGTGAATAAATGTTTTTATCTATCTATCTATCTATCACAGTGAAACTGAGCAACTTTCCCCAAAAAAAGACTTCTCTGTTGACTTCTCATGCAAAGGAAAATCAGCCTTGTAAGGAGAGGCGAAATTACTTTTTCATTTTGCGACCTGATTCAGTTTCATCCTCCTCAATTTCCTTAATTTTTCAATTTTTTTTGGCATCCTTAATTTTTGATAACTAATTTAAAAGTCACTCAGTGGTAAGGACTACGTCCAGCAAAGGACGGTCTTAGACCCTTGAGCCATCAACTAATAATTACTCTTCTTTACCAGTGACCAGCCCACTTCTCCCACTTCTTCTTGGTTAATCAAGTTCAATCTCATGTCTAGAAACGCTCGTTACCCAGTGGTTGGCGCTGATCGGAACCGATCAGTGAGGTTAAGTAACGTACACAGGGGCAGAGAACCTGCAGGGTGAGAAAAAGTGGCAATTTATCATGAGCATTTCTGTGCTTCACAGTACACGTTAAGCTATCGGTTCCGGCGTTAACCAAATCAGAGGCCATTTGGCGGTTTGAAAACTCTGACACCAGGGTTAGTCAAGTTCGCCACACACACACGATAAGGGTATATCGACGGGTATATCGGATATATCGTAGGGTATACGACTATATCTACACGATAAGGGTGGAATCTTATGTCTACTGCTAGATTCATGATAGGGATAAAGGTGCACAAACGCACAGGTAAACAGATAAACAAACAAACATTCTAATTTTAATTGTTTTTGCTTCTATTGCGTTAATAAAGTCCCTCAATAATAGTTTTTTTAGGTATATCTCTTTTTATTAGTTGAAAATAGATATGAGTAACTGCGAAATGCAACGCCATCTGTGTTCATTTTCTAGAACTAATACCACTCAAGGCAGTGCAGATGTGTTTTGGTTGTAAGCGCCATCTGTGTGAATTTTCTCAAACTATTTCGTCTTGGAAAAATTACAGAGTAGCAGAGTCAGGGCGGGCGGGCGGTAAAATGTGGAGTTAGTACGCAGTTTTAGTTGTAAGTCATAGGTGGCGCTGTAAGTCTACGATCGGCGTCCGACAGATATTTTGTTACTATCTGTCATTGTCATCTGTATAGTGCAAGAGAGAGATGTACTGACATCTGACGCTTCGAAATATCGGTCGTAGGCTTCCCTCCTTATTGTGTAAAATATAATCTGGCGAACTTGACTAGCCTTGTTGTCGGAGTTTTCGAACCGCTCAATAGCCTCTGACTTAGTTTTACGACTGTAGTCAATCGACAAGAGTCGGGACACTTCGGGACTGACAGCTTAAGGCGACTACAGCACCTAAATTACGATTTTATGATGCGTAGATAAGCATGATGCACTGCATTAAATGGAAGAAAAAAATACTACGGTAATATTCAGGACATAAACTAGATAAGTAGTTTGCTGAAAACATGATTCAGCACTTTTGGTTCGATAGAAAGAGCTCACAAAGTAATTTCTCACCTCTAAATACCAATATTGTGTAATTTTTAAGCTGTAAAAACGATAGTAAAATGATCACAGGAACTTGAATTTGCTATTAAATGTTCGTGATTAAACACTCTCGATAAGAAGTTAACGCATTTTTTTATTTAAGCTGTTACCTTTCCATAAATATCATTTTTCTAACTTTCGAACATGTTTTTACGCACGCACGCTTTCATAGTCCGTAAACTTCGTGTATCGACACTGTTCGCACTGCCGGCCCAGGCCTGTTGAGAGACGGAGATGGCACTATTCCTATGTGTGCTGCCTTTATCGGGTGCTGTAGTCGCCTTAACGAGCACGATGACGACAAACTCTTGCGGCGCGCCACTCGGCTGACGCTGAAACAACACTTTGATTGCACGAGGGCCGCGCGGAAAGGCTTGCTCGCCCTCTGGCGTTGTCAATGTTGTCATTTTGACATAGGACCGCAGCGCATTAACGTGCGCGAGCACATCGTGCTCGAGCTGAGGGGCTCTATTTATTTATTTATATTTATTTATAGGAACACCAATAGTACATATATTCAATCACAAGCTATATTCACAATCAACGTAATACATCAGATATATATGCACCAATTACATGTGTACACAACATTTCCAAATTATACAATTAATTTAACACAAAAAGAAAAATGCGTTCCCGCCTATCCTTATACTTAAAATATGATAATTTTTAAAATTTATAAAATTTAATAAAAAATAAATTAAAAAAAACTATCACCGCTCTCAATTTAGAATTAATTACTTTTCGTATCTACAAGTACTTAATCTAATCTAATCTACTCCCTATTTTTACACCCATGTAGTTTGACCTAAACACAGGGCGATAAAATTAAAACCCAGGCTGTACTTAGTGATAGTATTAACTACAGGCTGATGATATTTACGTTAGATTTAACGGCTGTGACGTCAGCAGAGACCACAGAGTAAATTTCAACGTAAACTTTGTGGTTGGTACTTCCTTATGTTTTGATGTTGTAAAAACAGGCATTAAATTAATAAATAGATACATAGATATACAGGGTGTAAAAGACAGCTTAGCAAAAACTGGAACTCTGGACTCAGACAATCATTCTGAATGATCTTCCAGTGGAATTTTTCTCCGGAACTTTTCATTTTTTTTCATGTTTTTTTTTTAAATATTTTCTGCTTACATTTTTTTAATTATTAAATCAAATACACTCCATTTTGCAATAAAAAACAATCATAACAACGTAAAGCGTGAAAACCAGCAATGTCCATCGCACTCCGATAGCAGCGCGGCGCGGGGGGATCGCGCGCGGGGCGCGGTATCGCGATACGTTGCGTAGCGCCAAAGTAGATAAATAATGAAAAATGACGTTTCCGGGAAAAAATAATTACTTATAGCTGATGATAGTTATGTGTAGCATCATTTAAGTGTTTGTTAAACTGTTCTTTACACCCTGTATAGAAATACTTTTTTGCATCATACTTCTTATCCTATGCTCTATGATTTTCAAAGTTACATAAACAAAAGTTAAATTTAAAAAAATCACAGATTTTGTGCCTCACACGATTATCGAGCACATTGGAAATGAATCTACGGAATTGACTTTAGGCTCAAATTAACTAAATTGTCCAGTGGAATTTTTCACAATCTTTTTTCTTAAATCAAAATCAAAAATTCAGAAAAAATATTTTTTTTTATTATCTCGGCCATAACTTTTTCCTTTTTTACTTTCTCGAATAATTATTTTTGCACCTTACAGCTCTTGTGAATACGCGTCTTTTGAGATTTTTTTAAATATCATATACTAACGTAATATTACTAACGGTTGAGCCGAAAATCAAATTATTACACAATTATGAGAAATGAATATATTATAAATATTAGTTATAATTAATAATATTCAAGTTAAAGTAATAGGTAGGTAGTCGAAGATTACTACAGAAGAAGAGCGGTACGCCTACAAACTAATCTTGTAGTCTGGCGACTTTAGTCAGTTAAAAAGTGTAAAATGTGTAAAATTCGCGCGTCGTACCCTCGGCTGACGGTGAAACTTCACTTTGATTGCGCGAGGGCCCCGCGCAAAGGCTTGCTCGCCTTCGGTGTTGACATTTTGTCATAGGACCGCGGCACATTACGTGCGCTATCTATCCTATCATCATCGTACTCGAGCTGCTGGAAAAAACATAACAGAGAGCTAACATGGGCATTTCATCAAAATTAGCCAATAGCATGCTTAAAATTTAAAATGAAAACGTTAAGTCAAATGACATTAGGCTAGGTGACAAATCGTACGAGCACCCAAATATCCCAATCACTGTCACCTCTGACTCACGGCATAAGGTAGAATTACAGGGCTACTATTGGATAAATGTTAAGTTGTTCGAGTTTTTGTGTGAGTTACGAATGAGAAGAAAATAAAGGTTGTCAGGGATAGCTTAGCAAATACTTAAATGATGGAATCTGGCTATAATTACATTTTTTTTCCCGGAAACGTAAAATTAAGGAGTTTTCGTTATTTATTTTTTTGGCGCCAACCAAATTTAACGCGATACCGCGCTGCTATCAAAATGCGATATACATTGCTGGTTTTCGTGTTTATGATGTTATTATTATTTTTTTATTGCAAAATGGAGTGTATTCTAATTAAAATAAAACTTATTTAACAAAAAGATAAATACGTTTCGCTATGTCTGAAAAAAGCAAGTCCAACCACAAACTATCTGTAATGAATACTAGCACCTATTAATGGCGAGTAGCAAGTGAGTAACAAGTGACTTTGTAACTCACTATGGGATGCGTAGCAGTTTTTGCTGAGTATCACATCACATCACACTAATATTATACAGGCGAAAGATTATGAGTGAGTGTGTGTGTTTGTGTGCTTGTTTGTTTGTTACTTCCTCACGCTCAAACGGCTAGACCAATTTTGATAAAATTTAGTGTGAAGGTAGCTGACACCCGGGATTAACACAAGGCTAATAATTTTTAAATTTTAATTATAATTTAGCCATTTTTTTTTAACAGCCCATATATACGTCCCCACCGAGGGGCACGGGCCTCCCTTCAAAACACGAAGGGGATTTAGGCCATAGTCCACCACGCTGGCCCAATGCGGGTTGGTGGACCGCTCGTCTTTCGAAAATGATTTTCTCTTGGACGAACGGGTTTCATCACGATGTTTTCCTTCACCGTTGAGCAAGTGATAATTAGAATCCGTACATAAATCCGAAAAAACGAATTTAGTGGTACAGGCCCGCACCAGAATTTGAACCCGCGACCTTCGGATCACAAGTCTGGCTCACTACCAACTGGGCTATCACTGTCTTAATTTAGCCATAATTTTCCCAAATTCCCATGGGAACGAAGTCCTTGGGGAAAGCTAGTTTTAGATAAATTAGAAATGAAAATTAACTATCTATTATAAATACTTGTATCTTTTACAGACGAATAACGAGTGAGTTACAAGTGACTTAGTATCACACTCGTAGTAGTACCGCGGATTATTTTCAGTAAAATTGCAAGTGCAAACGAACTATCTGTATTATATGCTCACACCTACTACTGGCGAGTAACGAATGAGTTAGAAGTGACTTTGTATCACCCTCGTAGTAGTACCGCAGAGTATTTTCAGTAATATTGCAAGTGCAAACGAACTATCTGTATTAAACGCTCACACCTACTACTGGCGAGTAACGATTGAGTTACAAGTGACTTTGTATCACACTCGTAGTAGTACCGCAGAATATTTTTATTAATATTGCAAGTGCAAACTAACTATCTGTATTAAACACCACACCTACTACTGGCAAGTAACGAGTGAGTTACAAGTGACTTTGTATCACACTCATAGTAGTATCGCGGAGTATTTTCAGTAATATTGCAAATGCAAACGAACTATGAACCAGACTCATCATCGCTGAATCCCAAGTCACAGGCGACGTCCTAGTTTGGGATACAGAGGTAAACAAATACTAAAATATACAAATGTTTTGGTAAATAAAGTTACTTATTTACTATTATTACATTACTATCTGTATTAAACGCTCACATCTACTATTGGCGAGTAACGAGTGAGTTACAAGTGACTTTATGTCACGTAGTAGTACTGCGGAGTATTTTCAGTAATATTGCAAGTGCAAACGAACTATCTGTATTAAAAACTCGCACCTACTACAGACGAGTAACGAGTGAGTTACAAGTGACTTTATGCCATACTCGTAGTAGTACCGCGGAGTATTTTCAATAATATTGCAAATGCAAACGAACTATCTATTAAAAATACTTGCACCTACTACTGGCGGGTAACGAGTGAGTTACAAGTGACTTTGTGTCACACTCGTAGTAGTACCGCGGAGTATTTTCAGTAATATTGCAAGTGCGAGCGAACTACGTAAACGCCGACTAGTCTGCCAGAAGGAGGGTTTGCCTGTGTGTGTGTAGGAAGACAAAGAAAAAGTAGGGGAAAGAGGGGAAATTAGGTAGAAAGTATTACATTGCATGATTTGCAGCTTCCAATATCGAAGCTCTCGTAGCCTAGCACTCGCTGATCTTAACCTATCAGTGAGGATAAGCAACGTATATCCTATATTCACAGGGGACATGACCCCCCCCAAAATCGCATTTTTTTTTTTAAATAAACGCTACACACTCAAAGGCCGGTTTGGTCGAGTGGTAGCGACGCTGCCTCTTGATCGGCGGTCCTGGGTTCGATCCCCAGTCGGGGCAAACCTTTGTGTAAAAAGCAGATGTTTGTTCTCGGGTCATGGGTGTTCGTGTCTGTCTTTATGTATATTACCCACGACACAAGGGAAAACCTTACTGTGGGCCTTTGAGTGTGTAGCGTTTATTTTTAAAAAAGGCCCACACTAAGGTTTTTCCTTGTGTCGTGGGTCCCTTGGAACACACATAAAGACAAACACAAACACCCATGACCCGAGAACAAACATCTGCTTGTTACACAAATGTTTGCCCCGACTGGGGATCGAACCCAGGACCCGCCGATCAAGAGGCAGCGTCAAGCTACCACTCGACCAAACCGGCCGACAAGGTCAAATCAAGGTCAAATCTAAGGTCAAATTGAAAAATCTCAAAAATTTGCCAAATAATAAAAGAAAATTTCTAGCTATCCCCTAACAGCGGTAAATTTATAGTTTGCTGACATCTAGTGGTGTTTTTATGAACTACGCACGATGGCCAAAATATCTTGGAAATGACATCTAGTTTAGAAACAAGGAACCGAACTACGTAGTTTTGGTAATCCTAGCAAAATCGATATGCGTCGTTATGATAAAGATTGTATAACAATATTCTAATAATGTAATTTGTCGGTTTATTGTAAAGATTCAAGATAAAAGCTTTCTTACTTAGTTATGATTGGGTAAGTGACCCCCTCCAAAATTTCAGACTGCGACCGCGCCTGTATACAAGGGCAGGGAACCTGATGGGAGACCAATGTGGCAATTTACCACGTTAAGCAGTGTCGGTCGGGCTGTTGCCTATTGACTACAGTCGTTAAACAAAGACAGAGGTTATTTGGCGGTTTTAAAATTCAGACACCAGATTTTCTGGTGTCAGAATTATATTATATCAATAAGATAAGAAGAAGAATATCGTTTGACTCAAAAACAGTACTGACGAAAAAATTGAATGAAAAAATACACCGTAGAATCGAAAATCTCACAATCTGTATTGAAATCCCCAAAAAAATTGCGATTTTTTTCTGAAAAGGTATTAAATTAAATTGTGTCCAGTAAGTATGGCGACAATTTTTAAACTATACGTCAAACCAGTGACACTGACTTTATGACCTTTGTGTATGTTCCAAGGGACCCACGACGCCAGGGAAAACCTTAGTGTGGGCCTTTAAGTGTGTAGTTTTTATATATTCTTTCATTGTTATTTTCTTCGTTTTTTTATTACTAATTAAATATGTGTTATGTTTACAATAGGTTCATTTAAATGCACTTGTAACTAAGGTATACTTCAAGGGTATAAAAAAAATAAAAGCCACACACTCAATGGCCCTCTTACGTCATATGTCCTTTGGAACACATAAAGTCTCAATTTGAAACGAAACCGAAAGTGTATCATCTGAACTACTCAGAGAAAAGGAAAAAATCTGATTACGTTACATTTGGGCAGAAAAATCTTGTCTGGCGCGCCGCCCAAAGCCCAAACACCGGCGACCGTGAAGCTCCATGTGTTATTCTATGGCCGTGTGTTTACACGCCGACTGCGCATGTGTGCGTGGCGCCATAACCCGCAATTCTAACCTAAATTCGAATTCCGGGCTTCATAAACCGTGGACGCGCGCTCCCGCCAGCACACCGAAAATTTAAAAATAAAACAACCCAAACCAGCCAGCTTTTTTTACTCGACAAATAAATTAAGAAAAAAAGAGTTTTTATTATTTGTGGAAAATGTTCGAAAATAGAATTTGTGACGTGGCGAAATGTGTTTTTCGGTGACAAAGTAAACGTCCTCGAGTTTGACGATTAATTTGGGAGATAATTTGCATGTGGCCTGGTTTTTGAGTGTTTGTGAGTGATGAAACGTAGAAAGTGATCTATTTTGCTACTTGGACACAATAAGGATTACTAAAAGGTATGTTTTCTTTCGAAAAAACAATCGCTACTAACTTTTAGGGACCATAGACTGTAGAAAACTGAAACATTCTTTACCTAAACTAAAAAAAAGTTTCTTAAACAGCGATTCCCAAACTATTACTCTTAATTTCCCCTGAAACCATCACTTTATTATTTCTATTTTCTCCATTTTTTATGGACTAATAGGCCTGATTATATTGCTAATATTAAGGCGACTACAGCACCTAAATTACGATTTTATGATGTGTAGATAAGCATGACGCACTGCTTTAAATCGAAGAAAAAAAATACTACGGTAATATTCAGGACATAAACTAGATAAGTAGTTTGCTGAAAACACGATTCAGCACTTTTGGTTCGATAGAAAAAGCTCACAAAGTCACCTCTAAATACCCAATATTGTGTATCTTTTAAGCTGTAAAAACGATAGTAAAATGCACACAGAAACTTGAATTTGCTATCAAAATGTTCGTGATTGAACACTCTCGATAGGTAGTTAACGCATTTTTCGATTTAAGCTGTTACCTTTCCATAAATCTCATTTTTCTAACTTTCGAACATGTTTTTACGCACGCACGCTTTCATAGTCCGTAAACTTCGTGTATCGACACTGTTCGCACTGCCGGCCTAGGCCTGTTGAGAGACGGAGATGGCACTATTCCTATGTGTGCTGCCTTTATCGGGTGCTGTAGTCGCCTTAAATAATTCTTCAAAAATTTGTCGTTTTTTATACTTATTTCTGTTTTTTCTTTGGTACTTGCTTCTTTCGAATTCTTACGGATGGGCTTAGGACCGTGACTGTCATTGGCAATCATCATGGTAAGTACTTACATGGTACGTTTATTTTACGAATTTTTTTTATGGGAAGGAGATTAGAGTATAAAACGCAAGTAGAGACCTTTGAAGAATGAAACTAGTAGATCTTCTTCTTCTTCTTCTTCTTATCGTGTGGGTATAGTCAAGTGTGTGGCAAACTTGGCTAACCCTGTTGTCAGAGTTTTCAAACCGCGCAATGGCCTCTGACTTGGTTTTAACGACTGTAGTCAATCGACAACAGCCGGGACCGACAGCTTAACGTGCCCTCCGAAGCACGGAAACGCTCGTTATAAATTGCCACTTTGGTCACCCATCAGGTTCCCTGCCTCTAAGTACGTTGCTTTACCTCACTGACTGGTTGAGATCAGCGAGCGCTTCTAGTAGATTTATCCTTTAAAGAACGAAATTAATACATACATACGCTCACGTCTATAATCCCTAACGGGGTAGACAGAGCATCAGTGGTTCTAGAACCACTAGATGCCACGTTTGACACAAATTATGAGGGTTATCAGATGGAACAAGTTGCATAATAGTGAGGGGTGGTCAGCCTTTCGCTCTCTTATCAGCCCATATACGTCCCCCACCGAGGGGCACGGGCCTCCCTTCGAAACATGAAGGGGATTTAGGCCATAGTCCACCACGCTGGCCCGATGCGGGTTGGTGGACCGCTCGTCTTTCGAAAATGAATTTTCTTGGACGGACGGGTTTCATCACGATGTTTTCCTTCACCGATGAGCAAGTGATAATTAGAAATTTGTACATAAATCCGAAAAGACGAATTTAGTTGTACAGGCCCGCACCAGGATTTGAACCCACGACCTTCGGATTACACTACCAACTGGGCTATCATCTACTACAGCCTTTCGCTCATTATACATCAAAACCCTCGTGTTCCTCTTACAGACTTTTACTGTGTACCTGAGAAGAGTAGGTAGTTTTTTAACCGTGTGGTGATCGGTTGAGAATAACACCACCCCATCTCTTTCCGTGGGTGTCGTAAGAGGCGACTAAGGAAACACAAATGAGACCTGCCTCCTAGTAATCCATCCCAGGCAACGACACTTCATTTTTTTCTGAATCTGAGGTGTCGTCCTATGGTCTCATGCGGTGTGGTAGGCTCTGTAAAGGCCGTCTGGTTCGTGACCACCCTCCTACCGAAGTCCGACGCCAAACAGCTTGCTGTGTTCCATCGGTGCGTGGGAGTACCAGTGCCTTTATAGGCATTTTCTGGGTTAACTCGCTCCATCGTCGACCTCATCTTTGATCTTATGGTCAAGAGGTCAAGAGTTAACCCATCTTATAATAAAAATAAAAAAAGCTGGCAGATTCTAAGTTTTTCTTTCACTCCCAGTCCAACATGGAAAGAAATTAATAGATTTAATTGAAACAGTTTGTTTTTCTAATTGACTACGCTGTTGGCCGCTAATTGCCTTTACAGCTTCACCGAGCAAATGGTGAGCGCAGATGGCTCTCAGCCCAAAATAATTTAAAGTAAGTGGCCTAAGAGCGCCCCTTGAGGGCTCGAACTCGGCTTAGGGCGTTACTAGGATATGGAAGTCTGATAAAAGATTGAGGGGAGAAACAGCTGGGTACGTGCCGATACTGCGAAACGAGACGGTCATAAACACGATAAACACGACGGTGATTAGAAAAATTTAGAAAAGGCGAGTGAATTGAATATTTTCCTGGGTAAACTTGCTACTTCCTCGACCACAGCTCAATTGCCGATAAGAGCTAACCCATGTGTTTAAAAAAAATGCCATGGCGATAAAATACTTTAATAGATACCCATTCAGTATCCCTTTAGTTGATTTTTTGATTGCTGTAATGTACGTAAAGAATAAGAAAGGATTTTAGAAAATTCCCACGAAAACGAAGACCCGGGCCTCCTTAGTTATGCAATAAACGGTTTGTGAGCGTTATGCATAAAATTAATTCAAAATACAGCTTTTAAGCTATTGTCGGCTCGCTGCCAGCACTGAGTATTGAATTAAGCGATATTTCGCTTACATTAAGACTTTGGACATTGCCAGACTCGTAACACTAATTGTTCCTTCCTCATTTTATTTTTAACCGACTTCAAGAGGAGGAGGTTCTATGTTCGACTGTATCTTTTTTTTCATTAAAGTTCGTAATTATGTACCCGTCGCGCGCTAGTTTACGGCGCGTGCGATACAAATCCTGCACACACGGGTATGCAAGAATCACGCGAGGGTTTGGGAGGGAGGCCCGTTACCCGTAGTGGGAACGTATACACTCAGTGATTTCTAAACAATTTGCAGTTCAGTATCTGTTTTAATAAGCCAGAGGGCCATTTGTACCATGCAATGTTCTCTTTTTAACTCGGGGTGCAATAAAGTATTGTCGCCAGCAACAGCTGTGTAAGAGTTGTCCCATTTTTATAGAACTTTGTCTTGTTCTATTTTATAAATAATGTTACTGTAATTTAAATCTCCACTAATATTATAAAGAGGAAAGATTTGATTGTTTGTTTGCAATGAATAGGCTCCGAAACTTCTGGACCAATCTGAAAAATTATTTCGCTATTAGAATGCATTATCCCTGAGTAACATAGGCTACACAATTTTTCGAATTCCGGGCGGAATGCTAGTTTTTATAAGAAATGGTTGATGGTAGTTACTCCCCTCTGCTCATCATAAAGGGGTCCAAATCCCATAAAACTTTGAGAATCACTGCTGCAATAGCCGTAAGAACTATTTTTTATAAAACTTCATCGTCTATATGTACTTGTCTATTATTTACGGTCCGATCCTAATGTAATCTGAAGATAAAGATATCTGTATGAATTATAAAACTTATAGCAGTAGGCACACTGGGAACTACGATGTAATTCCAAAAAAGCGTAGATGAGAACCTTTTTTTTTAATATTTGTGACTTTAAATTAGCGAACATTAAGGATTGAGCGCTTTTATTCATCTTTTATTTTGCGCACCGCTAAGGAATGGAATTCTCTGCCTGCATCTGTATTTCCAAGCTCATAATAACCGACTCTCTTTAAAGTTCGAGTGAATAGGCATCTTCTGGGTGAGCTTGCTACATCCGCGACCACAGCTCCGCAACTGAGCTAGATTTTGGTCAACCCATTATGTAAAAAAAAATGTTGATCAGCGCATTAAATTGAAAAACTTTCACCAAGAAACATACACACATCAGCACGGTCTAGGGATATTGCACGATTTTTCATACAAAAGAGGTCTGTTTGAGAAGTAAAAAGCATACTCGAGATACATGGAGGGCTATAATTTTCAGACGAGCAAGTGCAAAACTTGAATTTTCAATACTAGTCAATAAGTTTTGTTTTACTTGAAATTTGTGAAAACGTGACGGAAACGAAAACGAAAATGCACTCTTTGCCTGCTTTTTGTGTGAAAATGGTTGAATTTATGCCCTCCGAAGCACGGAAACGCTCGTAATAAATTGCCACTTTGGTCACTCTTCAGGTTTCCGGCCTATGTGTACGTTACTTAGCCTCACTGATCGGTTGAGATCAGCGAGTGTCACTGGGCTTCGAGCGCTTAAAAACTTCCTAAAAGTTCCGAAAAGCTCTATACATAACTTCATCATGCTCTATCTACGAAGTTTTCATACGATATCATTGTGTAACACAGAGCAAATGGTTCTATACACTTTATTTCATTCATAGTTAGTTATTTATAACTATTGTTTAGATTTTCCGATCGTATTGTTTATTTCTTTTATCTTCATACTATGAAGAATATTCGAAGGATTGATAGAGTGCTATATGAACTCGAGTTTTTATTATATCACTAGTTTTCTGGAAAATTATGCAGCCTAAGTGTTTATACCGGGTGTCAGCTACCTCCATACCAAATTTTATCAAAATTGGTCTAGCAGTTTGAGCGTGAAAGAGTAACAAACGTCCTAACATACATACATACAAACTTCTACGAATAGAAAGTTTAAAATGTATGGGAATGACGGACACTGTAGAAAAGGTGACGTCATGAGCCTCCATAGATTAACAAATTGCTAGCCAAGATGCACTACTATCGAATTTGACGTATAAGCCTTTATGCGTACCTTTTGACGCTTGGTTTCGCTTCTTCTTCTTAACGTGTAGGTATAGTCAAGTATGTGGCAAACTTGGCTAACCCTGGTGTCAGAGTTTTGAAACCGCACAATGGCCTCTGACTTGGTTTTAACGACTGTAATCAATCGACAACAGCCGGGACCGACAGCGTAACGTGCCCTCTGAAGCACGGAAACGCTCGTGATAAATTGCCACTTTGGTCACTCATCAGGTTCCCTGCCTCTGTGTACGTTGCTTAACCTCCCTGATCGGTTGAGATCAGCAAGAGCCACTGGGCGCTTTCGCTAAGTCATTTATATTTGTTTATACTTAATTTTATCAAAATAAAGTTATTTATGAACATAACAAGATTCCGCCCCGAATAAGACCCACTGACCGACTTTGTCTCTCACACCCTGTATAAAAGTTTTTATTTTCTCAAGGCAAAGGTTTGGTCGTTTTTTTTAAAAAAAAAACACAAAGTTTGGCAGCTTTTGTGAGAATAGAATAGAATAGAACAATCTTTATTTTATAGGACATTCAGGATGTCACTTAAAACAAGTCAAGATTACAATGAAATACATACAAACATACATTAAACGATTTAAATACATACATACGCATTCGTTCTTTTGACCCTACTGACTCTACGCCTATTCGCAAAGGTGCAGTCTTCCTCAAAGAAGAACAGGCAAGAAACTCTGAGGTTGCTCTTTATATCGCGTTACAAATTTTCTTATTTACTAATTTTAACTAAATCTGAAATAACTCTAGAGCTGAGCAGTTCATTCCCATTGCTGTCTGTCTGATAGATAATCAAAAATTTCTTAATAGCCCTTTTTGCAAAGTTTTTGTTTAATTACTGTCTTAAATTTGTCCAAAGTTAAATTTTGAATACACATGGGAATCTTATTATAGAACCGTATACATTGACCCATAAAAGAGTTCGTGACCTTGTGGAGACGACTGTCTAGTACATCCAGTTTAAACTTGGTCCTAGTATTTACATTATGCCTATCGCTATTTTTCTTAAACAAATGTTCATTTTTATTCACATATAAAAGAGGGACTGAGAGACTGGAGTCCATACTATTACACCTGTGTGATGTAAGTAGGTAAATACGAGTAGTATTATTGTTTACCTTGTTTACTTTATAAATCATTCGCAATCATGCTATCGCACGACTAGACAAACTGATATTAACTTTGGCGTTACAAACTTTTGCCATAACGACAGGTACGCTTTTCTTACAAAGTAGATATATTATTTATACAGGGTGGCCCAGCGGGTGAAGTCCAAAAGAAAAATTTTGATGCCACGTCCCATATAATAGATATAAATTATTTACTCACCAAAATCAATATCCTAATTAGAATTGAATCAATCAGTGAGATTAAGCAGTGAACACGGTTCAGGGAATATGTTTTTTCTCGGTGAGATTGCTACATCATTTTTTTTTAAATTTCATTGGGAAAAGTTGTTCAGTTTCATGGGTAGAATCATTAATTAAAGTTTCGTTGACTTATTTAATTTCATTCCATATAAATGGTAACAAAGCTTAACCTATGTTACTGAATGAATGAATGAATGAAATATAGTTTGTTACACACCAGAGACAAACAAAATAAATGAACAAAAATAATCAAGCAAGTAGAATGTAAAAAAAGGCGGCCTTATTGCTAAGGTAGCTGACATTTGCGAGAAACTACTCCAAGATCTACCAGAAAAAAAAGACGCTACACCATCAAAGGCCCACACCTTTCCCCTGTGTCGTAAATCCATTGGAACATTCGCAAAGATAGATACTTTCACTCTTGACCCGAGAACGAACATCTGCTTTTTACACAAATAATAGGTCTTTACCTATGAAATTGCCGTTTTTCATACAATACTATTACACCTGTGTGATGTACTTAAGTAGGTAAATACGAGTAGTATTATTGTTTACTTCATAAATCATTCGCAATCATGCTATCGCACGACTAGACAAACTGATATTAACTTTGGCGTTACAAACTTTTGCCATAACGACAGGTACGCTTTACTTACAAAGTAGGTATATTATTTATACAGGGTGGCCCAGCGGGTGAAGTCCAGAAGAAAAATTTGGATGCCCCGTGCCAGGGGGCATTCAGATCACCCCCATGTTTTTTCCGCGATTTCTTGTAGTTTAGAAGTTATTACACATTTAATGAATTTTTTGAAATTATTCACCGAGCATCGATTTTTATTTTTTTTCTCTTTATGTTTAAGATTATTTTGAAAAATTCTTTGTGACGGATAATAAGAGAAATATCAGCTACCATTTAAAAAAATTGGATGTCCCTCGTCATTAGGGAATATGGTTTAAATTTAACTTAAAAGTTAAATTTGGCACTTCAGCGAAATCTTCAAAACTTCAAGTTGGTAAAATACAATTATGATGGACCTGCAGGTTTCAAACAGATTTTAAAAACTTCGTAAGACATTCAAAGAGAAAAAAAATAAAACTCGTTAAGCTGGGTGAAAAATGTCAAAATATCCATTAAATGTGTAATAACTTCTAAGCTACAAAAAAATCGCCGAAGATACATGGTGATCTGAATGCCCCCTGGCACGGAGCATCCAAATTTTTCTTTTGGACGTCACCCGCTAGGCCACCCTGTATAAATTTACTAGCTGACCCGACAGACATTGTCCTGGCTTCTTAAATTTTTCTTTCATAAGAATCTTCGCCTGACAATAATAAACACAAAAAAAAGAATCATCCAAATCGGTCCAGCCGTTCACGCGTGATGCCGTGACCAAGGGAAATAGGGATTCACTTTAATGTATAAGATAGCTTTCCGCCCAGGACTTCGTTCCCGTGGGAATTCGAGAAAACTATGTAGCCTATGTTCATCAGGGATGATGTAGGATTCTAACGGTGAAATAGTTTTTCAAATCGGTCCAGTAGTTTCGGAGCCTATTCAATGCAAACAAATAGACGTTGTTGGTGTGTGTGTGTAGGTACATTGTTGCCGTCATGTCGGAATAGGGTGCACATAAAACCAGCGCCATGACTTGTGGTAGTCTCAAGTCATGGCTTTAGCTGAGTGCTACCCTTTTGCACGGCACGTCACAACGCAGAAGACTCACTCTTAATTTAATTAACTATTTATAAATATTTGTTCTTTTTTTGTGTAGATGTTAAGTTTTTTTTTTATTTGTATTTTTTTTTTTTGTTTTTTGTTATTTGTTTTTTTTTTGCCATTACACTTTCCTTTAATGTCTCTGTGTTGTGATGTCCTTTGTAATAAATAATTTTCTATTCTATTCTATTCTATTCTAAACAATCAAATCTTTCCTTTATATAATATTACTGTAGATATAGATAGATATAAATTTTTTATTCAAACAAAATCAATATCCTAATTAGAATTGAATCAATCAGTGAGATTAAGCAGTGAACACGGTTCAGGGAACAGGTTTTTTCTGGGTGAGATTGCTACATCATTTTTTTTTTTAATTTCATATATGTTCCTTGGGAAAAGTTGTTCAGTTTCATGGGTAGAATCATCATTTAAAGTTTCGTTGACTTATTTAATTTCATCCCATATAAATGTTAACAAAGCTTAACCTATGTTACTGAATGAATGAATAATTGAAATATACTTTATTGTACACCAGAAATACTTACACACACCACCACTTATTGTACACCAGAATAATTGAATATACTTTATTGTACTTTATTGTACACCAGAGACAAACAAAATAAATGAACAAAAATAATAAAGCATGTAGAATGTAAAAAAAGGCAGCCTTATTGCTAAGGTAGCTGACATTTGCGGGAAACTACTCCAAGATCTACCAGAAAAAAAAGACGCTACACACTCAAAGGCCCACACCTTTCCCTTGTGTCGTAGATCCATTGGAACATTCGCAAAGATATATACTTTCACCCATGACCCGAGAACGAACATCTGCTCTTTACACAAATAATAGGTCTTTACCTATGAAATTGCCGTTTTTCATACAATATTTTTGGAAAACTGAATTTTCCATACTAACGTTTTTGGATTTTTCTCGGGAATTAGAAATCCAAATTAAGAAAAATTTTGTGGGAAGGTTTGGACAACATTAAGTTAATTTTCATCATACTTATTTTATTGAAAGTTGTAATGTAACATCGGTACAGCAAAAATAAGCAATGAAATGGGCAACGGATGAAACGAGCTATATTTGAGCATCTTTTTCAGCAGATAAATTTAAAGTAAATATGTATTAATTTGACTCAATATCTCCGTTATATAGGTTATAAGGTTTTAAATAAAAAATAATTTTAGTAATAGCTGTTCAATCAATTAATTATGAATAAAATAAAGCATGAGAAAAAATCGGCAATTTCATAGGTAAAGACCTATTATTTGCCCCTAGGAATCGAATTCAGGAGCCGTCGATCAAGAGGCAGCGTTACTACCACTCAACCAAAGCGAAGTGTATAAAGTGTGCCACAAAGAGAATAAAAATAAGGTCGCAATTCATAGTAGTTCCGAATCTGATGCCCTAATTAAGTAAAGTGGGTCGTTCTTGTCCTGAGAAGTAAACAACGGGATTAGTAGATAAAAGGACAGTATGGGAATATGATCCTGTCTATTAATGGACTATACAAGATAGGTGTGGTGATCGGTTAAGAATAACACCACCCCATCTCTTTCCGTGGGTGTCGTAAGAGGCGACTAAGGAAACACAACTGAAACCTGCCTCCTAGTAATCCATCCCAGGCAACGACACTTCATTTTTTTCTGAATCTGAAGTGTCGTCCTGTGGTCTCATGCGGTGTGGTAGGCTCTGTAAAGGGCCGTCTGGTTCGCGACCACCCTCCTACCGAAGTCCGACGCCAAACAGCTTGCTGTGTTCCGTCGGTACGTGGGAGTACCAGTGCCTTTATAGGCATTTTCTGGGTTATCTCGCTCCATCGTCGACCTGATCTTTGATCTTATGGTCAAGATTGAGGTCAAGAGTTAACCCATCTTAAAAAAAAAGGTAAAAACGGGGACGTGAGGGGCTTCCTATATCGTTGGTGAAAGGCTAATAACCTATCGCCAACGTAGTAATGTTTCATCGAGTAAATCCGTTGCACACGTAATTTAAGACAATAATTAAACAAAAACTTTATAAAAAGGGCTATTTTAGAATTTGCAACCATGGGAATAAATTGCTCAGCTCCAGAGTTATTGAGATATTAAGTCAATTAAAATTAGAAGTAAGAAAATTTATTTGATCGACTTAAAAAGAGCGACCCTCGGAGTTTCTTGCCTATTCTACTCCCGAGGAAGACTGCACCTTTGCGAATAGGCGCAAAGTCAAAAATGCTAATGTAGTTCACTATTGTGCTCAATGATTTATATTGATTTTGCTAATGTATTTTTATGACGTTTTCAAGAAGCACTTTGTATGTTCTATGAAATAAATATTTTTGACTTTGATACAATGCTAGGCCCGACCGGGAACTGATCTCAGGGGCTCTATTCTGTACTATCTACGATCGGCGGACTGCCCATAATTGTCACTACCTGTCACTATCATCTTTAGAGCGCAAAACAGAGACGTAGAACTGTCATTGAATAAATTAAAATGAATAACTATATTCTTGGACAAGTCACACAGTGCTATCTAACCCCAAACTAAGCAAGGCTTTTACAGGCAGCAGCAGGTCAGGTTACCCATTTGAACTACGAAGCCCAGCCCTATTAAAAGCGAGACAAGGGTGACGTCAAGTTTTACATGTATAACCTGATGTTTTGCCGTTTGTACTATGGGTGAAAATGAAATGAAAATGAAAATGAAAAATTTATTTATTTTCGGTTTGCGCTTACAACATTTGAGTAGGCATCTCCTATTAAGTATTACAATACTTGTGCCAGGAGATACCGCTCCTCCAAGGACTGTAAGTGTGAAAACAAATTGTGTACAAGTTATAAAATACAAAGAAAACAAAACTTAACCTAGACTTGTTGTGTGTATAAGTAAGTGTGTTTGTGTGTGAGTAAGGGGGTGTGTATGTGTGTGTGTGTGAGTATTGTGTGTGTGTGTGCGTGTTGTGTGTGTGTGTATGAGAGTGTTGTGTTCATGTGGAAATTAGATTGATTGACTCACACTGTGAATTGAAGAAAAGATGGGTGCTTAATGACTGGTATACTTACATACTACTATTAACTTTTCTTTGTAAATACATACATAACACGCAAGACTCCTAAAATACAGTTTTCAAATATCAAACCCACAGCTTTCAGATCAGTAGGCAAGGACATCAGATGAGTTGGGGAAACCCCCTAAAAAAGACGAGTGTTATAAGCTTGACGTGTGTGTCTGTATGTCTGTGGCATCGTAGCTCCTGAACGATTGGACCGATTTAGATATGTTTTTGTTTGTTTGAAAGCTGATGTAATCGAAATGGTTCTTAGCTATACATACTTGATAAAAATTGGTTTAACCCTTCAAAGGTTATAAGCAATCGAGTGTTAGGGGTGATACAATTTTTTTTAGGTTAGAGTTATTATAACGAAGACTAAGTTTTTGACCACAATCTAGCTCAGCAGGAGTAAGATGTGGTCAAGGATAAATAAATAATTACATTGCAACCTGTGTCTCGGGCTATGCAGGTTGAAAAAGAACCTCCTAGCTTAATTGAAAATCCTGAACCAGTATCACTTACAGAACACTTTTATTTTTTTTATTTTTATTTTTGGGGGGGATTTTTCTTTTTTTCGCACCCCCCGAGCGCTACCCGCCCCTCTCGCGTGCCTGGTGTAGGAGTAATGTCTATGTTTAGACAAAAAAAAAAAAATATATATATATTTTTTTTTCATAAATGTTTTCTTTAAGAGATAGGTACTGGTTCAGGATTTTGAATATAGCTAGGAGTTTTGTTTTCACCCAGTATAGAGCTTAGTCATTCAATAAAAGTCTAATTATACTAATTTCAGCTTAACTATAATTCGAAGATACAAATCAATAATGTATCTTTCATTAATGATTTGTAACAAGCTCACCCAGAAGAAGCCTATTCACTCAAAACACTGGGGTGAACTCCCCACTATTAAATCCATGTATTGTGACCAAAGTGATTCCCCCATTCCCCCTCCTCGCCCTTCTTTCGTCTCTATCGCCTCCCATAAATATTCATTGTGATACCGTATAATGTTCGGAAAAGATGCCAAAATGTCCTTTGGCACTTTTGTTTTGGTAAAAACTCGACTGATATTGCTGAAAGATATTTTATAGCGAAGTCACTGTTTTGTAATGTAATACAGGGTTGATTTTTTTATTTATTTATTTATTTACTGTTTATTGTACACAATAGACATACAAAAATAAACATACAAGAGAGAGACGACACAACAGGCACTGCTTATTTCTAGGTAGAAATTTCTTACAGCAGACCTAACAAGAGAGATTGGACGAAGTGAGGCGAGTACGACGTGCACAATAACGTGAAAAAGAAAACAAAACAGAAAATTAAACTTACGATACAATTTAAATTAAAAACAAAACAAATATACAAAATAAACATAAACCAATGAAGTAACCTAATAATAAATATCCATAATACATACATACATATACATAAATACGCTGATCATATCGCTTCGCTTTTTTATTCGCTGATCATATTTAACCTACCGAAGTCCGACGCCAAACAGCTTGCTGTGTTCCGTCGGTGCGTGGGAGTACCAGTGCCTTTATAGGCATTTTCTGGGTTAACTCGCTCCATCGTCGACCTCATCTTTGACCTTATGGTCAAGATTGAGGTCAAGAGTTAACCCATCTTATAATAAAAAAAAACCTCTATAAAAAAAGGGTTTTTATAAGTTTGACGTGTGTATCTGTATTTCTGTCTGTGTGGTATAAACGAATGAACCGATTTCGATGTGTCTTTGGTTCAGCTATTTAAGTGTTATAAGCGATGAGTGTGGGGGGGGGGCTGGGAGGCCATACACAATTTTTAATTTCTAGAGTTATTCTTACGTTATTAGTGTCATTGACAAAAATATTACGTAGTAAGATTTTATACAAGATACACATACCGGAAAATTTAGCGGAACAACTTATGTTTTTCATACAATTAAGTCAACTTTAGAGTTTATAAATTGAGATTTTTAATTGATGCTGTTGTTAAAATTTTACGCTTAGTTTAGGCCAAAATGTTTGTCTGTTAAAATCAAATATAAAACATACAAGAAGTTTTCAAGAATGTGCCGCATGGCCAAAAGATAACAATGCAAATACCTCTTCGTACAACTTCGTATGAAAAGTTTAAGGAGAATTTTTTTCTATTGACTACATGAGAGATTTTAGGCTTTTTGTCAGTTTTTGTAAAAAAAAACAGAGAAGACCATTTTAAAAATTATTTGTAAAAAAAACAGTGCAGTTATGCACGTAAAACGTATATTTTTAGAACTCCCAAGCTAAGTCGATTGTGTGTGTATAAAGGAACAGCTTAGCAAAAACTGAAACCCTAAATTCAGACCATCTTTCTGAATAATTTTCCAGACAAATCTTCCTAACGTTTTTCATGGTTTTCATTTACTTTTTCACGTAAAACTACTTATAACAAATTGATAAGTATTTGCAGTAATATAGCTCAGACATAGGCTATAAAACTTTCCCAAATTCCCACAGGAACGAGATGCCGGGTCGAAAGCTAGTGCATAATATATTCTTGAAGGAGCAACGACCTAAAGAGTGCTTTCCGATGTTCTCCAGACGCGTCGAGTTCACTCGTTAGTGCTTTACATATGTAGTGATCAAGGTCCTGTCTTTATTTTATTTATCTTTAACAGACTTTAAAATATAGTAGGGCATTAGGTGGTCCTTTCATTTATTTAGAACTAGCTGTCCGCCCGCGACTTCGTCCCGTGGGAATTGTCCGGTGGATTTTAATTTTTTTTAAATATAAACCTGGTCGTGATAATAAGGAACACAACAAAAAAATAGTCATTCAAATCTGTCAAGCCGTTCTCAAGCTATAGCGTGACCAAAGAAATAGGGGTTATTTTTAACCGACTTCAAAAAAGGAGGAGGTTCTATATTCGAATGTATGTATTATTTTATATATGTTCAACGATTTCTCCACCAATTATGGACTGATTTTCAAAATTATTTTTTTGTTCGAAAGAGTATACTCCAGAGGTGGCCCCATATAAATTTTATCGAAAATAATTCAGCGCTTTAAAAAAAAAACAAAAACAAAAAAAAACTACAATCCAGAACATCATCTAAATAAATGAGTGACATTTTCGTTTGTGGTTATCTGCTTATAGGCATTGTAGTCTGCAAAAAATACTAGTTATCTACTTTGTGCGAACTGTTGTTGGGATTGAAGTTGGTGACTCATACGTTTTTAAATTATATTTCATTGATGCAGAAATAATTATAGCTTACAGCAAGATCCAAGCCAAAAGAAAATCGACTTCTCTTACTAAGGCAAACTGGTTATCGCTCCCTCAAGTTGAATAAGATGTTTTTTTTAGATCGTTCTATAGGAGTTATTCCCAAAATAATAGAAATTTTATTAGCGTAGTAATTATATCCATTCTCGTATGAAGTCGTAAGGGAACCCATTGAGGGCGTTTTGAAAATACTAAAACATTTAGGCCCGTGTTCACCAAAAATATAACCAACGGTTAAACCGCGGTTAGAAGCTAACCAGACAAAATGACAAAAAAATGTATGAAAATGACATTGTCAAATCTCTGGTTAGCTGCTAATCGTTGGTTAAGTTTTTCAACGTCATTTTCATACATTTTTTTTGACATTTTGTCTGATTAGCTTCTAACCTCGGTTTAACCGTTGGCGAACACGACCCTTAGGCCAGTGTTCACCAAATATTTAACCAACGATTAGCAGCTAACCAGAGATTTGACATTGTCATTTTCATAATTTTTTTTGACATTTTGTCTGATTAGCTTCTAACCGCGGTTTAACCGTTGGTTATATTTTTGGTGAACATGGGCCTTAGTATTTTAAAAACGCTTGAGGGAGACTAAACATTAATCTCAATCATCAGAAAATACTAAGACAAGTATTACAGAAGGAGACTCAAGTCTTGATCTATACTTAAGTATTAATTGTCTTTTTCTCTCACTATCAAAATGACAAAGACGACTGCTACTTAATTATAGATCAGTCTGAGTCGCGATCTGTAAAACGGACCTTAATATTTAGTTTCAATCATCAGCAATACCTAAACTGAGCCCCGATTCTGTAACTTCAGTTGTGTGTCGATAGAATGGAGGCCATTTTATCTGTTCAGGTGGCGAAATTAAGAACTATTTAATTTTCTTATACTTGCTGACAACCACCCCGACCAGAAGCGCCACCGCCAACCGAACGTAAAGTTGCAAACTCCCTAGCAAATGGAAATTCAGTTGGCGGTGGCGCCACCAGTCAAAGCAGTTCATTAGATGTATGGAATTTTCCCGTTTGACCAGTAGTATTATTGAGAAGTGATAGTTCTCAACTTGGCCACTTGGACAAAATGGCGACCATTCAATTGACACGCAACTGAAGTTACAGAATCGGGGCCCAGGGTATGCAAACGAAACGTGAAGTGCAATGAGTATTATTACCTTATCTTTATCTTATCTCTTTCGTCACGTCGAGTTGGGTTGGCTCGATCGATGCCCCAGGTCCTTTTGAGGTCAGGCTGTAAACTTGATGGTCGGTCGATTGTACAAACACATTTCATGATGTATTGGTAGAGCTTGTTCAGTTTCTGTGTTTACGTAGTGGTTGAATAGATTTCGGATTCGTGAAGGAAGGAAAAACTAAAAAAAAATGTATTTTTTTATTTTGTTGGGGACGTTCACAAAAAATAAAAGTAAAATTGATACAATGTTTAAAACTGGCTGATGTCTAAGTGGTGTTTTGATGTTAGGTGGTAAAGCAGTTATTGCTCTTAACTCTTAAACGGTTTAACCAATAGGGAATATGCATGTGATTCAAATATGGGTCAAATTTAAAAAAAAATAATCTTTAGCACTACACAATGGGCCTTTTTATTACTAAACGGTTTTTTATTATTATTAAACGGGTTTTTAAACGGTTTTATTTAGCTCACCCCGTTTGTTTTATTTATTATTCTTGAGTCAAATTTAGTAATTCAAATTTCACCCTCTTCCTGTCAACCGATTAATCTGAAATTTTGTATACACTTTGGATTTTGGTGACAATACAATTATGTTTATTCATTATCATTATAAATTCAAGATGGCCGCCGCTACAAAATGGCGGATAATTTATGTTTTATTAATCCCATCAATATGGGTATCAAATGAAAGGGCTCAACAAGCAGAATACAATATACTATAAAAAATTGAAATCCAAGATGGCGGCCGCTACAAAATGGCGGATAACGTAGGTTTTATCAATCCCATCAATATGGGTATCAAATGAAAGGGCTCAACAAGCAGAATACAATATACTATAAAAAATTGAAATACAAGATGGCCGCCGCTACCAAATGTATGTTTTTAATAAAAACTAGAAAATAAAAATAGGTAAAAAAACTTTTTAAGTTAAACGGTTTTATGTTAAACATACATTGCAATGTTTAAGATAAATATACTAAAAACCAAAAAATAATAAAATAGATACAGTCGTGGGAATTATAAACATATGCATAGACTAGACTAAAATAAAACCGTGGGGCACATTAAGTCGATAATTTGTAGACAATTGACGTGCCCCACGGTTTTATTTTAGTCTAGTCTATGCATATGTTTATAATTCCCACGACTGTATCTATTTTATTATTTTTTGGTTTTTAGTACATTTATCTTAAACATTGAAATGTATGTTTAACATAAAACCGTTTAACTTAAAAAGTTTTTTTACCTATTTTTATTATAATTCGAAAACGGCATGTCAAAATTGTACTACTATTACCTCCTACATAATAGGGATTTTTGTAGTTAGGAACATTAGTGGCAATGATAATTAAAATTTTGACATGCCGTGCCGTGCCGTTCGAATTATAAAAAGGCCCAATTATGTCTGTTTGAATATTTTTGATGATTGTTTATTTTTGAGTCAGAAATTAATATTTAAAAAAATGCAGAAAAACTGCGGAAAATTCAAACATCCGAAATGCGTTGCTGTTGTCAGAGTGTAAAATGCCGTCACAGTTCATAACAATAAAATGACTCAATTGAATTAATACTTGTATATTGTTTTTTTAGACCAGTCTATAGATGAAGAATGTTGTTCCATTATGAATTAGTTGAAACTTTATACATTAAAAAACAGTGAAACTAAACCAAAATCTGTGTCGAAAAAGTGTAATGTGACGTCACGCTAAGCGCGCCAAAATGGTGGCCGTTTAAAGTTCTCGTTTCAGTTAACTACTTTTAACTTTAGAAAAAATTACTTCTAATTACTTTTCATCGTACCTAGATATTTTTTTAAAGATTATTTAGTGATGTAAGTTATTTAATTAAACTATTTATGTGCTGGAGCCTCCAGGTTTTAGCCGTTCAGATGGGAAAAGACCCGACGGAATGACGCTGGTGCCGTGGGAAAAGGGTAAGAGTTTGCTGTGGGATGCGACGTGTGTTAGTACGTTCGCAACGTCGCATCTAGCCCGCACCGTGAAATCCGCTGGAGCAGCAGCCGAGACCGCGGCACACAGGAAAAGAGAGAAGTACGCAGACCTGGAGCGTCAATATCTCTTCGTTCTATTCGCGGTGGAGACTACTGGCTGCTGGGGTAACGATGCGAAGCAATTCGTTCGAGAAATTGGGCGTCGGTTTAGGGAAATGGGAGAAGACCCCCGCGCTGGATCGTTTTTGGTGCAGAGGCTGTCTATAGCCATACAGCGCGGAAACGCGGCAGCCGTAATGGGCACCTTTGCACCGGGAACGATTAGGGGCGGGCTATTTGACTGTTAGATTTAATCTAATTTTGTTAAGTTTTAAGTATAATATAAAAATTTATATGCATATATATATACTAGCTTTCCGCCCGCAGCTCCGCCCGCGTGGACTACAGGTTATATCAATTTTCAAGATTTTCCCGCTTTTCTGTTGAAATTTTTCCTGAATTTTCTTTGCTATAAACCTCACGGAGCCCGAGACCTTTCCAACGAATGCAAAACCGTGGAAATCGGTTCGTGCGTTCTGGAGTTATAGCGTCAGGAAGGAAAACCCGACTTATTTTTATATAGTAAAGATATATATATATATATATATATATATATATATATATATATATATGATAAAATAAAGATGACCATCTTGATTATGTCAGCTTTTACACAAATAAACCGCTTCTTATTCTTCTTCCGCTTCGGAATCGGTCTATTCGTTTAGGAGATACGACACCACAGACAGACACACAGATATACAGACATGCAGATACACACGTCAAACTTATAACAATTTTTGTAAAAGGCAGGTGTTCGTCTTTTGGTCATTAGGAGGGTTTTGTCGGGGATTTTGGTACATAAAAATGCAAGTATAATTATTTATCTTACGTTTCATTCATAAAAATATAAGTTATTTCATTGCGTTAGAATTATTTCACTGTTTGGCTTAATATTCTTTCATAAACTATAGGGCTGAAAATCAATGTTGCCAATTTGCATCACAGCCTGGCAAAAATCGATAAACCGATCCTTTTTCTCAAAAAAAAAGAGAAAATATTAGACTGAAAAACTTCTTATAAAGCTATATTATAAAAACAAGTGTGCACAGTGCACATACCCTCCCCTACCGAGAAAATGGTGAATTACATTAGCAAGACATGGAGTGTAGACAATGTACACATGGCAGCACATGAAGCTATACATATCGACCTTGACGTCGCTCTTATCTCGCTCGCAATAGCGTCGGCTTTCGTAGTGCAAATGGGTAACCTGATTTGCTGCTGTCTGTGCCTATACAACTTTTGTATACACGTACCTTATCTAGACAATGTACCTATATGTAGACGTATAATACAACTTTTGTATACCTTATCGATTTTGTACTGTCTGGGAATATTGCTAGCAAAAACTGGGGGAAGAACTGTGGTCCTTGTCCCCGTTAATGTGTTTTGGCTAACACTGACTTATTTTTAACCCTCTACAAAAAAGAGGAGTGTTGTAAGTTTAACGTGTGTATCTGTTTAAGTGTCTTGGCGTCAGAGCTCCTAAAAGATTAACGAGGATCCAATTTAAAGTAGGCCTTAGCAACATCGAAAAATATTATAAAGAGGCAAGATTTGATTTGATTTGATTGTTTGTTTGTTTGTATTGAAGGCTTCGAAACTACTGGACCGATTTGAAAAATTAATTCACCCTCAGAATGCTACATTGTCCCTGAGTAACATAGGCTCCATAATTTTTCCGGGCGGAAATCTATAGGAAAATAAAATGCAGTCGGAGGCTACAAACGTCAGTTGCATAGAAGTATAGTTGGAGGGTTGAAGAATGTCATTTGAAAAGTACTTTTTTCCACGCGAACGAAAAGCTCCTCCTTCTTATCGTGTAGGTATAGTCAAGTGTGTGACGATCCTGGCTAAACCTGGTGTCAGAGATTTAACCCTCGGCATACCAGGTAAAAATTTGTAACATGCCATACAAGGTGGGGTCTGACATACCCTAACAAAATGGTCGCTGTAATCAGATAGGAATAGGGGTACTGAATTATTATTGCATATTTTTGTAATTGAACATAACCTGAGTAGCACTATATATAAAAAAAAATGAAATAGATGAAATGGTATGTTGAAAAAGGGTAGCGAAAATGCCATCTTCTAACTACTAATTTAGACTTGAAATCACCCTAAGAATTGATAATTACCAATTTTTGTAATTAAACTGACTAAATTTAAAAAAATTGAACAACGATGATACATCTTTAAATTTTTACTTCAATCTCGAGGTAGGAGTTCTTTAGTTCGCCATAATTGCATTTTGTATATGCTCAAATAACAACAATTCTAAACAAAAACGCATCTAGAGCCCTAAAAAACGCACGCACCACTAAACTAATGGTACTTGCCAGTGTAAGAACGTCGCAACTCCAGCTACTGAGAGCTTCAGATTCCGCGCACGAAAATTTTTGAAAATATATCGATTTTTCACCGCCTGGGGTTTATTAGACCCCACCTGGTATGCGGAGGGTTAAAATCGCACAATGGCCTCTGACTTGGTTTTAACGACTGCAGTCAATCGACAACAGCCGGGACCGACAGCTTAACGTGCCCTCCGAAGCTATGAAACGCTCGCAGGTTCCCTGCCTCTGTGTACGTTGCTTGACCTCACTGATCGGTTGAGATCAGCAAGAGCCACAGGGCTACGAGCGATAGTTGGATATAAATGGACTAAGTAAAATCTAAAATTCTGTAAACAACGCATATTGTATGAAAGTCGACAATTTGAAATTTCTATCACAATAAACTGAATGTTTATTTGGAACATTCCGTGAAATGTTCCGGAAGACGCGTGTAGTCTGCTGCAGCAATATCCATAGACATAAAATTGTGGATTTTCAAAGGTTCTGCAACTTCACTACACACTTATCAAAAAACTCTAGGGAATATACACGATTTTTCAAGCGCAATACAGGCCTTTTTGAGAAGCTGTGAAAGTATTTAAGACTCGTATTTCTATAAAATCTTTAGTGGTTGTATACCTGAATTTTTAATGCCTTTGTCTAGCTTGAAATTGGTGAAAAAGAGATAATAACGAAAATTTAATTCCACCATTCTCACACTAAAAGCCGAAGAAAAACTGCGTTTTCCTTAGTTTTTTTTGCTGCGTGTATATGAAATGGTTGTGTTTTCTAAGCTATCATTTTCTTCATACTTTCTTTGTTTCAGCAGCAATTTCCAAAATTATTCCAGATAAATTCTTGACTGCAACGGTTTTTTCACTATTCATGCTCGGAAAGTGCTTGTTTGTGCAGCTTATAGGCTGCACAAAATCGATTTTTGTGTTCTAGAGCACAAAACGATCTACTATAGGCTGCACAAAATCGCATTTTGTGCTCTAGTGCACAAAGTGATCTACCTACTCATAAATGGGTCTATTAAGGCATAGAAAACTCCATACAGACAAAATAATCAGAAGTTTAAAGATAAAATTTGTTATTATATGTTATTTTATTATTTCCTCGCAATCGAAGTGAAAAGCAGAGTTTATAACTCGTCCACAAAACCATTTTTATCCGAGACTTAAAGCAGCCCGAGCCGAAGGCGAACTCGTTTTGTGCACTTGTTGTAAAATCTACTATTGTTGTTCAGAAGAAAGTTATTTTGGTTAATATTGGTTTCAGCTTATGTCCTCTGTGTCTTTTTTTACCTTTAGCCATTCTACGTCTATGGCAATAAACATTGTGAGTGAAAAGCTTTTAGAGTCGCCGTTTTATTGTTTGCTTTAAAGCAATAAGGGCACCTACGAAGCACTAAGTATCCCTCTAATATGGTTGTATTGGCGTACGGTGCATTGTGACCAAAATTTTAGGGTAGTTTAATATTTTAGGGTTAGTTAATGTACCTATTAGATGTTTAACGCGGCCGGAGGGGTTTTATAAATACCTACACAATAAAAATGAAATCCAAAATTAAATTCAAAACTGAAATAGTTCTCTAATTTATCATACAATTAAGCTGAAATGCTTGACAATATACAGAGTGACAGAAAATGCGACCAATTCCTTGAAATGGGTTATACTACAGATGATTTGCAACTAATTAAACCGCAGCAACTTGGGGTCGGATGTGGCTGGCTTCCGAGATATCAGCGCTTCAAAATTTTTATAAAATTCTATGACTTTTTCTCGAAAAACAAAACACTGCTTACTTTTTGGGCACTCAACTGTTACTTTGCAGAGAGCTATTATACTACTGATCATTTCAAATACAAAAAATCTCTGAAATAAAAGGTCTAGAATGAGAAAATGTAAAATTAAAAATGAAAGTTTCATACAATTAAGGTCGAACATGTCACCTTATAAGCAGTGATAGCCTAGTTGGCAACGAGCCGGAATTGTAATCCGAAGGTCGCGGGTTCAAATCCTGGTGCGGGCATGTACCACTAAATTCATCTTTTTGGATTTATGTACAGATTTCTAATTATCACTTGCTCAACGGTGAAGGATAACATCGTGATGAAACTCGCCCGTCCAAGAAAATTCATTTTCGAAAGACGAGTGGTCCACCAACCCGCATTGGGCCAGCGTGGTGGACTATGGCCTAGTCCCCTTTGTTTCAAATGGAGGCCTGTGCCCCTCGGTGGGGACGTATATGGGCTGGCAAAAAAAAAGTCACCTTAATTGAACAAAACATTTTTTTTGAAAAATTTTGAATTGTAATATTATAATGGCATAAATAACTCTATTTATCTGTCTGTCTGTAAACTAGCCAGTCGATTTTGATGCAATACCTAGTTTAAGGACACAGGGAACCTAGGGAATGGACACAGGCTACATTTTATCCCGAAATTTCCAAAAGTTCCTTTTGGAGTGCGATATAACGAAAGCTAGTATTCTATACTTCCTGTATTGACGTATGTGTTTGCCTATAAACGAATGTAGCTTTATATGTGGCTCTATAATTAGTTTCTTTAACGTAGTGGGTTGCACTGACCCAATTTTCTACTCTCTCTTGAAAAGGTAGTTAATCCGAGAATAGATTGCTACTGTGAAACTGAGCTACTGTTTACTACATTTAATTTTAAAAGAGATTAAATGCTTGGTTAATTTGTGACTACGCCTTTTTATCCTCCGACAAAAAAGAGCGATGTTATAAGTTGGACGTGTTTATCTGTGTATCTGCATGCCTGTGTATCTTTATGTCTGTCTATGGCATCGTAACTACTAAACGAATGGACCGATTTCGATGCCTTTTTTTTTGTTTAAAAGCTGACGTTATCGAGATGGTTCTTAGCTATATTCATTTATTTTGCATCGACAGCGCTTAGCCCAGGTTAATATTATGGAGGATGAAAAGAATATGAATTGTAGCAGTCAAGAGCATGAAGTTTTACACTTGTAGCGTGAGTCTGCCTCAATGGCGAATTGGCGATTGTAAAAAGAACGGTTCCAACTTTGGTTGCTTTGCAGTTGGCTGCATTTTTCTAACCTATGTGGGGGGGGAGGGGGGGCAGCTGGCCCTCCTGGCCCCCCCTTGGCGACGCCCTTGGCTATATTTAATCAAAATTGACCAAACACTCTTGATATGTTATTGAGTCTGGTTTATTTGGATAAAACATGACTATTTATATTGATTACATTAATTAATACACATAGAATAAAATTCTAGTGTGCTATCGGTGTATTGCGCGAACAAAGCATCTTTTGTTTTATAACGAATGAGTTTGCTTTTGACTACAATCTAGCCCAGGGGCGAAGATGTGGTCGAGGATGTAGCAAGCTCACCCAGAAGATGACTATTCACTCGAACTTTAAAGAGTCGTCTAATTCAGGTTAAACGTGCGATAATTGAATTGTTTATTCTTATTTTCGAACGCTGTTTTATGATACTCATTAGAGATGGAACGGATATCCGGTTAGTAGACAGACAGATTAAACTTTATTTGACTGTTATCCAATACAAACAAAACGAAGAACAATTAGTACACAAAGTTAAGCTGTCTTATTTGTCACATTTTTTTGTGATGCCTCTTTTTGTTTGCAGAGCATGTTCTGTAAATTTTTGGAATGATAAAAAATAACCGATTTAGTAATAGGTATCATTTGTCACGACTTGTAACGAAAGTTATTAATTTATTGAAGTCTATGTCTTTAAAAAAAATGGCGCAAGTCATATTTTCGCATGGAAGTGATTGTTCGTCGCTAATAGAAGTTGAAGTCAGTTGGTTAGAGTACCAGGGGATCTAATCCTGGGGTCGTGGGTTCAACTCCCGTTCGTGCCGAACGTTTTTCTGTCTTTTTTCATTCTTATTTTGTTTAATGTTCAGTGAAGTATGCACAGACGTATTTCATCAAAATAATAATCCTCGCCAGACCTGATCTGAGTCATAGTAGAGTCTGCACAGTGCACATGCGGGCATAAATTTACAAGATGTGTTGAAATTGAAAACACATTTTTAAATTTTTAGTGCGACTGAACAATATTTTATTGTAAATAAGGCAAATAATTTTATATCTTTGTGCAAAAAATCACGTAAAGGCAACACCCTTTTACATTTATATAAAAGTTGTACATTTACAATAAACTTTAGTGTTTTTTGACCTTTTTCACTTGTTTACTAGTGTAGTAAACCAGTTAAAAGTACAAGCAATGAGCTGAACGCAAGTGTTGTATGAAGAGTGTATTTAAAAAGAAAAAAATTCAGCCTGGTTTTTTTGAAAAACCTAATAAGTTTTAGTCGACTTTTTCACGTCAAAATGAATACATTAATGTCCAAGGCCGTCTTAAACTAGGCTGGGGCCCTTGGGCATACAAGAATTTGGGGCCTTTTTATATAATATATTTTTTTTACTAAGTATGACCATTTATTATATGTAATCAAATACAGTATGATATAATATGTCATAAATGATATTAGAATGCTGCTGGTTTTTTGGTTACGATTATGATAACGGTTTCTTTGATCGCTAGATGGTTTACTTAGTGAATTAGGTAGGATGCATTCGGAAATATTATTAACTAGCTTTCCGCCCGGGACTTCGTTCCCGTGGCACTTTTTTAGTTTTTTCTTTCATAAGAACCTTCTCATAAGAATTTTTATATATAAGGTCCTAATTTATTAGTCACTTACCTTCTAAGCCGTTATTGTATAGGTTGATAGTATTCCAAAAAACAACATAAAAATTAATTATCTGAAAATTAAATTTTGTAAAAAAAAAAACCATTTAAAGATAAAGGAATGGTTCTCTTTCCATTATAGCCGTCCACTCCCCGCTCGCCCGCTCTACTACTGCCGTTATTATTTACGTTTGAATGGATGGGTTTATTCAACATAGTAATGAAAAATTATCATAACAAAATTTTTCAAGACCTTTTAAATTTAATATTATGCTTTTGTTTTTTAACTCAAATGATATATTTTGACCTACACAATAACGTGTTAAAAGGAAAGTGACTAATAAATTAGGACCTTATATATAGATTAGTAGGTACAGTAGGAATAAACCTTTGAGTATGTAGTATAAACGCAGTGATCGATATGATGGCGTAGAAATACCTTCTGATAAGATTACTGATTTGTGAAAAAAGTGTAATGTGCCCGACAAAAATGTTTGAGAATAAATTGTCGAGAGAAATTGTCGGTCCTTCGGGCCCCCTGAGAATGGGAGCCCTGGGCACGGGCCCCACGTGCCCTTTTTAGCCGTGTGGTGATCGGTTGAGAATAACACCACCCCATCTCTTTCCGTGGGTGTCGTAAGAGGCGACTAAGGAAACACAAATGAGACCTGCCTCCTAGTAATCCATCCCAGGCAACGACACTTCATTTTTTTCTGAATCTGAGGTGTCGTCCTATGGTCTCATGCGGTGTGGTAGGCTCTGTAAAGGGCCGTCTGGTTCGCGACCACCCTCCTACCGAAGTCCGACGCCAAACAGCTTGCTGTGTTTCGTCGGTGCGTGGAAGTACCAGTGCCTTTATAGGCATTTTCTGGGTTAACTCACTCCATCGCCGACCTCATCTTTGACCTTATTGTCAAGATTGAGGTCAAGAGTTAACCCATCTTATAATAATAAAAAAAAACATAAGACGGTATTGTTAAGACGCATGCTGTATAGTGCGGCAAACTAGGCTAGACGTTTCGTATGTCGGCGTCTCTATGAATGGTTTTCTGTCTCGTTATAATGAATAATATTAATACACATCTCTATTGTTTCATGTGATAAAGAAAGAGCTTGTGTCGCTACTGAGACTTTTTTATTATTTTTTATTATAGGATGGGTTAGGGGCCATTCATAAATTAAGTCACACGAATTTCATGATTTTTTGACCCCTCGAATTTCATGATCCTTGTTACAGCTGATCACATTTGTAAGACTCCCCCCTCCCTAGCGTGACATCACATATTTTGCATATTTTCCATTTTTTATAATTTTCTAATTAAAGCAGTACTTAATAGAGTTGTTATTTTTTTTGGGAGCTCAAAATTGATTGTCTCAACCAAAGTAAAAACGTTAAAAGGGTGCTTGGGACTGAGGATGTTAAGTTTGCCGTTAATAGAAATGTGACGTCACGAAACTTATGACCCCTCCCACCTCCTTGTCACACAATGTCACACTTTGTCGTCCCCCTCCCCACACCTTAAAGTGTGACGTAATTTATGGATGGTCCCTTAACCCTTGACCTCAATTTTGACCATAAAGGTCAAAGATGACGTCGACGATGGAGCGAGTTAACCCAGAAATGCCTTTAGAACTGGTTCTCCCACGCACCGACGGAACACAGCAAGGTGTTTGGCGTCGGACTTCGGTAGGAGGGTGGTCGCGAACCAGACGGCCATCTGCAGAGCCTACCACACCGCATGAGACCATAGGACGGCACCTCAGATTCAGAAAAAAATGAATTGCCGTTGCCTGGGATGGATCACTAGGAGGCAGGTCTCATTAGTGTTTCCTTAGTCGCCTCTTACGACATCCACGGTAAGAGATGGGGTGGTGTTATTCTCAGCCGATCACCACACGGCAAAGACTTAGGGCTAACGAAACTTCAAGGGAATAATGCGTAACTGCTTGGTTTCAATCGTCGATTGCAATAGTGTGAAAGGTCACTAATGTCCCTAAAGTCCATATAAGTCTCCCTTCGAATTAGTGAGTGGGTTAAGGCTATAGTCCAGAATTTCTGATTATCTATCAGACAAGCAACATTGGGAATAAACTGCTCAGTTCTACAGTTACTTCAGATTTAAATCAATCTTCTTCAAGTATGTGGCGAACTTGACTAACCCTGGCGTCAGAGTTTTCAAACCGCACAATGGCATCTGACTTGGTTTTAACGACTGTTTAATCATTTAAAGTTAAAAATAAGGTTGGTAAAAAGATGTTTAAAAAGAGAACCCCTCTGAGTTTCTTGCCTATTTGTCTCAGGGTAAGACTGTTCTTTGGGAAAAGGCGTAGAGTTAACAGAAGTAATAGACCAAGATCCCAGGGCCGCCAGACCTTACTTATTTTCTCATAAACCAAATGTGTGTGAAATAGTAGTGCTAGTACGTACTAGTAATGTATGAATACCAGTTAACCTGGGCCGACGGCCAATTTTCAGCTACCAGGTTCTGAAGGTACTTCCGAAAATTGCTCACTTGTCTTGAAGTCTGGGTGCTATAAAAAATATTGTTATAGTTCCCTGAACATCATATAAACGAATCACGGCTCAGATTGTAGGTACAATCGCATAATTCACTTGCGAACTGTAAAACGTCTTCTGGCAGAAATTACAGCCGACGGAGAGTGTCTGGCGGTGTTGAACATTAATTTTTTTATTTATTTAATTATATTCTATAAGACATCAGCAGCCAGACTTCAAGACAAGTGAGTAATTTTTGGAAGTACCTTTAGAACCTGATAGCTGAAAATTAGCCGCCGGCCTAGGTTAACTGGTATTCATACATTACTAGTACTTACTAGCACTACTATTTTCCACACATTTGGTTCATGAGAAAATAAGTAAGGTCTGACGGCCCTGTGGGATCTCCGTCTATAATATAATTCACTACTTTCACTTATTTTGAATAACATCCTGAGTTTTCTTTAAAATAAAGCTATTTTGACTATGCTGGCCTAATGCAAGGTTGGTGCACCGCGTGAAATTTAAAAAAAAAAACGAAAACTTGACTCATCTAACCTCAAAACTTTGAAACGCTTATGGATAAATAGATAACTGATTTTTTCCTATTTATACGGATTTAAGGATTTAAAATACAGTAAACAACGTGGTGGACTATGGCCTAAATCCCTTTCGTGTTTCGAAGGAAGCTCTGTGCCCCTTGAAAAGGAAGGTATGTATGTGGGTTGAAATCTAAAACGCATCTTTTTTATAATAATTTATGTTTACAGGATTATGACATTATAGTTTTAACAGAGACTTGGCTTAACAGTGGTGTATATGACTCGGAGCTTTTTGATAATAGGTATTCCGTATTTAGAAGGGACCGCGAAACTACATTTTTCAAAGATCGCAAGGATGGGGGTGGGGTTTTGATTGCTGTGTCTAAAAAATTTTCATCGCAACGGTTACTGCAGTACGAAAGTAATTATGAAGATGTCTGGGTAAGCATAGACATAGCCCCTACAAAAGACAGGAAACAGAAACTCAAGTTTAACTTATGTGCTGTGTACTTAACTCCTCCTGTTAAAAAACAAATATTGGAAAGCTTCATTGACAATGCCCAAAAGGGACTTTTAAACGGTGTTGGCTCTTTGATGGTGGGAGATTTTAACTTAAGCAAAATTGCCTGGATAAAGCAAGTTGATGTGCTACATGCAATACCCGAACTTACAAATAATGAAATCGCAACGACATTATTCGATTTTATTGCTTTAAATAACTTACACCAGTACAATTTTATACTAAATGAGAAATTTAAGGTGTTGGATCTTGTTCTTAGTAATCACACTATAGCTGATATGGCACTTGCTCAGAATCCTCTTGTCAATGTAGACGTACTTCATCCACCTTTAGAATTTTATTTACCCTTACCTGGACATATATCTTATCTAACACCTAAACGCACACCTAGACCAAATTTCTTTGCCGCAGACTATAACAATATCATAGATTCATTGAAATGTGTAGATTGGAATAAGGAATTTGCATTTTGTTACTCAGTTAATGAAATGGTGGATAACTTTAATAATAAAATTCAAAACAGTATACGTAAATTTGTTCCTTTAAAAGTAAAATCTACGAAACAATATCCAGCTTGGTATTCCAGGAAACTTATTTCAATGTTGAAGGAGAAACAAAAATTTCACTAAAAAAATTAAGAAGTACAATAACCCACTAGATATAATATCATTCAAACTATTACGAGAACGCTGTTCTATGGTTCAGAGGATCTGTTATAGTGAATACATTATAAAAATAGAAACGTCAATTAAATCAAACCCTAAGATCTTTTGGACATACATTAAAAACAAGAAAGTTAGCAAAAGTACATATCCTAACGAAATGACCTTTGAAAACAGAGTGGCTTCAAGTGGTATCGATATTTGCAATTTATTCGTCGATAGCTTTTCGAAAGTATATAACAAGTCTGATCCTAATAGTGATTGTAGTTTAGTTGATTCGCCTTCTTCCCAATGTTCGTCCGAATATTTCACTACTTTGTACATTAAAGAGCAAGAAATCCGAAAAGCTTTAGAAACATTGGATGAACAAAAAGGATGTGGCAGTGATGGGGTGCCTCCATTATTTATTAAGAAATGCGCAAACGTTTTAACATTTCCTTTAACATTAATTTACAATAAATCCCTTCAGACCGGTTTATTTCCTACACTTTGGAAAGAAGCTCTGGTCGTTCCGGTTCCTAAGTCTGGTGATAAACATGTAATAGAAAACTACCGTCCCATATCAATTCTTGTAGTTTTTGGAAAGGTTTTTGAAAAGCTTGTTTGCAAATACTTATCTTGGCACTTGAAACCCTATATAAATGAAAATCAGCATGGTTTTACAAGATCTCGATCTACAACTACTAATCTCACATCATTTGTGTCGAGCTTGTCGAAGTCTGTAGATAAACGAATTCCTGTCGATGTTGTTTATACTGACTTCTCCAAGGCCTTCGATAGGGTCGATCACAATATTCTTCTCAGAAAGCTTTCCCGCATGGGTATCGCGGGTTCACTCATAAAGTGGTTTAACTCTTACTTACGAGATAGATTCAGCAGGGTAGTAATTGATGGTTACAGCTCAGAACCATTTCTGGCTACATCAGGCGTCCCTCAAGGGTCCCACCTAGGTCCCATCCTTTTCAACGTTTTCATCAACGACATTGTGGATTGCTTTTACGATTCTCATTGTTATTTATTTGCGGATGACTTAAAAGTGTCAAAAGCTATAAAATCCGCGGAAGATACAATTTTGTTACAAAAAGATCTTCATAACTTAGAAAGCTGGTGTGAATTAAACAAAATGGTACTTAATACGGAAAAATGTTTCTATATGCAGTTCACCCGAAATAAAGTTGTTACACAGAATAAATATAGATTAAATAATATAGAATTAAAATCAGTTAATGAGACGCGAGATTTGGGAATTTGGATGGATAGGGAACTAAAATTTGATAAGCACATAACAAGAGTAGTAAACAAATGTTTTAAAACACTCGGATTTGTCCTTAGAAACTGCAAGGATCTTAGAAAACCGGATACCAAAATTTTGCTTTTTAACGCCTTGGTGCTATCATCGTTAGAATATGGAAGCATCATATGGAATCCCCATTACGAGGTTTACACCAATCGGTTAGAAAGTGTTCAAAGGAGATTTCTATATCATTTGGCTTATGGCAATTATTTAGCTAAGAAACTTCCAAGCTATGTACATAGACTGAATCATTATAGGATACGTACCCTTGCCAGTCGCAGAACTTTCTTAGACATGAAATTTTTATTCAGGTTGTTAAACGGAAATTTTGATTGCAGCAATTTGATAGAAATTATTCAGTTTAGTACTCCACGCCGGTTACCACGTATTAAAGCCTTCAATTTCCTTGTTGTTCCCTCGTCTAACACTAACCTTGGCCACTTCTCAATATTAAATAGACTCTGTAGACAATTCAACTCATTAGCTAAAACACACGGACTAGAAATTTTTAAACCTTTTTGGAAATTTAAAAAAACTGTTTTACAGAACAGTTGATACTTTCATCAGACTCTAATTTATAGACTCTAATTTATAGGAGATGAGTTTGGCTTTATTTGTATTATTATTGTATTATTATTATATGTATAATTTGTTGATTGCATCAAAGCACATAGACATAAGATCAAGTTATTACAAATCAGTATTCAATAATGTTCCTCATTTCGTTTAAGTATAAGAGAATGCTTTGTTTTTGTTATTTTTGTTTGATTGGAGGTTTTGTTTTTGGTTACTTTTATTTTTCTGAAATTTAACAAGTTGTTAAACATTTTTTATAGATAATGTATCATATTGTTGCTTTAAGAAGTTCAATAATTTTTTTTTCTTTGTCAATTATTTTAAGTGTAACTTTAAGCGTCATCTTTAAATTGTATATTTAAGAGTCATCTTTGAGAATGCTGTGTTCTCCTATAATTACTGGAGCATTCACAATTTTTATTTTGTGTAAGTTCTTTTAAGATGTAAAATGACTCCACTGTTGGAGATCCTAAACTAAATAAATAAATAAATAAATAAATATGAGTCGAGCAAAAATATATAAAAAAAGGTATTGGAGATTTAAGACAATAGAAACAGGGGGAGGTTCTATATTTTACAATACTAATATTATAAACGCGAAACTTTGTATGTATGGATGTTTGTTACTCTTTCACGCTCAAAAGGCTAGACCAATGTTGATGAAATTTGGTATGGAGGTAGCTGACACTCTGGATTAACAAATAGGCTACATAATTTTCCCAAATTCCCACGGGTACGAAGTCCCGGGCGGAAGCTAGTTTTACAATAAACGACAAATCCAATTACTGCCTTACTGTGTATTTTCCGTAGAAGCTCGCGTGCCTCGGCCGTTGACTTGTAATGGTCCATCAGTTTGTTTTCTCCGTCATGGCTAGGTATTCATTTTAATAAAAGGTTTGATCCATTAGTCTGAAGCCATTATCGTTTTTACACAATTTCGGTGCACTTAAGGACTGTGTTGTGGAACAAAAGCTAATTTCAAACAAATTCATCGGCGATTATCTTTCCGCCCGGGACTTCGTTCCCGTAGGAATTTGGGAAAATTATGTAGCCTATAAGTTAATTCAGGGTGTCAGCCACCTTCATACCAAATTTTATCAAAATTGGTCCAGCCGTTTGAGCTTGAAAGAGTAACAAACATCCATACAACAAAATATCCAAACATACGAACTTTCGCATTTATAATATTAGTAAGGATTAGACAGTTTGGCAAAAGAACGTATACAGGGTGTAAAGGACAGCTTAGCAAATACTTGAATGGTGGAATCTACCCATAACTATGATCGACTAAAAGTAATATCCTGGAAAATCCATTAGAATGATAGTTTGAGTTCAGGCTTTCAGTTTCTGCTAAGTTGCCCCTTACACCCTGTATAAAATCTAGTTGGGTTCAAGGTCAAAACGGCCAGGCCAGAGGCTAGACAAATAATATCTCTGTCTGCGAGTGAATAGTGTAATTTATACACTCAAACGATGTTTTATGTACGAAAGCATAATTCATTCGAGTAGCTAGAACCCTCATCTTATATTTTGTTTTATTTATTTACCTATATTGGGTAACGGTATAAATTATACGTGAAATAATTTATTTTTATTTTATTTATTAGGTTACCAACGGAGTGCACGCCACCACATTTAAGTACATCAAATATTTTAAACACAAAAAACTCAATACCACTCCAATTATAGGTAATAGTTTAGGTAATTTAATAGTTTAGGATGATATTGCACGATTTTTCATACAAAAGAGGTCTGTTTGAGAAGCTATAAAAGCATACTCGAGATACATGGAGGGCTATAATTTTCAGACGAGCATGTTCTAAACCTGAATTTTCACAAATTTTAAGTAAAACAAAATTTATTGATTAGAATTGATAATTCAGGTTTAGCACTAACTCGTCTGAAAATTATAGCGCTCCATGAATCTCGAGTATGCTTTTGTAGCTTCTCAAACAGACCTTTTTTGTATGAAAAATCGTGCAATATCCCTAGACCGTGTTGATGTGTATATTATAAACGCGAACGTTTGTATGTATGGATGTTTGTTGCTGTTTCACGCTGAAACGGCTGGACCAATTTGATAAACTTTGGTATGGAGGTAGCTCACATCCTGGATTAACACAAAGACTACATAATTTTCCCAAATTCCCTCGGGAACGAAATCCCGAGCGGAATGCCAGTAATTAATAAAAAGTTACAGTTTATAAACTATTAATGCGACTTCAAAAGGCGACTCTCGCCATGAAATGATTTTTGTCAAGGAACCCACATGAATTAGAAAAAAAATGAATTTATCCCGTGTGGTGATCGGTTCAGAATAACACCACCCCATCTCTTTCCGTGGGTGTCGTAAGAGGCGACTAAGGAAACACAAATGAGATCTGCCTCCTAGTAATCCATTCCCAGGCAACGACACTTCATTTTTTCTGAATCTGAGGTGTCGTCCTATGGTCTCGTGCGGTGTTGTGGGCCCTGTAAAGGGCCGTCTGGTTCGCGACCACCCTCCTACCGAAGCCCGACGCCAAAAAGCTTGCTGTGTTCCGTCGGTGCGTGGGAGTACCAATGCCTTTACAGGCATTTTCTGGGTTAATTCGCTCCATCATCGACCTCATCTTTAACCTTTATGGTCAAGATTGAGGTCAAGAGTTAACCCATCTTATAATATAAAAAAAAATTCGCGAGTGACAAAGAGAGATGGAACCAGTGTTGTGACCTTGTGCCGCCATACAAATGTCTGCGTAAAATCACATAGGTTTTGTGAAAAATCGCCCTTGATTGCATCTTACATTTGACTTCGATGTCACTACAAAAGTGAGCCTTATCGGCCAAAAGCAATTTTATTGAGATAAAACCGTTCATCCAATTAGAGAACACGAGTAATAAAACATCAAGAAATTATGGGAACATCCGATTTTCCTGGTTATACTCGTAGTTATACGGCATGGCAAATGGCCAAGAGTTGTCATAGTACATGGTGTTTGGAATATACTGAGGAAAGGGTATCCGCCAAAAAGCGTTAGATGTAAAAATAAATAAAATAAAATCATTTTATTTCGGAAAACAGGTTCCATATAAGTACAAATATGTCAAAAACACTATTTTTTTTAAATTGAATTAAAAATATCAAATTAAACATATATCAAAATAAGAATTAGAATTTTACAATAAAATTGTAAAAAAAGATGTAAAAATTACATTTTTTAGGAAAAACTTCATCCAACTGTATTAATTAACTCTTTAAGAACATATGTTACTCTGCAAAAAATGAATATAACCATTTTTATATTTTTTTCGTCGGGGAAAAAAAGCCATGCTAGCCACTGAATTTTGAAATAGCGACAATTTACATTGTTTCTACTATTATTTGTCTAAAATCTGAGATACCATTCTTTAGCGCCGGGCCTGCGGCAATTTTTTTATTAATTTTTATATTTTATTTTTTTCTCCGAAAAAAAACCATGTTAGCCACCGAATTTTGAAATAGCGACACTTTACATTGTTTTTACTATTTGTTGTCTAAAATCTGTGATACATTTCTTTTGCGCCGGGCCTGGGGCATTTTTGGCAGAGCCCTTTTCCCCCAAACAAAGATTTTCGTGGTCAAGGGTGTTATGTTATAGAGACTGCCGTTATTTATTTGTGAGTGGTTACGCAATAAGGGACCAGGAGGCTTACCATGATCGCTTAGCGCGATCCAATTTAGAACCTAAACAAGTCTGCAACGCTTATTCGAACCATGATGGCTTATAAGCGATTCAATTTTGGCGCTGTTGCGATTTAAAGGCAGACCAGCGACAATTTATGTAGACATTTAAAATGGACCATAGACAACCGAGCAGTTCAAAAGCAGCGCCATCATAGTACCATTTTAAAAAACATTCCAATTGCGAAGCAGTTCAAATTTGGATCCTAAACAGAAATGCTTTTAAACGATCGTGGTAGGTACCCTGAAGGGATTGGAAACGGTTTTGACATTGGAAATGTCTTTACGTTCGCTGCAGTATAGGCTCCGATTTCACAAAAAATGCGATCCCCTTATATCTCGGAGGGTTGTGAAGATATGATATTCAAAAGGCTCAAACGACGAGTATTTACGAAAGCTGTAAGGTGCAAGAAGAATTATTTGAGAAAGTCAAAAACGAAAAAAGTTATGGCCGAGATAGTAAAAAAAAAAATTCAATTATTCCGAATTTTTGATTTTGGCGCTCGATTTTTGGAAACGAAGAACGGTATCAAAAATTTGAGAAAAACTCCTCTGGACAATTTAGTCAGCTACGTCAGCTACAATTTGAGTTTAAAACAAAGACGATCGGGGTTTTGCCCTGAGCCTAACCTTTTCGAAAAAAGGCAAAAAGTCAGAACGACATTTTTTCGAATTCCGTAGATTCATTTCCAATGTGCTTCGATAGTCGTGTGAGGCACGAAATCTGTGTTTTTTTTGTTTTTAATGAATTTTGTTTCTGTGGTCTTTCAGCTTTGTTTTGGTCTAATCCTCAGATTAATGAAATCCATATGGATTTCATTAATCTGAGGTCTAATCAGTATATTTTATGTGCCGTAGTTTTTTTTAATGGATTTTTTAGTGAGCCAAGGCAGAGGCAAAACTCATTTCAACTCAAAACTTTAAACGCGATTTACTCGAAATCAATTATTTTTCCTTAATCCCTTTTGCGTTACCACTCACATTTATTGATTAGAATTTTTATTTAATTTTGAATGTATTTTGTATTTATTTGTCGTAAAAGGCGACTAAGGAAACACAAATGAGACCTGCCTCCTATTAATCCATCTTAGGCAAAGCCACCTCAGTTTGTTTTGAATCTGAGGTGTCGTCCTATGGTCTCATGCGGTGTGGTAGGCTCTGTGTCTAGCCGTCTTGTTCGCGACCACCTTCCTACTGAAGTCCGACGCCAAACAGCTTGCTGTGTTCCGTCGGTGCGTGGGAGTACCAGTGCCTTATTTGGCATTTTCTGGGTTAACTCGCTCCATCGTCGACCTTATCCTTGGTCAAGATTGGGGTCAAGAGTCAACCCGTCTCATAATATTTTTTTAAAAATAAAAACGAAATCCCTGGTATCCTCTAGCTTGTCATAAAATATTAAAAATAAACCAAATCAAAACAACAGTTCCAAACATTGTAGTATCAAGAATGGTTGTACTTAGAAATGACAATAAATGTACGTTTGTGAGTGTGTTTGATCTCAACTGGGCTGTCAAAACTACTGGCCGGTTTATAGACTGTTTGATTACGTACTATGTCTGTTCAGGGACGTAATCGGCAAGTGATTTTGGTGGGCGAGGGATGCTAACTTTCAACCGTTTGCACTTTAATTGCGAAGCCTTTGCCTGATAATTATTAAAAAAGATGAATTTTGTTTTCTACATTAAAGAGTCGTTTAATGTATAATCAATAATCATAATAGTGCCTTATGCAGTAAACTAACTCGAAACAATTTGATAGTCAGAGAAGTCAAGGGATACAATGTATCCGCTCCGTTTGGTAACTCGCCACCAAAGTTTTCCGTAAACAATACTATTGGTTTATGGTCAACGGGAGAAGCTTATCAAAGAAATACAATAAAGAAAATGCCTGTATAAACCCCTATGTCTTTCTTGAAAGGGATAAAATAAACAACAAACAATTGACTTCCGCCAGACCCGGGAATATCTTATTAGATACTTCGGGGTTCACCGTCAAGATCTCAACAAGTATGACATATGAGATTCAAAAAAGAAAAAACGGCATTTTGCCTTAAATTTTTCATCAGATTCTTAGATAACTAATGATAAATTATTTTCCTTTTATCCATTACACATTAAAACATTTCTGTCCCTTTAACTCGTTGCGCGATTGTTTACGCCGCTTGCGATAGTAATCTCGCACACCATGTGTGCATTTAGCGCGCGAAGGCTAGAGTCTTAAAGTAGCTTAACCAGAGTTATATTATCGAATAGATGACAGCTTTTTCTTCCAATACGCACTATCATCACAATAAATGGAACTGTTGCCAACGAGTCATCCAATAAGTCATTTGGTGAGAGGGGGTTTCTTTATCTCATGATGTCATCCAAATGACCCCCCTGGGTACGGCCCTGTGTCTGTCTGTTCGACGGTAGATTTAGATTTGTGTTTAAAGTACTAACCCGAGCTTGTTCGTAAACATGTTTGGGTATAAATAGTCGTTAGTGAATTCTCTAGTGAAGCAGATGTGCAAGCTTCGGATATTGAATGCAAGGATTAAATAGGGGTGGTAACTTGTACCTGTAGTTGTAAAGAGGAGCTCACTAACCGATTAGTGAGGTTAAGCAATATATACAGGGGAAGGGAACCTGATGAGTGACCAAAGTGGCAGTCGCGGTCGTCCCGGCTATTGTCGATTTACTGCAGTCGCCAAGTCAAAGACCATTTTGCGGTTTGAAAACACTAACATAAGGTTCAATCAAGTTTGCTACATGATTATACCTACTCGATAAGAAGAAGAAGCTGTAATAATTTTTCACGTTATAAAAACATATGAGTCACCGACTTCGATCCCAACAACAGTTCGCAAATGTCACTCATTTATTTAGATGATGTTATAGTTTGTAGTATTTTTTTGTATTTGTTGATATTTTTAAAAGCGCTGAATCGTTTTCGATAAAATTTATATGGGACCACCTCTGAAGTATACTCTTTCGAAAAAAAAAAGAATTTTGAAAGAATAGAATAGAATAGAATAGAAAAATCTTTATTTTATAGGACATTCAGGATGTCACTTAAAACAAGTCAAGATTACAATGAAATACATACAAACATACATTAAACGATTTAAATACATACATACGCATTCGTACCTCTGATCCTACTGACTCTACGCCTATTCGCAAAGGTGCAGTCTTCCTCAGAGAAGAACAGGCAAGAAACTCTGAGGTTGCTCTTTTAAATCGCATTACAAATTTTCTTAATTACTCATTTTAACTAAATCTGAAATAACTCTAGAGCTGAGCAGTTCATTCCCATGGCTGCCTGTCTGATAGATAATCAGAAATTTTCAATAAAGGAGGGAGGTAAATCGGAAAATCGGTCCATACCTAATTGGCGCAGAAATCGGTGAACATACATTAAAAAAAATACATGCAGTCGAACATAGTACCTCCCTCCTTTATTGAACTCGGTAAAAAGTCTTAAAATGAAATAGCACACCTGATTCCACATTGTATTGGAGTTTGAGCAGGCGATACCTTACGGCGTAGTTTCTTAAGGTGGTTGAAAGATAGCATATAACATATTCTGGCGCTTCTAGGCAACCAGTTGTCTTTTCGACCTGCGACAAAAAAAGAGGGGTGTGATAAGTTGGACGTGTTATTTGTGTACCTATGTATCCGTGTGTATTTGTATCATAGCTCCTAAACGACGTGATAAGCTAACGTGATCGAAATGGTTCTTGCCTGTAATTGATCGAAATTGGTTCAGCTGTTTAAAGCAATAACCGCGACAAAGCACTAAGAAAAAACTATTTGCGTCTGGTCCCTGCCGCACTAACCTAAAATTGCATTACTCTGTTGTTAGAATGTATAAACTACATGAGTTGTATTCAGATATTTTAGATTTAAATGTAGATTCAGAGGCTAAGATTAAAAAGAATGTATTAGATAAAAATGCTGCTTTATAAATTACTTTAACGAATTTGTACTTTCTACTGACGCTATGTATAACTTTAGTAAAACTTAACTTCATTGTTTTTAGATCTTATGTATTCATGTTTGTTTAAGTCGCTTAATATATAAACTGTGCATGTGGTGCTGTCCTGTAAGTGGTAAGGCACTTAGTTCTAAATTAAGTTAGCATAAGTAATACATGTATCAGTGTTCTTGCTGTTGGTCAGCCAAATAAAAATAAATAAATACATAAATAACTGCTTTACCACAAAATATCAAACAGACAATATCGGTCCATTCATTTAGGAGCTACGATGCCGCAGACAGACACAGATACTTGTAGCCCAGTGGCTCTCACTGATCTCAACCGATCAGTGAGGTTAACCAACGTACACAGAGGCAGGGAACCTGATGGGTGACCAAAGTGGCAATTTATCATGAGCGTTTCTGTGCTTCGGATAGCCATACCCCCATTTTCACGAATTGTTTGAGCCTGACATAGGCTACTGTAATAAGAGATTACTATGACGTACAAGAGCTCCATAATAGCTCGTTTATGATTCAATTTAGCGTGGATTTTATGTAGCACACAGATTTTTCGTTTATGATCCTGCTGTCATAAACGCTCCTATTCAAATGCTTCATTTACTAGTTGCATTAATTTGAATGTTTATTTATACTTGTCCTATTTTACTTCGTTACGTTTGTTAGTTGCCCTGATGAAATTAGGCGTGAAATATTGAACTAGTTTTTGTCCATGGATGATTGGAATTATTATTATGTATATTACTTAACTAGCTGATGCCCGCAACTTCGTTTGCGTGTTATATTTTTTTTGTACAGAGTACACATACAAAAGTTTTTTCCCGCTAACTCCCGTTCCCGTGAGAATTTTGCAATATCCTGTTGCAACTAAGCTTTAAGTTTACTAAGGTACCTGCATACCAAATTTCAAGCGTCTAACTTAAGCGGTTTAGATTTTTCATACAAAAGGATTTTCCCGCTAATTCCCGTTCCCGTGGGAATTTCGGGAATTCCTTTCTTAGTGCACCTCTACGGTACCTAAGCTACGTCCCTTCCAAATTTCAAGTGCCTACGTTTAGCCGTTTAGGCTGTGCGTTGATATGTCAGTTAGTCAGTCAGTCAGTCAGTCAGTTTCTCCTTTTATATATTTAGATTTAATTTTCATCACTGTCGGTGTAAGATTCTTCTCCACCTATTTATAGTCCGGTCAATCTAGCTAGACATTCAAAAATACATAAACTCCCAATATACTGAAAGTTAGTAAATTGTTCAAAACATAATTATAAATAAAATTTTAAAGTTCTCCATCATTCCAGGGTATGGACAAAATTTTACTCAAGGTCAAAGGTCAAAAAAATAAGTTTTTCACGATTTTCAGTAAAACGTTAAGTTTTATCATAAAATTTTTGATCATAAAATTATCTATAAAATATGTATCAATACTTTTTTTTGTAAGAGTTCTGAGATATTTCGATTCAAAAAGTTGTAATCGTCATAAAATGCATGAGTATGTCACGTATATTGACACCCTAGCAAAAAGGTCACATGACTGGTCTAGCAATAAACGCTGATAAAACAAATGTAATGTACGTCAGCTCTAGTATGAATCGTATGCCTACGAATCTAAAATTAATAGCTCATGACCATCAGTGCTAACATAAAGATCCAAAAGAGATACCCGGTTGTTGTTCGACAATCCAAGTGGTTAAGGAGAAAACATATCCTCACATATCCTCGAGCTTATAATTGGGAATTTATGTACCAGCTTCACTCTTTTTTGTCTAAATTGACCGGACTCTTAACTGAAAATGTCTGTTGTTTTGTTGTTTTTTTTTTAAACTTATGTCGGAGTCTCTTTCTATAGCTTCGATCATATAAAGAATTCGCTATCGAAGTATTCGTTTTATTTTGTTCTTCTTTAAGGTTACTCCATTGAAATGATTTCCTTATGTGTTTCTTGTCACCTACTTATAAAGTCGTAATTCTACCTAGCTACTTCATTTTGAACCTTTGACTTTGGTGGATGAGGGAACCGACTAGCTAGGTGAATACCGACTAGCTAGCTAGGCGGGGGGTTAAATTGTAATTATATTTACGTCCTTTTAATTTAAAAGGAAACCAATGCGACTAACGTTTTTCTACAACAAAAGAGTCACTTTATTTGTGGATCATCATATTAATTTCGAAATTTCTTCTTTCCAGCTCAAAATGGCCGACTTGGGTGCGGCGACAGGGGCAACGACCCCTGGAGCAGATAGCGTGGCTGACGGCACCCAGGCCCTCGTCACTCCAGCTCCGAAGAAACAGCAGAGGCCCAGAGGGAAACCACAGCCTGAAAGGCCCAAGAGGAGTCTGTTATGTTTAGGATTGAAGAACCCAATTAGGAAACTTTGTTATGATATTGTTGAGTGGAAGTATCCTTTTCAAATTGTTGGACATTGTTGTTGGTTATTTAGGAATTGAAGCGATTAGTACAATTATTGAGAAGGTTCATGCAGCGATGGATGACCCTAGAGTACTACACTCGTCAATCCAGCAGGCCGAGTACGATAGTGACAGCGCCGCAACAACACCGCGGTCCTATGTCAAAATGTCAACATTGAGCCAAGCGCGAGTTTGTCGTTATCGTGCTAGAGCTGCTGGACGGCGATTCCAATAATCATTGGCTGTCAACGGCGGTTGAATGACAGTGCAGGCCATTTAATCTGTTCAGGTGGCAAAATTGAGAAATATTAAATTTTCATATATTTTCTGATAGCCACCCGACCAGCAGCGCCACCACCAACCGAACGTAAAGTTGCAAACTACCTAGCACTTAATATTCAGTTGGTGGTGGCGCCATCAGTCAAAACAGCTGATCAAATGTATGAAATTTGTATAGTTCTCAATTTCGCCACCTGAACGGATAAAATGGCGACCATCGTCATTCAACCGGCATTGAAACGCCATCGATTAGTGGAATAGCCATCCTGGCTGTTTTGTTTTTTGTAGGTGTAAACCATGGACTGGTGTAAACAGATGGCAACAGTCGTTATTTTTTCACTATAGAGACCATATACAGAGCTTTAAGTAAATCTCTTTCAACCTCTCGGGTGGTTAATCAGTCCATGAAACTAAACAGCTTTCCCCAAGGAACATAGGTCAAAATACGAAAAAAATTTTTGATCTCCCATACAAAATGCGCTATTTACTGATGAAGTTTGTATGGGAGTTGCATTAATTTTTTCAGTTTCATGGACTGATTTAGCACCCGAGATGTTGAAAGAGATTTACCTGAAGTCGTGTAGAGTGCCCACAAACTAAATTAGTCGCAGCATATCAAGTTAAGTGCGTTTCTCCACCGGGACCAGTTGTCAAATAATGATGTGTTCTATACTAAATTTTAAAGCATAAATTCAGCAATTCTGATATTCAGTCTTAGATTTACAGCATCAAAACTTTCGATACTGTGACCTGAAAACAGTGGGAAGCTGGAGAAAATTTCGTCACCGGCGCCATCTGTATCTCAAAAACTGCTAGCAGTACGAAAAAGATTTATAGTCCAATTTTTCGAGCAAAATTTCAGCAATCAATACCTCAAAAACTGATTTCATACGTTTGACCGAACGAGAGATATTTGCCGCTAAGTACTGGTAAGCTGGGGAAACGTTTCCCCAGCTTACCAGTACTGGCCACTCTATATCTCGGAAACTCGAAAACACGGCGTATTGGACCCGGCTTAAGTGCTTGCGAACACGAAAACGCCTAAAATTGTTTGTTAACCGAATAGGGGCGTCCCTATTGGCTCTATTCGGTTAGCAAATAATGTTACCTAGGGGTTTTGAAACACGAAACCCGGCTTTGGCTTTATAAAGGCAAAATAGATAAACATATTGTATTGTTCACACATAAATAGAGAGAGACAGAAAACCGCAACAATTATTATAATTACATGACCACAATTGGTTTGTATTTTGACAGCCTGTTTGTTTACATTATTTTAAGGACCGATGACGTCATCGAATTGAAAAGAAGAAGTAGGTAGGTAACTACAAAAACAAATGAGCTATATTAGCTCTAATAAGCGCTTATTGCTTGCTTTCACATAACATACACCATTATTACTTTATATTGAGAAGTATATTCATAAAATTTCAAAATATATTTTACATGCCCGACTCTTAGACTACATTAACTTCTATAACGTAAACAAACTACTTAAAATGTATTTTAAATCTAAGCTCAGAAGATTCATTTTGGCATGTCACCTAACGCGCATTGCTCATCGCACAAACTGGCTACGTCGCCCAACAGGCACATTCAGTGACCGTTATTTATTTTTGGCGGGAAAAAGGTTTTTTCATCTTGGCGCATGAACCAAAAGACCTGGAACCCTAATTTTTTTACAGCCAAGTGCTGTAATTACTAGCTATAATCTGATATTAAAATCACATGGCTAGGCATAATACTTTTCGATCTCCAGTATTGGCCCGCTGGGGAAACGTTTCTCCAGCTTCCCATTAAAAACTGCCTTTATCTTAAAAAGTACTGAAGCTGGGGCTATGAAATATTTACAGCACTAGTTTAGGACAAGGAGTGAAATTTTGAGCCATAATACTCACTGGTACCTATCGTAGTTTCCGAGATATAGAGTGGCCAGTACTGGTAAGCTGGGGAAACGTTTCCCCAGCTTACCAGTACTTAGCGGCAAATATCTCTCGTTCGGTCAAACGTATGAAATCAGTTTTTGAGGTATTGATTGCTGAAATTTTGCTCGAAAAATTGGACTATAAATCTTTTTCGTACTGCTAGCAGTTTTAAGATACAGATGGCGCCGGTGACGAAATTTTCTCCAGCTTCCCACTGTTTTCAGGTCACAGCATCGAAAGTTTTGATGCTGTAAATCTAAGACTGAATATCAGAATTGCTGAATTTATGCTTTAAAATTTAGTATAGAACACATCATTATTTGACAACTGGTCCCGGTGGAGAAACGCACTTTATCAAGTTACTCATCATAACCTGCTGTAGTTTTTTGTCTATTGACTCTAAAAAAAATATTTTGACTTTATCTTGTACGAATTAACTTGAGACATAGGCCGAGGACGACGTCACCTTCAATGTACGGTGTGCAAAATGATAAAATAATATAAAAAAATACGAAGATTAGCATTTTTGTTACGGATACGTGTCTCGACTCTCTTTCGATATTTTATCATTCTGCACACCGTTCACCGAAAATATATTTTGTTCTATCCAGTTACATATTTCGACTTACGTTATGATTTATGATTATGAGTCTTATGCCACCTTTAAAATTTATTTTCCTTAACAGCGCTCTTCAGACCATTCGAATACATGATATTAACGACAATTTTCGCCAACTGTATAGCTCTGGCTGTGTTCACTCCCTATCCGTCCGGTGATACTAATAATACTAATCAAATTTTGGTAAGTGCACTATCATTAGATTATCTGAAGACAGCTTCACTCGAAGCCGGTTCTTTTGGTAGGCGTTGATTAAGATTGTGCAGTGGGCATGAAAATCAAATTCGAAGAGGGCTTATGTGTCAATCACGTTTGTTTATTACTTTTTTATCTTTTGAGATGCCATTAACATTGTTATGATTCGTTTCTCTCTTACGGAAAACAACGGAAAGATTTATCGGTGCCTTTGGAAGGTATATGTGGGAATACTGATCCATCTTGCAGAAGCCTTTATTATGATAACTTTGTAATAAGTTTTTTTAAGGGTTTCTTGGTTAAGTGTATACTCAATTTGCTTTTTCACATTAAGTGTTTGACGCAAAACCCTGTTAGGGCACAGCAAACTTAGAATTAGCTATGTTAGTATGCACATTTACAAATTTTCATGGGTACAATTATTTCTATTTTCTAAATTGCTAAAATTGCGTTGCTTCTATTTTTTACCCAAATACTATCTTAACATGAAAATAAACTAACCGTGGATGTTAGAATATTGATCCGATATGTGTCTCTGCCCTGACAAATTGATGAGAACCAAAACTGTAATTTTTGTCTGGTTAACATCAAATCTTTATGTTATTTTTACAACTTTTAATATTTTAGTAACAATTTTTGCTTCTTCGGAATACGTTTGTTTCTTTTCTCAGCTTTGTGAATCATGTATTTATAAAGAGAAATGTAAACGAACCATTTTATTGCTATAAATGTAAGCATACAAAGCCCGAAACACAATTTATCACAACAGACAGGGCCCCGATTCTGTAACTTCAGTTGTGTGTCGATGGAATGGTCGCCATTTTATCCGTTCAGGTGGTGAAATTGAGAACTATCCAAATTTCATACATCTAATGACGACTGCTTTGTTGGTGGCGCCACCGTCAATTGCATTTTTACTTGCTAGGTAGTTTACAACTTTACGTTCGGTTGGCAATAGCGCTGCTGATCGGTGTGGTTGTCAGCAGGTATATGAAAATTAAAGTTTTCAATTTTGCACACCTGAACAAATAAAATGGCCTCCATTCCATCGAAAAACAACTGAAGTTACAGAATCGGGGCCCTGGTTTGTTTACCAATACATTTATTTTCTTCAGGAAAAAGTCGAATGGATATTCATGGCAATCTTCACCGCCGAGTGCGTCATGAAAATTATTGCTTATGGATTCTTGTTTCACCCTGGTGCCTATTTAAGAAACACATGGAACAGTCTGGATTTTACTATAGTTACTATTGGGTAAGTACTTAGCTAAGCTAATAAAGTTGGGATGTCTATATTTATACAGTAAACTTGGGAGAGGAACTAAACGATTGCGGAAAGAAAACTAAAATGCTAAAAACTTTTACGCCAAAATTCTAACGCCCTGAAGAGAAAAGAAGAGAGAATTGAGAGGATGCTATGGTGATTTTAAAGCAATTAAAATAGTCAGAATTTGTTAAGTGGCAAATACCTACTCAGCTTACACCTACTCAAAAATGCAGAATATTTGAGTACTATGTTCTATGAAGTGACTTGATTACAGCTCAAAAAATATTGCAGATGATCCAGAAATCTGACAGAAATACTAAAGTTAATTAAATCTCTATTTTCTTGAATTTCAGTATCGTAAGTCAAGCATTACAGTATATAGTTAAAGATTCATTCGATGTAAAAGCATTAAGAGCCTTCAGAGTATTAAGGCCCTTAAGATTAGTGTCTGGAGTACCCAGTGAGTATTTCTTATTATTTTGTAGCAAGTTTTCAAATAACTGAATATATGTTTTTTTTAAATTCAATTGATCAATAATTTGCTAAGTTTTAAGGTCCAAACTTACTAGCACTGGAGCCTTACTACGAAAACAAACGTTTTAAGTTATGGAATTTCTTGTTTTTTAAATATATTTGCTATTCTTAATGACCAGAGATTTATCTGTTAAGCATAAGATCATTGATTTACATAATGTTGCATAAGAAAATCTGACATATTTGTTTTGTGTTTCAGGTCTCCAGATTGTTTTAAATTCTATTTTAAAAGCTATGGTGCCTCTATTCCACATAGCATTTTTGGTGCTATTTGTTATAATTATCTATGCTATTATAGGTCTAGAACTATTTTCTGGAGTATTGCATGAAACGTGTTACGACAATGAAACAAGTAAGAGATTTTTGTAAAGCTTTTGAATAAGTTGCGCTTTTAGTACTCGCATATTAAAACTATTAGATAAATAACCGGGAATTTGGATTATAAATCACCTTATACATAACTATTTCATACGTTGCAGTGAAAAAATTCAATTTTTCAAAGTAATAAAGAAAATTGTTGATTGTCATAAAAAGTTTCTCAAGGATTTGCTTTAGGACCGCAATTTTTTCTCTTTCACAAGATGTCATTTAAAGAGTTGATAATTTCTACGTAAATTGATAAGCTAATTTACTTTATGGTTTGTAGATCAAATAGCCAATGACGTGCCATGTAGCAACGAAGAGGTTGGATATACTTGTGAAGCACCATTAGTTTGTAGAGGGCCTTGGGAGGGTATTAATTTTGGTATCACAAATTTTGATAACATTGGTTACTCTATGTTAACTGTGTTTCAATGTATTTCGCTAGAAGGATGGACTGATATAATGTATGCGGTAAGTCATTGTGTACATCAATGGTATCTATCAATGTTTTTACAAAATCTTTAATAATAACCTATAATAAAGTTCTATGTAGTGCTTTCCTTTGAGATTGTTCTATTCTTATTGTTCTAGATATTTTCGGTCAATATGACAAGTAATATGCAGATGCATAAAAAGAGTGCTGACAAAATGTTTTCTTTCCGAAAAAAGGAATTCTTCTAAAGTTCTCATAAATAACTACTACACCACACTTTGCTCTTACAATGTAGGTATATTATTTGTGCGTCACATGTGTTTACTAAACTGAGTTAAATTGCATTACAGATAGCAAACGTAAAAGGGAATACATGGGTATGGATATATTTTGTATCGATGGTTATCTTCGGCAATTTTTTCGTTATGAACTTGATTCTTGGTGTGTTGTCTGGGTAAGTATAAAATTTATTTTAATATTAAGTTCAAGCGGAGCCCAATATTAAGCGAGAAAAAATAACTTGGACGAAGAACAACTTTGTAAACATTGACTACTCTTTATTTTACAGTGAATTCTCCAAAGAAAGAGAAAAGGCGAAGAATAGAGGTGATTTCCAAAAGTCTAGAGAAAGACAACAATTCGAAGAAGATTTGAAAGGATATCTCAATTGGATAACAGTTGCAGAAGAATTAGATTTAGAAAATGACCAAACGCAGAAAGAAGAGGACGAAGCGTCACAAGGTAAAAAGATAACAGAGCAATTAAATTCACTATAACTATGATCTAATCTAATTAATAAAATCTAATTTATTTTAAAATAAAACTTTATTTGGTTGATAAATAACCAAAGTATTTTATGTTTTAGCCAATAAAGACAAGAAAAGTAATGAAGGGTCTCAAAATAATTTAAATAATAATGGGGAACATACTCAAACTACGACTTGTAAGGTGTATTGTAAGAGATTTGATAAGGTAAGCACTAAACATCTTATAATAAATTGTGAACTATCTCATTATGAGGTGATTGCAGTTGGGAGGTTATGGTTATAAAATTAAACCTCTCGTTTCAGGTGAATAGACGAATGCGAAGAGCCTGCAGAAAGGCGGTGAAATCACAGACTTTCTATTGGGCTATCATTGTCCTTGTCTTCCTAAACACAATGGTGTTAGCTACTGAACATTATCAGTAAGTAATTGATTATCTTCGTGAGTTTACTGTATTGTAATTACCATTATCCACGCAAATAAAGATATTTCTATTTCTAAATTTATAGTTCTCTTGAGGCATTGATTCAAAATTTAGCAGATCGTTAATATTGTCCTCCATGTCTTGATATTAACCAGAACCACAGATACAGTATTTTATGTATTTATATTTTTTCCTCCTCACGTCTGCGGTTGAGGTAGACACTATAGACAGGTTATGAAAAAGTCGCTAGCATTGCTATATACATATGTCGATGAATTAATTTATTTCTGTTATCAATGGACGATCTTAAAAAGGGATGTAAAATAAAATTCATTATTCAATCGAGTTCACTAAGAATATATTGAAAATTTGAAATAGACTTTCCATAAATTAATAATAATATGCAGTCCTCAACTTTTCTCATTATGTTTTTAATTAATTATATTTTTTCCAGCCAACCAAACTGGTTAGACCACTTCCAAAATTATGCAAATTACCTATTTGTAGTTCTATTTACAATGGAAATGTTAGTGAAGATGTATGCGTTGGGTTTTCAGGTATGTTTGTTTGTTTATTTTAATTTAATCTTGATATTTTGTCAGTCTTGTTTTTATTTTCCTTTTTGTTTGTGACTTTGTATGTTTTGTGTTGTGATATCCATTTAATAGGTACAGAGGCCAGCGCATTAGACAAAACCTTTTTCATCGTAACAGCACAGAATGAACGCTTGTGGTAACCTAATGTGCGGCCATTTGTACATCATTTTTTTGTGACAGATCCCCAAATTTTACGCTACTCAAGGCTTGTTAAGTTTGAAAACACTTTCATGGTAGACGTCTACAAACCCAAGTTTATAGTTTGCTATAATTTCCGCTTTCTCGTTTTTTCTCATTAATGTACTAATCCTAACACATTCATGATATAAAAATAACTCTGTTCTTTTCTCATATTTTCAGGGTTATTTCGTCTCCCTGTTCAACAGATTTGATTGCTTCGTCATGTTTTGTTCCATTGTGGAGCTGGCTTTGACTATCACAGAGACTGTGCCACAGCTCGGTATTTCCGTGTTGCGTTGTGTGCGATTGCTGAGAATCTTCAAAGTTACCAAGTAAGTCATTTGCTACTTTTTGAAATTCTAGATTCTTTAGTATTTGTCGGGAACAGTTTCCTCATAACTTGTAGTATGAAAACCGTTCTGCACATAATGATAAACAAGATTCCCAGAATAAAATAAAAAATGGTTTAGCACCCCTTTACATCTACATATCTACCCAACTCTTTGATTCTTCCTCTTCCCGTCTTTGTACTTGTTTGCCTTTTTAAATTATTGTAATCTGTATAATCTTCATGAACTTCCAATCAAGAAACTGACTCATTTCTAATTGTGAATTCACTTCATACAAACAAAAATGTATTAAATATTTTTCAGGTACTGGCGATCGCTCTCCAACCTTGTAGCATCTCTCCTCAACTCTATTCAGTCTATCTTTTCTCTTCTTCTGCTTCTTTTCTTATTCATTATGATCTTCGCTTTGCTTGGAATGCAAGTCTTTGGAGGCAAGTTTGACTACGCGCCAGAGGAAGAAAAAGAGAAGCATAACTTTGACTCTTTCTGGCAGGCAGTGCTGACTATGTTTCAGGTGAGACGTAATACGAAGTACCTAGATTAGCTTGAGTGTTTTATGAATGCAAAAACCTGTCTTAAACTTGAAAAATATGTCATCAATATTAAAGTTTGAGCTATTAACATGGCCGTATTACAGAAGGAAACTGAAGTGTTGATTATCATGTCTTGATCTATACTGAAGTATTGATTGTCTCTTTCTCTCACTATCAAAATTATAAAGACGACTGCTACTTAAGTAAGATCATAGTCTAAGTCGTCTTCTGTAATACGGATCTAAATTTAGGTACTGTACATCTCTTTAGTAAAAGAAACTATTACCTGTTGATATCTAGCCGTTTACTTGTCAGAGCAGCGCGACAAACTGCTTTACGTTCGATTGTATTTTTGCTCATTGATAAAAAATCATAATTATTTGTTTTGCAATTTCAGATATTGACTGGTGAAGACTGGAACATGGTGATGTACCACGGTATTAATGCTTACGGCGGCGCGGGTACACCAGGCATGTTGGCGTCTATCTATTTTATCGTCATCTTCATTTGTGGTAACTGTATCCTTTTCAATAACATAATATGCCAATTTTTGAACAGCAAACTGAAGTTATGCGTTTTTTTTTACATAGAAGGAATGCAAGCTCTGCTATCTTTAGTTATATCAACATCTGCAAAGCTAGCATGGCCCTTGACAAATTCGCGTGTCACCGCACTCCAATAACGGTAAAACTTCACTTTGATTGCTCGCCCTCTGGCGTTATTATTTCGAATCTTTTTATATTTGAGCGCATTATTTTTACGTTGTACTTGAACTGCTGAATTATTTGATTTGATGACTTTTTGTCCGACTGGTGACTGGTAAACTACTACAAGATCAAAAGGCCTTCAAAACTATATGAAAGAATAATTTCCTGAAATACATACAGACATTCTTCTAAATGTGTTCTTGGCTATCGCTGTCGACAATTTGGGTGATGCAGAGGAAATGGACAACGAAGACATTCAAAAAGAAAAAGGAGTAAGTTTTAAAACTATAATTTTAAATCAAAAATATTTTAACCATTTTATTAATGTTCACATCAATTTTAAAACTCAGGATGCTGATAATCCCGAAGCAGGAAATCCACAACTAGATGATGAAGACAAAGGAATGACGGATGATGAATACGTCAATGAAGAAGAAGGCTATTCAACAGAGGGGTAATAAATGATCACTAACTGTTAATATAAATATAAAAGACTAGCGTTTTGACATTTTGACATTTGCAGTTTGAAGAGAATCTAAAAACGTGTGGCAAACATTTTGATCAAGTTGATTTTGTGCAACATTTCTTACAACTTTTGAAGATCAACTTGCTATTAATTGCAGTCAACACTTTAACTATTCGATTGGATAAACGTTTAAAGATGTTTTAGATTTTGGTATAGTTATACTTCAATGTCTTTTTTCTAAATACAGCCAGCCTAAGAAAAGGTACAAGAAAGTGCCAAGGTAAGATGATAAATATTTTTTGTATAAGTATTAAACATTATTTACGTGGAAGACAAATGTAAAAAGTACAGTAACTTGACTCCATGCAATAGGAATTGTTCATTCAAGTTCCTCGAAAACTATCGCTTTATTTTTGTTAACTTCAAACAGTGCTCATACAGATACCAGAGTTTTATGTCGAAGTCATGTGGAATAGATTCGGGAGCACCTACAAAAAGTCTTAGTTTGTAAAATTGGTTTAGTTAAAACGGTTTTCTTGTTAAGTCAAGAAACAGATATGAATTGAGGTGTAATGCATTAATTTTGTTTCTCAAAACTCAGATCAGACCATGAATACGAAGAGACTGGATCTGAACAAGATGTAGAAGAACAAGAACCTGAAGAAAGAGACAATGCTGATGATGTTTTGGTGAAGGTAGAGAAGAAACAAAACGGTGAGGAAGAACTGTAGTAGGAGAGATATTTGAATAGTATAATAACAGAAAAAAAGATGAAAGGAAAAGATGTGAAAAAAACTTAAAATGTGATATAAAAAAGATTTACTCCGCTAACAATAGCTTGTTAATTTTTGATAATATTAATTTCTGGTAATATTAAATTAGGTGCTAGAGTGTGTTTGTGCTCGAAAGCATAGAATTTATTAATGTTTCTAGAAAAAATTCAGATGTAACTCTTTTGAGAGTTACGTCTGATGTAAATATAAAAGTTACATAATATGTCGATGATGTTTTCACAGGAGACATAAAGAAAGAGGATGATGGACCAAAACGACAACCAACTTTACTACCGCGACGATTATCAGAAGTAGAAATCAAAGCACAAGACAAAGATATACCTGATGGCAGTAGCTTCTTTATTTTCTCCAAAACGAATTGGTGCGTATTAAAGTAGCGTACTTACTCAGTTAGTTACGTATTGGTTTATGATTATTTTTCTGGTATTGGGCCTACAATACACAAACAATTTCAAGAGAAAGGTATCAATTCATTAAACTTGCGCACATCTTCAGTCAAATTAATGTTGTGCAGAAGTAATGTTCAAGTAATTTACAAGATTCTCTGGAAACATAATTTAATTTTGTAGACCACTAGGATCTTTCTGGTAAATTATTAAGTTTTCTTTTGAAAGACATCTATTTAACGGTAGATAATGTTTAATATATGTGAAGAGCGTCTAAGGCCTTTTACCCAGTTGCAGAGAGCAGAGACGTCCATTAGAGTCAATTCTTTTTTAACCCGTCGCGTACTTGTTTACGGCGCATGCGCAATCGTGCAAGCACGGGTGTGCAAGAATCGCGTGAAGGTTTAAACATCACACTGACACTTTCCATCTTCATAATAAACAATGACGGCATTACATTTAAAGAAGCTTCAACTTTAATGAACGTTTCTGCAACTGAGTATTTGTTAAGTATCTGAAATCTGAATGTGATATTTCTAAGTTTTAAGCAGTCCAAATAATTGACCGTTATCTTTTTAGCTTCCGTGTTGGCTGTTACAAAATACAAAACCACTCGTGGTTTAAGAACTTCATCCTGGTTTGTATTCTGGCTTCATCGCTCATGTTGGCGATGGAGGATCCTGTGGGACGTCCAGGCAGTGAAGGAAAGACTGAGGTATGTAAAAATATAGTTTGGATATCATAAATTAATACAAAATAACGGATTCCGGGGGCTATTGAGACGAATGTCTCAGTAGTAGCTGCCATTTTGTGAACACGCAATTAAGCATAGAAATGTTTTGAGTCATTACCTTTCTTGGTAAATTTTTATTTTATCTTCCATAAAACAGTGTAATTCTTTAGCAATTTATTATTAATCGCGACATCTCTTCCAGCTTCTCAAAAAGATTGACTATTTCTTCACGGCCGTGTTTACTACTGAATTGGTGCTCAAACTCATCACTTATGGTTTCATCCTTCACAAAGATGCCTTCTGTCGATCTTCATTCAATCTTCTGGACTTGCTGGTCGTTATTGTGTCTCTTGTTTCGTTGAGCGGGTGAGTAACAGGCTTTGATCCAGTAAGATTGAATAAACTATTGAAAGAGTCAATTGGTCTTGCTAGCTCTTCGAAAGTTTGCAAATAATGTTTTAAAAAATGCACACCAATAAAACTATTTTAAAATGCTTTATTTAATTTAATTTCAGAGAGAACTTATCGTACATTAAAATTTTGAGAGTATTCCGTGTATTGAGACCTCTAAGAGCAATCAACAGAGCCAAAGGATTAAAGGTCAGTATTCGAAATAAAACTTTTAAGTTCTTTTTCTTCTGTCATATTAGACAAAATTGAGTAAAATTGTATTCTTTTTAAAATTTTAGCACGTAGTACAGTGCGTAATTGTTGCTATTAAGACAATTGGCAACATTTTGTTGGTGACAAATCTACTACAGTTCATGTTTGCCGTCATGGGGGTGCAAATGTTCAAGGTAGGAATCGACACGATCGAAATTCACGTTACAAAAAACAATACGACACCTTTGGGTCAAACACTTGTACTTTACTATTAGTGTTGTAAGTAAGTATTTTCAGTATTCTTTCGTTTTGATTTCAATACATTCCTCTAGTTAGACGTTATCAAAATTTATAAAGTCATCTGATTTCGTTTCTTCCTGTGTGTGCGGCTTTCTTCGTCTGTCTCCATCAATTAGACAACTAACCTTTGATTTTCGCTTCTATTCTATCCATGGGTCCAAAAAATTCGCTAATCAGGCCATTTGCATGCTTTTTCTGTTTTTCTTTATCCCAAAGGTGTTGTGTGATGTTTTGGTGATTTTTCGTGATTTTTTTGGACTCAAATGAGCTTCAGTGTGTTTCTTTTGCACATCCCGAGTTCCTGACCTACCTTGACATTTTCACTCGTGTCTAGGAGAGAGGTACTGCAATCATCGATAGTATTTACGCTATTGTCTCGCTCGCTTTATCTATACTATAGGGTTTGTCACTTTCAAGTGAGACAGACTAATAAGCTAAATCTTTCGTGCGAGAAAATGGCAGTCATACTACCGATGCGCATTATGGTTTAGTGTGATCATTTTTGGTTTTACTTGTGGTTGGATTACTTCGTCAGACCAGGACACTGACTTGATCAGAAATATTAAAAACATGTTTTATTTTTCCTTTTAAAAACCAAGGACTAACGCCGTGTAAGTAGGCAGTGTTTTAAGTACTTTAGTAACCTATTTTCTTTGATTTTTTTCGAACTCTACATCTGCACTTTTCACATGGAACCACTGTATGGATTTACGGTTTTTGCTGGGTAAATTAATTGTTAAATGTCGCTTTTAACCTCTTTAATATGATTTGCGACACAGTATGTTGTGAAGTGTGTGATTGCTTCAATCAAATCTATTGGCAATATTTTAATTATTAATCATATGTTGCAATTTATGTTCGCTGTAGTTGGCATACAGTTATTTAAGGTACTGTAGCTTTCCTAAGCTTTTTAGTTAATTTATTATAAATGGTTGTTCATGTACGCACAAGTCGTACAGTGCTTCAAATTTTTTGTAGTGTTTCGGCAACCATCGATTTTTCCAAATACACACGAAATAGATTTATCACCTACAATAATTTGAATTCAGAGCTACATTATTGTTTTTTAGTTTAAATTTTCACGTCTATTACAATATTTATTTTTTCGTCGACAGTAATTTGAATTTAGATTTAGATACTTTGTTATTGTTTTGTTTTAATTTCGGAAACATGAAGTTTTCCGAGACACAGTAAGGAAATAGAAGCACTGTATAACTAAAGTTTTATCTAATGAATTGTCATTTGGTGTTTGAGTCTGTCTTTATGTACGTTCCGAGGGACCCACGATATAAGGGAAAACCTTAGTGTAGGCTTTTAAGTATGTAGCGTTAAAAAAACAACTTATTTTTGCTACTCATATGGAAATGGGAATGGGGAAGCCAACACTTTTCATATATGGTAGCAATTTTTTAAGGTCTTCAAATGGTTTTGGAGTTCCTTACATATTCATCATCCAGTAATTTGTTCTTGCCAACGCCTATAATTAGCGATGACTGGTATATGAAGTCAATTTCTGTTTGTATCATTTGAACACTTGCTTACTTTTTATCAGTTAAAGTAACGAGATTCATTCGATACACTTTATCTGTACTTACAATCTATTCCAAATAAACTGTCCTGTCTACCAACCAACAATGTAAAAATGTATGCAGAACTATTTTCGTGTCCGCAAAATAGTCTTGTATTCATTGAACAGTAATTTTGGAATGTATTTTAGCTGTTTATTTGTTTGAATAATCTAATAATGAATCCTAATCATCAGTGAGTTGACTACATTTATTTAAACTGTTATTTAATCCTTGATGTTTAATCCTGTTTTCAATATTTTTTTATTCTCACCGTTGTATTCATAAACGTGATTTTAAATCAAATGACAGTTAAGAGCCTCGCGGACGTGTTTGAAAATATATCTTATTCCTTTATTCCTGTACTAAGTGGCAGTGGGCGGGGCACATTGCTCGTAGGACTGATGGCCACTGGGGCAGAAAAGTCCTCGAGTGGCGACCACGTACTGGCGCGGCGCAGCGTAGGCAGGCCTCCCACAAGGTGGACCGACGATCTGGTTAAGATTGCGGGAAGCCGCTGAATGCGGATTGCGCAGGATCGATCGAGGTGGAGATCCTTTGACCTGCAGTGGACGTCTTGTGGCTGATATGATGATCTTTTTACACGCTCCCGTGAGCCTCTTAGCTGTCACTTAACTTTAAATCACGTTTAGTTAACATTTAAAGTAATTAAGCGTGTGTTAACTTTTAAAGAGTTTAATATTTTTATTAGCCTCCAGAAAACATGGGTTTGTATTTAAGTGTAAGGTGATCTGAATATTTAATTCACATACATCAGTTGAAATTATACGTGAAGCTAACAATAGCGTAAAGAAATTTTGGTAGGGCTGTATGTAGATAATGCAATATATGCGTTTTAAAACTGCTGATTATTGCCATTTGTTGTTGTTTTATGCTTTAGCTTACGTCATGGAAGCGAGGTCAGGTGATTTGTATAGAATTGTGTGTGTAATGTGTATTTATTATAATATTGAGTGACTTTAAATTATTTAGCGATGGGATGAGAGTCAACCCACAAAACTGAACAACTTTCCCCAAGGAACATAGGTCGAAATATGGAAAAAAGATTTTCTTTTAAAACTTGTACAACTTGTGCGAAAAAAGAGACAACTTGTGCGATCAGCTGATTTCCTTAGTATGAGAAGGCCAAATATTTTTTTAATTTCACATGGATTTCTTGGGGAGTTTAATTTAACCCTTCGTGCGCTTGTTTACGCCGCGTGCGACACAAATCCTGCACACACGGGTCTGCTGACATCGCGCAAGGGTTATACCATAGTATAAAAACGGGGAAGTAGGTTATCTTCATACAAACGCACCGCGCGCGGCTTGTATGTGTGCACCATAGTATCAATGCGTCGCCGCACGCACACTCAACAAAATCTCGGCGTGTTTCACAGTCCGCCAGTACCGCACAAGGTTTGAGTGTGCGTGCGGCGACGCATAGATACTATGGCGCACACATACAAGCCACGCGCGGTGCGTTTGTATGAAGATAACCTACTTCCCCTTATACTATGGTTATAATGTATCTGCAATATAGGTTTTGACCTTGCGCAGGTTCTATTGTCCTCCCTTTCTCCCTGCAATATATTTTATGTTTAAACTGTAATGTGGAGAAATAAACTATTGTATAAAATAGATATTTATTTAATTATTAATAAGATTATTATTTTAAGAATCATTCTCTAAATTTTTAATAACTAATTTAAAGTCACTCTACATATATTTTTTAATGAAATAATAAAAAAAAACTAATGATTACAGGGTAAATTTTGTCGATGCAGTGACATTACAAAAATGACGGAAGACGAGTGCCAGTGAGTATCAAACGTTATTAAAATTTCCTTTTTTTGTGACCCTTATAAAATATGTCATCAAATAGAATGTAATTAATGAGAACCAATTTTGATCAAAAATAACTCGGAACAATTTTTATTAAGACAGCTTTCAGACCATAAAAAAATGCAATGAAGTCTTATTCGTTTAGGAGTTACGATACTTCAGACATACACGCAGATAGACAGATACATGGACACACAGATAATACCCCTTTGTTATAAGTTTGATGTGTGTGTTTTTGTTGGGGGTTACAACAATATCTTTATCATCATCATGTCAACCGCAAGATGTCCACTTCTGGACATAGGCCTCCCCCAAGGATCTCCACCTCGATCGGTTCTGCGCCACCCGCATCCAGCGCCTTCCCGCAAAATTTACCAGATCGTCTTCGGTCCACCTTCCTACGCTGCGCATTCCGGTGCGCGGTTGTTACTTGAGAAGTTTTTTATTTTATTCAGGAGAAAAAAAGTACTATAATATGTAATAATTAATTTATATAAATAACAAAAACTATGATTAGTAATACAGCCAGCATCGTTTTCCACGTCTCAATGAGTATTTAAACACTTTAAGAGACTTTACTAGGTCTTACAGACAACGTAAATATTTGACTTTTCTGCCCCAACGAGCAATGTACCCTAATTAGAAAAACAATTTGAAAGTTATTCATTTAATTTTGAATTTATTTAGAGGCACATACATTGTGGATCAAAACGGAGAGGCGACAGTAGAAGAGAGAGAGTGGTACCGATACCAATTTAACTTCGACAGTGTGGTCAATGGAATGCTGACTCTGTTCACTGTATCCACATTTGAAGGCTGGCCTGGGTACGTATTAATTAAAGAAGTGAAGATGCGTCATTAATATTGATACTGTTACTAACTGACTGACTAACTGAAGTAAGTAAAGGTAGCAACTCGATTACCCTTACTTACTTCAGTTGAACTGGAGGTTTACCATGATCGCTTAGCGCGATCCAATTTAGGACCTAAACAAGTCTGCAACGCTTATTCGTACCATGATGGCTTATAAGCGATTCAATTTTGGCGCTGTTGTGATTCAAAGGCAGACCAGCGACAATTTATGTAGATATTTAAAATGGACCATAGATAACCGAGCAGTTCAAAAGCAGCGCCATCATGGTACCATTTAAAAAAACATTCCAATTGCGAAGCAGTTCAAAGTTGGATCCTAAACAGAAATGCTTTTAAACGATCGTGGTAGGTACCCTGGGAGTGAAAGAAAAACTTAGAATTTGCCAATCACCTACTCTTCCCAGGTATACAGTAAAAGTCTGTAAGAGGGATGCGAGTGTTTTGATGCATAATGGGTGAAAGGCTGACCACCTCTCACCATTATACAACTTGTTTCATCTGATTACCCTCACAATTTGTGTCAAAAGTGGCATCTAATGGTTGTTGAACCACCGATGCTCTGCTGGATTACAGGCGTGAACGTATGTATGTATGTATGTATGTATGTATGTTAACAACTCGATTAACGGCAGCTTTTTTTTGATACGTAAGCTTATATCACCTTAAATAACTGAATTTGCAAGATTTGCCAACTTTGACGTATTGATGAGATGAATATTATTCATTCAATGGCGTATCATCAAGAATTGTGAAAATATGTTTGCTGTAATATCCATTTCAAAACAATTATCCAATGAATACAAGGTTATTTTACACACAAAAAACAAGTTCTGCATACATTTTTACATTGATTTGCATTGAACGGGCTAAAAAACCAGTTGGTTTTACAAACTTACTATTGCAGGTAATATGAATGGTTTTCTATGGATAGAAGTTGGTAAGCAAGTTTTATCAAAAGGCATTGTTGGTTTGTAATCATTGGAAAATTGATTTGGACCTATACCTAGGCTCTTATTACAGAAGGAGACTCAAGTCTATACTTAAGTATCAGTCGTCTTTGTCATTTTGATTAAGAGAAATAGACAATCGTCAATACATAAAAATAGACCAAGAGTCGATCCTTCTGTACTACGAGAATCATTCCATGTAGAGTTTGCACATTTTATAATGTTTTTCAGCTTATATTCTTTCTTTTCAGCTTATTAACACATTCCATGGACTCAAACGAAGAAGATCGAGGCCCGGTTGAAAACTCCAGACCGCTAGTGGCATTCTTCTACATCAGTTACATTATCGTCATAGCTTTCTTCATGGTGAGTATTATTATTCAAATTAAAGTTCTTTATTCATAACAAAATACATTGTGCCGAATACATTCATAAAAAGTTAATTAAACATTAGCAATTAGGAATTCAACAGTAAACAAAATAATAACAATTAAAAATAATTATAATTGTTGTAAAAATGTCAAACGAAATATTCATTACACCTCTCCAGGAAGATCTAAAGATTTTTACGTTTAAAATCTATAGATCTATCCAGCATTTTGATCTCTTCAGGCAAACGAAATTTAGGAGCCTGTAGGCTGGCACTATTGTCTCAATTTTAAATCATGTAACTATTGAATTAATACTTCACTAAACCAAATTAACGTGGATGTTTGGGGCTGCGTTCTTGTAATAATTTTGATAAATTCAGCTATGCTCCAGCTATTCTTACAGACACAATGAGACTGCTGTCTGATGAAAGTATAGACTTCTAAATCAAAACTAGGAAAATGGAGCCTTTTCGTATTAAGAGAAGTTTGCAAACGAAAAGGTTATTAGGACGTTCGGGGTTAGGGGTTGTAGGACGTTCTCCTTCCCTAGATTCCTTTAAATCCCGAGTCAAAGCCCATTTCCTTCACACTCTCTCCTCTTCCCAATGATTTTTAACCTCTCCTTATAATATAGCAGTATTATATGTATAGGTATTTGTATATTATATGTATGTATGTTCTTTTTTGTTATTTAGATGTATTATTATTTATACTTAGTTTTATGTTACTGTTTAGCAAGTATTTTTTTTTTTTTTTTTTTTTTTTTTTTTTTTTTTTTTTTTTTTTTTTTTTTTTTTTAGTTCTAGCCACCACCCGCTTTGCTTTTTTACCTCTCGAAAAATATCCTAACCTAAAGGTTGCCTGGAAGAGATTGCTACCTAAGCAATAAGGCCGCCTTTTTGTACATTATACTTCGCTGATTATTCATGTCCATTTACTTTGTCTGTCCCTGGTGTGCAATAAAGAATATTTCATTCATTCATTCATTCAAGGTTATGTTTTCTTTGGCAATCAATTCTTATAAAAGTGAAGTGTCATCACGTATGCTTAGGCTGCTGGTCTACATTATAAAGGGAACTCTATGGAAAATTTCAGATTTCTAGATCTAATCTACAGTTTTTATTTAAAAAACAAGCGAGCATCAGTTTTTCGGCGCTAAAATTTTCAACACTGAAAATTATTCTACCAATTTGTCTCACTCAGCTCGAGTACGATGGTGATAGCGCGCGTAATGCGCCGCGGTCCTATGGCAAAATGTCAACATTGACAACGCCAGAGGGCGAGCAAGCCTTTGCGCGGGGCCCTCGCGCAATCAAAGTGAAGTTTCAGCATCAGCCGAGTGACGCGCCGCGCGAGTTTGTCGCCATCGTGCTCGAGCTGCAGGAAGATCAATAGCTATGCTTTCAAAGTAATATTTAAAGACAAAATAATAGACTAACTAATTAAAATATGGCGTTTTCAGGTGAATATATTCGTAGGTTTTGTCATTGTCACATTTCAAAAGGAAGGTGAACAAGAGTTTAAGGATTGTGAACTGGACAAGAATCAAAGAAATTGTTTAGAGTTTGCGTTGAAGGCAAAACCTATACGGAGGTAAGTGATATGTTCCACTTTTCTACTAATCATTTTTTTTTACTAGCCTGTCAAATCAGATCCCATTGCTGGGCAAACAATCATATTATATAAATCATATCATACTATAGCTCACCCATGTTTAATTTTCAATACTATGTTTTATATGTATAATTTAAATGTAACTTTTCATGTTGCAAATTGTTTTCCTGCGACTGTTTTATTTTTCTTTAAGGTATAATATTAGGTACTATGTTCTTGATATAATGTTACTTAAAAATTTTTTAATGCGGTTGTCACCTATAATTGGGTTACCATTAAGCCTTTTTTTGTAAATTTGTGCCATTTTAATAAGAGTTGGTGTGTAACTTGTTGGTGATCTATTAAATAAATAAATAAATAAACAAAGTCCTCCGCCGCCTGTGTCTGTCAGATTTCATACGATTTTCTCCAATGGATGGAGCGATTTTCACAGGAACGAAGTCCCGGGCGGGAAGCTAGAATTATAAATGTAAAATTTTCTAAGTTTGGATGTATGTTATAGTCATGCAGAAATTACCGCCCCTTGCCGCACAGGCGAGGACTCATTTAAACGGTTTACCTTTAACTGTGCCATCCATAGAAAAGAGGTGTTTTTTCTGGTGCCAACAGACATTGTGTTGAAAATGTAAGAGTTAAAATAAAATCTCCTTTTCAGATATATTCCAAAGCATCGTATCCAATACAAGACTTGGTGGTTTGTGACGTCACAGCAATTCGAGTATGCCATCTTCTTCTTCATTGTCCTCAATACCATCGCCCTCATGATGAAATTCCACGATTCTCCAGATTATTATAAGGATGTGAGTAATTTTTTTTTGTTTATTTGGAATAGAAAACAGCTGTGTACAGAAGTTGATATAAGACAGTCTTACAATTAAAGGCTAAAATTATACACAACCAACAACACTATTCACAGGTTAAGTAAAAAAAAAGGAAGTAGATGCTAACAGAAACATATGTGGATGTTTACAAATAAATAAACAAGTATACTCAGTGCTACTAAGTAATTAACTAACTAAGCAATCAGTCATCGCTATCTCTACAGTAGAAGTATATATGTGTAAACTCTTTATTGCAGAATCCTACTTATTAGAAGGAAAACATAGCTCAGTAACTAAAGAACTACTTAAAGTTAAACATTTAAACATTTATTTGTTCTAACATTATCAAGTCCCTGCGGATTGAACTCTTAAATTTATAATTTACTCTTAATTTATAATTTTATCATACTAAGTGCTTAAAAATCAAAACTGTTAAAAATTTTGGCACAGTGGGAACTTCAGCCGTCTTGTTACTTCCATAGTTTTCTCGCGAAGTATGGAAGGTAGGCAAAACGTTATGTAGTTCTTAAACCACTTGACACCAATTTCGACATAAGTATAGTGGTGATAGACTATCAGCCTTTCCTGCCAGCTGCTATTTCTTTTACTCTCAGTCCACCGTGAAAGTCTCTTGTTACTTTTATTTTCTTTATAATTCAAAACTTTTGTCACTATTTTTTTTGTTATTGTTTTAGATTCTTGACTACCTAAACATGGGATTGACGACAGTATTTATGCTGGAATTCGTTTTCAAGTTAGCAGCTTTCAGATTTAAGGTAATCAACAAAATATCTTCCAGATTGTCTCCTAATTTAATGTAAGTGTTTTTGTGTTGTTTCTGATCTATGGCATTAAATAAATGCACTATAATTTCCAGAACTACTTTGGTGACGCGTGGAACACAACAGATTTTATTTTGGTTGTGGGCAGTGTTATCGATATCGTCGTCACTCAAGTCAATGAAAACAAAAGCAATGTGAGTAGATTTTTATTTCCTCGATGGACTTGAGCCGATATTTTCTTTTTTCTATTTACTATTTCGATTTGAATTGGAACTAAGCTGTGGTAGTAAAATACAAAGACAGAATTGTGTTTAACTGGAGAAGTCTTGTGGTATTGTAACTAGCTTCTGATGCAATTTTGGTAGCAAAATTTTATAAGTCATAGAGAGAGGTTGTTGCATAGTTTTTGATACTCGAACTGACAAAATAATTAAGACGGTGATGACAAATATTAGAACACTCTGATGACCTTTTGTAAAATCAACTTTCGTTGCAGCGAGATTACTTTTTTTAGTGAAAAGAAAGATAAAATCTTATTTTTTTTTCTTTTTATTTCAGCTGAATGCGCGAAAGCCTAAAGAGGTAAGTATAATTAAAATTTACGGATATTTTATTTAAAAAAAGAGTTTTAATATCCAATATTCCGCTGGTGGTACCTTTAAAAGGTTAGAAAAAATAAATTAAAATAATATAATCATGTATTCTTGCAGGCAAGTCTCTTGAAATACATCACATTCTTCCGTCTCTTCCGAGCGATGCGTTTGATTAAGTTACTTTCAAGAGGAGAACGTATAAGGACTTTACTGTGGACTTTCATCAAATCATTCCAGGCACTGCCCTACGTAGCTTTGCTAATTGTATTACTGTTCTTTATCTACGCTGTAGTTGGAATGCAGGTATTTGGATTAAATTTTCTCTATGTTATAAATTAAAGTTTAGTGTCCCAATTATATTGTGTCAATAACTCTTGTTCTGAATTGTTTGGTATACGTTGACGACATTATTTTTTCATAAAATCTTTTAATTAATCGGTCAATTAAAGTTTATTTATTTGTGTCAATTAAAGACGTTTTCTATTCAACGTTTCAGCTATTTGGTAAAATATCACATGATGATAAGACGATAACAGGCAACAATAACTTTGAAACGTTCGGAGCAGCTCTCTTGGTTTTGTTTCGTTCTGCCACAGGTAAAGACATCAGAATCGTATATGAATTATTTTTCCGCAGCATACTCTAAATTAAACGTTGGCGCAATTGGCCGAACAGAAAGAACACATCATAGAGATAGACTAGTCAAATCTAGAATGATAGCAAGTTGCTAAAAAACTATAATAAATTCGTCATCGCAAAGAGCAATAACTAACTGTTAGACTAACGTCCCATGGGTCAATTCATCTTAATTTCCGTTTCTTCTTTTCCAACCTACCTTGCTTTATCATAAATTTTCTGAATTGGTTAGCTATCTAAATTAAGTATTTTTTTAGGTGAAGCATGGCAAGAAATCATGATGGCATTATCACCTAATCTAGACGAAAGACCATTTGCACCACTACCCTGCATAAAAACTGATAACAGCAGTCTTACGGAGGATGAGAAGAACTGCGGCACGCGTCTCGCTTACCCTTACTTTATATCATTTTCCTTACTTTGCACTTTTTTGGTAAGTGAAATTCATACTTCTAAGTTCAGGAAATTATTTGTTGGTAGACAAGAAACATGTTTTGCGATACTTAAATTATATGTAAAATTTTTCCTAAACAATTATACTCGTAAGTTATCGACGTGTTCTCTTTTTATGGTGAAGCTGATAAATACTACCTTTAATCAGCTATAGTCTTATTTTCGCCTTTCTTTAAAAATGACATTCCTAAACTTATTTCCAGATCATCAACTTGTTTGTAGCTGTTATTATGGACAACTTTGATTATTTGACGAGAGATTGGTCTATTCTTGGTCCCCATCACCTTGATGAGTTTGTAAGGTAAAATTAATTTTAATTTTAACTAGTTCAAAATAAAAATCATTTTGGGATCGTCACTGCAGTCTATATTCACAGAACTAAGGAGCCGTTTATCTTTCACATGTGATAAAAAAATTATATTATTTAAAATAGTGTGTTCATTTGTTCTTCTTTCATGTCACAGTGATTTTTATTCACCAAAAATTCAACACTTAATAGATGTAGCATGTCATTTTCTAGTAAAATTGTTTGATATTGGTCTATCAACAATAAATTGGTGTGTAAAATGTAAAACTATTCACTATTTTTAAATAAGCTTTTGCTTTTGCAGATTATGGAGTGAATACGATCCAGACGCTAAGGGAAGAATCAAACATTTGGACGTAGTGAACTTGCTTCGAAAAATTAGTCCACCCTTAGGTAACCTTGTTTTTTTGTAGCTGATTTTGATCAAAACACTGGATAATTGAATGATTTCGCAAATCAATATGACTGTGGTGACCACGTTTTGGAATTCGAAATGTAGGAAGACCTTATTGAGGTAGAAAAGTATAACAATTTTAGTGAACCTAAAGACGTTAAGTGACTTAGTCGCAAGAACTGGTAGACACCAGATAAGGATAGAATAGAACAAGGCATTCGGTCTTATGACGGAAGCTTAGGTCTTCCTTGAATCAATGAGTAATTTTATAGAGATTTTTTTTTACATTACATGTTTCAAACAATATAGATTCAAAAGCAGATAACTGCTGTAACATAGTAATAAATCTTTATTTCTCGTTCAGGTTTTGGTAAACTCTGTCCACATAGGACAGCGTGCAAAAGACTTGTCTCTATGAACATGCCTCTGAACTCTGACGGCACTGTCAACTTCAACGCCACTCTGTTTGCTGTTGTAAGAACTCAGCTGCAAATCAAAACCACAGGTTAGTAGTAGATTAGTTCTAAGGCACTAGATAGATGATGCAGTCGATGGGCGAATATTTCTGGGAGAAAATGAAAATGCAATATTACGACTTCATTTAGTAAGACTGATGTGTTTCACGCGTGATTGATCTACTTAGACGTAGCTTCGACATAAATATACTAAAAAAAGAAAATTAAGAAAAGACATGAAATAGCCTAGAACGAAGTATCTTTATCTCAAAATCGACTTTGACTTTTAGGAGTCATCGATGAATGCAACACGGAACTACGAGCTATTATCAAAAAAATTTGGAAGCGAACGTCTCCTAAACTACTAGATCAGGTGGTCCCACCTCCTGGAGATCCGAACGAAATTACTGTTGGCAAATTCTATGCCACTTTCCTCATCCAGGATTACTTCAGAAGGTCTGTATTTGAATTTTATATCAATTTTATTGACAGTATTTATTGTATTTAGTGGACTCAGATCTAAGACAACAAAGGGCCAAACATTATCCAAAGTAAATAAGATAACATTAAACGTCAAGTTTGCTATATAATTGATTATACCTACACAAACAGAAAGGAAGTATGAAACTTTTGTATATTCATCTAATGCAATGATGAAATAGCTATTATGTATGCAAACAGATCTAAGCAAGCACAGATTTGTCCAATCAGTGGGATAATACTGCCTTGCAGAAAATAAAAAAGATAAGAATGTAGAAAAGTATTTCAATTCTTGTAGTTTGTGTCATCCTCAAACTCGACTACATTTATGGCACCATTTACATCACAAATACATATTAATTTTGTATTGTCATTAACTTCATCTATTTTTTGTTTTTATAGGAACCATGCGTAAGTTACATTAGTTTTAAGCTACAGGTTGCAATTAGATCGTCAAATATTGAAAATTCATCAGTTTTATGAGAGAAACAATTGTTTTTGTAAAAGCCTAATACAATTTGTAATGCCTTTTATTATGAAAATGTTTATTAGAGTTTATTTTTTCAATATTTGTCGACGTCTAAAGCCCCTGCTGTATTTAGCTTAGCTCTAGCATTTGATACCAGTTTGTCTGAGCCTACAGTTTTGTTTGATACATTTTCTAGATTTTCCTTTACAGTGTTGACTTTATTGCCTTAGTATAAGTTTTGGGGACAATTCCTTTTGTTATAGCGGTTTTGAATAGCTTAACGACAAGTTTTTTTTTTCAGCTTCTTGCAGATTTTGAGTTTTATCAATTCATAGCTAGCATGATTTTTTATTAAACATTCCAAAGCATGTTTTCTCCGTGTTTCTTCATTTAATGCTCAAATTATTTTCTTTCTTTATTAATTTGAGTGTTTTTTTATTTATGTGTGGCTAAGTTGTATTTTTGCATGTAAGAACAACATTTTTGTTAATTTGGCTTCCATAACATTGTACAAATCATGAAAATACACTGAGAAGACATGTTCTTGGGATTCCAATACTGAATGTCGACTTCAGTAATTTTGTACACATTACCATTACATTTTACCTACCTTCACGATGGCGTTTCAATACACAAATTATCATTCAAAATATCATTCGCTATTAATACAATGACTGTAAGGATAGGAGTTAATAGAAAAGTAAAATCTGTATTTAATAACTTTTTTGCGATGGATTTGAGATCGAATAATTGATCTTATCACTAGCACCAACATGATTCTCATAACTTAAAACATATTTTCAGATCGCCTTGAAAATTCCACTTGTCTATTTAATATTTTTATGCGACCGGTTTTGATTAATCATCTTCTGGCGTGTTTTAGTTTATAAGATGAAGTGATCGAAACCGGTTGCATAAAAAAATTAAATAAACTAATGGAACTAAATAGTTTAAAAACCTTGTCTTTCATTGGTAAGAATATGGAAGCAACAACACAAAGCATAAACTACATTAATAATTCCTTACTCAGACTTGACATACTTTTTGGACATCTACCTTAACCACTTCCGAAATAAAGGTTCCGTAAGCGCAAAGAGCAAGCAGCCATGGCTAGTGAGCAGAACAACCAGATGACACTGCAAGCTGGACTGAGGACGTTGCACGAAGCGGGCCCAGAGCTGAAGAGAGCCATCTCTGGGAATTTGGATGAAATTGTGCCGGAGACTGTGGAACCCATGCATAGGGTAAGCCCGGATGAACTTTTTTGACCATTTATAAAGATATTTGCCATTTTTATTTTATTTGTTAACAAAATCCACAGCATTACAGAAACGTAATCTAAAATTGTATCTTAAACTTATTGCTAATGGGAGGTTTTCTTTTTGGGTATAAAAAAAAAAAGTATTTCCCCAGAGCTCTCTAGATGGCGCTGAACTGACTCCGTTACTAGGTGCCAAAGCCAAAAGGCTTGGAGAAAAACATTGCATCAAATATTCTGAGTTTGTTTTGGCTTTCCAATCATCCTAGTTTTCTCACGCTTTGTTATAATTCAGTTTTGTTTTTTCGTTGTTTTCGTAAAATCGCCTAACTACGTATGGTAGACGTGATATTGATGTGATATGACTATAACGTTTCGTTTTATGATCTCAAAATTACGTTCAAGTGAATTAATCAAAAATAATTTAACGTTCCGTTCCTTGCAGTAACGTACATAGTTTAACGCCATCTATCCGGCGACTGGGGAAAAAATTAAAAAAAAAAAAAAACCTTCATTACGGATTTTACTATGTACACAGGCCAGCGCATTAAGTTACTCCATTTTCGTTGCAAATTTGTTCTTATCGGAATAGCACAGAGTGCACGCATGTGGTAACCTGATGTGCGGCCTTCCGTACACTAAACAGAAAGAAATATATGGTTTGGACGCTGGATAAAAAGAAACAGAAACACATTACTTAGATACAAAAAAAAGATTTGGAAGATGCTGTAGTTAACTGTCGCAAGTGTGTAATAAAAACAAGCATTATGTGTGCGAGAAGATTAAATTGTATTTGTGTAAAAAGCAGATATTGGTTCTCGGGTTATGGTCTTTAAGTGTGTTACGAGGGACTCACGACACAAGGGAAAACCTTAGTGTGGGCTTTAAAAAGAAAGAAAGAAAAGATAGCTACTTTATGAAACACAGACATAGATATTAAGTCATTGATTATTTATACTTTTTTGAAAACGGTATATCTGTGTATAATGCGGAATTGGGCACCTTTTGGATGAATCTTGATTTTTAATGTATCTGTTGTTAATTTAATAGTATGAAAGATTCAACCTAAAACCTATGAATAATTTAATTCAATTTTGCATCATTCAGCGTTGTTGATTTCTTGTAAAATTTTTACTATTAAAACTTTTTTTTTCAGCGAGATCACACTCTTTTCGGCTCTGTGTGGACGACTATCAAGAAACATTCGCGGGAAAGTTTCCACGGATCAAAACATAAGCCAAACGGTAAGATTGAAACAAGATTGAAACTAACTTTGCTTATTTTTAACACCCGACAAAAAAGAAAAAAAGACACCTAAAAAAGAGAGGGGTTTTATTAACCTCCTACAAAAAAGGGGTGTTATATAAGTTTGACGTGTGTATCTGAGTATCTGTATGTCTGTACATCTGTGTATCTGTGTGTCTTTCTGTGGCAGCGTAGCTCCTAAACAAAAGGGCCGATTTTGATGCGGCTTTTTTGTTTGAAAGCTGACCTAATCGAGATGGTTCAAAATCGGTTCAGCCGTGTAAGAGTTATAAGCGAACGAATGCCGAGGGTGATACAAAATATAGTAAAGTTTGTAGTCCTTTTAGTTCATTTATGCATTTCGTGTTGGTATGGTGAAACCCAGTTGCAGAGACGTGCATTAAAGTTAATGCTACTTTAAACATTACATTGTCACTTTTCGTTTAAAATAGAGGTTTTTTTTCGAAATTGGTACATTTTTGCCCCTACTTTCCGAGTAGAGGTAGACAAAGTAACTTTTCTGATGATTTCAGGTACAAAAGACAATCAAACGCTTAGTTCTATGATGCGTCGAGAATTAGGCATGGATGGGAAGATTCCTGAAGAAGAAGTGTAAGTGAATTTATTAAAAAAAAAATACAGGGTAGGGCAGCTTAGTAAAAATGGAAACCCATTTAGTTCATCATTTCATCATTTTTGGTGAGGATTTTGGGTGAAAACCTGCACTAGGGAAGAGCTCATGGCCGCTGATAACAGCGCTGTGGTTGAGCCAAAGTACTGGGCCTAATATATGTTTAATATTGCTGTTTCTTTAGCTTCAGCATTGCTGTTCTTCTCTGGGGAAGACTGCACCTTTGCGAATAGGCGTAGAGTCAGTAATCAATAGAACGAATGTGTATACAAATTTATATAAATCCTTTAATGTATGTTTGTATTTATTTCATGTAATCTAAGTGACATCCTGAATGTCCTATAAAATCAAGATTTTTTCTATTCTATTATACTGACACGAAAGAAGGAGAAATCTACAATAAGATCTATAATTGAATCTATAAAGTAAATGTAGAGTAACATACTTGTTGTTTTGTTGTAATTTCGATAAAACAGAGTTTGCTGAGGGACCATAAGAAAAAAGAAGAACTGTGTTTACTAAGCTGTAATTGTGTTAATTTCAGAAAATATGAAGAAGCAAACCAGAGTGAAGATGAAGAAATAGCGATGCAGCCTCTTCTTCACGGCAAGGACTCGGAGAAAATATTCAGGGTCATAGAGTAAGTGATGTTTTATAGCTTTAGCATATTTCGCACCAAATGTTCTTTGCCGATGACCACAAGAGTATAATGAAATAATTGGCTTGAAAAAATATGACTAAATAATCGTTTATTTACCCTAAACAGATTTCATAGGCTCGTGATTTTGTTCTCATGACAATTTCGTAAAATCCTTTCTTAGTCCTTGCTTACATTGTGAGAGGAACCTTTGGGCCAGATTTCAGCTTTCCAGCTCCTAGGGTTTGGGTAGGGCGTTGATGAGTCAGTGAGTCAGTACCTTAAATTTTATACTGGGTGAAAAAAAACCTCCTAGCTGTATTCAAAATCCTGAACCAGTATCACTCAAAGAACACATTTATGAAAAAAAAAAATTTTTTATTATTTTTTCAATGGGAATAGTTCAGCAGTGGACTGCAATAGGCTGATATGATGGGAATAGTTCATTTTTTGCCTAAACGTAGACATTACTCCTACACCAGGCACACGACGGGTGCGGGCAGCGCTCGGGGGGTGCGCCCGAGTGTTGTCTACGTTTAGGAAAAAAAAGGCTAGGAGTTTCTTTTTCAACCTGTTTGTGCGTAAATCTTAAAAGATTGGGCACTTTGAATGTATGGGAAACTAATTAACATTTGCCTGCTTATTTTCCATCAAAACTGCGCATTTCTAAAAAAACTTTAAGTACTTATCTTTTTATCCGACGTTATTATATTAAACTAAACACTGTGCTCTTGATTTTAAATAGAATAATTCTAATTAAAAATCTTAAATTATCTGTAGTCTTAGTTGTTTTTTTTCTGTTTAGTATTTTGCATTTGTGTCGTGATTATTACCTATTGCCTTTATTGTTATAAATCATGGCACATTAAGACTTTATCTAATGTTATACAGATGTTTAAAAAGGTAATCTTGCTGTATTGTATGTAGGACTATTTAATTAAAATGCTTTTTAACCGACTTCAAAAAAGGAGGAGGTTTCTCAATTCGACCTTATATATATATATATTTTTTTTATGTATGTCCGCGGATAACTTCGTCGTTTATGAACCGATTTTGATTATTCTTTTTTTGTTGGAAAGGGAGTATCCCAAGGGTAATCCCATGGTAAGGAAACCAGGATCTGATGGTGGAATCCTGAAGAAATTGAGGGAAACTCTCGAAAAACAATTCTTTTTGGGATTGAAGTCGGTGACTCTTACGTTTTTGACGTGGAAAATTATATAAACTACATAATGCAGAATATCAAAACATTTGAAGTGTTTCTCGAAATTATATATCTTGAAAAAATCTATCCTTCATAAATACATATATACTTTAGTAGAAATCGTTATTTAATTAGCGACAAAACTGTACCTTGAAAATTAACTTACAAAAGTTCAAAATTGAAATGAATTTCTATGAAACTCGGACATCCTTTGTCGTGTAGGTATATTCAGGTACAAGGCAAACTTAATTAAACCTATGTCAGAATTATTAAACCGCTAAATGGCCTCTGACTTCGTATAACGACTAAAGTCAAACAACTAAAGGTTTCCTGGAAGAGATTGCTACCTTAGCAATAAGGCCGCCTTTTTGTACATTTCTGTTTTCTGTCCTTGTCTGTTATTGTAATGTTTTTGTGTCACGGTGTGCAATAAAGTATATGTCTATGTCTGTGTCAATCGTGCTCTCCGAAGCACAGAAATACTCGCAATAAATTGCCACTATGGTCACCTATCAGGTTCCTAGCCCCTGTTTGCGTTGCTTAACCTTACTGATAGGTTTCGATCAGCGAGTGCCACTGTGCCGAGCACTTCATCTCGAAGTCAATAATATTTTATAAAGTGCCATCTATGGCGTACACAGAAAAGTATTTTGTTACGTAGAAACATAGTGTAGACTAGTTGGACACGTTACGAAGAATGAACAACGTTTGGGGATAGCGAGCGAAAGAAGACTACGGGCTTCTGGTTGGGGTGGTATAGATGGCGCTAGCTTCGCTAAAATAATTTTCTGTATTTGCTTTTATTTAATTATCCACGTTTAAAACGTATGAATAACCGACTACAATCCCAACAATGGCTATTATATTTAAAATTGAATTGGGCCACCGTGGTCGACTATAGCCTAAACCCCCTTCACTGTTTTAAAAGAAGGCCCAGGCCTTGCGGTGGGTGCGTATGTAGGCCGATGAAAACATGATAATAACACCCGTATTCTAATAAGTTAACTCGAAACTTCCTCGACTCAACTTCAGCTAAGGAAATCCTCGAAACGACCTCGAATTTGGTATTCTTAGTTGTCACAAGATTCCTTGAACGTGGCATTAAGCTACTCGACGATAGGTGGCACCAGCTAGCGTATATTTTTATTCGATATTAACCTTTAACGATATATTATCATAAAGATAATCCACGAAATCTTCACAGTCATTCATTTTTCATATGAAAAAGTAGCATCACAACAATCTCAAGCATCGATTAAAGCGTTAAAGAAATCTTTGACAATTGATTACTCAAATCATCCTCGACTCCACTGAGGAAAATTGTAAAGTCGAGGACGGAAGTGTCAAATAAAAACGTCAAAATCCTTGACAGAGGTTGAGTGGAGTCGAGGAAATCTCGAGTTAACTTCTAAGAATATGGGTGTAATAATAAGTGATGGACAATATTCAGAAAACAGTCCTGCCCGATAATGCTAGGATAGTTCGCCAATCCCAGAACCCTAGCCGATTGTTGCTGCCCTCGCCGGGATTTTTCAGAGGGAGTGAAACAGTGCTAGTTTCTGGATAATAATAAAACGCTACACACTCTATGGCTCACACTAAGATATTTTCTTGTATTGTGAGTCCCTCGTTACATACATAAAGAGAGACACAGACACGTCTATGACCCGAGAACAAACATCGCTTTTAACACAAATATTTGCCCTGACTGGGAATCGAATCCAGAACCGGCCGTCAAAAACAATATATGTATTGTTTAAGTAATTTTCAATATAAAAATTAACAAATTTTTTCATGCCTTTGTGTTATAACATCTGTATAACATTAGGAATTGTTAACGTTTGCAGAAGAACCTCCAACGAATTAATGCAGAGTATGCGAAACAGCAGTAAGTTCGTTTTAGTGTGTTGTGATTGCATTTATTTATTTATTTATCGTATTAATACACTGGGCGTCAAAAATAAGTAGTACAGTTTTAAAATTGCGATTTCTCCCAAACTATAAAACTTAGACCTTTGAAACAAAAAAGGTTAAAAAGAAAATTTAATCTTATTCAATAAAAACTTCATGCATTATAAGAACTTATAATGCTTGACTTTAAAAAAAACGAATAAATAAAAACACTTTTTTTAAACTGTTGAAAGGTGTTGTCTTACTTAGGATTTTTGTGTTTGACACATTCGCTGCTGATAAAGCAATTGTAATTGAAAAGCATAGGTATCTTCAGAGAGTAAATTTGACTAATCATGCCTCTTTCACCAGAAGAATGTGCAAGAATCTTAGCTTTTCTCGAAGTGGGCATCAGTATGCGTCGTACTGCAAGGAGGGTGGGTGTAACTTTAAGAACGGTTCAGCGAGTAAAGCAAAGGTACGAAGAGACTGGAAACCATCTAAGGAGACGAGGTAATGGCAGACCCAGGTGCACAAGTACCCGAGAAGATCGCTTTATTGTTTCCACTGTGTTAAGAAATCGACACCTTAATGCAGTTGAGGTTCAGCAACAGCTTCTTCGGACCCGAACAGACTACATCAGTGAGAGTACAGTGAGAAGAAGACTTGCTGAAGCTAATCTGAAGCCTCTAAGACCAGCAAATGGCCCCAAACTTGAGACAGAGCATCGCGTAGCAAGACTACGCTACGCCCGTCAACACGTACAATGGGGCGAAGAAGAATGGGCTAGAGTTTTATTCACAGATGAGTCTCGATTCTCTTTATACACTTCAGATGGACGGCGGAGAGTCTACAGACGACCCGGTGAGCGATACATTCAAGCTTGTATCTCGGAAAGAGTCCAATATGGCGGGGGCTCTGTACACGTATGGGCTGGTATCTCTTCAGAGAGTCGCACAGAGCTTGTGGTAATAGAAAATGGGACTTTGACTGGTGAAAGATATGCCTCGGAGATCCTCAACGAGTATGCAGGGCCATATTTAATAAATATGGGTGATGGAGCCATCCTAATGCATGATAACGCCCGGCCACACACTGCTCACCACGTACAAGAGTACATTCAGGAGGTTGGCATCAACTTGATGGCTTGGCCATCGAGAAGCCCAGATCTCAACCCGATTGAACACGCCTGGGATGAGCTTGGGAGGCTAGTCAGAAGGCGCAGTCCACCTCCTGCCACACTCAGGGCTCTAAAACATGCGCTGATAGAAGAATGGGAAAATATTCCCCAACACCGCCTCCGAAACTTAGTGTTCAGCATGCCAAACCGGATCCAAGCTGTAATTAGAGCCCGAGGCGGCAACACAAGTTATTAAATTGTGAAAAAGTTCCAAAACGTGAAAATTAAGTGGTTGACATATCGTTAAAAATTGATACTTTTTAGTATTTATCTTAATTTTAAGTTTGAAACTTTATTCATGCCAAATAAAATATAACTTTAATAAACTTCGTTAAGTTTACTATAAACTGCTTTTTATTTCATAAGTGTAACTACTATAGTTTAGGAGTAATTGCAATTTGAAAAGTGTACTACTTATTTTTGACGCCCAGTGTATTTGTTTTTTTGTTTGCATTAAGTAACTCAATTTTATTATTTATTGTATAAATTATGTCATTTGTATTTATTTTATTATTTTATGTTAACTAACATTTTCGTTTTCTTTACGGATTATATAAGCAAAAAACCTAACTTAACTAGTCCCAAATTCCAACAATTTAACAATTTTTCAGCAACCATGTGATGCGTATAATACGATTTGCGCCGTAGAGGCCTTTGAGACGATCTATTGTGAAGGCCACTGAATTTTACTGAAAATTGTTATATAAATCTGTCCAGTAGTTTTTGCGTGTAGTAACAATCATACAAACACACACATTCACAAACTTTCGCCTTTATAAAATTAGTGTGATGTGATATAATCCTTAGAGCTATTGCTCCAGTGTCATTCAACCTAAATATTTTTTTATCTGTGCAGATCGTGACAGAGTGCCCCCGTTGAACAAGGTGCCTTATTGTGTAGAGAATCCAGCGGAGAATCTTATTACACGAGTAAGTGTTCCATTCATCTTCTTAATGTTTTATTTTGCAAACACACATACACACACACGCCCACTCACGCACACACAAACAACACACACTCACACATACCCCCACACACAACACACACACTCACACACATACAACGCACACACTCACACATATACACACACCTTCAGAGGTTGCGGGTTCAAATCTTAGTTCGGGCCTGGACTATCATTCTAAATTGTGCTCGATGATCCAGAGCGACCAAAATGGTGGACTAATTATATTTTTTTGTACTGAATTTAATTCAATTCTCTGAATAAATGGTGTGATTTTGCCAAGTCATCATCATTGTCTGAGTCATCATCATCATCAGCCTGTGACAGTCCACTGCTGGACATAGGCCTCTCCTATGGCACGCCACTGAGCTCGGTCTTCAGCTCTCCTCCTCCAACCACTGCCCGCTACTTTACGAATATCGTCACCCCACCTAGTAACAGGGCGCCCTACGCTACGTTACGTAGTAAAATAGCGAAGTCGCCAATATCAAGTAGAGAATCCCTTTATTACGGGTTGTATTTCGTTAGAGCTTCGACCGTTGATTAGCAGGGTGTACCACTAGCAGGTTAGGATGACGAGTTTTGAGTACTAAGACGTTATGACCCCACACACCCTCTATTAAGAACTCCTGAAGGGTGTCAAATGAAAGGGCTTGTTAAGGGGAATAGGAAAAATAACCATATAAATAATAATTTTCCACGTCAAAAACGTAAGAGTCACCGACTTCAATCCCAAAAAGACAATTTTTTCGAGAGTTTCCCTCAATTTCTTCAGGATTCCACCATCAGATCCTGGTTTCCTTACCATGGGGCCACTCTTGGGATACTCCCTTTCAAAAAAAAAAGAATAATCAAAATCGGTTCATAAACGACGAAGTTATCCGCGGACATACATAAAAAAAATATACGGTCGAATTGAGAAACCTCCTCCTTTTTTGAAGTCGGTTAAAAAAATTGATATTTTTATATAAGAAAACTTTTTTAACATAACTTTTTTCTAAAGGCCATTTTAAGAGTACCCGAATCCGAAGAGCATACGAAAGAGGTATGTTTGGATCGTAGTAAATGGTAATCTGTGGTCTCTGTCTATCCTAATGGGACAAAGGCGTGAGTTTATGTATGTATGTATGTAACTTTTTTGTTTGTTTAAGGTGTTGACCGAGCAAGGACTCGGGAAGTACTGCGACAAGGATTTCATACAGAGTACCTCACGTGAGATGCAGGAGGCCCTGGAACTCACGCAGGAGGAGATGGACACGTGAGGACATTCCTTTTGACCGATTTTAATCTCATCAGCTTTCATCCTATTGATATTGGAAATGTCTTTTCGTTCGCTCTAGTATAGGCTCCGATTTCACGAAAAAGTGCGATTCCCTTATATCTCGGAGAGTTGTGAAGACATGATATTCAAAATAAACTCAAAAAACGCGTATTCTCAAGAGCTGTAAGGTGCAAAAAGAATTATTCGAGAAAGTCAAAAACGAAAAAAGTTAATATGGACGAAATATAGTGAAAAAAAATCATTTTTTTCCGAACTTTTAATTTTGGCGCTCGATATTTTGGAAACGAAGAATGATATCAAAAATTTAAGAAAAGTTCCTATAGACAATTTTGTCAGCTAAAATTTGTGCCTAAAACAAAGACGATTAGGTTAAGGGTTTGCCCTGTAGCCTAACCTTTTTGAAAAAAAGTCAAATAGTCAGAACAACATTTTTTCGAATTCCGTAGATTCATTTCCAATGTGCTCGATAGTCGTGTGAAGCACGAAATCTGTGAATTTTTCCCCCAGTTTTTAACTTCCATGGTAAAAAAAATCTTGGAATGTACCAGCTGCCAACTCTTATGCTGAACTGGGAACCTTTTTGTTACTGCAGCACACACGTTATCTCCTAACTTTGTGTGTGCTGAAGATACAAAATAAACGTTGTCTATGTCTTCTCAGGCATACTGTAAAAGTCAGTAATAATGACGCGAGGGTTTTGCTGTGTTATTTGCGAAAGGCTGACAACCTCTCACCATTATACATAATATTTCATCTGGCAACCCTCGGAATTTATATAAAGCGTGATATAGATGTTCTGAACCACTGGTGCTCTGCCTACCCCGTATGGGACTACAGGAGTGAGCTATATGTAATTAATCCCAGTTCGATTAGCGCCGATAGCTTGTAAACTAAATGTAATAAACTATTCTTCTTATGGTGTAGGTATGGTATAGTCAAGTGAGTGGCGAACTTGGCTAACCCTGGTGTTAGAGTTTTCAAACCACACAATGGCCTACTAATGCAATAAACTATTTATGCGTGACTTTAAACTAGTAGGCGAAACTAGGGGGTAATTCTCGGCGAACTTTCCCCAAGCTTAAAAAAGGGCGAAATAAAAAAAAAAACTTGTGCGATAAAAACTTGTATTGACTCACTGGTTGCCTGTAAGTCATTAAAGAAAGTCGATTTTTTTAATGCTGGACTGGCAGAAAAAAAAAGTAGAATGTGCCAGATGCATACTCTTTCCAGGTATACTGTAAAAAGTCTGTAAGTGGGATCTGAGGGGTATCGTTGTATCATGGGCGAAAGGCTGACCACCATTATTCAACACTGTTCCATCTAATTACTATTACAATTTGTGTCAAACGTGGCATCAAGTTGTTTTCCAGAATATCTATGCCTACCCCGTTAAGGCGACTACAGCACCCGATAAAGGCAGCACACATAGGAATAGTGCCATCTCCGTCTCTCAACAGGCCTGGGCCGGCAGTGCGAACAGTGTCGACACACGAAGTTTACGGACTATGGAAGTGTGCGTGCGTAAAAACATGTTCGAAAGTTAGAAAAATTAGATTTATGGAAAGGTAACAGCTTAAATCGAAAAATGCCCTAACTACTTATCGACAGTGTTCAATCACGAACATTTTGATAGCAAATTCAAGTTCCTGTGTGCATTTTACTATCTTTTTTACAGCTTAAAAGATACACAATATTGGTATTTAGAGGTGACTTTGTGAGCTTTTTCTATCGAACCAAAAGTGCTGAATCATGTTTTCAGCAAACTACTTGTCTAGTTTATGTCCTGAATATTACCGTAGTATTTTTTTCTTCGATTTAATGCAGTGCGTCATGCTTATCTACGCATCATAAAATCGTAATTTAGGTGCTGTAGTCGCCTTAAGGATTACAGGCGAGCGTATTTTATGTATGTATTGTATGTATTTAATATAATTATAACTGTTACTGTCCACAGGGCGGCAAACCAAATAATACTGCAAGAGAGAAATATGAATTTGATTCACAACCGTCAAAACGAAGTGGTAAGTTTAAAAATGTGAATAATATATGAATAAATAAATGAAACACACTCAAAGGCCCATACTAAGGTTTCTCTTGTATCGTGGGTCCTTTGAAACTTCCGCAATGACAGACACGAATACTTGTTGACCTGGGAACGAAAATCTGCTTATTACACAAATGTTTGTTGCCAGTATTCTTCTTCTTATCGTCTAAGTAAAGTCAAGTATGTGGCAAACTTGACTAATCCTGGTGTCAGAGTTTGCCAGTTCCCGTGTTGGATTCCCGGTTGGAGCAAACATTCTAAATTAAAAACCGTTAGGTTTCGCCCTTGTCATAATCTGCTTTGCAACAAGTGGTATAAGTCTGTAGTTCTCCGTACGAGACACCGATTTGTTTAAATGTAGCTACTTACGATTACGTCAGCTTTCAAACAAATTAAGACCGCATCGATATCAGTCCATACATTTAGGGGCTATATAATGACACACTCGTCAAACTAATACCACCCCTATGTTTTGTCGGGGTTTAAAAGATAGCATTTCTATTTATGCTTGCGGGTTCAAATCCTGGTGCGGGCCACTAAATTCGTCTTTTTGGATTTATATACGGATTTCTAATTAATTATTACTTGTTGAACGGTGAAGGAAAACATCGTGATGAAATCCGCACATCTAAGGAAATTCATTTTCGAAAGACGAGTGGTCCACCAACCCGCGTTAGGCCAGCGTGGTGGACTATGGCGTAAATCCCCTTTGTGTTTCGAAGGGAGGCCCGTGCCCCTCGGTGGGGACGTATAAGGGCTGGTAAAAAAATATTATCACATATTTTTTTCTTTCCAGCAAAGCATACTATCGAGGCAGTATCATCCGTTTCACCAGCCGCCGATGAAACCTCCACCGAGAAACAAATAACAAATAAAACGTGTTTTAATTTTTGGAATCCTTTGCACCTATATGGGCTGGCAACCCTATAGGTTTAAAAACTCATTTTTCGTGGGTTTTTGAACGAAAGTTCTAGATTTAGGTTCGGAGTCGGATATGGAATTTCGAAAAAGATTTTAGACGAATATTTTGTAAATAAATAATTTTAAATATTGCCTGAGCTTCGAAAATTTAAAAGATATTTATTACTATTTATCATGAAAATGGTTTTAATTTATATGTTATAATAAATATAATATTGAGTAAGATATAATGTTTTATATACATAGATATTTAAATATTCAGAACTATATTCTAAATTTTTATACATATAACTTATGATATAAGTGCTTTCCATTGTTTAAAAGATGACAATGATAAACTATGGATAAACTAATAAAATATATTTCTTATAATAGTAAATAGACAATATTTACTGTAAATAAAATCGATTATTTTAAATATTTGTAATATTATAAAACTATACGTGGCAATGTGCCTTAATTCAAAAATTTGCAGAATGTCCAGGTTTACAAAAAAAAACTTATTAATTAACAATGTAGGTACTTAGTAGATATTCAAGTGCCAAAATGTTCCTACTGAAAACACATTATATATTTATGAAATGCGTATTTTCATGTTTTGATGGATTATTATTATTATATTGTTAAAAAAAAAAAAAACATTTGATTTTTTGACTTAGGAAGTTTTTGTGCATTTTGAAAAATTTGAGTATTTCTAGTCAAATGCTTGCTTGGAGTTTTAATGAAAGTTTTTCCTTATTTTCGAATTGGAATATTATTTCAATGTTGTACGTATATTTTGTAAGACTATATTTATAAATCTGATATATTGTTGCAATTATGTTTGTTTTATTTTTAAGGCCCGTATTACAGAAAGAGACTTAAGTTTAGATCTATACTTAAGTATTGATTGTCTCTTTCTCTCACTGCCAAAATGACAAAGACGATTGCTAGTATAGTTCAGAGTCTGAGGCCCGTATACAGAAGGAGACTTAAGACTTGATCAATATTAAGTACCTATTTATTTTCTCTTTCCGACACTACGAGTATAAAAATAATTTCTCAACAACTTATGTACAAAATCTGGAACATTTCGATACCGTGATGTTCGAAACATAGGGCGACATCTAACGTGGTTTAGTGTCAACTTTTGACTTATGCACGGACCCCTTTTGGAAAACTAAATTTGTAGGAGCGATTAAGTTATTCAAAACCAGTTCAGTTACCTACACTGTTGGCCAAGCTTCTAACTCTTCTTATTATCGTGTAGGTATAGTCAAGTATGTGGCGAACGTAACTCTAAGCCTGAGTCAAGAGTTTTCTGATCGCTCAATGGCCTTGACGTGGTTTTTGGATGACAGTAGTTAATCGACAACAGCCGGGACCGCCAGCTTAACGTGCCCACCGAAGCACGGAAACGCTCGTGATGATCACCACTTTGGTCACCCATCTGGTTACCTGCTTCTGTGTATGTTGCTTAACTTTATTGATCGGTTGAGATCAGCGAGTACCATTAGGCTATGGCACTTCAAGCTTCTGACTGAAAATTTGAGAGCTCTGAGTTCCATGTTAAGTGGATCGAAATAAGTATAAAATCTTATTTCAGTAGGTTCACTCATTTCGCGTAGCCGCCAAGCCTTGCGATCTCTTAAGGATCTACAGAGCATAATTTGAGAATGGCTGTTGTAGGAGGAATCTGTGAATCGGACCAACTAGTTAGTCTGTATGAAGCGGTGATAGCCCAGTTGGTAATGAGCCAGACTTGTAATCTGAAGGTCGCGGGTTCAAATCCTGGTGCGGGCCTGTACCACTAAATTCGTCTTTTCGGATTTATGTAAGAATTTCTAATTATCACTTGCTCAACGGTGAAGGAAAACATCGTGATGTGACCCGCCCGTCTAAGAAAATTCGGTCCACCAACCCGCATTGGGCCAGCGTGGTGGACTATGGCCTAAATCCCATTTGTGTTTCAAAGGGAGGCCCGTGCCCCTCGGTGGGGACCCTCGTATATGGGCTGGTAAGAAGAAGAAGTTAGTCTGTATAGCTCAGTGGTTCTTTTGGTAATGGGGACCATTTTATAAAATATCTGTCTTGCCTAGCACCACCTCATGCTTGAAGGTAAAAAAGATTTAAGGATTGTTCTGTAGCTATGCCCATGAAACAGCACGGTTAATAGTGAGTCTATACGCACTGTGTTGTTCATTATTAACAGACTTTGGCGGTGAAAAGGTTACCGCCAATGTCTGATATATCAGACAAATAAAATTACCAATTTAACTGTATTTTTTGTAATTATTAACGTCGTGGGGCGTGTGGTGAACGCCACGACATCAATAATTATTTTTAATGTATAATTATTATTTTTCAATAATTATTTTTAAGGTTAATGTGCTGGATATACGGGCATGTGATGAATCTTTCGTAACTTCTGTATTCCTTGATTCAAAGCTAGACAAAACCAAACAGCCGATTCAGTGCTTGTGTTGATTCGTCACGTTTCATATTTTAAGAATGGCTTCGTGGACCACTTCAGGCACAGTATTGTTATACTGTGTTTCAGTTGCTTCCAGGGACCACTAGTGGTCCTCGGACCACGGGTTAAGAACTACTGGCTTAGCTGATCCGGTCTTGTATAGAGATAGGGGGCTGGTGAGTTTCCACGCGGGCGAAGTAACAGGCGGAAAGCTAGTAAATGATTCATGAGCTCTGACCTCTGACGTCACGACAAGCTATGAAGAACTAGTATTGGGTGACGAAAATTAAAGATATGAATCAACTTTTCTCGAGGAATTTTGGCTAAAATAAGCTAAAATTTGGCTAAAATAAAAAAAAAACTTGTCTTGACGAATCATACTTAAGGCGACTACAGCACCCGATAAAGGCAGCACACATAGGAATAGTGCCATCTCCGTCTCTCAACAGGCCTGGGCCGGCAGTGCGAACAGTGTCGATACACGAAGTTTACGAACTATGAAAGCGTGCGTGCGTAAAAACATGTTCGAAAATTAGAAAAATGAGATTTATGGAAAGGTAACAGCTTAAATCGAAAAATGCGTTAACTACTTATCGAGAGTGTTCAATAAAGAACATTTTGATAGCAAATTCAAGTTCCTGTGTGCATTTTACTATCTTTTTTACAGCTTAAAAGATACACAATATTGAGTATTTAGAGGTGATTTTGTGAGCTTTTTCTATCGAACCAAAAGTGCTGAATTATGTTTTCAGCAAACTACTTTTCTAGTTTATGTCCTGAATATTACCGTAGTATTTATTTCTTCGATTTAATGCAGTGCGTCATGATTATCTACGCATCATAAAATCGTAATTTAGGTGCTGTAGTCGCCTTAACTATGGAAATTATATTGTGTGTTGTACCCATTTGATGAAAAAATACAGAGATACAGAGACTCTAGGCACAGCTGAAAATCAGTTTGTTGTCTGTCATAGACAGCAAGTATGCTGAGTTCTGTGTCCTATTTGCTTCTACAATCTACGTCACACATTTCGCTAACCTTTTTTTAATTGTATAAGAACATTGTACAATGTTACAAATTGTTAAGAAGCAATAAAGTTTATCTATCTATCTATCTATCTATCTAGATACCACAACATACTAATGTTTTATTTTATTTTATTATAAGATGGGTTAACTTTGACCTTAATCTTGACAATAAGGTCAAAGATGAGGTCGACGATGGAGCGAGTTAACTCAGAAAATGCCTATAAAGGCACTCCCACGCTCCGACGGAACACAGCAAGCTGTTTGGCGTCGGACTTCGGTAGGAGGGTGGTTGCGAACCAGACCGCCCTTTAGACATAGACATAGACATAGATAACATTTATTCACTAGACAAAACACAATTAAACAATTAAAAGAAACACATAAAGCACAAAGTTAATTAGTTTAAGCATAGCGTAAAGCACAGCATTATCAACAGTGTTGTGTCAGCGAATGGGTTCTGACTCAGCATATGCTGTTGAGAGTCAACAGCGCTGATTTTCTGTCAGCACCTTATCAAATGAAGCGCGAAGCGAGCACGACACGTACACCCACTAGTCTACTAGCATAGATAACATAAATGTAAATATATAGGCATAAATAATGAGATATTTTGTATGTAAACGTATGTAAAAAAAGAAGAACAAATCGTTTGAGCATAATTTCATAAGTAATAATAAAATAAAATATGAAAAATAAGCGTTAATATTAGGAAATAGAAGCAATATAAATATATTAGGTATATAATATTCTTTGAACAGATAAAAGATGATTACGATATAAAAGCTTGAATCGTTGGACACTACTTACATCTCGTATAGGAGGGAGGTTGTTCCAGCATTTGCTAGCTTTATACCTAAAGCTGCCTCTAAAAGCAGTTGTCCTATGTTTAGGAACAGCTAGAGGAAGCACAGGTTCTTTACATAGCCTACCACACCGCATGAGACCATCAGACGACACCTCAGATTCAGAAAAAAATTCAGTGTCTTGGAGGCAGGTCTCATTTGCGTTTAAGGAAACACAAATGAGACCTGCCTCCTGCCTCCCGTGGCTGTCGTAAGAGGCGACTAAGGAGTCGCCTCTTACGACAACCACAGAAAGAGATGGGGTGGTGGTAGTCTCAACCGATCACCACACATGTTACATCTATGCTCTTAAACTTTCAACTGCTACTTGCGCGATGATTTGAGGTAGTCTACCTCTTTTTTTGTTAAGAATTATATTAAAGTTCTTCAGGGAAAGTTGTTCAATTTTATTGAAAAAATCATCCGGAGGGTCGATTAGTGATTTTAAGATAAACAAGGAATTTAAAATTAAACATTTCAAATAATTTTAATCAAGATCATTAATTTCTACTATTTTGGATTCTTCATTTCGCTTTTCATCGTTTAAAAAGGCTTTTAATTTCTTTATAATAAATTCTTCTGTTTCTTTGCCGAGTATTTTTTCGATAAAATCGTCAAAGTGTGGATGTTCTGCTTCGGGGTTCTCAGTTAAAATTTGTTTCTCATTAATGAGATTGTTTAATAGTTCATCTAAATTATCATTGCCTAATTTTTCACATATTAGCTTTTTAGTATCTTCTCCGAGCAGTTTTACGACTATTTCGTCGATTTTCTCTGCAGGCATCGTTTCATTCAGAACTTGAGAAGTATCTGCCCCAAATATACTGTCAATTACATCATTCAAGCTACTATTTTGATCGTTTGTGGAATTTTGTTCCATCATTTGTTCAATAATATTATCAATCAGTTTTGGGGTGATTTTGTAGTCATTTCCTTCCATATCTTGAGTGCTAAGAGACAGAATTTTAAAGAGAAATTTAGCCAAACGCTGTTCATCAATGTTGTTTTCGAAAAAAACTTTCTTCACTTTATCTAAAGCGCTACTTACTATTTCAGCTAAATTTTTGTCTGATTCGCTTGGATTGGAAACAAGTTTATCAATACATTCTGGGTCTTCGAATTTTTTATTATTTTCAGAGTCATTTAAGAATGGTTTTCCAGATAAATTATCCATATGTAATTTGAGAACCTAATAAGAATACAATATAGACAATAAAATGCAGAACTAAATATTAATTCCGAAAAACTGCTGTAAAATTTACACAAATATAGTAAAAATTTTAGTTGGCTTTTTAAGACCACAAATTAAAATAGTAATGCGTCTATGATTAACTTATTTTTTCTACGTCTATGGTCTATGACATTTAAGCATGGACTTAGTACTTTCTCGATCCATGCATTTAAGGCCATGCATTTAAGGGTGGTATTTAACTTATTTCTATGTCTATGATTTAAGGTGAATCAAAGAGAATATTTTAAATTGTTAAGTTGACGTCTTCTATAAAGAAAAGGAAGACGGCATATACGAATGTTATTATATGTTACTTATCGTGCATATACATAGAAAAAATATGTACATTTGGATGTGTGGCCCTAAATCCTAGCATGAAAACTCCGAGAGATTCGCTCAGTGATGGATAAAAGACTTCATATTTGCATATTGAAATAATTTGTGACGCAATATTTCAAGAATTATTGGCAAAAAAAAGTATGGGCCACACAACCAAATGCCTGCGATTCACAACCAAATGCCTGAAAAATGAAACCTCGATATCTCCTAAAATACTGAATGTTTTGCATTTTTTTTAATACTCACCTTCAGTAACAGAAATTCTCTTCATTTGTAACACCTTCGCAACTTATGTGACGCAGTATTGGCTGAAGCAGAAGGTTTTGAACGTGATCCACCCATCCAAATGCTTCAGAATTTGATTCACGTTTTTCTCCCTGATGAGAGTTTCATAAGAAGATTTTTGCCGCTATATGCTGTCACATATTATATGTGATAGAGCCAGCGTCGTTAATTTTTATCTCGGGCTGCTGGTTTACCAGATATGAAGTGGGCCCTACGTAATCCTGTGGCCCATAAATAAATGTAAATATTTTCCAAAGTATTAGGTTTTTTGGGTTGATTTATAGCCAGAACCGATTTTTTTATGAGTTACTGTAGATGTTAATGATAAAATTGGGGCTCCGTTAACCGGTTCATCTTATTTTCATTACTGAGAATCGCAGGCATTTGGTTGTGTGGCCCATACTTTTTTGCCAATAATTCTTGAAATATTGCGTCACAAATTATTTCAATATGCAAATATGAAGTCTTTTATCCATCACTGAGCGAATCTCTCGGAGTTTTCATCCTAGGATTAAGGGCCACACATCCAAATGTACATGAAAAAATAAGTTAAAGAAGACGGGGCTGTACAATACCGTGTGAAGATCCTGTGCCTTAACCACATCAGTAAATGCAAAACATTTTCAGTATTTTAGCAGATAATGATAAAATAGGGGATCCGTCAACCGCATCTTATTTTCATTACTGAGAATCGCAGGCATTTGGATGTGTAGACCATACTATTTTGACAATAATTTTTGAACTATTGCGTCACATTCGATTTCAATATGGATGTCAATTTTAGGGGTATCTCCCTCCTTAACCCATGGAGACGGGTAATGAGCCCCCTGATGGGGGCGGTGGTGTTCTGTCAAGTTGTGTGTCTCCCACTCCTGTCAACCCTAGGAAGGCTGTAAAACGTCTTCAAGTTTCTCATCCTGATTCGGGCAAGGAATCTGCCCCTCCAGCTGCGTCTGTTCAGCATTCTTTTACGCTTCCGGAATATGCCCCAGGTTCCAAGCTGTTTTATTCTTCGTCAGATTCTGGTCCGTTTATAGTCAAGGTCTCCCGGTCCGAGCCCGACCCCTCGTCTGGCTTGACAATCCGCATTCTTAAATTTGCCCAACTCCTTCTTAAAAATTGTATTCCGGGTATCGCGAAGGACGGTATTAAGGCTGTTGGTCGCAACAGGGTGTTGGTGGAATTTCAAGATGCTGCATGCGCCAACGCTTTTGTAAAGAATGACTTACTTTGTCAGCATGGTTATGTCGTTTCTATTCCCACTTATCATGTTACCAGAAATGGAATTATTAGAAATATTCCCATTGAATGGTCTATGGAGGAGCTGGTTAGCTCCCTAGAGTGTATCTCCAGTCAAGCTAGGGTCTTTAAAGCTCGCCGCCTCAATAGGAAGCTTGTAAAAGACGGTTCTGTCGAATGAGTGGCAACTCAAACTGTTGTCATCTCTTTTTTAGGTCAAGTACTTCCGGATAAGGTTTTATGCTTTAATACATCAATGCCGGTGGATACATATCTTCTCCCAACCATTCAGTGCAATAACTGTTGCCGTTTCGGCCACATTAAAAGTCAATGCCGGTCTCAAGCCAGGTATTATAAGTGTGCTCAGCCCCATCCTGGTGATAGCTGCGAGAAATCAAATGATCTAGCTTCCTGTCTCTATTGCTCGGGTCCGCATTTTGCCACCGATTCTCGTTGCCCGGAATTTTCTAGGCAAAAGTCTATTAAAGTTGTTATGTCTGCAGAGAGTATCCCTTACTCGGAAGCTTCTCTTCGCTTCCGCCCTGTCCGTCGTTCCTTTGCTGACTCTTCTCGTGTCTATTCCTCAACCCTTCCTCCATCTCAACCTCTTTTCTCTCAGGTTTCTCAATCTCTGGGTTCATCGACCCCATCTAATTCCTCCTACAGGAAAAGTGTTTCCCCTCTAATGGAGGTTATGACTGCAACTCTCACTATGAGATTGTAAGCCGCCCGCGTTCTTCTCAGCCCAATGGTTGTGCCCTCTCGCAGCCCCAAACTTCAGTACTTTCCCCTAACGAAAATCTTCTTGAGTTACTCGTGAAAATGGCCATCAACATTGTCTCAAAGTTTGAAGGCTCTCTACCGTCCAATGTCGCAGATATGCTAAATCAATTGACCTCTTTCCTCAATCAGAATGGCTCCCAAAACCTTAGTTCAATGGAACTGTAGGAGTATTAGAAGAAAAAAACACGAGTTGATCAATATTATTAATCAATATTCGCCAGTTATTGTTGCTGTGTCGGAGACATGGTTGGTTCCTGGCTCTCGTTTTAGAATCAGTGGTTTCTCATGTTTTCGAGACGACGACCCTACTGGCTACGATGGGTGTGCCCTTCTCATTAGGCGTGGTACTTGTTCAGATTCAGATTCAGATTGTTCAGATTCCCCTCTCTTCTAACCCTTGTCGTTTCAACATAGTTGCTGCCAAAGTTATGGATATTTCAATTGTTTCCCTATATATTCCTCATCCCAATCTTTCTATTATTCGTGAACTCAAATCTGTTTTATCCTCTATCCCTAGTCCCCTTATAGTAATGGGTGATTTTAATTGCCATCATACAATGTGGGGCTCTGTTAGCTCGGATTCCTACTCTTTTCACCTTATTGATGCTTTTGATGACTTAAATCTCTGTTTGCTTAATGATGGCTCCCCTACTAGGAGAACCTCCCCAGAACAGGATCCCAGTGCAGTTGATCTGTCGTGGGCTTCCTCTAATCTGTTCTCCCGCCTTGTTTGGAAAGTTTTTCAGTATACCCATGGTAGTGATCATCTTCCTATTTTAATTTCTTTTCTAGGTCATGTTTCTCCTGCCCCTAGAGCTTCTCCTCCTCATCTCAAGTATAGACTGGCTGGAGCTAATTGGGATCAATTTTCTGTTCTAGTTGAAAACCAAATTAAACTTTTCCCTTCCATTTCAAACTCAAATTTTTGCGAGCTTTATGATAGCTTTATCTCTGCTTTGATTTCCGCTGCTGATTCTTGCATTCCTTTAAAGAAACTTGGTAATAAAGTTCCGTCCCCTCCCTGGTGGGATTCTGAATGCTCGGAGGCGGTACGCTCTCGGGACTTTGCTGAGTAATCTTATTTGGCTGACCTTTCTATGAAGAATTATATCTCTTTCAAGCATATTAGTGCGAAGACCAAAAGGATCTTATCCCGGAAAAAACGGGATGGTTGGTTTTCCTTTTGCGGGAGTCTTTCCCCTCGATCTCCTGCTTCACTGGTTTGGAGAAAATTCAAAAATTATAGGTGTTCTTTCTCGGATCCAATTCTTTCTTCCCCTGACTCTTCTCTTTGGCTTGATAAATTTATGGATAATCTGGCTCCTCCATTTGTCCCCTCTGAGAATTGCCTCCCTATCCCTTTCCCTGTTTCATCCTCAGATAAAATGGATTCTCATTTTTCTCTCAAGGAGCTGTCATCTGTCCTAGTTCATCTACATGATTCTTCTCCTGGCAAAGATGGTATACCTTATTCTTTCTTGAAGAATATTTCGGAATCAACAAAAGTTTTTTCCTTTCCCTCCTTAATCAAGTTCTCGATTCTGGTCTTGTTCCAGATCCCTGGAAACTCCAAATCATAATCTCTATTTTGAAGCCCCATAAAGATCCTTCCGATGGGTCGTCCTATAGGCCAATTGCTTTGTCGTCAGTTCTTGCTAAGATAATGGAGCATCTTATTAAAAATCGGTTAGAGTGGATTTTAGAGAATCGTGGGTTGCTTGCCAAGTCTCAGTTCGGATTCCGCAAGGGATCTGGCACTATGGACAGCCTGAGTGTTTTTACTTCCGAAATTAGAGTGGCTTTCTCCAGAGGGCATGACTTGGTTGGTGTCTTTCTGGACATCTCGTCTGCTTATGATAATGTCCAACTTGGCATTCTCAGGCAAAAAATGCTTCAGCTGTCGCTTCCTGCTAAGTTTGTCAATGTCATTTGTAACCTCCTAATGAACAGATCTATTTCTGTGCGAGTGAATGGCGTTACTCATCCTCCTCGACTCATCTGGAAGGGTTTACCTCAGGGCTCAGTCTTAAGTCCCCTTCTCTATAATCTATATACTGCGGATCTTGAAAAATCTGTTGATTGCTTCTGTGATGTTCTGCAGTACGCTGACGATATTGCGCTCTTTTATTCATCTGATTCAATCTCTGAATGCTCTATAAGACTTAACGCAGCTGTTTGTTATCTTAGCGACTGGCTGTTTCAGCATGGCCTCTCGCTTTCTGCTTCTAAAAGCTCTGTTGTAATTTTTTCTAGGAAGAGATGGCCTCAGTTTGTTGATATTCATATTGAAGATGACTCCATTCCTGTCGACGATAGTGTAAAGTTTCTTGGTCTTCATTTAGATTCGAAATTGTCTGGAATAGTTCACCTTAACTATATAAGGGATAAATGTGAAAAAAATGTTAACATTCTTCGTGCTCTTTCTGGCGTTTGGTGGGGGGGCCCACCCCTACTGCCAAAAGCTCTTGTACAATGCGATTATTAGAAGCAATTTAATAAGCTTGCCCTGTCTTGCTGGGATAAAATCTAATCGAAATGCCTTCGCATCATTGCCGGCGCTATGAAAAGCTCCCCAGTTAATGCTTTGCAGGTGGAATGTGGGGATCCCCCATTGCAACTGCGCAGACAGTTTTTAGCTGATCGTTTCCTCTTCAAAGTGTCCCAAAGCTCTGTTCATCCTCTATGGTATCGCCTTGTTCATCTTTCAAATTTAATTCGTTCTTCTAGGTACTGGTCCCGTAAAGAATCTCCTTGTTTAGTTAAAAGTTTTGAAAAGCTTAACTCTGGCCCTCCTCCTCTTCAATGCTCTGTTAGACCCATCTTTAAAATTGATTTTGACGCCCTTATTTTCCAACCCAAGATCATCTTCGACTTTGGCATTCCTAAAAAGGCTCTTGAAGCCAATAGCTTATTTAACCTTATATTCGCTGAAAAGTGGAATGGATGGTTACCCATTTTTACGGACGCCTCCAAGGTTGACGTGGACGGGAATGTGGGTTCTGCGGTGTGGATCCCTCGTTATAAAATCATTTTGAGCTTTAAAAATCCTCCTAAAATGTCTGTTTTTTCAGGTGAGGCCATCGCTATTTTTGAAGCGGTCTCATATGTTAACTCGCATAATCTTAACAAATCTATTATTTTCTCCGACTCTCGTAGCTGCCTCCAAGATATTGCTAAGTTTCCGTTCCGCTCTAAGGATCCATTGTTCATTAATTTACAAACTAAAGAAGTTCTTTACTCTTGCCATTCAGCTGGTATTGATGTCGTCTTAGCCTGGATCCCGAGTCATTCTGGCATTCTCGGCAATGAGAGAGCTGACAGCTGTGCCAAGGAAGCCATTAACATTGGCCTTCCTGTTCACGACAAGTGTTTCTCTCAGGACCTTCGAGCTTTAGCTAAATCTCACCTTTTTCAAAGCTGGTCGACTATTTGGAGCTCCTCCCGTTGCTCCAAAGGCAAGTTTTATGGCAATATTCAACCGGACATCCCAATCAAACCTTGGTTTTTTAAATTCAGGTCGGCTCAGAAACGCACTATCTCCACCATCATTCGTTTGCGACTTGGCCACAATTGTACCCCTGTCTTTCTGGCCAAAATTAGGATCCGGGATCATTCAATGTGTGAATGCGGTCTTGACGAGGGTTCTGCTGTCCACATTTTCTTTGATTGCCCCTTGCAGGCTTCATCTCTCTATGACTTACTTCCTAACTCTATCCCCCGTCCTTTTAATTTCAGTTTCCTCCTATCTTTAGTTAACTCTCCTTTCGTTAAATTATTGGCTCATTATATAGAGTGTCACAACATAAAGTTATGATTTTCCTTTCCCTCTTTTCCTTTTCCCTTCTCTTTTTTTTCCTCTTTTTGCTTTCCCGCATTTTTCCCTTCTTTTTTTTTCTCTGTTGTAGTGTTGTTTTGTAATTTTTATCTTATTTTCTTTTAAAACGTGTGTAGTGGATTTTGCAACTGGTTAATCTAAAACCGTGATATCCATTCAATACTGTTTAATTGTTTAATTTTCTTCCGCGTTCACTTGTAGTTTCCAACCTCGATATTGGCAAAATTGTCTTACCTTAAAAGGACAGAGCCATATATGCACAAGAATAGAATAGTAGAATAGATTTCAATATGCAAATATGAAGTCTTTTATTCATCACTGAGCGAATCTCTCGGAGTTTTCATCCTAGGATTAAAGGCCACACATCCAAATGTACATAAATTTAAGAGTGGCGGCCAAAAAAGTAAAGTTATTATTTCAAAAGGACACATTATTCTCAACATTTTTTATTATGACAGCTAATCTGTACGACTTTACGAATTTTCCTTTTTTTAGCTTAAAAATCAATGTTCAAGCTTAAGTGCATTTATAATTCTAGAATTTAAAACAAATCTAGTAATGGTCGTACAGCTTAGCTATCATACTAAAAAATGTTTAGAATGATATGTTCTTTCGAAATAATAACTTTACCTTTTTTGGCCGCTACTTTAAAAAATTGGGTATTTTTTGTATGAGCCGAGAATGATGTCCTTTATACCATGTTCCATAATGACGAGGGAAATCCAGTTTTTTTTAATGGTAGCTGATATTTTCCTCATTATCTATCACAAGGAATTGTTTAAAATTATCTCAAACATACGAGAAAAACAAATCGATACTGGGTGAAAAATTTCGAAAAATTCTTTAAATGTGTAACTTCTCAACTATAAAAAATCGATCTGCCTGGCAAGGACAGAGCCATATAATGGCCATATATGCACAAGAATAGAATAGATCTGCCTGGCACGGGGCATCCAAATTTTTCTTTTGACGTCATCGTTTCGCTCACTGGGCTACCCTGTACATAAAACTGAACCCCTATTTCTCCTGTTCTCGCTAGAACTTGAGAACGGTAAGACCGATTTGGATGACTCTTTTTTTTGTTGTGTTCCTTATGTCACGACCAGGTTTACATTAAAAAAAAATGAAAAGCCACTGTGACAATTCCCACGAGAACGAAGTCGCGGACAGCTAGTTAATAATTTAAGGATTAAGTACTTAAAGAACTTAGTACCCATTTAGATCTCAATTCTTTTGTCAGCGAAGTCGACTACCACGCATAATATCTTTAATTGGAATTGGTTCAAATTTTCACATTTGTGTTTTTGATAGGATAATCATCCTCAGAGAAGGTTCAGGTGGTCCGACACTGTGACTAACAATATTTTATTTAATCCCTGTGACTTTCACAATATTTGAAGTCACATAATGTACAACACACCCGTAACATCCTTTGAAAAACTTGAGACAGTGTATTTTGGCAACTGCCAAAGGCAGAATTAAAAAACTGACTCGATATTCGGAATCTGAGACCCCAAATCCGACTAGGTAAAATTTTAAAATCTGTTAAAACTAGATTTTTTAACATGAAAAAAAAAAGTTGAAGGAATGAAGGTTGAGATTAAGCGCCTATGCGAAAAATATTAAGGAGCTTTCCTTCGACCAGGAGGATGCAGTTTTTCGGAATTTTAGTTTTGGGTCCAAATTGAATGATGTCTTTGTGAATGTCATTTTGATATTTTAGACTTTGTGTACCGAAAGGATCCATGAAACTACCAAGCGAATGATTCCGGCACATCAGGCATATGAAGTTAATAATAAAATAATATAATGAAATAAAATATCGTATTACGACTTTGTGTACAGTAGCAACTAATAAATTAAGAAAACAGATTATCTTCTTAAATTTATTACATGTTTTTACAATAGTACATGTACTTTCCGTTTTAGGTTTTTGAATATTTTACGAGCCAAAAGATTTGTATTTTATTATTAATCAGGTCCCTCTTGTTTATCACAATGTTTTACTATTTCTATGATTTTACATTCACATGCTACATTCTGTTTAGACAATTGGGGTACCATAGGTCTAACAGTAGACCTTGGTTCGGGGTCAACTTCGCACCTGTAGTGCTCATTAGCTTTCATTCGTTCAATATCAATTTCTGAATTTTTTATCCTTTCGCGACAAATTGCTATGCATATTTCTTCAGGTTCAGGTTCTGCACATTCATCTATTTCTACTTCTTCTTCTTCTTCTTCTTCTTCTTCTTCTTTATTGCAAGTTTTTACGTCCATGCTATGCTGACTTTGTGAAAGCGAATTTGTCTTTAATTTTCTTGTTTTATTTTTTTATTGACCGAATGGGTACAGGGTTTACAGCTCGCAGGGAAATCTGACCGGAAGAGGGGGAGGCCTTTGCCCAGTAGTGGAACGCTATGAAGACTATTGATAAATAAAAATGGTGCAATGCAATTTTCTAGAATGAAACAGTGTTTTCTTATCGTACAGCCATGCTACGTTTTGGTATCATCTTGCCATGATACACATTAACAATCACCTGATTTAACGTTTTGCTTGGTGTTGATTGTAGTTAGATTTCTATTATTTAGGTAATAAACTTTATGTTCACCATTTTCTTCTGTGTACTCAATAATATTTTGAGGATTTTTCTGTCTCATTTTTTTAATTTCAATCCGAAAGTTCTTAATTTTTTCTTCCAAATTATTTATGCGTTTATCAAATATGCAATCCTCATTCTGTTTTTTATTTTTCTGTGTAAAATGGTTGCTACGTTTAAATGTGACACGTAACTTTGCTTTGGGCTTATCGGTAAAGCTTGCCATGGTGTTTGAATTTTCAACACATTATATTCTTATACTTACTTATTATTTAGCACAATTTAGGTGCACAATATTTCTTTTTTTCTGGTTCTTTAGTTTCACATTCGCCGGTCAGTGGGTCTTTGTCTTCTTTGATTTCCTCTGTTTGTGGTTCAGGGCATACAGGCCAACGTTTGCCATCTTGTGGAGGAGGAGGTTTTGAAGCACCACATTTTTCTCCAGTTGTTGTGGTAGCTTGTATAGCGTCACATATTTCTGTTGTCGTAGGTTCCGGTTCGACTTCGCATCTGTAGTATTTATTCTCGTCTTTGCACCGACCACCAGTACCAAAATTTGAAAATCTTATTCTGTCGCGACAAATTGCTACGCACTCTTCTTCTTCGTCTTTTTCTTCTTGTACAGGTTCACATTCGTCGGTTTCGACTACTTCTTTTTTAGCACACTTGTCGCCAGTTTTGGTTCTGGTTGTTTTTTCATCGCATTGTTTTACGTTCATACTATGATGAATTTGAAAATGTTAAACAATGATATTACAACATCATTTATAGGTATCTATAGTTAAATTAAAGAAAATGTGTTTTTCTATAGCCATCCTTCGGTTTTGTAGCTTTTTTAAATAATTTTATAATCCTTTTCAAATCATTTTCAAAGATAATTTAAATCGCTACGTTTTAATCATTTTTTGGTGTTGTCAAAGAGAATATAAACACTAGCGTGGTGTTGTCAGGTGTTGTCACTGACATAAAGTGTATGGACTGGCAGTCCTCTATAAATTACAGCATTTCTCTTTAGGACGCATTGAAAGTGACAAATTGAACGGAACTTGACGCAGTAAATTGTAAACAAATTGAAATATATTAAAATTTTGTTAAAATTTTAAAGACTAAGTGAATTTTTGTATAAAGTTTTATTAATATTCAATTTTGTGACCATGAGAATATGCTTGGTTTGTAAATATAAACAGAAAAAAGGAGATAATCGGTCAATGTACAAGTATGTTTTTTTACAAACTGTTTTATTGAAAAATGTTGTTTTAAAACGTCTTAATTCTACTTTAAATGATTAGAAATTGTCGGGAAGACATTCCTCTTTTTCAAAGTATATATATAGTTATGTTAAAATGACTATAAAAGATAAAATTTTCGCATTTTCAATTTCGCTTGATTCGCCTGCTTTATTTCGCTAGTGCTTCCAAAGACAGTCGATAAAAACAATGTCGATAGAAACATGTTATAGGTATATTAGTGTAAAATATTACTTAATGTTACGTACAATGGCAAACAAAACCGTTTTTATTTTGTTGAGTACCCATGATTACTTTTTTAGGGTTATGTAGTAGACTACAAAGTTATAGTTTCGCCATATCCGTCTACTCGCAATTTTCTAAGAGACCCTTGATACTACAAAACTGTAATCACACCTTAGTACCTAAGCTTTTCAAGATAACAAGTAATGTTTGATTAATTTGCGCGTCGCTCGACACGCTCTTGAATGATTTTAGATAAATATTTAAGAGTTTACTAATCTTCATAAGAACAGTAAGACAGAATACCTAACCAACCAAATTTCTTACAACAGATTTCCAACCGACGAAGTTTAAAAAAAAATGGCTTCAAAATATGAATGTTTCGAAGAATTGGACATCAAAGAAAAGCCACGAAATATGTTCGAAGCATTTTGACCCTAACTGTTTCATAGGAAGTAGGAAATTGTTAAAATTTGGTAGTGTTCCTACAATATTTGAAGAAAATTTTCAAGGTAAAGGTTATACATAAGGGTTACTAGAAACATGTCACGATCCCCGCTAAGGGATAGTAGTAGGCTTTATGAACTATTGAATAATATTTCAAAACTGAAAAAAGAGTACCAGTTTTGAAAAATTACATACTTTAACTTTTTATAAAGTAACACAGCTTTAAATATTATTGTTTTTGAAACTAATGCAAAAGATAAAGCTTATTTCTTTAGTTTGAGTCATGCTAATGTGAGAAAATGGTTTTATTGTTTACGCAAAATTGATGCTCTGCTGTAAGAAAAACAGATCATCTCATACTTACATACTTTTGGGGAAAAAGAAAAAAATTAAGCTCTACATTCCGCTAGAGAACATAAATAGTCGACTTATCGACTTTTGGTCCTCACTTGTTAAAAGTACAACTTGAGCTGATTGCCAAGGCAAATTAGGTACTAAGCACTAAGGCAAAGTACAACTTGAGCTGATTGCCTGCCTACCCCGCTGGGAATACATCGACTAATCGACTTTTGGCCTCACTACAGCGCCAAAATGGCGAAAATCAAGTGGTCTCGTTTTTGATTTGACAACAGCCAGTCTAGTGGTATTTAACTTATTTCTATGTCTATGGGTGTTGTGCTCTTTGGTGTTGTGTGGGTGTTATTTTCGTGTATGTGTCAGACAAAGAGAATTTAAATCTTTGAGTATGTAGTATTGATTTAAATCACTACGTTTTGTGTCAGAGACTTATTTTTTCTATGTCTATGGTCAGAGAAAAGGCAAAGAATAGGTAATCACTGGCGTTTATTGTACTGTATGGCTGTATAGATAGTATGGCCAAAGTAATTTATTTTTTATTTCAGTTTAGTGGCGCAAAGGCCTCCCCTGTAGATTTCGGTATTTTTTTGAAATCATGCGGTGAGATTACTTATTTACATACAAAATGCATACACGGCACATAATTTACACGTTCCATAAATAACAAAGAAAGAAAAATAAACTATTTCATCATCAAGCCAGAAAACAAACACATTCTGGAAAGATATGACTCAGCCAGGCTGTTTTTCAGTCAGCAGCACCTGAGGTGAGGTGACTTCTGACTGCTAACAACATGCATGTAAGATGCAGTAATTGGAATGTGCACATGATGGACACCAAACCTAAGTGTATACAAGGAAAGTGTATACAAGGGAAGTGTATACAAGGGAAGTGTATACAAGGGAAAGTACCTTAATTATTGTAGATGGGACATTTTACTGAAAGAACACTTTATTTAAAAAAAAATTTAAACTGCATTCAAACATTTTTAAATAATTGCCTGGTTGAACCGGGAATCTAATCCGGTACACGAGAAAAAAAACACCTGTAGTTTTATCTACCGATCGGAAGGCTTGTTATTAAATGTTATTTTTTTATTTTAGGTATAAGTATTTACTTATTTTCGTGTAGTTTATTTAATACTACTGCACCCGCTACTTTATTTCTCTTCTTGATTTCTCTTCTCCGGTTGCCTTGAAAAAATTGCTGTTTAGCAATAAGGCCGCCTATTGTACATTTTTCCGTGTTTTTATGTTTCTGTGATTGCCTGTTTTTTTGTGCAATAAAGTATATATCTATACTAATATTATAAAGAGGAAAGATTTGATTGTTTGTTTGTTTGTTTGTTTGCATCGAATAGGCTCCGAAACTACTGGACCGATTTAAAACATTCTTTCACCATTAGAAAGCTACATTATCCCCGATGGACATAGGCTATATTATATTTTCAAAAAAATTAGGGATCCTTACTAAAACTCAAATAATGTAACCCAAGGTGTAAAAAAATTACCAAAAATATTCTTTACATTGCGTGCGCTGCGTAAACTATTAATGATATAATAAAATAATGTACTACGACTTTGCAGAACACATCAATATTTACAAAAAGTGTCGCGACAGCATATGTCTAACTATTGTAGTTATGCCACAATATGTGTTCTTTTATTTTTAAAATTTAATTGAAATGCCGCCCGCTATAAAATGCTCTTTATTTGTATCTTAGTATTAATCCTTATCAAAATAAATTACTTCACATTCAAGACTGCTTCAATATCTTTATACAACTTTTTGATTTATGCAATTCAAACATTCCATTCAAAAGATATCACGAGTTTAAAAATGTAAGTATTAGAAAAAAGTTTCGTGGTCGCAGCTCATCCTGCTCAGCTAGCTAGCTAGGCAGCAGCAGCACCTTATATGCGATGTAGGCGATGTAGGCGTCACTAGGGTACGGGCCGTACGGGCGGGGAGTCAATGTCAAGAAATGAAAAAAAAACTTCAGAAAGTTTATAATATGTTATAAAATCAATCAATATCTATGGTTGTGTATGTGTATGCTGTATGCATAGACATAGAAAAAATAAGCACTTTATGTCAGTGGCTGTATGACAGCAATGCAGACTGCTTTTCCGGTCTAGGTGGACATTCCCTCTACTGGTAATTTATGTATTTATTTATTTATTTACAGTTCTTTGCACACATGACAAATATATATAAAATCTCAAACAGAAATACGACACAAAGGTCCGTATTACCTAAATTACCAAGCTTGATATATACTTAAGTATTGATTGTCTCTTTCTTTCACTATTAAAATGACAAAGACGACTGCTGCTTAAGTATAGATCAGTCTGAGTCGCGTTCTATAATACGGACCATGCACATTGCATAAGTGCTCAGAACATTTCAAACAATTAGAATACCCTCTTCGTATATGATAAATACTTCAATAAGGCTACCTATATGCTATTTTAGGTTTCAAACATTTATTTATTCATAACTTAATTGAAAGACTTAAATTTAATAAGTATCTTAGGTAATAAGCAAAGCCAAATATATTACTCTGGGTTAGCAAATATTCGTCTGTTTAAAAAGGTGTTTTTATCTATGTAACATACATGATTATTCTATTCAGCTTACGTCTTTAGTAAGTAAGTAATTCAAATCAAAAAGTTGTATTTTTATAGCACCATTGTATTCTATGTATACCTTTCTGCAGCTTTCTATGTACTTAATATCTATCAATGTCAAGTGTATAAGATCACAGATCAGTGATTAGTTAGTAATCATCAAAATGGCGATGAACTTTACAGCACTAAGAAAGGATTTTTCTAAATTCTACACCTAAGGGGGTGAAATGGGGGTTCAAAGTTTCTATGGAGAATACAATTTTTTTGCACATTTTAACTCAAAACTTCGTCAAGATATACCTCGAAGCAAATAAACGGACACGTGTTTCGCTATTTTTCAAAAATCATCCCCTAAAGGGTCAAGAATGAAATGGGTGACTAAAAGAGTTCTTTGCGCGAGCGAAGCCGCGGGGAAAAGCTAGTAATATAATAATAAGGCTTTATCATAAGGATTATTTTTTGCTAAGTAACATAGCATCAGAAATAAAAGGAAGACCATGAATTTTAACATTTAATGCAAAATTATGTTCAGAAAAATGAGAAGCTGACTCATTTTGAGCATTTTGATAAATTAAATTGTTTAATTTGGAATTAAAAATGTTAAAATTCATGGTCTTCCTTTTATTTCTGATACCCGATCGGTATAATGAAACCATAGGCTGATTTGTTTTCTCGTGTACCGGGTTCGATTCCCGGTTGACCAGGCAATGTTTTAAAAATGTATGAATGCAATTTAAATTGTTTTGAAAATTAAAATAAAGTCTTCTTTCAGTAAAATGTCCCATTTACAATAATTAAGGTAGATACTTTCTCTTCATGTGGCATAGCCGTGGGACTCTCTGTCTAATGAAATTAAAAGAATGTTTAATGTGTCTTAAAGGTTTTATTTTATAGTTTATTATATTATAACACTGATCCCTAGTAGATAATTATAGTGTTACAAAATTAAGACCTACATTAGTAGTCCTCTGGAAAATCTTTCAAATCTTCATCGTACTTAAACAAGTTAGACATACCAGTTTATGCTTCCTTACTTTTTCTTTTCATCCTGGTCATAATTGTTGTCATGATTTTGATCTTTTTCTTTATCTTTCTCGTAGTTTTCTTGTTGGTGTTTATTGTTAAGACTGACTGACTTCAGCATTGCCTTCATTTCTCTTTCAAGCTCAGAACATGCATTGTGAAGAATAGGTTCGCTGGATGTCCATCCGGGCCGGTATTTTCTTATTCTCTGACTTCGCAGCGACGACGATGCTTCATCATTCCCACAGGCCTGATCTACTGTTTCTGGTTTCACCGGCTTATCATTGAATTTGCACATATTTATATTTATTTTGAATCTTCTTAGTTAAATATTTGTTTCCTTTTGTAAGACCTGTTTTTTTTTCAATGTAATTTCAAAATTCTTTCTTATTTAGAATCAGTCAAATTATTTGGAAATTTCAGAAATGGAAAGCACAATTTACGCTTACATAAATAAAAACACATCTCTGGATCATCTTGATAGAGCTTATAAACTTTACGCGCTTGTACCTCTGTTTTTATCATTTCCTCTTTTTTGATCACTGTTTGTTCGTATACTCGTTTTGGCATTTCTTTTTCAAACGAGCAAAGCTGTGGTTTCGACCTCTCTTCGACGTCTGAGAATGCCTTTCTTCGAATAGTCATATCTTTGTTTTTGAGAAAAGAGTGATCATTTTTTTTAGTCTGAAGTAATATTTGTCTTGATGGCGGGATTGTTTCTGTAATTCTTTTACACAGAATGTGATGGTCACAAGGCTTGGGTTTTGGAGGCTTAGCGCCTGGTTTGGCTGCAACCGGGGCATTTGAAGTATAAAAAGGAGTTTTGCATGGTGGTTTATTTGATACCCAGCGAGGCAAGGATTGATCAACCCGACAGCAAGTTGTTGTGAGCATAAAAGGTGAATGTTTAGATCGAACTGAAAATAATTAAAAAGACAAAAAATAATTCAAAAATTAATATAATATCTAAACATATCGGTCTTTCTCCTAGCTCTTTTATTATTCGTGGCACAGGTGGGTGACCATAGTCAATCATTTGGAAAATCAAGTATAATAGTGCGTGACTTGCTAACAAGGGAACCTAACCACACGGGTATGTACAATAATGTCATGAATCTTAATCTTCAGGTTTCCTCACAGTGTTTTCCTTTACCATTACGAGCTTTTTCCTTCGTAAGTTTTTAACTGAGTTACAAAAATAACCAGAAAAAATTATTGGTTTCAAAAAGGAGAATATACAGGGTGGAATTTTGTATTGCCACCTGAAGTGAAAGTACTCTTAATACTATAGATAGAAAATTGTACTCAAATAAAATATTCCTTCATTTTTGAAAAGAAAGAAAACTGCATTCAAGGATTTTCGAAAATCAAAACGAGCCACACCCGGGAATCAAACCGACTAAAACTTGGTAAATTAAACGAAAGGGAAACTATCAAATCTTAAATTATTTTAAGTATTTACAAAACTAAGTAATTAGTTGCTCAAAGTGAGCTTTATTTTCTTGGATACACTTTATTCTTTTAACGAATTCATTTCTATTAACCTTTAATAACGTGTTGTGGTATTAATTACTAACATAAGTAAACAGATGTATCTTTGAGTAAAAGTGCTTTAAATAAATGAATAAAATAGTTTTATTTCAGGCATGGCCCATAAATGGTTAGTGACAAAGGAAACTTACAACTATGTTAGTACTTACTATCTAGAATAAAATAAAATTAAAATTAACTAAATCTAGAAGAAGACTTCATATGCCAACATAGGCAGATTTTATCTACCTATATTAGCATATGAAATCTTAGTGTCTTTTGTTTTCTGGAAACGTGTCCAGTGCTGCATAATAGCACTGTCCACGTCCAGCCTACCTGCAATAACTTTCAGGAAACTGTTGGAACCTTCAACAGTTTCTGCTTTAACTTCACCCATTGAATTTATAAGTCCGGATGTCATGGTTTTCCTTTCATTTAATTTACCAAGTTTGTTAAAGAAATTTCACCCTAACAATCGATGTAATAAAAGTATAGGGTATAATTCTTACAGATTCGAAGTTGCGGATTGCGAAGTTCGATTCCTGGGCGTGGCAAGCGAATTTCTGAAAATCCTTGAATGCAATTTTATTTCTTTCAAAAATAAAGGAATGTTTTCTTTGAGTACAATTTTTTATCTACAGTATTAATAGTACTTTCCCTTCAGGTGCCATTCATTACAAAATTCCACCCTGTATAAACGCACTTTAAAAATAATGATACTTACACACTTTAAAATGTTAAGTTTTAAATCAATTAAATGAACTATCAAAATAATGGTTTGCACTTTAAATATGATTAGCTTTAAAATAATACTTTGCACTATACAACTTAATGTTCTAACTATAGTACTTGTAGTTGTCGATTTGTATATGAGTGTAGTAAATACTCAGTCATATAAAGGGACTGAAAATAGACTTTTTTGTTATTTAATAATTTAAGTAACAATTTATAAATGATAGGGATCATAGTTATAGAGTAAGGCAAGGTTGAAACTGCGACCACAGCGCACGAGGCGAGCGAGCGTAGCGAGCGCGCCGCAATAGCGGCCAGTGAAATGCTAGAAACGACTTCTGCAATATTCTCGAGTTTCCAATCATCTCCCCGGTAATAATAATAATATTTGATATATTATTATGTAATAATTTTAGACACAGTTATAGTGAAAACCATCATTTATTAGTGATGAAATTAAATTATGGATGTATTATTATTTTTAAGTACTGATATACAATTCTAATGCTGTTGTCTACAAATTTAAAGTGCTACTAAATACATTTATATTCCTTTTTATAGAATCTGGGAAAACTGCGATGTCCCAAAGGTTTGTTTTTAAACGTGTACAGGGTATAGCTTAGCAAAAACTGAAACTCTGGACTCAGACAATCATTCTGAATGATTTTCCAGTGGAATTTTTCTCCGGAAAATTTATCATTTTTTTTTCATGTTTTTTATTTTTTATTTATTTATTTAATCTAATACACTCCATTTTGAAATAAAAACAATCATAACAACGTAAAACACGAAAACCAGCAATGTACATCGCACTCCGGAGGGAGGGATCGCGGGCGGGGCGCGGTTTCACGATACGTTGCGTGCGTACCGCTATAGTAGGTAAATAATGAAAACTCCATAATATGACGTTTCCGGGAAAAAAAATTACTTATAGCTGATGATGGGTAGATTCCACCATTTAAGTATTTGCTAAGCTGTCCTTTACACCCTGTATTTGAAAACTCAACTTACCTTGCCACAGCGATGGTGGGTTTTTAATTTTCTCCTCGCATAATTTTGGAACTGCGTTGGTTAATTTTTTAACCAATTTGCTTCGCTCTATACGGTAAGGTTCTCTGTAAGGTTTCGTTCTATGGTCAAATGGAATCTGACTAAATCCACATTCCGTTACGAACATACGCCTTAAAAACATGTTTGTATAGTCTTAATTGTTGAAAAAAAATCACCTGAAAAGCAAGATTATGTATTTAGGGATAATAAAGCATTCTAGTGAAGAAAGAATTTTTGAAGTTGGGTTTTTTTTATAAGATAACTCTTCACCTCAATGTTGACCAAGGTCATAGATAAGGTCGACGACGATGGAACGAGTTAACCCAGAAAATGCCTATAAGGCACTGGTACTCCAACGACGGAACACAATAAGCTCAACAAGCAACAAGCTGTTTTTCGTCCGACTTCGGTAGGAGGGTGGTCGCGATCCAGACGACCCTTCACAAAGCCTACCACACCGCATGAGACCATAGAACAACACCTCAGATTCAAAATAAATTGAGATGTCGTTGCTTGGGGTGGATTAATAGGAGGCAGATCTCATTTTTGTTTCCTTAGTCGCCTCTTACGACACCCACGGAAAGAAATGGGGTCGTGTTATTCTCAACCGATCACCACACGGCAAAAAACACTTTTTCTCCTGGTACAGTAGTTTTTGAGTTTGTACGTTACAAACATACAAAAATATAAAAGTCTTTAAGTCTTTCCTCTTTAAAATATTAGTGTAGATATGTTAGTTTTTGCCCGCAATCTAACTCAGGGCAAAGTTATAGTCGAGGATGTAGCGAGCTCACCCAGAAGAAGCCTATTTACTCGTACTTTTAAGATGTTCGGGTTGTATGTGTTTGGAATAATTTAAAACTACTGACAGACAGACAGACAGACAAAGAATTTATTCATTGCTTTAAAACACACACACAACATTCAAAACAGTCAGAAGTACAAATACACATTAAAGGTTACAGAGTTATTCTAGTGTTGTGTGTGTGTCAGAATGCAACAAAAAGGTCCAAAGGACAAAACACTGGTATTCTGCTATAACCTCATTAACGTCATTCACGAGTGCTCAGCAGCGAAGATAAACACAAAAAAAAGAGAATGTACAATATAATGTATAATATGTATAACAGGGGATAAATATGTGAGTTATGTGTGTAGGTATGATATTGCGTATTAATAGTTGAGTGTAGCACAAAAGTTTGTCAAGATTTAAAAACCGTTACATAGTAAGTATCTGGAATACCTAGTTTTTGCTTCTCCAGAAGGAACGTCCTATACTTAATTCTAAAATACTCCTTAGACCTAAGAAGCCGCAGAGGGGGTATATTGTTCCAGCACTTTGTAGCCATGTAACGGAAGCTGCCAGCAAATGCTTGCGTCTTGTGTGGATGTACCTCCAATAAATAGCGCACACGCAATAAATAGCGTGTAGGTCTGGTGACATAACGGTCATGAAAACCAGAAAACTTTAATTTATTAAAAAGATAATTCGCTTCCGGGTTTTCACAATATCAAACACCATACAAGCCAACTACTGGGACAGAAGAGTCCTCGACCACGTAGCAGAAGGCACCAAGAATGCAAAAGGAACCAAGCCCTAGGTTCACCTACTGAGTATTGAGGATTGGCATAACAATTTGGCCAAATTAGAGAGACGCCACCACTGGAGTGTCTACCATAAAGACAGATTAATGGGAAATTCTTGACGGAGGTTTATGATCAGCAGTCTACGCTTTCCATCTAATGTGATGATGATGAATTGAATGATGCATCATCCATTTCTCGGATCTATGCGGTTAAGCAACGTACCTGCTAAAGATGAATGAGTGATTACAAAAAGGAATTTAAGTGAGCGTATTTACGAATTGATTTTGTAGAAAAACAATAAATACTTACAGTTTGGCTTTGTTTGCCGTAGAGTTCCGATAGTAGTTATTAACTTAATCTGGTTTTAGTTGTGTGTCTTGCTTTAGGCCCTCTCCTGGTTTCTGTGATGAGAACTGTTTGGATTTCTGGATTTAGCCTTTTCCTGTCTTTTTTCCGGAGGTTTGCTCTGTTTTTTCTCTTGAATTGTTTCCAACACTTTCTCCTGATTTTCGTCCCGGGTTTTGTCCTGATGTTTATGCTGGTATTTATCCTGATTCCTTCCGGAATTTCTGTGTTGAGTACGTTCCTGAATATTTTCTAATTTTTCGTTTTCTTCGTCTAGACTTTTGTCTTGACTATCAACCGAATGATCTTGTAGACTAGTTTCCTTTCTTGATTGTCTGGTATGACTCTTTTTCTGATTATCAGTTGAACGTTTTTGGTGACTTCTTTCTTGAACCTTTTCTATCTGTTGGTGTTGCTTATTATCTTTCTGAAATGTATCCTGGCTCGATTCCGGACTACTTTGCCGACTCTTAAGACGACTTCTGTTTTTGTTTTTATTCGGATAGGGAATAGCAGGATCAGTACTCTTTGTTTTAGCTCCTGTCGTTTCCTGTTGTCGAATCAAAGAAGGGTCATCTTTGTGCGACGGAGGAAGCGGTTTTATAACACAACATAAATTTTTGTTAGTGCAATCGCATTCAGACTTAGGCTTCCTACTTTTAAAGTCGATTTGAAGTTTTTTCAAATCCTCTTCCGTACTCGCACAGAATTCATTAGGTGTTTGCATGTTTTTTAATGCTTCTGGAAATTTTGTAAGGTTGGTTGTGACGGGTTTAATCCATTGTGTTTGCTTTGAACGATTTGGTTTCAAAAAATCAACAAAAAATTATGCTCTTGGCATATAAGAACGTTAAGTAACTGCTAATATTTACCTACTTATTATTTTTTAAGTTCCTGCAAAAATAAAATTTACATTTTTTGACTTTTGGTTTTTTTGACTTTTCAGTTGAAAGTAACGTCAGCAAACGCCAGCAATTGACGTTTTTGTTTTCTTGAGAGAGTCCAATATACTTTTCGAGATAAAGCCATGGACTAAAGCTACAGTTACACATGCTCGTTTCAAGCATGATATCATGCTCCATTTGAGCAGTTGCTACTTAGTAGCATGTGTGTCGATACAGTGCTCAGAACTAGCATGCTCGTTTCGAGTTTGCTCAAAAATCGACAGGCGTTCGATTTTTGAGCATGCTACCTGCGGCGTGGGTAGAAGGGGGCGTGCCCGCTTTAAGCATGTGTATGATGGCTTTAAGATATCTCCTTCAGCACTACTTGTGTTTAGTAGTAGTGTCATGGGAGAGAAAATTTACCCAAGACACTACTGGTAGTGCCAAACTAGGGGGAGAAACGGCTTTGAGCATGCTTATTCAGGAGCATACTTAAAAATAAGCATGCCTATTGCTAGAAAATGTAAACAGTTCATAAGCATGTTCATATTAAGCATACTAATAGCACGCTTTTTAGCATGCTATTCTAGAGCATGTGTAACTGTAGCTTATGATTTCAGGAACTTTTCTCTGGTTAAAGCATGTTGAGTGACATTTTTGCCAACAATGACAACTAAAGGCACCACACAGGCACAGTTAGCATGGACCTATATCACTATTCTATGGTATTACAATTTAATATAGGTTTGATCAAGGCTTGTTGTACAGAAGTTATTGTAGTAGTACAACATAGGCAAGTATTCCAAGTATTGCACAATGGTATTATATAGTCTAATACCATTGTGCATAATCCATAATCCATAACGGTGATCGCTTCAGTGTCGTTCGACTTCGTGGCGTTCGCTTCAATGAACTTTCGCTCCAACGTACCACGCGGAAAGTTTTTCGCTACAGCGTGCGTCGCTTCAACGGCTCCCAACCCGTGGTTCAGCTCATTTGTTCACCTGGGTGCACCATGGGTAATAATTTTTCTCATTCGTTTACCTCAATCAAAAAGGAGGTTTTTGGGATTTTTTTTTCTTTAGGGGCAGCTATGTTACTAATAAAACGATCCTGCCAAATTTTAAACTAAGCTCTCCAGTAGTTTTAGCTGTGCGTTGATGTCTCAGGCAGTCATTAAATTCATACAACAAGGTTAGTAATCAAAATCACCTTAAATTAAAATACCAGAAGTTTAGAATAACACATTTATTTTTAACTACCTCTCGCTGTCATGCTTTTGCTGTGCAAATTTTCAAGTGTCCAATTTTTTTAGGTAGTCTGTCGCTCTTTTCGTTGACGATTCAAATATCTGTAAAAAAATATCTTTAATGACCACTAAGCTATTTCTGAACATTAAAACTTGTTTAGGATACCGGCCAAATCCGATTTCAGACCAAACTCTCCTCGACAGGTTATTTTCGTAGATATTAGTTAATTTAATAACGATAATGTCAATTTTCGTCGCCACTCCGGCAGTGTCTAAAGACCAAGGTCTTTAATCAATGCGTCCTACCAGTAATGACCTACGGAGCCGAAACGTGGAACATGACAGTGAGGTTGGCCCACCGATTGCACGTCGCTCACCGAGCAATGGAACGCTCCATGCTCGGGATCTCGCTAAGGGATAGAATCCGAAACGAGGTCATCCGACAGAAAACCGGAGTGATGGATATTATCCAAAAGTGTAGCAAGCTGAAGTGGCAGTGGGCTGGCCATGTCTGTCGCAGAACCGACGAGCGTTGGAGTAGACAGGTTCTCGAATGGAGACCACGTCTTGGCAAACGTAGTGTAGGACGCCTCCAGCCAGATGGTCAGATGACCTAAAGAAGATAGCGGGTAGTGGCTGGATGAAAACAGCGGAGGATCGTGCAAAGTGGCGCACCTTGGGGGAGGCCTATGTTCAGCAGTGGACTGCAATAGGCTGATATGAATGAATGAAAAAAATGACAATTTCGATAACTCTCTCATGTTAATTAAGCAGCGCTGCCCAGTGAGTATTTGAGTACTTTTTTAAAAATTCGATATCGGAAAACCTCTTATTAACCCCTCATGTCAATGACTGTCGAGCTCATAATTTAATACTAACACGGGTCTAAATTCGCACATATATTTTTTTTATCTTTGATCCCGACTTTTCGGCGCGTTGCATGCGCCTTGGTCAAGGGTAAACTAGTGTTAGTATTAAATTATGGGTTCGAATCGCAAAAAGTATTAGATAGCTGTCGAGCTGTTGACGATTTTAGATTGATAGATCTGTAGCCCAGGGACATTTATATTACGAAAAAGGTTACCGTTTGTCTTTGTAAACTTTATTATAGATTTCGCCATTTTATATACTAAAATTGAGGTCTTAATGACCGTAACCCGCCGTAACTATATGTAGTGTTTTTGAACCGAATTCAAAAAAGGAGGAGGAGGTTCTCAATTCGGGTTAAAACTCCGTCATTTATTAACCGATTCCATTTTTTTTAAATTTGGAAGCATCTACTTCCAGATTGGTCCCATAAAATATTTATTGAAATCAGTTCAGTGGTTTAGTTAAAAAATAAAAAAACTGAAATTTTCGGTCATATAATATATTATGTATGTGGATGATAATAGGTCATCAATGTAAACGAAGCAAAAACGAAGTTGTTCCCTGAGACTTTCTAGTTGTTTTTTGGGGCTCTTTTGTATCCTGGGGCTCTACCGTTTAGTGACCGGTAGAGTATATTACCACCACACATCTTTCCTGCCGTCTGGTGATCGGTTGATAATATCACCACCCCATATCTTTCATGCCTCTGGCGATCGGTTTGAGAATTGTACTACCCCGTTGCGACTGGTTGTGAATATCACCAACTCATATCTTTCCGTGGGTATTAAGAGGGGTAGAAGTAATTGATTACTAAATCGCTCTTTAATCTCGAGTAACTTAGTGCTGTATAACAAATCTACGAGGAAATTAATTATATTAACGATAAATGTCCTTTAAAAAGAATAAAATAAAAATATATTTTTAACAAAAAATTGACCCGCCTTCAAAAAGGGTAAAATATTTTTTAATTCTATATTCACGAGTAAGCTATATTCGATGTAAAAAAATTTATTCCTCTCTATTTACCATATTCCGCTATGAATTCACCTATTTACTGTTTTACCCGTTGCCAACTACTTACTCGTGAATATAGCTTTAAAAAATTATTTTACCCTTTTTAAAGGCGCGTCAATTTTTTGTTAATTTTTTTTTATTTACTAAATTTTAGAGTTACCGTTTCAATATATCTGTTAATGGGCCCTCTGAACAAACCATATACCTATTTTAAGATGATTTCTGTGGCTGGTTTAGATTTTAAAACTCATTTGGTTCATGAAGAAGAAATGAGTCTTAAAATCCAAACCGGCCACAGAAATCGTCTAAAAATAGAAAAGAATAGAATAGAATAGAAAAAATCTTTATTTTATAGGACATTCAGGATGCCACTTAAAACAAGTCAAGATTACATGAAATACATACAAACAAACATTAAAGGATTTAAATACATACATACGCATTCGTTCTATTGACCAAAGGTGCAGTCTTCCCAAGAGAAGAACAGGCAAGAAACTCTGAGGTTGCTCTTTTTAAACGCATTACAAATTTTCTTATTTTCTAATTTTAACTAAGTCTGAAATAACTCTAGAGCTGAGCAGTTCATTCCCATGGCTGCTTGTCAGTTATGTAATCAGAAATTTTGTAATAGCCCTTTATGCAAAGTTTTTGTTTAATTACTGTCTTAAATTTATCCAAAGGTACATTTTGAATACACATGGGAATCTTATTGTAGAAACGTATACATTGACCCATAAAAGAGTTCGTGACCTTGTGGAGACGACTGTCTAGTACATCCAGTTTATGCTTGGTCCTAGTATTTATATTGTGCCTATCGCTATTTTTCTTAAACAAATGTTCATTTTTCTTCACATATAGAAGATTGTCACATATATATTGGGATGCAAAAGTCAGAATATCTATTTCTTTGAATATTTCTCTAAGGTATATGGTTTGTTTACAGGGCCTATCAACAGATGTATAAATTTGAAACGGTAACTCAAAAATGTAAATAACTAGCATATATGGAGATTTTTTTAACTTATCACTACATAATATGGTTACGGCGGGTTACAGTCATTAAGACCTCACTTTTAGTACATAAAATGGCGAAATCTATAATAATTTCACAAAGACTAACGGTAACCTTTTTTGTAATATGAATGTCCCCGGGCTACAGATCTATGAGTGCATCATCTTATTGGCCTTGCAGCTGTGGCATTTAATGCTCATCTATACATATTATAAATACATATTATGAAGAGGAAAGATTTGATTGTTTGTTTGTTTGCATCGAATAGGCTCCGAAACTACTGAACCGATTTGAAAAATTCTTTCACTATTAAAATCCTACATTATCCGGGATGGACATAGGGTACATGATTTTCCCGAAATCCCACGGGAACGATATCCCGCGCGGGAAGCTATTGGCAAATAAGTTTGCTTAAGCGGTAATCCAAACAAGCTTACATATGTACGACACTGTAATCCTTACTATTTCTTGGCTTCATTTTTCTTGGCATCACAACACATTTCCCTATTAGGACAGTCACATTTTGATTCGGGAGAATTCTGGTCATTATTCTTATCCTTCTTGATACCTGCCTGCACATTTTGCATTTTTGCGTTATTTGCACAATACTCGCAGTGTTTTTTGCAGTCATCCGGTTTATCTCGTTTGTTATCAGACATTTTCTTCGGTGTTTTTGTACTTGTGGACGATGGAGAGAAACTATTGTTTTATTATAAAAATTACATACTTTTTGAGTACTTTGTGATTTTATTGACTTGAAAATGACGCCATGAAACTTCACTGCTTCTTGCTTATTTCTACGTCATAGACATAGAAAAAAATTATTTAAATGTGCATGATCACAACTTAATTTTTCTATGTCTATGTGCATGATACATCTATGATCAATACTTTTTTGATATTTTTGTTCAATAAGGTGAAAGCCATACAGCCAAATCTTTTAAAGAATTTCATGTACGGACGTCCGCAACTCAGGTTATCACACGCGTGCACTCTGTGCTGTTGTGATAAGAGCAGTTTTGCAATGAAAATGGAGTAACCTGATGCGCTGGCCTCTGTATTGTACGTGTGGCCCTTAGATTCGTTCAGTGATGGATAAAAGACTTCATATTTGCATATTAAAATCGAATGTGACGCAATTGTTCAAGAATTATTGACAAAAAAAGATGGTCCACACGTCCAAATTCCTGTGACTTTCAGTAATGAAGAACTGGTTACCAGTGTGACACAAGATGATGTTACTCGAATCTACGGGAACAAATGGGTTGACGGAGCACCGATAGTAACGCATAAAAAAATTGCTTCTGGCTATAAATCAACCCAAAAATTGTTTTTATTTTAGGCTCAAATTATAGCTGACTTCATTCTTCAAAGGAATTTACACAAATTTTTGATATCATTCTTCGTTTCTAAAATATCGAGCGCCAAGATGAAAAATTCGGAAAAAAGTTTTTTTTTTATAACCTGCCGTAACTTTTTGCGTTTTTTACTTTCTCGAATAATTCTTTTTGCACCTTATAGCTCTCGTGAATACGCGTCTTTTGAGTATTTTATAATATCATATCTTCACAACTCTCCGATATATAAGGGGATCGCACTTTTTCGTGAAATCGGAGCCTATACTAGAGCGAACGAAAAGACATTTCCAATGTCAAAAACGATACACATGCTATTATTAATTACTATTATTAATTCGTGAGTTAACGGCGAATGTTGGTGACAGCTTTGTTTAATAAAAATGTAAAATGATTGGTGTATTTATTAATACTGTTATTTGTTCCAAATACATATTTCAAACCTTCAAAAATGGGTTGTTTTACGCTATAGCCTATAAAATTGAAAACCAATTTAGAACTGTTATATTTATTGGATATAATAAAACTATTACGGATAAAATGGTACAACATTACTACGTGTTATCGAATATGACCGCAGATTTTGCCACATTTGCTTTATTTTTTCTTTTTTACATTTTGTTTTATATTTTTCCTTATATTATTTTGTTCTTTTTCCCATTTTTTTTCGGTTCGGAATGCATGAATATTGCGACATTGTTTAGATTATTTACCCGTTTATTCTGTACGTTTATGTACATGATAATCAAGCTAAAGTTTTTAAACAACCTCACCCGGGGCTCGTTTTCTGGCAAAAAAGCTTTTAATATGAAAGCATCCGTCAAAATATGAAGCTAAAATAAAAATGCGATTGCAAAACGATCAACCTTTAAATATAATTGATGCTATTTTAGCCAGTTAGCCAAATTGCACCAAACACTATGGCCATCAAGATTCACGAAGCTTGAATCTTAAGTTGACTTGAGTTTCGTATAGAGTGCTTTCTAAATTAAAGTTTAATAGTATTATTACGTGTAAGTAGCGTAACATAAAGTAAGCTTGGTACATTTTTCACGTTATAACGACAATTTAGCATACTTCTACGCTACTTAACGCAATACTATTTGCTATAGTAGTGGCAATATCTGCAGACTTACATAAAAACCAATAGTGTACACGACATAATAAATAACCTCTTCAAATATTTTCCTCTACAAGAGATTATTCATCTCTTGCAATAAATTATTGATTCCTTTGTAGAACATTGCCAAAACACCTACTTTTGGGTCTTCTTTAAGAACACTATTAGACGATTTACGCATTTCTATCATTCGATTGAGGACATCATATTCTAAATATTCATTATGATAGAAAAAAGGCGGATAAAAAATAGATATATCATCTATATCTGTATATTTTTCATTTGGTTTGTTTAGTTTTGGGTCCGTTTTACATGAGTTATTGTTATACGGTCTGCTCATGTCTGTTATTTGATTTAGCACATCAAATTCCAAATTTTCATTGTGATAGAAATAAGGTGGATAAAATACATAAAATTTGTCTAAATCTGTTTGTTTTGCATCTTGATTGTCTCTTTTGTGACAAACACAATTGTCTTTCTCAAATCCAAAATGTTGATGATCCTTTTTACGAAATGCTAAAGATAGTTTCTTACACCAATAAAAATCTTGATCCTCAATTACTTCAGCATTGTTTTCATCATCCTTTTTCTTAACATTATTATCATCAGGTACTTTAGAGATTGTTTTTTCTGCTTCTACATGTACAGTGCTATCGATTCGGTTGTTTACTTTAAAAGATAGAGCAGGTAGAGCTGCTAACAGTAGCAACCAAGTTTCCTCGTTGTTCAAAATGCCTAATCTTTCCGAAATACTTGTAAATATCGAAAATGCCATAATTTAAGATACAACTACAGCTTTAAAAATAAACTATGGATGTTTTATTTTGCATCTAAAGAAGCTGCCACACTTGTAGACTTTGATCTTTCAAAAGTTTCCCAAAAGTAGGATTTTGCAGGTTAAATATAATTACTTACAACATTAATTTGGCCATTTTCATTTTATTTTGGAACACTTTTGATGTTAGTGTTATGTATTTGAAAAAAATATGTGTATATTCCGATGTTGACTAGCCTTGCTTACTCCAAAAAGTAAAGACGCAATTTCATCTAAAATATGCAGCGTGTAATCATTTATTAAACATAATTTTTTGAATTTTTACTTTAGTCAATTTGGCTCGTTCGTTTTAGACTGTCGCAAAGAGAATATAACACAGACTATGATAGGTAGATGAGAATATAAACACTAGCGTGACTGTCGTAGATACATTCAAAGAGAATTTAAATCACATTTCTATTCAATTCGTTGTTAAAATGGCGTCCACGATTCTCGTGATATTTAACTTATTTTTTCTATGTCTATGCTCGTGATTTATATGGATTGATTCATAGACATAGAAAAAATAAGTTATGTCAGTGGATTTATTACAATAATTTGTGGTTTTAAACAGTAACGGTTTCGGGAAAGGCAAAGGAATCTATGTCCATACAGCCGTTGTCTTAAGTTTTTTTTCTTCCATGTAGCTCCCCCATAGACATAGGAAAAATAAGTTAAATATCACGAGAATCGTGGACGCCATTTTAACAACAAATAGAAATGTGTGAGCTCCCCCTCTTGAACGTAAACTGATAGTATTTTGTTTACGGAAAATTTTGGCGGCGAGAAGCACAATTCAATTCAATTTCTTGTCTATGGCTCTCCTTTGTTGATAAGGCCAATGTCAGGTTCCAAAAAATGCCGCGGGATCTTTATCGAAACTATAAGTATAAAACCGGCCAAGAGCGTGTCGAGCCACGCGCATTGTAGGGTTCCGTAGCAGCATGGTTCAAATACATTCTTATTAATACCAACAGTGTTTGGCACTTGGTCGACTATTACTCGCAAACTTGAAGGACCAACTTATAGTTTTCCTTTAAATTTCGTTGTATATTCTACCAACGTGAATTTTTTCACATTTTTAGAAACAACCGTTTAGCAGGTATAGGGGGGACACACTTGTGTTTCACAAAAATTTTCACTTTAAAAATTTATGTTTCGCAAACGGAGTGCTGAATCTAAAAACGTTCTTAGTAAACCCCTTCTATCTTTTAAAATGCTATCCTATGACACCCCACTCAATGATATTGGCGAGAAAAAAAATCATCGCCCTTTCACGTCTATGGGAGACACCTGAAAAAAATTTTTTTTCCAAGATTTTACTCTACAGTTCTGTCGGCGTGATTCATATGTATAATCATGCTTAGTTTCAGCTCTGTAGTACCAAGGGTTTCTTAGGAAACCTGCGGACAGACGGACAGACGGACAGACGGACATGGCGAAACTATAAGGGTTCGTAGATTACTACGGAACCCTAAAAAGGAGCGAATACACCATATCACTTGAATTCTTCTATCACTACACTGTTTAAAGTTAGTTTACTGCATAATACACTATTACTATTATACTTTAAACAACTATTTAATTATCTACACTGATAGCCTCACCCACTTCAAGATTCACTCGCTTGAAGATAGACGGACTGTGACCGACATGAAGCTGCTTTATGACATAGTTTCTTCCAGATTGGATTGTCCAGACCTTACTGCTCAGATCGGCGTCATCACCAGACCCAATCGTACCCGGCAAATGCATTCGTTATGTGCTGGCCACGCTCGTACAAATTACGCACGGAATTCTGTATTGCATAGAATAGTACATACATACGAGTCTAGGTTTATCGATGCCGATATTTTCTTTTTAAGCCAAACCCAGTTTATTAAGCACATATCGAAGACTTTCCCTAATGAGAACGACACTGATCCTAGTAAATGATAAATAAATAATTTAACCACAACATCAATATTTTTATTTTATTTTCATAAGGTGTGAATAACTACATACGCTTACATACACATACATACACAGACACACACACACTCACATACACATAACACACACACACACTGTCCTTACTTTTACATTACTCATCCAACCTATTTTGTTTTGTTAATCATATATCTATGCTACCCGTTAATCTAAATCTACAGTTTATAATATGTTTAACTTCTTAATGCAAACATTATTGCGTTGTAACCCACAACACATCTGGTTCTCTCTTGCCATCTCTAAGGTAGACTGGAAGAGATCCCTTCAGGGATAAGTCCGCCTTTGCATATATGTGTAATATATTTTGTATTAGTCTGTAAGAGTTTGCAATAAAGAGTTTACATACATACATACAATTTTAACAAAACCTTCAAGCTATATGACTGGGTCAGATGGCGGGTTACGTGATTGATAGTTTTTATTTCAGTAAAAAAGTCATTCACTTTATAGCATGCCATTTCAAGTAGCATCTCTTTCATCTTATTTAAGAATATGTTATTAATTTTTACGTCTTTTATACTGTTCGGTAATATAATGTACAGTTTTATTCCGAAGTTCTCTACTGTCTTACATGCCTTGGTAAGTCTTGGATAAGGTAAGTGTAGTAAGTGACCCCTTTTGGCACCTGAGTTGCTTTAATGTTGTGCGTTAGTTTGAAAAGAGTTAATATTTTTAACCGTGTGGTGATCGGTTGAGAATAACACCACCCCATCTCTTTCCGTGGGTGTCGTAAGAGGTGACAAAGGAAACACAAATGAGACCTGCCTCCTAGTAATCTATCTCAGGCAACGACACTTCATTTTTTTCTGAATCTGAGTTGTCGTCCTATGGTCTCATGCGGTGTGGTAGGCTCTGTAAAGGGCCGTCTGGTTCGCGACCACCCTCCTACCGAAGTTCGACGCCAAACAGCTTGCTGTATTCCGTCTGTGCGTGGGAGTACCAGGGCCTTTATAGGCTTTTCCTGGTTTAACTCGCTCCATCGTCGACCTCATTTCTGACCTTATAGTCAAGATTGAGGTCAAGAGTTAACCCATCTCAACATAATTTAAAAAAAATAAGTCTAATGTACTTACAATCCTCCAGTATACAGGGCTTTAGGTATCTCTCTTTAATCAGTCCATGAAATTGAACAACTTTCCCAAGGAACATAGGTCAAAATACGAAAAAAATTTTTGAGTTCCCATACAAACTTCATCAGCATATAGCGCATTTTGGATGGGAGATAAATTTTTTTTTTTGTATTTTGACCTATATCCTTGGGGAAGTTGTTCAGTTCTATGGACTAATTAACTACCCGAGAGGTTTAAAGGGAGATATCTAAAGCCCTGTATACTGGAGGATTGTAAGTACGTTAGACTTATTTTTTTTTTAATTATGTTGAGATGGGTTAACTCTTGACCTCAATCTTGACCATAAGGTCAGAGATGAGGTCGACGATGGAGCGAGTTAAACCAGGAAAAGCCTATAAAGGCACTGGTACTCCCACGCACCGACGGAATACAGCAAGCTGTTTGGCGTCGGACTTCGGTAGGAGGGTGGTCGCGAACCAGCGACGGCCCTTTACAGAGCCTACCACACCGCATGAGACCATAGGACGACAACTCAGATTCAGAAAAAAATGAAGTGTCGTTGCCTGAGATAGATTACTAGGAGGCAGGTCTCATTTGTGTTTCCTTAGTCGCCTTTTACGACACCCACGGAAAGAGATGGGGTGCTGTTATTCTCAAACGATCACCACACGGTTTGGACATCTGTCAAAAAGTTGTGAAACAGCTGCATTGTGGTATTTAACTTATTTTTTCTATGTCTATGGCTGCGTTTCAATTCAGTTTCGTTGTACATTTATTAGCGCGATTGCCCTGCTGCTATTAATACATATAAATCTATGATTTTTTTTCTTTCAGGTTTCACTTGAATAAGGGACAAATGAACATTAATTTCATATTGTATCACAGCAATAAAAACATTTCAGCAAAAAAAGCCCAAGTTAATCTTTCTTACTTTTTTTTATTGAAATTGAATCATCGTTTGGTCGAGTCATGACTTTCAGGCCTGTATACAGTAGGAGACTCAATTCTTGATCTATACTTAAGTGTTGATTGTCTCTTTCTCTCACCATCAAATGACAAAGACGACTGCTATCTTAAGTATAGATTTTAGACTAAGTCGCGTTCTGTAATACGGACTTAGATTTTGAGTAACCCGAGCACAATTACGCGACTCGATTGACAGCCCAAGAAGGAACCACACATTGACAACGACATGACACGCGAGTACGAGTGTGAAAATAAATTAGTTCAATTTGTTTCAAATGTCGTTAAGCGTTCTGATTACGTATTCTTTTGAGTAACAGCACAATTTGTCGCTTTGACATTTGCCCGCCAGCCTACCGCGAGTACTGGCGTTGTCACTTTGATATTTCACCGCGACCACTCTCGAGTCGCAATAATTGTGCCCAGGTTTCTAAAGCCAAATATAAAAATCAAAAATTGTTTTAATCTATCTGATCATCGTCATCACCATCATCATCAACGCTGTTGTTTATTCCTAAAAATTTATCCTTAAATCTCTGATATAGTCTGTTAAACTTTGATTCTTTTTCAGTTTTTTTTTCTGATTGGATCAAATACTGCTCCGGTTGTAAGACTTCATCATCTTCAGGATATATATGACGTTCACGTTCCGTTACCAGAACTGAATGAACAGTACTACCTTCAGAAAAATATTTTCTGGGCATCAAAAAGCTCATAACGCTATCTAATATACTACTTTGATTTAGTTTATCAATTTTATGGTTATCGAGCAGAAGTTCATCATCTTGTTCATCTTCGTCATCAAATTCGTCGTCATCATCATCATCGTAATCGTAGTCTTTTATTTCTGTATTGTATTGTTTCTTTTTCAGATAATAATTTCGATCAAAGGCAACTGGCTGTAAAGATTCATCATCTTTATTATCTCTTCCAGGATCAAAATACATTGTTATTTTATCAAAAACACCTGAAATAACTGAAGGCATTGTTTCTGATTTCTTACAAACAATTCATGACATTATATGAGGAATTGAATAACAGAGTTTTATTGGTATATGTATGGAAGCATTGATTTTATGGCATTTTCGGGTGTTTGGAAGGTTGCATTGGTTATATTAAAATCATTTCGGAAAGATTTCAGATTTGCATTTTTAGTTTTGTTTTCACAAGCTTTTCCTTACAGTAATTGGGATTTAGGGGTTCATTACTTCTGTAAAACGTACAATAAAAATTATAATATTTTATTAAGTATTGATCTTATTATATTGTGAATTATTGTATTATACTAGTGTTTAGATAAATTTCCACGTCAAAAACGTAAGAGTCACCGACTTCAATCCCAAAAAGACAATTTTTTCGAGAGTTTCCCTCAATTTCTTCAGGATTCCACCATCAGATCCTGGTTTCCTTACCACGGGACCACCCTTGGGATACTAACTTTCCAACAAAAAAAGAATAATCAAAATCGGTTCATAAACGACGAAGTTATCCGCGGACATACATAAAAAAAATATACGGTCAAATTGAGAAACCTCCTCCTTTTTTGAAGTCGGTTAAAAACATGTAATAAGTAGGGTGTAAGGTACTTGAATGGTGGAATCTATCCATTTATGGAAACATCAAATTTTCATAAGTTACCTACTTTCGCGCTACGCAATGTACTGCGCACCGCGCGTGGGGCCCCGGCATCGCGCCACTATTAGTATGCGATGTACATTGCTCGTATGTATAAATACTTTATTGTAAATATTCTAATAGAAACAAACAATGCTGCTAGTGGTTTTCATGTTTTACACTATTATTGTTGTTTTTTATTGCGAAATAAAATAATTTAATTTTAAAGCAGAAAATACTAGGTTGACTGGAAGAAATCTCCTCGTGGGATAAGTCCGCCTTTATAAACTTCCTATTACTGTAAACTTGTTACCCTCTGTGTTATCATTGTACGATAAAGAATAAATGCATACATACATACAAAATATTAAAAATATAAACAAGTGTTGTGTAAACTTTCTTAATAGGAAAATTCCACACGAAAATTATTCAGAATTATTGTCTGAATTCAGAGTTCAAAATAATGACCTGAATTCAGGGTTTCAGTTTCTGCTAAGTTGTTCCTTCACTAAATACTTTATTGCGTCTCCATATTGAAGAATATAGGTGTTATACAAGAAGTTTTTTATTCGTAGGACAGGGTTTAGGGCATAAAAAGATTACGCTTTTACATATTACGCTCTGCAGTCAAGAATACGCTCTTTAGAGCTTACTGTACACCACTGTACGCTGGCGCGCTGTGGACGAGCTCTCAGCGCACACTGGGTGCTCTTCGCGTCCAGTATAATAACGCCTTCAGGGTGCTGTTGAGGCTGCCACGTTTCTGTAGTGCCTCAGCTATGTTTGCTGACGCTCGCGTCGACAGTTTTATGGCTGTACTTCGTAAAAAGCCGGCATCGCTACTTAACAGACTACGTGTCAGCCCCAACAGCCTCCTGAAGACTATTGCAGATAGTCTTCAGATGAGTGCACAATTATGTGGCACTTATCATTAGTAACATAGTTGTAAGTCTGTACTAACACTAAATAGATCTTTGTTGTCTAAATAAATAAATAATTATTATTATAGCAGGTGAATATAAAATAGTATAGAAAGAAAGAAAATTAATTTATTCACCATACAAAACAGATGCTAAACCTACTTACTAATGAATAATATAGTGAAAAGGTGCTGCCTCAGCCAGGCTGTTTTTCAGTCAACACCTGAGGTGACTGCTAACAACATGCATATAGAATGCACCACAATAATTACTGAGAAGAATCTCTGGTTGTGGAGATAAAAACCTGGTACACATAACACACACACACACACACACACACTGTCCTTACTTTTACATTACTCATCCAATCTATTTTGTTTTGTTAATCATATATCTATGCTACCCGTTAATCTAAATCTACAGTTTATAATATGTTTAACTTCTTAATTGGCTGTATACATTTTTAATATAAGGGCTATGTAATGTAACATGTATAAGCTATGAAGTTTGCAATAAAGTAAATAAATAAATAAATAAATAGGTGTTATATCTCCTGAACTTGTCCCTTTCCTGAATTTAGTTCAATATCTGCACTTCAGGTCTGAGGGTCATGTTAGGGACGGTTTCTTCGAGTTAGTATGTTCCGCTAATAAGAGTATGTGTGAAAGTCAAAGAAAGAATTGTTATCGAAGTTAATTTATCGCCGAACCTTTTATACACTACTTGTCGCACAAAAGTGGGTACCTACCTAGCTACGAAAGCGCTCGTAACCCAGTGGCTGATGGGTGACCTAAGTTACAATTTATCACGAGCGTTTCCGTGCTTTGGAGAGCACATTAAGCTGTCGGTCCTGGCTGTTGTCGATTGACTACAGTCGTAAAACTAAGTCAGAGGCCATTGTGCGATTTGAAAACTTGAAACCAGGGTTAACCAAGTTCGCCACACACACTACACGATAAGAAGAAGACTTACCTACCTACCTACTAATTTTCAAAATGGTAATGAATGATAATGTTTCGGATAAATAAAAGCGTCCTTGGCAATTAAGTTTGCGACTAGTGAGTCGAATAAAATTAAATAAACATACTTATTTTAAGTTGTGTTCACCTGAAAAATGTGAATTTTCAGGCAATTATAACTGGTTGACATTTTATTATTGGTGTAGTAAGGCGAACATTTCTTGATATTACATTTATGTGTTTTATGACTCATTTCATTTAACTTTTTACATTTTCAATAATTCTATTTGCGTTTATAATAAATGGTCAAAATAATGACTCCATTTTCTTTTTTTTTTCATGTTTTTGTAACTTTTCTCTTATCTATTAGGATAAGCAAAGGACGGAGTCATACAGCCAAATCTTTTTTGGGTTATTTCTTCCAATCCAAGTCTTATTCCGTTTCGGGAAAGGGGTCTTTGGCGTGAACTCGACATGAGCAGTTGCTTTGTCAATTGAATTTTCGTTTTCTGCGTGAAAAAGCTGTTTAATATAATAGTCATAGTGTATTAAGCAGTAAATTGACTAAAACTCGTGTAATGATAAAAAATTCAAGTGATAACAGTGTTTCTGCTACGTTTGGTACCGATAAAGATCCTCGCGGTTGTACTTCTCGTTGCGAGTTTTCGTAAAACAGACGCTATCCTGTTTTACACAGAACACGAGGCTTAGGTTAAGTTAGAGAAAGAAGATTTTTCACTGAAGACGTGGCTGCATGTACATAGTTTCCTTTGCCTTTCCCGAAAGGGATAAATTAAACAAAAAATAAAAAAGTTTCGGGAAAGGCTAAGGAATTTTTGTACAGACAACAGCACGTCCGGTTACACTACGAAAGCCTATTACGAGCGAGATAAGGGCGAAGTCAAGGTCAACATGTATAGCTTGATGTGCTGCCGTGTGTACGTTAAGTACTTATACCAAACATTTTAATGCCCTAACGGGGTTCGTGTTGGATTCTCCTACCTTGTTAGACGCCTTTGTTCCAACTAGTTCTGTTGAGAAGTTCACATTTGTAAAATCCACGAAGATAATGAAGAATTTTGAATTGCCTATGTGTTAAGTACTAGATAACATTCCGCTGGGGACTTTGTTCCCGTGGGAATTAGGGAAAATTATGTACCTTATGTTACTCAAGGATAATGTAGCAGCCTAATGGCGAAATAATTTTTGAAATCGGTCCAGAAGTTTTTAAGTTTATTCTTTACATACAAAAATACAAATCTTTCCTCTTTATAATATTAGTATATACTAGCATCGCGCTCGGGACTTCGTTGGTAAAGGAATTTTTAATAATACATATTTATTTATTCAAGCTACAGGGTCTTATAAGAATAAACTTAAAAACGAGTGGTAGTTTTTAAGTTTATTCATTACATACAAAAATACAAATCTTTCCTTTTTATAATATTAGAATAGATATAGAAGATAAACCAAGTCAGATGCTATTTGGGGGTTTCAAAACTCTTACACCGGCTGCCCTAGCATATGCAATGAGACCTCTCTCGAGAGCATATACTTCCGAATCAACAGAAGAAGAATATACTCTACTAGCTATTCGCCCGCGACTTCGTTCCCGTGCAAATATTCCCAGTGGTTTTTTAAAATATTTTTTCTCGTTATTAAAACTTTCTGCGCACCTTAAGGAACTTACGAAAAAAAATATTAGCCGAATTAGTCGATCCGCATTTTTATTTATAAAGATTTGGATAAAAAAAATTAAACATCAATCAATCCATTTGTAATTTCTTTCGCAATAAAATTTCAAGCCGTGTGGTGATCGGTTGAGAATCACACCATCCCATTTCTTTGCGTGGGTGTCGTAAGAGGCGACTAAGGAAACACAAATGAGACCTGTCTCCTATCAATCCACCCCAGGCAACGACACCTCAATTTGTTCTGAATCTGAGGTGACGTCTTATGGTTTCATGCGGTGTGGTAGGCTCTATAAAGGGCCGTCTGGTTCGCGACCACCCTCCTACAGAAGTCCAATGCCAAACAGCTTGCTGTATTCCGTTGGTGCGTAGGTGTACCAGTGCCTAAATAGGCATTTTCTGGGTTTACTCGCTCCATCATCGACCTCATCTATGACTTTAGTCAAGATTGAGGTCAAGAGTTAACCCATGTTATAATAAAAAAAAATTGATTAAAAAAAACAAGTTCCAGGCTAAGACGTGTAATTCATCATCAGTCGTTAGTCTCGGAAACGTAGGTAGTTTGCTAAATAATTAAGTTACCTCCAAAAAAATAAAAAAGATTTTATAAAAAAAACCTTTGTATTTTTATTTAAATTTTTCAGAAGCAAGTTGAGAGAATAACAATACCATTACAAAAAAAATACTTTTTAATCTGTTAAAAACAGGAAGGAAAAGGAATTGTAAAATAAAAAGAAAAAGAAATGTTTGCCAAGAGTAGCATTGCGATTTGTTTAGGCACTATCTCCTATTATTTAGTTGACTATTAATTAGTAAAACTTTCCCAACAAACAGACTTGCTTAGTTATGAATCAAGAAATACAGAACGTTCGAAAATTCACGTTATAAAAATAAAGTTAAAGTCTGATTTACAGGTCTAGTTCAGTAATTTTTTTTGTGAACATTTTTTGTTGCTGTCTAGAATTTTGTTTTCTTCAACAGGCGCTTCAACTTGTTCGATTCTATCAGTCGTTGCTGCTAGATTTTGGTCTACTGATTTTTCTTTCAAGCCTCAGTTTCAAAGCATGCTGTTTCTGAGACATATTCTTCAGTCATATGCCCGCATTCCAAAACTTTAAGCTGGTTACAGTTTACTTGCGACACAACATTTAATGCAATGCAACAGTTTCTATACATTTACTGTCTTTGCGGAATCACTGGCACTTCATTCATATTCATTGCGCTTGTTGATTCCGACCAATTGTCAGATTTCCCCCAAATGCTTTGAAATCAAATTACTTCACTTTTCCGCGAAATCTGCGCGTAGTGTACCTTTTTTTTGCACTAAAGATGGACCTGCGCGAGCTAGCGAATACCTTTCTTGTTATATCCGCGTTCTCTTGTTTTGATCTAACTTGTAACTGATCTTGTCTCTTTGATTCTTGGGAGTAGACATCCGCAGTTAAAATGTACATGATTCACATCATAAATGTGTTACTTGGTTTAAGTATTTGTCCCACCGACCGCGAGAAAGCAACTGACTAAGTATTGACTATTTTCTCGCCCAAGAAACGTGCAATAAGATGGACCTACCTGTGCTAACAGAGATAGTTGATCACTGGGTGTGCATGCACACTGTGACACTCGCACACTAACTTATAGCCCAGCGATAAAACTATTGGAACCACACACTCGCTTCTGGCTGCTCGCCAACTCGTTTCTAGTTCAGTTTCCCGCTTCTCGCTTATCGCCGGCCGTGGGACAAGTGCCTTAAGCTACATTTAAAATGTTATACGTGTTGCACTGCATGTTGTGTTACCAAGTTGCTAACCGCCATAGCATACGCAAGGTAACTTTAAATATAACACTAGAAATTCGCATTTCTTTTACATTCGATTGATATTGACAAATAATCTTGAATTGCTTAAAAGTCGTTTGTCCAAATTCAAATGCAAGATAAATGAAAACTTCTTCAAATACTTATAGGGTCCGTTTTCCTTATCTTGACTTGGAACTCATACTCTCATGAGAACGAAGTCTCATTTCGTATGCTAGGGTAGTAGGCTATGTTTGAAAATACTGTAGCAAGTCACACATTGCATTTGAACAATTTCCCATTTAGGGTGCCTTTATTAGAGAATATGCTAAGCTACATAGCTAAAGATACATAGCTGGTTTACCACCCTGTCTTTGAAAATTTTTGCTATGTGTTTGTGACAATATTGTGTGTGGAATAAAGGAATTTGTATTTGTAAGATGTGTGATATCTAACCACCTATCAGAATAGGTTCATTTTTTTAATCGACGTCTAAAAAGGAGAAGGTTCTTTAGCTTTTACGAGAGTGAATTGTTCGCTTTGTCACATCTATTCATTAACTTTCCAACGGTTGTAGCTTCTTATATTTTGTTACCTCTTTTAAAACTTATTTTTAGTTCTATAAGAAGATTGTTTAGGATGCTTGCCTGGCTCTTTTTGGTATGGTGGGATGCGACGTAAGGATGTGAGCTTTTAGAGATGCATACCAAGAATGCCATCTGCCGCAGTTTCACCTATTGGGTATATTATCGCTGCACGCTCTTGGCGTTTTGCATAACACATCTCACCCGTTCCGCTACACCACTCAGTTTTGTTGAATCGGTTACATGGTTTTGTAGTTTAGCTTTGGCCTCGCTTACTGTTACTGTTTAGCTAGACACATCTCTGGTTAATAAGCACCCTAGGCAGGGAATTAAAAATTCTGTGCAGTTGGTTAATGGTTTGTCTAAACTCATACGATTTTTATTTACTTAATAGTCATTGTCATCTGAAAAAAATAGTTGTTCGTATTATTATGATGTTATCTAAACCATTAACAGGCATAGGGCTCGAAGAAAGGATTTATTTATTACTAACTTTCTGCCTGGGACTTTGTTTCCATGGGAATTCGGGAAAATTATGTAACTTATGTGTTAATCTAGGATGTCAGCTACCCACACCAAAATTTATCAAAATCGATTCAGCCGTTTGAGTTGAGCGTGATAAAGTAACAAACATACAAATACACCCAGTCATAAACTTTCGCCTTTGTTTGTGGTGATAGTGTGATTTACTAAGTTTCCACCCAAGACTTCGTTTCCATCTGAATTAGGAAAAGCTACGTAGCATAATGTGTTATTCTGATGTCTAAACTACATTACTTCAAAGTTTAATTAAAATCCGATTACTGCACGATTTTGCGTAATAGTACACGAGACACATGGAGAGATGAAATTTAAAGATGAGCAAGTGTCAAACCTGAATTTAATCAATGAATTTGTTTTACTTGAAACTTGTGGAACCGTGACGGGAAAGAAAATGAAAAACGCACTTTTTCCTGCTTTTTGCTATACATATCATATGTAAACAGTTTTTTGATACCGGTTTTAAGGATTTTGATGAAATCCACAATTGATTGGTTTATTTTTAGTCAAAAATATACACGAATTACAGAAGAAGACTCAAGTCCTGATCTCAAGGCTCAAGTCTTGAGTCTGCTCTTGTTTCTTGTTTCTTTCTCTCATTATAAAAATGACAAAGACGACTGCTACTTAAGTATAGATCAGAGTCCGAGTCGCGTTCTGTAATACGGACCATAAAGTCGATTTGCATAGTCTAATTTCCAAACAATCGCAAATTCGCGCATTTTTTGGTAAAATAAGCAAATGTTAGTTCCAAAAAAATAAGAGAACCCGAGCTTCAGCACGGTCAACCATGTACTTTTCATAACTTCTAGGTGACTTGCTACATCCTCGACCTCATCTATTTCCTAGCGCCAAATTGTGATCAAGTGCGAATTCATTTTTTTTAAATGAATAAGTTGAATTACCAGTTGGTAATGAAACTTGTACGAGCGGTGATAGTTAAGTTGGTAATGAACCATACTAGTAACCGGTTGCGGTTACAAATTCTGGTGCGGGTCTGTACCACTAAATTCGTCTTTTCGGATATATGAATGGAATTTTTTATTAATTATCACTTGTTTAGCGGTGAAGGAAAACGAAACCCCCCACGTCTAAGAAAATTCGTTTTCGCTTGGCGAGCGGTCCACCAACCCGCATTGGGCCAGCGTGGTGGACTACTATGACCTAAATCCCTTTCGTATTTCGAAGGGAGGCACGTGCCCCTCAGTGGGACGTATATGGGTTGGTAAAAAAGAAAATTAAATTACCAATTATACTTATTTTTGGTGGTCTATTTACTTCTCGCAGGTAGCCTTGTTTAACATAAGCAGCTCTCAATTTTTCCGTATTAACTATTATCACATTATCTTCATCATTTTCAATTGTTATTCGTTTATTGCTTGGGGAGCCAAAAAATATATGGTACGCAGAATGTAAAAATGACATCATTTTTTTCTAATTTTTGTATTTTTTACCCAAAAGAATCAGTTCTGTTTCGTCCAGTCTTTTTCTTCGGGATTTTCTCTACAATAAACGGTGTTTGCTATATTATCTTAAAGGTTTATTCTTGTACAATGTTTTTGTTGTCACTTGAGGACAGGATATCCAATTATCCCAGACACATTTTCATTTCCATTCATAATCATACTATTGTAACCACTGTGACTTATCATTTTAATATATTTTCATCAGTACATTTGGCGAAATTTGATACTAAAGTTTGGTTTCGTTTGAATTTGTGTAAAATGTAGTGGTTTATATATACATTTTTTTTAAATGGCTATCGTCCTCTTAGGACGTTATGCCAGTATTACGTCAATAGATCATCGGAACGAAATTAATAAAAGAGAGCAATACTCAAAGAAAGAGAGCCATTCAGTTATCATTGTCATATCTTTGAATTTAGGTTGACTTTTATGTAAATTTTGCAATAAATTAAGGAGAGTTCTTTTTGAAATTAATATATTTTATAAACGAATCTATAAACTACCAAAAATTTTGAAAATCTTTTTCATGATAAGTGGTAGTAATTTCCTTTTATATATCAATGTAGGTAAGGTAAACGACGGAGCCATACAAGCAAATCTATACTCATATTATAAAGAGGAAATATTTGATTGTTTGTTTGCATTAAATAGGCTCCGAAACTCATTATTCTAGAATCTTACATTATTCGAGATGAACATAGGATACATGATTTTCCTGAATTCCCACGGGAACGAAGTCCCGGGTGGAAAGCTAGTCTTTTATAAAATTTATAAAATACCACAATTAATTTATACCACATTTACTGTGGTATTTACATAAAATAAAATAAGTTAAATATTTAACTTATTTTTTCTATGTCTATTTATAAATTATTAAAGCCATAGTGCCACAGATATAGAAAAATATGACAGAGCTTTTCAATGTCTATGCACAGGATCTTCGGCGGGAACTCGGCGTGGGCAATTGCTTTGTAAAGTGGTTTAATGTACAATAGTGATAGTGTATTATGCAGTAAATTGACTAAAACTCGTGTGGCGATAAAAAATTCAAGTGGTAACAGTGTTTCTGTTCCCTTTGGTACCGATAAAGATCCTCGCGGTTGTGCTTCTCGCCGCCAGTTTTCGTAAAACGGACACTTATCCGGTCTGACGCAGAATATGAGGAGCTTAGGGCTTAAGTTAAGTTATGGACATAGTTAACTTTGACTTTCACGAAAGGGATAAATTAAATTTAAAAAAAAATGTCTATGCACAGACCTTATTATGGTGACCAATGCCATGCCTTTCGGTTTTAAATTATTTTTTCTATGTCTATAAATTCAGTGTTTTTTTGTCTAATTTTGAACACTTTGTAAACTGGCAAAAGGTGAAACAGCCTTGTGAACAATAAATCTTACATTAAATAGTAATGTTAGGTCCATCGTTTTTAACTCTTAAACAGATGAACCAATTTTGATCAATTATTGCAGAGAACCACCTCGATTAAGTGATATTTTAAACCAATAACAATACATCGAAATAGATCCTTTCACTTAGGAGCTACGTTGCCACAGACAAAGATATATACACAGAAACACAGATATACACCTCAAACTTATAAAAAAAAGTTTATGGCTTGGTTTTAAGACCTTTGGGCAAGATGGTTAGTAGCAATAATGATGGGAAACGCAAAGATTTATCTGCGTATAGCGCACAGAAATCAACCGGGAATCGAATGGGCACAAAATAATAATTCGTAGATAGCATTTTAAGATGTTATTCACGGATTTTAAAGGAAATATTAGTAGTAAAAAACCTTAACTTTTAACTTTTTAAGGTTCTGATTCTTTTTTTTTAAACATGTTGTATTTTGATGGAGAGTTTGAATCAGATTCAACAGTAGAATGGACAGTATCCTCACTACTTGCTTTATCATCAAAGAAATATGAGATAACTGCATCTGTTATATTTGTTATTTTTTGCATTATAAAAGAGCTTTGGCCTTCCGAATTCATAGCCACTTCCCTTGGTGATTGTATACTTGTCGATTCTTTCGGAGTGTTTTCATCTTTTCCCATTAGTGAGTTAAATACAGCATTCATGGATTTCGTAACACTACAATCGTAACACTCTTCTTCGGGTGCTTCTTCTTTTACTACCCCTTTTATTGGAGTGACTTTTTCAATACGGCCTTGTGAATTGGTTCTGTACACTTCTTTCTGTTTACCTGAAGCAAAGTTGCTAGTTTTATGACTAAAATCTTTTAACATATTCTCTGTTTTATCTTTGACTTTTTCCACAACAGTGTCTGCGCCCATCTTTATTACTGCTGCTTTTTTTTCTGGTGTCATATTTTTAAATTCTTCTGCTGTTTTACTTACTTCTTTAGCTATTTTCTCCGCAGAACGTTGTATCCTTTTAAGTGGATCTTTATCTTCTTCCGATTCTATTCCCAATAATTTTTTTCCTTCGTCAATTATATTTGAGCTGGCATCGTAAACAGCAGTACAGAAATTTTGCAGTGATTCTTTTATTGGTAAGGGATCGTCGTCGTTTGGCGGGTATTCAACACATTTAGGTTTACATGATGGTTGCGGTCGGCTTTCCATGCTTGGGTCCTTGAAGATTGGAGAATTACTTTCACAAACAAACCTTTCATCAGATTCTACCATTATTTTTGTACCACAAGAATCTTCAAGTTTTTTTGCTTCAAACAATTTGCGACATTGCTCTGGATTTGTAATGATCTTTTGAAAAGTTTTACCAAGACTTGAATCATTATTACTAGGCCATGAGAAGTAGTCCACTACATCACTTGCCGCTGCTTTTATAACTTTCATTGTATTGTGGTGATTTTTTTCAAGTTGTTTGAGTATTGATTGAAAATCTTGTTTTTGATTTTTATCACTTTGTTTAAGACAGTCGTTTTTTACTTCGCAATGTGTTTCATTCGATTTATTAGGTTCTCTCACTTTTCGTAATCTACAACAGGTTGAATCACAGTTTATGACTAATCGATCACCTGTATTGACTTCAGTAAAATTTTCGTCATACTTCTGTTTTGTAAAGTCTTTTTGTTTGCAAGATATTTGAGTGCAGGTTCCTTCTTTTGTATCGGAACCATAACAAATTTCTTGTAATAACATTTTTAACTGGGGATCAACATCAGCAGAAGCAATAAGACACGATGAATTAGATTGTTGATTTTTTACTCTACTTTGATCCTCTTCGTCATCATCAGTGGAGCATTTAGATTCAAGGTGTAAAGAATACTCATCCTCTGATGTCGAGTGATTTGAATCATTATTTAAGTTCCTTGAGGTCTCTGTATCGTCCAAAGTTAAAGCATAAGCTTCCATTGGTATTGCGAAAAGCCCTTTTGGGATTTCATCCCTGCAATATATTAAATTACTGGGACATATGGAAACATTTCTGAACTTTTCTTCATATTCTTCCACCTGCTTGACTTTTCTATATTTGGAATAAAAATCAGTTATAAACTCAGCGCTATTAAAGTAATCTTTGATTTCATCAAGGTAGGTGCTGCTTTTTTGTTCATTAAGGTATTCTAAGAAATAAGGCTTTATTTTTTCATTATTATATTTCATTTTGAGAACTTTTTCTTTTGTTCCTTGCGTTTTATTGGTAGTTTGGCACGTCTCATTCAAAACTTCGCAGGCACACGCTACCGTGTCTTTGTCTTTATTGACGAGAATATCAGATGCATCAGCTAATATAGTTCTATTGCATAACTTTGAATCCTCAGTGGGCAGAGTTATTTCAGGACGTTTATACTTTATACACTTCCCGTTGTTAGTATTTGCTAATATCGCCCGATTACTTAACGGATGATAATCCATCATAGAGTTTTCTGATTTTGTGTTGTTTATTTCTTCTTTTTTTTGTCCCTTTTTTTCTTCCTCTTTTTTTTCGTTTTTATTGGACTTTGATGCGTTTTTATTACTATCCGTTGCGTCTGCTTGCATGTTTGCTTGTTTTTATTGTTATTGTCTGCTTAATGCGTTGATCATCTTGATGTCATGTTTGGGTTTGGTATGGGTTATTGGGTTTATGTCAGAGTGAAGCAGCTTACCATTTTTTTATATTAGTTTCCATCCATTTTTATTTTCTTAAATTGCCGTTAGATATATATCTGTTTTTTAAATATATTTATCGATAGTTCATTTTAGTTTGAAAGAAACTAGGTTATTCAATTTGGTTTTACAAAAATCAAAATTGACATAAAAGTTGGGTGAAAGTGACTTATATTATACAAAGAGAATTTAAATCACCTCTATGAAAGGACCAGCTTTCCGTCCGCGGCTTCGTCCGCGTGTTCTACACGATTTTGGCTGTTTTGTTTTTTCCAATTCCGGCGGACTTTTGAAAATCTATATCTGTACTAATGTTATGTAGAGGAAATATTTGTTTTTTTGTATGTATTTATGTTTGCAACGAATAAACTCAAAAACCACTGGACCGATTTAAAAAATTCTTTCACTATTACAATATGCTACATTATCTCTGCAACATAGGCTAATATTATAAACCTACAATACATGAACGCCATACGATTAAGTAAATAGGCTAAAAACTTTCTCAAATTCTCACAGGAACGAAATCCCGGGCGGAAAGTTAGTTATCCATACATAGCTTTCCACATTCGTCTTTGCTTACGTGGACTACAAAATTTGCTAAACTTGTAATTGTCTTTTATGCACAATTTGTTTTTTATACAAAAGTTTAGCACTCCTTTAAATATTATAAATACCACATTCCATACATTTCAAAGTAAAAAATTACAGAGAGTCAATGAGGTCGACGATGGGGCGAGTTAACCCAGAAAATGCCTATAAAGGCACTGGTACTCCCACGCACCGATGGAACACAGCAAGCTGTTTGGCGTCGGACTTCGGTAGGAGGGTGGTCGCGAACCAGACGGCCCTTTACAGAGCCTACCACACCGCATGAGACCATAGGACGACACCTCAGATTCAGAAAAAAAATGAAGTGTCGTTGCCTGGGATGGATTACTAGGAGGCAGGTATTACCTATGTACTGACACGCAATCCGGAAATAAATTGATTTGATTTGATTTTTTGATTTTTTAACCGTTTGACGTGTGTCTGCGTATCTGTTTGTGGGGTCTCCTACAAAGTTTGTGTATCTGTGTGTCGGATCGTAAATAGACCGATTTCGATGTTTTTTTTTGTTTGTTTGAAAGCTGACTTAATCGAGATGGTTTTTAGCTATATTTAACCAAAAGTGGTTAAGCCGTTCAAAGATTTCACACAATGGAAGATTTTCCTTGTAGTGTGGGTGTCCCTTAGAACATGTAGAAAGACGGACACAAACACAGACATACACAAACATCCATGATCCGAGAATAAACATCTGCTTTTTTTGCCTAGTTAATATTCCTGGAATATACCTCTAAATACTGTTGTACTAGGCTTCAAGTTTTTTTTAAATTATATTACCTAACCAGCTTTCCCCCCGCAGCCCTGCCCGCGTGACTTTCACATTTTTTTAATAAAAAGTATCCTATGTTACTTCTAGTACCTCCGAAAATATGTGTACAAAGTTTCATGATAATCGGTTGAGTAGTTTTTGCGTGAAAGCGTAACAAACATCCCTACTTTCACATTGTAATAACAGGTCTTTACTTATGAAATTGTCGATTTTTTCTCAAGCTTTATTTTATCCATAATTTATTGGATTACTAAAATTGCTAAAATTGCTAAAATTGCTATTACTAAACTAAAATTGTTTTACTAAAATTGTTTTTTATTTAAAACCTTGGCCATATAACCGAGATATTAAGTCAAATTAATACATATTTACTTTAAATCTATTTGCTGAAAAAGAAGCTTAAATAAGCTCATTTCATCCGTTGCCCGTTTCATTGCTTATTTTTGCTGTACTGTTCTTACAGTTACAACTTTCAATAAAGTAAGTATGATGAAAATTAACTTAATGTTGTCCAAACCTTCCCAGAAAATTTTGCTAAATTTGGATTTCGCATTCCCGAGAAAAATCCAAAAACGTTAGTATGGAAAATTCAGTTAATTTTCCAAAAATATTGTATGAAAAACGGCAATTTCATAGATAAAGATCTATTAATTATTGTAAGTAAGGATTTTATTTTTTTTAATTAGCCCATATACGTCCCCACCGAGGGGCACGGGCCTCCCTTCGAAACACGAAGGGGATTTAGGCCATAGTCCACCACGCTGGCCCAATGCGGGTTGGTGGACCACTCGTCTTTCGAAATTTTCTTGGACGGGCGGGTTTCATCACGATGTTTTCCTTCACCGTTGAGCAAGTGATAATTAGAAATCCGTACATAGTATATTTTCGTACATAAATGTAAAGGGCCGCTGATTAACAGCATGATTTATTTGTACTTTTCAAATGTGATCAACTTAGAATATAGGTACTACCTACGAATATATATATATATTTATATATATATGTTATAGGCAATGTGTATAATGCAGGTATTCTATACAAATGTATAGAATGCCGGGGTCGTTCAGGCAATGTATGAAATTATGTTCAATGTTTGAACTATTTTACACTTTACCTAGGAAATTTATAGAATACCTAGTCATTGTACAGAATGCCGGTTGAAGCATAGGTAATGTATGTAATCGATTTTTCTTCTTTTTACCGCCTCCGTGGCGTAGTGGTTAAGCCATTCGCTTTACACCAGGAGGTCGCGGGTCCGAATCCCGGCGGGGTCTAACTTTGTTAGACTCGGTTTGGTTGGCGGTAGGGTATTTTCTTAGCCCGCCTGGCTAGCGACCACCATCTTATCTAAGTCTTGCCGTCAAACATCAACGTTGACAGCATTGATGTGTTCTGTGTGAAGATAAGATAGCCAGCCTCCCATTGCGTTGTTAAGTCTTGGTTAGTCCGCTTCCATCTTCGGCATCATCATCACTTACGATCAGGTGAGATGATGCCAAGGGCTAACCAATAGTGATTAAAAAAATGATTTAGTTAGATAGGTACTGATCTTTTGAGAGCTAATCCTAATTTCAACTTCCACCAGCAGACTGCGCTGATAAGACATGTGTTCTATTGGTTGGTATGCCTAAGTACCTACGAGTATTTGCGTAGCGACCGTTTCTCACATAGCAGTTCCCTTCGGATAAACATTTACATTTACAACGTACCAAAAACGTAGTACGCAATTCTAAGTAAAACCTTTCTTTCATTAGTAAGTATGTACCGCTGATCTGTAGCGGAGCCATTTTCCATTAAATATTCAAATCATACACACAATCAATGATCACACTCAATAATTCAGTTTAGAACCAATGCGTAAACTAATAAAATACGTCTACATAGAACAAAGGAGTGCTGCGTACTAACACAATGAACGTGTTTAGTCCCGCCCGCACGCCGCGCACCCGTCTCCTTCCCGTGGTCGTTCATTATACACATTGCCTGAACGTTTTAGGCAATGTATATAATGCCTAGGTATTCTATACAATGCCGGATTATACACATTTCCTATAACATATATAATATATATTATTTTTAATTTGCTCTGACTGAGAATCGAACCCAGGACCCGCCGATCAGATTTAGTACACATCCGTCAGATTCCTACTACTACCACTCGACCAAAATTGATAGTCATTTACTTATGAGTTTTACAGTCTAGGGGAAAGTGGTAATGAATGGAAAAAGTAAGTATTTTCAGAGAAGTTCAAAAAAGTTTGGGGCGCTGCTGGAATGACGTCAGCCCAGCAACAAGTTTTTTAAACTACAGTTTTTTAAAAGCTCATTTTTTGATAGCAGGTCCTTCGAGTTCCAATAAGTTTTGTAAAATTAGAATTGGCGATATTCTGCAAGTATTTATCACTTTAGGTCATAAAGAAGTAAGAAGCGGGGCCTATCGAGATCTTAGTAACCATGAGGTATTAGAACGCTCGGTCAACAACAATAAATAGAGTATTCCCGTACTTTCATGAATAATTGTAGGAGCATCGACACTTAATCACAAACGAAATAAATGAAAGTTAAAAATTTAACCTATAACGCCTGCCAAACTTGCAACCGCAACTTTACTATAACGGTAGTGTTTATGGTGAGAAACGACTTGTTGGACCTCGGAGTACCTGCTGGCAAAAATTGAGCTCCTAAAAAGCTTTAGTTTAGAAAACGTGTTGCTGGGCTGACGTCATTCCAGCAGCGCCCTAAACTTTTTTGAATATGTAATACTTACTTTTTCCATCCATTATATGACAAAATGACGAAATCTATATTAATTTCACAAAGACAAACGGTAACGTTTTTAGTAATATAAACCCCGGGCTACAGATCTATAATGGATGGAAAAATTAAGTATATTACATATTCAAAAAAGTTTAGGGCGCTGCTGGAATGACGTCAGCCCAGCAACACGTTTTCTAAACTAAAGCTTTTTAGAAGCTAAAGTTTTGAAAGCAGGTACTCCGAGGTCCAACAAGTACTTTCTCACCCTAAACACTACCGTCATACTAAAGTTGCGGTTGCAAGTTTGGCAGGCGTTATAGGTTAATTTTTTAACTTTCATTTATTTCGTTATTACCACTTTTCCCTTGACTGTAAACTCATGAGGAAATGACTATCTAGACAGATCTTCGATTCCAGCTGTGGCGCTGCTGAACTGACGTCAGCCCGGCAGCGCCCCATTGCCATTTATCTCGGAAACCACCTACCCAGGCAATTTCTCAGCAATTTTTCATAAAATGAAAAATGCATGACTATTATAAACAATAATACATTTTAAAATCGGTGCTGCCAGAATTATGGACACATTTTTATCAAACATAATTTCCGAGTTCTTTTAACCCGAATCTCTTTAAAGTTCGAGTGAATAGGCTTCTTCTGGGTGAGCTTGCTTCATCCTCGACTGCATGTTTGAATTGTTCCCCAGTTCTGAGGATTTGTGGTCACGAGCAAGCCCATTAATAATAAAAAAAGAACCATCTCAATTACGTATTATTATTATTATGCGATGGGTTAACTCTTGACCTCAATCTTGACCAAGGTCATAGATGAGGTCGACGATAGAGCGAGTTAACCCAGAAAATGCCAACTATGGCACTGGTACTAGCACGCACCGACGGAACACAGCAAGCTCTTTGGCGTCGGACTTCGGTAGGAGGGTGGTCGCGAACCAGACGGCCCTTTACAGAGCCTACCATACTGCATGAGACCATAAGAACAGGTCTTGCCCATGGTCCACCTATTTAGTCCACCTGGTGGACCATGGGTAATTATTTTTTACCCATCGTCCACCTGCTACTACAAGCAAATTATTATTATTAAAATGTGTTGAAGACGCCACCTCCGATTGAAAACAAATTAAGGTGTCATTGCCTAAGATGGATTACTAGGAGGCAGGTCTCATTTCTCAAGCAAGAAAAACTTCACCAATATCGGTTCATTAGTTTAAGAGCTACGATGCCATTTTGCCCGTGGTCCACCTATTTAGTCCACCTGGTGGACCATACACACACATACACACAAGAATTGTACCGCGCATGTCGAGTCCGCGCACGACGAATCCCGCTACGTCGAGTCTTCTTACGTCGCGTTTACTTTACGTAGACTTGCTTCAAATCGCGTACAGTTTAAGAAAATTTGTATTGAATAAAATAATTTATGAAACATAAAGAAAACAAAATGAAAGTATTTATTGAATGTTTATAATTAGACCTTATTGTTTATCATACGATAACATTTTTAGGAATAGTTTTTTTTCATACAGTTAGTAAAAAGGCTTCAGGATGAGTTTGTCACATCCTCGACGGCATCTTCGCCCTTGTGTCTAGATTATGCTCAAGAGCGAACCCATTGTTAATAAGAGGACGGAATATCTGAACGTGGCGCATGAGGTTACCGACGTGGAGGGTGGCATCCACAGAAATAGACTCGATAGTCATATCAGAGAATGGTTTGGTCCCAAAGAGCCTCACCTTATATCTTCGGAGGCTCGGTATTACTGGGAAGTCAGTGATACGGGCCTCTACGTGTGGCTTTGGCCCTACGCACGCCTTTCAAAGGTCCGGGACATAATTGCCACTGATTCCAAGGAATATAGACAAACATAATAATAAAACAACATACATACATACGCTCACGCCCATAATCTCTAACGGGGTAGGCAGAGCATCAGTGGTTCTAGAACCACTAGATACCACTTTTGACACAAATTGTAAGGGTTATCAGATGGAATAAGTCGCATTATGGTGAGAGGTGGTCAGCCTTTCGCCCATTGTTCAGCAAAACCCTCGCATCCCTCTTACAGACTTTTACTGTATACCTGGGAGGTAGCTGGCACATTCTAAGTTATTCTTTCACTCCCTGTCCAGCGTGGAAGTTGATTTTCAGTAAATAAATCTGAAGTCAAATTTTATTCTATATATCGGTAGTAACTAATATGGTCCAGTTTTATATAAACGATTATTGTAAAAGCTGTGTAATAAAACAATATAATATGAATATAATGTGTTTACTCAATACTTGTTCAATGATTTATCAGTCTAATCATAATCGATAGTCATGTTTAGTATGAATCATGGATCTAGTATAGTTTACACAGGACCTATAACTATGTGACATTTGGATTTAGGAAAATTAGCATAGAATGGGCGAGATCTTAACATAATAAAGTATATTTTACATTGTGCATAAACAAGATATATGTATATGTGAGTGCGCCTTCCAAAAGGACCTTATTGTCATAAAATAATTTCTTTACAATGAACATTAGAAGTTTCTTCGTCAATTATTATAGTAATTTCTTGATAGTAAATTTTCTTCGAATATTTTCAGAACACTGTATTATTTTCATATTCCTGTTAAACATTCATCCTCGAAATGTTTTGAACATATGCAAAGTTCCTCCGTGGCAAATCTATATAAAAGAGAAGTAAGCTATATTTATGTATTCTATCTGTTATGAATAAAAGTGAACACTCAAATATTATTTATCTATAAACTCTGGTCTAAAGTGTTGACTTGAAGAGACAACTAAGTCAAGCAGGGAAATCAAGCCAAATTGATCGTAGTTTATCGTAATTATAACGTAACAATATTTTTTTTAAGAAATAATGTTTTGTCGACTATTTCGAATCATTTAGAGTAGAATGAACATTTTTTTGAATGAAACAGTTTGTAACAAACGTGATTGTACATTTACGGATTATCTCCTTTTTTTATTCCGATATTTACAATTCACGCTGGTCCTCATTGCAACATAATAGTGAACATCTAAAACTATATGGAAAATATACACTTTAACTTTAAAATTTGAACAAAATTTTATTTTAGCTACACGTCTTCAAATTTGTTTACATATCATGACATAATCTGCGTCAAAATCATCAAAAGAGACCCCAAACTTCTACTTCTATGAATCATAAAGAAAATTATTGTCATTTATAGAGGACTGCCAGTCCATATATACAAAAAAGGCAAAGGTGATTGACTGATGTATCAACGCCCAGGCGAAACCCTTAAGGCTAGAAAATTGTAATTTCGCACAGGTATTTTTCATGTAACGAAGGAATCCACTAAGTAAGGATTTTTCAAAATTCAACACCCAAGGGGGTGAAAAGGGGGATAAAAGTTTGTATGAAACTTTTTATTCGTTGGACATATTTTCATACAGATTCGTATAAATTGAGTACGGCAAAAATAATGAGTTACGTATTTCAGCGTTTTCTAACATTCAACCCGTAATGGGGTAAAATAGTGGTTCAAAGTTTGTATGAAAAAAAAAATTTTTTACAATTTGACTCAAAATTTTGTATATCTTGACAAAATGTTGAGTCAAATTGTAAAAAAACCTTAAAGCAAATAATGGACATTTGTTTCCCGATTTTAAAAAGTCTTCCCTCAAGGGGTTGAAATGGGTTAAAAAGTGATTGACTTATTATGTATCAATGCACAGGCCAAACCCATAAGGGTAGAAAATTTAATTGCGCACACGTAGGTATTCCCGAACGAAAGCATGACGAAAGCATTCAATAAGGAATACAAGGTCCTGAATCACTTTCTGCTTCAACAACACCTAGACTACCGAATACAGAATTTTTGCACAATAACAAATGAAATGACACAAGAGAATGACAAAAAAAAACAATTTTCATTCTGTAAGTACTGTAAGTCGTGTTGCGTGATTATAATAAAAAAGTTCTTTGCGCGAGTGAAGCTGCGGGAAAAAGCTAGTACACTATATGTCAATGTATTGATGCATAAACATAGAAAAATAAGGTGGTATTGATGGAATTAATTTTTAAAATACTACTTACTTATAGATCTCCTGGTTGCTTCCAGGCTGGACTGGGAGTGAAAGAAAAACTTTGAATGTGCCAGCTGCCGACTCTTCTCAGGCATACTGTAGAAACCAGTAAGTGGGATGCGATGTGGGCGAAAGGCTGACCACCTATCACCACTATACTCATATTCAATCTGATAACCCTCACAATTTGTGTCAAATGTGGGATCAAATGGTTCCCTAGAATTATTGATGCTCTGTCTACCCCGTTAGGCATTATAGACGTGAGCGCATGGATGGATGGATCTTCTTGGTTGCTACTATATCGCAAGACTTATAGAATACTGCACGGATTGTGTGTAATGTCGACCATAGAACAGTCTAAGATGCAACATTGATTCCTGTGTGTCCTACGAATAATTAAACAGTGTAGTTTTTGTCAAAAAGTACATGTAAAAAATATTTTTAGCACTACGATAATAAATACTCCGTGTGGTGATCGGTTGAGAATAACACCACCCCATCTCTTTCCGTGGGTGTCGTAAGAGGCGACTAAGGAAAACTCAGATTCAGAAAAAAATGAAGAGTCGTTGCCTGGAATGGTTTACCTGCCTCCTAGTAATCCATTCCAGGCAACGACACTTCATTTTTTTCTAAATCTGAGGTGTCGTCCTATGGTCTCATGCGGTGTGGTAGGCTCTGTAAAGGCCGTCTGGTTCGCGACCACCCTCCTACCGAAGTCCGACGCCAAACAGGTTGCTGTGTTCCGTCGGTGCGTGGGAGTACCAGTGCCTTTATAGGCATTTTCTGGGTTAACTCGCTCCATCGTCGACCTCATCTTTGACCTTATGGTCAATATTGAGGTCAAGAGTTAACCCATCTTATAATAAAAAAAACACTATCATCGGTTGTCTAATGGTCTAACTAAATTGTGCAGCGGCTAATGGATCGGACTTGTAAGTGAGAGGTATCGAGTTCAATCCCCAGTGCCTGCTTAAATATTTCTCTTATAAAACACTCCTTTCATTGTTGGAAACCGTATAAAAATCTGTTCGTTAGGTTTTAGATAATACTTTTGTATATTTAAAGATATCGTGGAGTCTGTCGTACTTACTTTTAAAGTAGGTAGATAATTATAATAAATTAGATAAGTAAAGTAAGTAATATTTTGAAAGCGCTTAGTTATACACGATATTCAAATACTTAGTACAATTTAAACGGATAACAAATGGTACGTTTTAATGTACAGAAAAAAAATAATTGTTTAATGTATTTATACATTAAAAACAAAAAATCAAACCGTGAATATCAAAACTTCAAAAAAGGCTATCATAATTACTTAAATAAATAAAAGCTAGAAACAAATAATGAACAATTCCAAAATTTTGTAAAATCATTATAGTTTAAACACAAAATAAGACCAAAAAAATATTATACAAACATAATTTTACCGTAAAAACGTAAATTCGTTTGTTAACTGTACTTCATACATTTCGCTCGGCGTGATGACGTCAGAAACGCCACTCGCTGTGAAAGCGGCTCGACGTGGCGGGACTCGCCGTAAGCGGACGCGACATGCGCGGAACAATTCACACCCCTCTTTATTTTATATTGAGTCACCACAATACATTACCAATTACAAAATTGCTAGCAAGAGCTAATAGATGACACTATTTTCAAGACAGACAAATAAAACAAAATGTAATATAAAAAATTAGTTTGCTTTATTTAGCACATGGATCTTGGGATTTGCCTATTTCTTTTTGGGTGCTAGGGTCGCAAGGTCCAGTAGTTTTCATTGCTGGTGCAGTTCGTTTCTCTATGCAGGCTTCGCACTCTTCATGGGGTTGGCATTTACTACAGGGCTCCTTAATTTTCTTGGAGCAATCGATGTTTTTATTAACTCCTCCGGAACAGGGATCAGAACATGAATCATCACTCATTTTGGATTTTTCTTTCGATTGCGATCAACTCGGTATAAATATCAGTCTAGTGTGTTTCGCTTACTTAGTAGTTTCACACTTCTGCTTTTGCTTTTTCTGCTGCTTTTCGCTCTTCTGCTAGTTTCTTCTCTTTCACTTGATCTTCCCTTTTATCTTGTGGTTGCGGTTTTATTTGCGCGTCGTTTGGGGCTTTAGTAAAGACTACTTGTGATAGAATCGGCTCCTGTGAACCGGTAACAGTTTGTGCAGCTTGATAAAGGTTATTTCCAATTACTTCTCCGCTACTACTACAAAGTCTGCATTTAAGGTCGCAACTTTCAAGAATCTTTCTATCGAGACACTGATTGAATTCTGAAATAACTTCGCATTCGTATCTAATTTCGTTGCCTACTTGGTGAACGTTTTTTGGATTACCATCGAGTCTCTTACACCTCAATTTGAACTTCACTTTGCCTTTTTGACAAAGTACTTGAATTTCATCGTCTTCGTCGCAAAAGCGGGCAGTCATTTCAGTTTTCAATCTTATTTATGACATTTTTTGTGTCCATATTGTATGAAATTTTACTATTTGAATTATACATTAATTTTACTCACAGGAGTTTTGTTTGGAGGAGTTTAATGTTTTTGATAGCACCCTTGCATTATTTTAAATTTTAAGCCTGCATTTTCATAATTTCCTTACTGGCATGGCGTTATTCTTGTGCAGTTCTTGTGTTTGACTATTTTTCTGACACTGACTTTAAAATCTTGTTCGAAATATGAATTTTAATATTCTGTTTGCTTTATTATTAAATTATATAATATAAACTCTTTGCGTTGATAAAGTTGAAATACACCAGTGGAAAAATAAAACCAGCCAAGTGCGAGTTGGAATCGCGCACGAAAGGTTCCGTACCATTACCTATAAAACCGGCCAAGTGCGAGTCGGACTCTATAAAAACCATTATCTCTATAAAAGCGGCAAAAAAATCACGTTTGTTGTATGGGAGCCCCCTTAAATATTTAACTTATTCTACTTTTTAGTATTTGTTTTTATAGCAGAAACCAAAATACATTATCTGTGAAAATTTCAACCGTCTAACTATCACGGTTCATGTGGTACAGCCTCGGACAGACTTATCTATAAAAACGAGCAAAAAAATCACGTTTTTCGTATGGGAGCCCCCTTAAATATTTATTTTATTCCAATTTTTAGTATTTGTTAGGACCAATATAAATAAATCATCTGTTAAAATTTCAACTGTTTAACTATCACGGTTCATGAGATACAACCTCAGACAGATTTTCTATAAAAACGAGCAAAAAAATCACTTTTTTTGTATAGCTCCCATACAATATTTATTTTATTCTGGTTTTTAGTATTTGCTGTCATAGGGCACAAAGAAGTACCTCGTCTGCGAAAATTTCAACTGTCTAACTATCACGGTTCATGAGATACCTACAGCCTGGTGACAGACGGACGGACGGACGGACAGCGGAGCCTTAGTAATAGGGTCCCGTTTTTTCCCTTTGGGAACGGAACCCTATAAATATCTTTACCTTGCCGTGTTACCTTCCAGCCATTCAGATCTTCGATTTTATCAATAAGGGACTGTAAGCACCTGGGCACAGACGATACTGCCTCAACAAAATGCAGTCCATTTCAAGATGCAGTATAGAGCACTATATCTGTCTGTGCTGCATTTTTGTATTTACGCCACCCCACAACTTATAGACTACATTCTTTCTTTTTATTAAATTACAACTATACTAATGAGTGATGAAATATAATAATTTTATAGTTTATTATATTACTAGCGAGCGCTTCGCACAATTAGGCCAGATAGACTGGTTCATTTTTCGACAGGTTACAATCCTAGCGGTATTGCAGGTAAAGTTTTTTTTAAATGTTGATTCTCCCAAATTTCAACCAGAATTCGAGATGGTGCCTGAGATGGTGGACTAAAACAATATTATTAAACGCTAGTTTTTAGGGTTCCGTACCCAAAGGGAAAAAATGGGACCCTATTACTAAGGTGATCGGTTTAGAATAACACCACCCCATTTCTTTCCGTGGGTGTCGTAAGAGGCGACTAAGGAAACACAAATGAGACCTGCCTCCTATTAATCCACCCCAGGCAACGACATCTCAATTTGTTCTGAATCTGTGGTCTCGTCCTATGGTCTCATGCGGTGTGGTAGGCTCTGTAAAGGGCCGTCTGGTTCGCGACCACCCTCCTACCGAAGTCCGACGCCAAACAGCTTGCTGTGTTCCTTCGGTGCGTAGGAGTACCAGTGCCTAATAGGCATTTTCTGGGTTAACTCGCTCCATCGTCGACCTCATCTATGACCTTGGTCAAGATTGAGGTCAAGAGTTAACCCATCTTATAAAAAAAAGGCTCCAATGTCCATCCGTCCGTCCGTCTGTCCGTCTGTCACCAGGCTGTATCTCATGAACCGTGACAGTTAGACAGTTGAAATTTTCTCAGATGATGAATTTCTATGTGCCCTATATAAAAAAATACTGAAAACCAGCATAAAATAAATATTTAAGGGGGCTCCCACACAAAGAACGTGATTTTTTGCTCGTTTTATAGATAAGTCTATCCGAGGCTGTACCACGTGAACCGTGATAGTTAGACGGTTGAAATTTTCACAGATGATGTATTTTGGTTGCTGCTATAAAAACAAATACTAAAAAGTTGAAAAAATTACATATTTAAGGGGGCATATAATAAACGTGATTTTTTTTCCCGTTTTTTATCCGAGATTATGGTTTTTATAGAGTCCGACTCGCACTTGGCTGGTTTTATAGGTAATGGTACGGAACCCTTCGTGCGCGAGTCCAACTCGCACTTACCCGTTTTATTTATATACTCTTTGAATATTTCTTGAATATTTCCACTCCCGATGGCGAATTTTTTATTTGTCTTTATTTCTACCGTAGAATGCGAAATGATTGGTATTAACTGTTCAAACAATAATAATTTCACCGTTTTTATTATTAGAATAAAATAAATAAATAATCATGGGAAAAAAGTACGCTAGTACATAATACTTCAATGGGAAAAAATACATATTATACAGGTTAAAAAAGAAGCTCCTAGCTTTATTGTAATGTAATGTTACTGAATAAAACATTGCTATTCTATTCTATTCTATTGAAAATCCTGAACCAGTATCACTTACTGAACGCTTTTTATTTTGTGTATTTTTATTTTAGGGGGGGGGGGGGGGGGTTTCCTAAACGTAGACACTACTCGGGTGCACCTCCCGAGCGCTACCCGCACCCCTCGCGTGCCTGGTGTAGGAGTAATGTCTACGTTTAGGCAATTTTTTTCATAATATATAAGAACCTGCGAGGCTTTGCTTTCCAAGACTCTTGACTTTGGTGTGAACAAGTAAATAAATAAAATAATAAATAAATAAACGCTACACACTCAAAAGCCCACACTAAGGTTTTCCTTTGTCTCGTGGGTCCTTGGTACATAAAAAATAGACACAAACACCCATGACCCGAAAACAAACATCTGCCGACTGGGAATCGAACCCAGCACCAGTTGATTAAGGGGCAGTGCCACAACCACTCGACCATCCTAAAGTATACCCTCAAAAGTCGCCACTTTCAGGGCATTTGCAACCCATTCCCTAAGGGAATCATTCTTAAGTTTTTGCCGTTTTGCTTTGAAAACCAAATGAGTTAGATTAGAACATACATAAAAAAAATACATACAGTCAAACATAGAAACTTCCCTTTTTATAGTCGGTTAAAAACTGTTGAACTAACAATTAGTGTAGGTATATTACCTACCAAACGCTGTAAGAATCATTGCTTTAAGGTTTTGTTTTTGATTTATACCATTTTGTGTTTGCTCGAAGTTCGGAAAACATAAAAAAACACGAAATCCAGTTTACACACGGCACATCAGACAATACATGTTACATTGACGTCATCCATAACATAGCGTCGGCTTTCGTAGTGCAAGTGGGTAACCTGATGTGCTGCTCACTGTGAGTACATCGCGGGGCGTGGTAGTTTAACTCACCCAATTATAAAATCAGTATTACAGTGGATTTAACGAAAAAAAAGACAAAATGTATTGAAAAAACTATATTTTAGTCTATTATTTATACAGTCACTATTTTAAACAAATAGACTCAATTGCAATAGAATGCTCAATCGCAGAAATATTAATTACAGTTAAATCTAAAGCTTAGTTAGAATGTTTATATTTCGATCTTGTTTCTACCATTTAAAAAATAGCATTAACTTTAATGGACCTTTCTGCAATTGAGTGTTAGGCACCAATCCTGCTAATGTTTGAGCATCCTCTGAATATATTTTAAAGTCGTACTACTGGTTCTAAGATGGCATTTTCCCTATCGAATTCTTCTTAATAACCTTCTATTTGAAATGTTATATAATTAAATTTTTTAAGTGTTATCAATGCCTATCTTATCATTTCTTAGTTTGTCTGGATCTTTAGATGGACTTTCTGATTGCGGTGCTGGTTTCGGTTCTTCCTTTGATGGTGTACATACATCCGTTTCACAAACAGAAACTCTTCCAACATTCTTTATTGGATTTGATTCTGTGTTTTGAGATACTGCCGTCTTCGTTTCTGGGGGATCTAGTATCATTGTTTTTGGTGTTGGACAAGTGGTCTTTGTCACAACATCTGTTGCACACATTCTTAATCTGGAACCTCTTATCTCCGAGAGACCCCCTTTTTTAGTTTCTTCGGGAGCAGTTGTTATATGAATTCCTGTGGTACAAATCCCTACAGGTGGGCAAGGCCCTTCCGTTGAACCAGGTTCACGTGCCTTATCTTCACAAACTTTTTTATCAACTTTTTTTCCATCCGCCATTTTGAGTAATACTTATCTTGAATTGATATCTCTCTTGATCTTAGGCACACAAGCACCGTCAAGTTTATTTAGCGGGAGTATCTTATCAACTTGCACTTAATAAAATAATCTTTTTGCAATTTTCGTAGTTCTATTTTTCTTCCGCAAGTACTATATTTGTGTGACAATATTTTGTCTGCTTGAGAAGAATTTTTAATACAAAGTATTGTTGAATTCATGTCTTTGGAACGTTTTCTCTGCAAACTTGTTGATAATTTTAATTACGCAATAATTTCAATGGTTAGAACAATAATTTTAATTTCTGAAACGATTACTTTTACTTGCACTTCTTTTCTTTTTCTGGACAAGGCTCTTTCTTTTCCTTTGGAACAGGAGGAGGTGGAGGAGGAGGTGAACAGTCTTTTATACAAGGCCCAGAAGTTGGACAAGGATCAGAAGGTTTAGGTAATAGAGGTGTCGAATATTTAAAGATATCTTCTTTTTCTGATGAACAAGTTTCTTTTTTTTCTTCTACCTTTTTCTTTTCCTTACTTTCACACCTTTTTGGCACTTTTGCACATGGATCTTCTTTCTCATCGCACATCTTTCGTATGCATACACAAAGGTTAATTGGATTTGTCATTCATCGTGTACCGGTATGAGGTTTTTCTAATAGTTCAGATATTGAGTTTTATAATAGTTAAAATGCTCACTATGTTTGATATTTTATTTCATCCATGGTTCAAGATTTCCGCAATATTTCAAACCAGTTTGCCAGTTTGAAACCTATCATAAGTCAAATGCCCGTGTTATTTATTCAGTATTTTGTTTCCTTGGAGACAAGTCTTAATCATTGACAATCCAATAAAAAGACAGCATTAAGTAAAGAATAATACTTGAAGTAAAAAGTTTACATTGAGATAAGTCAAATACTACATACTCAAAGAGATAAGTAGTTAACTTACCCAAAAGGTAGAAGATGGACAAAAGGTAATCACTTTGTAGAAGACGATATATAATTCAATTCAATTCAATTTTTCATTCTTTCTTTATTTATTCAATTTAACACAGACAAAATGATATCATGACAGGCTCGGGGCCCAAATCGATAGCATTATAATATTCTTACATAATTTCATACTTAATTAATTTTATAGGTTTTTAACACAGCACATATAAAACATATTTTAAGTTGTCACAATTTTCAAAAAAGAATGTTTAATAATATCGAATAAATAAAAAAGAATGTCTAATAAATGTCAAAAAAATAAAAATTTGTCAAAAAATTTACATTAAATGTCAAAAAATATATTAGTACTCATTTAAAAATCTCTATGAAAATCACTATGAAATATTACTTTTTCTATGAATAGTAGCCATGCTTACAAGCTAAAAGATTAATTACTTTAACACCAGCACTGCAGGGTTTGCCAAGTTTGCCACACACTTGACTATACCCACACGATAAGAAAAAGAAGCTAAAAGATTTTGCTCGGTGGTTTTAGTGTACCATAAGAGCACGTAGAGCACATCAAGTTAAATAAATAACAATAATGTCATAGGTTATCTCTTCACAGTACAATATACACATAAAAATATATTGCAGGAAGAGTGAGAGGAGACTGAAGTCGACGCTAGGTCAAAACCTGGATTCCAAAAAAGGAAAATTATATTGTGCTCGTGTTCTATCAAGATTAGAATTACTGGAAATCTGTTTTTGTCGTCACATCAGAATTTTCCAATTAAGTATATTACTAGCTGATGCCCACAACTTCGTTTGCGTGTTAATTTTTTCTTTTGAACAGATTACACTTTATTAAATATTGATTTAGTTTAAGATTTAGATTTTTACATACAAAAGTTTTTTCCCGCTAACTCCCGTTCCCGTGGGAATTTAGCAATATCCTGTTGCAACTAAGCTTTAAGTTTACTAAGGTACCTGCATGCCAAATTTCAAGCGTCTAACTTAAGCGGTTTAGATTTTTCATACAAAAGGATATTCCCGCTAATTCCTGTTCCCGTGGGAATTTCGGGAATTCCTTTCTTAGTGCACCTCTACGGTACCTAAGCTACGTTCCTTCCAAATTTCAAGTGCCTACGTTTAGCCGTTTAGGCTGTGCGTTGATGTGTCAGTCAGTCAGTTTCTCCTTTTATATATTTAGATTTTTAGACATGGGAAACAGAGGGAAAAAATGAAAAGAACGTATCGTAAACGGATCGTTGGGATAGTGTTTAAATTCTCTTTGGTTTGCTACGTGTAAATCATAGACAAAAATTTTAAGTTTTTAAAGTCACAGAAAAAAAAACTATTACTATTTTTAATTTGTGGTTGAATACCATTACGTTGTGGTGCTTAAAACATAGAATTTTTTTTTAATAATAATTTTCCACGTTAAAAACGTATGAGTCACCTACTTCCCAAGTGGAAGAGATCTGTTGTGAGCGTAGTATACATTAATTAACACAAACACACTCACTCACACACACACACACACATAGTTTATTTTTTATTTTTTTCTGTAATAAAAATTTTAAAATCAGGGAAGAGCGGAATCTCCCACCACAGGCATACTTACGCTTAAAGAGAGATTTCTGCCGCTAGTTTTTAAGAAATTCTTTGCTGAAGAAAAAAATATTTTTGTAATTTGGATTTTTATTTTTGATTCACCGTCTTCAATCCCAACAACTACAATGCCTATTAGCAGATAACCATAAACGAAAATGTCATTCATTTATTTAGATGATGTTCTGTTTGTAGTATTGTGTTTTTGTTGATTTTTTTAAAAGCGCTCTATCATTTTAGATAAAATGTATATGGCATCATTTCAGGAATAAATTCTTTTGAACAAAAAAAGAATTTTGAAAATCGGCCAACAGTTGACGGATCGATCGCGTAACAAACATACAAACGAATTAAGAACCTTCTCCTTTTTTGGAGTCGGTTGAAAATACCTCAGTACCTTCTCCTTTTTTGGAGTCGGTTGAATACTTATTCACACTACTGATGTATTTTCCGAACCCTTATCGGCCCCCTTTGTAACTTCTCGTCTGCTTACCGCAGCAAGGAAAGAGGCGAAAACCAGTTACATGCAACATTGATCTGTGCTTAAGCAGACTGGGGTGGTTAAACAGTTTACCTATAAAAAAAAACAACGGGTTGCACTCCGGGAGTGCCGGCAAAAGTGAAAACTTGAACATTAACGTTGTGCATTAATATGGAAATAAAACAAAAAAAAAGAGTCCGTTATTCTCTCAGGATTTGAACCCTCGACCTGTTGCTTACAATCTGGCAACTTTTCAACTCGACCAAACTGTCTACTTGAAAATTCAGTAAAATAGTCTATCGGTATCAATGACTAAAGAGTAAAAGGACAGGAAATTTCACAAAAATATGCGTGCCTGTAGTAAGCACATGCTAGGGTATCAAAATATCGATACTTGTTCAAAGTATCGATAGGTGGTACAGAGTACGGTTACTTTATGATAATTGAAAAATAAACAAAATCACAGCATTTATTTACATTATTTACAATTTGTCAATGTGAAAAAAAAGGCCAGTTCACAAAGTACCCCAAGTTTATAATTTTACTAAAGCTTTGACAATTTTACGGTGATATATGTATGTGTTTTATTGTACAATGATCAAACAAAAGATATTTTGTTTAAAATAAAAGCCGCCATACAAAATCGTGACACGAGACCGAAGACCGCGCTCCGCGCAGGGCTAAGCCCAGAGCGACCACCCTCTCAATTCCATGATGACCGCCATAAAGGGTTCACTCTAAGAGCAAGGCGAGGCAGCAGGCCGAGGAAAACTGCGTATATGGTGAGGCCGAAGGCCAAGCTCTACGTAGAGCGACGCGGAGCGTGACGTTTCACCCAACCTAAAATTCAAGATCTCGGATATGATCTTTTACGAACCTGATATTTTGTGTCGTTCAATAGCACCCGAAGAAATGCTTATTACAAAAATGACACTCATGCACGCTATTGAAAAAATCTAGTTTTAAAAGTGGAATCTGTTGCCAATATTATTAAAAGATACGCAAAAGCTTGCGAATAAACCAACATGTGATCGTCGAGGTTATCAATCTCCTCGAAAAGACAGACAGAGTAAGGAGGTTAAAGAGTGTGTTAGTGTCAATTTAAGGTAGCATTGCAGGCAGCAAGTATTTTTTGGTGACTTATAAAATTAGTAAGCAAAACTTAAGGATGTGAATCCGCCTTCTAAACTGAACAACTTTTCCCAAGGAACGGGTGGAAATACAAAAAATATATATATAACTATAATACAATACTTTCCATAGAGGTTTACAATTAATAAATAAGTATAATAAATATATGAATACATAATGTATATAATATATATTTAAACTAGTGACGGTTCTTCGCTGTTGCATTCAGACCTCAAGGCATCTATGACGGCTGTGTCTCGACTTTTGATCGCCATTTTGAGGTTGTAATTGACCACTTTTCCCCTGCCTGCCGTCTCTGCTTCTTTGATGAAGCTGCCTATCGCATCGTTACCATCATCCGCATAATATTTGCAACTGGAGGTATGACGCGATATGGCAACTACAGCATGTGGGATACTGTCGTGTAGCTCCTGCCTGGTCGTTGTAATACGCACGATCACCACCTTTTCGTACGTCAACCCTTGAGCCTCGTGTATGGTGAGGATGCGTGACCCGGTGCCCGATCCGTATCTCTGTTTTTGTAGAGTTGTCTTTTCTACTTGTTTATGAACAAGGTACAGGGTTTCGGACTGGGTTCGATCGATCTGTGCATCTGTATACCTTTCAAGTTTTAAGGAGTGCGTACAAAGTTTCGACGAGTAAATGCCACTGTAGACTTCTCTAAGGGCAAAAGCTACGTAAAAAAATATATTTAGCTTCTCCATGCAACTAGAAATTGCCTTAGTATGAGATTTTTTTTCCAAGAATTTCATGGATTCCTTACCGAAAAGAAACATAAGTCACAGAAATACTTACAATTTGCAAGGTTTTATTAAATGCTGATTCCTCGAAATGTAAAGAGCATAGGTGGAGCACTTTATGAGGTTTCAAATTATCTTTCCCAATAATGTCAAACCACTTACGTCGCAACGCTTCTTTTTTTGGGAACCTGAAAACATAATCAAACCAAATACGTACTAATACTAATAATCCTCTCACTTGGTAATGTAGTTTAAAAGAAAAACAAATTTCTAAGGTAAAATAATCATACAGAATAACATTAATTAAATTAATATATTTTATAAACGTAGGTAACTATAAAATCTTAGCTATGATTTGATTTCGCCATTTCAGTTTTTAGCAAAACTGTCCCTTTACACCTTGAATACAGAAAGTGATAGTATAGATAGTTAAAAAACAGCTTCTTATCTTATTTAGCTTAATGTGTCCCACCGCTATTTTAATATAAAAAATATTGTAACTGATCACTCGTACAAATATGCTCTGTAACTAATACAGAATCATCGATATAAATTCGATAGCCATTATTATTACATCACTAATGTCATTTGTATAGAAATTTTTGTTATGGAAAATATTATGTAAAGTTAGCCAGAAAGGTAATTTAGGGTGTAAAAAACGTGAAAACTATAAAATATAATCTTAGTAATAAAGGTTTTAGAAGTATTTTTGGGTTAAATAGGCGTATTTCAACAAAAAACGGTTACTTACTGATGCACAGTCGTTTGCTTGTTATTTTTGTTAGCCCTGTAGCTGCACTGTTTTACAGAGCACGAAGCCATTTTGCTACCTTCTCATCCAATGTTCTGACACTATACAAAACCACAAAACAACTTCTCCTCAACAAAAAACACAATTTTTCACTAATGTTGCTATTCACTTGACAGCTCAAGTACTCAAGAGTGAAATGTAAACAAACTTAACAAAAATGGCGGCCGGCCACGCTTCTTAAGTATGTATATGTCAAATATTGCGCCTCCATATAAACAAATACTACATACTCAAAGATCGGTATCTATTTGCGAATAACTTTGAGTATGTAGTATTTGTTTATATGGAGGCGCAATATTTGACATATACATACTTATGAAGCGTGGCCGGCCGCCATTTTTGTTAAGTTTGTTTACATTTCACTCGTGAGTACTTGAGCTGTCAAGTGAATAGTAACATTAGTGAAAAATTGTGTTTTTTGTTGAGGAGAAGTTGTTTTGTGGTTTTGTATAGTGTCAGAACATTGGATGACAAGGTAGCAAAACGGCTTCGTGCTCTGTAAAACAGTGCAGCTACAGGGCTAACAAAAATAACAAGCAAACGACTGTGCATCAGTAAGTAACCGTTTTTTGTTGAAATACGCCTATTAAACCCAAAAATACTTCTAAAACCTTTATTACTAAGATTATATTTTATAGTTTTCACGTTTTTTACACCCTAAATTACCTTTCTGGCTAACTTTACATAATATTTTCCATAACAAAAAATTCTATACAAATGACATTAGTGATGTAATAATAATGGCTATCGAATTTATATCGATGATTCTGTATTAGTTACAGAACATATTTGTACGAGTGATCAGTTACAATAATTTTTTTTTATTAAAATAGCGGTGGGACACATTAAGCTAAATAAGATAAGAAGCTGTTTTTTAACTATCTATACTATCACTTTCTGTATTCAAGGTGTAAAGGGACAGTTTTGCTAAAAACTGAAATGGCGAAATCAAATCATAGCTAAGATTTTATAGTTACCTACGTTTAGAAAATATATTAATTTAATTAATGTTATTCTGTATGATTATTTTACCTTAGAAATTTGTTTTTCTTTTAAACTACATTACCAAGTGAGAGGATTATTAGTATTAGTACGTATTTGGTTTGATTATGTTTTCAGGTTCCCAAAAAAAGAAGCGTTGCGACGTAAGTGGTTTGACATTATTGGAAAAGATAATTTGAAACCTCATAAAGTACTCCACCTATGCTCTTTACATTTCGAGGAATCAGCATTTAATAAAACCTTGCAAATTGTAAGTATTTCTGTGACTTCTGTTTCTTTTTTGGTAAGGAATCCATGAAATTCTTGGAAAAAAAATCTCATACTAAGGCAATTTCTAGTTGCATGGAGAAGCTAAATATATTTTTTTTACGTAGCATTTGCCCTTAGAGAAGTCTACAGTGGCATTTACTCGTCGAAACTTCGTACGCACTCCTTAAAACTTGAAAGGTATACAGATGCACAGATTGATCGAACCCAGTCCGAAACCCTGTACCTTGTTCATACACAAGTAGAAAAGACAACTCTACAAAACCAGGGATACGGATCGGGCACCGGGTCACGCATCCTCACCATACACGAGGCTCAAGGGTTGACGTACGAAAAGGTGGTGATCGTGCGTACTACAAGGACCAGGCAGGAGCTACACGACAGTATCCCACATGCTGTAGTTGCCATATCGCGTCATACCGCAAGTTGCAAATATTATGCGGATGATGGTAACGATGCGATAGGCAGATTCATCAAAGAAGCAAAGACGGCAGGCAGGGGAAAAGTGGTCAATTACAACCTCAAAATGGCGATGAAAAGTCGAGACACAGCCGTCATAGATGCCTTGAGGTCTGAATGCAACAACAAAGAACCGTCACTAGTTTAAATATATATTATGTACATTATGTATTCATATATTTATTATACTTATTTATTAATTGTAAACCTCTATGGAAAGTATTGTATTATAGTTAAAAATCAAGTATTAACAAGAAAACTTAATCTAGACAAAGGCACGGACATAAAGTCTGTGGATGCTAATAATAACACAACTAAAATATATATATATATATATATATATATATATATATATGTATATATATTTTGTATTTCCACCCGTTCCTTGGGAAAAGTTGTTCAGTTTAGGAGGCGGATTCACATCCTTAAGTTTTGCTTACTAATTTTATAAGTCACCAAAAAATACTTGCTGCCTGCAATGCTACCTTAAATTGACACTAACACACTCTTTAACCTCCTTACTCTGTCTGTTTTTTCGAGGAGATTGATAACCTCGACGATCACATGTTGGTTTATTCGCAAGCTTTTGCGTATCTTTTAATAATATTGGCAACAGATTCCACTTTTAAAACTAGATTTTTTCAATAGCGTGCATGAGTGTCATTTTTGTAATAAGCATTTCTTCGGGTGCTATTGAACGACACGAAATATCAGGTTCGCAAAAGTTCATATCCGAGATCTTGAATTTTAGGTTGGGTGAAACGTCACGCTCTGCGTCGCTCTACGTAGAGCTTGGCCTTCGGCCTCACCATATACGCAGTTTTCCTTGGCCTGCTGCCTCGCCTCGCTCTTAGAGTGAACCTTTTATGGCGGTCATCATGGAATTGAGAGGGTGGTCGCTTTGGGCTTAGCCCTGCGCGGAGCTCGGTCTTCGGTCTCGTGTTCGGTCACGATTTTGTATGGCGGCTTTTATTTTAAACATAATATCTTTTGTATGATCATTGTACAATAAAACACATACATATGTCACCGTAAAATTGTCAAAGCTTTAGTAAAATTATAAACTCTGGGTACTTTGTGAACTGGCCTTTTTTTTCACATTGACAAATTGTAAATAAATGCTGTGATTTTGTTTATTTTTCAATTATCATAAAGTAACCGTACTCTGTACCACCTATCGATACTTTGAACAAGTATCGATATTTTGATACCCTAGCATGTGCTTACTACAGGCACGCATATTTTTGTGAAATTTCCTGTCCTTTTACTCTTTAGTCATTGGCGAATAATCGTTGATATCTTTGACATCTGTCACAGAGATAACTTTACCATAGGGTTGCCATCCGTCCGGGTTTCCACCCATACTTCAAAGTACACAACGCTGCTAAAGAAGTTTTCACTTCAAAAAGGTGGCAACCCTATCCTACGTTTCCGATCAGGGTCACGTGACATCTGACGATCTGACGCGAGTTCATCGCGAGTTTAACATTTTTTAGTGCTCAACGCCGCTAAAGAAGTTTTCACTTCAACAAGCATTACATTTTTGTGCATCTCATATTTTTAAATGTATTTTATTGTATTTATATGAATTTAGAAAAACAACTCTGAAACTGAAAATAAACTTCCAAGACTATAATGACTTTCAATAAACATCTTGTATTTAAAATTTGATTTATTTGTTTTAGTTAAAATTATACAGTTTTCTAAACTAACTTTAATTTGCAGTAAAAGTTTAAAATAAATAAAACATTGTTACCAAACTATCTATCAACAGCTTCAAGCATGAATTAGAAAAACTATCAATAAAAACTTAACATTTCAAGTTATTATTTAGCTCTCCTGCGTACAGTGTCTATTTTTGCTAGCTATAAAAACTTTTGAGAAAAGAATTACATTAGTGGACAGGTTGTGAATTCCAGTATAATTTTGTCATTAATTTTCTTTCCTCTATTTTTCCTTGTCTCCACAAAGAACACTAAGCAATTATTTTTTGGTTTTTTTAACGTCAGTTTCTGAATCAGAAGTGACGACGGTGTCTTCAGAATCCGAATCAGAATTGTTTACGGAGTCTGATTCATCTACGGCTTCTTCTGTATCTTTCTTGGTGGCATATGCTGAAGCAGCACTAAAACATGACCCTCTGTTGGTGTCATCCTTTCTCGCTGAAGCCACATATTTGTTTTTTTTACATTTCTTTTTTTTTAAGGTTTTGTCTTTAAACGGATTTGGGGGACACTTTCTTTCATACGCAGTTGGTTGGCACGGTATAGGTGCGTGTATGATGCTTGGTTCTTTTGAACAAGGAGTTTCTCTTTTTAGTTTTGCCCTTGCTTCTTTCCGAATCATTTCTTCCTCAGCAGACAGACGCGTTAGTTTCACGGAACAAGGTGTTGAAGGTCTCTGTTTATTAGAGGTGCCTTCACATAATTTACTTTTATTAGGATCTTCACTCATGTTTTGTATGTGAAGCAATTATTTGAAGAAAATTATTTGGATTTTGTTACACGGCAAAACTTCTTTGAGAAGTGTTCATACATTTTTTCATAGTTCTGTTGGGATTGGGCTCATCACTTTTTCTCTGGTCAGAGGGTCATGTTTTTATTTGTTTTGTACTGAATTGGATGTTCTTCCACGGCAATGAAACACAATTAGTCTTCTGTCACGCATTGCAAAATTTACACAATTGTTGCTAGTACCTAGTAGGTACTTTCCACCAACCAAAAATTCATAATAGTTATTGTGTGGTTATTGTCTACGACCACCAACTTTCCACTTTTGTGACAGATATAATTTATTTTACTGTTTTTTGTCTAATTTATCCCTTTCGGGAAAGGAAAAGGAAACTATGTCCATACAGCCACTCCTCATGTTCTGCGTAAAACCGGATAGCGTCTGTTTTACGAAAACTGGCGGCGAGAAGCACAACCGCGAGGATCTTTATCGGTACCAAACGGAGCAGAAACACTTATCACTTGATTTTTTTATCACCACACGAATTTTAGTCAATTTATAATACACTATCACTATTTTCACACAGAAAACCAAAATTTAATTGACAAAGCAACTGCCCACGCCAAGTTCCCGCCAAAGATTCTAACTTACTAACAAAGCTGTCCTCCTTGGGAAAGGCAAAGGAATATATAAATCTAAACAGCAATGTCTTCAATTTACAGAGGCCAGCACATCAGGTTACTCAGTTTTTATTGCAAAATCGCTCTTATCGTAACAGCACAGAGTGCACGCGTGTAGTAACCTGACGTGCGGCCCTCTGTATATCTTCTGCATAAGCACCTCCCGTCCTCCGTAAACAGACAGCGTTTTGTTTACGGAGAACTATGGTGACGAGAAGCACTGCAGGATCTTTGTCGAAACCAAACGGAGCATCAGATACACAAAATAATAACTATATTATAAGCACCATCTGCTGATACGCCATCATTCTTGGAATTGAAGTTGATGGAGTCTAACGTGGACATTATGTAGATATACTTAACTTTTTATTGTCATGTTTTACAAAACAGTCAACTTAATAATTAACAAAATTAAATTTAATCTAAAAGCCCCTAATCGTTTCCGATGCAAAGGTGCCCATTACGGCTCCTGCATTTCCGCTCTGTATGGCTATAGACCACCGCTACACCAAGAACGATCCAGTGCGGGGGTCTTTTCTCACCTCCTTCAACCGACGCCTAAATACTTTCCTCGTTTCCTGTGCGCCGCGGACTACGCGCTGCTCCAGCGAATCTCAAGGTACGGGCGAGATGCTGCGTTGCAAACATACTTACACACATCGCATCCCACAGCAAGCTCTTACCCTTTTCTTAAGGCACCAGCGTCTTTCCATCGGGCTATTTCCCATCCGAACGGCTAAGACCTGGAGGCTCCAGCACACACGGGATATTAGCTGATACTAAGGCCCGCCAGACAATATCATTTAAAGCATGGTATCGTGGAAATCGATTCTAAATTACCGAAATCTAAATCGTACAATGATAGCCCGTGGATAGTCCAGTTGGTAATGAGCCAGACTTGTAATCGGAAGGTTGCAGGTTCAAATTCTGGTACGGGCCTGTACCACTAAATTCGTCTTTTCGGATGTATGTACGAATTTCTAATGATCACTTGCTCAACGGTGAAGGAAAACATCGTGATGAAACCCGCCCGTCCAAGAAAATTCATTTTCGAAACCCAACCCGCATAGTGCCAGCGTGGTGGACTATGGCCTAAATCCCCTTCGTCTTTCGAAGGAAGGCCCGTGCCCCTCGGTGGAGACATATATGGGCTGGTAAAGGAAAAATGCACGCCGGACAATTTCCCACACACAACAAAAATATTTTTTTTTAATGGTTTGGGTTTTACATTTCTTATATTCGTCTTGGTTTTAAACTTTTTAAGTTTAACAGAACTTAGTAAAGTAAGTAAGTAAAGTAAAAAGTTATTTATTGTCACAAAACAAATATTAAAATTAAAAATTATTAAAATTAAAAATTCGTTATTTGACCTATGTTCTTTGGGGAAGTTGTTCAGTTTCATGGACTGATTAACCACCCGAGAGGTTGAAAGAGAGATACCTAAAGCCCTATATAACCTTAATGTGAGTTTTATTTAATTTAGTTTTGTCCTTTCCTCACATTGTAACAGTTCGATTGATTTTTCGAACAGAGATAGTTGGAAACTGACATAGGCTACTTTTAAACGCAAAAAAGTCGAAGGCATAAAAAAACCTTGTAAAAATTAAACCAATATTTATAAACTCATATGCCTTTATTTCGTACTGGTGCGTTGCCTTAAATATACTTAATACAAATTAAACAAAACTTTCATTTTTACCATACTATTATTACAATGACCTCATGTCAGTTAAAATGTTGTGAGATTTATCACTTAAATCGATATGCTTTTAAAACTAAAAGCAACTCAAAAGTAAAAAAAAATATAATAAATAAAATGATAAATGTATTACAAGTAAATTGTCTTTAAAATATGAGTAGAATTCATTTCAAAGTGAGCATTTTATAATTAACAGATTCTAGAAAAATATTTTAAAGAAACTAATAAATGAAATGAAAACATTGGCTAAATTCATATTTGAAATGCGCTTTTTGTGTTAAAAAAACCTTTTTATCTTTTCATTTATACATTCCAATCATACATAAATATTTTTTGTCATTGTACCATTTATTGATAAGTACTTTATTTACTGAATGTCTGACATATTACAATAATAAATTTACACAAAAACATGTGAGAGTTCTAAATTATACTTTTCAAGCATTTAATTTTTGCAAAATGCGACAATATTTTTGGAAAAGCTTCATGAAAAATGCGAAATGTAGACCTTTTATTTTGAAATAATTAAGTGTAGGTATCTGTTTTTTAAAATAAAATAATTCACTAGGGGTTTAATTATTCTTTGGTGAAAATAATATTGCTTTTAAAATCACTACATAATTGTTTATTTGGGTATAGATAGACTTTACATATTATTTAGGTCTTTGGCGTTCTTCTAAACTGTATGTTGTTAACGCTTGTTTTTAAAAATAAGAATGTACATTTATCTGCAACAATATTTCTTAAAAAGTTTCGACCAATGAGCTGAGATCAGTTTTTCTTAAATTTTTAGTACTATTTAATTATAAAGTAAAATGGTGCGTATTTAATTATGTAAGCTCTGTATTCCAAACAATTAAATAACAATTTAAAGTCAGCTCGAAATGAATTCATAAAAATGAATTTTATGAATTCATTTTCATGATACTTACATATCAATAAAAAAGGATTGATAAAACACTTTTAAAAATTATCGTTCCATTATATTTAGAAATAGGATATTACTATTACATTTAATTGATTTTCTAAAGCCATTTTGAAAAACTGATTTCAACGATCGATCAAAGTTGAAAAAGCATAAATTATTTGGGCTACTGAAATAAAGTACTAGGCATTATTTACAAATAAAAATAAAATCTCAAAAAAATGAGAACATTTTCAAATGGACGGAAAAGATAGGTTCCAACTAATTACGTAATAATAACATATCTAATGAAATTTGAACATATCAAATTGTATATATTATTTTATGGCATACAGCAAGCCAAAATATTTTTATAAACAAAGTTTCGACCAAGCTGTATACATAATAACTAGATGAAAATGCTGTATCTTACGTGATTTATTTGGCTTTGACAGTGTTAGGCATTAATAGTCGATATTGAAAAATAAAATGGAAAGGTTCATAATTTTTTTGATAAACGCAATTTAATATTCAAAGAAACAATATTTCATATTTTAGCCCCTTATTAAAACGATTCTCAAGAGTCACTAATCAAACAGCAGCTCAAGTAAGTACAACGTGAAAACAACGCGGTCAAATGTCAAAAAAGTGTCGATATGACAACGTCAGAGAGCGAACAAGCCTTTGCGCGGTGCCCTCGCGCTATTAAAGTGAAATATTGCCGTCATCTGAGTGGCGTGACGCGTGAGTTTTACGCGGGCCGTGCTTAGAACAGCAACGCTGCTACCGTTTATTTACGTCTAAAACTCAACTTTAATAACATTCTTTCTATTACAGTGAACGTAGAAGTCCAAAGTTTTTTCATTTTAGTTAAGTAGAAAAAGAAACACGAGAAAGTAATTTTAGATATACTACATATCTTTCGTAACTAGGAATGTCTGTTACATATTTTATAATAACAAAATATAACCATTATTTTACAAAAGTTTCGAAAGTAATTTTTAATTTAAATATATTTAAATATTCTCCTACAATCAAAGCCCAACTATCACCGTAAGATAGAACATTTGAGTTAACATAAAAAAGTACAAAATAAAAACACAAATAATCTCATTTTGATTTTAAATAACCTAAAATAATAACTACATGGATGACTCTCATATATATTTGTTTCAAAGCTATGTCTGGAGCATTTATTTTTAAATAACTAAGTATTAACAATACTAAAATAAGTTAGACCACTATTAACGATTTTTTTATAAACTAAGAATCTATTGTTTGTGCATGGACAGCTTAAATAATTGAAATTTAACTAAATAGAAGAAATAATTTTAAATTTACATTTATATCAGTATACATTTGAGGTAAAGACACAAGAGCATTCGTCTTAACACTATTTAATGACATTAAATGAATTACATTTACTTTCATTAAAATACAATATTTACATCTTAGTCATAATGAAGATTCATCAACACTTTGGCTCTCTCATTCTGTTATAAAATCTTTCATTTAATTAAAATATTTAATGAGTATGAATGAATTCATTAAGAATTCATTATTGTTAGAACTATTTTATTGATACCGACCTCGAGACCGAGAAATAGCATTTTAATAAAAATGAAGCAAAATAACACAAAAGTATTTTGGCCACTGCCTCAACCAACAATTCATTTTGCAAATTAAAATGACAAACAAAGATTCAAAAATGTATTTTGCATTATAAAACAAGTATTTCACTGATATACTTTACAATACACTAATCTGTAAAAGCAAAACTTTTGCTGCATTAAAAATCGAAAAAAAATCCGTAAAAAATGAATTTAAACTAGTTGAAATTATAACTCGAGAGAATTTTAAAGAGAAAAACAATTTGTAACAATTCTTGTAGTCTCGAAACTTATACAAATAAAAGTTAATGATAAGTTGTACAATATACACTAATTTGTTCTAAACAACTGGGTTGTAAAGGAATGAGAAGTAAAGTAATTAATTATAAACATATTCTCACAAAAATGTTGTAAATTCAAAGTGTCTGTTTATCACTTTTTGGGTTTGTTTTCGTTGTTCGCGCTGTGCTAATGCTCGCACGGCGTTCTTTGATATCTGAAAATTAACAAATAGTTTGTTAAACATAACATTTTAAAAGTCATTTACATTAAACTAAGGCGGACCTGGATCAAACTGAATATACAGGGTATAAGAGACAGCTTAGCAAAAACTGAAACCCTAAAAGACCATCATTCTGAATGATTTTCTAGTGGAATTCTCAATTTTTTTAATGTTATAAATATTTTCTACTTTAAAATGTATTTATTTATTCGAATAAACTCCATTTTGCAATAAAAAACAATAATAACAGTGTTAAACTCGAAAAACAGCAATGTACATCGCATTCTAACAGCGGCGCGGGACGCGAGGGGACATCTCGCGCGTCGCGTTTCCGCGGTACTTAACGAAATCTTCAATCCCATTTCTTTACTCTCCAGCCTTATTGATTCAATGTTCAGTCCCTACATCGACAACTTTAAAAACATGTTCAGAGGAATCACTTAAATTTAATGCCCTGTAAGTTATCCTGTTCCTCAGGGAGTGCTTCGATCCTTTGTCAGTAAATCCCACGGGAGAAAGTCCGACAAATGTGCGAACGATACAGAACGTTCGGTGCTTTCTGTTGGATTAATTCCTTTTCGAGGGGCATGATTGATTCTAATGAAATTGTTGTCACATTAAATTATGTTTTTAGTAATTTGTGAAAAGGTACTATTGTTTTGGAAGTCAACTTGAGAGGGTGGTGTTTTTAAACTTTTTGATGAGTTGTTGAAAATTACAACCGATAATATCGTTACTAATATTTTAAATGTGAAAGCATGTTTATTTGGCTTGTGACTAATTAAAGAATGGTAATAGAGTCCAGAAGACAAAAGTCATAGTCGGAAACATAGTATACTTACAAACATCGTGTTTTTTGTGTCTGTTGATGTGCAATAAAGGATAATTCATTTATTTATTCATTCTACGTTTAATTAGTAATGGCGGCTGATTTAACTTGAAACTTTAGTCGATAGCTTTTCCTAGCTCTACGTTCCACCCATTAGTAACTCTATCTACAGTAATGTTCAAAAACTCAGTCCCTAATCGTTAACCTATCAGTATCTTTAGCTGGCATTCCATTTAAAACTGCGTGAAATTGATTCTATCCTCTCACAATTTTCAATTCTGTTTTTCAGATTTATTTTGCACCATTTCCTCTAGGGAGAAAAGCTCATGCGTTTGATAGTGGATCAAACACAATAAAACAAAGCTTTCTAGTTGATTTGATTCCACTTTTATGCACTGATTCGAAAAACGAGTTAAGATACGAGGAGTTAATAGCATAATACCTATTTACACTTAGGTACTCAATTTATTATGGGCGAAAAGCTGACAACATCTCGCTAATAAACAATATGTTTAATCTAATAACATTAGAAATTGGTGTCGAATGTGGTATCAAGTGGTTCTAGAACCACTGACGCTCTGCCTATCCTGATAGGGATTATAGGCTTGAATGTATGTATATACTCAATGTTAGCCGGCAATGTTGACGGCCGGTTTGTTCGAGTGGTAGTAACACTGCCTCTTGATCGGCGGGTCCTGGGTTCGATCCCCAGTCGGGGCAAACATTTGTGTAAAAAGCAGATGTTTGTTCTCGGGTCATGGGTGTTTGTGTTTGTCTTTATGTGTGTTCCAAGGGACCCACGACACAAGGGAAAACCTTAGTGTGGGCCTTTGAGTGTGTAGCGTTTATTTTATTTTATTTATTTAGCAGAGATGGAAATTCATTTACTTTCAGAAGTTATTTTAGAATTTTGTGAACGTTTATAAGACATTATTTGATAGAAATCAAGCACTTGTTGCTAAGCTAAGCTACTTATAACATTTTAAGATTGATTCAGATTTCAGACTCACAATATGTAGGCACAAAATATAAATACCTAATTGAAATAAATTGAATATACCTGAATACCACAAGAACTACCGTAATAGCTGAGTCAGGGAACACATAACAGCCCTTATGCATAGGCTAAGTGCCTATATTATTTTTATAATTCATTGAGTTCATTTGTAATTAAGTTAATTTTTGTTTTTGTAGCACAAAGCATACATCATCAATCTACTTTTCCTTAGAGATCCTTAAAACTTAATTTAAACTCTTAATAAACCTATACTGGTTGACTAATTAAGAAAATTAACGGTAATTTAAAACACAGGTGCTAACACATCTCCCTGAGGTACACCTGAGCGTTTAAACCGTCCCGTGGTCACGAGTGATAAACCCTTTCAGATTTATACAGTAGCTGACGCCATTTGTTTCCTCGGGGCCGTTAAACTGGCCAACGATTTAAACACCAGTAAAATTCAAGGAAAATACTTATGTACGGTCAGTCAAAGGCTTTTGTCGAAAAGATCTCTGAGAATTTGAAGATGCATGCCAAATAAGTGAATTTATTGTCTAGGTTACGAATCTGCTATTTAAAATTCATGTAGTTGATTCGAATATGTATTTGTTGAAATTAAAATTGAGTAAATAGAACTAAATATTTATGTTTGCATTACTTTGGTCAAAAAATCTATGACTGACAGCTGTTATCGATAGTTTTATTATTGTTTTTGAAATTGTCAAAATTTACACTTACCACTTGGACAAAAGACCGGTGGCGGCAGAATGCGTGTAAGGACCTCCGTAAGGTGAATACTGGGAATACGGCGCTGCATAGGCATATTCACTCGCTAAGGTCGTCGTACCTGTAAGATAATACAATTGGAAAATGAGAGATATTGAGGAATAAAGGTTTCATGTCTAGACTACAAATACTCCGCGACACGCCTTATTGGAGTAGATGAAATGTATATAGAAACACGCCCCTCGTTTGCAGCATAACGAGCTTTATACGCGTAACCACTCTCAAACACCCCCACCTCCCTCAGACTGACAGCTTAATATTTATAACCGAAATAAGCCTCCAAACCCGTTTGAAGTACTCTGAACCACTTCTGTCGCATCACAGACTCGTGTCTCGGTTCGTTAGCTCCTCCAGACAAAGCCCGTATGATTTCCCCCTCTAAAATTATTTGCATAGAGCCCCCGAATGAGCTATTAAAGATGTCTGCCTCCCACCCCCCCGAGTAAGCAGATTGCGGTAGATTAAAGACCAAAGGCATAAAGAGAAGGAGCGGTCCCTAAGCGAACCTTGCGGTACTCCATTTTAGAACCTCCCTTTAATATGCATAAGTGCGAAAACTCGGTGGTTCTGTATGAATTTTATGATGTTATAACGCAAAGCGGGAGTGGGGTCCGAGGAGAAAATTAGATTTTCCTTAGAGTGGCTCGAAGTGCCGTGCTCGACTTTGTCGAAAGCTTTCCTAAAGTCGTTGTCGTTTTTTTCCATCGTGATTCTTCAACTGTTTCCCTCGGCCACTTTTGTTTTCGCTCTTATTGTTTTACTTCGTCGCGTGGATTTTGATCTTGTCTTTACTGCGTTTGTACGACGCCGCCGCCACAAATGAGGGTAATGAATTGACATCTTTCTATTTACACTTCTTATTTAGGTATCTTTTTTACAAAATGTTTTTTTACATGAGGCGAGTAAAGAAAGTTGATGTAAAATGATAATTATTAAATACTTTTATTTGGTTTTCTTTAACAATGGCTACGTCAATATAATTCAAACCAAGCAATGATGAAACAAAGAAACATAACAAAACAAAAAAACTTAAAAGACACCTTTAAAAACAAACAAAGAACTTGCGGTTAGAGTCACTTTATATGAAATACTCTTTGATATCATAATAGGAGCATAGCTTAATGAAACTATCTCTTACCGTCATAGTGAGCGTAAGGAGGGTACGGCGGCGCTGGTGGTTGTAGAACAACAAGTGCCGCCGCGTCTGGACTTGCAGCTGCAGAAGGAGGTTCCCCGGCTCCGCCAACTGAACCCGTAGAGTCGTTCGTTGCTATTAAAAAAATGGTTTTATTAGAACAAAGTTTTGTAACACGTTTGTGGAGTAATAGAGTCTATCAAATAGGTGTTGACATAAGACAGTGGTAACTAATTTGAAAATCTGTGTCTGTCTTTCGTTAGGACGCGTTTGTGAAACTTTAGGTGGGTTGCAATCGTAATCAAAAGATAATAAATTCCTATCCGTTGTACCACCGACGATGTAGTTTTTAAGTAATAGGTATTTTGAAGGCAAAGGATAGATAAATAAATGCTGGTCTCGACATCATTCATAATTTAGTATAGTGAAGGTTTTTGTAATGCAACCGTACTATTATTCTGTTGTGTTGTTTTTTTTAAAGGGAACATATTCAAAGAGCAAATTCAAGCAATTATATTTAAATTGAGTGATTAAAAATTTGTTAGAAAAACTTTAAGAGGTGATTCTCCTTACGAAATAAGCCCATAGGAAATTCTCGAAAAAACTATCGACTTCCCATCCTAAGACAATCAGCTGATAGCTTAAGTTTTATGAAGACTAGGTTTAGTTCCTAATTCATTTAATTTTCGCTATCCAATTTTAAGTAGCCCTTAGTAACTTAAAAGTTACATAATTGAAAATAAAAAACTGCAAAAGAAACAAAGATTAAATACACGACAGATTTACCCGATTTTTGTATCAATTCCAATTAAAAGTAAGCTTGCAAAACAACAAATAAGTCTGGTGATGGCATAAAACCAGAGTCAATTTATTATCCTGGTTTCGAAATTCGGGCACAGTTTTAAATTGACTCTCGCCCGGAAATAATTGAGTGGCCAAAAACTGTTTCTTTTTTGGTGCATTTTGTAACGCACCTATTTAGCCAACTTTAAAGTTTTCCCTGTAGGTATTTCATTCACTTTAGTTAATTTATATAATTCATAATACATATGAGAACTTGCGCCTATTACACCACACAAAAACAGGGAACCTGTTGGGTGACCAAAGTGGCAATTTATCACGAAGCGTTTCCGTGCTTCGGAGGGCACGTGAAGCTGTCGGTCCCGGCTGTTGTCGATTGTCTTCAGTTATTAAAACCAAGTCAGAGGCCATTGCGCAGTTTAAAAACTCTACACCAGGGTTAGCCAAGTTCGCCACACACTTATACCTACACGATAAGAAAAACACCTACCTTACAGAACTATAGAACTACAGGGAATCATGTAGTTCTATAACCACTTAATGTAATAGATAACAAAATAATTATCCACGTTAAAAACGTACAAGTCAACCCACTTTAATCCCAATAATGACTATTATCAGATTTTTTTTAAAGCGCTGAATCAATTCAGATAAAATATCAGACGACTCCAAAAGTACCTACACTCTTTCAAACAAACAAACATTTTTGAAAATCGGCCGATAATTGGCGGAGTAATCGCGTTACAAACACACACAAAATTAAAAAAGAAAGAACATACAGTTAAATTAATATCTAAATGACGGTTTGGTTTGTGATTATTTGCTGATATACATTGTATAGGCTCCACGTGACTGTCAGCTTTTTATATTGCATCCCACTATGGAAACAAACTTACATCCAAAAGAACAAGATGAAGTGATAAAAATAACAAAGACAGTCTCGAATAATGTTCTGAAGTGTTAGAAAACAATCCCAGTATTGGTCGGTGACCACATCCTCCCTGTGAATGGTCCTCACCTGGTCCTCTCAGTAACACAAGACGAGAGTAACACGATAGCTACCCGCGATCTAGGCCCTTTGTAAACTGAACCGCTTGTTACTCCTTAAGGTCAACGAACTTTTTTTACTGATACTTGTGGTTAATTTGTTTGTGATGTGATGTTTAAGGAAGGGTACTTTATGGCCTTTAATAAAATAAAAATAAATGATAATAATGAATAAATTTAAAAGTAATGCCTGGAATCGGCAGTGTGGCTTGGAATTTTTTGAATAAGTTGATTTTCAAATGACAGGAATAATACAGACAATGGTTGCCGAGAGACATTAAGAAAATAGAAGCACTATAAGTAAATATACGAGTACATATCGAATCAAAAGTGGATGGCATCGCAACATACAATCCCTGTCGCGGAGGACAGAAGCCAAAACATTATTATAAGATAACTTAAACGAGGCGAGCGATTTATAAATAGTGCGACTAAATAGATAAGTACAAGAAAATGGTAAGGTATGTTTTTTTTTTTTGAGATTAATATTTGGTGAAAGCCCACTACGACACAATTTCACCATATTTCGTTAGTTATTTAACAGACGATTAGCAACTAACCCGAGATTTGGCAGTGTATATATAAATCATGTATGTATTTATTCTTTGAGCATAAGTCATACACACTTACATGGGCATACTTTTTTGACGTTTTGTCTCTTTGTCGTGGATTAACCAAAGAACAGAGTACGACGAAATTGGACCTAAACCGAACAACTTTTCCAAGGACATGCATAAGCTCACGCCTTTGTCCCATTGGGGTAGGCGAAGACCACAGATTGCCACTTGCTACGATTCAAATTCATAATTCGTTTCATACATGTACTCCAAGGAACAGGAACATGGGTCCAAATAAGAAAAAAAATTAGACTTAAAAAGTGTAAATTAGTACAAATTCAAGCCCATACCATCACGTGAGAGCTTTCTACACAAAAGTACCTACACAAAGCAACAACTGACCAAAACCAGTAGCATTGAGTTGACAACATTCCTCTGCTTACTCTCGTGAGACGATAGCATGACGATGCAATATCCACGATACAGATACTATGAATCAACGGTGTCTATAAAGCTATGAATGGGGCTGTGAATGAGATTCTCATGCTTTGAGAGCAACTTGTGAGACCTCCGGTGTAGTGACCGCAACTCATCTTGTGGTTTATAATGTTCCTATTAGAACATCGATGGTTTTAGTTTTTTTTTTATGTGTGAGACAATGAGTCACAGATGTTTTTGGAGGTAAATATTTACATTGGTCCTTGTCGTCATTATAATGTTGCTCCATTTTTTGCATGTTCTAGTTTATTATAATATTTATATTAGGCCTATAATGTCTAAGATACAGGTATTATCCTTCTTAAGTTTTTCCTTTTATTTTGTTTATCTAGCACTATAATACATCTCTGGTGTTATGTTAGGTTATGTTTAACGGGCGTGTTATCTGCACTTAAGCTCTCGATTGGACCATTATGCGTAATTCGTTTTTAGGCTGAATATCCAGCTAGCCAGTGTCATCCTAGAAATACGGAAGACTCTTCATGTTCTTGCATATCTCTGGCAAATATTCTGGGCTATTCAGGATTCAATTTTTAGAAAAGGTATGCATGATCTTTGCCCGTTGACCTTTCACGCTGTGGTATTTAAGCGTAACATGCGCTGGAGTTTCTTCTATCTCCATGCAATATCTTTTTATGTTTTTTTAAAATCTATACTCTATACTAATATTATACAGAGGAAAGATTTGTATTTTGTATGTAACGAATAAACTTAAAAACTACTGGACTGATTTCAAGAATTCTTTCTGCACTTAAGCTCTCGATTGGACCATTATGCGTGCTACATTATTCCTGAGTAACATAGGCCACATAATTTTCCCGAATTCCCACGGGAATGAAGTCCCAAGCGGGATGCTAGTAGACGATAAAGAGAAATAGACAAGTTTTGAACATGGATTTATTCTTGTTGGATTTATTGCTCCAGCATTGTAATTCATAAAAAAAATGGAAGAGAGATTTTCCAAAATCTCTCCATAAAATTCTTGACCTTAAGACACACTCAATAAGGAAGCTCAACCACAAAAATGTGACAACAGGTAAAAGGAATCTTACAAACAGTTATTCTATTAAGCATAAGCCACGGGACAATGTCACCACAGCCATTTTTCAGGGCGTAACTAATAGAAGAATAATAATAGTACTTTTACTATAAATAGTGGAGGTGGTAGTGAAAATGGTGGATGTTTTGTCACGAGCTTGATTGCCTACTTAGATGGAAACAATTGTGGTAAGTATGGTTAATGTTTGTTCAAAATGTGGATGGGTTTAGAAACTTTATGTTTTTTCTTTGGAGTGGGGGCGTGCAGGGTTAATAAACATCTTAGTGCTGCAAAATAGCCATGTTTTCTCATGGTCCCACTATTCGTTGTCCTCACTTGCTAGCAGCGCACCCTACTGATCAACGGACGAGACTCTGACGTACTACCGTCCGTAAAGGGTTTCTCTTCTTGATATTGCCGACTTCGCTATTCTAAATCCTAATGCTGATTAAAATTCTAAGAAATTAGCAAAATCACTACATAGTGGACGCCATTTTATGAAGAATAGAATTGTGTAATTTGCCTGCTGTAATGAAGAAAGAACTGTGGACATTCTATATCCAGGATAACAATCTACTTTGAAACCCTTTAGTTAAAGGTTCCATAATCAAACTGCTTCCCGGTCGCGGTAAGTTTGATCATGTTTACCAAAACTAAATCGCTCATGTTTCTAATGTATTCAACATTTTTATTGGGCTGAATCAAACTTACCGCGATCGGAAGGCTGATTTGCAGCTTTTGACGTGGAAATACACGTATGTGACGTGCTCGTGTTTGTTCTCTCCCGTGGCTTTGGCCGCACGAGTCAGTTCCTCAAAAAATCAATCAATCAATCTCTAAAAGTGATTCTTTGTCTTTTCCTGGTCTCCATGAATCGTTCTCCGCTACCAGCTCCGTCAGAGCTACGCCTCATTACAACCACATAAGCAACTTAGCTGTCCTAACAGAATATCAGCGTTCCTACCTGGGGCGAAGAACAAAATGCTGAGCTGGGACCCTTTTTGTCACTGCAGCAGACACTTTTTTAAATGTGTTAGTCTTTAAGATTGTTTTTAGTGCAATACTGTTATCTCCTACCAAATTTGTGTGTGCTCAAGATACAAAATAAACGTCGTCTATGTCTATGTTTTGGCCGTGTGGTGATCGGTTGAGACTAACACCACCTCATCTCTTTCCGTGGGTGTCGTAAGAGGCGACTAAGGAAACACAATGAGACCTGCCTCCTAGTAATCCATTTTAGGCAACGACACCTCAGTTTGTTTTGAATCACGTCCTATGGTCTCATGCGATGTGGTAGGCTCTGTAAAGGGCCGTCTGGTTCGCGACCACCCTCCTACCGAAGTCCGATGCAGCTTGCTGTGTTCCGTTGGTGCGTGGGAGTACCAGTGCTTTAATTGGCATTTTAGTCGACCTCATCTATGACCTCGGTCGAGATGGGGGTCAAAAGATAACCCATCTCATACTAAAGAATAAAAAAATGACTACAGTACGAGTACTTACCAGAATGAGGCGTATAATGGGGATGAGCAGCGTGTTCATAAGGCGCATCGAAGAGTTCTCCATAGTACCCCGTGGCTCCTCCTGCGCTGCCCAGCTCCGATAGCAGCTTGTATTCATCCTTTAGACTCCATTTCGATGACGACCATAGCTGGGGAACAATGGGCTATGTGCAAGATTTTTAAAATAATTTGATTTTTTTATTTTAAGCAGGTTTAAGGTCCCATATTCAAATAAAAAATATATCAAATAATTTTGATCATAGATATAAAAATAATTAATTTTTAAAATTTTGGTTACGATTTGTTGCTTATTACAGCATTCTACAGATTAACTCCTTTGCCAAAGTAAAAAAAAAACGATTGAAAATTGGTTGACATATAACCTATACCGTTGCGTTTTTGAGTTTAAGTTCAACATTTAAGTTTCAATCACAGACTAACTAGAGATACGTTTCAATGTACTTACGTATAAATGATCCTCACAGCAAAAAAGTGGACGTTTGGGACAATTCCTGTCAACTATTTTACACCAACTTTCTTTCAATTCCTTTGGAATGGTAACAAACGTCAAATCTGGTGAGAATGTCAGTGTTTGAACAAAGAGGTATAAAACATTTTTTGGTTCTTTCCACCGCTGTAACTCGTCAGATGCCATGTTGAGTAGCTGCGCTGTCGTTATTAGTGTTATTCCACAAATCCGAAGAATTCAACTAACGTTGAAGCAGTTCTCGGAGTCCGGTATGAATAAGGTGTAGTCGTGAGAAAATCAGTCAAAATCTAGCACTACAAGTCCGTGCAAAGTTAAATCGTAATCCGGTATGCGGTAGCAGTAAAAGACTTCAGAAAAAATTAACCAAAAGCAAAAATAAAACTCAAAAACAAACAACCAAATACAAAGTGAAATAGGTTATGTTTTTTTTTTATTGACATGACAGCTTGGCAAAGACACGATTGTATAATGCCGTATTTATGATTAGTTTACCCTACTGAGAAACTTTTAATTATTATATTTTTATTTCAAAAGATAGATTTTTTATATATTTTTTTTAGGAAACGGGACCTTATCCCTTAATGTTAAATAAAAAATTAAACGAAATTAAAAATATTTTTAAAATGTCGTACATAGCCCATTGGAAAGTTTAAAACGTGTTCTTTTTCAAGACTTCTCTTTGTTTATCTTATTTTATATTTCACATGCTATCCGCCCGGGTCTTCGTTCTCGTTGGATTTCGGGAAAATGATGTCGCCTATGTGTTCTTCTTCTTCTTCGTTTCAATGGCCGCAAATAAATAAATTAACTTTCGTAAATATATATATATTGTAGATACAACTATATTTTATCGGTCCAGAAAGCAACCAGAGAAAGGGCAGCATCTGTTACCTCCATTAAATCCTCCCTAGTGCAGTTGGTAGGGCACAGAGGACAGGACAATAGATGGACCATGTCCTGTGATGGAGCACCGCAATCACACTCCGACTCGGTGGAGTAGCCCCACTTGACCAGGTTAGACCTGCAGCGACCCACACCTGTCCGAAGACGGTTAAGTGTTTTCCAGGCAGTCCACTGCAGGTCATGGCCTGCTGGCAATTTCTCCGCTGGTTGCAGGAAGTCGGGAGGGACGGGGCAGTTTAAGCTCCAGAGATGCTTCTTGGCCTCTTTAGGGTGAACTGCTATACTGCTAGTGGCCCTTATAAAGCTTTTACGGCTTTTAAGGCGCACTGGGGCTGCAGAGTGGTCGTACAAAGGGTGCCTGTGGTCGGTTTCCTGTGACAGTTTCTCCGTTTCACAGGCTACCTGTCGGCGCACATGCGGTGGTGCGATGCCCGCGAGTGGGTATAGCAGATTAAGAGGGGTGGGTTTGAGGCAGCCCGTTATAATTCTGCAGGTCTCATTAAGTGCAATGTCAACGTCTTTTGCGTGTGCAGAGCGATGCCACACTGGACATGCATACTCGCCTGTGCTGAACGACAAAGCAAGACCTGTTGTTCTGAGAACATGCGGGGCTGCACCCCAGGAAGATGTTGTAAGGCGCCTTAAGAGGTTGTTCCTAGAACCGATTTTTTGTTTTACGTTCTGGCAGTGCGGTTTATAGGTCAGGGATCGGTCTAAAGTAATCCCTAGATAGCGTGGATGTGGGCAGTGCTCAATGTCAACGCCCCGCCACGGTATCCTGAGCGCTCGATTTGCTTCACGGTTCCGCAGGTGGAAAGCACAAGACTGCTTTGCCTATGTGTTAATCCAGGGTGTAACAAACGTACAAACACACACACAAACTCACAAAGTTTCGTCTTTATCTTAATATATATTTCTTCTGTGCATGTGTATCTTAATATATATTTCTTCTGTGCATGTGTATGTCACTAAACTCCTCCTAAACGGCTGGACTAATTTTAATGAATTTTTTTGTGTGTGTTCAAGTGGATTCGAGGATAGTTTGAATTCACAAAAAAAAATACACCGGGAACGAAGTCGCGGGCGGACAGCTAGTAATATTATATATTGTGATAGTGTGATGTGATGTGATGGCAAGATTGGAAATTGTGGCACTGAAAGGCTGAGCTAAACGGTGTTTTCTCTTTTACAAAACTACGCAAAATTTATTACAGAAACCACGCGCGCTATTTTTCAACAAGATGGCGTCCAATTTACGCGGCAAAACCGCTGAGCCACCCGGGTTTACACTAACCACGTCGTTATTGTATTGTATTTTAAAATCCTTTAATGTACGGAGGGCCGCACGTCAGATTACCACGCGCGTGCACTCTGTGCCTCCCTTCCCTTCGAAACAGAGGCCAATGCGAACAGATGACAGATACTCAATTGAGTTTCACTTGATCTACCAAATCTTAGATTATACAAATACAAAATACAAAACAGTTTATTCAGATAATGTTACAATTTAAAAACATGAAATTAGGAATGACAATACAAATTTTTATGTAACACTTTGCACGATTATTTTAAAAGATTTGCCTTGATTCCCACACTAGGCCAGGCCTGTTTCGTGGGTAATTAAATGTACCGATTACCAGTCCAATTCGCGCGTATTTTTAAACAATTACGAAAATATATTGTTTTTAAACACTAACGAAAATATATTTTCAAAACAAATTATAATTATAAAGATAATAAAATATGGAAGTAACATGCACTGAAAGTATGTATGTGTAAGTGTATTTGTTTGTGTGTGTTGTGTGATGTATGCTGTGTGGTTGGTGTTTATGTAAGCCCTCTCATTAAATCTTCCATTTTATTTCTTCTATTGTATGGGCAAGCGTCCCCCGAATTTAAAACGAAAAGAAATAGAGTGCGCTGGGAATAATAACATCAATTAATAATAGTATAATTTTACTTACATTAGAGTATATTTGATCACCGTTGTAGTGACTTCTTTGTCTTTTGATGTCGTCTTCGGAATGACTATTGAAATCTCGGTTTTCATCTGTAAAAAAATAAATCCAGCATTGAAATAATTTTTTAGAGGGCATATTAAACTTTATTGCTTGGTCTTACATGTTACAGGTAGAGACCGAGATGAGTTGTCATATACTCGATTTTTCGAAACCTATAACTGCTAGCGAGCTCACAACAGCACGCGTTTCTTAATTTGAGACTTGAACTCACAAACTCGCGTTGTTGTGAGCTACTAGCAGTTATAGATTTCGAAAAATCGACTATGTCAAAACTCTTCACTGGAATAAATCACCACGGTGTCCCCTATAATATAAAGAGGAATAATGGACCCAGTTTGGGTTATTTCCTCATTAGCCCAGCCCAGTTTAGGCTCCAGTCTCTCACAATGTAGGTATTAATGTAAATCGTAAATGAGATCAATGAACTTGTTTATGAGAGAGAAATATACGTATTTTTTTAATGTTTGGATCCCCATCAAGGGGCACGGGGCACGGCTCTCCCTTCGAAGCAGTTGGTCCTCCCTGTTTTTTAAGAACAAACAAATTATTTTACCCAATTTAACCAACCTTACTATTTTTATATTACTCAAAATGAACTTCCCGGAATGACTTACCACCAGCTCTGTACGATTGTCGAAATAAAACATTTAAAAAAAAAGTATAAAACATATTTACTAGAGCACTTGGAAAAAACTCATCTATTTAATTTTAAGTATTTTTTTACGAATTTTATTTTATTGTTTTATTAACATAATTATTACCTTTATTTGTTCAACTACCTACTTATTTTCTATAATTCTTACCTATATATTATTTAACTATTACTATCTCTTTTATTTTTCTTTCTAATATTTCTACTCTTAATCCTGTTTTTCTTTGTTTGTTCATCAATTTAATTTTAAGTATTTTTTTCCGATTTTTATTTTATTGTTTTATTAACATAATTATTACGTTAATTTGTTCAACTACCTACTTATTTTCTATAATTCTTACCTATATATTATTTAACTATTACTATCTCTTTTCCTTTTCTTTCTAATATTTCTACTCTTAATCATCTTTAAAGTGCGAGTGAATAGGCTTCTTCTGGGTGAGCTCGCTACATGCTCGACCACATCTTTGCCCTAAGCTAGATTGTGGTCAAGAGCGAACCCATTTTTAATAATAAAAAAAAAGTGCGCGTATATTTTTACAGGCACTGACACACTATCAGCGTTGTGGCTCCATCCACTCCGCTATGCTGAGGACCTCTTCCTTGACCAGCGTTTCACATCACGATTCCCCTCGATGTTTTTTCTGTGTTTATATTTGTGTATCGTGTGAAGTTGTTTGTTTTATGTTTATGTCAAAGTTGCTGGTCATTGAATAAACGTATTATCTATCTATCTTTCCCCTTCTTTTTGGTACCTAACAATTTTTTAAGTGAATGAAGACCTAAACTTAATTACTTAATCTGGCATTAATTTCAACTATACAACCTTTTTCGGAAGATTTTCAGAGCACCTAAAAATTAAAACAAAATCATACCACCTCAGTAATCTTGGTACATAATAGCCATAAGTTCAAGATTTAACAAAAGTTATAAAGTAATATAATAAGGCCACAATTTGAGCAGTAAATTTAATAGGTCCGTAAATCTTGGCGGTTACGCTCAGCGGGCAACACTATGGCTGGAAGGAAGCTAGGGGTGGGATATTGGGCCAAGTATTAAGTATCGATACCTTTGTCTTAATTTATAATTATTTTTCCTCCTAAAGCTATCCCGTTTCTTATTACAGTAAAATCATAGAGTTAATTTTGATTTGACTCAATTCACTGTGTTAATTTCATTTTTTATTTAATAGATCAGTAATAAGTTACACACCAACTCCTGACTAAAATGGCACTAAGTAACAAAAAATGCTTAATGGTAACCCAATTAAAGGGCACAACCTTATAGAATAGAGGAAGACGACATTGTAAATGTGCTTGTAAAAGTAACGTTAAAATCAGATAAAATATAATACTTATTGGAAATTAAGCATGTTTGTTTTTATTTCATAAAATCTTTTTATCGACAAATCATTATCTAAATCATCGACAGCTCCCAACCCTGGCCCTTACGGGGGCAAAAATCGCGTCTTCCAGAATTTAGCCCTCCATAACATTACTTACAAGTTTTCTCCCGTGTACTTACGTCCCCTGCATTAACTCAACGTACATAGAAAAGAGTTTACGTAACAGGGCCCTGGTGGGCCGTACCCGTAGACCGTAGATCTGTAGTTTCAGAGTTACGTTTAATTTTAACAAGAATAATTATACGGGAGTTGAAAATTCCGGAAAAGTTTGCAGACATTTTTGTTGGGAAATTTTAAGGCTGATAAAACCCGTGTCTAAAATTTTGTTTGATAACTTATTTTAAGTTATCTATCTAAGTTGGTGGCAATATTCAAAACTCACTTGACTAAACCTAGGACTTTTGGACACTCTTATCCATATCTATTTTTAATTAAGTTAAAATACACTTTAAGCATATTAGTTAATGTGTTTCATTAACTACATTTGGGTAAGATCGCCTAATTTACAACCTATATTCAGCGTAAGATGCATTCTGATCGTACCTACTAAGAAGAAAACTTAAAAAAAATAAAAGCTAAGGATTTCGGTTTGCTGGTTATACAGAAATCCTTTTCAGAATTGACCATCTCCGTCATTTCTGATAGCAGCTTCCAGAAAACCATGAACCACCAGAGCTCAAAGCTTCCATACTTACCTTGGTCTTCGTGCCGTTTCCTCTTTAGTCCAGTGGCGTTGCCGTTGTGCAGACCTTCCACCTGTTCTATACCGAGGATACCGTTGATGCTGTAGCTCGTGTTGGTGACGTGCTGGTCCGTGGTTGGAGACAGCACTGCCGTTGTGCCTGGTGCGTTACCGGCGTGGGTTATCACCTGGATTGAAAAGATAAAATAATTAGGTGCTAGTGCTTAGTGTCATGGGCTCCCATTTCCGCATTTAGGCTTCTATATGGCCCATTAGTGGGTCGGTGGCTACTCTTGCTTAGTTGGTAAAATCACCATCACCATCATTGGCGAGATATTGTATCCCAGAGCTTTAAGAATTTAGATTTTCTGTGGTGGCAAAATCTGTATTAAGACAAGGAACAAGAATAACTTAATACTCCAAGTGTTTCATTAGCGACGTTCAGTTCATTTTATTGATTTAGTATGCCCTGCCTAACATTGTAAGTGGTAGAACGACCACAAACTCATAAAACGCATGTACAAAGCAACCTTGGTACAGTCTGACAAAGAATGCGGTTTGCAGGCGTACATATATAAGAGTATGGTGGCATGACAATCGGACTCTTTGTTAGACTGTACAACATCTGTGCAAGTCCACACGCCAAAAAATGAAAATTGCCAACTTGCCGGCTAAGTGTGATGATTACGGCAATTTTTACCCACATGTTAACTAATCGGACAATGTACATCAATAGACGACTGCAGGTAATTTTTTGAGGAAACCCTGACTTAAAAGAGAGTTAAAAAGAAGAAATAAATAAATAAAAGGCAGGCAAAAGGAATAAAATACACAAAACAGTAGGACGAAGCAATTGAAAGATTGTCCCGATACAGCAGGAGAAAAAATAAAATAAAAAGTGGCTTCCAAGTTATAAATCTGACACCGAACAAGGAAAATAATTCAGCAGATTACAAAACAAAACGTCGCTTGGCACACAAAAAAAGGTTAATTATTGGTTGTATAAAATATAATCTTCTTGATATACTCACAGAAACGACGCTGCCCTGCGCCGAGCTGATCTCCTGCTCCTGCTGTTGCTGCTGCTGCTGGTTGTGCGCGTGCTTTGCTTTCTCCGCTGCTTTGTTTCGGACGATCCTGTTGACAACGTTTAGTATACGTCAGTACACATTGAATAACTTGCGATGTGCTTTGCAGGATATGATTCGCTTTTTAATGATGAAATATGCTTCTTCTGGGTGAGCTTGCTACAACCTTGACCGTGAACAAGAGCAAACCCATTATTAATAACAAAAAGAAACAAAGACACGTACAGAAAGACATACTCAAATAAAACACCTTAGGGGTCTTTTGGGATAAATAAAACCAGACACGAACATACCATCATATTTTAACGCGATTGCCAATCATGGTGACAGCATATAAGGTGATGACTTTAAATTAATGAAATTTTAGGTGATTTTACCTATGAAACTGAATAACTTTCCACCAAGAACCCATAGGAAATTTAAAAAAATGACTTTCCATACTAAAGTAATCAACTGATCGCACAAATTGTATGAATATTTCGATCTATGTTTCTTAAGGAAAGTTTCTTAGTTGTGAAAGTCCGTTTAATAGCTCACTTGATTGATTTTCCAACTAAAAGTCCTACAAGAAACGATGAATTATTATACTCAATCTGAATGTAATTATAATTACATACTTGTACCAAAAACAAGTATATTCCATTACACATAAAAAGAGCAGCAATCAATGGAAATCCAGTTTAGCTTTATAAAGGTATTGAATACTGCATAGGGTAGTATAGTGGAGGTATATGAATCAAATGGCACGCGCCTGTACATCCTTTGGCAATATAGCGGCGGGCGCTGCGATTTGTAACGCTTCCGAGATGCATTGTTTGTGGGTTGAGCTAAAAAACCGCTTTTTGGCAAATTGCTTTGAGGGCTGTGGGTGCTATGGGGTTAGGGTTCTCTAGCCATTTGAGTACCAAATGGTCTTAGTACTTTTGAAAACGGCTTCATAGCGAAGTTTTAAGGAATTCAGGACGGTTAGCCGTTAAAGTCGCTGTCCAACTTATATCATCTTATCATTAATTTTCATTGATGATTTTCAATCATTCAGAAAATATTTCGGAAAAGGTGAAACATTCATTGAAGTTCAGGTCTAGATCTGTTGTAATTCGACCCTTTATTCGAATCCTAAAGCTAAAAAGCAAAACAGATCGTCACCCGCTACGATGAAACAAACCCTTTTATTTTTTTTACATTCATAGATTATTCAAGGAACCCATTTATTCCTGATTAACCTAATCAGAAAAACCTCTATGCAAAATTGTAGCTGTCAGGACTGTCATTTAGATGAACAAAAGTATAGAGATTATCATCAGCCCATATACGACCCCACTAAGGGGCACTGGTATAAAGAGACAAATACCTACAGAGTGACCAAGAGTATAGCTACAATAACCAAAACTGTTCCATCTAATAACCCTTAGAATGAATCTCAAATGTGGCATCAAGTGGTTCCAGAACCTCATGTCGTTCTCCCTACCCTGACAGGGATTATAAGCGAGAGTATATGGATGGATTGAACCAAAACTAACGACAAGTCATCAGTCTCAAACAGGATAGAAGTTATCCAAAGTTTTATGTATGTATGTATCAGATAAATGCTTTATTGTACATAAAAATTATAAAGCAGACACTGATTAAAAACTTAAAGCGACATTATTACGAAATGCATTCCCCACTAGAACGCAATCTCCCTAGACGCAAGGTAAAAAATAAAAATTACAGATTCTGCATGCAACAATGAGTTTTGGCGGCCATTTTACCTCGGTTGACAGTTCATTTCGCGCCAAGACGGATGATGGCATCTGTGAAATATGGCGCTCTACTTCGGGGTTGACATATGCAAAAAGTGTTTTGCCAAGTTATCAAAGAGGTGATATAGCAAAGTAAGAGCGGGATTAGTTTGATTGATGCGATCTTTTCACCTTTTGGCTTGGTGTTATTTTTGTAAATGGCTGTTTATTAATAAATTATTTTTTTGGGAAAGAAAAATTTTATTTGACGGGGGAAGTGTCTAAAATCTTCAAACTTTAAATATACTTAATGTTCACAAGGCTGCTTACGTATGCTTACGTTTTTTTGCACAGGACGTTTTAAACCATTTTAGTTTTGTACATTTTTAATTGTATTTTTAGTATAAATATATTTTTTAATTTATTTGTGTATTGTTTTGAATACCGCAGTGAATTAAAATAATAAAGATAGGCTATATCCTCGACTATATCCTCGATCCTCGACCACATCTTTTGTGGTCAAGTGCGAACCCATGTGAATGACTTTAACAGTTCATTCTGATGAACTCAAAAGAAACAACTATCGTGAATTTTCATACTATTTGTATTTTTATGAGACAGTTTCTATTTGATAATAGAGTCTGGCCAGTGAAAGCGCGACCTGAGAAAACGCGGCAAATTTAAAAAATCTTTGTGTGGTATTACTGACTATAGCTAGAGAAAAGTATTTTGATACTTGAGTATTTTTAAATTTACGACAATCATTTTTTTAAATTGTTGTTTACGAACTAAACGTATAATTCAATGCATCTATTTAAAATTTTTAGATGTACACTCAACAGCACGTCAAGCTTGACACTTTGGACTTTGGACCGGCCCTGATAAATCAGAGCTCAGCTTAAACTGGTAGTGTAAAGCGTGACCTGCTCTTGACTGTACATAACCTGTGTGTTTAATCTAAATTTCATTAGTTTTTAAGGCTCCTACGAAACCTTGACTGTCATCGTGTAAAAAAACGAGTGTGTAAAAATTTACTGAACCATTTATTTACTATTCAATAAAAATTATCTTAATTTTTGAGAAAAGTCACAAATTCATTACAAGAAGTCAAGAATTAAATATAACTGTTTTACCACAGGTTAATAAAATAGATCAATCTTCGATGAAGTTTGCATGAAACCTTATGTCCATAATGTCGGAGTCTCCTTTCTCACAACAAAGAATTCATTGATTTTGTTTCTATTGCATCGATATCAAGACTGTCTAAGTCCGAAACCGAGTTTTTGTGAGGACGTTTTTTACCTAGAGTGCTCCACGAACTTAGTCTGAGTCTCTATTAAGGATTTCTTCTCCGTTTTTCTTAACGTTTCTACAATATTTTTAATATCGCAGAGTCCTTCAATATCTCCAAGATTATCTACAAACATAAAAAATTGCATCATAATATTGTAAATACTACATATAATAATGCAAAAAGTAACCAACAAAAATGATCAAGATAACAAAGTCGTGCTTACCTAAAAAACTGAGATCGCATGTAAACATTGTTGTTTTTCTTGGAAAACAACGTCTTTCTCTTCATGTTTTTGTTTAAACTTACTAATCATGGTATGTAGCAGTTTCCGCACATTACTTTTCAATTTTTTATCCATATTAAAGCAATTAATATTAACAAATTATGAGTCGTAGCAAAACACTGACAATATAATGACATACTTTGACGTATCTTTGAAAGCTTAATAATGTTGCTATATACAACTTTTCAGAAAAATCCTAGGTCACGCTTTCGCTTTTAAAAAAATATCATAAATACCTACGAGATGGCAAATTATAAAATTGCGGGTAAGCAAACCAGGATTTCCTTTCGGAAGAAAGGGTTAGGGTGTATGGTACCCTTTAGCTACCCCAATATTTTATATTCTTTTCTTTAATATGCCACTGCTATTGTTGGCAAATATTCGTGATTTATAGCTCGGACAAGAGGGGTTTTTGCATGTTAGTAATTTATCTTATCGTGTAGTTACATTGTTAGAGCTTCATTTTAATTCGGATTCAAAACTATGGCGAATTTGCAGTTTTTAATTTTACTGAAAATTCTTTACAATTTTTATCATTATTTTTTTATTATAAGATGGGTTAATTTTTGACCTCAATCTTGCCCAAGGTCATAGATGAGGTCAACGATGGAGGCGAGTGAACCCAGAAAGTGCTATTAAGGCTGGTACTCCCACGCATCGACGGAACACAGCAAGCTGTTTGGCGTCGGACTCCGGTAGGAGGGTGGTTGCAAACCAGACGGCCCTTCACAAAGCCTTCTACACCGCATGAGACCACAGAACGCCACCTCAGATTCAGAACAAATTGATGTGTCGTTGCCTAGGGTGGATTAATAGGAGGCAGGTCTTATTTGTGTTTCCTTTTTTCCTTCTGTTTATGTAAAAATGTGTCAGCGATTATTTCTCATCGTAGGTTAAGGCTTAAAAAATACAAGGCAATAATCCAGGGTGTAAGGGAATTTTCTTAGATTTATCACGATGTTTTCCTTCACCGCTGAACAAGTGATAATTAATGATAAATCCGTACATAAAAGCCCGCACCAGGATTTGAACTCGCAACCTTCCAGTTTTAAGTCCGACTTATTACCAACTGGGCTACGTTACCTATAAAAGTATAATTAATATTTTGAGGTACCAAATTATGTTATATTTTCTAAAATTCTTCATCAGAAGAGAACCGAATTAACCCTAATCTAACGTTGACACGTCTCCCCTAACCTAATATATCCAATCGGGAATTTATTTCGCGCCACAAAAACTGAAATGTCAAATTGGGGTTGCTAAAGTTATAGCTTCAATTACCTGAACCCTCGATTAAAAATGTCTTGACGTTTTGCAAGTGGGCGATTTTTTATGGTCTATTCTAAAAAAAATGTTATGGAGTTTGTTTGAAATTTTTGTAATCAAGTCTTTTTTTTTCGTCGTCGCTTAAAATGTTGTTTTGGTAAAAAATGAAGAAAAATCTTAATATTTTTAAATAAACATAACTATTATTCAGTTATATTAATTCATAGTTCAACAATTTTTCTACAGTCTTCTCGAAGACAAACAAATACAGACAAATTAAACCAGAAAGCATTCAGTTTCGAACTCGAAGTTTCGAGAATCGAACTCGGAACCTTCTATTAACAGCTGTTAAACCACTTTATCTAATTTACAACGTTTCTATATAAGTGACGCAGAATCGCTTAAAATTTTTAAATTTTCAGAAGTTTTTTCAATTTCTTGTACTGGCAGATTATTAGCGCTGCAGAATCGGCGCTGCAGCAAGCGCCTTTTACGCTGAGTAAAACCTGAGTAAGTTTTACGCCTTTTACGTGAGCGCATTTTTGGGTGACACTATTATAAATGTTGTATTTAAGTTACATTAAAAAAATTGTTAAGTAATGTATCTCCTGAATAAAGTTTCATTCATTCATTCATTAATACTTCTATATTGGCCATATAAACAGTTTTCCTTTGCTTTCCACTCAGTTACCCATTTATTTAGAGGTCATGTGACCACACTGGCAATTCCTCCAGTGACATCAAACTCACATCATGGTCACGTGTTTGTCACGTGCCGATCACGTGTCGCAGGGTCCTGACAGTTATACGAGTTTAAAATTGCCACTTGGTGTTTCTCGACTTAACTGCTGAAGTAAAGGGATTTTAATTTGATTTTAGTTTTGGGCGTTGAGTTCATGAATTTAGGATTAAAGTGAAAATCTCTTGCTGTTTGGCATTTTACTGTGAAATGGCATTTTACTGTGGGGTAATGCTGCGGATATCAATAAGATCTTTGTTCTGCAGAAAAGGGCTGTTCGCGCGATTTATCAAATGAGACCTAGAATGTCTCTTAGAGAAATATTCAAAGAAATAGATATTCAGACTTTTGCATCCCAATATATATGTGACAGTTTTTTATATGTGAAGAAAAATGAACATTTGTTTAAGAAAAATAGCGATAGGCACAATATAAATACTAGGACCAAGCATAAACTGGATGTACTAGACAGTCGTCTCCACAAGGTCACGAACTCTTTTATGGGTCAATGTATACGTTTCTACAATAAGATTCCCATGTGTATTCAAAATTTACCTTTGGATAAATTTAAGACAGTAATTAAACAAAAACTTTGCAAAAAGGGCTATTACAAAATTTCTGATTACATAACTGACAAGCAGCCATGGGAATGAACTGCTCAGCTCTAGAGTAATTTCAGACTTAGTTAAAATTAGAAAATAAGAAAATTTGTAATGCGATTAAAAAGAGCACCCTCAGAGTTTCTTGCCTGTTCTTCTCTGGGGAAGACTGCACCTTTGTGAATAGGCGTAGAGTCAGTAGGGTCAATAGAACGAATGCGTATGTATGTATTGAAATCCTTTAATGTTTGTTTGTATATATTTCAGGTAATCTTGACTTGTTTTAAGTGTCATCCTGAATGTCCTATAAAATAAAGATTTTTTTCTATTCTATTCTATTCTATTCTATTCTGTAGATTTATTAGGTGGTATCTTTAAAATATATATGTCAATATCATTTCGCCCGGGACTTCGTTCCCGTGGGAATTTGGAAAAAAATATGTAGCATATATTTACTCAGGGAAAATGTAGCATTCTAATGGTGAAAGTATTTTCAAATCGATCCAGTAGTTTCGGAGCCTTTTCAATGCAAACAAACAAATATATCCTCTTTATAATCCTTAGAATGTATTTCAAACAAAAAAAAGTTAAAAATATAAACATAGTAGTGGAAATAACTGCCTTAAAATTAAAATAAAAGATTTTCGAGTCAAAAATGTTCCATAATGAAAATAATATCGATAACTAATACGATTGTAATTCACTCAAAAGTGCAACTGATTATGCAGTGACCCTGGTTTATTGTTCAATAATGGACTGATTCCACCCCCAACCCTAATGTAGGGGTTGGTTGAAACACGCTTTTTGAAAGCTTTATTTGTAGAGTTATGTATAGGTAGGATAGTTATATCATAACTCTACACTCATAACTCTACAAATAAAGCTTATTACATAAGTCTACAAATAAAGCTTTCAAAAAGCGTGTTTCAACCAACCCCTACATTAGGGTTGGGTTAGGTTAGGTTCACTTCTAATGAATTAAATCCTCTAATGAACAATTAACATGTTAATGTTCAATTGAATTATTTTGTTCGTAGTAAGGTATTATAAGAGGTAAATTTATATATTTTATATTAGTTAATTAACATAAAACTAAACACCTTTTTTAAAAGAAAATACTCTACAAAAGCAATTAGCTGATCGCACCAGTCCTATCGCCGAATTTTTCAAATATTTCTATCTACTTTTCTTGTGGAAAATTGATTATGTTTTTGGCAGAGGAAAGATTGCCATCTCATGTCCTTTAATAGAGGTGAATACATAACTAAGATCCTTTATCAGGATCTAAGTTATATAATCATTGATTATTTCGTCATATTTTTTAACTTAAAATATTTGCCAACAATGGTGTAAACATTTTATAGTAGAGTCAGATGGCACCAATGTATATCAAATCATGATAAAACGCCATACACCATACACTCAAAGGCCCACACTAAGGTTTTCCCTTGTGTAGTGGATCCCTTGGAACACACATAAAAAACACCCATTCCCAAGAACAAACATCTGCTTTTTACACAAATATTTGCCCTAACTGGGATTTGAACCCAGGACCTATCGATCAAGAGGCAGCGCCAATACCACTCGATCAAACTGGCCGGCAAAGATGATTAGAAATGAATTTGATTTGGCATAAATCAAATTAATCCAATCTTATTAAATAATAATAAAAGAAAAAAAATATGATGCTAAAAAGAAAATTATGTAAATAAATGAAATTAATAATAGAAATTCTGTCCTAGAAAAGACACAACAGAAAGTTATATCCAATATTTATTATAGTAGTAAAGAGATAAGCAAACCTAATAAACGGTAGCTTGTTAGATAAAAAAGCATAAACAAACAGTGACACGCTTTGACAAACTAATAACACATAACAAGGGTAGATTATCTAATCGGGCAACACTACGCGTAATTGCAGACGGGGATTTGTACTGGCAACACTTGACTTTGAGTGGCAGGATATTTTTTCATTAGATTTAGAAACTAAATGAATGAACAACATTGTGAAGAAACCTGTATGTTCAGCGCCACTCGGCTGACGGTGAAACTTCACTTTGATTGCGCGAGGGTCCTGCGCAAATGCTTGCTCGCCTTTAGGCGTTGTAATGTTAAAATTTTGACATGGGACCACGGCGCATTCCGATGGAGATTTAATGTGTAACTATGATGCCTCCAATTCGGTCTGGTTCCCCTGTTAGCTGGGTCAAAAATATAGATAACAGTGGCTCGACTGTTATAACCAGATTCTTCCGAAGTAGAAACCCAAACTATTTTCGTTAATTTTTCATTTCTGTTACATTTTTGGTTCAACTTTGTCACATTCGTTATGAAGAAATTGCTTTTGAGTGTGTAGCGTCTATCTGATCGCTGTTTTGCTAAATCTTAAACATGGTCAATCATACCTTGAATAAGAAATGACTCTAGAGAGCCGCCTGATCTAAAGTTTAGTTAGTGGTGAACCGTAATACTTATAAGTCTTCTTAAATATATAAAAGAAGAAACTGACTGACTGACTGACTGACATATCAACGCACAGCCTAAACGGCTTAACGTAGGCACTTGAAATTTGGAAGGGACGTAGCTTAGGTACCGTAGAGGTGCACTAGGAAAGGAATTCCCGAAATTCCCACGGGAACGGGAATTAGCGGGAAAATCCTTTTGTATGAAAAATCTAAACCGCTTAAGTTAGACGCTTGAAATTTGGCATGCAGGTACCTTAGTAAACTTAAAGCTCAGTTGCAACAGGATATTGCAAAATTCCCACGGGAACGGGAGTTAGCGGGAATAAACTTTTGTATGTAAAAATCTAAATCTTAAACTAAATCAATATTTAATAAACTAAATGAAGGTCCATTGATGGACCGTCAATAAAGTGTAATCTGTTCAAAAGAAAAAATTAACACACAAACGAAGTTGCGGGCATCAGCTAGTATGACTATAATTTTCCTCCCTTCCCCTTTCTTCTCAAAAACTTCTCAAACGAATCTCTTTTCCCTTATTCTCATACGACCATCAAACTAATCGAAAACCGTTGTAACCATCAAAAGAATAATAAAATAAACCATATCATAACCGAACGAATAAAAGTCGGCCAAAATGCACCCTTCCAACCCAAAAATAAGAAAAAGATAGTTACGTTATTATAGTATGGCAATAATTCAATGGATGCGAGGAGGATTTCCGGTGCCGCGAAGCACGTGTCGTCACTTCCGGGCCGCCATCTTTGTTCGGGAGGGGGCCGTTTCCGGTGAGTGCTCTTCGTTCCGTCATACAACCCCTTAGTTTGGGCTAGGAGATTCGCGGTTTTGGAAGGTTTTCAGTGTTATGTTGACCACTCATTAACCATACGTTTCATTGAAATCTAAGTAATAACGTTGAATAAAAAAATTACATCATCCCTGGTTTGATCAAATTTTAATATAGATAAGAAAAATCTCGGTTAAGTCAGCTTTCAAAGGACAAATTTGTATTAAAATACATTCATTTGTTTATGAGCTACGATGCCACATACAAGACAAACTTTTAACACCCCTATTTTTTTTCCAAAGCTTAATCAATCAATCAAATCAATCAAATCATTTATTTGCTGAATATGAGTACAAAGATGGGCCTATTTTAAAATGTGGTTCTGTCATATTCGGCCACTGCCTGGCATGCAAATATTTATAAATAATAATGGTAAAATTAAAAATTATAAGTACAGTAAAATAAAATGTCAAACCACAAAAAAAGCATAAAAATAAAATAAAATGTCAAAACAAAATTAACAAATAACATGTCAAAAGAAAAAAAAAAAGGAAAATAAAACAAGTTACCAAATAAAATAATAATTTAAAAATGAACAAAGCCTTCCAAGTTCCGTAACATACATTTTACTTTTAGGATTTGTCAGGTGTTCAAGAGATTTGCTGTATTTTGTACCATATTCTTACAACCTACCTATCACCAATCTAAACCTCCTGGTGTATCTTATCTTACACTATTTTGTATTTTGGCCAACGAATATCTCTTCTGCTTTGGCATCAAATGGATTTTTTAGGGGTTTGAGTGAGGTTTTTATGTAAAATATGTTGAGGTAGATAATTTTTTTAGAGAATTTGTAGAGTAACAGAATATTTAGAGTACTATTGTTTAAATCCCCTTCCTGTTTCGAAAGGAAGGCCGGTGCCTCTCGGTCGGGACGCTTATGGGCTGATAAAAAAAGTCAGTTTTTTATCTTTTATTTTGTCTAATAATCCGATTGTCCATAATTGGGCCTAATTACAGACTCCTCAGAAGTTTCTTCAGTTATTTTCAAAGCCCAACCTGAAAATGTTCTTCGTCTCAATCGTCCATACGAAACAAAGACTTAATGCGTCACAAAAGGGTTGAAATCGACGTGACTGTCTCATAAATCGCCAAGTTACGTTTTAAGGGAAGAGTTGGGCTTTTAGAAAACTTTCTTGGACTTAGATACTATAAGGGTCAGCTCACACCGCGACGCGACGTTGCGAATAGAGCTACTCAAAATTGAACTTTATTTATTACATGAAAAGATAAACATTTCATTGGGAGAACGCCGCGTGGTGCGACGACGTGTTCTAAATTCTCACTTGTAATAAATAAAGTTCAATTTTGAGTGGCTCTATCCGCAACGTCGCGCCGCGTCGCGTCGCGGTGTGAGCTGACCCTAAGGTTTCATTTCTTCATCTTGCGGTTTCTCAAAAGTGTAGACTGATTCACTTAGATTTCTTCTATCTAGAGATTTGTGCCGTTTTGCGTTCTGGTTACCTACGCTTGACTATAATCTAGGCAGATCAGATTATTTCAGTGAAGCCCCAGATCTAGCCAATGCCCCGGGCGGCAATTTCAATCTCGGCAGACGAACACACAACTCATCGTTAACGCAACTTTGACCACTGAGAAAAATAGAGTTAACATAGAAAGAACAGCGCTAGATCAGTCGTTGTGGCATTCTTTCCGGGAGGTCTGTATTCATCAGTGAGCACCTGATGGCTGTTATATTGATTAAAATAAAAGTAGATTGTATGACAAGTATTTTTACGGCGAGGGCGCTACTTTGAACCGTGTGGTGATCGGTTGAGAATAACACCACCCCATCTCTTTCCGTGGGTGTCGTAAGAGGCGAATTAGGAAACACAAATGACATGTGCCTCCTAGTAATCCATCCCAGGCAACGACACTTCATTTTTTTTCTGAATCTGAGGTGTCGTCCTATGGTCTCATGCGGTGTGGTAGGCTCTGTAAAGGGTCGTCTGGTTCGCGACCACCCTCCTACCGAAGTCCGACACCAAACAGCTTGCTGTGTTCCGTCGGTGCGTGGGAGTACCAGTTCCTTTATAGGCATTATCTGGGTTAACTCGCTCCATCGTCGACCTCATCTTAGACCTTATGGTCAAGATTGAGGTCAAGAGTTAACTCATCTTATAATAAAAAAAAGGAATTTGCTCTCGAGTCATATACTCCACTTTTCATCCCCTATCTACGAGAAAATAAATTACAAGAACATAGATTTACTTCAATTAGCGCGGGGGCTGCCGCCGTGCAGCCAACACGTACCAGCCAGTATTTATACAATTTGCCTTCGATTTCTATGAATCACACTGTTCTAAATTCAAATCTATTTACGCCTGCTAAAAATTCTTTTGAAAGACGTCAAACCCTGCAACTGATTACTAGAGTTGCAACTAAAATTTACTAGAGTTGTCACTTTCAAAATTAAATTTCGTTTTTTTTTTTTGAAACACCTTGTATAATCATTTCATGCCACGTTTGACATAAATTCCAAGGTTATTAGATCTTCTTCTTATCGTGTAGGTATAGTCAAGTTTGTGGCGAACTTGGCTAACCCTGTTGTCAGAGTTTTCAAACCGCAAAAATGGCCTCTGACTTGGTTTTAACGACTGTAGTCAATCGACAACAGCCGGGACCGACAGCTTAACGTGCCCTCCAAAGCGCGGAAATGCTCGTGATAAATTGTAACTTCGGTCACCCATCAGGTTCCCTGCCTCTGTGTCTGTTGCTTAACCTCACTAATCGGTTGAGATCAGCGAGAGCCACTGGGCTTCGAGCGCTTTATTAGATAAACTATGATGTATAATGGTTAGAGGTTTCCAGCTTTCTGACCATAATACGTACAAACAACATACAATGACGGCCGGTTTGGTCGAGTGGTAGTGACACGCTGCCTCTTGATCGGCGAGACGGTTCGATTCCCAGTCGGGGCAAATATTTGTATGAAAAGCAAATGTTTGTTCTCGGGTCATGGGTGTTTGTGTCTGTCTTTGTGTGTTCCAAGGGACCCACGACACAAGGGAAAACCTTAATGTGGGCCTTTGAGTGTGAAGCGTTTATTTATTTATTTTATTTTATTATAGCACCTCCTCTTTTTTCTAAAATCGGTTAAAAACACTAACCAATCTCAAACAGAGCTTAAATACCATCCATTTTCCAAAAGTCATTAACAGAGCTTAAATACCATCCAATGTCCAATACCATCCAAAGGGTACCGAACTATGACAAAGAATGGGCACTGCTCCTCTCACATCCGGGCGGCACCCTCACAATGACCGGTCGAGTTTGTCCGTCTGTCCGTCCTCTATTTTTATATTAGTATTGTTTGGAAGAAATTGATTCTGTATTGTTTAGACTTAGCGAGAGTTTTGGGGAAAATTTGTGGAAGTGATTGTAAAGAAACCATTTGCAGCATAACGACATTGACATGACAAAACTATGTCTGTTTAAATGACTAGCATTCCGCTCGGGACTTTGTTCCCGTGGGAATTCGGAAAAATCATGTAGCCTATGTTACTCAGAAATAATGTAGCATCCTAATGGTGAAAGAATTTTTAAAATCGGTCCAGCAGTTTTTAAGTTTATTCGTTACATATAAAAATACAAATCTTTCCTCTTTACATTGTTTTGCTAATATTATTTTTACCATTGCCCCTCGAAAAAGGGTCCGTTATTCTTCAAAAACAGTGAATAAAACGCTGTTTATTTCACTGAGTGAATAAAACATTTTGAATTTGGAACATGCGCGAATATACGGATTTAAGTAAGAAAACAAAAGAAAATGTGCAAGGAGGATGCATACTCTCGTCCTAAAAACGTATTAAAACTTGGCTGTATGTAATAACTAGCTGTATGGAATGTGGCTCGGTTAAAAAATTAAAATTTAGAATGTGGAATTCAGCCAATTTTCTGTGCAATTTTCATGCAATTAAAAGTTTCTGTTAAAAGTTTTTGTCTCAAAATCATAAAATTAGTTTGACATCCAGTGACGAAAGTGAACCTCTCGTTCCAGAGTCATTTCGCGTTAAAGCAGCAGCTATTGATGATAATTTACTGTCACAGAGTAATTATTTTATTTTTCTCGTAGTCAATGGTAAAAAGTAGAGTACTTTTTTTTTTTTTAACGCTACACGCTCAAAGGCCCACAGTAAGGTTTTCCCTTGTGTCGTGGGTCCCTTGGAAAACACATAAAGACAACACAAACACCCATGACCCGAGAACAAACATCTGCTTTTTACACAAAGGTTTGCCCCGACTGGGGATCGAACCCAGGACCGCCGATCAAGAGGCAGCGTCACTACCACTCGACCAAACCTAACACGTGAAAAAAAAAATCATTTCGGCTCTTGTATCACTCGAAAAGAATTCATATTTTTTTCACTTGTTGGGTAATCTACTATTTTTTAATGTCAAAGTGATCTCTTCCGTACTATTATAATTATTTTTTAAATGTACAAAATAATTAAGGTAACACGTTGGCCCCATGTTGCCTAGATTGTATTGAACAAATAAATAAATGTCACGATAACAGCCTTGCAGTTCGAATTCTTTAGTTTAAGATATTGAATTTAATTTAAAAGGAAGCACTTAATTTAATGCACTTAATAAAACTCACCTATTAATACTGGAGACAGAAGGCACATTATCCTGACTGCAGATACCCTCGCTGAGGAGTCTATCTCTGATCTCCCAAGCGAACATGGTGGGGTTCTCCCGCTTGTAAGCCGCGATAGCGTCCACCACAGGGGGGGTCGCCACTTTAGGCTTGGAACCGCCGATCACCCCTGCTTTAAAGCTACCGGTTTCGTAGTACCTGTAAAAGAAGGGATTGGGTTTAAGTAGAGTTTTTTTTTTTTAATTACGGTTCACAAACAGGATGTCATTCAAATATATTGTACACATAAAAACTTAACTAAAGTACATGTGAACCAGAATGAATCCTAAAGAAGTGAACACAGCATGCGTAAAAGAGAAAGGTGCTATTCCGTATTTGAATTAAAATTATAACATAAAAAAATAAAATATTTTTTTTTTAATTTTTTTTGTTTGTATTTTAGCACATATTTTGTCCCCACCGAGGTCAAATTAAAAAATAATAACTCATGTTACTTAAAATAACTCAAAATTACAGTATAGGATTTAAATACATACAAACATTTTTATCATTAATACATTCCTTCATTCAGGATGTTCCATTAAAGGATTTATATGCGTTCTTTTGACTCTACTGACTTTTCGCTTATTCGCAAAGGTGCAATCTGCCACAGGGGGAACGGGGCCTCCCATTGTAAGTTAAAGAGGATGAAGGCCATAGTTTAATCAAGTGGAGTAAATAAATTAAATACTACTACTCAAAATGTAGCCTTAAGGCGACTACAGCACCCGATACGGCAGTATACATAGGAATAGTGCCATCTCCGTCTCTCAACAGGCCCGGGCCGGCAGTGCGAACAGTGTCGATACACGAAGTTTACGGACTATGAAAGCGTGCGTGCGTAAAAACATGTTCGAAAGTTAGAAAAATGAGATTTATGGAAAGGTGACAGCTGAAATCGAAAAATGCGTTAACTACTTATCGAGAGTGTTCAATCACGAACATTTTGATAGCAAATTCAAGTTCCTGTATGCATTTTACTATGGTTTTTACAGCTTAAAAGATACAAATATTGGGTATTTAGAGGTGACTTTGTGAGCTTTTTCTATCGAACCAAAAGTGCTGAATCATGTTTTCAGCAAACTACTTATCTAGTTTATGTCCTGAATATTACCGTCGTATTTTTTTCTTCGATTCAATGCAGTGCGTCATGCTTATCTACGCATCATAAAATCGTTATGATATATTTAACACAGGAATAGCAGATAGAGGATAGTTACTTTAGTTTTACTTAAGAATAGGAAAAAAAGTTTATGACAGAATTTATGTTACAATACCTCTATAAAATTTTTAGATAGAAGATAGATAGAAATAATCTTACACTTTAATTGTTTCAAAAAAATTGTTTTAATTTTTTAAATTTAAAGCAATATAAGCTTAATACTTTAATTGTTTTAAATTGTTGTCAATATTATTTGTTATGTTATCATTATTAACTGCTGCGGCCGACCGGTCAAACAGCGCTGTTAAGTCTTCATGTACAGCGCCAAGAAGTAACAAAACTATACACACACACTCACATACTTTCGTCTTTATAATATTAGTGTGATTACCAAAATTAGCAAATAGCAGCCTACCAAACTCAACAAACAGCCCTAACACAACAGAAAATCACAACCAACACAAAATCGCGAGAAATCACACCATATTGCGACACAATCGCCAGAATTCCCAGTTTTACCATTAAGTGTACCCTTTCTATAGCTTTTCTAGGACAGTCCTGACAAAAGCAAGCTCACGCCCCTCTCCCAAGGGACATGGCATTAGGGATAAAATTAAATTCCGAATTCCGACGGCTCAATAAAATAATGATACTGTATTACGACAATTTGATTATTTGGACACCCTATTCTTTCATTTTAAAGGGGTACCAGTTTGCTTGTTGATTTATTTTGTATTTTTTTTTTAGATTCAGCGATTTTTGATTGGTTTTATGGTAATTGATGTGAACGTTTTTGTTTAGCTAGTGTTCTGTTATAGGTTTGATTTGTTTCTTTTTGTTATAGGATGGGTTAACTCTTGATCTCAATCTTGATCATAAGGTCAAAGATGAGGTCGACGATGGAGCGAGTTAACCCAGAAAATGCCTATAAAGGCACTGGTACTCCCACGCACCGACGGAACACAGCAAGCTGTTTGGCGTCAGACTTCGGTAGGAGGGTGGTCGCGAACCAGACGGCCTTTTACAGACCCTACCATACCGCATGAGACCATAAGACGACACCTCAGATTCAGAAAAAAATGAAGTGTCGTTGCCTGGGATGAATTACTAGGAGGCAGGTCTCATTTGTGTTTCCTTAGTCGCCTCTTACGACACCCACGGAAAGAGATGGGGTGGTGTTATTCTCAACCGATCACCACACGCCACAGTTCAAAGACGATGTAAGTTTTGTAGAACCTCCATTAATAACTAGGGACTATAGAATGGTATAAGAAAAATCAAGTGATTGCCCAAGTTTTCAAACTTCAGAATTCGTTTAATTTTAAGCACAAAATACCTATAGCCTAGGAGAGCTAGCTATATAATAAATAAATTATATAATAAAAAAAACATTTCCTTTATCAATAGGTATAGGTAAAGTAAATGTAATATCAGAGGCTGGTACCTAAACTAAGTTCTTCTGTTTATTAATATATCTAGCGTTAACACCAAGTCAGAGGCCATTGTGCGGTTTGAAGACTCTAACACTAGGTTTAGCCAAGTTCGCCACATACTTGACTATACCTACACGATAAGAAGAAGAAGAAAATATCTAGCAAAACATAGTCTTATTGTAGTTTAGTTCTAAAGTTTTTATAGAACGATGCCTAGCACACTTAATTTTATTTACCAGCCCATATCTATACGTCCCTACCGAGGAGCACGGGGCTTCCCTTCGAAACACGAAGAGGACTTAGGCCACAGTCCACCACACTGGTCGAATGCAGGTTTGTGGACCGCTCGTCTTTCGAAGATTTTATTGGACGGACGGGTTTCATCACGATGTTTTCCTTCACCGCTAAGCAAATGATAATGAATTAAAAATCCGTACATGAATCCGAAAAGACGAATTTAGTGGTACGGGCACGCACCAGGCTTTGAACCCACAACCTTCCGTGTACTGTCAGTAGTTCGGTACTATAACACCTCTTCAGGGGGCAATGAGTTAAAGACTTCTGTGAGATGAATGATATACTGGCACTTCCATACAATTTCATTTTATTACACTTATATAATTAATCACATACGAATCACTTTATTTATAACACCTTAAAAGTGCCATTTGCACGCCTATGATCGCATACATGAAATTACTCCGCGAGCTCTCTCCTAAGAATGCGAAGACCAGATCTTCAGTCATTTCGAATATTGACATCGAACACCATTTCAAATCTTTTAAATTATATTCGAATAATCTTCTTCGAAATGACCGATTGGGAAAGGAGTTGCGTTATGCCAGATCCTCCATGAAGGTCTGCATACCACAGTACACTCAATACCATAAGTAAAAGGAACAGGTTCATTCTAATTTGTACCGCCAGTATACATAAAACTTGGGTGAATATTTTAATTGAGGTAACCTACCTTACAAAAAATTGTTGGTAATTTCAGTTTTTCGTTACGAGAAAACAAATTTTGCCTATTCCACCAGTACTTCCTAATCCCCAAAGACAAATGTTTGATTATCACGTTGATTTTGTATATGATGGGTGATGATTACTCAATCAGTCAACATGATTTATAAAGAGGGATGTGAGAAGAAATGAATTCATTGCTGTATAGCGAAAGTACCCTAAATTAAATATCCAAGTGCGTTCTAATTTAAACCTTATCACGAACATATAAGACACAAGGGTGAACACCTCACCAAGGGAACCGATTGTTTTGCACGTAAATGTTACTGGTTTCAACAGATTTCTTTTTAGGTGATCTTGATGAACATTTTTTGAATATTCGAATTTAAAGAATATATGCAAGTGATAGACTTGTAATCCGAAGGTCGTTGGCTCAAATCATGGTGCAGGCCTGTACCACTTAATTCGTCTTTTCGGATTTATGTACGGATTTCTAATTATCACTTGCGCAACGGTGAAGGAAAACATCGTGATGAAACCCGCCCGTCCAAGAAAATCTTCGAAAGACGAGCGGAAACCCGCATTGGGCCAGCGTGGTGGACTATGGCCTAAATCCCGTTCGTGTTTCGAAGGGAGGCCCGTGCCCCTCGGTGGGGACGTATATAGGCTGGTAAAAAAATGCAATTTATTTTTGTCAATCCTAAATTCTCCCGTTGTTGCTTGGCAAAGGCATATTTAGCGAGTTAACATTGTACAGCTGTAAGTATTCTGTTATACACACATCAACACAGTCTAGGGATATTGCACGATTTTTCATACAAAAGAGGCCTGTTTGAGAAGCTATAATAGCATACTCGAGATATATGAAGGGCTATAATTTTCATACGAGCAAGTGCTAAACTTGAATTTTCAATTCTAGTCAATAAATTTTGTTTAACTTTAAATTTGTAAAAACGAGACGAAAAAAAAAATTGCGCAAAATTTGACCATTTTCATACAAAAAGCAGTCAAAAAGTGCATTTTTGTTTTCGTTTCCGTCACGTTTTCACAAATTTCAAGTAAAACAAAATTTATTGACTACAATTGAAAATTCAAGTTTAGCACTTGCTCGTATGAAAATTATAGCCCTTCATATATCTCGAGTATGCTATTATAGCTTCTCAAACAGGCCTCTTTTGTATGAAAAATCGTACAATATCCCTAGACCGTTTTGATGTGTATAGTTTGATAACTATTTTCACAAGCATCTCATTTTCCAGCAAAGATCTATTTAAAGCTAAACTAGTAAGTATTCTAATAAGCTCAGGTTTGCTGTAAGAATTTTTTTATTATTGTTTTGATTATAAGATAGGTTAACTCTTGACCTCAATCTTGACCATAAGGTCCAAGATGAGGTCGACGATGGAGCGAGTTAACCCAGAAAATGCCTATAAAGTCACTGGTACTCCCACGCACCGACGGAATACAGCAAGCTGTTTGACGTCGGACTTCAATAGGAGGTTGGTCGCGAACCAGGCGGCCCTTTACAGAGCCTACCACACCGCATGAGACCACAGGACGACACCTCAGATTCAGAAAAAATTAAATGTCGTTGCCTGGGGTGGATTAATAGGAGGCAGGTCTCATTTGTGTTTCCTTAGTCGCCTCTTCGATACCCACGGAAAGAGATGGTGTGGTGTTATTCTCAACTGATCCACGGTTTTTTAAAGATAAGTTAATCTTTTGTGTCGTATTTCTGTTTGTAATTTTATGTCCATGACTTATGAGTGCAATGAACTATAATTAAATAAATCATGCTAATTTTAACATTGAATGTAAACAAAGATTTATGTGCCCATAGCATCAATTATCTTCTTAACAATAGGAATCAATGCAAGATTTAAAAAAAAACATATCATTTTGATTTCATAAAAATTTCATGCAATACTGAATTATTTCCACTTTCTAGTTGAAGCTGTAGGTATTTATTTATTTATTTATTTAACTTAATGCACTTAAAGTACATGGGCGGACTTAATGCCTAATGGCATTATCTACCAGTCTACCTTAGGGTGATTGGGAGATGTACGAGATAGGTGCATATCGCAAATATAAGAAATTACTTCGATAACTATTAAACTACATGAACAAAGGAAAATAACTGTAATACCTGTATCTAAGGTGTAAGTTAAAAGTGAAAAGAGATCAAGACGTAATGATAACTTTTTTTGCCTAATAGTAGGTACATTCAAATAGAAAACAGTTTTACAAATCGTGTTTTCGTTGCTTTAACACGGTGAAAGCAGTAATTATTTAATTACTTTGCTGCATATGGAGAACTACTAGATACCTCATTATCTTAAGTGTTATCTTTGCGTACATAATCAAATTACATAAAGTTTGGATCGTTTTCTAGAAAGGTAAGACTAAAATAAATACAATAAAAGAATTGGTTATTTTCGTAACTAAGACTTAAATTACATAAATAAATAATTTATTGCATTTTCCTTTTGTTGTTGTTGCTAAAGTGTTAAGTATCAAAGAATAATAGATAAAAAATAGGAATAGATAGAATAATCTGAGTAATGCTAAGATTACAATAAAAATAAATATCTAAGTAATGCTTAAACTTACAGATAAATAAATCACAACATTTTTAATGCATGAAATTCAAATAAGCCATAATTAAAGAATTCGTAAATGATAAAACATATGTTTTTATTTATTTTACCAGCCCATATACGTCCCCACCAAGGGGCACGGACCTCCCTTCGAAACACGAAGGGGATTTAGGCCATAGTCCACCACGCTGGCCCAATGCGGGTTGGTGGACCGCTCGTCTTTCGAAAATGAATTTTCTTGGACGGACGGGTTTCATCACGATGTTTTCCTTCACCGCTAAGCAAGTGATAATTAGAAATTAGAAATCCGTACATAAATTGGAAAAGACGAATTTAGTGGTACAGGCCAGCACCAGGATTTGAACCCGCGACCTTCCGATTACAAGTCTGGCTTATTACCAACTGGGCTATCACCACACTTATCATATAACTAAAACTATTGAATTCAATGGAATGTGGCATATATAAACATATACATAAAAAATACTAACTAACTTACATGTGGATGTGGATAAAAAGCAAAAAGCAGATTAAACCGGCCTGATCTAGTTAGGATCCAGTATAAGCCAGTTATGACCGCACTTAACTAATTTGGCGTTAGGGTGTGTACACAGGCGGGTGTTTTGCGGAATTATTCACAAACGCTCTCTAGATAAGTCAATTACAAGTGTGATCGCACCCTAAGTGGGGATATATTGATGTACAGTCAATTGCAGAAGTGAGATTACGCCAAAATTATTTTTAGTCATCTCCACTTACTTGAAATGTGAAAAAGAAAACAAAGTTTTAAAGTTTTGTTTTTCTTATTGCAATACGCAGACTGAATAATTAAAGGCAAATTTCTTATTACTTACCTGGTTCTCATTTCAACCTATTGACTGTACTATTTTAGTTTTTGTTTAGCGCTATGTATGCGTAGACAATTAGGAATTGAACAGGCAAGAGCGTTCATTATGTTTTTAAGTACCTATTCAATCAAACTTTTATGAACTGCTTCAAAGCAACCAGCTTGTATTAGGAGTAAACGTTTTCATTAGTTTTCCATCCGGGACTTCGTTACCGTAGGAACTCGGTAAAATAATTTAGTCTATGTTACTTTAGGATAAAAGTAGTATTCTAATAGTGAAAGATATGTCTAAAATCGGTCTAGTTAATGAGTTTATACAAAAATAGAAATCTTCCCTCTTTGCAACATTGAGACACAAAACATTTAAAACTCTTGTAGGTACCTATTTTTTAAATACTTTTCTCGCTGGTGTTGCAACATTTTTTATTTCACTTCTCTCATCGACAGTACTTTTGGGGTGCATTTTAAAGGGGATGAGTGAGTTGCTGACATTATCGTAATACACCCTCTGAGAGATTTGTTTAGCCCTAAAACAACCCCATACTCAGTCGGTTTGAAATAGAGTACTTTTCTTTTAAGTTAACAAAGAACTACAGTAGCAGTTTTATTTATTTATAGGTGGCACAAAATAAAAAATCTTGAGATTATTTTAAATAACTAATAATTGTCCTTAATGTTTCCTGTGTAGGGATTTGTTTGTGGACTGTATATTGAAAACAAAGCTGCTTCTTGGTAGATAGTGGTTTATTAGAAATATTACAATATTACAAAAAAAAACATGACCAACGCGCACGAGAGAGGCGGAAGAAGCGAGAAGAGAGAGGGAGCACAGATGATACAGATATTACATATTACTAGTGCTGACAAGGGAAACTAGTGTTGGGCACAATTCCCAAAGTCCTGTTTACGCTATAAAAGACATTCAGGGTTCTAGTCATTATGCATCGAAATCCACATTTTCATACCGATATACAATGATAATTTTTTTTGATAATATTGTGTGTATGTAAGTATGTATTTATATTTTATTGTACAATTATTAAAACAAATAATAAGCGATTCACACATAAGAGATAGGAATAATAATTCAACATTTGATAATTACTTAACTGGCCAGGTTCAGTACGGACCTTGCCTACTGATCTACTACCCTACTGCTTTATTTATTTCACTAATCAATGTTATCATGGTGGCTATTAAATGACAATGGAGGCCATTTTATCGGTTCAGGTGGCGAAATTGAGAACTATTTAATTTTCTACCGATAACCGAACGTAAAGTTGCAAACTACCTATCTACTGAACATTCAGTCGGCGGTGGCGCCACCAGTCACAGCAGCCGTCATACTTACGTGTATGAAATTTGGATAGTTCTCAATTTCGCCACCTGAACGGATAAAACGGCGACCATTGTCATTCAACCGTCAGTGAAACACTAGTGATTAGTGGAATAGCTATCCTGGAGATTGCGGGTTCGATGCCCGGCCGACACAAATATTTGAAAATCATATTATCAAACATTTCTAAGGAGTTTGGTAGTGATCGCTGCTTAGCGATAAGGCCACCCTTGAACACTTTTGATTGCAAGACTGTATTTAATTTCATTGCAGTATTAAAAAAATATATCAGTTATGATTTTTGTAATATCAGTTACAACCATGCTACCTCGCTTAGTTTGATTTTATGAAACAACTTGTCACACTGAAAATATATTCTAACTGGCCATATTTGCCACTAGCATCCCGCTCGGGACTTCGTTTCCGTGGGAATTCGGGAAAATTATGTAGCCTATGTTACTCAGGGATAATGTAGCATCCTTATGGTGAAATAATTTTTCAAATCGGTCCAATAGTTTCGGAGCCTAATGGTTACATACAGAAATACAAACATACAAAAAATACAAATCTTTCCTCTTTATAATAATAGGTCTTTACTATGAAATTGGCGTTTTTCATACAATATTTTTGGAAAACTGAATTTTCCATACTAACACTTTTGTATTTTTCTCGGGAATGCGAAATCCAAATTTAGCAAAATTTTGTGGGAAGGTTTGGACAACATTAAGATAATTTCATCATACTTACTTTATTGAAAATTGTAATTGTAACAACGGTACAGCAAAAATAAGCAATGAAACGGGCAACGGATGAAACGAGCTATATTTGAGCTTCTTTTTCAGCAAATAAATCTAAATTAAATATGTATTAATTTGACTCAATATCTTCGTTATATGGCCAAGGTTTTAAATAAAAAACAATTTTAGTAATAGCTGTTCAATCAAATAAATTATGAATAAAATAAAGCTTGAGAAAAAATCGGCAATTTCATAGGTAAAGACCTATTATTAGTATAGATAATAATATAGATATGTGATTTGACCAAGAATATTAATATTTATTTACTTATTTAAAACAATTACAAAATGAAGTGTACATCTCTATAGAATTCAATTCAATTCGCTACCGATCAAACATATTGACGATCTTGATACGACATTTTGTATGGGGGGACGATATTAGCTTATCGCCGGCTTATTTGGGCTTATATCGGCTTATTTGGGATGTAAGTGGCTTATAGCGCTTTTGGTTACCGCGTAGAGTAAGTGGCAGATAGTAATGTTGTTTTTATTAATTTGTGTTTTGAAGTTTTTGTTTTACTTTTAAATCGGTTATTGCTGTCCACTGCTGGGCTAACCAATACTGCCTCAATGGCTGTTGAATAACCTCCTATTTTTAACGCCAACAAAAAAGAGGGATGTTATAAGTTCGACGTGTGTATCTGTGGCATCATAGCTCCTAAACGAATGGACCATTTTATTTTATTTTTTTATTATAAGATGGGTTAACTCTTGACCTCAATCTTCACCATAAAGGTCAAAGATGAGGTCGACGATGGAGCGAGTTAACCCAGAAAATGCCTATAAAGGCACTGGTACTCCCACGCACCGACGGAACACAGCAGGCTGTTTGGCGTCGGACTTCGGTAGGAGGGTGGTCGCGAACCAGACGGCCCTTTACAGAGCCTATCACACCGCATGAGACCATAGGACGACACCTCAGATTCAGAAAAAAAATGAAGTGTCGTTGCCTGGGATGGATTACTAGGAGGCAGGTCTCATTTGTGTTTCCTTAGTCGCCTCTTACGACACCCACGGAAAGAAATGGGGTGGTGTTATTCTGAACTGATCACCACACGGCAGAAAAACCATTGTCAATCAAACACCATTAATTAGTAGATTGCTAATAAAGCTGGTGTGTAGATCGCTTAACCTCAATGATCGATTCTGATCAGTGAGCTACACTGAGCTACAAGCGTTACATCCTATATACATAAAACAAAGTCGTGTTAGTTAGACCATTTACAACTCAAAAACGAATAGACGGGTTTTCATAAAACTTTACAGTAATATACCTAGGAAATCAAAATAACACATTTTCTCAAAATTTCCATGAGAACGAAGTCCTAAGCGGAAAGCTATAGTTTATAATAACAAGTAAATAGCTAAAGGATTAAAGTACAAAAATCAGTTTGTGATCGAATCAAAAATCACAGTTTTAATTCTAAATTCTAAAATTAAATATCAGTAGTAAAGTCCAGCGATGTTCGAGCGGAAGTCAGTCCGTCACGCTTTCTGCGCCCGCGCCGGCAGAAAAACAACTAATTATTATTACGGACGCAGGACTGTATGTGAACTACTTTTATTAGTCGACGCTGGCAGGTTTGTTTGTTCTTCCTTGTTTTAGTTTAGTTAGTTGGTTAAGCACTCGTAACCCAGTCGTAGGTCAGTGAGGTTAAGCAACGTACACAGAGGCAGGGAACCCAATGGGCGACCAAAAGTGGTAATTTATCACGAGAGTTTCCGTGCTTTGGAGGGATCGTTAGGCTGTCGGTCCCGGCTGTTGTCGATTGACTACAGTCGTTAAAACCAAATCACAGGCCATTGTGCGGTTTGAAAACTCTGACACCAGGGTTAGCTAAGTTCGCCACACACTTGACTATACCTACACTATAAGAAGAAGTTTTTATTAAGGTCTGGACACACTTTGCGTTTTTAAAATTTGCATGAGGAAACCTGGATGGCTATTTCATTAATAAATAGCCATCCATTACATAAAGACAAACACAAACACCCATGACCCGAGAACATTATTATTATTGTATAATAATATTCCTGACGAATTTAAAACTTTAGATAGTAAGATTTTTAAAAGGAAAATAACTAGCTGGCTGCAAGAGAAATGTTTTTATAGTATTAAATAATTTTTAGAATAAAAATAAAAATGTAGATACTCGTAGCTACTTAATTTATGACATTTGCACACCTGCCTGCAGTTTGCATACATGAGTCGAAATATTATCAACTCCATCTAGATCTTGTAATCATTTACTGTGTTCATGCAAATAAATTGTTCTTATTCTTATTCTTACAAACATCGGCTTTTAACACAAATATTTCCCCCGACTGGGAATTGAACCCATCGATCGATCAATAGGTACAAGAGGCAGCGCTATTGTAACTCGACCAAACCGGCCGTCAATTTGAATATCAGATTGCAGAATCTAAACAAACTATCACGGCACTACAAAACCTGACTCAGACTAAGATATGATTCAAAAGAGGGGCATAATATCGTTATAACAAACAACATTGTGAATGAACTGCCGGACAGTGGCCATTGTCTGTTTTAAATTGAAAAGTGACCGGCTAGGGATGGGGTTAATCCGGGATTCGGAATTGAATAATTCAGTATTGAATAAGAATGGGTTTGTTCTTGACCACAATCCAGCTCAGTGCACAGATGCGGTCGAGGATGTAGTAATCTCACCCAGAAGAAGCCTATTCACTCAAACTTATGAGCTTGAAAATACAGACACAGGGAAAAAATCAATTCCTTGGCAGTAAACAATATAAAAGATGAAGAATAGCGTTCAGTACGTATCCGAGAGACCGCGAATAGACAGGGGTGGTGCGTTTTGATCATTTTAATGGAGTAAACTTCTCAACATATGAATATTTTTTTAATACTTATATATAAAACTGGAGGTCCTGATTCACTGACTCACCGACGCCAAAACTCTTAAATATAGAAAGCTGAAATTTAGCCCGAAAGTTTCTTTTAAAACGCATGCAAGGAAGGATTTTATAAACCAAGATCCCAGGGCCGCCAGACCTTACTTATTTTCTCAGTAACCAAAAGTGTGGGAAAGAGTAGTGCTAATATATACTATTAACATATGAATACTTGCTAGCCTGGGCCGACGGCCAATTTTCAGCTACCAGGTTCTAAAGGTACTTCCAAAAATTAATCACTTGTCTTGAAGTCTGGGTGCTATAAAAAATATTACGGCTCAGATTGTTGGTACCATCGCATAATTTACTTTCGAGCTGTAAAGCGTCTGGCAGGAATTACAGCCGACGGAGAGTGTCTGGCGATGTTGATCATTAGTTTTTATATTTAATTAATTATATTCTATAAGACATCAGCACCCAGACTTCAAGACAAGGGAGTAATTTTTTGAAGTACCTTCAGAACCTGGTAGCTGAAAATTGGCCGTCGGTCCAGGCTCGCAGGTATTCATATGTTAATAGTACATTTTAGCACTACTCTTTCCCACACTTTTGGTTACTGAGAAAATAAGTAAGGTCTGGCGACCCTGGGATCTCAGTCTATTACGGAATTCCCATGGTAACGAAGTACCGGGCATCCTCTGATATTAAACAAAAATCAGTCTCTCCACTAACTACTGCACTACAAGTAGTTTACAAATCTAATCCCGAGATATATCCCGTCTCGAATCCCTCGGGAGCACGAGCGTCCCAGCTCTATACTTCACATTGCTTTCAATTTATTCGCAGGCGCCCCATTTCATCCCGCGTGTATGTATGTTCGTTTGTATGTATGCCTGTTGTTTTGATGTCGGGATTGTCCTCTGTTGCTATTTATGTATCAGAATTGTGTTGTTTATTTGCCTCTTGTTTTAAGGAAAGTGGTCATAGAATTGAAACATCATTAGCACCCCTCTGAGTTTCTTGCCTATTCTTCTCTGGGGTAGACTGTACTTTTGCGAATAAGAGTAAAGTCAAAAGAATGAATATGTATTTATGTATCTAAATCCTTTAATGTAACCTTGATTTATTTTAAATATCCTGAATGTTCTATGAAATACTTTGACTTGAGTTGTTCATAGTTTTCTGTAACAAGTTTTAAATCATAGCTAGCTCAACTCTCATATGAGTCCACTGAAAGGCTTTTGACCAGTCCTTACAGTTAGTCAGTATTATGATACCGTCTATTATAAATTATGTATAGCACTTCTTCTTCTTATCGTGTAGTCATGGTCAGGTATGTAGCGAACTTGTCTTTTATTATTAAACTCAAACTCAAAAATAGCTTTATTTCATAGAACATACAGAATGTTACTTAAAATATGTCAAAATAGTGAATTGCATTAGCATTTTCAACTTTAAGATTGCTTAAGATTGTTTATTAATTCAGTAAGTTCAAACAAAATCATTTACCTATGTAATGCTTTGTACGGGACCCCACGATACAGGCTTGCCTAGTGTGGGGACCGGGGTAATACTTTTTTGTTACAAATGTTACTGGTAATAAATATTTTTTCATTTTTTTTTAAACTATCTTAATATTTTCTATCTTATTAAGCGCTGCACATAGTGGCGCCAGCTGGTCTGAACCGATCGGTAAGGTGAGTGATGATCGGTGACCAAAAAAGCAATTTAACACGAGCGTTTTCGGGCATCAGGGGCACGTTAAGCTGACGGTTTCGACTGTTGTTGATTGACCATAGTCAGGCCATTTGGAGGTTTGAAAATTCTCTTCGGGGTAGACAGAAACGTCACCTAGTTCTAGAACCATCCCAGACCACAATTGACGTTAATTCTGAGGTTTATTAGATGGAACATGGGTGCATGGAATGTGAACATGCGTACCTAAATTTTCTACTTGTACTTTGTCCACGTCAAAAACTTAAGAATTCACCGACTTCAAATCCAAACAATGCCCTTCGGCAGATAGCCACAAATCTAAACATCAAGTTAATAAAAAAAAAAATTAAATGATAAATCAATTTTGACAAAATATGGAACCACGTCAGGAGTATACTCTTTAAGACGAAAAAATTATATTGAACATAGGTTGACAATTAGCAGAGTTATCGCTAAACAAACATACAAAAATTCAGAACCTCCTCCGTTTTTGGAAGTCAGTTAAAAAATATATCCAAAACCACACTGTCAACTGCCAATTTAAATCCATAATTATAGATTAAATAGTGTAAACCACAAGTAAATATAATTACGAGTACCTAGGTAATTGGATGCGGCACGAGTCTGTATCTCCGGGTTTCAAAGTGTTTGGTTACACCACAGTGTAGTGAAATATTCCGCAGTTGTTTGACTTTCCTATTTTTATATATTTCAGTCATAAGGCAAAGACAACATAAAGAGAATAGCAATTGGTAGATAGATTTATAGAAATAAGCAGCTTGAGCTCGATGGCGACAAACTCGCGCGGCGCGCCACTCTGCCGACGCTGAAACTTCACTTTTTTTGCGCGCAAAGGCTTGCTCGCACTTTGGCATTGTCCTTGACATTTTGACATAGGACCGCGGCGCATTATGCGCACTGTCACAAATGTACTCGAGCTTCATGACTCTGATTCAGAACAAATTCCATTTGGTTATGTTACCAATGAAAAAGCGTGGCTCGACTTTATGACATGAAATAAAAGTAGGAAAGATCAAAAGTAAAAAAAATCCAGATATAAATTGATAAAAGAACAAAACACCTTTCTGTGCGTTTGGACGTCCGGTAGAAGAAAGGGGCAGGCGGAATGAGCTCGTACAGCTCATTAGCACACTCTCCGAAGTTCATCTTGTAGAAAACACACAGGCAAGCTACTTTGCGTATATTAGCTTCAAAAACTCTCCATTTACTTCATTACCTCAGTTTCTAACAATGCATTAAGTTGTAACACTGAACTTTCATTAGACTGTGGTAAACCTGCACTAGATTAGTGCAGTTAAGCTGGCTAGCCACAAACAAGGTGCGTTTACTGAGATTTGTAGTCAAGTTAACTTGATAAGTGGGGGTCTAAAGATGTAAATTAGTCGAGTAATTAGTGGAATTACTGAAGTGATTGGAGGCGGTTTGCTTACTCTGTGGCTGTGTCAAATCGGCTTTAAGTTTTTTGAGATAATTTGTACAACTGAATACTATTTGTGATTAGTAATGTACCTATCTATTTGTTTAATATTTGTGTGATGTATTATTCCAGTGAGAAGACATTATGTATACAAGTTAATATTTATTTATCTATTTCCATGATAATATTCAATACCTATTCTGTCTCTATCATTTTCTTGTTGTACGCCTACGTATCATGAATCCTCGCGCTCTCTTGTATGTTGACTGGAAGAGATCCCCTTTTGGGATAAGTCCGCCTTTGTACCTTAAATTTATTTAATATTTATCTTTTGATTCCAATGTACTTATTTTGTTTGATGTGCAGTAAAGGATTTTACAATACAATACAAGTAGTATTACACTCTCCATAGTATAAGCCGTGCTTAGCTTGGGGTTACACGGCGTTCTTTCCGTGGGTGTCGTAAGAGGCGACTAAGGAAACACAAATGAGACCTGCCTCCTAGTAATCCATCCCAGGTAACGACACTTCATTTTTTTCTGAACCTGAGGTGTCGTCCTATGGTCTCGTGCGGTGTGGTACGCTCCGTAAATGGCCGTCTGGTTCGCGACCACCCTCCTACCGAAGTCCGACGCCAAACAGCTTGCTGTGTTCCGTCGGTGCGTAGGAGTACCAGTGCCTTTATAGGCATTTTCTGGGTTAACTCGCTCCATAGTTGACCTCATCTTTGACCTTTATCAAAGATTTTAGAACTATATGAATTTTTGCCTACCCCGAAAAATAATATAGGAGTGAATTATTAGATAAGCTTTAGTAGAAAAAATATTACACTACCCAAAAACAGTGCGGTGCTGCTATTGGGTCGTGAAACAAAAGAAAATGACATAAGTATTGTCTGGCAGACACAAGATCGGCGCATGCGCACGCGTCGTTCACTGGCCGGAACGAAACACACACAAACACACTGATTTATAGTCACTGTTTTATATATGTCAGTTTTAACTGTGCTTGTGTGTAGTAGAAGTTTGCTCTAGAAAATTGTGCTGTATGGAACTGTTGATTTCCGTTATGTGTGGCTTTATTTGCTGCTTATTTCTTATGTGTCTCACACTTTTGTTTTATTATTAGGTCTTTACCTATGAAATTGCCGCTTTTCATACAATATTTTTGTAAAACTGAATTTTCCATACTAACGCTTTTGTATTTTTCTCGGGAATGCGAAATCCAAATTTAGCAAAATTTTGTGGGAAGGTTTGGACAAGATTAAGATAATTTCATCATACTTACTTTATTGAAAGTTGTAACTGTAACAACGGTACAAGAAAAATAAACAATGAAACGGGCAACGGATGAAACGAGCTATATTTGAGCTTCTTTTTCAGCAAATAAATCTAAAGTAAATATGTATTCATCTGACTCAATATCTCTGTTATATGGCCAACGTTTTAAATAAAAAACAATTTTAGTAATAGCTGTTCAATCAAATAAATTATTAATAAAATAAAGCTTAAGGAAAAATCGGCAATTTCATAGGTAATGCCCTATTATTAATCTAAGTATATTGGGTAATTTGTATTAATAAGCGGTAACTCTAAAATTAAACAAATATACAGGGCTTTAGGTAAATCTCTTTCAACCTCTCGGGTGGTTAATGAAACATTTTTTTTCGTATTTTGACCTATGTTCCTTGGAGAAGTTGTTCAGCTTCATGGACTGATTAACCACCCGAGAGGTTGAAAGAGAGATACCTAAAGCCCTGTATATCACCTCCGATATTCATCGCTTATATCTTTATACCAATTAGAATAGAATAGAATAAAAAAATCTTTATTTTATAGGACATTCAGGATGTCACTTAAAACAAGTCAAGATTACAATGAAATACATACAAACATACATTAAACGATTTAAATACATACATACGCATTCGTTCTTTTGACCCTACTGACTCTACGCCTTCCTCAGAGAAGAACAGGCAAGAAACTCTGAGGTTGCTCTTTTAAATTGCATTACTAATTTTAACTAAATCTGAAATAACTCTAGAGCTGAGCAGTTCATTCCCATGGCTGTATTTGGATAGTAATGTAATTACTTTATTATTATTATGAATAAAGATTATCAATTTTTATGTTTCACCACCTGGTGACAGCAACAAAAAAAAAATAAAAAAAAAAGGAAATCAATGAAATTCTTCAAAAAATGACGTACATACAAAATTTTGATTTTACCAAATGTCTGAGTATTTTAATTCTTCTTCTTCTTATCGTGAAGGTATAGTCAAGTATGTGGCCAACTTGGCTAACCCTGGTATCAGAGATTCCAAACCGCACAATGGCCTCTGATTTGATTTTAACGACTGTATAGTCAATCGACAACAGCCGGGACCGACAGCTAAACGTGCCCTCCGAAACTCTCGTGATAAATTGCCACTTTGGTCACCCATCAGGCCCCTGCCTCTGTGTACGTTGCTGAACTAACTAGCTACGAGCGCTTCAATTTTAATTATTTCTTAAATTAAGTATTTTAATTAAAAAACCAAGTCAGAAGTCATTTGGCGGTTTAAAAACTCTGACAGAAGGGGTTAGCCAAGTTCGCCACATACTTGACTATACCTACACGATAAGAAGAAAATATAAAGTCGCCTAAGTCAAGTAAGAAACCCTTTACGGGTTGTAATACGTCAGAGCCTCATCCGTTGATCAGCAGGCTGAGTACGATAGTGACAGCGCCGCGACAACACCGCGGTCCTATGTCAAAATGTCAACAATGACAAACCCACAGGGCGAGCAAGCCTTTGCGTGGGACCCTCGCGGAATCAAAGTGAAGTTTCAGCGTGAGCCGAGCGCGAGTTTGTAGTTATCGTGCTAGAGCTGCAGTGGGGTGCACCGCTAGCAGTTGAGGATGCACCAGAAAAGGTTAGAGGATTGTTTTACGAGTAATTTTATAATAACCATTTTGAAATCCAACATGCATTTGCATTTTTTGTGAAAAACTGTCATGGGTGTCGTTTTATAGGTTTTCGGGGATGCTGATCCCGAAAATGACATTTATTTTCAAATCCAAGATGGCGGACATGCATTTTTTGGAAAAATCCGTCATGGGTGTCGTTTTTTATGTTTTCGGGGGTACTGATTCTTAAAATAACATCGATTTTTAAATCCAAGATGGTGGCCGTGAAAAACCAAAAAAAGGATGAACGCCTTTTTGACCCTATAGATAGGGTAGCACAACCGCCTCGCGGCCTGCTTTAGCAGGTAAAGATTGTATTTTTTATGCCAAAACAATGCCATAAGAAGAAGGATGTGATGTCACACGTCGTAAAAACAAAATAAAAATTAAACAAAGAACTATTGTTCTCTCCTTCCAAATACATTTAATCTTTGTATCTATGGTGCTGACGTCATAGAGTAAGTATGTGTAGTTTTTTTGAATAGATAGATAAAACGAAGATAAAACTGTTGTTCATTTTTCGTTAAATTTTTACCAAGTCAGAAGCCATTGTGCGGTTTGAAAACTCTTCTTATCGAGTAGGTGTAGTCAAGTGTGTGGCGAACCTGGCTAACTTTGGTGTAAGAGTTTTCAAACCGCATAACGGCCTCCGACTTGGTTTTAACGACAGTAGTCAATCGACAACAGCCGGGACCGACAGTTTGACGTGCCCTCTGAAGCACGGAAGCGCTCGTGATAAATTGCTACTTCGGTCACCCATCAAGGTCTCTGACCCTAATTACATGGCTAAACCTCACTGAACAGTTCAGATCAGCGAGCACCGCCATGAGTTACGACCGCCAGCTTCACTATTACTAATGTCTTACAGTTAGCTTATCTAGATGGTATCTTGGAGACACATCCATGGGAAACCCTCAGCTGCCTGCTGATATCACAGAGTCTGACTCCACTGTGGGCCAGCTCCAGTATTCTCTAGCTCACTACGTCTTCAGCTCTCCTCCTCCAACTACTGCCCACCTAGTTACAGGGCGCCCTACGCTACTTTTCCAATTCGTGGTCTCCATTCTAGAACATTTCTGCCTCAACGGCCATCAGTTCTACGGCAGACATGACCAGCCCACTGCCACTTTAGCTTGCTAATTCGCTGAGCTATGTAGTTAAACTAAAATAGTGTTTTGCATTTACCTTTAAGCAACATTCAAGCGAGTGATAACCCAGTTGGTAATGAGCCAGACTTGTAATCGGAAGGTTGCGGGTTCAAATCCTGGTGCGGGCCTGTACCACTAAATTCTAATTATCACTTGCTCAACGGTGAAGGAAAACACCGTAATGAAATCCGCTCGTTCAAGAAAATTCATTTTCGGAAGACGAGTGGTCTACTAACCCTTATTTGGCCAGCGTGGTGGAATATGGTCTAAATCCCCTTCGTATTTCGAAGGGAGGCCCGTGCCCCTCGGTGGGGACGTATAATAGGCTGGTAATTTTTTTTTTATCTTCTATGAAATAAAGCGATTTTTGACTTTGACTTACCTAGATAGTATTTTGGACACACATCCATGGGACACCCTCAGCTGTCTGCTGATGTCACAGGGCCTGACTCCGCTGTGGGCCAGCTCTACTATCCTCTGCCTCACCACGTCTGGAAGAGGGCGCCCGTTGACGAACACTCCGCCTAATTGGTTCACTCCTCCGTGGCCTGTAATAAAAAAATGCAATTAAAGTTTATTAAGTTTTTTGCTTAATAACTTAATAAACTAATTATCACTTGCTAAACGGTGAAGGAAAACATCGTGATGAAACCCGCCCTTCCAAGAAAATTGTCGAAAGACGAGCGGTCCACCAACCCGCATTTGGCCAGCGTGGTGGACTATGGTCTAAATCCCCTTCGTGTTTCGAAGGGAGGCCCGTGCCCCTCGGTGGGGACGTATATGGACTGGCAAAAAAATAAAAAATAAAAAAGTTTTTTGGGTTAAACAATATCCTTTATTTGCAAACAAGAAATGAAACGCATTTTTTTTGTGTTAAAATAATATGGTGGTGAGCAATTTCTGTATTTGATGATTCTGGCAATTATATTTTATATCAATTACTAATTTGGTTTAAGTCCAATTGGCATTCAACAAAATCTGGTAGGTGTAGACTAAGTTTATACGATTACTAGCTCTTCGCTCGGGACTTCGTTCCCGTGGGAATTCGGGAAAATCATGTACCCTATGTTCATCACGGATAATGTAGGATTGGTGAAAGAATTTTTCAAATCGGTCCAGTATTTTCGGAGCCTATTCAATGCAAACAAACAAACAATCAAATCTTTCCTCTTTATAGATATAGATATCTAAAAGAAGTAAAGCATTTATTTTTCTATACATATTATAAAGAGGAAAGATTTGATTGTTTGTTTGCATTGAATAGGCTCCGAAACTACTGGACCGATTTGAAAAATTATTTCACCATTAGAAAGCTACACTATCCCCGATGGACATAGGCTACATAATTTTCCCGAATTCTCACGGGAACGAAGTCCCGAGCGGAATGCTAGTTTTAAATAAATTTAAAAAATCTTTATTTCCTAAACCAAAGAAGGTGACATTCGTTCGAAATCTCCTTTTAAGCTAATATTAACTTGTGCTAGGAGATGCCGCTCTTTCCTAATACAATTTTATTACAGCAGCTTAATATGAGTATCTACTTATTTTTAGGAACAATTTTATTTTTATTTTTTTGCATTGAATATTATGTTACCATTTAGTCTTTAGGAATATTATAAATACCTAAGTAGATTCTTAAAAAAAGACTTGTATTTATAAAAATACTAGCTTTCCGCCCGTGGCTCCGTCTGCGTGGATTACAGGTTATATCGTGCCCAGCACTAGGATAACATGTAGCCTATATAATTCCTCAAGGTCTAATCTATCTCTATACCAAATTTTACACAACTTTACACATTAACACTGTCAAAGAAAATTTCTCGATTGCATACAAAAGAAGTCTGTTTGTAAAAAAGGGACGAAAATGGAATTTAAAAAAAAGCGATATAAAAGTGCATTCTCGTTTTCGTTTTGATCACTTTTTTCACAAATTACAAGCTAAATAAAAACCACTGATTAGAATTTAACTCTCATCTGAAAACTATCCTCTACATGTCTTGAGTATGCTTATACCTTTTACAGAACTCTTTTGTTAAGACCAACAAAAAAGTGGGGTGTTATACGTTTGACATGTATTTCTCTATAAATGTGTGTATCTTTGTGGCTTTTTAGCTCCTAAAAGAATGGACTGATTTCGATGCAATTTTTTGTGCTTAAAAACTGATCATTCTTAGCTATATTTGCACAAAATTGTTATAAGCGATAAATGTAGGTGGTTGTGTACATTTTTTTAATTTTAGAGTTATGTGAAAAATTGTGCGATATCCCTAGACAGTGTTAACTGCCGTACTCAGAGACGTCAACTAAAGTTAAGAAGTAATTAAATGTCATGCTATCCTTGTTTATATCAACAAGAGTGAAATAGACAACATCAGAGTTTAACAGTACTTAACTTTAATTGACGTCTCCGAGTACGGCAGTGTGTAATCGCTACTCTGCCAATAATTGACGCAACAACAAGTTTCATTTAAAAAAAAAACTGTCAAGTAGCCGCCGACGGACACGCGCGCGCGGCGCGAAATTTCAGAAATATCAATACAATACAATATACTTTATTGCACAATTTGAAAAGAAATACAATGATGAGACAATTACAAGTAACTTTACAAAAGGTACAATATAGGCGACCTTATCGCTTCAAGCGATTTCTTCCAGGTAACCTTTGGGTATGAAAAGTCGCATAGTGAAATCAAGAGCGGGCGCAATATATAAACCTAAACAATATATATTAAACAAAATATAAACATATATTTAATATAAATACATATATACAATATAATACAGTTTTATATGTAATTATTCGATACATAAGACACATACACACATAGTTAAAGAGGAGATGGAAACAGGAAAAAAAACAACTAAGTAGGTAAAAGGAATACGGAAAACAAGAGAGGAAAAGTAATTAAAAAGTAAAAAAGAAAATTAGGAAAGGAAACCATTTATTTATATCCACACTGGGCTTCAAAGTAGCCCTTGAGACGCTTCTCAGTACTTCAGAGGTTAACATAACTATTAACCACTTAAAGTACAATCTTAAAACACCTAAACACAACACAATTGTCCTACCCGGGTTCGAACAGTCGCAAAATCAAAACAAGCCACAGAGCCGGGTATCGACCGAGTCAGGGGCGTGACCGATCGATGCAGTCGTCACGCCTCGTGGCCCCACCCGGGCATAACGGTGTACACCCGGGTATCTGGGCACTTTCACGTAACTTGATCTTTGCAGTTTTTGTGCGATATAATTTGCTACAGACTTGTATAGTATGTTAGAATATTGGATGTTAGCTGTTACCGTTCCTGCGCTAGCTTCAGGCAGTAGCTGAAAATCAGAGATTTGCATTTTAGAAATATTAACTCTGAGCTGTGGCCGGTTTGCACACATATTTATTTTTTACTAGCTTTCCGCTCGGGACTTCGTTCTTGTGGGAATTTGGGAAAAGATGTAGCCTTTGTGTTAGTCCAGGGTGTGTTAATTTTTTCTGTATTTATTAGTACTATTTTAATAAATTACGTAGGTGCGGTCAGCCCCTGCATATGTATGTATGTTGGTAAATAGTAAATATTAACAGCTTTCTGCACCTCCATAGAGGCAAACATGACAAGCCTAGCTGACACTCCACTGTGCACGCCAATACGTTAAAAAAACCTTTAAAAATCTCTGCCCACCCTGTAAAATATACCCTGAAGCTATCCTAACATGGACTACCCGGTTTGATTGATGCAGCAGCCATCGATCGGCGCGTCTTGCTCGGGTGCGCGCTCCGCCCGGTTCCACCCGGGTTCCCGCTCGATACCCGGGTCATGACCGGCTCTCGATGTTTCATTAATAATCATGCTAGTTTTTGTTTTTTCGAGATGCTGTTTTGTATTTGTGTTCTTGGGATTTTCGAGAAAAAAAAAAAGAAATGAACTGCCATGCTGGTCTGGGATTAAAAGAAAAACTAAGAATGTGCCAGCTACCTGCTATAACTAGGTCTAAAGTAAAAGTCTGTAAGAGGGATGCGAGGGTTTTGCTGTATAATGGGCGAACGGCTGACCACCTCTCACCATCATGCAATGTTCCATCTGATAACCCTCACAATTTGTGTCAAACATGGTATCTAGTGTGAGTCCCCGGCAGAGTAGAATAGGACCACCCTCTTTCTTACCGAGGTGTCGTACAAGGCGACTAAAGTAAATATGCAAGCAAGTTCATCTGCACACAGAGAAGGAAAACTCTGCAATTATATCAAAACCCTCGCCAACCCGTCTGCCAAGCGCGGTGAGTATGGCATTTACACCTCATGTTATTGAGGGAGGCCCGTGCCCCAGCAGTGGGGACGTATATGGGCTGATGAAGATGAAGATGGTATCTAGTGGTTCTAGAATAAATATGAGTAACACAGATTAAACAATGTAGATCATAGCGTATGAAACTATTTTTCTATTAATACAAAATTGCAGGTGCTGATTCCGTAACATCCAGCTCTGGGACCTAACAAGCGGAAATTTGGTCCAAAGATTCCATTTATAACGTAGGCAAGGACTAAGAAATGATCTTAAGAAATTCCCACGGGAACGAAGTTCTGGTATTCTTTAGTGTGATTATATTCATATGTAGGTCCTAGTAAGAACGAGCTGAACGAAAAAAATTTTTTTACCCCGGAATAAGGGTAATTTCCGAGTACCTCTCCCCCGGACATTCCGGATAATTAAAAGGTGGCCATAAGAAAACGACGGGCCGGACAGTTTCCGCACTCATCACACAAGACTTTCTTATTTTACAAAGTAACTTCTGTAACAATATCATTTTCGTATTAGATTTTTTTGAGGTCAAGAGTTAACCCATCTCATAATAAATAAATAATAATAAATGAATTTTATAGATAAGTTGTATACACAAAGACTTTTTATCCGTGATGAGGACCTACTGATTTCGACTAGGTAAATGATGGCCATTGCAATAATAATAGTAGTATCACCATTTGAATGCCACATTATCCCTGAAAAACAGCCTGTGCTGACTGAAAAACAGCCTGGCTGAGGCAGCACCTTTTCACTACATTATTAATTTGTGTTGTTTTGGCGTCTGTTTTATATGGAGAATAAACTTTTTCTTTCTTTCTTCTTTCAGTATCCTTCAGTAATTCTTTCACCATTAGAATGTACATTATACCTCAGTAACATAGGCTAGGTACATATCTTTCCCGAATTCCCATGGGAACGAAGTCCCGGGCGGAATGCTAGTCTCAAATATATATGTCTCTATAGCTTTGTTTACGCCGCGTGCGATATAAATTCTGCAGACACGGGTGTACAAGAATCGCGCGAAGGTTTAAACAGACCTCTATTGTATAACTTTGAGCAATATCTCTTATGTATTCTTAGACACTGTTCAGGAGGATATTTTTACCCCCTACAAAAAAGAGGGTGTTATAAGTTTGTGTATATCTTTGTGTCTGTGTATCTGTGTTTCTGTTTGTATGTCTGCAGCAACGTAGCTCTTAAATGTATGGACCTTTTTTAATGCGGTGGTCGAGATGGTTATAAGCTAGATTTTATCGAAATCATTAGTAATATTAGCTCCATCATCAAAATTATTTCAGCCAGCTATTTAAAAATTATCATTTATGACGGGGATTATACAACTTTATTAATTTTTAATAAACGTCCACTTATACATACCTCGTTATTTTTTAATCAGTACGCAAATTTTTTGTAAGTACATAAACTTTATGAAAATTTAACAGACCCGTATTTTTGTTCTATATCGTTTTATATAAAAATTTCAAGCTAGATCGTCTGAAACATGAAAATAAATCGATATTTTTGAATAGAAAAAAAAATAACATCGTCCAATTGACTTTAAACTTGATAATAGTACTCTTCAACACAATTTGTGACACCCGTGTTGCTGCATTTTACAAAATTCATCCTCTAAAACGTTAAAAAGGGGTATCAAAATCTAAAAATTTTGTGAATTTTTTTTTCCCTTATTTACATTCTATCCACGTTACTGACACCGTAAGAAAAATTTGCGTACTGGTTAAAAAGTCACCCTGTATAACCTTACTAGCTTTTCGCCCGGGATTTCGTTCCCGTGGGAATTTGTATGTAGCCTATGAGTTAATCCAGGGTGACAGCTACCTCCATACCAATTTTTATCAAAATTGGTCCTGCCACTTGAGCGTGAAAGAGTAACAATTATCCATATGTACATACAAACTTTGCATTTATAAAATTAGTAGGATAATATTTCCCTGCAACCTTCCGTGAAAGCATCCAAAGCCTGCGACAACCTTTACCTCACTCTCCCTACTTCCGGCGCGCCATCTTGCCATTACGTTAATTACAACCTGAAAACAGCCTTCGTACTTCCGGGTACGAGCATTTTTGGGAAGAGGATAAACTAAATAAATAGATGTAAGTAAAAGATTTTAGTGGAAACTTTGTTAGCTTCTGTGATAATTAAGCTGTTTTATGTCCGGTAAATCTGTTAAATATTGTATCTTTCCCGATTTGTTAAAACAAATAAATAAATTTGACAGCCGGTTTAGTCGAGAGGTAGTGGGACTTTTGTAATTCAAAAACGGTTTTAGGTACCATTGCCTCTTATATACTAGTGATATTAGAAGCTGAGAACATAGGGGCAATGCAAATAAAATAAATTAATAAAACAAAATAAAAAATAAAATAATTTGCAAATAAAATCATTTGAATTTTAATGGTAATACAAATTTTACAATGCTGTGCCGTGCCGTTCGAGTCATAAAAAGACCCAGTGACTGCCTCTTGATCGATGGCTTTTGGATTCGATTCCTAGTCGGGGCAGATATTTGTGAAAAAAGCAGATGTTTGTTCTCGGGTCATGGATGTTCGTGTCTCTCTTTGTATATGTCACCGGAAAATAATAAGAATCGTAAGTTGATCAACTTTCGAGGTAGTTTATCAACTTTCGGAAAATCATACACATGATGGCAGTTGAAATGTATTATTTAACGTATACATTTCCGGTAATTGATCAATTTACGGCGCCTCGTGGTAAAATGATCCGACGAACGCGATGTGTACGCTCATTGGTTGAAAACTCGAGGTGTTCGCTGTTTGGTTGAATGTCTCACTTAGAACTGCGACAAGTAGGTTTGTTAGTAGCCGAACCCAACCAACCCGTTCAGGGTTGGTTGGGTTAGGTTAGGTTAGAACTGCGACCCTCAACGCACGAGCTGAGCGAGCGTAGCGAGCGTGCCGCGGCAGCGGCCGGCGAATTGCCAGAAACGACTCGACTGTGGTTACCTTAAGAGGTTGTCGCATCGACCAATCAGAGAACAGTGTATTATATTACGGATGTCAGTTTAACGTAAAGATGTACACTGAGCAGCGATTGGTCCATTCATGTATGATTTGACGTGTGGCAAAATCGCTAGTTGATAAACTTACAGCCAGGCAGTGTAAGTTGATCAATTAGCTAAAATTTATTGCGTTAAATAATACACTTGAACTGCCGTGTATGATTCGCCGAAAGTTGATAAACTACCTCGAAAATTGATCAACTTACGATTCTTATTAATTTCCGGCGGCATATATTATGTTCCAAAGGACCCACAAAGGGAAAACCTTTAGTGTGGGCCTTTTGGCGTGTAGCGCTTTTTTTAAAGGTTTGCACCTACGGCCCATCAATAATTTAACAATCTGGAATGATGGGCCAGCCGGGCTATGATGATCGCAACGACATATTATCTCACGCGTTATCTCGTGGTCACGTGACTGTTTCGACCGATGAGATTACGAGAAAGCGTCACGTGACCACGAGATAACGCGTGAGATAATATGTCGTTGCGATCATCATACCCCGGCTGAAGCTAGGTTAAAGTGGCGTGAGTAGAACTATTTCAATAACTATTTTAAATGTTAACTTGTATCTTCGTCAGCCCATATACGTCCCCACTGCTGGGGCACGGGCCTCCTACAATAACATGAGGGGTACATGCCATACTCATCACGCTTGGCAGACGGGTTGGCGAGGGTTTTGATATAATTGCAGAGTTTTCCTACTCTGTGTGCAGATGAACTTGCTTGCATATTTACCTTAGTCGCCTTATATGACACCTCGGTAAGAAAGAGGGTGGTCCTATTCTACTCTGCCGGGGACTCACACGGCTAAATAGTTCAGTAATAAAGAAAATTCGCAAATAGTTCAGTAATAAAAGAAGAGCCTATCAGGGTAGGCAAATCATCAGATGGCCTTATGGTCTAGTAAACCATTAAATGGTATATTCGCGAGATGACCTGTACATTTCGAAGCTTAAACTCGATCAGGAATTATAAAAAAAAATGTTTTAAGTTAAAGTCGGCAATTTCATATTTTTTTCCCTATTTATTAACAAGTACTTACACATTATTATTATTATTATCATATTTATTCATAAAACAATTGTCACATTGTATTCGAAATATTGAACATAAAAAAGAACACACAAATAATATGAATGAACTTAACATAGAACAAATCCACACAATTCAATACAGCTATTACAAACATTTACAATTCTTCAACCAAGTAGCAACACCTTTTCCAACAGTAGAGCTTTCAGTTTTTGTTTAAATACACTAAGTTTTCTTATTATTTTTAATTCGACTGGCAATCTATTAAACAATGCCACTGCTTGATATCGAGGACTATATTTGTCTATATTAAAGTTTGGATTGATTAGACAACAATATCTTTATCTTCCTTGCTCTTAGATCTGTTATGATCTATATTTAAGTATTGGTTATCTCATTCTTTCACTATCACAATGACAAAGACGACTGCTACTCAAGTATAGACCAGAGTCTGAGACGCGTTCTATAAAACGGACCTATGATTCGATGGATTTGTAAAAACTCTGAGTCGACGAAAGTCGCCGACCAATCGGAAGGCTCGACAAATCACAGTCAACGAACGCGGACATTCGGAATTTAAATTTAAAATGCCACAGGAAGCGGATGCGGTCCCCTCCAACGAATAAATTGGATGCGATCGCCATTCGCGGGCTTTAACACTTTTAACTTACGATGCAGAATCTGACGTTTGAATTGAAATGGTTTATTAAAATAACTTTTTTTTTAATCAGCACAAATAGGTCCCCACTTTATTCTTCCTTAATCATTGTGCAACAAACATACATACATATGCTCACGCCATTACTCCCTATTGGGGTAGATAGAGCATCAGTGGTTCTAGAACCATACTTGATGCAACATTTAACATACATTCCTAGGGTTATTAGATGAAGTATAAATAAAATAAACGCTACACACTCAAAGGCCCACAAAAAGGTTTTCCCTTGTGTCGTGGGTCCCTCGGAACACACATAAAGACAAACACAAACACCCATGACCCGAGAACAAACATCTGTTTTTTACACAAATGTTTGCCCAGCGACTGGGGATCGAACCCAGGACCCGCCGATCAAGAGGCAGCGTCACTACCACTCGACCAAACCGGCCGTCAAAGTATGATGTTTGATAGTGGGAGGTTGTCAGCCTTGTACCCCAAACCGATCTGATATAAACGTAACACACTCAAGAACCCACAACAAGGTTTCCCTTGTGTCGTGGGTCCCTTGGAACATACACAAGAACAGAAGAAATATTTCTATCTGACTCATGTGACCCTACTACGGGGAAAACAGACAGAATTAGATTATGTCGCGGTAGGGGATCGTTGACAGGCGCGGTCCGAAGGGGGAGGTCACAGGGGACATGACCCCCCCCAAAATCTAAGGTCAAATTGAAAAATCTCAAAAATTTGCTAAATAATAAAAGGAAATTTCAAGCTATTCCCTAACAGCGATAAATTTATAGTTTGCTGACATTTAGTGATGTTTTTATGAACTACGCACGTTGGCCAAAATCACTTGGAAATTACATCTAGTTTAGAAACAAGGAACCGAACTACTACGTAGTTTTGGTAATCCTAGCAAAATCGATATGCGTCGTTATGATAAAGATTGTATACAATATTATGATGTAATTTGTCGGTTTATTGTAAAGATTCAAGATAAAGGCTGTCTACTTAGTTGTGAATTGGGTGAGTGACCCCCTCCAAAATTTCAGGCTGCGACCGCGCCTTTCGTTGAGTGCCAGGTTGCTCATCATCCATATTCGTAATTTGAAAATAAAAGCGTAGGTAGCCTTACGAATGTTTAATTTAAAGTCCTCAATCATAAAATCACAATAATCTTCAAGTTTAGGTGCGATGGAAACGGATATTGAAATACGGTGGACGCGACTTGTGCTTTTAATGGCGGACGGAACTCAACTGAACCCTTACAAGCTCTCGTACCCCAGTGGCGCACGCTGATCTCAACCGATCAGTGGGGTTAAGCAATGTACACAGGGGCAGGGAACCTGATGGGTGACCAAAGTGGCAATTTATCACGAGCGTTTCCGTGCTTCGGAGGGCACGTTAAGCTGTCGGTTCCGGCTGTTGTCGATTGACTACAGTCGTTAAAACCAAGTCAGAGGCCATTGGGAGGTTTGAATACTCTGACACCAGGGTTAGCCGAGTTCGCCACACACTTGACTATACCTACACGATAAGAAAAAGAATTACCCGTGTATTGGTTTGTTCCGAGACTTTCTCCCTGAAAATCTCGTGTTTGTTTTTGATGGAAAGATCATTTATATATTAAAAGCAGCAACAAAGTTTCTTATCTTTTCTTTTCGGGGAAGACTGCAACTTTATAAACAGTTGATATATTTTTAGCAACATTTACTGTTTATTGAATGATGTACACTAATATCTACTAATATTATAATAAAGAGGAAAGATTTGTATTTTTTTGTATGTAACGAATAAACTTAAAAGTACTGAACCGATTTCTAAAATTCTTTCACCATTAGGACTTTACATTATCCCTGCGTAACATACGCGTATTTATCTGCGTATTTTCCCAAATTCCCACGTGAACGAAGTCCCGGGCGGAATGCTAGAGTGCTTCATAATTTGAAAAGCTCGTCTTTCATTGTAAGAATAATTCCAAATTCCTTAGCCATGTGTTAAGTACGCCGATGGCTAAAGGGTCACGAAGTGGCAAGTAATAACTGAGGGTAAGGGAGTTCGGTAGACCGTGACGATACTTGTCCTTGCACCTGTGCTGATATTGTTAATCAGACTGTTCTGTAAGCGTCGGCGGAGGAATAAATACATAATTACATAAGCAACCTAGAATATACCAGCTGCCAACTCTTCCCAGGCATACTGTAAAAGTCAGTAAGTGAGACATGAGGGTTTTTCTGTATTATGGGCGAAAGGCCAATTACCTCTCACTATTATACATGTCTCACCTAATAACCCTCAGAATATATTATGTCAAATGTGGCATTGAGTGGTTCTAGCACCACTGATGCTCTGCCTACCCCGATAGGGATTATAGGCGTGAGCTTAAGTATGTTAAGTAAGCTCACGCCTTTGTCCTATTAGGTTAGGCAGAGACCACAGATTGCCACCAACTACGATCTTTAGACACCTCTTTTGCTTCCTCTACATTCATAATTCGATTCATACACGCTCGTCGGATTAAGGTACTCTTATAGTGCCTGGCGTTACGGAAAACACAGTTCGCTTTCGGAAACCAGCACCAAATTTTTATGTATGGTTAGGCATGTCACCTAGACCCCAAAACTGCCGGGAGACACTTCGTGAGGTGTCAAGGTCACCAGTTATGACGTCATCAATGTGGCCGCCGCCGCGTTTTGAAAAATGTAAATCACTCATAAATTACGCAGTGCACATGTACGTGTGGGGTATCAAATGAAAGGATATTAAATATGCTGCATTGTTTTCATTAAATGTAACTGCATAAATATGAAAACAACAAAAATATAGGACAAATAAGACAAATTACAAAAAAATAATACATATTTATTTTTATAGCTAGAGAACCATTTATATTACAGAGAAAAAATATAGGGTACAAATAATTCTACGTTATTCGTCTATAGTTTACAATTTAAATCATCACAATCGGGTGAAAAAAGCCATAGTTATGCTGGTTTAACTAAAGCGCGGCGGATGCCATATACTCAACCGACGTCGCCGGCGTGTTTTGAAAAATGTTAATTATACTTAAATAACGCAGTGCATATGAATGTTTGGGGTATCAAATGAACGGATATTAAATTTGCTGCATTGTTTTCATTAAATGTAACTGCGTAAATATAAAAACAACAAAAATATAGGACAAATAATACAAATTACAAAAAAAAATACATATTTATTTTTATAACTAGATAACCATTTGTATTACAGAGAAATAATGTAGCGTACAAATAATTCTACGTTATTCGTCTATAGTATAAAATTTAAATCATCACAATCGGGTTAAAATAGACATAGTTATGCTGGTTTAACATATTCAACCGACGTCGCCGGAGCGTTTTGAAGAGTCTAAATACACTGAACTGCGCAACACACATGTATGTATGTATACATTCGGACATGAAATGAAAGCATATTTAATATGCTCTAATTTTCTAATGTAATGTACTCTGCGTAAATATAGAAATAAGAAAAATGTGTAACAAATAAATCGAATCAGAGAAAAAAATATGTTTATTTATTTCTACAGCCTGAGAACCATTACATTAGAGACAAAAAATGATTTCTTCGTATAATGTTATGTTATTTTTCTATAGTTTAAAATTTAAATCATCTAAATCGGTAAAAAACAGACATAGTTCTGCCAGTTTAAAGATAGTTCGGCGGACGCTAACAACGCGACATGGGTAAGGCTGACGAGCGTTTTGTCCGCCCGTTCCAGTGTGTTATGAATATTGATGCATACTAACGATGGCCGTTTCTACTAATAATCAGGATGAAGACTTCACTTGGAAGAGAAACTACTTGCATCAATGCTTATGCATCAATATTCATAACACACTGGAACGGGCGGACAAAACGCTCGTCAGCCTTACCCATGTCGCGTTGTTAGCGTCCGCCGAACTATCTTTAAACTGGCAGAACTATGTCTGTTTTTTACCGATTTAGATGATTTAAATTTTAAACTATAGAAAAATAACATAACATTATACGAAGAAATCATTTTTTGTCTCTAATGTAATGGTTCTCTGGCTATATAAATAAACTAGGTTTCGCGTGGTGCGCGACCTGCTAAAGCAGGTCGCGAGGCGGTTGTGCCTTTTTTTATACATTTTAAAAAAGTTTTTAATTTTTTTGTTTTTCACGGCCGCCATCTTAGATTTAAAAATGGATGTTATTTTCTTAATCAGCACCCCTGAATACCCAAAAAACGACACCCATGACGATATTTTGCAAAAAATTTAAGTCCGCCATCTTGGATTTCAAAACGTATGTCATTTTCGGAATCAGCACCCCCGAATACCTATTAAACGACACCCATGATAGTATTTTCAAAAAATCCATGTCCGCTATCTTGGATTTCAAAATGGATGTCATTTTCGAAATCAGCACCCCTAAGAACCTATTAAACGACACCCATGTCGGTATGATGGCGGTCGGCTGGTAATATGCTTGGTGACGCTTCGGGCTTCGCCCTACGCGGAGCTCGGCCTTCGGCCTCGCCTCACCTTAAAAATCTAAACTTGTATGGCGGCCATCTTTGATTGGGGGGGGACGCTCCGGGCTTCGCCCTACGCGGAGTTCGGCCTTCGGCCTCACCCTATACGCGGCTCGCCTCGGCCTTCGGCCTCGCCTCGCGCGTTCGGCTCAATCTTCGACCTCGCCTCACCTTTAGAATCTAAACTTGTATGGCGGCCATCTTTGATTGGGGGGGGGGACGCTCCGGGCTTCGCCCTACGCGGAGTTCGGCCTTCGGCCTCACCCTATACGCGGCTCGCCTCGGCCTTCGGCCTCGTCTCGCGCGTTCGGCTCGGTCTTCGACCTCGCCTCACCTTTAGAATCTAAACTTGTATGGCGGCCATCTTGGATTTGGGGGGGGGGACGCTCCGGGCTACGCCCTGCGCGGAGCTCGGCCTTCGGCCTCGCCTTTTACGCAGCTCGCCTCGGCCTACGGCCTCGCCTCGCGGAGTGGCGTCGTGGTTCGGCTCGGCCTGCGGCCTCGCCTCACCACTCCTTGTATGGCGGCCATCTTGGAAAATGGTGGAATCAAAAAACTGACCTGATATTCGGAATCTTCGTCCCCCAAACCCCCCAGATACCGATTTTCGTCCGGATCGGAGCAACTTCATTTCCGGCCGCCATCTTGGATCCGCCATCTTGAAAAAAAAATTTAACAGCCACCTGCCCCTCACTTTCCTGTAAAACATTTGTTCGAGCACACCCCACTTATGTCAAACGGTTCCGGAGATACAGCAATAATCATTTTGTATGGCGGCCATCTTGTTTTTGCGAAAATCGAAAAAATGACGTCACCGGTAGAATTCGACCAGGGTGTGGGTCGACGTTTGTTCAAGCGCCACCGCTCCATCTGCAACGGTTCGCCCGGGAAGGTGGGTCGCCACCCGATGAGAAGGTGGATCCAAGGATCTCGAGGTTTTCCCGTAACCTCCGCACCACCCTCTCCACACATCCCATACAAAGTTTTCACCTCCCGCCGCTCCATCTGGGAGAACAATTCTGTCACCCAGTCAGTGGTATTGTAGCTTTATATAATATAAACTAGGTTTTGCGTGGTGCGCGACCTGCTAAAGCAGGTCGCGAGGTGGTTGTGCCTTTTTTTATAAAATTTAAAAAGTTTTTAATTTTTTTTTGTTTTTCATGGCCGCCATCTTGGATTTAAAAATGGATGTTATTTTCTTAAACAGCACCCCTGAATACCCAAAAAACGACACCCATGACGATATTTAGCAAAAAATTTATGTCCGCCATCTTGGATTTCAAAACGTATGTCATTTTCGGAATCAGCACCCCCGAAAACCTATTAAAGGACACCCATGACGGTATTTTCCAAAAAATCCATGTCCGCCATCTTGGATTTCAAAATGGATGTCATTTTCGAAATCAGCACCCCTGAAAACCTATTAAACGACACCCATGTCGGTATGATGGCGGTCGGCTGTTAATATGCTTGGTGACGCTTCGGGCTTCGCCCTACGCGGAGCTCGGCCTTCGGCCTCGCCCTATACGCAGCTCGCCTCGGCCTACGGCCTCGGCTCGCGCGTTCGGCTCGGTCTGCGACCTCGCCTCACCTTAAGAATCTAAACTTGTATGTCGGCCATCTTTGATTGGGGGGGGGGGGGCCGCTCCGGGCTTCGCCCTACGCGGAGTTCGGCCTTCGGCCTCACCCTATACGCGGCTCGGTCTGCGACCTCGCCTCACCTTAAGAATCTAAACTTGTATGGCGGCCATCTTTGATTGGGGGGGGGGCCGCTCCGGGCTTCGCCCTACGCGGAGTTCGGCCTTCGGCCTCACCCTATACGCGGCTCGCCTCGGCCTTCGGCCTCGCCTCGCGCGTTCGGCTCGGTCTTCGACCTCGCCTCACCTTTAGAATCTAAACTTGAATGGCGGCCATCTTGGATTTGGGGGGGGACGCTCCGGGCTACGCCCTGCGCGGAGCTCGGCCTTCGGCCTCGCCTTTTACGCAGCTCGCCTCGGCCTACGGCCTCGCCTCGCCGAGTGGCGTCGTGGTTCGGCTCGGCCTGCGGCCTCGCCTCACCACTCCTTGTATGGCGGCCATCTTGGAAAATGGTGGAATCGAAAACCTGACCCGATATTCGGAATCTTCGTCCCCCAAACCCCCCAGATACCGATTTTCGTCCGGATCGGAGCAACTTCATTTCCGGCCGCCATCTTGGATCCGCCATCTTGAAAAAAAAATTTGACAGCCAGCTGCCCCCTACCTCCCTGTAAAACATTTGTTTGAGCACACTCCACTTATGTCAAACGGATCCAGAGATACAGCAATAAACATTTTGTATGGCGGCCATCTTGTTTTTGCGAAAATCGAAAAAATGACGTCACCGGTAAAATTCGACCAGGGTGTTTGTCGACCTTAGTTCGAGCGCCACCGCTCCATCTGCAAATGTTCGCCCGGGAAGGTGGGTAGCCACCTGATGAGAAGGTGGATCCGAGGATCTCGAGGTTTTCCCGTACCCTCCGCGTCACACACTCCACACCTCCCATACAAAGTTTTCACCTCCCGCCGCTCCATCTGGGAGAACAATTCTGTCACCCAGTCAGTCAGTCAGTGGTATTGTAGCTTTATATAATATAATAACTAGGTTTCGCGTGGTGCGCGACCTGCTAAAGCAGGTCGCGAGAAGGTTGTGCTACCCTATCTGTAGGGTCAAAAAGGCGTTCATTCTGTTTTTGCTTTTTCACGGCCACCATCTTGGATTTAAAAATCGATGTTATTTTAAGAATCAGTACCCCGGATAACATAAAAAACGACACCCATGACGGATTTTTACAAAAAATGCCTGTCCGCCATCTTGGATTTCAAAACTTATGTCATTTTCGGAATCAGCACCCCCGAAAACCTATTAAACGACACCCATGACGGTATTTTCCAAAAAATCCATGTCCGCCATCTTGGATTTCAAAATGGATGTCATTTTCGAAATCAGCACCCCTGAAAACCTATTAAACGACACCCATGTCGGTATGATGGCGGTCGGCTGGTAATATGCTTGGTGACGCTTCGGGCTTCGCCCTACGCGGAGCTCGGCCTTCGGCCTCGCCCTATACGCAGCTCGCCTCGGCCTATGGCCTCGGCTCGCGCGTTCGGCTCGGTCTGCGACCTCGCCTCACCTTAAAAATCTAAACTTGTATGGCGGCCAACTTTGATTGGGGGGGGGACGCTCCGGGCTTCGCCCTACGCGGAGTTCGGCCTTCGGCCTCACCCTACACGCGGCTCGCCTCGGCCTTCGGCCTCGCCTCGCGCGTTCGGCTCGGTCTTCGACCTCGCCTCACTTTTGGAATCTAAACATGCCGTCATCTAGAATTGGGGGGGGGGGACGCTCCGGGCTTCGCCCTACGCGGAGTTCGGCCTTCGGCCTCACCCTATACGCGGCTCGCCTCGGCCTTCGGCCTCGCCTCGCGCGTTCGGCTCGGTCTTCGACCTCGCCTCACCTTTAGAATCTAAACTTGTATGGCGGCCATCTTTGATTGGGGGGGGGGACGCTCCGGGCTTCGCCCTACGCGGAGTTCGGCCTTCGGCCTCACGCTATACTTGGCTCGCCTCGGCCTTCGGCCTCGTCTCGCGCGTTCGGCTCGGTCTTCGACCTCGCCTCACCTTTAGAATCTAAACTTGTATGACGGCCATCTTGGATTTGGGGGGGGGACGCTCCGGGCTACGCCCTGCGCGGAGCTCGGCCTTCGGCCTCGCCTTTTACGCAGCTCGCCTCGGCCTACGGCCTCGCCTCGCGGAGTGGCGTCGTGGTTCGGCTCGGCCTGCGGCCTCGCCTTACCACTGCTTGTATGGCGGCCATCTTGGAAAATGGTGGAGTCGAAAAACTGACCCGATATTCGGAATCTTTGTCCCCCAAACCCCCCAGATACCGATTTTCGTCCGGATCGGAGCAACTTCATTTCCGGCCGCCATCTTGGATCCGCCATCTTGAAAAAAAAATTTGACAGCCAGCTGCCCCCCACCCCCCTGTAAAACATTTGTTCGAGCACACTCCACTTATGTCAAACGGATCCGAAGATACAGCAATAAACATTTTGTATGGCGGCCATCTTGTTTTTGCGAAAATCGAAAAAATGACGTCACCTGTAGAATTCGACCAGGGTGTGGGTCGACCTTTGTTCGAGCGCCACCGCTCCATCTGCAACGGTTCGCCCGGGAAGGTGGGTCGCCACCTGATGAGAAGGTGGATCCGAGGATCTCGAGGTTTTCCCGTACCCTCCGCGACACCCTCTCCACACCCTCCATACAAAGTTTTCACCTCCCGCCGCTCCATCTGGGAGAACAATTCTGTCACCCAGTCAGTCAGTCAGTCAATCAGTCAGTGAGTGGTATTGTAGCTTTATATAATATAACTAGGTTTCGCGTGGTGCGCGACCTGCTAAAGCAGGTCGCGAGGCGGTTGTGCCTTTTTTTATAAATTTTAAAAAAGTTTTTATTTTTTTTTTGTTTTTCACGGCCGCCATTTTAGATTTAAAAATGGATGTTATTTTTTAATCAGCACCCCTGAATACCCAAAAACGACACCCATGACGATTTTTTGCAAAAAAGTTATGTCCGCCATCTTGGATTTCAAAACGTATGTCATTTTCGGAATCAGCACCCCCGAATACCTATTAAACGACACCCATGAAGGTATTTTCAAAAAATCCATGTCCGCCATCTGGATTTCAAAATGGATGTCATTTTCGAAATCAGCACCCCTAAGAACCTATTAAACGACACCCATGTCGGTATGATGGCGGTCGGCTGGTAATATGCTTGGTGACACTTCGGGCTTCGCCCTACGCGGAGCTCGGCCTTCGGCCTCGCCCTATACGCAGCTCGCCTCGGCCTACGGCCTCGGCTCGCGCATTCGGCTCGGTCTGCGACCTCGCCTCACCTTAAAAGTCTAAACTTGTATGGCGGCCATCTTTGATTGGGGGGGACGCTCCGGGCTTCGCCCTACGTGGAGTTCGGCCTTCGGCCTCACCCTATAAGCGGCTCGCCTCGGCCTTCGGCCTCGCCTCGCGCGTTCGGCTCGGTCTTCGACCTCGCCTCACCTTTAGAATCTAAACTTTCCGCCATCTAGAATTGGGGGGGGGGGGGACGCTCCGGGCTTCGCCCTACGCGGAGTTCGGCCTTTGGCCTCACCCTATACGCGGCTCGCCTCGGCCTTCGGCCTCGCCTCGCGCGTTCGGCTCGGTCTTCGACCTCGCCTCACCTTTAGAATCTAAACTTGTATGGCGGCCATCTTTGATTGGGGGGGGGGGACGCTCCGGGCTTCGCCCTACGCGGAGTTCGGCCTTCGGCCTCACCGTATACGCGGCTCGCCTCGGCCTTCGGCCTCGTCTCGCGCGTTCGGCTCGGTCTTCGACCTCGCCTCACCTTTAGAATCTAAACTTGTATGGCGGCCATCTTGGATTTGGGGGGGGGGGACGCTCCGGGCTACGCCCTGCGCGGAGCTCGGCCTTCGGCCTCGCCTTTTACGCAGCTCGCCTTGGCCTACGGCCTCGCCTCGCGGCGTGGCGTCGTGGTTCGGCTCGGCCTGCGGCCTCGCCTCACCACTCCTTGTATGGCGGCAATCTTGGAAAATGGTGGAATCGAAAAACTGACCTGATATTCGGAATCTTCGTCCCCCAAACCCCCCAGATACCGATTTTCGTCCGGATCGGAGCAACTTTATTTCCGGCCGCCATCTTGGATCCGCCATCTTGAAAAAAAATTTTGACAGCCACCTGCCCCTCACCCCCCTGTAAAACATTTGTTCGAGCACTCCCCACTTATGTCAAACGGTTCCGGAGATACAGCAATAATAATTTTGTATGGCGGCCATCTTGTTTTTGCGAAAATCGAAAAAATGACGTCACCGGTAGAATTCGACCAGGGTGTGGGTCGACCTTAGTTCGAGCGCCACCGCTCCATCTGCAACGGTTCGCCCGGGAAGGTGGGTCGCCACCTGATGAGAAGGTGGATCCGAGGATCTCGAGGTTTTCCCGTACCCTCCGCGTCACCCACTCCACACCTCTTATACAATTTTTTCACCTCCCGCCGCTCCATCTGGGAGAACAATTCTGTCACCCAGTCAGTCAGTCAGTCAGTCAATCAGTGAGTGGTATTGTAGCTTTATATAATATAACTAGGTTTCGCGTGGTGCGCGACCTGCTAAAGCAGGCCGCGAGGCGGTTGTGCTACCCTATTTCTAGGGTCAAAAAGGCGTGCATACTTTTTTTGGTTTGTCACGACCGCCATCTTGGATTTCAAAATGGATGTCAGTTTTGTAATCAGCATCCCCGAAAACCTATTAAATGACACCCATGACGGTATTTCCAAAAAAATCCATGTCCGCCATCTTGGATTTTAAAATAGATGTCATTTTCGCAATCAGCACCCCAGAAAACCTATTAAACGACACCCATATGTTAAACCAGCATAACTATGTCTATTTTAACCCGATTGTGATGATTTAAATTTTATACTATAGACGAATAACGTAGAATTATTTGTACGCTACATTATTTCTCTGTAATACAAATGGTTATCTAGTTATAAAAATAAATATGTATTTTTTTTTTGTAATTTGTATTATTTGTCCTATATTTTTGTTGTTTTCATATTTACGCAGTTACATTTAATGAAAACAATGCAGCAAATTTAATATCCTTTCATTTGATACCCCGAATATTCATATGCACTGCGTTATTTAAGTATAATTAACATTTTTCAAAACAAGCCGGCGACGTCGGTTGAGTATATGGCATCCGCCGCGCTTTAGTTAAACCAGCATAATTATGGCTTTTTTCACCCGATTGTGATGATTTAAATTGTAAACTATAGACGAATAACGTAGAATTATTTGTACCCTATATTTTTTCTCTGTAATATAAATGGTTCTCTAGCTATAAAAATAAATATGTATTTTTTTTTTCGTAATTTGTCTTATTTGTCCTATATTTTTGTTGTTTTCATATTTACGCAGTTACATTCAATGAAAACAATGCAGCATATTTAATATCCTTTCATTTGATACCCGACACGTATATGTGCACTGCGTAATTTATGAGTGATTTACATTTTTCAAAACGCGGCGGCGGCCACATTGATGACGTCATAACTGGTGACCTTGACACCTCACGAAGTGTCTCCCGGCAGTTTTGGGGTCCAGGTGACATGCCTAACCACACATAAAAATTTGGTGCTGGTTTCCGGAAGCGAAATGTTCCGGCCTTTTTTGGACGTAAGGCAGAGCACTATTAAGGCGACTACAGCACCTAAATTACGATTTTATGATGCGTAGATAAGCATGACGAACTGCATTAAATCGAAGAAAAAAATACTACGGTAATATTCAGGACATAAACTAGATAAGTAGTTTTCTGAAAACATGATTCAGCACTTTTGGTTCGATAGAAAAAGCTCACAAAGTCACTCAAGCTGTAAAAACGATAGTAAAATGCACACAGGAACTTGAATTTGCTATCAAAATGTTCGTGATTGAACACTCTCGATAAGTAGTTAACGCATTTTTTGATTTAAGCCATAAACCTTTCCATAAATCTCATTTTTCCAACTTTCGAACATGTTTTTACGCACGCACGCTTTCATAGTCCGTAAACTTCGTGTATCGACACTGTTCGAACTGCCGGCCCAGGCCTGTTGAGAGACGGAGATGGCACTATTCCTATGTGTGCTTCCTTTATCGGGTGCTGTAGTCGCCTTAACACGGCCTTTTCTCAGTACGTCACCAATTTGCTCTAAGTACGATTGCCTCGGCGCCTCTAGAGGCTAGGGCGCCTCTTCCGTTCCTTCTTACTTCATTCGCACTGTATTTTTCTTTCGTCTATCTTCTTTCACTCATTCTTTGCCACATTTCCAAACCACCGCAACATTCCTTTCTCTGTTCTCGTCACTATAAGTATTTTACTATAGGTACATAAATAAATAATAAATTAACATTAGAAGCGCTGCTTACTCAAATAAGTCTTACACTGAGGTTTGACTGTTTCATATTTCTTATGTTTTTAGTTAAAACGTTTCATTTTTTTTATCATAGAAGTTTAGTTTTTAGTTATCTGTTTCACTTTCATCGTGAAATTACGTAAACTTATTGGAAAGTATTTTTACGTTTTCACTAGCTTTTCAACCGGGACTTTGTCCCCACGGGAATTTGGGAAGATTATGTGCCATATAACACATAAGGTTCGCTCTTGACAACAATTTAGAGAAGATGTGGTCGAGGATGTAGCAAGCTCGCCTAGAAAATGTCTGTTCACTCGAACTTTAGAGCCCGGAAATACAGACGCAGGCAGGGAATTCCACTCCTTAGCAGTGCGAAATTAAATCATTGGGGCCTGGTGGTCAGTATTACCAATGTTTACAGGCTAGGGTTAAGTGCCTATCACAGTCACCCTCTCACCAATGTAAAAATATACCAAAATCTAATAATTGCTAAGGCCTTATATTTAACACTGTTGGGAGAAATAAAAATGATTATTTATTATCTTACCAACCCATATACGTACCCACCGAGGGGCACGGACCTCACTTCGAAACACGAAGGGGATTTAGGCCATAGTCCACCACGCTGGCCCAATGCGGGTTGGTGGAATCTATTGACGCGACTAAGGAAACACAGATGAGACCTGCCTCCTAGTAATCCATCCCAGGCAACGATACTTCATTTTTTTTCTGAATCTGAGGTGTCGTCCTATGGTCTCATGCGGTGTGGTAGGCTCTGTAAAGGGCCGTCTGGTTCGCGACCACCCTTATAGGCATTTTCTGGGTTAACTTGCTCCATCGTCGACCTCATCTTTGACCTTTATGGTCAAGATTGAGGTCAAGAGTTAACCCATCTTACAATAAAAAAAAATTGTTTATTTAATTAGTATTTTTCTGTTTTTCTTCAATAATCTCATACCTACATTACGTTCACAAAAATCACGCGAAACATTTTCCCAATGCACTCAAGCTCGCTCGGCTCATATCGTCAGGATCAAGGACGGCCGGCCCCCTCGCACCGTCATGGTCGGTAGCACACCCACTCCATTTGTATGGGATGTATGGGAATGTACACACGGCGGCACTTCAGGCTATATGTGTTGACTTGTCGAGTTCTTATCTCGCTTGTAATAGCGGTGGCTTTGGTAGTGTAAATGGTTAACTTGACGTGCTGCTGTCTGTATCTTGTAGGTCACATACCTGGCGGAATTCCAACGTTATTGGAGGTATGAAAAGAGTTAGTTTATAAATTTCCAGTTGCAGAAACGGCCATAACTATAAATATCATACTGTCCTGAGATCAGCATTACATTTAAAGAAGCTTTAACTTTAATAAACGTTGGGCCGTGTGGTGATCGGTTGAGAATAACACCACCCCATCTCTTTCCGTGGGTGTCGTAAGAGGCGACTAAGGAAACACAAATGAGACCTGCCTCTTAATAATCCATCTTAGGCAACGACACCTCAGTTTGTTTTGAATCTGAGGTGTCGTCCTATGGTCTCATGCGGTGTGGTAGGCTCTGTGAAGGGCCGTCTGGTTCGCGATCACCCTCCTTTCGAAGTCCGACGCCAAACAGCTTACTGTGTTCCGTCGGTGCGTGGGAGTACCAGTGCCTTAACTGGCATTTCTGGGTTAACTCGCTCCATCGTCGACCTCATCTTTGACCTTATGGTCAAGATTGAGGTTAAGAGTTAACCCGTCTTATAATAATAATAAAAAACGTTTCTGCAACTGAATGTGAATGTAGGTACTAGCTTCGTTTGTGTAAAAATAGTGTATGCCACTCTCTACTCTACCCATCCAACTACGTCTGCACAAAAGTCACGTAGATCGGTTGTTCCTAGACGAAAGACGAACAAACAAATACATTTTCACATATTTTGTATATTTAATATTACAAAAAGGGCTCAAAATCGGTCCATACGTAAGAGATAAGATGCCACAGACAGACACAGATAAGAAAATACACACGTCAAGTTTAACACCCCTCTTTTTTGTCGGGGGTTAATAAATAAATAAAATTCATTTATTTCAGGTACAGGTCCCATATTTCACATTTTACATTCATACAACTTACATAAATTAAATTAAATGAATTAAATAAAATGTCAATAAAATAAAATACAATTTCAAAAGTATGTTATACTACTTAGATCATTTTAAAAAAAAATTAAGTACAACTTTTTATTTACAATTTCTAAGTCAATTGGTAAGTAAGTTAGTGAGGCACAGACAGTTTAGATTTTGGCATTTTGCAGATGTTATTATTATTATTTAATAGGCAGCTAAAGGATTTTGTGTGGCAATTTTATATGTGAAGAAAAATGAACATTTGTTTAAGAAAAATAGCGATAGGCACAGTGTAAATACTAGGACCAAGCATAAACTGGATGTACTAGACAGTCGTCTCCACAAGGTCACGAACTCTTTTATGGGTCAATGTATACGGTTCTATAATAAGATTCCCATGTGTATTCAAAATTTACCTTTGGATAAATTTAAGACAGTGATTAAACAAAAACTTTACAAAAAGGGCTATTACAAAATTTCTGATTATCTATCAGACAGGCAACCATGGGAATGAACTGCTCAGCTCTAGAGTTATTTCAGATTTAGTTAAAATTAGTAAATAAGAAAATTTGTAATGCGATTTAAAAGAGCAACCTCAGCCTGTTCTTCTCTGAGGAAGACTGCACCTTTGCGAATAGGCGTAGAGTCAGTAGGATCAAAAGAACGAATGCGTATGTATGTATTTAAATCATTTAATGTATGTTTGTATGTATTTCATTGTAATCTTGACTTGTTTTAAGTGACATCCTGAATGTCCTATAAAATAAAGATTTTTCTATTCTATTCTATTCTAATAAATTAATTATATCTCACTTCACTCCTCTATACTCTGAGCAAATAACCACGTCGATTATTTGTTCAGGTCCGTAGACGTGAAGGAAGGACAAACTAACACACGTTCACATTCTACTAATATTTTAATGTGAAAGTTTGTGAGGATGTACGGATGATTGTTACTCTTTCACGCTCAAACGGCTGGACTAATTTTAATAAAACTTGGTATGGAGGTAGCTGACACCCAGGATTAACACATAGGCTAAAAAAAGTTCCAAGCGGAAAGCTAGTTTTTAATATTTTTAAGGATTTCTAAGGAAAAAAAAACAAAGAAGTTAGGCTTCAAATATCAAGTCATCTTGAAGGATTTACGGTCAAGCAATGATGAGGTGGTGCTATCCCTAACCACAACGAAATATTCATATTAATACTCTTTTCCTACGTGCTACGACGTAACACGGAGCATCGTCCGTAGAGGAAGCGTATTAACATACTGGCCGGATGTAAACCCGCCGCCATTGTCCGCCATCTTGTCGGAGGAAAGCCCTTTTTTAATTTTTATTCATTTTTTTTCTTCTTTTTTTTCGGCCAGGATGTTGTAAATTGAAGGAGATAAAAGTTTCATTTGTGTAAAGTGCTGTCGTTGGCTTTTTTGTGGTGGGGGGGGATTTTATCTGATTATTTTTGTTACTTAATTATCTACAAAATCCACATACATAAATAATTAATTAAAATACTTTTCTATGTCAACAACATTGGATGCAAAAAAAACGCAATTTTTTTACTTATCCTAATTCAATTATTTTTTTAATTTGTTTTAGACAACTCAATAAATATTGTATACCTAAGTGGAGCAGCGTAAGGTAGATTGTGCACTTTTTGTTTTTAATCAAAAGTAAAATTAATTTCAACATTTGTAATTACCATTTTCCATCGAGTTAGGCAAAGCTAGTGCTCGAAAAACTGATTGCCGACGGTTAACTGTAATAAAACATCAAAGAACTAAAATATACCCCAAATTAAACAAAAAAAAGGAAAAGATTTGTATGCTTGTAACGAATAACACATCAACACTGTCTAGGGATATTGCACGATTTTTCATACAAAAGAGGTCTCTTTGAGAAGCTACAAAAGCATACTCTGGATGGCTAGATATAATTTTCAGACGAGCAAGTGCCAAACCTGAATTTTCAATTCTAGCCAATAAAAATTGTTTTACTTGAAAATTTATTGATTAGAATTAAAAATTCAGGTTTAGCACTTGCTCTTCTGAAAATTATAGTGCTCCATGTATCTCGAGTATGCTTTTGTAGCTTCTCAAACAAACCTCTTTTGTATGAAAAATCGTGCAATATCCATAGACCGTGTTGATGTGTACTTACACTTAAAAACTATTGGAGCGATTTCAAAAATTCTTTCACCATTAGAATGCTACGTTATTCCTGAGTAACAAAGACTACATCGTTTTCTCGAATTCCCTTAGGAGCAAAATCCCAAACACACGTTACCATACACAAAAAAAACCAAATTTGCATAACCAACAAAACCCAGTAAACAGATGAATACGCAACAATCTAGTTACAAAATTACAACAGAACCACCTTTCTAAATCTCGACAATTGCCAGAACTTGTTTCAAAAGCCGTATGTGCTATATGCGTGCGCGCACAGCCAATCAAAGGCGAGATGCGCGTGTGTGGGTGAAGGTTCACGTATGTTGTCAGGTTAGGTGAATGGTGATATTTAGGGTTGGTGGGACCTTGATTTGATGTTATTTTGTTTATTTGGAAATAATATTGTGAAATTAAAACATGTTGAGAGGCATTAATTAATTCCTGTTTTGAACTTACCACAAGTTTTATTCTAGAAAACAAAAAACTAGAAATAGGTAAGTAGTAATCATTTAATTAAAGGCTCTGTCTTTATTTAAAACTAGCATTCCACTCGGGACATCATTTATGTATCCTATGTCCATCACGGATAATGTAGGATTCTAATGGTGAAAGAATTTTTCGAATCGGTCTAGTAGTTTCGGAGCCTATTCAATGCAAACAAACAAACAAACAATTAAATTTTCCCTCTTTTTTAATTGTATAGAAGACTAGCATTCTACCAGGGACTTCGTTCCCGTGGGAATTCGAGAAAATTATGTAGCCTATGTTACTCAGGGATAATGTAGCAATGAATAGTGAAATCATTTTTGAAATCGGTCCAGTAGTTTTTAAGTTTATTCATTACATACAAAAATACTTTCCTCTTTATAATATTAGTATAGACTAGCATTCCGCCCGCGACTTCGTTTTCGTAGGAATTCTGGAAAATTAGGTAGATGTTACTCAGGGATAATGTAGCATTCTAATTTTAGTAGTTTCGGAGCTATGATGCCACAGACATACCTATAGAGACACAGACACACAGAAAGAGCTCGTCAAACTTGTAGCAGTCCTCTTTTTTGTCAGTGGTGAAAAAATAAAAGGTTGTCAGCCCTGAGTCGTGATATATGACACGATCTGATCTATGTGTGCGTGTGTAATTTGTCTCACGTTACAACAAACTTGTTCTTACCTCGGCAAACTGTACTTTCGACCTTACATATATTATTTTAAGAGTGTTTATACATTTTTTGACATGCAAAACTAAATTTGCAAGTAGGTATAATGTGAAGGAGGAGCGGCTTCTTGATACTTTAGGTATTATTATCTGGATGTGTCACATCTATTGTGTTTTAAGCAATTTGTGCTCTATGATTGTTGTTTTTTTTCTAGGAAGAGTTTTGGCAGCAATTGTATTGTTTAAAGTATATTAGCTGTGTTGTTTAATGAGTTATTTTAATGTTATGGTGTCATTAATTTTGTAGAGGTTTCCGGCAGTGCGTTATGGAATTTTTTGGATTATTTAGATCAGATTTTTCTGTCGTATGTATAGTTTTTTGTGCGTTAAGGCGACTACAGCACCTAAATTACGATTTTATGATGCGTAGATAAGCATGACGCACTGCATTAAATCGAAGAAAAAAAATACTACGGTAATATTCAGGACATAAACTAGATAAGTAGTTTGCTGAAAACATGATTCAGCACTTTTGGTTCGATAGAAAAAGCTCACAAAGTCACCTCTAAATACCCAATATTGTGTATCTTTTAAGCTGTAAAAACGATAGTAAAATGCACACAGGAACTTGAATTTGCTATAAAATGTTCGTGATTGAACACTCTCGATAAGTAGTTAACGCATTTTTCGATTTAAGCTGTTTAACGACTTCGGGCACTAAATGCCATGATGTCAAAATGTGCAAGGAGCCAGATGGCACGAGTGTCAAAATGTTCAAAATCCTCAAACAAAATGGCCAATTATTGACAGAATGTTCACATGACTAAATAAGCTGAAGTCATAACCACCAAGGTACTTAATGCCATAGAGCCAGATAGTGTCAAATTGTTCATATGATCAAAATATATACTGTGAGTGAATGGTAGGGTAATTTCGAGCCCTAGCAGGCCGAGTAGATACATGCAAGTACGATAGTGACAGCGCCGCGACAACACCGCGGTCCTATGTCAAAATGTCAACATTGACAACGCCAGAGGGCGAGCAAGCCTTTGCACGGGACCCTGGCGCAATCAAAGTGAAGTTTCAGCGTGAGCCGAGCGCGAGTGTGTCGTTATCGTGCTAGAGCTGCTGATACTCACCTCCGAGATTCGTATTTCTCATATAAATACTTAAACTTGATTTTGACATAACACTCCGCTTGCGTTTAACATTGGATACTATATTTAACGACAAACTAGCGCTCGGCTCACGCTGAAACTTCACTTTGATTGCGCGAGGGTCCCGCGCAAAGGTTTGCTCGCCCTATGGCGTTGTCAATGTTGACATTTTGACATGGGACCGCGGTGTTGTCGCGGCGTTGTTACTATCGTACTCGGCCTGCAGTATATCAGCGTACGTATATCTATGTAGATAGAGATACTAAAAAACCTATCACTTAACTGTAAGATATTTACTGTAAGGCCCAGTTAGGCCGGGCCTGGGGCAGTCAAATTTTAAAGACGGTAAACTGTGGCAAAAAATCAACATTTTTTTTTTACCTACAATCTAATTTAATCTTTGGTACATTTTTATCTACCTCCTCTACCCCGCTTATTTGATGGGAGCTGAGCAATAAAGGGCCAACACTATACAGCCCTTGGCGGCCAATATAGCAAATCCGCCACTGCTACCAATATTACTGGCCATTTAACTTTCTCTGTGCCAAAAATACATCTGAGTTCTATAAAGTTCGAGTGAATAGGCTTCTTTAGGGTAAGTCATTTGATTAAATCTTTAAATGTCATATTTATTTACCTCCAAAAAGTTGTCAATAAAATGTCACCTGAATGTAGAGATGTAACCTATTTTTAATTAAATATATCGATAAGTAATGCTTTTTAAAAGTATCATAATATAATTCATAACATATCATCTATACGCAATTTAGTTATTACTCAAGTAGATTGCATTATGGACATAGGCAGACCAAATTTGTCTACACCAATAACCCTTCATCTCAAACCTTTCCCAATTTGCTCCCATATTCCACACACGAGACAACAGCCTCAATTAGACAACGCATGCTCGCAAATTCGAACTTCGAACGCACTAGCCACGCCCCTTCACCCGCCGCCCAATCACAGCGCGACGCTCGCCCTCCCGCGCGTTCCAACCCACGCCATTGGTCCACACCATAACGATCTCAAATTTGGAGGGAATTTTTGGGTGTTTTATGATTGCGAATCTCAGGCCTCGCAGATGTGATGGCACGAGGTATTTTATAGTACAATGATTGTATGCGGTTTTTATGCTTTGTCGTAGTCGTTATGATAATCTGGTTATGGTTGAGCCGGTCGTTGTTTTTACATAATGACGTTCGGGACTCGAAAAGCTTTTATTTTAGAGGTTTGCTTTGACGGTTTTTCTGAAGAAATGTGTTGAAATGGAAGGGCTGACAGGGTTTTGCGAATAACTGAGTTTTATGGTAACTTCTCAACAAAAACTTGATTTATAAAATAACATAAATTAAATTTTATTTTTTAAGAAGAATGATCAAAAAACTACAAAATATTTTTGTATGAAAGACTGGGCTCTGCCTAGCTTGACAGGAACTACAGGCGAATGTGTTCTTACGGTCTCATTTTAAATTACCATAATGTTTTCGTTTAAATATTTTATCATTTATTTCTATCACTGATTTTAAGTATGACTGTATAAAATAGGCTACTGTTTCGAAAAAGTTTTCAACATATTTTTTCCTACAGATTGAAAATAGATTAGAGTAACCCAATTTTTTTTAAATTCCTAAACCAATGACTTGATACCTATTACAATTTTATCTTCCGTCTTTTGTGCATTATTCTCTAAAAATTCTTCATATAATTATAAATTGGCATTAAGATGAGCTTTTTAAGCAAATTAAGTAGGTAGTATGCTAAACTTGCTACTAAAAGCTCTATTTAATAAATATTTAATAAAAGATGTGTCTTATTTGAATCCCAGCATCACGACAGAAAAATATATAGATATACTTAAAATATAACGCCTGAGACTTTGAAAAAAGTCAAAATCCGTGGGAATTTAGATAAAAATCTAGCTTTATTCCTTTCCTGCTTTATATAGGTTTCCTCTGGACAAAATTCTAGTTTCTAACGTAGGCTGGGTATTTATATTTAGATGAGCCTTTTATTTTCATTTCAAGGATAATTATTTACTCACATGTGTAATATTCCATCATATTTTGATTGTATCTGTACGCAGCGGATAGGTCCACGCCGCCGCCGGCCCGCAGCCCAAAAAGGGCGGCAAAAGTGGCCTTACTCTGCCCCTCCAGTTTGAACACTTATCACTTCACTATTTACTATCCAATATTTTATTTACAAAACAAACACAGTCGAAATTATTGCACTTGAAAATACCTTATCGTTTCATTTTTAAAAAGTGCACACGTTTAAACACCCAATTTAAAAGTCATTTTGCTGTTCTAAATTCACCTGTCGATATTTTTAATTGATTGGTCGGTTTATCGATAGTCTACATGCTATTCCGTTTAGTGTTTTTCACACTTCATTTCCAGAATTCAAATGATTACACTTGTGGAATAGGACTTTGATTCCGTTGTGATTTTGCTAGTCCATCTTTGGTCCACTGCATCACACTAATGACTGGGCCGAAACAAGATAAAATTGTAACGTCTGATTGGCTGTGGCTCTCGACGAATCTTGGCACTGATTTCCAGAAAAAACCTTAAGACAGAAAGCCGGATTTTAAAAAACAAATCTACCTATTTGTCGAAACCACGATGGTTAATTTCAATGCACTAATGGTTTCCACGAAAAAACAAGTGAGCACCGTGAAAGTAGCATGAAAATCATCGTAGTTTCGATTGGCTTTGTAAAGACGATTCGTTTGGAGTAATTTCGCTGGTTTTTGGACGATTTTCCGGTGTTTGATCACGGCTTTTCCGGTCGGATAGTGGCAGGTGGGTCTTAACTCCGTATTTCTCACGAGAATAGACCTTTTAATCGTTTATCGGTCTCTTAATGAGGAAGTTTGAAATTATGACGTTTAGTTTTGGCCGTTTTGGTCGGTTCGAGAGAAAGAGCGATTTTTATGGGTGATGATTTTGAAACCGGGCACTGTAACGCGATTGGATAAGTTTTGAAATAAAATGAAAACAAATGTGAAGCGTCGTAATCCGCGAAATTACAGTTGCAAAGAGATTATTTTCACTAGAGTAAACTAGGCTTAAAACTTGGCGACGGCTAGCAGTTCGTAATTCGCAAAACACTCTCAGTTACACCACAATCACTCTTTTTGTTACACACTTACTAACTGAACAGTTGAATACACTTAAATTAAAATAACTCGTACAGCACTTCGTGTTCTATTTTTGAACATTACACTATTTAGGCTAATTACGCGTCATTTCCGTGATTCTGATTAAAGATACGTCTTAATCGAGCGGTTGACGGTTGGGTACAGATGGCCAGTACTTGATTTTGAGGTATATTTTACGGTTGGGTCGGTCAGAATCGATCGATTGTGACAAGGGGATCAGTTTTCTGTCATCTTAGATGTCCGGCTTCGTGAGATCGTTATTACGATATTTTTAATTACGAAATGATTTAAAAACAAAGTAATATTTTCATGGCAAACATTATAATAAGATGTAGATATTTATAAGATGTAGTTATTCTACATTTTTAAGGCAGCAAATTCAGCTGTAAAAAAATACCTACTCAGATAATAAATAGCAATAAAATTTTTAAATCTTATCTGCTCAGTATTTTTAATAACGGTATGCTTTTTGAGTATATTTTATATTAGAACTGCTACCATAGTTAGATACGTTTCAATCAATAGTAAATATTTTATATTACCAATTTTTTTCAACTTTTTGTATATCTAATATTTTTTTAAATGCCCGCTAAAATTATTTTTTTTTCTCTTAATTTGCTAAATATAAATACACAAATTACATAGACGTTATGTATCCCGTGATAGTTTGGGATACAGTGTCTTCCCGTATAATCGTACAGTACATATAATCGTACTTATTTATATTTTGAATTTTTCCTTTTGTCCAATTTGCAAATACATTTATAACTAAAACTAATATAGCATTATAGATATATAATGCTAGGTTCACACGGCAGGTTTTCTTGTCTGTCATCGGATACCGTGTCTCTGATTTAGACGGCTGTATCAGAATTACATGCCGTATTATTTTACACGTCATGTGTTTCTTGAGATTAGTTATTTTGCAAAGGTAATACTTTGAAAATATTGCATTTGAGCTGTTTTATTTGTAGCTACACATTGTTTGTATTTTATTGATTCATCTAATTTGTTTGTTTCCCTTCAAAATAACATTTTATGGCATTAAAACACTTTTTTTTTGTAAAAACATTATATCAATGTTTTAGAACGAGGCCATTCAGATAATATTTGATCAAATGGACGGATAGTTTTGTTTATAATTTATACTTTGTGTTATATTGTGTTAGTTTTCTATGTCCTGAAGCTTTTAATTTTTTCACGTAACAAAATCACAACGAAAATTTTTACAATCAGTCCTACCGTTTCTTTTTTAAAATGTAAATATTTCGACACATTATGTTTATTTATATTTATTAACAATTGCACTCTTTAAAATCACTCGCACCACCAAACCAAATTCTTATTTTAAACTTCACAATTCGTTCCTTCAAAACTTTAAATAAAAATAAATTGTTCGAAATTCAAATTCGCGTTCCGGGATGGCGCGTCATCCCGTTTCGCTCGACCGCGCGTCTTGCCGCCAAAATACGCTCTACGCGGCACGTGGCGCGCGAACCGCGGGGGTGCGTCCAAATTCGAGTAACTGGGGTGGAAAGTTGGCGAATTGTTTTTTTTTTAGATTTTTCTTCTGGTTTTTACATATGGTGATGATCGCATTGTGTACTTATGCTTGTCGGTGTTAAAATTCATTTGTACAGTAAACGGATTACACCTTTCATAGTAAACGGATTACCCTGTCTAATAAACATTAACTAAAGAATTTGTGGATAGGTAATTACTAGTCAAACATTCATTTTCAATTCGTTTTCAGCAGTAACAAGAGAAAGATTTAAAAAAAGTTAATCGCAAGCTTTGTGTAACGAAAACTCTCATTTATTGTTCCTTAAGTTGTAGTATACTGAAAAGTTGAATGACACAGTCATGTCAATGTTTTTATGACAAAAAAATGAAAATTGCACAGTAATACTACTTTTGGTGTATTGTTAATTTAAAAGTTTCAATATTTTAATGGTTCTTTTGTAATTCAGGTTTTACAAGTTTAGACTTGCAGAGACACAGTTTATCTTGTTAAAAAGAATGAAAAACTGTACGTAAATTAGTGATTTTTATTGATTTTATCATTATCATTTTTAGAATATTTAATAAATTCTTTTTTTCACTATTTTTGTTTTAAATGTATTTGTCTAAAACGTATAGTCAGAGCCCGTAATGATTTTAGCTAGATCCCCAGTGGCGCTCACTTTTTGGAATCAGGCAGCACGGAGCCATTGAATCTGATGGGTGACCGTAGAGACAATTCATCACGAGCGTTTCTGTGCTTAAAAGAGCACGTCAAGTCTGCGGTCCCGGCTGTCGTTTATTGACTAGGTAATTTTCCAGATAAAATGTTTTTTTTTTAATTGATTCAAATAGCTGATTAAAATGTCTAAAAAGAGCTTTAATAATTAAAAAAATTGTATAGAGAGACCGAGAAAGTATAAATTCGCTGTCCAGTATCCCAGTTCGCATCTTAAAAAAACAAGAAACTTAAAATATATGAAACAATTATAGAAAATTACTGTTTATCACATAATTAATAGCGTATCAATAAAAGTATCAATATAGTACTCTAAACAAAAATCTCCGCTCTTGCTATAATCTTTCATTAAATATTCCTCCTCACACTACTAACTTCCTCTCTCAATCCCTCTCGGTCCAGTCTATCCGTCTCTGGAATAATCTTCCTGAATCCATAAGACGATCTCCTTCCTTAGGGTCCTTTAAGTTACGAGTCAAAGCCCATTTCCTCAACTCCGTTTCCTGTACCCAATGAACCCTTTACGTCTCTTTCTTACATATAGTAATATTATACTGTATGTATTACTATATATAATATTATATATGTATTTAGTTTAATTTTACTTTTATGCACTTAAATAATATATTTTATTCTTTTATTCTTTTATTTTTTTTAATTGTTAGCCACCACCCGCTCTACTTTATATTTTTTCCATTATTTTCCTACCCAAAGGTTGCCTGGAAGAGATTGCTACCTTAGCAATAAGGCCGCCTTTTTGTACATTTCTGTTTTCTGTCCTTGTCTATTATTGTAATGTTTTTGTGTTATCTATGGTGTGCAATAAAGTATATGTCTATATAAGTAATAGAAAAAAAAGCTCCTGGCAAAATTTACTCACTCGTTTTCAAACGCGTCCCGTGACGTCACAGGCCATCCCTCCGGCCTGTCCTCTCCCTCCCGCTTTGAGTGCATTATCTGCGATAGAGTCGCTATCTAGATGATTGTAGAGATATTTGTTTGTGATTACATTATCGTGTTAGCGTTAGCGCTATCGGGTACATCGATATCGATAGTTTTTTTTGTGTTAGGGCAGCACTAGTTTTTAAATTTTCTTCTTAATTTTTGTTGTTTGAAAACTAAAACTTTGTTAATTTTCAACTTATTAGGTCTTTCAAAATGAAAATGCTGTTCTTCAATAATAATTTCTTAGATTATTTTTTCTGAAAAACGACCTGACCCATTTTGACAAATCTCCTTTCATACTTAATCTTTCTTGATACTTGAAAATAAGTACACTCGGCACCACATTAGGCTATGCTTACATGTTGATCTTGACATCGTCGCCCTCTACCCGACTATCTCGCTGGTAATAGCGCTGGCTATCGTAGTGCAAATAGGTAACCAGACGTACTGCTGTCTGTACATCCTTACTAATATATAAATGTGAATGTAAGTTTGTTTATTTGTTACGCTTTCAAGCCAGACTACAGAACCGATTTTGATGAAATTTGGTATAGAGATAGATTAGACCTTAAGGAATGACATAGGCTACATTTTATCTCACAGCTGGGTACGATATAACTTGTAGCCCACGCGGGCGTAGCCGCGAGCGGAAAACTAGATACTTGATAATCATAGCTTAAATCTATCTTTGACAGGTTCTAAGTAGTTAATAGACATCTGCTAATGTATATCTATTGTGTATAGACAAATTAATGGCTCTACTATTGAGGTGCTTCTAATGTATCTATGATTGAAACTAAAATGTCACACGAAAGCTTTAGACTTCCCCAAAAAGTTAGTGTAGGTTGTCAATGGAGGCTTAGTTTTAAGAAAACACAATAAATACACAATAAATGTGTGTACAATAAAGAAAACAATCACAATATTTATTATATACTATATATGTACATGGGTAATTTTTTTATCACTATTCAAATTTTTCGTACATACGTAAACATTATGAAAATTTAACGGCCCGTTTTTTTTTTTCTACGTTTCATATAAATATTACAAGCAAGATCGTCTCAAGCATCAAAATAAATCAAAATTTTTCGATGAAAAAAAACTATAATATTGACCAATTGACTTGAAACTTTGTGATAGTACTCTTCAACACAATTTGTGACACCCGTGTTTCTGCGATTTACAAAATTCATCCTCTAAGACGTTAAAAAGGGGTATCAAAATCTGAAACTCTAGAAAAAGAAATGTTTTTCCTCCTTATTTACGTTCTATCAACGTTACTGACACCGTAAGAAAAATTAAGATAGTGGTGAAAAAATTACCCTGTATAAAAACCGCTAAAAAAGATATGTTATAAGTTTTACGTGTGTATCTTTATGTCTGTCTGTAGCATCATAGCAGCTGCTGAACGAATGGACCGATTACGATGCGATTTCTTGTCAAAGCTGACGTGATTGAGATGGTTCTTAGCTGTATTTGATTAAAATTGGTTTAGCCGTTTAAAATGTATAAGCAATCTAATGTCATTTCATTTCATTTCATTTATTGATTGATTTAAAACTACAAAATGATACCATTACGGGACTTAGGCCCAAGTCGATAGCATTATTACATTATAAACCTTATATACTACGTATTAATTTCATAATTACAAAATATCAGTATCATATACATCATTATTATTATCATATAATTATACAAAATGTCCCGTCTAAATATAAAATACAGATAACACATGTCAAAATATATAATTAGAATTACGATGCAATAAATTAGGCATTAACAATAATAATAATCAATAAGTAAAAAATAATCATTAAACAACATTAAAATTTTAATTTATTATTTTGTCAAGTGGTTTAAGACAGCTTCTGCTAATCCCGCCAGTGAGCAATTAAATATGTCGATATTGGTTGAGATTTCGTTAAGAGTACGTAGAGCTGTAGTTAGTGGGGCAAATTTTAATATGTTCGTTCTGCATGTAGGGAGAGCGGAAATTTCCTGACGTGGCGCTCTCCTAAGATATGTATTTGGGACCTTCACGTAATGCGTCGAGGGTGATACGAAAAAAGACGTCACCAGAAAGTAAAGACAGCAGCTCGTCAGGTTACCCATTTGCACTAAGAATGCCGGCGCTATTGCTAGCGAGATAAGGGCGACGTCAAGGTCAACATGTATAGCCTGATGTACTGCCGTGTGTACATGTTGTCCTTCGATATTTATTTTTTATCAAAACTCACCTCGGTATCCCTTTTTCGAAATATTGTGAGTTACTTTCGGGTATTCTTCTTAAGTTCACACTTACTGTAGGAGCATGCTCTACCAATAGATAATTATGTATGTAGCATTAGATAGACCTGGCAAATTTGATAAATTACCACTAATCGTATAAAGAGCATTGATGGATCATTTCATTACATATAGGTCCTTTGTAAATTATACACAATAACTACTAATGTTGTATAACTATGTACTAGTATTAACTAACTCGATTTGATAAAGCTGTATATAGTCAAGTATGTGGTGAACTTGGCTTACCCTGATGTCTGAGTTTTCAAACCGCACAATGGCCTCTGACTTGGTTTTAACGACTGTAGTCAATCGACAACAGCCGCGACCGACAACTTGACGTGCCCTCCGAAGCACAGAAACGCTCGTGATAAATTGCCACTTTGATCGCCCATCAGGTTCCCTGTCTCTGTGTACGTTTCTTAACCTCACTGATCGGTTGAGATCAGCCAGAGCCACCGGGCTACGAGCGTATGTACGCTGAGCTTCATGTATATTCATAAAGTGAGGAAAAAAGTAGGACAGGACATCTGTGTAGGTATCTGTGTGTCAGTTTGTGGCATCATAGCTCTTAAACGAATGGACCGATTTCGATGCGGTCTTTTTGTTTGAAAGCTGACGTAATCGAGATGTTTCTTAGGTATGTTTGATCGAAATAATAGTTGTAATCAATCGAATATCCCGGTGATACGATGATACAATTTTTTTAATTCGAGAGCTATGATTAGAAGTTATTTACTTGTAATTATAACTGGCTGGTATCAATTAACATTATGTTCTGTTCTAAAAAGTTTTCAAACATCTTTTGACATGCAAAATTATAAGTCTTAGACACACGATTTAAGATTCATTTTCCATTGACAATTCACAAGCACAGATACGACGTTCTCAAAGTAACAAAGTTAAAAACACGCGGGCATTTAATTCTGATTGGAGGGTCAGCTGTCAAAATTTGAACAAAGAACATTCTAATCGAGCGGAACCGGTGCCGTGTTGTTGTCTCTTTCTTGGATACGATTTAGGGTTCGGTATGGCAAAATGTGGAAAACCTTTTATTATTTTACGAATTTTTGGGCCCTTTTTCACTAAATAAAATGTTCATGATTTCGAAAACTTGCATTATGTTATTATATTTAATGAGTTCATTTTACTTGAAATTTGTGGAAACGTGACAAAAATGAATAAAATAATTTCATGAATTCTGTTGTTTTCATACAAAAAGCAGGAAAATTTGCATTTTAGTTTCGTTTCCGTCACAAAAACCAAATGTGAAGCAAAATAAAATTCGTTAATAAGAATTGAAAATTCATGTTTGACACTTGCTCATCTGAATTATGTCCCTCCACATGTGTCTCGAGTATGCTTCTTCTTCTTCTTATCATGTAGGTATAGTCAAGTGTGTGGCGAACTTGGCTAACCCTGGTGTCAGAGTTTTCAAACCGCACAATGGCCTCTGACTTGGTTTTAGCGACTGTAGTCAATCGACAACAGCTGGGACCGACAGCTTAACGACGAGTATTCTTTTTAACCGACTTCAAAAAAGGAGGAGGTTTCTCAATTCGACCGTTTTTTATGTACCTATGTCCGCGGATAACTTCGTCGTTTATGAACCGATTTTGATTATTCTTTTTTTGTTGGAAAGGGAGTATCCCAAGGGTGGTCCCATGGTAAGGAAACCAGGATCTGATGGTGGAATCCTGAAGAAATTGAGAGAAACTCTCGAAAATATTGTCCTTTTAACCGACTTCAAAAAAGGAGGAGGTTTCTCAATTCAACCGTAAATTTTTCTTTATGTATGTCCGCGGATAATTTGGGATTGAAGTCGGTGACTCTTACGTTTTTGACGTGGAATGATATAGCTTCTCAAACACATATTTTTTGTATGAAAAATCGTGTAATATATTCTTAAAAAGAGTTGATGTTTGTATATTTCAGATATAGGGTTTATATCGTCTTTTTATGCATATGCATATTCAAAATAGTTTTATTTCATAGAACATAAAGGATGTTACTTAAAATAAGTAAATGTGTATCAGTCTGAGAATAAAAAGTGACTGTGACATATTTTTTTTATATCGTTTTTTAAATGTCATTTCTGATTGTGGTTATTTTATTTTTATATCTTTATTTTTGTCTTATTTTTTTGTATTTCATAGATATGGATTTTTAAACTGAAATAAAATTTTATTATTACATATATATACGTTTATTAAGGATGTATACAAGAAAAGCTTTAAAGTAAAATATAATTAGGCTAAATTATACTACCTATAAAATGAATTATTTCTATCCATTTTGTTGTTAAACATTAGACTCAGATAGGTAATATTCTAATCAATAAATATATACTCGTAAGTAGTGAATCTTATACCATGATAGTTCAATGAAGTAATAGACACCAAAACCGCAGCCACATCCCTGGGAACTACCGTGGGAGACTGCCGTACGTGGGTAATTGAGTACCGACCCATCAATGGAAGAAAGCAGGTGTTTTTTATTATTTTTTATTATAAGATGGGTTAACTCTTGACCTCAATCTTGACCAAGGTTATAGATGAGGTCGACGATGGAGCGAGTTAACCCAAAAAAAGCTTATAAGGCACTGGTACTCCCACGCACCGACGGAACACAACAAGCTATTTGGAGTCAGACTTTGGCAGGAGGGTGGTCGCGAACCAGACGGCCCTTTACAGAGCCTACCACACCGCATGAGACCATAGGACGCCACGTCAATGTTTTAGTAAGAAATAATTTGTTCAACACTAGCTTTCCGCGAGGGTTTAGCTGTATTATGGGCAAAAGGCTGACCCTCTCACCATTATACAACTTGTTCCATCTGATAACCCTCACAATTTGTGTCAAACGTGGCATTTAGTGGTTCTAGAACCACTGATGCTCTGCTTACCCCGTTAGGGATTATGGCCATAATGTATGTAGCTTTTGGCCCGGGACTTCGTTCCCATGGAAGAATCATGTCGCCTATGTGACCCACTGATTAATAGAGTTTTCTATTAGTGAAATAACTTTTAGTTCCAGAACCTGCGTAGCGTACTTTTAAGATCTTGGGCGACGAAGAGAGCAGCAGAATACCAGCGTCTGTGCTATTAAGCATAAACTGGAATAAACTGGATGTACTAGACAATCGTTTCCACAAGGTCACGAACTCTTTTATGGGTCAATGTATACGTTTCTATAATAAGATTCCCATGTGTATGTATTCAAAATTTACTTTTGGACAAATTTAAGACAGTAATTAAACAAAAACTTTGCAAAAAGGGCTATTACAAAATTTCTGAATATCTATCAGACAGGCAGCCATGGGAATGGACTGCTCAGCTCTAGAGTTGTTTCAGATTTAGTTAAAATGAGTAAATAAGAAAATATGTAATGCGATTTAAAAGAGCAACCTCAGAGTTTTTTGCCTGTTCTTCTCTGAGGAAGACTGCACCTTTGCGAGTAGGCGTAGAGTCAGTAGGGTCAAAAGAACGAATGCGTATGTATATATTTAAATCGTCTAATGTATGTTTGTATGTATTTCATTGTAATCTTGACTTGTTTTAAGTGGCATCCTAAAAAAATCCTACAAAATAAAGATTTTTTTCTATTCTATTTTAGCACAGGCACTATGCTGAGTTGCACCTTACGTCACTGCGTTGTATCCCTCCATTTATATATTTGTAATTTTGAAATGTATGTTTTGTAGTGCAATAAATAAATGTTCTTTCTTTCTTTTATGGTTTTGTCTCATTGGGCTAGGCAGATTGCCACCAAGTACGATCCAAACCCACCACTTTGCTTCCTCTAAATTCATAATTCGCTTCCACGCTCGTCGGATTCGAGTATTCCTAACACGGTCTTTTCTCAGTACGTCAACAATTTCCCTTCGGGTTTCGAAGGGAGGCCCTTTCCCCTCGATGGGGACGTAAATGGGCTGATAAAAAGAAGTAGATTTTTTTTGATACTTACTTGTAGTAGCTGCAAATAACTTTTTATTCTCATTTATAAATAAGTTGCCATAAATTACTCAGTTGCAGAAACTTTCATTAAAGTTAAAGCTTATTTAAATATAATGCAGTCCTTGTTCACGTCAACAAGACGGAAAGTAAATAAATAAAAAATAATAAATAAAAAAATAAATCTTTAATAAATAAATAAATCTTTATTTTCACCAAAAAATAGTTTACATTATTGATACGGGGGCTGGTGTCTCCTTTTAAGTTTTTTTAAAACTTGTGTTAGGAGGCACCGCTCTTCCTTTAGGTGTCACATACATCAGGTGAGTGACGGTATGATATTTAAGGAGCAGCAGCTCTAGCACGATAACGACAAACTCGCGCTCGGCTCACGCTGAAACTTTACTTTGATTGCGCGAGGGTCCCGCGCAAAAGCTTGCTCGCTCTACAGCGTTGTTAATGTTGACATTTTGACATAAGACCGTGGTGTTGTCGCGGCGCTGTCACTATCGTACTCGGCCTGCAGTAACTGCATTAGATTGGTTCCCTGCCAAAACAATCGACTGGCGAGCGACCCAAAATTTAACATTAAATAGCAAGATTGCATTTATACTCCTTGAATATATCAAGAAAACCCTTTTCAACAAGCTCAAATAATAATAACATCTGGCATCGACCTCACAACACCGCGTCGCGCGCGCAGCACGTCTGCGTTTTTTTCCCGCCAAGTTTCGCTTTCGATGCGCGTGACCATCGTGCCCCGGACGCATGCGCCACACTTACCTCTGTAGAGAACGAAATAATACTGAGAATTTTGGAGAGAATCATTGGAAATTATTGCGTAATTGCCTTCAGGAACAACATCTCTTAATTATATCGTTTTAGGCACTTTCCTAATTAAATAAAACAGTTCATTTATGGCACAAGTTTCGTAAAAACATATTTAAAGAGAAAATGTATTTAAATATCTTGTAGGTAATATAGCAAAACCCAATATAGATAAGTATTAAAATCGTATGCTTGATAATGGCGTATAGTACATATTGGAATCAGTTTCAGAAGATTGATTCAACTGAAATAAAACGAAAGATTGTTTTAATTTTAAAAATCATGGAGTTCTATAGTGAAACTACAATATAAAGTGTCAATTACCCCTATTTTAGTCTACTAACTTGCCTGCTAAGTGTGGCATTTCCTCTAATCTTTACGACGGTGATAGCCCAGTTGGTAATGAGCCAGACTTGTAATCTGAAGGTCTTGGGTTCAAATCCTGGTGTGGGCCAGGATTTGAACCCACGTCTTTTTGGATTTTTAACTAAATTCCTCTTTTCGGATTTTTGTACAGATTTCTAATTAATACTTGCTCAACGGTGAAGGAAAACATCGTGATGAAACCCGCCCGTCCAAGAAAATTCATTTTCGAACGAAACGAAGTCCCGAGCGGAATGCTAGTTCTAATTTAAATCAATCCATAAGCCAGTTAAGTTTTCACAAACAGATCTAACATTATACTTTGTATACAACCTAAAAAAACAATTTAAATGAAACATCTTTTTTTATAGCGGTAAAACAATTTAAATGAAACATCTTTTTTTATAGCGGTGATAGCCCAGTTGGTAATGAGCCAGACTTGTAATCGGAAGGTCGCGGGTTCAAATCCTGGTGCGGGCATGTACCACTAAATTCGTCTTTTCGGATTTATGTATGGATTTCTAATTATCACTTGCTCAACGGTGAAGGAAAACATCGTGATGAAACCCGCCCGTCCGAGAAAATTCATTTTCAAAAGACGAGCGGTCCACCAACCCGCATTGTACCAGAGTGGTGGACTATGGCCTAAATCCCCTTCGTGTTTTGAAGGGAGGCCCGTGCCCCTCGGTGGGGACGTATATGGGCTGATAAGAGAGTAAGACAATCAAAACTAAGAATTGCATGTTTAAATGGATGTACTGTAAATATCATAAATCCACTGGAATGGGAGTGAAAGAAAAACTTAGAATGTCCCAGTTACATAAAATCTACAGTACGAGTATATAGTAAAGGGATGCGAGGGTTTTGCTGTATAATGGGCGAAAGACTGACCACCTCTCACCATTATACAACTTTCTCCATATGATAACTCTCTCAATTTTTGTCAAACGTGGCATTAAGTAGTTCATGAGAACCACTGTTGTTCTGCCTACCCCGTTAGGCATTATAGCGTATGTATGTATCATAAACCATAAAAAAATGAAATACATAAGAGATTATCTTCTGTCTTTATCTTATGTTTAACAAGTTAAAGACAAAATCAACTTGAAAAGTGGTAAAAATGAGAACCTAACGCACACGTGCAGTAATAATTTTGTAACCAATTCTTCAATCATTAAAATTAAATTCCAAAACATCCCTTTGAAAGGTTTATCAAGTCACTCGAGAAATAAAATTAAAAAGTAAACGTTCAAAACGCCGACTTCCGTGAGGTAGCGGGTTCGTTTCCCGGTGCGGAACTAATGGCATGACGCTGACAGGTTTTTGGGGTGGACGGTGAGAACGTGGAATACTTTTTTTTTATTGGTTTATATTGTCCTGGTACTAAGTTTTATATGAGTTATAAGTTTTAGTGGATGTTTGAAAGTTGTTGATATGCTAATCAAATTCTGATTCGTCTATACTTTCCACAGACCTTCATGTTCCTAACGGTGTTAATATCAAAATCTAAATCAAATTTATAACATTACTAGCTTTCCGCCCGCGGCTCCGCCCGCGTGGACTACAGGTTATATCGTGCCCAACTGTGGGATAAAATGTAGCCTATGTCCTTTCCTAGGCTCTAATCTATCTCTGTACCAAATTTCATCAAAATCCGTTCAGTAGTTTAGGCGTGAAAGACGGACAGACAGACAGACAGAGTTACTTTCGCATTTATAATATTAAATTAGTATGGATGGAAGTATGGGTAGTATGGATTATTAAATGTGTAACCATTAAGCCTTTATCTATTAGTTAGTGCCATTTTAATTAAGAATTGATGTGTAATTTGTTGGTGATCTATTAAAATTAAATTAGAATCTCTTTTTGTCACTAAATCTTTATTAACTAGAACCGGCTAGGCCTAAAAACAGCAATGAACAATGGGACAAGGTAGGAAACAATATTAGCTTTGTACATCTGAATCAAGTGGTAAAAATTTTATGATTACAAATTGGGTGCCCAATAGAGAGTGGTAAGACAGAGATAGCACAGGGTCAGTTTATTAGATTCCTAAAGAGGGGATAAGAATTCATAGAAACTATAAAGAATGCGAAAAAAGCGTTTAACTAGCATTAAGATGGAGTTGACTAAAGAAAAACTTCTATGTTGCTTACCAAACTTGTCGCGTAAAATAAGCATAACAAAACAATATTAATCGACCAAAGTTACATAAGACTGACAGCATATGGCAAAGGTCCATTCAAAGTTTCACTAGCGGCCGAGGCAGTGAATGGATAGTTTTTATAAGTGTACACTTTACTAACTCGCTGTGAAATTACTTGCCGGCGGACCAAGTGATCAGTTTCGTTGAAAGATGATGGGTTAGGTGTGACTGTTAGCGGGGAAGATAAATTATCAATTTAATGTCTTCTTCTTATCGTGTAGGGATAGTCAAGTATGTGGCGAACTTGGCTAACCTTAGTGTCAGAGTTTTCAAACCGCACTGTGGTCTCTGACTTGGTTTTAACGACTGTAGTTAATCGACAGCAGCCGGGACCGACAGTTTAACGTGCCCTCCGAAGCACGGAAGGTTCGTGATAAATTGCCACTTTGGTCACCCATTGGGTTCCCAGCCTCTGTGTACGTTGCTTAACTTCACTGATCGGTTGAGATCAGCGAGAGTCACTGGGCTACGAGCGCTTCAATTTAATGTACAGGGACATCATGGTATCCAAAACTGTCAAATTTCTTCAATCGATTTTCAGTTTTATCTCCAAGCATTAGAATTTACTATTGGGAAAATTTGACAGTTTATGACCTGATGTGATGTGACTGTAGATTGGAACAAAGGCTGTTTAATTTAAATTAAGCGTAACGTTTTTTTTTACATCTACATAATGACAATTTCAGTGCAAATTGGTATACGCTATTACTCAATATTTATAAACAATTAAAACACTTAACTTCCGTGTGTCTATAAAATATCTCTTTCATCAATTAGATTAAGGATGGGGTGAAATCATCTATGCTGAGACAAAACCCTATTTCAACAAACTGTAACCACTGTATAAATATAAGAACAGACTTGTAATAATTTTTGGAATAAGACCATTTGAGACTACGCTCTTCTATACTGCCTTAGCACGGTGTTGTAAGCCAAGAGATCCCCTGAGCTTGTAGCTATGGGTAAACATGCACTAAATAAATCGGGCAAGAGACTTACTAAGCTGGTAGCTAAGTGTGAATTAAATAATGTATGGTGAGCGAGCCTAAAAAGCCATAAAAAATCTCTTAATGACTCTTGATTCTTCCTCGCTAACAAAGGAACCATACCCTTACAAACACTTATAGGTAGATACGTGTAGTTTATAGATAATGGTGTCACAGCATGTTCATCGGTGTTCGAATTTTAAACATTGCTTTTATTTTTGTTTTTTAGAACATTTTAAGAGTGAGTAGCCAGTGTTTTGTGTATAAGTAGTCACCATAAATATGTTCTTTATCGATACAAGAGCGGTAAGTTGCTGATTTTAAGATTTTTTAAAGGAAACAATGTTGCTCTCCATAATAAATGCGCAAAAATATCAATATCGCAATTTTTTAATATAAAACATGGAGAAAAAAAAAGTACAATATTTTTTTTATGGTAGGTAGAACCTAATTGCATTCATCTAAAGTAACTTTTCACTTACTTTTCACTTTTCACTTACTTTTCTTAAAATTATGGAAAAATTAAAAAATAACTAATTGGCCAAATATTTCGGAAAAAAGCTAATAAAAGGCACGAAAGCTCAGTTGGTTAGAGCACTGAATTAACCCATGACCCAAGGAATAGATCTTTCCTTGGGTCATGGGTTCAAGACCCAATCGCACCGAAAATGTTTTTTCCCTGAATACCTACCTATTTATTTTTTTACATTTGATTTTTCACATTATTTAATTTCCTTTAACTAAAATTTGCATGTTTTTTTAGGCTAAACAGTAATGAACTGTATTATTTGTTGACCATATTGTATACCCTGTTTTTTATGCCATATTGTATACCCTGTTTTATGTTTTTATGCCTTTTATATTAAAATTTCTTTTTGAAAAAAATTTTAATGTATTTCACTCACCATCTCCGCTCTGGTTGCTGCTGTGCGCGTGGTACTGCTCATCTGAAAAGTCGTACTCTACGTCAGATCAGACACATCTGCTCTCAAGAATATTATTGGCAAGAAATGTTTTGTGTTTTAAATTATATTTCATAATATTATATCGAAAAAGAGAATTTGAAAATGTGCGAGTACATCGCACATTTGATTACTTTGCATTTAATCCTGAGTACCTACGTAATTAGCGTGAAATTAGGACAGTTCACGTTCTTCTGTAATTGTGCGCGCACACACTGTCAGAAATACAATTTGTATCAACACAAATAAAATAATTTATATGCTTAATCGAGTTTTACTGTAAGGTCATCATAAAAATGTGTGTAAAGAATAGGAAGAAGTCTAGGGGAAGAAGTTTTTTCCTAAAAAGTTGTCGTTACGCGTTTTTCGATTTGTGAAAATAATCACACAACATTTTGAATTTATTTTTTAATAAGATTTACACATTTTTTAGTATTTGATTGAATAAAATGAAGTATAAGCATGGAAACTTATTGAATAAAATTTATAAAAATAACACTAGTGCAGGAAATGCAACATTTAAGCCCGGTTTAAAAAGCGCGCTTTTGAAAATTTCTGCTGTTTTTTTACGTACTATATCTTCTATAGTTTTCAAAAAGATCCGTAGTAATTTCTTACAATTTGTGCAACTTGCATCTATTTTTGGAAAAATAAAAGTAAAAAATATCATTATTTTCTATTCATACTCACCTCTATGGTCATTTCCATTGCTCATCATCTCCTGCGACTGCAACGTCGGCGCATGAATCAGCACTTTCTGCTGAGGACTATGAGGATCCAGCCCTTCCACCTCCAGCAACGGAGCATGAGGCTCATAGCCATGGACAACCAAAGGTGGCGCGTGCAGATCCATCTCAAAACCTCAACACATCACTTTTATCTCAAAAAAAAAACAATTGTCACTGGCAGTATTCTGTGGCACTATTTTTAAATTTTAAACTTTTTATCGTTGACAGTTCGTTGAAATTTGAATTTAGAAACACGTTTGTCCGTTTTTAACTCTATGGTTTTTTGTATTGTTATTTTTGCACTTAGATTGGCACTTAAAATTAAAACTAAAAGAGAATTTCAGGAGTATTTTGCGATTTGAGTGTATGGAACTTTATATGAATGTCAATTTGTCTGTTTTTATGTTTTACATTGTTATTTCACTAGTGCGTTCGTTTTTTTTAGTTTCTTGCGTGACTTTTGATGCAGCGTCACCATTTTGAAGTCGGATCTGTAACAAAGAAAAATAAATGATTAATATAATTTTTATTTTTTTATTTCAACAAATACATAAAATAGGTAACAATAGCTTCAAGAAGACACTATTAAACCACATTTGGTTTGTCTTAGTTTCTATTAAACCACATATGGTTTGTATAAATTAGCGTGGTGCCCCCTTTCACTGTTTTGAATGGAGACCCTGCCCCGTGGTGGGGACGAGCCGAGGACGAAGTACACTTGAGTATTAAGTGTGTTTTCCTATCCCTAGTATCCTCATCGGGATTGGCAGATAAATAACATTAAAAGAGCACGATAGGGTCATCCTGGGAACAATATTGAATAAAAGTTTTGCCAACTTATTTGGTGTCATACCTACTGTATATTTGATATACATATTTTTTAATAATAAAAAAATACTTAATATTTATTAACCTTTTTACGCAAGAACCCTTTACATTTCCAAACATCCAAAATATAAATTCTTTATAAACAAAACATAGAATTTATGGAACAGTACATCTTAACCTCTGCACACGCAAATATAAATCAAAGTGCGGCTTCCGTTTTGCGAATAAAATGTGTAGCTATTATTTAAACAAAAACAGGAGTCCCGGGTTCGTGCCCCGGTCAGCCATTGTTCCTTTGAGCGGCCGGGATGTGCGATTCTGGAGTGGGGTGGATGTGGCATCTTTTTTTTCTCAACAGTTTATGTTTTTTATTTGAAATACGACGTAAATAAATATAATGTATCAGTCAAAGTTTGAGTGCATTTGTAAAGTAATGTTTGATTTCGACTTTTTCTGAAATAAACTTAAATTGCGTTGTCTAACCTTACACTTCTTTATGTGTTCCATGTGCTCCAAAACTACATTTAAAAAAGATTGAGATTAAACACTACTTAATATGGGTCTAAGTAGCGTTAGCTTACACAGTCTATTCATTTATATTTTTTTAAACGCTTGTCCGCGTGAGGGATATTCACAAATAATTTGCCGCGTGAATTGAAGGCACGATAGCTCATTGGGTTAAAGTTCCATTCGCACCGAACATTTTTCATTCCCTAAAAAATATTTCAGTCTATTCGTTTTCAGCTTATCTCAAAATCTCGTAAACTAATAAGAAATTTAACAAAAATTGCAAAAGCATCACAAATATATAATCTTATGCCTACTCCAAACAGTTTTTCAAACATCCTTGACCGTTGGTTCCAGGCGAAATGTATCTCAGTGCAGTCCTTTGTTCCATATTCAAATGTTTTCACTGCATCTAGCCGCCGCAACACGTAGAACGTAAGTACATACAAACAAAATGCATTAAAGTATTTTACAAATATAAATACTTTCAGATTTTTTTGTAAGGTATGACTCGTACCAATACGTTCACTCACTTGTTTTTAGTGAATTTACTGAACTTGTGGACTAAGGTTCAAATATTCTCTGAGTGTTTGAATGTAAAGGTTTTGTTTTATGTTAAGGCGACTACAGCACCTAAATTACGATTTTATGATGCGTAGATAAGCATGACGCACTGCATTAAATCGAAGAAAAAATACTACGGTAATATTCAGGACATAAACTAGATAAATAGTTTGCTGAAAACATGATTCAGCACTTTTGGTTCGATAGAAAAAGCTCACAAAGTCACCTCTAAATACCAATATTGTGTATCTTTTAAGCTGTAAAAACGATAGTAAAATGCACACAGGAACTTGAATTTGCTATTAAAATGTTCGTGATTGAACACTCTCGATAAGTAGTTAACGCATTTTTCGATTTAAGCTGTTACCTTTCCATAAATCTCATTTTTCTAACTTTCGAACATGTTTTTACGCACGCACGCTTTCATAGTCCGTAAACTTCGTGTATCGACACTGTTCGCACTGCCGGCCCAGGCCTGTTGAGAGACGGAGATGGCACTATTCCTATGTGTGCTGCCTTTATTGGGTGCTGTAGTCGCCTTAAGTTCATGTTGGGTATATTTTTAACTAGCTTTTTGCTCGAGAATTTCTTCCCATAGGAAGGTGTTAAAATTATTTACCCTATGAGTATGTTATTCTGATGTCTAAGTTATATTACTTTACTTTTATAGGTACCTACTATTATCAGCTCTAGAGTTATTTCAGATGTAGTTAAAATTAGTAAATAAGAAAATTTGCAATGCGATTTAAAAGAGCAACCTCGGAGTTTCTTGCCTGTTCTTCTCTGAGGAAGACTGCACCTTTGCGAATAGGCGTAGAGTCAGCAGGGTCAAAAGAACGAATGCGTGTGTATGTATTTAAATCGTTTAATGTATGTTTGTATGTATTTCATGTAATCTTGTCTTGTTTTAAGTGGCATCCTGAATGTCCTATAAAAAAAAGATTTATTCTATTCTATTCTATTCTAGTAATTTTTGCGTGTAGGAGTAACAAGCATAGTTGAAAAACTTAGAAAACCATTCCTATTTTTAATTTAGACCGGATTTCCGGTTCTATCATGGCTGGCTTCGAAGAATGAGTCATGAAAAATTCACAGAACTTTGTTGATTCTGCGAAAAATATATTCAAAAATATTAAACAAGGTAAATGTGAATAGATGAATGAAGCAGTGATAGCCCAGTTGGTAATGAGCCAGACTTGTAATCCGAAGGTCGCGGGTTCAAATCCCGGTGCGGGCCTGTACCACTAAATTCGTCTTTTCCGATTTATGTACGGATTTCTAATTATCACTTGCTCAACGGTGAAGGAAAACATCGTGATGAAACCCGCCCGTCCAAGAAAATTCTTTTTCGAAAGACGAGCGGTCCACCAACCCGCATTGGGCCAGCGTGGTGGACTACGGCCTAAAAATCCCCTTCGTGTTACGAAGGGAGGCCCGTGCCCCTCAGTGAGGACGTATATGGGCTGATAAGAGAGTCAATCGACAACAGCCGGGACCGACAGCTTAACGTGCCCTCCGAGGCACGGAAACGCTCGTGATAAATTGCCACTTTGGTCACACATCAGGTTCCCTGCCTCTGTGTACGTTGCTTAACGTACACAGAGGCAGGAACCTGATGCCCACCGAGGGGGGGACGTATATGGGCTGCTAAGAGAGGCACATTCTAAATAGTCTTGGTTGTAGCATTTTTTAATGAGAAATTAATTCCGCACTTAACGTATGTACTACGTGGTTTCAAGTAGGTCAACTTAAAGCACTATACCTGCAATATCGGCTGTAATTTTTTCTTTCTCTTGCATACAACTGCACACAAAAAAAACTTTTTTTAAATTTTTTATATAAAAAAGTCAAGATTTGTCAAGATTGGGGTTAACCCCAATCTTGACCAAGGTAAGACAAATTTAGTGGTACAGGCCCGCACCAGGATTTGAACGCACAACCTTCCGATTACAAGTCTGGCTCATTACCAACTGGGCTGTCACCGCATTAAAGGATTTAAATATACATATACATATATGTTATGGACCAAGTGATTAATGCGGGCATTATGAATAATGCCCGGGCATTATTCATAATGTCCAGCTATATCGGGCAAAGTGATTAATTACTATCTAAACTTCATTATTTATCATATTGCCTGGTCATTATTATATTGCTACGTGACAATTGGGCAATTTGATAATAAAACTAAGTTTGATGCGGTGCGGGGAGGGAAGTGCGGGGAGGGAAGCGGTGCGGGAAGGGAAGTGCCCTCGTTGCAATTTATAAAAGTTTTCGTTATTTTTTCACATTTTCGGATTCAGCATCCCCGACAATCTATCAAACGATACCCATGTCGGCATGCCCGAAAGTTTAATATCCGCCTTCTTGGATTTTTTGTGCGGGGAATCGCGACGCTCCGGGGTTTGCCCTTCTCGTCACGATTCCCCCAACTAAAATCAAAGTTGGCGGATATGAAATTTTCGGAATACTAGTTTAGATACTAGTTTAGATACTAAAGGTGGGGGCCTCACCCCACCTTTAGTATCTAAACTAGTATGGCGGCCATCTTGATTTTGGGGGGGTGACGCTCTGGTCGTCGCCCTACGCGGAGTTTGGACTTCGGCCTCACCCTAAACGTAGCTCGCCTCGGCCTACGGCCTCGCCTCACCTACAGAATCTAAACTTGTATGGCCGCCATCTTGAATTGAGGGGGTTGACGCTCCGGGCTTCGCCCTACGCGGAGTTGGGCTCAGTCTGCGACCTCGCCTCACCGTTAAAATCTTAACTCATATGGCAGCCATCTTGGATTGGGGGAGGGAGACGCTCCGGGCTTCGCCCAATACGGAGCTCGGCCTTCGGCCTCGCCTTTTACCTTGCTACTTAATCCAAATAATGAGACTGATTATTTAAATTGTTTAACATTTAGTTTATTTGAAGTTAAATGACTATAATAATAAAAAAATAGCAAATAAATATATTTGTATTACTCTGCCCAAAAGGTGATGGGCATTATGTATAATGCCCGGTCAATTTGATTATTTGAATAATTATTATCAAATTGCCCTCTCATGTTGGGCATTTTTCATAATGCCCGGTCATTATGAATAATGCCCAATTTATCACTTGCTCTATAACATATACATTCTTTTGACTTTACTAACTCTAGGCCTATTCGCTGAATTCATAAATTCATACCACGAAAAATAATCACAAAATTAAACCCTAAAATCTACCTAAAACTTAAACAAACCAAAGTTAAAATAAAACAATATAGACGATGCGGCACAGCTATATAAAAACACGTACGTCTGTATGTCTGTCCATCTTTGTACAAAAAGGTTACCCTGCGTACAAGGCTGTGGGAACCTCCATACAATGCCTGGCATATACGTGCCGACAGAGGGAAGATATGTCTTGAGATATCTTTTCGTTTGTAATTGACTTTTTTACTGTCTTGTTATTTTTAGAGAGTTTTGTACTTGTCATGACTTGAAGGTTATCCACAAAATTTTAGTGTTTTAATTAGTTTTAATTTCACTTAGTAAGACGAAAATAAGGTAAAAAGTGTTCAAGTGCTTTCTTGTGACCCCTGCACTAAGTCAAGTTTGTATCGCAGCAGCTCTAGCACGATAACGACAAACTCGCGCTCGGCTCATGCTAAAACTTCACTTTGATTGCGCGAGGGTCCCACGCAACGGCTTGCTCGCCCTATGGCGTTGTCAATGTTGACATTTTGACATAGGACCGCGGTGTTGTCGTGGCACTGTCACTATCGTACTCGGCCTGCTGAGATCAAAATCGATTGCCTCCGATATATTTATTCGAGATGGCCAAAGTGAGATATTATTTTTAAATTAAAATGCCCGTATTTTGTGAACTACCTTAATTGTTTTCACATTAACGGATTTTTAAATAATTTAATGCAATTTAACCAAACCGAACTTAAAAAAAATTATGCAGGCGATCCTTATCGTTTCATAAAATTATAATTTTACTGGGCAATTTTACTCGCGGGTAATAATAATTACACTAGTGAAATTGTAACATTATGATTTTTAAAATTTTCCGGTGATATACTTTTAAGGAATTGTAGTGCAAAAAATTATACAGGAATAAATAAGTCAAATTATTTTCTAAATCCGAAAGTTACCCATCTAAACATTACATACCACATAATCCCTATTGGGATAGGCAGAGCATCAGTGGTTTTCAAACTAAGTTGATGTCACGTTTTTGCCTCGTATTGAGTTAACCTTTCACCTCACGTCGCGTCGCGTGTCTTTTACAGTATGTCTGGGAACAGTAGGCAGCTGGCACATTCAAAGTTTTTCTTTACTCCCAGTCCGTCATGGAAGTATTCTCAAAATTAAATATATAATTTATTTTGTCATAAAAATCATAATAGACTATAACGGAAAATTACTTGCAACATTATCAAGTTTTTACAAAAACCATGATTAATTTACTACCATATTCTTATCAGCCCATATACGTCCCCACCGAGGGGCACGGGCCTCCCTTCGAAAAACGAAGGGGATTTAGGCCATAGTCCACCACGCTGGCCCAATGCGGGTTGGTGGACCGCTCGTCTTTCGAAAATGAATTTTCTTAGACGAGCGAGTTTCATTACGATGTTTTCCTTCACCGTTGAGCAAGTGATAATTAGAAATCCGTACATAAATCCGAAAAGACGAATTTAGTGGGACAGGCCTGCACCAGGATTTGAACCCGCGACCTTCGGATTACAAGTCTGGCTCATTAGCAACTGGGCTATTACTACCATATAAAGTTACTTAACTACCACAGACTTGAATAAATAACCTTATAAATGCAACGAATGTTATCATCGAATTTATCTCTAGATTTCATACCTTGTGCAGTAAAATTCTCACGGTCATTCGCACATTTATCCGATGATGGGTATCTCATGTATGTATTGTGTATAATTTGTATATTTAGCGACATATTGCTTACGTTTTACAGCTTATTCTAATAATGCTTATTTTTGTATGTTTTATGTCGTTAATTAAGGTTTTAAAGGAGGTTTTAGTTAATGATAATGAGTAATCTAAAATATGTCTTTTGCCTCTGCAATTAAAAAAAATATTGTATATAAAAAACATTTTTTTTAAACAGGCGTAATTTGGATATTAAGAAAACCAGGTAAAAGTTGTTCCCTATGTACGACTTGATAAAAATGGTGACACTTTATCCATCTAATTTGTAAAATAAAACAAACTTTGGTTCTACTATCATAAATTTTAGGGTGCCGTGATGAAATCATTTGTATTTGTGGGACTGCAAATGTTATTTGTTATGTGCCTGAAATAAAACCTATTTCATTCATTTATTTCTTTGTGTATTGTAGCATTTTTTAAACTCTACATTTTTGTGCTCACAATTAGTCTCACTTCGCTATTTGAAGTGCTAGAAAACTAATCACATTTTACTTGTTTTTTCACTTTAGAAATAAGTTAAAAGAAACTATTACAAAAACATTGACACGTGAAATTTCAAAATGTACTAATTAATTACATATTGTCATCTTCTATCGTGTCGACTCGGCAGTTGGTTAGGCTATATTTTATCAAAAGGCCAATTTTCACGAATATTTAATCCAAGGTTAGAAGATAACCCGAGATTTGGAAATGTCAGTTTTCAATTTTTTTGATTAGTCACTAACCGCGGCTTAAACTGTTGATGAAAATAACCCTTAATCTCTTTAATTAACAAAACATTATTGAACATAGTCCGGAACCCTTCCCAACCCAAGTTCGACTCACACATGACCAGTTTTTTTTACTAACGATCACAGATCCGTGAGAAAGACAGGTTAACGAGTGTGAAACTCAATAACTATACTTTAATAACAAAATGTAAGAAAATAAAATATAATTTGACTTTGGTAATCGTATTATTGTTTTTTTTCCGGTTTTTTGTGTAAAGGGACACAAGTGTTTAGGCATTGTTTGGGCTACTTGTTATGAAGGCATTGTGTTCACATATACACACATAAGCTTAAGCCTTTGTTCTATTGGGGTAAGCAGAGACAACAGTTTTTATTAAATAGATAAAGGGCCTTTTTATAATTCGAACGGCACGGCACGGCACTTCAAAATTTAAATTACCATTGCTCTCTATGTTCTCAGCTTCTAATATTACTATTACATAGGAGGCAATGGTAATAAAATTTTGCCGTGCCGTTTTTGAATTATAAAAAGGCCCAATGTGTTTTGCTGTTGACCACAATCTAGCCCAGGGCCGAAGATGTGGTCGAGGATGTAGCAAGCTTACCCAGAAGATGCCTATTCACTCGAACTAAGAGACTCGGGTTATATGAGCCCGGAAATACAGACGCAGGCAGAGAGTTCCATTCCTTAGCGGTAGCAGCTAAAGATGAAAAGGGCTCAATACGGATCCGAGGGATGATCCCGACAAGGTAGAGGTGGTATCCCGAGGTGCGTCTGGACGTCCGGTAGAAAAAAGGTGCAGGTGGAATAAACTGGTGCAGCTCATGAGCACTCCTCGAAGTACATCTTTCCATCTGCTACGATACAAACGCACCTCCTCTTTCTCTACATTCATAATTCATTCATTCATTCATTCGATCTCCAGTCGGGGCAAACATTTGTGTAAAAAGCAGATGTTTGTTCTCGGGTCATGGGTGTTTGTGTTTATGTGTGTTCCAAGGGACCCACGACACAAGGGAAAACCTCAGTGTGGGCCTTTGAGTGTGAAGCGTTTATTTATTTATTTTATTTATAATTCGACCAAACTGGGCTGAAAATCAGTGTTGCCAGTCTGAAATACAGACTGACAAAAATCGCTGAGTCCAGGCCTTTTTACTGACTGCAGCATCCATGCGCAAATTAATCTGTTTGTATTTTTGTTTAATTTAAATGTGTGTTTTTTTATGTTATTTGTGATCGTCTAAATGTTTGTACTTATCTGTGTGCTGCATAGTGAGATAAACGTTTTATAATTATTATTATTAAACTGACGGCCGGTTTGGTAGAGTGGTAGGTGACGCTGCCTCTTGATCGGCAGGTCCTGGGTTCGTTCCCCAGTCGGGGCAAACATTTGTGTAAAAAGCAGATGTTTGTTCTCGGGTCATGGGTGTTTGTGTCTGTCATTACGTATGTTCCAAGGGACCCAGAACACAAGGGAAAACCTTAGTGTGGGCCTTTGAGTGTGTAGCGTTTATTGTTATTGTTATTTGTTATAATTTACTTCATACACGCTCGTCAAATCCGGATAAAATGGTCACCATTTTAACCTCCATTGAGATGCCATTGATTAGTGAATGTAATGGCCAGCAGTTTCGGCTGAAGTTATTTGGCAATCAAGTGTCTTCTATAGGTATTTAAGTGTTTATATTTAGATGTGGAAACCTATGCTGGCTGTACTATTACTTTATTATTTATTAAGACGTTCACAACAGTACACAATTATAAACAAATAAAACATACATATGTCTGTCATAGTTCTAAATTGTGAACCTTGGGCGTGGACGTACAGCTTAATTAATCAAATAGGCTTTTAAGTAAGAGATACACTAAATTTGAACAACATGAAATGTGACTTAACGTACTAAAGCAAGAAGATACTATTAATCATAGTTATTGTTATTTAGATGAGTAAGTACATACAGTATTGCTGTTTGTTATCCTGAATAAAATAAAATAAAATATTTAATTAAATACCTATTATAAAGAGGAAAGATTTTATTGTTTGTTTGTTTGCATTGCATAGGCTCCGAAACTACTAGACCGGTTTGAAGAATTGTTTTTAAAATCGGATAATTATGCATGCTTTTCTGTAAATTGATTTTATAATATGTAATGAGTTTCACATTGTCGACTTGGGTGTATACACCTATAGATGATGTTTTGATTTTTTATTAAATAAAGAATTGAATTGAATTTACCATTAGGATCATTGGCGTATCTAGGGTTATTTTCTAGGGGGGGCCTGGCGAAAATTACATGTACTCTAGCTTAATACGCTGTGTATTCAAATGTAACTAATATTGTATTCTAGTATGTAATAATAAGTACCTAAGTATGTAGCTTAGATTTCTCGGCTGTGATAATTATTTATTATAAAATTATTTTTGTGTGAAGTTATTTATCAGTATTTTAGCGTCAATCATAGAATTTTGAATTGGTAGCCCAACATTCTGGGGTGGGCCCTAGACCATACTGGGGTGGGCACGGCCCACCCGCCCCCCCCCCCCCTATATACGCCTATGATTAGGATGCTACATTATCCCTGAGTAACATAGGCTGTATAATTTTCCCGGGCGGAGTGATAGTCTAAAAGAAATTGTATATTTCGGATTTTCGAAACACGTCTGGACTTGTCCATTATAATAGAGGCTTTCAAGGACTGACAAAACGCGGGTTATAAATTTAGATCGAAAAGGGAGATAGAACAAAACTCGCATTTTAAAATGGACGCTCCTTTGTGATATTAGTCATCCATTTTGTGTTTTTTCCATGCGTAATTTTAAGGTTTAGATGGACTTGTATCAACTTGTTCATTTGTAACTGGATGTTATTATTATTCCTGTCTAATAATGTTTTATGTTCAACGGGTCCTGTATGTATCTTTTTAAATGTTCTTATGTTCAATTGTTCACCGATTTCTCCGCCATTTGTGGACCGATTTTCAAAATTCTTTTTCTGTTCGAAAGAGAATACTCCAGACGTGGTACCACTGTCACCAAGTAAGGATCCGATAATGGAATCCCAAGGAGATCGAGGGTAACTCTTGAATTTAAAAGGCACTTACAATGTTTCTCATGTGTCAACTTAGGTCACCACACGCGTGCGCTCTGTGCTGTTATGATAAGAGCGGTTTTGCAATGAAAATGGAGTAACCTGATGCGCTGGCCTCTGTACTTTCTATTATTTACACTCTTCTTCTTCTTATCGTGTATAGGTATAGTCAAGTGTGTAGCAAACTTTACTAACCCTGGTGTCAGAGTTTTCAAACCGCACAATGGCCTTTGATTTGGTTTTAACGACTGTAGTCAATCGACAACAGCCCGGGACCGACAGCTTAACGTGGCCTCCGAAGCACGGAAACGCTCGTGATAAATTGCCACTTTGGTCACCCATAAGGTGCCCTGCCTCTGTGTACGTTGCTAAACCTCACTAATCGGTTGAGACCAGTGAGCGGCATTCCTTTTCAAGTTATCAATGTTCTTGTGTGTCGGGTTGGGACCGGGTTGAGTTGGAAAAGTATCTAATAAGGATCGATTTGATTTGAGTTATTGGCTTACTTGATACTTAGTTGAGTCAATTAAGTAGGTAATTTACAGCATTTTACACCACAAATTAGGTACAAACTCAATGATAACCTTGCAGAATAATAAATAGAAGTATCAAGAGCCACTTAAGTATATTGTCTAGAATTTTTCCTACTTAAATAAATAATAAAAAATGTATCGCAACAGCCCTGCAATTATCATTGAAGCATGACAATGATCGGTCGAAAAGCTAAAAATGAGTTATTTTGTAAACAATGGCAATTTTACGGTAGATTTACCCTATCCCTGCGTAAGCGCAGTGCGGAAATGTGGCGATAATTGGGGAGTTTACCCTGCTATTAACATAGGTTCTCGACGTCAACTCGATTTGATATATTTGGTTTTTAATTATATGAAACTAACTTTCCGCCCGGTTATATCGTGCCAAGCCGCGGGATAAATTTAGCTTAAGTCCTTTCCCAAAGCCTAATTTATCTCTGTACCAAATTTTATCAAAATCGCTTCAGTAGTTTAGCCGTGGAAGCGTAACAGACAGATAGAGTTATTTTCGCATTTATAATATTAGTAGGGATTGCCATTCCTTATAGGGTGACTTTAAATAACGAAACTTTCGAAACTGATCCTCTCCATGAAACTGAACAACTTTCCCCAAGGAACCTATTTGATATTCTTAAAAAAATTTCGATTCCGCGTACAAAGGGATAATTTTATATAGTGGAAATAAACGCATTTGTATTGTATTGTATTGTTATTATAAGGGCAAATGAAAGAAAGAAGAAAGGGGGCGTCCATTAATTACGTGAGGTTTTTTAGCGATTTTTCGACACCCCCTCCCCCTCTGGTGAGATGTCGTGAGATTTGGCTCTTCCTTCCCTTTATTTCATGTGATTTTTATAAAAATGCTTAGTTTTAGTGTAAATACGTTATGGTAATTAATTAGAAAACTTACATAATTTGCCTAATTATTTTTAAATTTTTAATAATCGAACTATAAAAAACAGCTATGATTTACCAACTTAAATTTAAAAAAAAGATTGTTCTAATTCAGTCCACGGGAACTCATGAGTAGTCTTAAGAGCGGCAACCGGAACAACATGGCTTAGTTGGTTTAACTTAGCTTTCCCGCAATTTAACACTATTTCTTTTGGTGGAAAATATTACGTGATATTTGTAGAGATAAATCGATAAGTTGAAAACCCTCATAAATCGAACTAAATATCAAGTACATATTTTAAAAATGTGTTATTCGAATAAAGCGAATAATTATGATTTTGTTTCCGGTTTTGCGAACAAACTTTGAACAAACTCACAAAATTTTCACATAAATTTGACTTCGATTACATTGGTAGTACAGTAGTTAAACTGTTACAATTTCCCCTATGTTTAACGTATGCACCTGAGTTTCCGGTCTACCCTCAAAATAACTTCAGTTAACTTATATTAACCCGTGTATTCAGGTAAGGGCGTTGTCATAACCTTCCTTACAATAAAATAAAATACTTTTAACTATAAAATTTTTAAAACTATCACTTGAACTTATCGCTTTTAACTCTTAAATAGCTTAATTAATTTTGATCAAATATTCTTCTTATTCCCTTTGATTGGTGTCGGTTATCGTACACCTGAGGTACTTGAACTTATTAACACCTTTGTAGATTGTATCTTTGACAAGAAGGTCTTTGCTCTTGACTTTGTAGTCCCTGTATCTCTTCATATGGAGGTATTCTGTCTTCTCACGACTGATTCTGAGGCCCACTCGCTTTCCTTCATCTTCCAATGACTCAGTAAAGCCTATTACTTCTTTCTCACACTGTCCCGTGTAGTACCAGGTAAGAATTGTACTACTCCGTCTCTTCCTTTGGGTGTCGTAAAAGCCGACTAATGGATAAAACCAGGTAATGGGCAGCAGCATTACCTGAGCTGTGAAACAAACATCTAGAACTGCGCTCGCCAACCCGCCTGCCAAGCATGGCGAGTATGGCAAACATCAGTGGATTTCCACATATCCATCAGTGGATTTTTTTGTGGTTGATATGACACTGTCCCAGTAGTATACGATAACCAACACCAATCAAGGGGAGGATGAAATTAACATCCGCATTGTCAACGCGCTAAGATGCACCGCAGCCCTTCACAAAGTATTGGTGTCCAAGTTAATGAGCATGTCGACAAAACTTCGTGTCTATAAAATCGTGATCGGGCCGATTTTAATGTACGGCTGTGAAATTTGGACCTTAACATTGAAGGAGGAAAATAGGCTCTTAATCGCAGAAAGGAAAATCCTCCGAAAGATTCTGGGATCCACAAGAGGAGATGAGGGAGAGTGGAGGCGAAGATATAACAGAGAAATAGAAGAGCTAGTGTCCGAGCCAAATATTATCGGAGAAATAAATGCTCGACTTCGCTGGCTCGGCCACGTAGAGAGGATGGGGGAGGATCGCGCTGCCAAAAGAGCATATCTTGGTCAAACTATAGGGCGCCACCCGGTGGGTCGTCCAAGATATTGCTGGAAAGATGAAGTCGCCAAAGACCTAAAAGAACTGAAAGTGCCCGACTGGTCAATATTGGCACAAGATAGAATAGAATGGCGCAATTTGATGTCGGAGGCCAAGCTCCACTTTGGGTCGTTGAGCCAGCGAAGTAAGTAAGTAAGTAAGTATAGCTAAGAACCATCAAAAAACGTATTTAAATCGGTCCATTATTTACTTCTGACTTTTGAACACGGCAAACTTATAACACCCTTTTTTTGTCGGGGGTCGAAAACCATTATAATAGTAGGTCAATGAACCAGTTTTGCAACTGGACAGTTACAGGTTCAAATCCTGGTTAAAGTTTACAACCAGAGTTAATTTTTAAAGCACTCAAGTGTGAAACTACCCTAACTTTCCCTAAACTGACATTCCTATACAAAAGCTCACTGCTCACCCTTCAGGGCTGTGTATAGCGTGACGCTAAACAATTGCTGTAATTAATACAGTGCTTTGAATTAAGTAGTTCCGGTAAATTACTATGAAGGGTGATCAATGATAAATTTTCTATGATTTGTGGTTTTTCAGACTTTTTAGATTTTAGTAAGGACTTCAAAGGTTTTAAGAAGAAGAAAGAGACTCAAGTCTTTATCTATACTTAAGTATTGATTGTCTCTGTCTCTCATTATCAAAATGACAAAGTCGACTGTTATTTAAGTGTAGATTAGAATCTGATTCGTGTTCTTTAATACGGATCTAAGATTTTTCAAGTGTTAGTATTGAAGTGCTGTTAAAAATCGTAGTTTTGCGTCGCGCAGTCGGGTAAAAAACAGGCTGGAAGCACGCCCATAAGCGCTCGTATCCCAGTGACTTTTGCTGATCTCAACCAATCAATGAGGTTAAGCAACGTACACAGAGGCAGAGAACCTGATGGGTGACTAAACTGGCAAGTTATCACGAGCATTTCCGTGCTTCGGAGGGCACGTTAAGCTGTCGGTCCTGGCCGTTGTCGATTGACTACAGTCGTTAAAACCAAGTCAGAGGCCATTGTGCGGTTTAAAAACTCTGATACTAGGGTTCGTCAAGTTCGCCACATACTTGACTATATCTACACGATAAGAAGAAGACTCTACAGTACGTTCATAGTTTGAGAGTACAGCTTAGTAATCATTAGTAAGTACTTTATTAGCAAGTCATATCATAACATCAAAATCCCATATATTTTCATATATTTAACCACCTATCTATAGGTTTCCTCCTATTAACCGTTTCCTCTGTGAACCTATAATAAATGTGTATAATAAATGTACAAGAAAGGAGCGGTTGTCAAGGACATTGTTAACGCGTCATCAGCGTAGGTAATGTACATTGTAATATGTTTATACTTAGTGACTGAGCTATGAGGGAGCATCAGACATACAGACTCGAGTCTTGATCTGTACTTAAGTATTGATTGTCTCTTTCTCTCACTATTAAAATGACAAAAACGACTGCTACTTAAGTCTAGATGTTACTTTAGTGGTTTTTCGATGGAATGGAGACCATATTATCTTGTTCAGGTAGCAAACTTGACAACTATTTAATTTTCATATACTTTCTGACTACCACCCCAACTAGCAGAGCTACCGCCAACCTATAACTGAAAATTCAGCTGGCAGTGGTGCCACCAGTTAAAGCAGCCGTCATTAGATGTGTGGGATAGTTCTCAATCTTTTCACCTGAACGGATAAAATGGCGACCATTCCATCTACACACAACTTAAGTTACAGAAGCGAGGCCCTGTACAGCAGTGCTGTCGCGACAAATACATGACCGTGCTCGGTGTGTCAGCTTCAACGCGCTTCCGACCAGCCATTACGCCTCCACTCTAGAAAGAAGATAGTGCATGGGAAAAACACGTAACACTGTGACGTAAATTATGAAACTAACCTACAAATGTTACAAAGCGATGCAATGGCTTAGTTCCCACAGATAGTCAATGTCTAGGCCGTGGGAGTTGAACCTCGTGTAGTGGGTTCGAAAGGAAAATGCTCTCACTGAGCAATTTTAATGAATGTTTAGCTTTTCCGGTTGCTTTTTTCTTTGTAGTTATGTAAGCAGTCAGCACTATCTATCCATATATGCATCAACTGGTCTTTGCTGAAAGGACATCGAAGCTGTCGCACAAAACCGAGAAGATTGGAAATCCTTTCTGAGAGCCCTATTTATTTATTTATTTAATTTTAGGAAGACCAACATGCAATTATTTTAAAAATTTAATTAAGCTTTAAAGGGTCCATAACTGGCGGAGAAATCGATGAAAATACATTTAAAAAAATACATACAATCGAACATAGAACGTCCTCTTTTTTAAGTCGGTAAAAACTTCATACAAAGTTACTTGAAATCACTTAATCACTAATTATTTCTTCTAATTAAGAACTCTAAACATTGCAATTGGAACTTTTAAAATAATTATACTTACTCATAATAATTAGCTTGAAACTCTCCCCTTTTAAATAACCACTTTCTCTGACACAAACGTTGGAAGAAATAAAAAGGCTTTTTAAGGTTCCGTACCCAAAGGGTAAAAACGGGACCCTATTACTAAGACTCCGCTGTTTGTCTGTCTGTCCGTCTGTCGCCAGGCTGTATCTCATGAACCATGACAAACAGTTGAAATGTTCACAGATGATGTATTTCTGTTGCCGCCATAACAACAAATACTAAAAAAATAGAATAAAATAAATATTTAAAGGGGTCTCCCATACAATAGACATGATTTTTTTGCCGTTTTTATAGATAATGATACGGAACCCTTCGTGCGCGAGTCCGACTCGCACTTGGTTGTTTTTTTTTAACTACAGTAAGTAGTTTTTTGGAACACCCCTTACTCTTTACCCTTTTTACACCCTTTAACGTTTTCTCTCATATCTTGTTACAGTAACGTATTTCTTGACATTGAAATTAGAAAGGTATAACGCAAAAGTATTTAAAAAAGTTGTATTTCTGTGTGTCTATCCGTGTCATTCCGATAAGGTTTTTTTTTTTGAAAGGTGACGTAATTGTGATAGTATCAGCTATATTTAATCGAAATTGCCGTGATCGGTTGAGAATAAAACCACCCCATCTCTTTCCGTGGGTGTCGTAAGGCGACCAAGGAAACACAAAATGAGACCTGCCTCCTAGTAATCCATCCCAGGCAATGACACTTCATTTTTTTCTGAATCTGAGGTGTCGTCCTATGGTCTCATGCGGTGTGGTAGGCTCTGTAAAGGGCCGTCTGGTTCGCGACCACCCTCCTATCGAAGTCCGACGCCAAACAGCTCGCTGTGTTCCGTCGGTGCGTGGGAGTACCAGTGCCTTTATAGGCATTTTCTGGGTTAACTCACTCCATCGTCGACCTCATCTTTGACCTTTATGGTCAAGATTGAGGTCAAAAGTTAACCCATCTTATAATAAAAAAAGAGTTGTAAGCGATGAATGTTGAGTGTGATAAAAAGTTTTGAATTTTAGACATTGGGGTTTAAAACTTTGACGGCTGGTTTGGTCGAGTGGTAGTGACGCTGCCTCTTGATCGGCGGGTCCTAGGTTTGATCCCCAGTCGGGGCAAACATTTGTGTAAAAAGCAGATGTTTGTTCTTGGGTCATGGGTGTTTGTGTTTGTCTTTATGTATGTTCCAAGGGACCCACGATACAAGGGAAAACCTTAGTGTGGGCCTTTGAGTGTTTTAAAAAAATAAAAATAAAATTAGTTAGAGAAACTTCAGGGGCGATTCCACTCATAAAAATTATCAGGAACCCATACTAAATTATCAGAAAAATTATTTGGTTTTTCAATAATTCACATATGGAAGCAAATATTTAGAGGCAACAATTTTTTTCTTACTTCCACTTGAGTTCCCTGGAGAAGTCACTCAATGTAAGGAAAATGCCGTCAAAACCTGTCTCGAACTTTTTTTTATTATAAGATGGGTTAACTCTTGACCTCAATCTTGACCATAAAGGTCAAAGATGAGGTCGTCGATGGAGCGAGTTAACCCAGAAAATGCCTATAAAGGCACTGGTACTCCCACGCACCGACGGAACACAGCAAGCTGTTTGGCGTCGGACTTCAGTAGGAGGGTGGTCGCGAACCAGACGGCCCTTTACAGAGCCTACCACACCGCATGAGACCATTGGACGACACCTCAGATTCAGAAAAAAATTGAAGTGTCGTTGCCTGGGATGGATTACTAGGAGGCAGGTCTCATTTGTGTTTCCTTAGTCGCCTCTTACGACACCCATGGAAAGAAATGGGGTGGTGTTATTCTCAACCGATCACCACACGGAACCACCATATCCCTCAAAAATCCAAAACACCGCATCGTTTTACAATTTCATAGATAAAAACCTGAACAATTGCGAATCGTCTTTCGGAAGTTCCCTCCCGCTAATTGTAATTAATTGTTCGATGTTTTTTTGCACTATTGTAATACAATGAAGCAATTACCGAGTACGTTGAACTTGTCAACGACGTCTATAACTTCTACACTAGTTGTTGCTTTATCTATGTACTTTGTTCGAATGACTATTTTAAGAACTCATGCTTATGAACTTACTAGCTTTTCGTCCGGTCCTTCGTTTCCTTGGTAATTTGGAATAGCCTATGTGTTAACCCCGTATTAACACATAGGCTATTCCAAATTACCAAGGAAACGAAGGACCGGACGGAAAGCTAGTAAGTTCATAAGCATGAGTTCTTTCATACCAAATTTTAACAAAATTGGTCCAGCCGTTTGAGCGTCAAAGAGTAAACAAACATCCTCACCAACGTTTGCATTTTTAATATTTGAGACTCCCTCCCTCCATTTTTAATATTCGTGACTCTCTAACTTGTCAAACCTTTGTTCCTAGAAAGCTGAAATTTGGTACAAAGATTCCTTTTATATTATAGCGTAGGCAAGGAATAAAAAAGGATTTTACGGAAGTCTCATGGGAACAAAGTCCTGGGCGTCCTCTGTTAAGAAATGTTTTTGAACGCTCCGCGAGGTTCATATCTGACACATCTTTTTAAATTTTTAAATAACGTTAATGAAAGCGCTTTTCATCTATTTAATTTTAGACTATCGTCTCAGTTTGGTCTAGCGTCTCAGTTCTTTTTCATGATGTCTCGATGTTGACCACCCCCTCAGACTTGTGCGAAAGGGACAATTGCAGATTTCCGACGAAATGCCGAGTTTTATTTCCAAAATTGTGAGTTTAGGCGTCAATGAATACCTACCCCAAAAACTTTATGAAATCCTATGTTTTTGGCCTTTATCAAATATTTTTTTGTCTACTAAAAATATCAAAAAAATCAAAACGTACAGACCTAGTTTTTGGTTCTCCTGACACTATACCAAAATTTCACAGGGATCCCTTGGCGTTTAGGGGATGGAATACATTGAAACCGTTTGTATTGAAAAAAAACATGGAGACGATCCTCTTAACTCATTTTTTATTACTGCAATATTCTGCTCCACCAAATAATTACCTAAACTGAAACCCAACTTTTAGTCACATTTAAATTGGAAAAAGAACTTTAAAAAGTATCTTCATTTGACCACTTAATGCCAAAAAAACTTATCTCAAAAATCAAACTCAACGAAAAAAAAACGGTGAGAGACAACGACCTCAAGCTATCACCTCGTCTGACCTATGGGGTGACTACCCTTGCCCTAAGAATGGTTTAAACGGCCACCTGCCATAGGGAAAAGAGGGGAAGAGGGGAGGGGATCCACCTGACGTAACGGAATCCCCCGCACGTGCTTTCGCGCCAAAATAGAATGAATGGCGAATGTGGGAGACCTTTTTTTGTGATAAACTTGAAAATGAATTGATTGATATGGCACCTTATTTTTTAAGAATGGCATCCCTTTTTTTAAGAAAAATATGTATTTGTAGAGTTTACGGTTACATTTTTAAAAATAATTTTAACGCCCGGCAAAAAAGAGAGGTGTTTTAAGTTCGACATGTGTATGCAATAGGGAATATGCATGTAATTCAAATATGGGTCAAAAAATTTTTTCAAGTATCTTTAATACTTCACGATTATGTCTATTTGAACATTTTTTTGAGTCTTTGAGTCAGAAATTAATATTTCAAATGTGCAGAAAAACTGCGGAAAATACAAATATCCGAAACGTGTTGCTGTATTTACCGTCACGCGTACATGACAACAAAATGACTCAAATGAATTAATACTTGTATAATGTTTTTTGGACAGAGTGTTGTTCCATAAAGAATTAGGTGAAACTTTAGTCTAAATACATTAAAAAAAACCGGCCAAGTGCGAGTCGGACTCGCGCACCGAGGGTTCCGTACAAACCTAGCTTAAAGGTATTGTAGACCTGAGTATTTGATATGAATTTCAATTTAATACCTCAACGCGTTCATGAGGAAAGGGGTAGTAAGTTTAAAAATATTAAAAATATTTTTATGATATGATGTAATTAAAAATTTATGGTTTTCGCAATTTTTCCTTTATCTGTGCTATAAGACGTTGCTTCGTACCAAATTTCAAGATTCTGTGTTCACGGGAAGTACCCTGTAGGTTTTGATTCCTTTGCGAGTGTCGAAAATTTGCGGAAATTTGCGGCATAAACGGCTGTATCTTTTGATTGCGTTAGCTTAGAAGTTTGATTTTTTCACAGCTTCAAGGGACAGTAGACTTGAGTAATTGATATAAATTTCAGCTTCATACCTCCACGCGTTCCTGAGAAAAAGGGTCTTGACAGACGGACGGACGGACGGACAGACGGACAACAAAGTGATCCTATAAGGGTTCCGTTTTTTCCTTTTGAGGTACGGAACCCTAAAAACAGTGAAATAAAACCAAAATCTGTGTTGAAAAAGTGTAACGTGACGTTACGCTAAGCGTGCCAAAATGGTGGCCGTTTTTTTTATTATAGCTACTTTTAACTATCGAAAAAAAATACTTCTTATTACTTTTCATCTATCCTAATTTTATACAGAGGAAATATTTGTATTTTGTATGTAACGAATAGGCTCCGAAACTACTGGACCGATTTTAAAAATTCTTTCACCATTGGGATGCTACATTATCCCTGAGTAACAAAGTCTACATAATTTTCCCGAATTCCTACGGGGACGAAGTCCCGAGCGGGATGCTAGTCGTAGATATTTTTAACGATTATTGAGCGATGCAAGTTATTTAATAAAAATGTTTTAAAATTACACGCATATTCCCTGTTCCATAAACTAGCAAACAAAATTTTAAATATTATCAACAATACTACGACTTTCATAAAGATTTAATGAAAAGAAAAAACAAAATTCGATTTAATAATAAAATTGAATTAAAAAGTACAACTCTAGAAATAAATCGGTCCATAATTGGCGGAGAAATTTATTTATTTATTTATTAAATCGGTGAACATACGTAAAAAATAAATGAAAAAAATACATACAGTCGAACATAGTATCTCCTCCTTTTTTGAAGTCGGTAAAAATAGAGCTGCGCATTAATCTATTTTATTTTTAGTAATTTTGTATTTTCTTTCTTTTTTTTTTAAATACGTTGTAAATAAAAATTCCCAAACAAAATGATTGGTACTTCTAGCTCAAAATATCAGATATAAATGCAAATATCCAACGATTCTCACACATTGGGCACCTGTTGCACCCAAACCGAATAATTTAATATGAATAGAATACATTACATTTAACGAATAATTTACGTTTTGGTATAAATTTTACATAATAATGAGGCAACACTAGCATGGGGGTGTTACCTTATGTTGGTTAATTGTGACATGGGAATTAATTTGTTGTATCTTTGTAATGAATTAATTAAAAGATAAGTTTTTAATCTAGTTAAAATAATTTTAGTTATACAGAAAACCCAGATTAGGTACTATTGGAAAAAAGGTCCTTGTCAAAAAAGTCATACAGCACAATGCGGAGCTTGGCTCCTTGGCTACCTTTGGACAAATTTAAGACAGTAATTAAACAAAAACTTTGCAAAAAGGGCTATTACAAAATTTCTGATTATCTATCAGACAAGCAGCCATGGTAATAAACTGCTCAGCTCTAGAACTATTTCAGATTTAGTTAAAATTACTAAATAAAAAAATTTGTAATGCGATTTAAAAGAGCAAACTCAGAGTTTCTTGCCTGTTCTTCTCTGAGGAAGACTGCACCTTAGCGAATAGGCGTAGAGTCAGTAGGGTCAAAAGAACGAATGCGTATGTATGTATTTAAATCGTTTAATGTATGTTTGTATGTATTTCATTGTAATCTTGACTTGTTTTAAGTGGCATCCTGAATGTCCTATAAAATTGTATTCTATTCTATTCCTTTTGCTTAGGTTAATCTAGTTCTTACTTTTTTTACTTTTAATTTAGTCATTCTTTCATAGATATAACTTTAGCTATAAACATGATTTCATTTCATTTCCTAGGCTCTCGTGAAAGGTTTTAGAACAGATATAAAACCAATAGAATTATTAGGATCATATTTGTGTATAAGTGAATTTCCTAAACATCATAATGACGCGTTTTACACTAATAGTATAAAGAATAGAATAGAATAGAAAAAATCTTTATTTTATAGGACATTCAGGATGCCACTTAAAACAAGTAAAGATTACAATTAAATACATACAAACATATATTAAACGATTTAAATACATACATACGCATTCGTTCTTTTGATCCTACTGACTTTACGCCTATTTGCAAATGTGCAGACTTCCTCAGAGAAGAACAGGCAAGAAACTCTTAGGTTGCTCTTTTAAATCACATTACAAATTTTATTATTTACTAATTTAAGCTACATCTGAAATAACTCTAGAGCTGAGCAGTACATTCCCATGGCTGCCTGTCTGATAGATAATCAGAAATTTTGTAATAGCCCTTTTTCCAAAGTTTTTGTTTAATTACTGACTTAAAAGCTCCTAAGTTAATGGACCTACTGAGTTTCGGAACTACAATTCAATAAAACTTATACAATGATATAATACAATACTTCTTGTGAAAAAATACCTTTTTTCATGTGTTATAATTTTCTATTTTAAATCCCGAATAAAAAGAGGGCTGTTATTACTTTGACGTGTGAATTCTGTGTGACTATACAAGGTGTTTCAAAAAAACCAAAAAAAAAGAAATTCCAAAATTTAATTTTAAAAGTGAAGTAGTCGCAACTTTAGTAATCAGTTGCACGGTTTGACATTTACAAAATGAAAGTTTCATATAATTAATATGACATACTTGTCAATTTGTAATAGAGCTGTACAATAAGCTTTATTTTAATTAACTTTGAATTATTATTTTTTTTGGGTTTTTTTAAACACCTTGTATACATATTTGTGTGTATACATCGTAGCTCCTAAACGAATACACAGATTTCAATGCGGTTTTTAAGTTTGAAATATGATAATATTGAAATCATTTTTATCTTTATTTGATTAAAATTGGTTCAGCAGTTTAAAAGTTATGAGCTATCGAATGGCGGGGGTTAAAATAAAATTACAGAGCGCATGCGTTGAAGTCTTTTGTATGGAGAAAAAAATCGTTCGATCGTCATTCAAAGTTCTTGTAGTCAAAGGTCAATTTAGAGGTTCAGTATATAATAAAAGTGTAAGAAGTACATCGGAGCTAGCATACGCATGTGAAATTTTTTATGTTGAATTTATTCTAACTGTTCCGTGCTGACGCTATGTGTGAGAACAAGAAGCCTTATTGCTTGAAATATTTTTTTCCAAGCAACTTTAGGGTAAAAAATTCTTAACTGAGATTTATGAGCAAGTAAATAGTGCATTTACAACATATACTACATGAATACGAATAAATACTTTTTAAGCCATAAACATTATAGGTATTAAAATGCACTATATTCCTACCTATACTAAATTGATAGATTTTACGACACTTAGTCATTAAGGAAATCATTGTAAATACACAATAGCAGAAGGAGAAGGGAACAAAAATTTAAACAAAATCAGGTAGAAGAGACATAGTAACATGACAAAATTATGTCACGTGTATTTGTTAGCACAGCTTAAGTAAGTCAGAATAGTATATCAACTACGCGATGGTCTGCAAAATCATTTTCTGACTACCGTGTACAAAAAAAAATACAATTAGTTAATTATCGTCCTTTCATGTTAACGGCGCAAAACTCCCGCGCACGAACAGGTGCGCGCTCACGTGCTAAACGCTGATTTTTTGCGCGCGCGCTTTAAAATGTCAACACCGGCTTATGCGGTTTGTTAACCTAAGGGATGAACTTTGGTAACCCTTTAGTCTGGCTGCTTAGAGTTTAAAACAGGTTAGAGTGGCTATTGATAAAAAAAACAATTACAATAAAAAAAAATAACTTTTGTGACGTACCTACCCAATGTGTCAACAAAATTTCTGCTTAGTAGCACCGAGGGTCTCTAAGAAAAATCATGGAGAGAAGGACAGACGGACATGGCGAAACTATACGTGTTCGTAAGGAAACTTAAAAGTTTTTTTTTTCAATGAAATATTTTTTTAGAAAAATCAATTAAGAAAATTTGTTAAAAAAACCTTTGTAGCGCTTACATTTTGTATCATAGCGATAAAATAATAAAATCAATAATAAGAAATAAATAAAAATATACTCAACATTAGATTATTGGTATTTATTTAAAAAATACAACGTAATTATCATGCAATATACACATTATAAAATTATTCATAAATCTATCACTAAAAGCTGTGCTTTTAACTCTTTAAATAATAATTGTTCTTTATTGTTGTTTATTGAATATATACAGAGCTTTAGACTTGAATTCCCATACAAAATGCGCTATCAGCTGATACAGTTTGTATGGGAACTAAAAAATTTTTTTTCGTATTTCGACCTTTGTTCCTTGGGAAAGTTGTTCAGTTTCATGGACTAATTTAGCACCCGAGAGGTTGAAAGAGATTTGCCTAAAGACCTTGTATATTTAATTTTATATTAAAAGTAACTCTACAACTTTAAACTTTAGTTCCATAAAAAATAATCATAAGTGAAAGGATAGGAGTTTCATAGCAAAGTTTACATGTAATGAAATGTTTATTAGGAGAGAGTTTTTAAATGTCAGTAAAAAGCAAACATACAAGAAATTTATTGGTGTTTTTTTTTTATCATAATGGACGTTGAAATTAATCTCATTTGTTTTTTTATATTTTATTTTTATTAATAAAGGGTTCGCTCTTGACCACAATCTAGCCCAAGGGCAAAGATGTGGTCGAGGATGTAGCAAGCTCACCCAGAAGAAACCTATTCACTCGAACTTTAAAGAGATTCGGGTTATATGAACTCGGAAATACAGACGCAGGCAGGGAATTCCATTCCCTAGCAGTGCGCAATATGAAAGATGATGAAAAGCGCTCAGAGCGAATCCGCGGGATATCAACAAGATAGGGACGGAACTTGAAAAACAGTGTTGCCAGTTTGAAATTCAAGCTAACAAAAATGTTAACCCCAGCTGCCCTAGCAAACGCAATGAGTGCCAAGGAAAACATAACCTTAAATATAAGACTATTTTGCATTTCTCTTGCAATTGTTTAACGTTGGTGACGAAACTGATAATTTATCACGAGCGTTTCCGTGCTTCGAAGGGCACGTTAAGCTGTCGATCCCGGCTGTTGTCGATTGACTACAATCGTTAAAACCAAGTCAGAGGCCATTGGGCGTTTTGAAAACTCTGACATCAGGGTTAGCCAAGTTCGCCACACACTTGACTATACCTACACGATAAGAAAAAGTAGAACGTTGAAAAATGATCTTGAATTTCCGTACGGACGTAAATTCAGACACAAGAGAAATAAAAACTTTTTTACTTAAATAAGTCCATTTTCCTAATGTTGATTCGGAAGTCTACATTCTCATGAGAGAGGTCTCAGGGCTGCAGGTCTTTTTGCTCACTGCAGCATTCATATGCATGTCCTTAGTCTATAATTAGTCGCTAGGATAACCATTTTGCAAGGCGAGATTATTTAAAAATTTAAAAATGAATCAATTATCAAAATAGTAAATTCCTGAAAGAAATAGTAGATTAATAGTAATTTTCAGATTATGTCACGCAGTACATTATTCAATATACCGCCCTTATTTCAGTAATAATAATAATTCAACTTGAGAATTATTCTACTATACTTAAGCTACAAACCAATTAAAGTAAAACAAATTATCTTTTATTTAAATTGCTAGCATTTAAATATAATAATATAAATATGAACTTTAGAGTATCGACAAATCTCTCTTCTATCAATAGTCTAAAAGATAGAAAATCATAAAAAAATAAAATAAGCACTTTTTTTCAACAGCTTCCTCCTTCCCGCCAAAATGTCTATTCCGTTGGCAACCGTTCCTTAATTATATACAGGGGGTTTTAAACGATCTCCGTATCATTGTCATCGCAGGAAATGCCATCACCCCTTATAACGTGGCACGAGCCTAGGGAATTTGAATATCAGCACCACAAGTGTAGAATAAATTTGAGGGTTCTGTATAAAATAGGTTATTTTCTTTTTTTGTAGTTTTTATTAAAACTTAAGTTAACTAAAACTTAAGCGGTGATAGCCCAGTTGGTAATGAGCCAGACTTGTAATCCGAAGGTCGCAGGTTCAAATCCTGGTGCGGGCCTGTACCACTAAATTCGTTTGTTCGAATTTATGTACTTACGGATTTCTAATTATCACTTGCTCAACGGTGAAGGAAAACATCGTGATGAAACCCGCCCGTTCAAGAAAATACAGTTTCGAAAGACGAGCGGTCCACCAACCCGCGTTGGGCCAGCGTGGTGTACAATTCGTGTTCCGAAGGGAGGCCCGTGCCCCTCGGTGGGGACGTATTTGGGCTGATAAGAAGGAAGAAGGAAGTTAACTTCATGTTCATCGTATCCAAAGGGAAGAGGCTAATAACTCACAACACGGGGTATCCTAGTGTCAGCATCAGTGAGAAATATTAACTTTATAAATTACCTTTTCATAAATGAATTATTAGTATGTTTGTCTACATTCCTTCAATCACGGGCAATTATATTCCTGACCTTTGGAAGGCGTGCGTGGGGCCCAAAGCCAATACGTAGAGGCCCGTTAGACAATGTAATTTGGTAATGTTTAATTTATTATTAATATGTTTTGTCTGTTAACTTGTCTGATTAAAATAAACATAGGTCTTCTGGACCTACTGAGATTGAACAAGTACAAGTATATACAAAAATACAAGTAAAGTTAAAGCCATAAAATTGTTGTTACTAATATAACTTAGACTGATTCAAATATGGCGGACCACCTAAGATGGCGGACTAACTATTTTATTTAGCATTCCCATGGCATGAGTATTATTTAGAAATAGCGGATGCCCGGGTTTTTGTTCCCGTAAGAATTTTTCAATTCCTTTCTTATTTCTTGCCTACGTTATAAAAAGAACTTTAGTGCCAAATTTCAGTTTTCAACGCACGAGGATTTGGGCTGACAGTTTTTTTTTAACACACTCAAAGGCCCACACTAAGGTTTTCCCTTGTGTCACAAACATCCATGACCCGAGAACAAACATCTGCTTTTCACAGCAATGTTTGCCCCGACTGGGGATCGAACCCAGGACCCGCCGATCAAGAGGCAGCGATACTACCACTCGACCAAACTGGCCGTCAAGTTGATGAGTCAGTGAGTCAGGACCTTCAATTTTATATATTTAGATTAAATATTAAAACTTTAATTTCTTCCATGTTTTACATTGATAGTAATTACTGCAGATACAAGTTGATTTTAGATTAGAACACCAACACTTCAAAATGATAATTTATTTTTTGCGTTAATATTAAAAATTACTTTCTGCAATCCTAAGGAACCCTAATATCTCAACATACTTCTAATAGTCAACAGCATATGTTCCGATTATTTTTTTCATTCCCTATAATCTATTAATGATTAGAATTTATTGAAAGCGTGTCGACATACCTTCTCCTATATTCGACCTTATTCCCTAGCCTTAAGTACGAAATTCAACTGAATTTAGTATTTCTTTTGATGGGTTCGTCTATGAAAGATGACAGTTGGTAAAGTGTGAAATTTAAAATAATAAATGGTGTCATAGAATAAGCAATTTTGCATCATTTGTGCGTGAATTACTTCCTTCCTTATATCATCTACTAATACGCGCAAAGGCAAAGACGAGAGGATCTCCTTATGGCCAATAAATGCTTAGCTAACCCTAATTTTTTTAAAGTTCAAGTGAATAGGCATTTTCTAGGTGAGCTATCTAAATCCTTGACTACATCTTAGCCCCTGAGCTCGATTGTGGTAAAACTTTTTTTATTTGACGGCCGGTTTGGTCGAGTGGTAGAGACGCTGCCTCTTGATCAGCGGGTCCTGGGTTCGATTCCCAGTCGGGGCAAACATTTGTGTGAAAAGCAGATGTTTGTTCTCGGGTCATGGGTGTTTGTGTTTGTCTTTATGTGTGTTCCGAGGGACCCACGACACAAGGGAAAACCTTAGTGTGGGCCTTTGAGTGTGTAGCGTTTTTACTAAAAAAAAGTCGATACGATAAGAATAATTTAGATTTAAAAATAATCATGGTTTTCATTGTTAATTTCTGATTTTTGTTTTCTTTTTACCGACTTCAAAGTTTGAGGAGGTACTAAGTTCAACTGTATGTATTTTATTTTATGTATGTTCACCGATTTCTCCGCTAATTATGGACCGATTTTCAAATTTTTTTTTCATTCGAAAGAGTATACTCCAGAAATGGTCCCACATAAATTTTATCAAAAATGATACAGCGCTTTTAAAAATATTAACAAAAACAAAAAAAAATACTACAAACCAGAACATCATCTAAATAAATGAGTGACATTTGCGAACTGTCGGGACTTCGTTCCCGTGGGAATTCGGAAAAATGATGTAGCCTATTACTCAGGGATAATGTAGCAATATAATGGTGAAATAATTTTTAAATCGGTCCAGTTCTTTCCTCTTATAATATTAGTGTTTTTTTATTATTATTATAAGATGGGTTAACTCTTGACCTCAATCTTGACCATATGGTCAAAGATGAGGTTGACGATGGAGCGAGTTAACCCAGAAAATGCCTATAACGGCACTGGTACTCCCACGCACCGAAGGAACACAGCAAGCTGTTTGGCGTCGGACTTCGGTAGGAGGGTGGTCGCGAACCAGACGGCCCTTTACAGAGCCTACCACACCGCATGAGACCATAGGACGACACCTCAGATTCAGAAAAAACTGAAGTGTCGTTGCCCGAGATGGATTACTAGAAGGCAAGTCTCATTTGTGTTTCCTTAGTCGCCTCTTACGACACCCACGGAAAGAAATGGGGTGGTGTTATTCTCAACCGATCACCACAAGGTACGAATGTATGGTGTAGATTTTTTTTAACTTATCGGCAGTTACACTACGAGAAATCAAGCAATTTTATCACAGCTTAAAGAAACCGTTTGCCCAATGGTAGGGTCTGTTTTCATCGATGCTATAGCAAAAAAAAACTTAAATCCTAATCAGGAAACCGACGACACTTAACTACAGAAAAAAAACTAGGAATCAAGCAATCTTCAACGTTTCCTTGTAATGATTAGTCAAACCGTCGCTCAAAAAACTCATTACCGTTTTAAAACAGAAAACCAATCCAATTTGAGCTCTACTACTTCAGAAATAAGAGTTAAAAAGTGTGTTTTCAGGGGTAAAGTTAAGTTGGTGAATAACAGCTGATCGGAGGGGTGTATAGTAATTTCTTTTCTTCTTTCTACAGGTTGTTAGGGGAGTTTTTGTCTTACTGTACCTACAGTCGTAACGGAAAGTGATAGCACCTGTCTTACGTCAGGTCAGTTACGGGTCAGTGACCTCGGAGTTAGAAGTCAACGTATTTAGATGATTGTTTTCTGTGTACTTGGACTTTTGTAGCTTTAAAAAACGCCGACAGAAAAAGAGGCCGTGTGGTGATCGGTTAAGAATAACACCACCCCATCTCTTTCCGTGGGTGTCGTAAGAGGCGACTAAGGAAACACAAATCAGACCTGCCTCCTAGTAATCCATCCCAGGCAACGACAATTCATTTTTTTTCTGAATCTGAGGTGTCGTCCTATGGTCTCATGCGGTGTGGTAGGCTCTGTAAAGGGCCGTCTGGTTCGCGACCATTCCTATCGAAGTCCGACGCCAAACAGCTTGCTGTGTTCCGTCGGTGCGTGGGAGTACCAGTACCTTTACAGGCATTTTCTGGATTAACTCGCTCCATCGTCGACCTCATCTTTGACCTTTATGGTCAAGATTGGGGTCAAGAGTTAACCCATCATATAATAATAAAAAAAAGAGGGGTGTTATAAGTGTGTATTTGTATGTATATCTGTGGTATTGTAGCTTCTAAACGAATGGATAGATTTTGATACGGTTTCTGTAAGAAAGTTGACGTAATAGAAATGGTTCTAAGTTATACAGGGTGTAAATCTGCAAGGTTGCCATATTCAATGATGGAATAGTATGGTATGGTACCAACTTTATTCGATAATACCGAAAACGGAACATTCAACTATTAACGAAAAAAACAAGATTTTGTTTTGAGCTTTAAAGAATAACCCACCTAGGCTGAAATAAAAAATGTAGTGCACTGAGAATACCCCAACATTATCGCATCTGTGCCATGTTATTTTAGTGATGTGCATATAGTTTCGATGAATGAATGATGTGCACGCGAGTTGTCGATAAAAAAAATTAAAATAAATTAAATTGTAAAAATTTTAGGTTTTTATATTATTATAGATTTCAACTCTATATCAGCTGTATATTTGCTTCTGTAAATATGGCAACCTTGTATTTGATCAAAATTGGTTTTTCCGTTTTAAAGTTATGAGCAATCAAATCTCAAGGGTGATAGATTTTTATTTTTATTTAAGAGTTTTCTGTAAACTACAAACAAAGGGGAAATGCACTACAAACAAACAAAGTCTTTACCAATCTATACTTATCTACACTTCTTCTTCTTGTGTAGATATAGTCAAGTGTGTATCGACTTGACTAACCCTAATTTCAGAGTTTTCAAACCGCCGAACGACCTCTGACTTGGTTTTAACGGCTGTAGTCAATCGACAACAGCTGGGACCGACAGCTTAACGTGGCCTCCGAAGCACAAAAAAGTCCATGTTCCTTCAGGACAAAAATCTCTTTTTTATGCTCATGATAAACCACTTTTGGTTACTCGATTATGTACGTTTATACACCGTGTGGTGATCGGTTGAGAAAAACACCACCCCATCTCTTTCCGTGGGTGTCGTAAGAGGCGACTATGGAAACACAAATGAGACCTGCCTCCTAGTAATCCATCCCAGACAACGACACTTCATTTTTTTCTGAATCTGAGGTGTCGTCCTATGCGTCTCATGCGATGTGGTAGGCTCTGTAAAGGGCCGTCTGGTTCGCGACCACCCTCCTACCGAAGTCCGACGCCAAACAGCTTGCTGTGTTCCGTCGGTGCGTGGGAGTACCAGTGCCTTTATAGGCATTTTCTGGGTTAACTCGTTCCATCGCCGACCTCATCTTTGATCTTATGGTCAAGATTGAGGTCAAGAGTTAACCCATCTTATAATAAAAAAAAAGCTTTTAAAAAAATACGTTTTGAAATCGGTCCATTCGATAAGAAGCTACGATGCCACTAAATACATAGACACATATACAGGGTGTCCCACGGCTATGCCACATGGAGAGAAACTACCTTAATTATTAAATATGGGACATTTTACTGAAAGAAGACTTCATTTTAATTTTAAAAACAATTTAAACTGCATTCATACATTTTTTAATAATTGCCTGGTTGAACCGGGAATCGATCCCGGTACTCGAAAAAACAAATCATCCTGTAGTTTTATCATACCGATGGGAAGGTTTCATCATAAGAATTATTTTTTGCGAAGTAACATAGTGTCAGAAATAAAAGGAAGACCATGAATTTTAACATTTTACATTCCAAATTGATAAATTTAATTTATCAAAATGCTCAAAATGAGTCAGCTTCTCATTTTTCGGAACATAATTTTACATTCAATATTAAAATTCATGAATAGAATAGAATAGAAAAATCTTTATTTTATAGGACATTCAGGATGTCACTTAAAACAAGTCAAGATTACAATGAAATACATACAAACATACATTAAACGATTTAAATACATACATACGCATTCTTTCTTTTGACCCTACTGACTGTACGCCTATTCGCAAAGGTGCAGTCTTCCTCAGAGAAGAACAGGCAAGAAACTCTGAGGTTGCTCTTTTAAATCGCATTACAAATTTTCTTATTTACTAATTTTAACTAAATCTGAAATAACTCTAGAGCTGAGCAGTTCACTCCCATGGCTGCCTGTCTGATAGATAATCAGACATTTTGTAATAAACTATACATGGTATTCCTTTTATTTCTGATGCTATGTTACTTAGCAAAAAATAATCCTTATGATGAAACCTTCCCATCGGTATGATAAAACTACAGTTTATTTTTTTCTCGTGTACCGGGTTCAATTCCCGGTTCAACCAGGCAATTATTTAAAAATGTATAAATGCACTTTAAATTGTTTTTAAAATTAAAATTAAATCTTCTTTCAGTAAAATGTCTCATCTATAATAATTAAGGTACTTTCCCTCCATGTGGCATAGCCGTGGGACACCCTGTATGTTATTATGTATACCTACATACGTCAAACTTATAAAACCTTTTTTTTACTGGGAGTAAAAAACACAGTAAAACTGTGGTTAAGCCATCTACAAAAATTGCGACCTAATTTTCATCTATAAAACCAAATACCTTTTTATATGACGATGCCTTATAAAGACGTCAGACCGATTTAGCTTTAGGCTAGATCCAGACCGCAACCTAGATCGCTTAGATTACATACTAGACCTAAAGTAAACATTGGGTCCTGCGGCTAGACTTTCTTTTGTTTTATAAAGGCATCATTGGTTCTAGAATTGAAAGCTTGTTAAGTATTTTCTGGTTTAGAATAATTTGGTTTTTATTAATTTTTTTGCTGTTGGACTTATATATATATATATACATTTTTAATTCTTCGATAACTCACAGAACGTCATCTAACTATACAAAGCTTGTACACAGGAAAGCGCATCAAGTTAATCCATTTTCGATGCAAAACCACGCTTATCGCAACAGCACAGAGTGCACGCGTGTGGTAACCTGATGTGTTGTAATACATTTTTATTTATTTTAGAGTTATTTCCTGGTATCTCTGGGAAAACTACGTGTTTCGGTAATTATGTCATTTTTTTTGGTATAAAAACAAAGTTTGTAATAATTTCAAATAAATAATGATAAATTACTTTTTCAATTCTAATTACTGTAAGCGATAAACCTAATAATTCATACATGAAAATTAAAAGAAAACAACGTTAGACATAGAATACATAGACATTATTATAGTCTAAGAAAGGAAGCTAGTGGACCCCCGCAATAATTTCTCAGGCGACAAAACTTTGCAGTTTGATAAAGTATCATGAGTTAAACATTTTTTTAAAATATCCAAAAAAAAACATCAATCCATAATATTAAGTTATTTGTACTTTAAAATATAAATACCTAACTTCTAAATTGTATTTTTTTTTTACTCTTTGGTTATACTATACAACAATCCAGCAAAGTTTCAGCGACTGAGGATGGAATGCATGGGTCTTCATAGAAAAATCCCCTTCATTTCCTAGACTAATTAGGCATATTTCGTATTCGTGTGAATTAGAAAAATCGATGAATAACAAAATTAATGCATAGTTGCAAGTTCGGTACATATTATAGATTTAATTTAATTCATTTATTTGGTCAAAATGGGGTACACAGTTGATGTTAACTCAACATAAAGATCTCTCCACATTCAGCTATTGGTCAAAGTATTTCTTTTTATCAGTGGATAAATTCTTACACTTGAAAAATGTCACAATGTTCACAAATAAGTGTAGGTACTTTAGGTAACTACAGCAGTCTTCCCTAGAGAAAAAACAAAACAATTCACTGAAACTTAAGAAAATATTTACAAAATAAAACTCCATGGTAACCTACCCTTTACATAAAGAGGACGAGCATAACTTTCTCGCATAATTTCTTCAATAACGGACTTCAAGTAACTGTCATTGTGATTATGTACTCCTGGTACCAAGTCTTTGATGAAAAAGTTTTTAGTAGCTGAGACTTCCTCTGATAGTTTAGTTAGAGTCTATTGAATAGTCTATAAGCTCTTTTAAAACCCCCGGTAAAATGGAGGGGTGTTATAATAAGTAAAGAAAGAAAATAATTTATTCATTGCCAACAATTTAGGTTATGATTATAGCAAAGTTTGATCAAATACTTAAATTGTAAATTACCTTCATCTATACTACAATAAATTGCACAAAGAAATGGCCCCGACTCAGCGTTTTGTCATAAACACATAACAAGTATGTATTTACGACACTTATAATATGCCGTGTGTATATGTGCATCTGTGTGTCTATGGCATCATAGCTCCTAAATGAAAGGACCGATTTCAATGCGTATTTATTTATTTGAAAGCTGACGTGAGGTGATTTTCAGCTATATTTAATAAAAATTTGTTTAGCCGTTTATGAATTACTACCATCCCGCTCGGGACGTCGTTCCCATGGGAATTCGGGAAAATTATGTAGCCTATGTTACTTAGGGATAATGTAGCATCCTAGGGGTGAAAGAATTTTTGAAATCGGTGCAGTAGTTTTTAAGTTTATTCGTTACATACATACACAAATACAAATCTTTCCCCTTTATAATATTAGTATAGATAAATTATAAGCAATGGAATGTCGAGGGTATAGAACATTTTTAATTTTAGAGTTATTTTACGACAAAAAGTGCTAATTATAACACATCTGAATACCAACACTACTATTATATTAATATTTACATGTTTTGTTCCGCTTTATTATACCTAATTAGAATTAGTAATTTTTTTTTTCAACTACTCTAAGAGATCCCTTCAGGGATAAGTCCGCCTTTGCTATTTATTACATCACCTTTTCATTTTATCTCTTTTTGAGCAATAAATAATTTACATACATATTTACTAATAAAGATATCGGCTATCTTGATAATCATCCACTTTTACTTCAACAAACTACCTTCACAGGAAACCCTATAACCTTATTTGCTCGCCTGATCTGACTGCGGTCGAAACAGTCAATCTGCGCTCATTACGTACGTAGCGGCGTCTCGGCTGCGCTTGCGCAGGTGGCCGACCACAAACCGCTTCCGAATGACCTTATGGAGAGAACGCTTCCTTGACCCCTCGCAGGATGATTTTCTTGATTTTTTTAACAATCAGATAAGAGGACTTTAAAAGGGTTAAACTGTCACACTCTTTGATACTTTTTTTCATTTGTATTTTGACGACTTTAAGGTTCGTATTTCATAATGCGAATCAGACTCTGATTTATACTTGAGTCCTGCCAGTCGTCTTTATCAATACTTAAGTATAGATTAAGACTTGAATATGGACCTAAAAGATGTTTAATTAAATACAAATGTTTGGTTTTAATCTTGTTATTATGCCTAATAAATCTAAAAATTAATTACATAGCTACTTTTCCATTTGAGTGAAGACGCGATCTACTCGTATGTCGATCTATGTTTGTTGTATTTGTCGGGCGATTCCCGCACTTAGCCTCTCATTGGACCATTGTGCTTGATATGCTTCAGGCTGGCTATTCCAGCCAGAGCACTCCTTGTAAGAAAAAAAGAAAGAAAATAGTTTATTCATCGCCAACAATACATTAGAGAAGTGTTTTTCAATCTTTTTGAATTCGCGACCCCTTTTTTTTTTTTTTTTTTTTTTGCGAGATAAAAAGTTTTGTCGACCCCCTAAGGCGCTTAAGACTCCCTAGGCTAAATATCGACGACCTACGTTAGAGATTTCCACTAGGTTGCATGAAAGGCGGGAAGCAGCATTAAACAGGCACAGACTTCAATGAAATTATAGTTTCTTATTGTAGTGTTAGGACCTACAAATAAGTGTGTTTTTCTTTTACTCGCGATCCCCCGAGTAAGGCTTCTCGACCCCCCCGGGAGTCGCGACCCACAGTTTGAAAAACACTGCATTAGAGCAACAATTTATGAATTCGAGAATTCGTACAATATCATTGTTAATTACCGTTATCTATGCTATAATATATTGTGCAAAGAAATGGCACCGACTCAGCATTTTATCATAAACACATAACAAGTATTGTTTACAACACTGATATTCTGCTGGTAACGAATTGAAAATATGTCCTACCAGAAATCGAGCTAAAAATAAACTTCAAAGAATGATATTAACGGACCACCGGGAAAACCAATAGCCAGGCCAATTTTAGTAGAAAATAATATCATTAAAAGTAACGATCAAAATGGTGGCTCTGGTAGTTCAATATTGTATTTTCTAGCTGTGAGCGGTAGCAGGTAATTAATAGTGATGTAGAGACACACGAATGTCGATAGAAAAAGAAAAGAAAGAAAGCGAAAAGGAGTTTCTTATCTGTTATTTGTTTTTTTTTAAATCTTTAGTTAAAAAAACATATGTAATTTTTACTTATTTTAAGCAACATCTAATGTTCACTTTAAGCAATTTATGAGTTACTTTTTGTAATTGTTAGGGAAATTGATACTCTTTTAATGAATTTTCAAAACGTTAAAAAAGTAATTAAAAATTTAATTGAGTAAGTATTCAATGTCATTCTAATAGTTATGTTCACCAGTTACTCCCACCACACAAACTCTATAATACAATACAATATAGTTTACTTTATTGCACTCCAAGACAAATAAGATACAGTTACATATTAATACAAATAGTTATAAAATACAAAAGGCGGCCCCATTGCTACGAAGCAATATTTTATCGGCAACCTTTGGGTAAGGGTATCTAGAAAAAGATTTTATCGACAAATAAAACTCATCCGTATCCCCTCCCTACGCCAAACCGCACAATTAGTGGTCTGTTTATCATTACAGCTACTGGTATCGGCAAATCCTCACATAATCGACAGAATCAATCACAGCCCTATTTTATCGATTGTTTTATTTTATCTTCACAGTATTTTGAGGGGTAGACTGAGAAAACTTTACCTACATTTCTTCTTCTTATCGTGTAGCTATAGTCAAGTGTGTGGCGAACCCTGGTGTCAGAGTTTTCAAACCGCAAAATGGCCTCTTACTTGGTTTTAACGACTGTAGTCAATCGACAACAACCGGTACCAACAGCTTAACGTGCCCTCCTAAGCACAGAAACGCTCTTGATAAATTGCCACTATGGTCACCCATCAGGTTCCCTACCTCAGTTTGCTAAACCTTACTGATCGGTTGAGATCAGCTAGCGTTACTTGGCTGCGAGCGTTTCTACACTGTATGAGGCTCTATTAACTTATCAATAATTTTTTACTTAATATGCCATTGTTATGCCAGCAGTTATTTAAAGCTTTTGATCTAGTCGAAATCCGATATTATTGGACTTTAAGGCGACTACAGCACCTTAATTACGATTTTATGATGCGTAGATAAGCATGACGCACTGCATTAAATCGAAGAAAAAAAATACTACGGTAATATTCAGGACATAAACTAGATAAGTAGTTTGCTGCAAACATAATTCAGCACTTTTGGTTCGATAGAAAAAGCTCACAAAATCACCTGTAAATACCCAATATTGTGTATCTTTTAAGCTGCAAAAACGATAGTAAAATGCACACAGGAACTTGAATTTGCTATCAAAATGTTCGTGATTGAACACTCTCGATAAGTAGCTAACGCATTTTTCGATTGAAGCTGTTACCTTTCCATAAATCTCATTTTTCTAAATTTCGAACATGTTTTTACGCACGCACGCTTTCATTGTCCGTAAACTTCGTGTATCGACACTGTTCGCACTGCCGGCCCAGGCCTGTTGAGAGACGGAGATGGCACTATTCCTATGTATGCTGCCTTTATCGGGTGCTGTAGTCGCCTTAAATTAGTTACCAAAATCATGAAACTGAACAACTTTCCCCAAGGAACACGTATGATATTCTCAAAAAAATATATACCTACTCATAAAAATCAGCTGATCGCTCAAGTTGTATGGAGAGGCGGATTTTTTAAATTTTATTTTGACCTATGTTCCTTGGAGTAAGTTTAGTGTGCTGGTTTGCATCCTTTGTTTTTGCTAACCAAGGATTTCAATGCCTTCCACAACACAAAAAAAAATATCACTATTATGGTCACCCATCCAGTTTCAACAATGTCTTACGTTGCTTAACTTCACGTACCAATCCTGGTTAAAGTTCTTATAGTGAGATTTATTAAGCAATACAAGGTTTTTCTAAGAAAAACCTAATAAAAATATAATCCAAAACAAAAGTGAAATGATCTCAACTCTAGTAATTTGCATGGTTCCTTTGACATGTTACAAAATTAAAGTTTTTAGGTATCTCTCTTTCAACCTCTCGGGTGGTTAATCAGTCCATGAAATTGAACAACTTTCCCAAGGAACATAGGTCCAAATACGAAAAAAAAATTTGAGTTCCCATACAAACTTCATCAGCATATAGCGTATTTTGTATGGGATATAAAAAAAATTCTTATTTTGACCTATGTTCCTTGGGGAAGTTGTTCAGTTTCATGGACTCATTAACCACCCGAGAGGTTGAAGATAACCTGAAGCCCTGTAGGTATATGACATTCTTAACCTATTTAAAATAGAGTTATAAATTCATTTTATTAATTAAATTTTAGATTTCCTTTGGGTAATTTCTAAACATGTTGTTCGAAAGCAACTCGCGTTGAAAAATCAAAGCTCGATTTTTTATCTTAACCCGATCGGAATAAGAGCTATTCAAATTCATTGTAAAGCTTTAACCGCTTTCGAATGTACCTATATTCAAATTACACGTAATTATTCAGTGTTTTTCGACTTAATACAATTTACACTAGTAAAAACTGTAATTAGCATGCAAATGGTTTTTATTGCTCTATTCTATAGTTGGGTTACATTCGCGGATTTTACGGACTTTAGCTTTATGCCAAGTTTTACGTACTTTAGTTTTATTGGGTACTTGAATATGCCCGGGACTTCGTTCCCGTGGGAATTTTGATAAATCCATTCTTATTCCTTGTACGCATCATCTAGAGAATCTCTGTGTATTAAACACTAGCATCTCGCTCGAGATTTCGGGAAAATTATGTAGCCTATATTACTCAGGGATAATGGAGCATTCTAATGGTGAAAGAATTTTTGAAATCGGTCTAGTAGTTTTTAAGTTTATTCGTTACATACAAAAATACAAATAAACCAAGTCAGCGGCCATTTGGTGGTTTAAAAACTCTGACACTAGTTTTAGCCAAGTTCGCCACACACTTGAATATGCCTACTACTCGATAAGAAAAAACAGGCAATAAATTGTTTTTTTTTCTGAACAAACAGCTGAGGTATTGATATGTAAATGCACAGACAAAACTCTTAAAGCAAAATTTTTCATGACTATTCGGAATCGCTCAGTAAGAAAGGATTTCTTAAAATTCAATATAATATGTATGTATAATCCCTTTCGGGGTAGGCAGTACTTTATTCAGTTAGAGAACCATTTGAGGCTACATTTGACAATTATTCTTAGGGTCATTGGATGGAACATGAGTTGAATCAATGCAGCAAACACTCGCGTCTCACTTACCGGCTTCTCCATCCTAAGTTTTTCTTTCACTCTCAATTCAGCATTGGAAGTTCCCAAAATTCTCATGGAAAATTGATGAAATCGATAAAAAAGAAATTGACAATAAGCGTCTGTCAATTTCAATCATTTGTTAATACCTAGCCTAGCGGTATATAAACTTGTACGTATGTAAGGTTAACCTTTAAACCTTAACCTTAAACAAAACAGTTAAACAAACACGTGTTTTTTCAGGTTCACCAAACATTCGAAATTCGAACAGCATTTCAACCGATCAATAGACGATCTGTACCGTCGCAGGCGCACTCATTGTAACGTCTTCGCCGGATGTTCCGCCATGTTCGCTCGACCGCTCCGAATTCAAAACGGAGTTGCTTCCGGTGTGACGTCACTGGCGGCCATTTTGTCGTCGTCTGCGTCTGAGTTGGCTATGTATACCGGTTATAAGTTACGTTTAGATTTTTATGTTTTATATTCAAAGATTCAAGACATTTATTTGACACAAAACACTACAACACAAAGAAAATAAAATAACATACAATATAAAATACAGGACAAGAACACATACAGGAGACATCAAAACAATGTATAATTGTGCTGTAGTGCGATGTCAAAAAGGACACAGCTCAGCATGTGTTGAAGCCGAGGCCCCAACGCTGGTTTTCAGCCGTACCCTTGGTCTTGGTATAATCAATCAATCAATCAAATATACTTTATTGTACACACAAACAGAAAAATAACTAAAAATAAGAATAAATTTAAATAAACCCAAGGCATATACAATAAGGCGGCCTTATCGCTTTCAGCGATTTCTTCCAGGCAACCTTAGGGAAGAATTTGAGAGAGGAAATATCATAGCGGGTGCACTAAAGAATTGGTATATCAAGCTAAATGGATTTGTTCATAATTTTTTTGCTCTTTTGCATCCACCTATTGACACACTCATGCGTATAAGCCCTAAAGGTGTAGGCATAGCATCATGAGGTTCATATGATGCCACATTTAATGTGAATTCTAATGGTTATTAGATTAAACATCTGTATGGTGGTGAAATGTTGTCAGCTTTGCGCCAACGATACAACAAAACTACGTCCCACTTATAGCTTCCACAATCTGTCTGGGAAGACTTGGCAGCTTGAACATTCTAAGCTTTCCTTGGAATGTTCAACGTGGAAGATAATGTGACAAATAATAGGTCTTTACCTATGAAATTGCCGTTTTTCATACAATATTTTTGAAAAACTGAATTTTCCATACTGACGTTTTTGGATTTTTCTCGGGAATGCGAAATCCAAATTTAGCAAAATTTTGTGAGAAGGTTTGGACAACATTAAGTTAATTTTCATCATAGTTACTTTATTGATAGTTGTAACTGTAACAACGGTTCAGCAAAAATAAGCAATGAAACGGGCAACGGATGAAACGAGCTATATTTGATCTTCTTTTTCAGCAAATAAATCTAAAGTAAATATTTTTTAATTTGACTCAATATCTCCGTTATATGGCCAAGGTTTTAAATAAAAAAGAATTTTAGTAATAGCTGTTCAATCAAATAAATTATGAATAAAATAAAGCTTGAGAAAAAATTGGCAATTTCATAGGTAAAGACATATTATATACTGATAGTTGACAAAAAGCCAAAAACAAGGACAGCCGGTTTGTTAGAGTGGTAGTACCCTGCCTCTTGATCGACGGGTCCTGGGTTCGATTCCCACTTAGGGCAAATATATGTGTAAAATGCAGATGTTTGATTTCGAGTTAAGGGTTTGCGTCTGTATTTGTGTATGTTCCAAGGGACCCACGACACAAGGTGGGCCTTGAATGTGTGATTCATTCTTAATTTTAAATTGACTTGAATGAAATTATTCACAAACGACGTAAGTAATTTTTCATAGAATCTTGCTACAAAACTCTTCTGTCAACATACCCAAACGACATCGTACCTATCAAAACTAAGCAGAATACAAAAAAAAAATGAAGCGTAGACAATCGGACGACCTTCTAACACTCGAACTTGGCCTAACCTTGCTGGTACTTTGGTAAACAAATAATATAGTCGTAATTTTACACCTTTTATACCAAATCAATTTATTGATGTGCCACAAAACTGTTAATTAGTAGTCAAAGTAATTAGTTTTTTAAATCTGCGCAAAGCAGCATTTTAGACACTCGAATCTTTGTAACAAAGATGAACAAAGAAGCTTTTTTGTTTATTTGAAAAGCAAGATGTTTTCCAGTTGCTAAATTGTTTTTATTTCAAATAAAAAGAAAATTCATAAAGATGGTCATGTTAGGAACGTATTGTTGCGATTTTTCTGATTGGGCTTCATGTAAGTAAACTGAAAATATATTTTACCCGCCTTTTTAAAACAATTTATCAGATTTATGTATCGCTCAGTTCTTTTGTATGGAATATCGAAATCAAAATTGGGTATTTAATAGGGTTTTCATCGATAAATGAGAAGATTCACATTCTAAAGTTTTATTACGAGACTTCATTCGAATTTGCCTCATGTTTAAAACTCAATACTTTGCGCAACAAGAGTTGAGGCGAGTTTATTCGCACACAGACGTTATATTTGCATACAGGATAGTTAAATATAGTCGCTTGATAGTCTCCTGCTTTTGTTGAAGTCTGCTATCTTACTCTAACGTAGATATAACATCAATTAAACAAGCTAAATGCAAAAATAACTAAATTGCTTATAACTTTTGAACAGCTGAACCAATTTGATCAAAAATATGACTAAGAACCATCTCGATTACGTCAGCTTCCAAATAAAAAAAACCGCATTGAAATAGATCCATTCGTTTAGGAGCTCCGATGTCAGAGATAGACACACAGATATACAAACATACGACAAACTTATAACACACCATTTTTTTGTCGGGGGTTAATCTGTTGGAGTGCCTCGTTCGTCTCAACTCTATTAAAAGTTTAGTCAAAACACAATTTTTTTTAAATTGAGCTTGACCCAGCTCAATCAATGATGAAAAATCTTCTCAGAAATTAGGTCTGACAAAGTCATGGCTTGTCTGGCCTACTCCATATCTAGAATGACCCCGCTAATCCCAGCAAAAACACTTGGCCGTATCATCCTGGACAAAAAACCGTGAGGTCGATTGGTACAGAGTTTTTGCTGCGTCGGCCTTTGATAACTTGTGCAATACTTTAACTATTGAAAAGTGTGTTTGTGATATTGATAAATCTAATGTTCGAAAGAACGGTGCTAGCCCAGTTAGTAAAAGAAGCAGTTTTGTAACCGAACATGCCTCTCAAGGCAAGAAACATGCCTCTCAAGGCATGTTTCTTTAGGCATGTTTCAAAGGGAGGCCCATGCCTCTCAAGGAGGACGATATTTTGATGAGATATTTTGCACAGAGATAGTTAAAGCGCCATCAGTTACTTTTTGCGGATGGAAACAAAGTTCACAAATCATAAAAATACTTAATATTTTTAAAAAGCTTAAGGGATATTCACAAAGAATGAGAAATTACGCCACTTGGCTTGAAGGCACGATAGCTCTGTTTGTTGGACATGGACATCTAATTGTGGGGTAGTGGGTTGTCATGCAAGCTCGTCTTTCATTTTATCCTAGCTCGTGAAATTCCGAGTACGCATCTTGCAGTTTTTCTTCAATACCTCACCAATTCAAAATCCGAATAAAAAACGAAAGAAAACTAAGTTTTCCGTAACTTACCGACAGGTACCTATTTCTTGTTGAAGCAATAGTTAGCAACAAAATAAACAACAAAGGCTTTGCCTCCATTACTGACTTGATCGTGACTCCGAAGATTTTTGTTATGCAACAAATTTTACACCAAATTAAAAACATTTTAGGGCAAAGTGTTCAATCAATTCTATGTTTATGTCCTTAGATATTTTTAATAGTCTGTTTTATTGAACATTTTTGTTTATACTCTATAGTCCCTAGAAATGTTTTATCCGTCCTTCGAGCCGGATTTGAGCCAGCGACTTATGGATACACACTCCACTGGTAATTGGCTGGCTTATTGTAGTTTTTTTATTTTTGAATGAAGCATGTGCCAAGTCGGTGAGGAGTGGGTCATGGTTGGATGGCAACAGCTGGGCTCATCGAGGCAGAGGATTCAGTCCAGTGGCTTGGATCTGGTAGTGAACATAAACAGCCATTTTTGTTTTAATGTAGTGTAGAGTATTTTGTAATGCCTACCCTATTCCCTGTTTTTATTATTATTATAAGATGGGTTAACTCTTGACCTCAACCTTGACCATAAGGTCAAAGATGAGGTCGACGATGGAGCGAGTTAACCCAGAAAATGCCTATAAAAGCACTGGTACTCCCACGCACCGACGGAACACAGCAAGCTGTTTGGCGTCGGACTTCGGTGGTCGCGAACCAGACGGCCCTTTACAGAGCCTACTACACCGCATGAGACCACAGGACGACACCTCAGATTCAGAAAAAAATGAAGTGTCGTTGCCTAGGATGGATTACTAGGAGGCAGGTCTCATTTGAGTTTCCTTAGTCGCCTCTTACGACACCTTTCTTACAAAAACGAAAACTATTACCTTTTTCACAATTTCAGTTAAAACGTAAGTAATATAAGTGAGACCGATGGGGGTGACATGGTCACTGCACGACAAAACCCTCTTTGTACATTTCATAAAGATTAAAAAAGAAGCGAACTTCCAAATGCCGCTCCTTACAACTTGAGCGATCAGCTGATTGCCTTGACATGCGAAGTCGAAAATTTTTTGTGAACTCAAGGGACCCGAGGAGGATGTAATTGTTCATATTCCTGGGGAGAATCAACCCGTAAAGTTCCTTTACAAAAAAGTCACTCCATAAAAAAGATCAGTAACTGAATTCAAAACACACTATCAAAATTGTTAACGCTTGGTTGACTATTTCAGTACCAATCGTTTTTTTTTATTCATAGGTGCCTCATCGAAAACAAGCCATTACTGTGACCTTCAAAAACCGAACTCCGTTAATAAACAGTTTATTCAGTGTTGTGACTTGACGAAGACTATTTGTTTCGCTCGGTGACTTCCCATGCATTGACCGCTCAGCTGGTCCGATGCCTCTGGTCTGGTGGCTACACGTGGCTCATGCTCCAGTGAAGCACTGCGTGTTCAGTCTTTTCTTCGGCATTTTTTTTTGAGATTAAAGTCGTTTTTGGTTAGTTTAGCGTAAGGACAAAGATGTGGCAGAGCGCTCTTGAGACTTTAACAGTCTTTGGTTATATGAACTTGGAAATGAAGACACAGGCAGAAAATTCCATTCCTTAGCAGTGTAAAATATTAGATAGGCCTTTATAATACGAACGGCACAGCAAAATTGTATTATCATCTCAGCTTCTAGCATCACTAGAAACAAAGGGGACACTGGTATATAGCAGGGGTTCCCAAATATTTTTTCCGCAGCAGCCTGATACGCCGTAGAAAGTACAGAGGGGCGCCACCGTGAGGCAATCCACTTTAACATACTCCGAAACCTTAAGTATTGGTGGGTACAAAATAAACAATGCCGCGCTTTGAAAAAATGTGTGGAGATACCAAGTTCACAAATACATTGACTAGGTAGCTACTGTATTTTATTTTTTCTTAAACTTCTCTTTAATGGTTTGTTTTAATTTAGTATATTATAAAAATAAAATAAAACTCAGCTTTTTATTATTATCTAACTTGTATCATTGTACTTCTATTTATTTCAACTTTCCCTATCCATTTTGACTATCAAATTAAGTTAGGGCGCCGAGACAAAAGTTGTCTTTGTAAGTGGCCGTGGATCAGAAAAGATAAGGAACTGGTATACTTATACAATTTTACCGGCCCGTACCGTGCCATTGGCTCAGCAGTTCCAATGGGCAGTCTCTGGTCTGCTAGGCCCACGTGGCTCATGCTCCAGTGAAGCACGCAGGAGCAGGACTGCTTGATTCGCTCAATGGCTGCCTTCCCCACTCAGTGAACACGGATCACTCATTTGAGTCTGCTTACTGTTGCGCGGTTTCACTGCGGACCGTTTCAGTTCACTCACTTTACAAATGTTTTGGTGATAGCACTGATAATAGAGTGAGGTGTTTTTTTTTACAAAGAATGGTTTCGTTCTCAATTATAATCTAGTTTAGGGCGTGGTAGAGTATGTACCGAGGTCAACCAAGAAGCCTCTACACTATAACTTTAAAGACTTTCAGCTCGGAAATGCAGACAGGGTTATGATTCCCGCTCCGGAACATTCCTGGTGCAAAGGCCCTGGCAATTCAGCGCGCCAACGCGACCAGCGTTATGGGAACCTTTGCCCCGGGAATGAAACGGGGTGGCTTATTTGACTATTTGATTATTAATTGATGATTACTTTTGTAAATTCTGACAAATAAATGACTATTGACTTATAAATTCTGCGATTGGAAGACACATGTAACCAGTGTTTGTGACAGAGTCGATAGGTTTGTGTATGCCTTACATCGCTTAGTTAAGATAGGGTCGTTGGAACTGGCTCTAACGGCTTATTATGGATATGTGTCATCCATACTTTCGTACGGGCTGATCATTTGGGGAAACTCGGTAGAAGCAAACAGAGCGTTTATTGTGCAGAAAAAATGTATAAGGGCAATATGTCAAAGGCATTTCATGGATTCATGCAAACCCTTGTTTAAATGGTTAAACGTATTACCACTTCTTTGCATGTACATTGATAATTATGTACATTTGTACGTGGGCGCCCTGAATATTTTGAATAACAGGGTAATGTGGTTCCTAGATCAACTAGACAAGCAAACAAACCGTTTGCTCCGTTTGCAAGGGTTGATGTACCTCGGAAAAACTCCTTTTGTATGGCTATAAGGGTATTTAACAAATTACCGGAACACTTTAAATGTTTACCTCCTAAGCAGTTCAAAACGAAATTACGTGCCTGTTTAATAGATAACTGTTCCTATTCTGTCGATGAATACCTTGCTTCTTGACGCACTTTTTAATTTGACGTTTATATTATTTTTGATATTGTTATTAATTATTTATACTTTTGACATGTCTGCTACTAATTTCTACCATCACATTTTGCATGCTATGCTCTTAAGGCTGAACATTAGAAACGCAATTTCTGTAACAACTTAATTACTATGTTCTGGCAAATAAACTATTCTATTCTAGTCTACACACTCATCCATAATAAAAAAATTGAATGCATTATCATTTGATTTAAACTAAATTATTTAGTTAGATTAGCAACTAATAATGGGGGATGTTTGGGGTCGGAACATTTTAGTATTCGTCACCCTCACCTGCTAGTGATGTACCCTGCTGATCAGACGAAGCTCTGACGTACTACAACCCGTTAAGGGTTTCTTTCTTTACTTGATATTGGCGACATCGTCATTGTATATTTTAATTTTAATTATTATACCTAAACACTGGCAGAAGCACAGTCGTGGACGCTATTTTAAAAGCATTAACTACTTGTAACAGCTAATATAGACAAACTTCTTCACCTTCCGTTCAGCTACTCTAAACAAAAATCTCCGCTCTTGCTTCTTCCTCTCTCAATCCTTCTCGGTCTAGTCTATCCGTCTCTGGAATAATCTCCCTGAATCCATAAGACGATCTCCTTCCTTAGAATCCTTTAAGTTACGAGTCAAAGCCCATTTCCTCAACTCCGTTTCCTGTACCCAATGAACCTTTTCTGTTATCATATGTCTCTTTCTTACATATAGTAATATTATATTGTATGTATTAGTATATATGATATTATTTATGTACTCGTATTTAGTTTAATTTTACTTTTATGTACTTAAATACTAGAGCTGTAGTTTACGTAATATAATATAAATATATTTTTGTCTTTTATTTTTATTTTTATTGTTAGCCACCACCCGCTCTGCTTTATATTTTTCCATTATTTTCCTACCCAAAGGTTGCCTGGAAGAGATTGCTACCTTAGCAATAAGGCCGCCTTTTTGTACATTACTGTTTTCTGTCCTTGTCTGTTATTGTAATGTTTTTGTGTTATCTATGGTGTGCAATAAAGTATATATCTATGTCTATGTCTCGACATACTGAAACTATACATCACGCAAATATAAAAATAAAAAGGATAACAAATAATTTTCCACGTTAAAAAAACGTATGAGTCACAGAATTCAATCCCGACAACAGTTCGCACAAAGTAGATTACTAGTATTTTTTTCGGACTACAATCCCTGTTTAGCAGATAGCCACAAACGAAAATGTCACTCATTTATTTAGATGATGTTCAGGTTTTTGTTGATTTTTTTTAAAACGCTGAATCATTTGCGATAAAATTTATATGGAACTATTTCTGAAGTATATTCTTTCGAACAAAAACAAAGTTTTGAAAATCGGTTCATAATTGGCGGAGAAATCGGTGAAATACATAAAAAAAATACATCAGTCGAACATAGAATCTCCTCCTGTTTTGAAGTCGGTTAAAAATAAAAGAATTAATACACATACAGTAGATTCTACCATTTTTGTACCTGCCAAACTGCCCATTACACCCTATGTGTATGTAAGACAGTCAGTAGACTTATGAATCGTTTAGTACTAAAATACTTTATTTATCTTTATTATCAATTAAGTTGCACGTGCCAAATCCCTCAGTTCCTTCCATTGGCAGAGTTTTAGAAAGTGCTACCGTTTCAGTTTTTTTCCTTTCGTTCTTCGACAAAAAAGCCGACGAAAGGTGCCGCCGCTGTCACCACCGACGGCTTTGGAATGTTTAGAAGTGATTATATTATCTGTGCTTCCACAGATAATATAAGGTCTGATAACGTAATTGTATGTATGTTTTTATTCTTTATTGTACATGAGCATAAGTTACACAAGGCACATTATAAGAAAAACAGTACAAAGGCGATTTCTTTCAGTCAACCCATTGAGTATTTGAGAGGAAGGAGTAGTCAGCAGGTAGCATTAAATATAATTTGTGATGATCCTTGTTTAATTGATGCAATGTATTGGATTGTAAAATAGATTGAATAATACCGCATAAGTGGTCAGTTTCATCGTTTGTGTTATTTTAGATTTCCACAGTTGTTTTTGGAATTTCTAAAATTATTTTGAATGTTTTTGATATAAGTATTTATTCAAGAACTTTTCATTGTTTTTCTTCATATTTTTTTTTAATTGTAAAATATTGAATTCATTCACTCTCAAATGGTTAGAAAATCTTCGGCCATCAATGATAGATGGCCAAAGTAAGCTACTTATAAATATTCAACTTTAAAATAATTAACTTATGCCAGTATTCTGATAAATACTTACTTAACACTGATAAATGCTTTCATGAAATAAATATAATATATATATTCAACGCAACAGTTTTACTTCCTATTTACTTAACACGGCATCCTGTCTACAATAAATGTTAAATGAGAAAATTTAACTTAATTTTATGATTAACTAGCTTTTCACTCAGGACTTCGTTACCGTAAGAATTTGGAAAAATTAGCTGACCTGTGTGTTAATCCAGGGTATCAACTACCTCAATACAAAATTTAATTAAAATTGGTTCAGCCGTTTGAGCGTGAGAGAGTATCAAACATCCATACATATAAAATTTCACGTTTAAATATTAGTAAGGATAAGAAAGGAAGAATTAGAATCCATGTTTAAAAATGTATTACTAGCTGAAAAAAACCTCAAAACTGACAACAAAACACGTTATTTTATCGTGCCGCGTCTATTCAATATTTATGGCTGCATCACACCTAGCTCATTTAAATTGTACATCGGAAATAGTTGAAGTTGTGCGACGTAAGTTTTTTGTGTCTTTATGATTAGGCGAGCACTTGATAGTTTGGTTTTAAATAGTGTTTTGCGGACAAATTTGGTGTTAAAATGTTATTTTTCCTTTTAATCAGTATTAAAAAACTTCGGTACCATTGAAATATAATAAAATCTGGCCGTATTCCTTGTCTACATCATAAATATAGGAAACTTCTGACAGAATTTTAGCATTTTAGGTTCAAATATTCAGGCTAAGCATTGATTAGTCAGTGAGTAAGTGAGCCATGAATTCTAATTGAATCACTGGAGTACGCCTGGGACTTCGTATCCTTGGGAATTTCGTAAAATCCTTCCTTATCCCTTTCTTACGTTACAAAAAGAACCTTTGTTTCCAATTTTAGCTTGCTAGGTCCAAGGGTTTGGCCTGGGTCTAGCAGCTGACGATACTGTCGCCTATGTGATCCTGGACTGTATGGATGTAGCAGAACACTGGGCAAAAATCCTCCTTGGTCGCTCTGCAAAGCCTACGAAATCTACAGGATTCTGAGCTTCTGGACGGAGTCTACCCACACGCATAATCGGCCTTGTAAGAGCCTAAATGCATAAATGGGAGCCCATATAACTATTACTAGGTTCTATTCCCACTTAAATTCATTTAACCTCATTTTTCCTTGCCGTAACCCCAACGCGACGCTTACATAAGCCTACGCAAGTGAAAACATAACTTTTAATCTCCTCTAACTTCAAGTGTGGGAACTTTGAGGTCTAGGTTACAATTGTTTCTATTATTTCCCATGGCTTTACCGGGTACACACTTGTATCTTTACTACCCATCACTAGTTAGCCTTTAGTAGTTTGAAGGATTATTTTTATTAGTTATTTTTGTTTTATTTTTAATTATAAGGATGTGGGAATGTAGGAAGCTGACGTATTAGGAATTTTCAAGATGTTAAAGATTTTTAAGTTTCAATTTATGACATTTCGAGAAGGTAAAGGTTCTGCGGTTTTGTGTTTAAAGACAATAATATTCTGTAAAGATCCAACTGCTTAAATAAAATATTTTAAGCTAATATTACCATTTTAATCTTGCTTATGATAAATGCCCTTTATAAATTGGGAAATTCAGCATCTTACACGGTTAAAAACTTATGTTTACAATTTTGTAATTTGCATATTTTCAATGAGCTCGTGCGGCCCTTTTTTAAATATAATAAATAAATAAATAAATAAAATCTTTTTATTCACCAAAAAGTTTACATTTAAATTATGAAGTCTCTGCCTCCTAAACTAGATTACTCTGTATCTTAGGGGACAGTGGCCTCTCCCAATTTGAATTATTAGAACATATACTCGTAGCTTTAAAATTATCTTATTTAAATATTGGTTATAGATAGACATATGTGTATACATGGGTAGTAATAATACAACGCTTGGAATACGCTTGGTGGAATAGAACGCTTGCGTCAGTTTTTGACTTTAAAATGTTAGATTTTTATAGGGTTAGTTAATTCTGTAGTATCTCAAAGAGAAAGGCGCAGTTTGATCTTCTTTATAAAAAAAAATCAGGTGAAGGAACCGCCCTGAACGTTCTTTAGTTTCTTATAAATCTATACGGAATAAATATTCACAAAAATGAACTATCTTTTCTTCAAGACACCAAATACCAGTCTAATAAAACAAGGTAGACCAAGCAACATTCTTCAGTAAAAAAACTGGGTACTTACGTAAAAGACGCAATACTCTTTCGCAAAGGGGACTGACTGGCCAGCAGAACCGTAAAAAATTAGAATTGTGGTTGTTACGAACACTTTAGGTAGGTGTTATGCGTTTGATTCTCTTGACGGTAACTATCATTATCATCTGTTTAATTTAAAATTTATTTGAATTGGTAAAAAGCCTTTAAAGAAAGGAAGATATAGAATATTCTAGCTCCTAGCTTTGCTAATTATGTTCCATCCATAAACAGTCATACCTATAATCCCTGTTGGGGTAGGCAGGGCATTATGTGGTTCTAGAACCACTTGACATCACATTTGAAATACATTTTGAAATTTTTTAGGTGGTATACGAGCGTTGTGGTGATAGATAGGTTGTCAGCCTTCCGCCCAAGATACAGCAAAACTCTCGCGTCCCACTTACTGGCTTTTACAGTATGCCTGGGAAGAGTTGGCAGCTAGTACATTCTCAGTTCTTCTTTTAATCACAGTCCAGCGTGGAAGATCTTATATTACGAAGATCTTATTTTTTCAATTTTTTAATAAGACTATTGATAGTGAGGTTTCAGATATGAAAAACTTCTTATTTCAGTAAATTTTTGTCAAGTATTTTTCTAGTTATTAAGAGGTTCACCGGACGCTCAACCTATTCCAATAGGGAATATAAGTGCTATATATTGTTAATTAGTTAGAGGTTAAGCAATGAATACGTAGTAACCGTTGCTATGTCAGGATATTCATGATGATTAATGACAAACACTTCTAAGCTCAGAGGGTTATTAGTTAAAAAAATCTCATTCGGAAGCTTGAACACACGGACTCTACGGATTAGGCTTCAGTAAGTCATGTTTGGGCAGAGTGCCGCAGACACCCCTTAAAGATGTTGAGTTTTTTAATGATTTTATTGGGTTTTCGAAGACGCTTTCGGGCCCTACCACACAAAACAGTATACTGTTCCATGCATATTTATCCAATATAGATTCATTGACGCCTTTGTATGCCTGTGGAGATAGGCGTGTCTATCTGTCTATCCAATGTATAGAAAGTTTTGCAATGCCTTCCTAAAAAAATAACTACAAAACAAGGAACCAGCTAAACATTTTTATTTTGTAGAGGGGATAGAATAGAATGGAAATAATTAATTGCTTATTAATTTAATTGTCTAGTAAGGCTGTTAGGTAAATATTTAAAGAATTTATTAAAATTATGATTTATTTAAGATTTGCTTAATATATGGATGAATTCACTCTATATTCAAGCTCATACGAGTAGAAACTTCTTGATACTTGGAAAAAATATTGTAGAGGCTTGGAAATTCCTAACTTACAAAATATGGCGTTAAATTAAACCATTATTTAGCTTCTAGAAGTTTCAGAAAAAAATGGAATAGCATTGTATTCAATTTAATGCAAAAAAATTCAAAATTTTAGGATACTTTTGTTTCATCAGTTTCGATGCCTTTTTATTAAAAAACTTTCTGTTTTTTTCAAAATGGCTAAAATATTAAAATCTTAATTGAATTGGGTTAAGCTTTTCTCTAAGTGTATTTAACAATGTAAATAATAGTACCAAATTATCTGGCTTCAGTAAGTACAACAAGGTAGTCTTTTTTAGGTTATTTTAAAGTAGCACCTCGAAAAACCATATTAGAGTTATAATAAATACAATTTCCAGGCTTAAATTGTACCAAATAGTTTCATTTTACAAATGTTTAGTAGTCAAATGCCAATTTAGTTAAATTTTAACGAATAATCTCCGACTTAAAGCAATAAAACAGTGCCTTACTCTACCGAGTCATGAAACAGCAAAAAAACATACCGAATTCAGAAAATGTCCGCTTGCCGCCGCTCCTTTCGAAAAAAGAATATTTTCTTTAAACTTTCTTTTTAAAAGTGATCACTTAGATAACACTAGCAGTCACTGGCCACAATTCACTAAGAAGTTTTTATTGTGTTCTTTTTTTAAAACGCGGCGCGCGAACAAGCGTCCGCGCTGGTGTTCGAGACTCAAATGCGGTTAAGTGGAACAGAAACCACTCCCGCGCATACTGGTTTTCTTCCACCCATATAGTTTGCTCATACATACACACATACGCGCCTTATGTAAGGAGCGTCCTTATATAAAACGTCGTATGTAATTTAGGAGCGGAAAGGCGTTATTATCTTTGAATTTCTTGATTACTCTTGACAGTTTTCGGGTTTTAATTAACGCTGTTGTTATAAGGATTTGGATTTCAGTTTTTTATATGAAGATTTTATTTTTAGAATTGACTTTTAATTTCTTATTTTATTTTTTATTTTATTTATTTATTTAGGAAAACTTACAGCATAGTATAATACACATAACTTATACACATTAAGTAACACGTATGACAATTTATCACATTCTTGTTGAATCATAATATATTTAAAAAAAAATACTTTTACTCTCAGACCAAGATTTATAACATCCTAAGGGTATATAATATCTATATTAATATTAAAGAGGAAAGCTCTATTTGTTAGTTTGCTTCGAATAGGCTGCGAAAATATTAGACCGATTTGAAAAATTTTTTCACCATTAGAATGCTACATTATCCCTTTTCTTAAAAAATGTCATTCACAATATCGCGATTTTTGCCAATGTCTAAGTATTCAAATCAAAATTAAAATATAGAGTGGCGAAGTCGCTATTATCAAGTAGAGAAACCCTTTACGGGTTGTAGTACGTCAGAGCCTCGTCTATTGATCAGCAGGGTGCACCGCTAGCAGGTGTGGATGACGGTTTTGGAGCACTAAGGTATTATACCCCACACATCCCTAGAGTGGACTTAATGTTCGCTTGTGTTAACCTTGAATACTTTCAAGGGTTGCCTGAGAGCGTCACTGCCACTGGCCTAAAAGTTAAGTAGATTGGCATCGTAACTGCGAAGTACCAACTTCTACTCCTCGTGGCTACATGTAAAAATTACTTTTCTGATAAGTTATCTGTATTTTATAATATAGTACATTATGCTATTTTCTGTTAAATGTAAATGATTTAGTTAGTGGAATTATATTTTTATTTACAAATAGTTTAATAATTACACTTAATTTTAAATATAAAATAAGATCTGATCTCTTTGCTGAAATTTAGAAAAAAAAACATTACGTACTAGTGCTTTATTTTTATTACTCACGGGCTGGGTAATACATATCATAATGAACCTTAAAACAATGACATAAGACCCACTTTATGAGCAAATGTGTTGAAAATTACTTTTATGATTAGTTATCTGTATTTTACATAACTAAATAACCGACGACGCTCTTACGATTAGCAACGTAAAAAAACCTGAATTTCATCGAATACCGAATCTTGATTATATAAAACGGAACAATGTGACACATGATTTAATGGGGTTTGTATAGGAAATCGGTTTTTTTTTTAATTTCATGCCTATTAGGGAAGGTAGTTCAGATTCATGGGAAGAATTGACTTTTAAAATTGCGCTAATTGATTAAAAGTCACCCCCATATACAGTCAAATTAATATTGTAAATCACAGTTGTTACCATAGACTTTGAATTTTTTTCCAATGATAAATTTCAAGTCTAAGATTGTTATCAACTCTCATCAAAGCGTGGGCAGACAACCGATGAGATGGGCTGACGATCTTGCCAGGTTTGCAGGGAAGAACTGGATGCGAAAGACTCAAGATCAAAGAGAGTGGAGCACTATGGAAGAGACTTACACTCAGCATTGGGTGGCCATCTGGCCATAGGTTGAAGAAGAGAGAGGCTATAAATTATAGCCTATGACAAACAAAGGCTATAATAAAGGCTGTGCGAAAAGAAAAACGGCGTGACATAAAATGTAAAGTTACTTATGATCCTCATGGCAACCCAACCCAGCTATCTGTCAAATGACAAACTTAAATTTCGTGTTGACACAGCTTTGTTAATCGTGTTGTTTGTAGCCCAGTGGCACTCGCTGATCTTAACAGATCAGTGAGGCTAAGCAACGTAAACAAAGGCAGAGAACCTGATGGGTGACCAAAGTGGCAATTTATCACGAGCGTTGTTGTGCTTCGGAGGGCACGTTAAGCAGTCGATTCCGGCTGCGGTCGATTCTAAAAAACCAAGTCAGAGACTATTGTGCGGTTTGAAAACTCTTGACACTAGGGTTAGCCAAGTTAACTACATACTTAACTATACCCACACGATAAGAAGAAGACCGTGTCTTTTTCTTGTGAATTTTTATTAATTCTGTGTCGAGAAGAGATAAATCTTACGCAGTTCCACGAAGGAATCTTCTACACTAATATTATAAAGAGGAAAGATTTGATTGTTTGTTTCTTTGTTTGTTTGCATTGAATAGGCTCCGAAATGACTGGACCGATTTGGAAAATTCTTTCAACGTTAGAATTTAATCCCTGATGAACATGAACATTTGACGGCCGGTTTGGTCGAGTGGTAGTGACGCTGCCTCTTGATCGGCGGGTCCTGGGTTCGATCCCCAGTCGGCAAACATTTGTGTAAAAAGCAGATGTTTGTTTTCGGGTCATGGGTGTTTGTGTTTGTCTTTATTGTGTTCCAAGGGACCCACGACACAAGTGAAAACCTTAGTGTGGGCCTTTGAGTGTGTAGCGTTTATTTAGCGTTTATTTATTTTATTTATAGGCTACATAATTTTCCCGAATTCCCACGGGAACGATGCCCTGGGCGGAAAGCTCGTAATATGTAAAACAAAGTCGGGTTGGCTCGAACACTTATAACTCGAAAACGGTGGGACCGATTTTCATGGTTTGTGATTTATTGTATTTGTCTCCATCACGAATAGCAGAATAAGTTCTAAAAACATTGGAAAATTTACGAAAAATATCCCACAGGGACGAAGTCCCGGGCGAAAAGCTACACACACCGGCACATTTAGCGGAACAACGTCTGTTTTTCATACAATCGACTTATATTGGGAGTTCTAAAAATTTCTTTATGCATATAAATTTTATAAATGATCGTCTCTTTTTTTTTACAAAAACTGACGAAAAGCCTAGAATTTCTCATGTAGTCAATAGAAAAAAAAACTCTAAACGTTTCATACGAAGTTGTATGATAAGGATTTTGCAATGTTCTCTTTTGACCATGCGGCACATTGTTGAAAACTTCTTGTATGTTTTATATTTGGTTTTAACAGACAAACATTTTGGCCTAAACTAAGCGTAAAATTTTAATAACAGCATCGAATAAAAATCTCCATTTATAAACTCAAAGTTGACTTAATTGTATGAAAAACATAAGTTGTTCCGCTAATTGTGCCGGTGTGTGAAGTAAGTATTCTAAGTAATAGAAACAAAGTAAGTAAGCACTAAGTATTGTAAGTAGTTAGCTATAATGCGGCTACTTTCGGAATGAAAGCGGCGCGTTGATGTCTAATACTAAGAAAGTGGACCGAGTTTATAATACTACTTAACAATTTACGATTGGATTAAAAATGCATTAATTTCTTATAATGGGCCTTTTTATAATTCAAAAACGGCACGGCAAGACTGTATTACCATTGCCTCCTATGTAATAGTAATACTAGAAGCTGAGAATAATAGGAGGCAATGGTAATTCAAATTTTGAAGTGCCGTGCCTTGCCGTTCGAATTATAAAAAGGCCCAATGACTGGGCGGCAATTTGCTTATTTTTTAAATAAAAATTTATTACGGTTCACAAACGGGATATCATTCAAATGTATTATACACATAAAAAACTTAACTAAAGTACATGCGAATAAGAATGAATCCTAAAGAAGTGAACACAGCATGCGTAATAGAGAAAGGTGCTATTTCGTATTGGAGTTAAAATGATAACATAAGAAAATAAAATAAAGAATAAACATATAAAAGTAATTAAAACTAGGTAGATAGATGTGAAGTTAGACTCAACTGCTTTCCTAGCGGAGACTACAGAACCAGAGAAAATATCAATGTTATTTCCAATGCTTAACAGTGGCAGGAGAATAACGATGGGTGACCATTTTTAAAAATGAGAGGTGTTTTAAAAAGAGAGAGTTTTTAAGTTTGACGAGTGTGTCTGTGTCTGTCTATGGCGTCGTGAATTAGGGAAAACTGTATACCTTATGTCACTCGCTGATAAGAGAGCTTTCCATGGGCCTTTTCATATTCGAAAACGGCACGGCAAAATTACATTACAATTGCTTTCTACGTATTAGTGATACTAGAAGTTGGGAGCATAAGGAGCAATGGTAATACAAATATTGCCGTGCTGTTCGAATTGTAAAGGGTACTATTAGTGAAAGATTTTTTGAAATCGGTGCAGTAGTTTTTGAGTTCATTCGTTACAAACATGCAAAAATACAAATCTTTCCTCTTTATAATATTAGTGTAAATTATTTTTATTAAAGTTATTTTCATCACAATGTCGTTTAAATGACTTTGTAAAAAAAAAAACGGATCTTGGTACTTAAACATAATGACGTAACTTCATTTTTCTTTTTATTATAAGATGGGTTAACTCTTGACCTCAATCTTGACCATAAAGGTCAAAGATGAGGTCGACGATGGAGCGAGTTAACCCAGAAAATGCCTATAAAGGCACTGGTACTCCCACACACCGACGGAACACAGTAGGCTGTTTGGCGTCGGACTTCGGTAGGAGGGTGGTCGCGAACCAGACGGCCCTTTACAGAGCCCACCACACCGCATGAGACCATATGACGACACCTCAGATTCAGAAAAAAATGAAGTGTCGCTGCCTGGGATGAATTACTAGGAGGCAGGTCTCATTTGCGTTTCCCCAGTCGCCTCTTACGACACCCACGGAAAGAGATGGGGTGGTGCTATTCTCAACCGATCACCACACGGTATAAAAACTGGGAGCGAAAGTAAAACTTAGAATGTACCAGCTTCCAACTCTTCCCAGGTATTCTGTAAAAGTCAGTAAGTGGGACGCGAGGGTTTTGCTGTATTATAGACGAAAGGCTGACAACCTGTCACTATTATACATCGTGTTTTAACTAATAACCCTCAGAATTCATGTCAAACGTGGCATCAAGTGGTTTTAAAACCACTGATGCTCTGCCTACCCCGATATTAACCGATTTTTAACCGTGTGGTGATCGGTTGAGAATAACACCACCCCATCTCTTTCCGTGGGTGTCGTAAGAGGCGACTAAGGAAACACAAATGAGACCTGCCTCCTAGTAATCCATCCCAGGCAACGACAGTTCATTTTTTTCTGAATCTGAGGTGTCCTATGGTCTCATGCGGTGTGGTAGGCTCTGTAAAGGGCCGTCTGGTTCGCGACCACCCTCCTACCGAAGTCCGACGCCAAACAGCTTGCTGTGTTCCGTCGGTGCTTGGGAGTACCAGTGCCTTTATAGGCATTTTCTGGGTTAACTCGCTCCATCGTCGACCTCATCTTTGACCTTATGGTCAAGATTGAGGTCAAGAGTTAACCCATCTTATACTAAAAAAAAATATATATAGATTTTAGGCGTGAGCGTATGTATGTTTGCAGAAAGAGGCAATCAATACTTAAGTACAGATCAAGACTTGAGTCTCCTTCTGTAATACGGGCCTCAAAATTACATTAGAACTTGGTTTCAAAACCAATATTGCACCAGAATTATAATTAAAACAAAAAATGTTGATACATAAAAACTAAACTTGTAGAGACAGGTGTTTGTTGCTATCTCTTCCTAGCTAATTGTAGGGGGTATAATGCTGTCCTTGTCGCACTGGAGGTTAGTTGATGGATACCACTGTAACGGCCGGTTGGCGTAACTGACTTTATTTTGTCAGTGGTGCTCAACTTTTAGTATATGTATTTTTAACCCCTGGCAAAAAAGAGGAGTTTTATATTTATCTTTTATTTTACTTTTGTTTTTACTTTGTTTGTTTGTTTTGTAATGTGTGCTGTGTCTTTTTAGTGAATAAATGTTATGTCTATATCTTATAAGTGTGATGTGTGTATCTGTATGTCAGTGTCTGTGAGTGGCATCGTAGCTCTGGTCTAGGGTTTCTGATTTCTCGACCTTTTTTGTTTCTCGAGATTCGAGAATTCTCGAAGTCAAATTCTCGAATTTTCACGGGTCTCGAGCTTTTTTAGTAAAACCGTTAAAATTTGCTGAAATACAGGGTGTTTGATACATCATTTGCCAAATTGAATGGGCCGTAAGAGGGGTCTTTCGCTACCTCCTCAGCCCCATAAAAATTCTTGGCCCCACGGAACTTTTTATGGCATTTTTTTATTTTGGTGTGAAAAATTATATAAGTCCGCATTTAACTAACATTCACTGAAAAAATAAGTGTTTGGGACTGCTCAAATTTTTTTAAAATCTGTAATTTCTATCGGTATGCGATTCTACCGAAATCAAAATTACTCGCCAGCAACATCTAATTTTTTTCTTATAGGCCCCCAAAGTTTTTTTAAGTTAAAAAATTAAACTGAAACCTCACCTTGACTTGAATAAAAAAAAACTAAAGTGATCATCTTCTTTTAATTTTTTCAAAACATCTTTGGACTGTCGGCTTTCTAATGATATGCTATAAGCTATGAAAAGGAGTCGAGGATGATTTGAGTAACCAATTGTCAAAGTTAAGGTACCTCGCGACCTACTCTAAGATTTTCTTAACGCTTTATTCGATGCTTGAACTTGTTGTACCTATGCTACTTTTTCATATGAAAAATGAATTATTTTGAAGATTTTGTGGATCATCTTTATGATAATTAATCGTTAAAGATTAATATCGAATAAAGATTTACGCTAGCTAGTGCCATCTATCGTCGAGGAATCTTGAGGTGACAACTAAGAATACCAAATTCGAGGTCGTTTCGAGGATTTCCTTAGCTGAAGTTGAGAGGAGGAAGTTTCGAGTTAACTTCTTAGAATACAGGTGTAAATCTCGTACACGCCCCTCAAGTTATAACTGAAAATCAGTGTTTGACCGCACTGAGTTACTCGTATAACCTTTTCACTCATTACGGCATGCACATAGCGATCCGCAACCTAGATTAAGACACATAATGTTAAATAGGTTTAGTACATTTTGATTTTGTTATTTTTTTTGTTTGCATGTTATTTGTAAGTATGTGTTTGGTGTGGAGACAATAAATTATTTATATCCTATTCTATATACTTATGTGTGCTAATGGAATTTCTTTTTATTTGGTATTTTTCTAGGTATAAGACGATTTTTTCCAAATAATGTAACAGTTATCTGTTTAACTGTTACCTGTAATTGCAGTGGCATTGAGTTTTTTTTATATTTAAATGCATTGTTGAAGTAAAAACAAATCTTGCATTGAATAAGTAACAGCTTTAATAAATTTCGTTGTTCAGTTTACAAATTTAAAGTACGTCTTATGCGTAATGAGATCAAGTTGAAGATAGAAGGGGCGAGCGCGTGGTGGCGAGGCTTTATATAGTCGAGCGAGAGCCGCGGGGGGACCCCTCCGGCGCCCGCGTCCTGGGTCGATCTCGAACATCCTGGCCCCCCAGCAGCGCAGTGGGCAGGAGGCAGACCTTGTTGAGGGCTCGACGCTCGATGCCGCTGCTGGTCTTGAAATCAGCGACTCTTGCGAGACCGTCTCTTCCTGGGAATAGTCTCACGGTGCGTCCAAGCTTCCACTTCAGTGGGGGAGTAGATTCTTCTTTAAAGACCACCAGGTCCCCGACCTGGAGGTTAGGATGATGACGGCGCCACTTGCTTCGCAGTTGAAGCTCGCTCAGGTATTCGTCGCGCCATCTAGACCAAAAATGTTGTCTTAATTCTTCGATTCTCTGGTATCTATTGGGGTGCCTCGGGACTGGAGCGGGTGGCAGCGATGTTAGAGGCCGCCCTATCAGGAAGTGCCCCGGGGTCAAAGGAATTAGGTCATTAGGATCCGACGATAACGGGGTAAGGGGACGGGAGTTTAAAATTGCCTCTATTTGAGAAAATAATGTGCCTAACTCTTCATAAGTTAAGTGAGCATTGCCCATTATACGTTTTAAATGATGTTTCGTTGCCTTTATGCCCGCTTCCCATAGGCCACCTAACGTAGGGGAATAAGGAGGGATAAATGAGAAACGTATGCTCTGATCAACGCCAAATTCATCAATTATCTGCTTGGAGGCCTTTAGAATCCTACCTAACTCATTATTAGCCCCTACAAAGTTACGCCCATTATCGCAGTGAATAGTATGAGGTTTACCTCTGCGTGATACAAAACGACGGAGGCATGAAATAAATGCTTCGGTACTTAAGTCACTTACTATTTCCAAATGCACCGCTTTAGTAAGAAAACATATAAATAAACATAGGTAGCATTTGGAAATTTTACTACCACGCCCCTTTTTATTAATTATTAAAAAAGGGCCGGCAAAGTCAGTGCCACAGACTTGAAAAGGGAAACCGGGGTTGAGTCTATCACCCGGTAGACTACCCATGAGCTGCTCTGCAGGTTTCCCTCTTAGACGCGTACAAATGACACATCGCTTTAATACATTACGCGCTAAAACTCGCCCACCAATGGGCCAATAACGTTCACGCAGGGAACTGAGGAGCAGCTGTGGGCCGGCGTGCATCAGACGTCGGTGCTCGTTCTCCATAATGAGCCTTGTAAAGTGATGCTTGCTATCTAGTAACATCGGGTGTTTTTTATCAAAATTACAGTCCGAATTCTGGAGACGACCACCTACTCTGAGCACGCCGTTGTCGTCTATGAATGGTGAGAACTGCAAAAGAGATGATTTATAATTAAGATTACCATTTTTAATTAATTTAATTTCTAATTTAAATGATTCCAATTGCGCCAATTTTATTAATGTAATTTCTGCACCATTAACTTCATCAAGCTTCAATGAACCTGTTAATTTATTGTTAGAATGTAAGCAGTTATTTATAAACCTTTTTATGTAAGCCATAATGCGGATTAGTTTATTTGAACTAGAATATTTTGTGAAGTCTATTAAAAGTGTGTTGTGTGTTACTCGTATGTTAGTGTTAATGTTAACCTTTAGTTCAGGTAGTTGTATGTCTTGTGATATACTTTGTTGCGGCCATTGTGATTCATCACTCTTTAAAAACGTTGGGCCACACCACCACAATTCAGAAAACTGAAGTTGACTTGGCTCGACACCCCTGGAAGCCAAGTCCGCGGGATTTATAGACGTGGGAACGTGACGCCAGGATTCCCTATCGGTAAGTTCGTGAATTTCGCTTATTCTATTACAAACAAATAGTTTTAAGTCTTTAGGTTGTGTTCTGATCCATGCAAGCACTATTGAAGAGTCTGACCAAAACACCTTTTGTTGTACAGTACAACGCAAAGCTTCACATATCTTGGCTACCAGGCGGGCGCCGAGCAAAGCCCCACAAAGTTCAAGGCGAGGGATTGTGGTGGGTTTTATGGGAGCCACACGCGTTTTTGCGCATAAAAGTTTAATAAAAATGTTACCACATGCATCAGTAGACCTTAGGTACACGCAAGCACCGTAAGCCTCCTGTGAAGCATCTACAAAACAGTGAATTTCAATAGCAACAACAGGTGATGAAGAAAATGCTCGTCGTTCAATGTTTATGGAACCAAGTATATGTAAATTATCAAATATTTTTTTCCAAATCTTTTTAATGTGCTCAGGCACAGGGTCGTCCCATCCCGACTTAAGAACCCACAGTTTCTGCAAAATTATTTTTAACTTTATGGTGCAGGCACTAAGTAAGCCCAACGGGTCAAAAATTTTACATGTATTTGACAAAATAGTTCTTTTTGTAACACTTTCTAGTTCTCGTGATAAATTTACGGAAAAATGCAACTGATCGGTGCTGGGAGACCACCTCATGCCCAATACACTTGATTCCTTATTAAGATCTAGTGATTGTAATGTGTCAGATGTTTGTTTTAATGTAGCACAGTTAGTTCGCAGTTTATGTAATGGAAAACAAGCTGACTCTAATATACTACTGACAGAATGATAAATGTGAGACAATTCCACCTCTGAGTCCGCCCCTGTTAATAAATCATCATAGTACATATCATGTTTTAAAACTTGAGAAACAACCTTATCTTTCGTATCAAGAGCTAATTGAAGTAAACAACGTTGGCTTAAATAGGGTGCCGAGGCGGTTCCGTACGTTACGGTATTTAATTGCAAAACGTCAAGAGGTAAGTTTGGCTCATTTCTCCATAGAATAAGTTGGAGATGACGCTGAGAGCTATCAATCATAATTTGTCTATACATTTTTTGTATATCAGCAGTAAGAACAAATTTATGTTGTCTAAATCTCAAAAGTAAATCAAACAATGGATCTTGCAAATTAGGGCCAATATATTGCAAATCATTTAATGATCGGCCGGACAAAGTCTTAGCTGACGCGTCAAAGACGACTCGAAGTTTCGTTGTCTCACTTCCTTCACGAATTACTGCATGATGAGGGAGATAATATCCAAATTCAGGTTTAGGTATTTTTTGTAAATGACCTAATGATTCGTATTCCTTAATGAATTGTGTATAAGAATGTTTAAGTGTGTCGTTTTTCAATAATTTTTTCTCAAGATTAAGGAATCTATTTTTTGCCTTATTATACGACTCCCCTAATGAATCGGGAGTTTCCTTTAACGGCATAAACACAGAGAACCTACCATCAGGTAAACGTGTGGTGGTTTTTGTAAAATAATTTTCACAAAATTCATGTTCATAGGAAACGGGTAACTTAAGGTCACTAAATTCTTCGAGTTCCCAGAATTTAAGTAAAGACTTATTTATCTCTCTACTAAAATTGCAATGTACTCTGTCAGTTTTCTTATTATTAAGCCTTGCTCCTATAGCCCCCACAACTAACCATCCCAGTTTTGAATTTTGCAAAATAGGCATATTTTTCCCTAATGACCTTTGTTCAGGTTGTAAGAGTTCAAAAAATATATCCGCTCCCAAAAGCATATCAATGCCTGAAGAATTAAAGAAACCGGGGTCAGCTAATTGGATCGGTGTGGGTAATGAAATTTCACTAGCATTTATGGTTATGTTAGGTAAGTGCCCTGTAATTCGAGGCACAACTAAACATTTCAAATTAAACGTGAATGAATTAACTAAAGAATTCACATGAACATGACAGCTTTGTGAAATTTTAAAGTTTATGTTATTTATACCTGAAATACAAATGGTTTCCGTATCAAGGGAATTAAAGCCCAAGTTATTTCTCATGGCCTCAGTTATGAATGAAGACTGGCTACCTGCATCAAGTAAGGCGCGTGCCAGATATGTTTTATGATTTAACTGATTTGTGATTTTAACAACAGCTGTTCCAAGTAAGACTTGATTATTGCATGAAGCGGAAAGGGAGACCGGTAATGAACTCATGGAATTATTATGATCGTCTTCCCCCCTACTGCCATTCTGATCTGAAGTTTGCTCTTGTGGTGTAGTAGATAAGTTTACGTGTAATAATGTATTATGTTTTTTGTTACAGTTTCTACACGGGCCGAGTGTACACTGAGCCGCCTTGTGACCCCTTCGAAGACAATTTGTACAAAGCTTTAATTTCAATACTTCTTCTTTACGACTCACAGGAGTTAAATTTGTAAATTTTACACATTCAACAATTCTATGACTTTCCTTACAGTAAGGACATGAAGGGCTTCTTTTATCAGAAGGATTGCTATCGGTTGAAACCGAAAAACTTTTTGTTGTAGGTTTATTATTATTACCCTTACTTTGATCAGAGCGCGATGCTCCTGAAGCGCTGTTTTTATTAAAGAATAAAGTTTCAAGCATATCAGCGCGATTACGTAAGAAAGTAGTGAAGTCATTGAGAGAAGGAAAGGTCTTCATGTTATTTTTATGCTCTTCCCACTTCGAAAGGGTCGTGGCGTCAAGTTTAGTCGATACCATGTATATTACTAAAGCGTCCCACTTATCTGTAGGTAGACCCAGTGAATTTAATGATCTCAAATTTTTTGAAATATGATCAACTATGAAGCGAACGCTTTTGTAAGATTCATGTTTCATGGGTTCAATGTTAAAAAGTGATTTTAAGTGATTATTTATTAAGACATTCTTGTTACTGTACCTGTCAATTAGTAACTGCCAAGCTACTTTGTAATTCGCAGAGGTAAACTCAATCGATTTAATCACTTCCTTAGGACCACCCTCCAACGATGATCTCAGGTAATGAAATTTATTTATATCTGGCAAGGAATCATTTGAATTTATTAATGAATCAAAAGTATCTTGATATTCAAGCCATGTCAAATAATTTCCATCAAATTTAGGTAATTTAATTTCAGGCAAACGCAATTTTCCAAATGAATCTATCCTCTCTGAACAGGTGGAAATTGTAGAATCATCGTTTTTGGTTGGTTTAAAATTTGAAGAATCAACTATGTCCCGAGCGGTGCAGATGAGAGAGAAAAAAATTGACTCGAGGGATTCTCTAGCTGAAATTTCGTTTTCCAAGTCCAAAGAGAGTACTTCAATCTGAGATTGAATGCTATTAAATTCATTAAAAACAGTTTCCATGATATCAATTCTACGAGCAAGTTCATTAATCTGAATCTTAGTCAAATGGTTAACTTCTATTTCTTGATAAGACGTTACAACATCTTTAAATTTAGTTAAACGCCCCTTAATAGAACCGCGCTTTCTCACTAACTCACGTAATTCTTTCTTTTCTTGCTCATCTAACTCCCGCTCAACTTCACTATCCGATGCCATTATTATTAGAAATTAAGAAGGCCAAATAATGAATCAGGCAAGAAAATAAATGGGATATTCAAACCAAAATCCTCCAAGCAAACCGATGAACAAGCGTGATGTCAAGCGAAGCAAGCCGGGTGGACCGGGGCGGCGCAGCGTGCCTCGTGTCGCACACGTAGCGGTGACTTGAAGGTCGTGATGCGCGCGCGCCGACCGACCGACCGTACCCAGTGCCGGCGTTATGTACTTACGCAGACTCGAAGTATTGAGCCTGTAAATTCCGGTCAAAATATCGTTTCAGCAACGAAAACAGCACTTCAGCAAGATGGTACAGCTGTCTTATGATAAAAAATCCATGAAGAAAGCTTATGAAGTAAACTTACGAAAAAAATAATGAAGGAATTCAATTTTATAACCTTTAGACAGCGTTATTTTAATGATTAAGGCAAGAAATGTGAATGTTTTGCCATGAAACACTCGCGTTTATGATGTTGAGCGGGGTAGGCAGTGCTTAGGGTAGCAAATCGGCAAAGTACTAATGAGAGAAATAAGGTAGCAAATCGGCAAAGTACTAATGAAAGAAATTAGGTATTATGATTAACGTAAGGCACACTATTTACACAATAAAAACAATTATTGCTTAATAAGGTAATAAAGGAACGGGGCAACTTCCCTGAGTACGATCCTCCTTGCTGATGTGCCACCACTCGCCACGTGTTCTCGATGTTTCGAAGATTCGATCTTTCGCCGAAGATTGCAGGACGTTCTTGCTTAGGTCGCCATTAATTTGTTGAAGTAAAAACAAATCTTGCATTGAATAAGTAACAGCTTTAATAAATTTCGTTGTTCAGTTTACAAATTTAAAGTACGTCTTATGCGTAATGAGATCAAGTTGAAGATAGAAGGGGCGAGCGCGTGGTGGCGAGGCTTTATATAGTCGAGCGAGAGCCGCGGGGGGACCCCTCCGGCGCCCGCGTCCTGGGTCGATCTCGAACATGCATGTTGTGCTTATGTTTTCTTCTTCTATCGTGTAGGTATAGACAAGTATGTGGCGAACTTGGCTAAGCCTGGTGTCAGAGTTTTCAAACCGCACAATGACCTTGGTTTATCGTTTGTGTTGGTGTACACTCTTTTGGTTGCCCAATAAATAAATAAATAAAAATTATAATGATATAAAAAGAACTACCAGCTGCCAACTCCTTCCAGGCATGCCAACTAGAAGACAATAAGTAAGTCGCTTAAGTTGGTTTTGCTGTAAGCTGACAAATTGTCACCACTATCATTTTTCATCTAATCTTCTTCTTATCGCGTAGGCATAGTCAAGTGTATGGTGAACTTGGCTAACCCTGGTGTCAGAGTTTGAAAACCGCACAATGGCCTCTGACTTGGTTTTAATGAATGTAGTCAATCGACAACCGCCGGGACCGACCGCTTAACGTGCCTGAATACAGAAATGCTCGTGATAAATTGCCACTTTGGTCACCCATCAGGTTCCCTACCACTGTGTACGTTGCTTAACCTTAGTGATTAGTGATACATCTAATAATACTCAGAATTTATGTCAAAAATATTTTGCAGTTCTGGAATAACAAAGTTTGAGAAGCGCAGGCTCCAACAAAGAGGCGACGTGCGCGCAGTCCACTTTAACTACGTGTCTAATGCTCGCTCTGAAATCATTATAAAAAAGATTAATTAATTTTAAACTATCTCATGATTAGATTTCATTCAAGTTATTTTATGAATTACATCTTAAAATGGCTTAAAGAAATACGTGATTTGTGTGCTTTGACAATTAGGTAGAAATTCATTCTCTCTATAACATCTCTTAATTTAAAAAAAAATTATCCGCCACATAATTTTTGATTTTTTAATAGTCTTTTGACATTGTTCCATTGGGAATTTTATTTATTTATTTTTGAATTTTTGACATTGTTATAGTATGTAGCATACTTATAGATTTACATTTATTTTAAATATTGACATTATGTTATCATTTCTCAAATATTCTTTTTTTCTTTCTTTGATTAACTATACATATAAAATTATTGTTATTATTTTTTATGACGATCATAATATGGAGTGACACTACACGTAACTACAAATTGTAAATGTTATCTATATCATGAAATAAATGAAACTAAACTAGACATTTAAACGGCTTAACCAATTTTGATCAAAAATTATAGCCTAAGAACGATCTCGATTAAGTCAACCTTAAAAAAAAAAACGGCATCTAAATCGTCCATTCGTTTAGGAGTTACAATGACATGTAACGAGGCGGCATGTGCCTCGTCTTCATCCTCCTTCTCCATTTTCTTTTTGCGACATTTTTACTCTTCAGTTTTGGCATTATAAATTTTAATTCGAAATTAAACACTTCTAGCTGACATTCGCTGGGATGACAGACCCAACTGAGTTTCCGTCGCAGGTGGACGCCCGCTAATAGTGTACTGTTTTTTTAATATATTTGTAAACTAACATCAAAAGTTTGTAACTATCTATTAAACGTATTTCCTGCTGCGCCTTTGCGAATAGGCGTAGAGTCAGTAGGGTCAATAGAACGAATGCGTATGTATGTATTTAAATCCTTTAATGTTTGTTTGTATGTATTTCATGTAATCTTGACTTGTTTTAAGTGGCATCCTGAATGTCTTATAAAATAAAGATTTTTTATATTCTATTCTATTCTATGCTTTATATTTGTTATTCCTTTATTGTGCTCCCGCAGCCAGCCGGCGCACTGGCGCCTACAGATAGATACACAGAAACACTTTTGAATAAGTAAAATGATTTTCATCAGACAAGAACCAAACAGACTTGGTCGTCGACAGACATAAAAAAAATAGAAACGATGCAATTCTAAGTCAAAGTCGTAGGCCCTTATTACAGAAGGAGACTCAAGTCTTTCATTTATACTTAAGTATTGATAGTCTCTTTCTATCACTATCAAAAAGACAAAGATGACTGATTATAAATTAGGTAAGTCAAAGTAGTGAATTATAACTGGTTTATTAGAGAGTAACCTAGGCTTCCTTCCATACTGAACTGGGAGTGAAAGAAAAACTTATAATGTGCCAGCTGCCAACTCTTCCCAGGCATACTGTAAAAGTCTGTTAGGATGCGAGGGTTTTGCTGCATCATGGGCGAAAGGCTGACAATCTGTCATCATTCTACAACTTGACATCAAGTGGATTGCTAGAACCACTGATGCTATGCCACTGATGCGGTTATGTATGTAACCTCGGGTACTTTTTCAAACAGTCTAAGAAGCTCGCTGATCTAAACCGATCAGAAGCGCTCGTAGTCCAGTGACGCTAGCTGATCTCAACCGATCAGTGATGTTAAGCAACGTACACAGAGGCAGAGAACCAGATGGGTGACCAAAGTGGCAATTTATCACGAGGGCACGTTAAGCTGTAGGTCCCGGCTTGTCGATTGACTACAGTCGTTAAAAAACCTAGTCAGAGGCCATTGTGCGGTTTGCAAACTCTGACACCAGCATTTGCTGGCAGCTTCCGTTACATGGCTACAAAGTGCTGAAACAATATACCCCCCCCCCCCTCTGCGGCTTCTTAGGTCTAAGGAGTATTTTAGAATTAAGTATAGGACGTTCCTTCTGGAGAAGCAAAAACTGGGTATTCCAGACACTTACTATGCAACGGTTTTTAAATCCTGACAAACTTTTGTGCAGCACTCAACTATTGATACGCAATATCATACCTACACACATAACTCACATATTTATCCCCTGTTATACATATTATACATTATATTGTACATTCTCTTTTTTAGTGTTTATCTTCGCTGAGCACTCGTGACTGACGTTAATGAGGTTATAGCAGAATACCAGTGTTTTGTCCTTTGGACAAAGCTTATGCTGAGCTATGGCCTTTTTGTTGCATTCTAACACACACATAACACTAGAATAACTCTGTAACCTTTAATGTGTATTTGTACTTCTGACTGTTTTGAATGTTGTCTGTCTGTTTTAAAGCAATGAATAAATTCTTTGTCTGTCTGTCTGTCTGTGGTTAGCCAAGTTCGCCATACATTTGGCCATACCTACACGATAAGAAGAAGAAGTCTAAGAAATAATAAATAGTGTTGTTGTTTAACAGTAAGTAGTGATACGAGGGTCCGGAGAGTGTCCGTTACGTGCTGTTCGTACTTTCTTCGTCTCGGTCCGCCGCGTGCGCAGCCGGGGTTGGGGACTAGTGCTGTAGATAGAAATGTCGATATCGATGATAGTTTTAATACCAACATTACAAACGCGAAAGTTTGTATGTATGGATGTTTGTTAATTTACACGGGTGGACCAATTTTGATAAAATTTGGTATGGTAGCTGACATCCTGGATTAACACTTAAGCTATATAATTTTCCCGAATTCCTACGGTAATGAAGTCCCGGGTGGAAAACTAGAAGTTTCATGATCATTTGCCTGTATGTAAAGGCATATGAGAATAATGATAGAAATAATAAAATGATTAAAATTTTCGTAATATGAAGTCTTTTATTTACACATTGATATATATAAAAAATAAACAAATAATTTGTAAAAAAACAAATAAAATAAACAGATAAAAAAACAATAAATTATTTGTTTATTTTTTATCTATATCAATTTGTAAGTAAAAGACAAATCTAAGTACAGTATAAAACACTTACACAGATATGCAAGAAAATATAAATAAACCGATAAAACCATTTTTATAATTATAAAATAAATATAATAATAGTAAAAATGCAATATTCGATTAGTAAAATCATTTCAGGAAAAAAGGGAATTTAGGCAATAGTCCACCACGCTGGCCCAATGTGCGTTGGTTTTTTAGAAAACGAATTTTCTTAGACTTGCGATGTCACGCAAGTCTTGCGATTTTTCTTAGATCACGATGTTTTCCTTGCAAGTGATAATTAATGAAAAAAATCATACCATATATTTTTAGCTTAGACCATAATCAATTTGCTGTGAAGAAAATCATGGTGTAAAACCCGCTCGTCTGAAAAAAACCATTTTCGAAAGTTGGGTTGGGTCCACCAAACCGCATTGGGCCTCTCCATGGTAGTTAGTTATTACCTACCTTCCACGGTAATAATAACTACCTTTTTTTATTATAAGATGGGTTAACTCTGACCTCAATCTTGACCATAAGGTCAAAGATGAGGTCGACGATGGAGCGAGTTAACCCAGAAAATGCCTATAAAGGCACTGGTACTCACACGCACCGACGGAACACAGCAGGCTGTTTGGCGTCGGACTTCGGTAGGAGGGTGGTCGCGAACCAGACGGCCCTTTACAGAGCCTACCACACCGCATGAGACCATAGGACGACACCTCAGATTCAGAAAAAAAAAGAAGTATCTTTGCCTGGGATGGATTACTAGGAGGCAGGTCTCATTTGTGTTTCCTTAGTCGCCTCTCACGACACCCACGGAAAGAGGTGGGGTGGTATTATTCTCAACCGATCACCACACGGAAAAAACCGTTAAAGGAAATGTATCAATTCTTTCCAACCTTATTGTATTGGTAATATTGGTATAGCCAAGTGTGTGACTATCTTGACTAACCTTGGTGTCAAAAGTTTCAAACCGCCAAACGCTTCTGACTTGGTTTCACGACTGTATTCAATCGACAACAGCCGGTACCGCTGGCTTAACTTGCCCTCTGAAGCCCGTAAAACAATGTAGACTGCCACTTTGGTCACCCATCAGGTTTCCTGCTTCTAAGAACGTTGCTGCCTCACTGTTTGGTTCAGATCAGCAAGCGCTACTAGGCCACAATCGATTCTTATCTGCTATAGTTAAACTTTGAAGCTCCGGCGCTCCTAGCTTTGACTAGTCAATCCTTATCTGGCCGGTTTGGTCGAGTATGCTTCCTCTTGATTGACGGATCCTGGGTTCGATTCCCAGTCGGGACAAATATTTGTGTAAATAGCAAATCTTTGTTCTCGGGCCATGGGTGCTTGTCTTTCTTTATGTTTTTTCCTGGGGGACCCACAACACAATGGAAATCTTAGTGTGAGCTTTTGGGTGTGTAGCGTTTAATTATTTATTCATTATTTGTTATTCTAACCTAACCTAATTTAATTTAACTTAGTCAAACCTAGGATAAAGCAGTGATTCCTGGAAGAGACTGCATATCGACCTGACTATGACATATCGATAAAAACTTATCGATAAATCGCTAGCATCCCTAGCGTCCTGGAACGGAAGTACAATAATTGTGCGGCGTCTTCCCTCCCTCGAGTGACGGCCAGTAATAATTCGAGACTTATTATTACATCGTCTTACCGGCTACCGGTGAGCATTGGAGACTCGAGCTATAGGATTATTCTTTGTTTTCATAGTTATTCTACAATCAGACAAGATATACTCGGCGGATTTTGATGAAACTTTGCAGTACTACAGGGTAAATTCATAAATAAATAAACGCTACACACTCAAAGGCCCACACTAAGGTTTTCCCTTGTGTCGTGGGTCCCTTGGAACATACGTAATGACAGACACAAACACCCATGACCCGAGAACAAACATCTGCTTTTTACACAAACGTTTGCTCCGACTGGGAATCGAACCCAGTACCCGTCGATCAAGAGGCAGCGTCACTACTACTCGACCAAACCGGCCGTCATATTTATTCTGTTAGTATTTTATACTAGCTTTTCGCCCGGAACTTCGCGCCCGTGGGAATTTTTGAAAATTAGGGAATTTATGTGTTATTCTGGTGTATAAGCTATTTTACAAGCAGTGATAGCCCAGTTGGCAATGAGCCAGACTTGTGATCGGAAGGTCGCGGGTTCAAATCCCGGTGCGGGCCTGTACCACTAAATTCGTCTCTTCGGATTTATGTAAGGATTTCTAATTATCACTTGCTTAACGGTGAAGGCAAACATCGTGATGAAACCCGCCCGTCCAAGAAAATTCATTTTCGAGAGACGACGGTCCACCAACCCGCATTTGACCAGCATGGTGGACTATGGCCTAAAACCCCTTCGTGTTTCGAAGGGAGGCCCGTGCCCCTCGGTGGGGACGTATATGGGCTGATGACGATGAAGGTATTTTATTGTAAAGTGTCATTAAAATCCATTTAGTAGTTTTGGCGTGAAAGAGTAACAACCATCCATTCATACAAACTTTTACGTTTATAAAATACTAGCATTCCGTCGGGACTTCGTTCCCGTAGGAATTCGGGAAAATTATGTAGTCTATGTTCATCAGGAATAATGTAGCATTCTAATGGTAAAGGAATTTTTCAAATCGGTCCAGTAGTTTTGGAGACTATTTAATGCAAACAAACAAACAATCAAATCTTTCCTCTTTATAATATTAGTATAGATTAGTAAGGATTGCAATCTCGGCGGATTTTGGTAAAAAATTGCAGTAATATAGGGTAACTTTTTAATCACTATTGTGCCGTGTGGTGATCGGTTGTGCCGTGTGGTGATCGGTTGTGCCATGTGGTGATCGGTTGTGCCGTGTGGTGATCGGTTGTGCCGTGTGGTGATCGGTTGTGCCATGTGGTGATCGGTTGTGCCGTGTGGTGATCGGTTGTGCCATGTGGTGATCGGTTGTGCCGTATGATGATCGGTTGTGCCATGTGGTGATCGGTTGTGCCGTGTGGTGATCGGTTGTGCCGTGTGATGATCGGTTGTGCCGTGTGGTGATCGGTTGTGCCGTGTGGTGATCGGTTGTGCCGTGTGATGATCGGTTGTGCCGTGTGGTGATCGGTTGTGCCGTGTGGTGATCGGTTGTGCCGTGTGGTGATCGGTTGAGAATAACACTACCCCATCTCTTTTCGTGGGTGTCGTAAGAGGCGACTAAGGAAACACAAATAAGACCTGCCTCCTATTAATCCACCCCAGGCAACGACACCTCAATTTGTGCTGAATCTGAGGTGTCGTCCTATGGTCTCATGCGTTGTGGTAGGCTCTGTGAAGAGCCATCTGGTTCGCGACCACTCTTCTACCGAAGTTCGACGCCAAACAGCTTGCTGTGTTCCGTCGGTGCGCGGGAGTACCAGTGCCTTAATAGGCATTTTCTGGGTTAACTCGCTCCATCGTCAATCTCATCTATGACCTTAGTCAAGATGGAGGTTAAGAGTTAACCCATCTTATAATTTAAAAAAAAATTAAAGATTAAAAAATTTTACAGTATCATTTTCATTGATTCAACTTTTTTTTTCAATATTTTGTATTAAGACAATTTTTAATCTTTTTAACCTCATAAGGGTTGACGCTCGCCTATTTAATATTACTCACACCTTCATAATTCACATTGTCTGTAAAAACGACATAACGCACGGGAAATGGTTAGGTACAATTTGTAACACTAGGTTTCGAAAGTACCCAATAATAATGTAGTTACATCTTTATAGCATTATAATTACGGCTATAACAAACGTGTATCTGTATTAAATTCTTATCTAGCAAGCAATGTTTAATGTACAGAGGCCAGCGCATCAGGTTACCCCATTTTCATTGCAAAACTGTCCTTATCCTTACAGCATTGAGTGTTTGTTTGTGGTAACCTGATTTGTCTACGTGGACTAGGTATATGTTTTAACGTGTTGGCAAAAAATTCGATTGCTTATAACTTTTAAACAGCTGAACTTGTTATAAGTGATATTATAAATTTAAGAGTTTTAAGCGAGGAAGGACGGCGTGAAACAAAATTTTTAATTTCAGATTTTTTGTACTAGACATTTATAAATTTCGATTTTAAAACGCAATAACCTTCAAAACCCTCAACCTTCACGAAAAAACCTCAAGAACCCTCAGGATGTTTGTCAAATGTGGTACCAAATGGTGTGAGGGTATGGGAAATTAAGATATGTATTTAGATTTTAGACTTCTAGATTCTGAACATAGATATTTTGCCGTTAGTCATTTAAATATATACATAAATAAATTAAACCACTTGATAATGCCACGCAGTTTGACGACCACGTCTTATAAGAGGTAAAAACCTTTTCGCCTATTCGCTTACACTTTTGCCCTTCCTAATTTTAGTAGCAAGGAAATCCATTTCACAGAGATGTGGGAATAACTTGTCTTTTCTAAAACAAGGAAAGAAAGATAGAAAAAGAAATTTATTCACCATATACATTTATTCAAAAGACTTCAAACAACTTAACCGTGTGGTGATCGGTTGAGAATAACACCACCCCATCTCTTTCCGTGGGTGTCGTAAGAGGCGACTAAGGAAACACAAATGAGACCTGCCTCCTAGTAATCCATCCAAGGCAATGACACTTAATTTTTTTCTGAATCTGAGGTGTCGTCCTATGGTCTCATGCGGTGTGGTAGGCTCTGTGAAGGGCTGTCTGGTTCGCGACCACCCTCCTACCGAAGTCCGACGCCAAACAGCTTGCTGTGTTCCGTCAGTGCGTGGGAGTACCAGTGCCTTTATAGGCATTTTCTGGGTTAACTCGCTCCATCGTCGACCTCATCTTTGACCTTATGGTCAAGATTGAGGTCAAGAGTTAACCCATCTTATAATAAAATAAAATAAAAATAATGTGGGGGAAAGGTGCTGCCTCAGCCAAGCTGTTTTTCAGTCACTACCTGAGTTGACTGCTAACAACATGCATATATGAACAAATATAAGTATGCTACGACAAACAAACACTTTAACCATCAAAAGCGGTTTAGAACAAGAATACAATATTTCATAAAATGAGGAAACATATGATTCATAAAAAAAATATTTTTCATCATGATAAAATCACGCTTATAAAACATTAGTCAGAACTACGGAAAAGTAGCGTACATTACGTACAACTTTAATTACATATGCGCATCGTGTGTGAAAGAGACAACAGCAGGTCGAACGGTTACGTCAGAAAGAGACAAATAGAGTCATCTGTTATGTGCCGTAAGTGTGCGCGCGCGACGACTTTTTATTTCACTCACACATATGTTTTTGCGCGTGTGTGTGATTCGTGTTTGTATGGGTATTTATGATTTGAGCAATGGTTTTCAATCATTTTCATTGTTTTGAAGCTATATGCCTACCAATATAAAATAACATAAAATCTTATGTAGAACCTCCTCTTTTTCTGAAGTGGGTTAAAAATAGCTTTTTGACGATGATCTTTAGTTAATTGCTGAGCAGTAGCTGATTCTTCATTGAAATAAATATATTTTATTGTTTATTTTTAACCCCCGAAAAAAGAGGGATGTTATATGTTTGACGTGTGTATCTGTATGTCTAAATCTGTGTGTCTGTGGCATCGTAGCTCCTAAACGAATGGACCGATTACGATGCGGTTTTTCTGATGAAATCGAGATAGTTCTTAGATATATTTTATCAAAATTTGTTCAGCCATTAAAGAGTTATAAGTTCTATTTTGTTATATTCTTTGACATTACTAATTAATTGCAATATGGGTGTTTTCTATCTAAAATAAATAATTTCAATTCAATTCAATATACCTACGCAATAACTGCTTTACCACAAAACATTACACCACTTAGACAATGTCTTAAACTGACTTTTATAATTTTAACTTAAATTTTGTGCTGGTGTTGGTTCATTAATCTCTTTTGAGAAAGGCAAAGAAATCTATGTCCAAATGACCATTTTTAAACATTGTCTAAGTTTTAGTTTTATTTTGATCGTCTTAATTTCATTTTTTCTTCTCACCAAATGTGTGGCGAAATTGACTAACTTTGGTGTCGAGAGTTTTCAAACCGCCAAATGGTCTCTGACTTGGTTTAACGACTGGATAACCTTTTTTTTTTTACCAGGCCATATATACGTCCCCATCGAGGGGCACGAGCCTCCCTTCGAAACACGAAGGGGATTTAGGCCATAGTCCACCACGCTGGCCCAATGCGGGTTGGTGGACCACTCGTCTTTCGAAAATGAATTTTCTTGGACGAGCCGGTTTTATCACGATGTTTTCCTTCACCGTTGAGCAAATGATAATAAGAAATCAGTACATAAATCCGAAAAGACGAATTTAGTGGTACAGGCCCGCACCAGGATTAGAACCCGCAACCTTCCGATTACAAATCTGGCTCATTACCAACTGGGCTATCACCGCTATTGGCTATTACCTATTGTTATATAACCTACTGTTGGCTATCAACGTTTAATTTTAAAATGTAAGATAAACTGTACATGTTGGTCTCCAAAAAAAATTACAGGTTTAGAACCACAGTATTAACGGATACTCCTCTAAGTACGAGTACATATGTGATTGATGTCGGACTTGACATCACGGAGGAGTGATTGTGATCTGAAAATTACTTTAAAAGATAAAGCATAAGTTCAATTAAACTTATTATTGTGAAAGTAGAAGATTACTTTTAGTATTTTTGTTTTATTTTTGCAGTTTACTTTCTTTGTTCTAGGTGTTTCGATTGGCTTATCATCATCAGCCTGTGTCAGTCCACTGCTGGACATAGGCCTCTCCTATAGCACGCCGTGAGCTCGGTCTTCAGCTCTCCTCCTCCAACCACTGCCTGCTACCTTACGAATATCGTCACCCCATCCAGTAACAGGGCGCCCTACGCTACGTTTGCCGATTCGTGGTCTCCATTCTAGAACTTGTCTAGGTGTTTCGATTGGCTTATAGTTTGTTTCTAATAGCGTAAGAAAACCATTTCGTTTTCATACCATTTGGGCGTGGTAAGAAGCTAACTTACCTTTAGAATTTTAAGATAATATTTAGACAAAAACTTTGTAAAAGGAGCTGTAATAGAATTTCTGATTTGCTATTACACAAGCAACCATGAACGGTGAAGGAAAACATCGTGATAAAACCCGCCCGTCCAAGAAAATTCATTTTCGAAAGACTAGCGGTCCACCAACCCGCATTGGGTCAACGTGGCCTAAATCCCCTTCGTGTTTCGAAGGGAGGCTCGTGCCCCTCGATGGGGACGTGTATGGGCTGATAAGTAAGCAACCATGGGAATAAATTGCTCAGCTTCAGAGTTATTCAGATTTTAAATCAGAAAATAGGGAGTATGATTGAGTTAAAAAGAGCGATCTTCAGAGTTTCTTGCCTATTCTTCTCAGAGGAAGACTGCACCTTTGCGAAGAGGCGTAGAGTTAAAAATGCTATAGTAATTCACTACTTCGACATATTTTACGTAAATATCTTAATATTCTATGAAATAAATCTATTTAAGACTTTCACTTTGACTTTTTTTCTACGCTGGACTAGGAGTGAAAGAAAAACAGAACATACCAGCTGCCAACTCTTCCCAGACACACTGCACAAGTCAGTAAGTGGGACGCGAGGGTTTTGCTGTATCATGTTTCATCTAATAACCCTAGGAATTTATGTCAAACTAGCTTTCCGACCGCGGCTCCGCCCGCGTCCTATTTTTTTTTTAATAAAAAGTATCCTATAAACCTCACGGAGTCCGAGACCTTTCCAACGAATGCAAAACCGTGGAAATCGGTTCGTGCGTTCTGGAGTTATAGCGTCAGGAAGGAAAACCCGACTTATTTTTATATAGTAGAAGATGTAGCATCACGTGGTTCTAGCATCGCTGATGCTCTGCCTACCCCGTTAGAGATTATGCGTGAGAGCATATGTATTATGTATGTGATTTGACTTTGAAAGAGGCTGTATCTACGGTCCCGACTGTAAGAAAACTCAACAATCGACAGGAGTGGAAATCCCTAAACAAGTAAACTAGTTAGAATATAATTGTCCCTAAAACAAGGGTTGCCTGGAAGAGATTGTTCTTAGCGATAAGGCCGCCTTTTTTTTTCTTTTTTTTATTATAAAAAAGGTTAACTCTTGACCTCAATCTTGACCATAAGGTCAAAGATGAGGTCGACGATGGAGAGAGTTAACCCAGAAAACGCCTATAAAGGCACTGGTACACTGACGGAAAACAGCGAGTTGTTTGGCGTCGGACTTCGGTAGGAGGGTGGTCGCGAACCAGACGGCCCTTCATAGAGCCTACCACACCGCATGAGACCATAGGACGACACCTCAGATTCAGAACAAATGGAGGTGTCGTTGCCTGGAATGGATTAATAGGAGGCAGGTCTCATTTGTGTTTCCTTAGTCGCCTCTTACGACACCCACGGAAAGAAATGGGGTAGTGTTATTCTCAACCGATTACCACACAGTTGAAACTAGTTAGAATCTAGTTGTCCCTAAAACAAGGGTAGCCTGGAAGAGATTGCTCTTAGCGATTAGGCCGCATTTGCGCACTTTTACTTAGTTACGTAAAACTTTTTTTGTGACTGTGTGCAATAAAGAATTTCCGTCTATCTATCCCTTTTGCGAGCCCTGGTATTCTTGATAATTGAGGGATTACAGGAATTCATCTTCATCATCGTTGGATTCTTATTAAGAAATTTAAGTTAAAAAAAAGAGAGGAGGTTCTAATGTATGTTTTTACGCGATTACCCCGCCAATTATGAATTGACTTGTTTTTTGCGCACGCGGCTCCGCCCGCGTGAACTACAGGTTATATCGTGCCCAACTGTGAGTCAGAGACCATTGTGTGGTTTGAAAACTCTGACACCAGGTTTAGCCAAGCATGCCTCAGTATTTCCACTCTGATCAACTAAACGGATCAACTAAAAACTGTTCAACTATTTTTCTTCCGAACGGCTCACTATACGATAAGAAGAAGACCATGTCGAAAAAAGGGGCCATGTCGCATACATCCCATCCATACAGCCCTTTTTTTATTAACAACGGTGGCGCTCTTGACCAAAATCTAGCATATTCATATGACAGACAGACAGACAAAGAATTTATTCATTGCTTTAAAACATACACACAACATTCAAAACAGTCAGAAGTACAAATACACATTAAAGGTTACAGAGTTATTCTAGTGTTGTGTGTGTGTCAGAATGCAACAAAAAGGCCATAGCTCAGCATAAGCTTTGTCCAAAGGACAAAACACTGGTATTCTGCTATAACCTCATTAACGTCAGTCACGAGTGCTCAGCAGCGAAGATAAACACTAAGAAAAGAGAATGTACAATATAATGTATAATATGTATAACAGGGAATAAAATATTTATTTATTTATAGTCATACACTGTCAATAAAAGTAAGTATACATTACAATCAGAGTATCTAATATATAAAAGCGAAGATGCGGTTGAGGATGTAGCAAGCTCACCCAGAAGAAGCCTATAAGACAAATAGAATATAACAAAAATAATATTCATTTTATAGGATATTCAGGATGCCACTTAAAACAAGTCAAGATTACAAGAAATACATACAAACATACATTAATAAGGCGGATGCGGAGGAAAGAGGCAAATACCAGTATGATGCGACGCGGATCCGCACTTTAGCGAAGAGAAGGTTAAAGGATTTAAATACACAGATACACATTCGTTCTTTTGACCCTACTGACTCTACGCCTATTCGCAAAGGTGCAGTCTTCCCCAGAGAAGAAGAAGAAATAAATGATAGCCCTTTGCTTATAACGCGCGCATCAAAAAACTATAAAGAAAAGTGCTCTAACCTAACCATTTCCCGAGCATATCGTACAAGTGTGTTGACCTGCGCTTGCGTCGCACGTGCTGCATTTATTTATCAATTACGGCGGGAGATTTGAACTTCGCGCTCTGCCAGCCAACTGTGGCCAGACGGAACGAGTCCGTTGCGCACACGCACACGATGTTTTGTATGCCACATGTGAGCTGAGGAAAGCATTGGGCATTTTTATCATTCAAACGGCACAGCAAATATTTATTACCATTGCCTCCTATGTAATTTTGATGCTAGAAGCTAGGAACAAAGGGGGCAATGGTAATTCAAATTTTGAATGAATGAATGAATGAATTGTTTATTTCTGCACACAAAAAAAACCTACATTACTACATTATATTAAATTAATTGATTTAAAAATTGAAATTAAAAATTAAAGCATATAAAAAAATAGAATTAAAATTAAAAAGTAAATGATCAATTAATCTTACATAAATAAAATAAAACAGAAGGAAATGTGCTGCAGAAACAGGCCGTAGCTCAGTGACAATTTTGCCGCTGAATGCGACAAAGCACTGATTATCAGCTACTATTTTGCCGTGCCGTCCCGTGCCGATCAAATTATAAAAACGTACGGGCATTTTTATAATTCGAACGACACGGCAAATTTTTACTAACATTACCCCCTATGTTCCTAGTGACACTAGTAACATTAGGAATATAGGGAGAAATGGTAAATACAAAGCCGTGACGTGCCGTGCCGGTCGAATTATAAAAAGGCCCAATAGGAAGATCGACCCATTCCTACTATAAAATTGCGAAAGAGGATGTTTATTACTCTTTCAAGCAAAAACTACTGGACGGATTGTGATGAAACTTTACAGTAATACAGGGTGTAAGGGACAGCTTAGCAAAAACTGAAACTTTGAACACAGATCATCATTTTGAATAATTTTACAGTGTATCAATTGAGAAGAAATCGGTGAACATACTCGTGAGAACCTCTCCTTTTTTGATGTACTTCGGATTAGGCTCATGAGTTCGACCAGCACATTCCGCCTGCCCTTTGCTTCTACCAAAAGGCATCGCAGGCACAGAATAAATAATAGTACTAACGTACAGAAGTCTCACTCCCTAACAAAAGTCAACTTTAGGCATAAAAATTTGCCTACTTATGCAAATTGAAACGTATAGTCGGCCGCTAGCGTTCATATTCTATTGCGCACCGCCGACTCGATGCCGCGTTCGCGGAGAGCTCAGGGTTAACACTCGCCGCCGCTTTTGAGGTAAAATTATTATTGAAATTAATTAAGTAAGATAACACTGCTTATAAAATCAAGAGTAACTTTAGTTAGAATGTGTAGTAAGTAAAAACACAAGTTAACATAACCAACTATGTTATTTGATACCTAGCCTACATCCTACTAACTACAGACACCTACAGTCTATTGTGATAGCAAAACATGTTTACGTCTGGTTTTAGTATTGTTAATAAGTAGGTAAACTTATTATTTTGCTCAACACGCGACCAACGCGATGAGCGCGCGCGCGGCGAGTATCAACCCGCGCTCGATGGCATACTCAGTATGCCCGCCGCGAGAACATGCCTAAACTGGGGAGTGACACCCCCCCTGTCGCAGGTACCACTCTTACCGTTTACGAGTATATTGCGCACCGCTAAGGTACGGAATTCTCTGCCTGCGTCTGTATTTCCGGGCTCATATATCCCAAATTTCTTTAAAGTTCATCTTTTGGATGAGCTTGCTATATTCTCGACTACATCTTCGCCCCTGTGCTAGTTTGTGGTTAAGATCAAACCAATTCTCTTTAAAATAAAAGACGTACATCTTACACAATAGGAAGGATTATAAAAGAATACAATCTACAGCTACACTGATATCATAAAGAGGACATTTTTTTAATAGGCTACTGGACTAACTTGAAAAATTCTTTCACAATTAGAATGCTACATTATGCCTGCATAACATAGGCTATATATTTTTCCCTAATTCCCTGGGGAACGAAATCGCGGGTGGAAAGCTAATATACCTACCATACAAAAATCCAATCAAAAATCCAATTTCCGATTAACCTGTACCCACCTCAGTACGGACAAGTAAGGCACACTTAGCGCAATTTTTTTATTCTCTCCACAATTACAACATATGTGTGCGTTACTCCATACAAAACACATACACATATATCACACATATGCGTGTTTATATGTGTGTGAGTCCAGGTTTACTGTTAACAAGAAATTGGTACATACAGAGATAGCTACTTATTTAAAAGAGTTTTTTTGTTTTGTTTAGAAATGTTAATTATAGAAACGTTCTCGCAGCTTGGAATTTTTGCCTGGTTTAGAAATAAAAAGTTTTATTTCGATTGAAGTTTTTACTTAGCAATTTTTGACGAGTAAAACAAGACTAGTATACTATAGTATTCAATTCAATTCAATTTATTCATAAACAATATACATCGTGTGAACTATGTATTTAAATAATTTTAAATAGCGGTGATAGCCCAGATGGTAATGAGCCAGACTTGTAATCCGAAGGTCGCGGGTTCAAATCCTGGTGCGGGCCTGTACCACTAAATTCGTCTTTTCGGATTTATGTACGGATTTCTAATTACCACTTGCTCAACGGTGAAGGAAAACATCGTGATGAAACCCGCCCGTCCAAGAAAATTCATTTTCAAAAGATGAGCGGTCCACCAACCCGTATTGGGCCGGCGTGATGTATTAAGTATTATGGCCTAAATCCCCTTCGTGTTTCGAAGGGAGGCCCGTGCCCCTTGGTGGGGACGTATAAGGGCTGGTAAAAATAAATAAATAATAATGTTATGATTTCTTTCTGTTGGATGGCTGGTTTGGTCGTGTGGTAGTGGCGCTGCTTCATGATCGACGGGCCCTGGGTTTCTTTTCTAGTCGGGGCCAATATTTGTGTGAAAAGCAGATGTTTGTTCTCGGGTCATGGGTATTCCTGTCTGTCTGTGACGACACAAGGGATAATCTTAGTATAGGCCTTTGGTAGCGTTTTTTTTTCCCGAGTAGTCGAGAAGTGGTATGCAGGAGTCAGGTTTTGAAAGACCAAATCCTTCCTAAACTACCGAAATATTGTGTGCGTGCGTAGCTCTTTCAAAACCTGGAGCCTTCATGCGACTTCTCCCATACATCCGTTGATCCGTGTGGTGATCGGTTGAGAATAATACCACCCCATCTTTTTCCGTGGGTGTCGTAAGAGGCGACTAAGGAAACTCAAATGAGACCTGCCTCCTAGTAACCATCTTAGGCAACGACACCTCAGTTTGTTTTGAAATCTGAGGTGTCGTCCTATGGTCTCATGCGGTGTGGTAGGCTCTGTGAAGGGCCGTCTGGTTCGCGACCACCCTCCTACCGAAGTCCGACGCCAAACAGCTTGCTGTATTCCGTCGGTGCGTGGGAGTACCAGTGCCTTAATTGGCATTTTCTGGGTTAACTCGCTCCATCGTCGACCTCATCTATGACCTTGGTCAAGATTGAGGTCAAGAGTTAACCCATCTCATAATAAAAAATAAAAAAATACATATCTTGATGCAATTCAAGACTGCATAGAACTGCATAAGAAGTGCACTATATCGTCAATATGAGCGATATTTCACCGCGCTAAGGCAGCCGATTAATATGCAATTGGTATCCGCCATTTTGTTTTCTGCTAGTTCCGAGTAGTGCAAAGAATAACAGTTTTGTGTTACAGAACGTCCACTGTGAAACACCCGTGGGCTTATGGTCCTTCGAAGGTGATAAATGAGGTGTAGTAGATCACGTGGGACACCAAGATCATGACCGTATAGCGACAATATTGAGTAACTTTAACTTAATTTGCGGAAATTTTTATGTAAATCGGCTTTTTAAACTGAACATCTTTCTGCAAGGAACTTCTCTTCTTTTTCCTAGCGCTGAGTCCCGTTTGTCATTCGGGGTAAGTTTGACCATGATCCAGGGTTTGGTGGGTTAAATCATTACAGTGGAGCGACTGCCGTCTGACCTTGGTTACACATTGGATCATGGTTACACATTCAGTCTCTTAAATGTGCAGGTTTCCTCACGATGTTTTCCCTCATCGTAAAAGCATCGGTTGGTGTGCTAATGTACATAACTCAGAAAACGAGTCATTGGTACATGGCGGCACTGGGGTTTGAACTCAGTACCTCTCGCTTACGAGTCTGACCCACTAGCCGTTAGACCACTGACGCTCTTTCTTTCTGCAAGAAACATAGGTCAAAATAAAATGAATTTTTAGAATTGCTTACGTTTCCTTTAGGAGATTCGTTCAGTTTTATGGGATGAACCATATTATCCTAAAGTTTCCGTGCTTCAGAGTGCACGTTAAATTGTTGGCCCTACATTATAGTATATAGATAGATAGATATAACTTTATTTAACTGTTTCAAGAGAGACAATACAAACAAGTAAAAAAACATAATATCTAATAAGATATTTTTAACAAAAAAATTGACCCGCCTTCAAAAAGGGTGAAATAATTTTTTAAAGCTATGTTCACGAGTAAGTAGTGGTTACGGATAAAACAGTAAATAGGTATTCATAGCGGAATATGGTAAATAGAGAGGAATTTTTTTTGACGTCGGCGTCGAACAATTACTCGCATGGCATAACTATCTTAGTTTTTCTACTGCCAAAAAGCTTGTGCGAATACTTATTTCATTAAACTAGGTCCTGTTCAAACCGGCGCCGACGTCAAAAAAAAAATCCTCTCTATTTACCATATTCCGCTATGAATTCACCTATTTACTATTTTACCCGTAACCACTACTTACTCGTGAACATAGCTTTAAAAAATTATTTCACCCTTTTTGAAGGCGGGTCAATTTTTTGTTAAAAATATATTATTTTATTCTTTTTAAAGGTTATCATTTATCATTCATATAACTCCCTCGTAGATCCATACTAATATCATAAATGCGAAAGTAACTCTGTCTGTCTGTCTGTCCGTCTTTCACGCCTAAACTACTGAACCGATTTTGATGAAATTTGGTACAGAGATAGATTAGAGCCTGGGAAAGGACATAGGCTACACTTTATCCCACAGTTGGGCACGTTATAACTTATAGTCCACGCGGGCGGAGCTCCGGGCGGAAAGCTAGTTTATTATAAAGCACTTAATCACTAGAGATTAAAGAGCGATATAGTGATCAATTACTTTCACCCCACGGAAAGATATGAGGTGGTGATGTTCATAACTAGTCGCAAAATGGCAAGAAAGATACGGGTAAGTACAATTCTCAAACCGATCGCCAGATGGCATGAAATATATGGGGTTGTGGGTGATATTATCAACCGATTACCAGACAGCAGGGAAGATATGTGGTGGTAATATACGCTACCGGTCACTAAACGGTAGATCCCCACAAAGGATCCCCAAAAAACAACTTAAAAGTCTCAGGGAACTACTTCGTTTTTGCTTCGTTTACATTGATGACCTATTATCATCCACATATATGACCGTAAATTTCAGTTTTTTTTATTTTTGACCCTACTTTTGGACTACTGAAGCGATTTCGATAAAAAATTTATGGGACCAATCTGGAAGTAGATGCTTTCAAACTAAAAAAAAATTTGAAATCGGTTTACAAATGACGGAGTTTTGAGGTAACAAACATAAAAAAAATATCACCCGAATTGAGAACCTCCTCCTTTTTTTGAAGTCGGTTAAAAACAGTCAAAATGGCGCTGACTCAGCACGTGCTGTAGTACTAAACTAAAGCGCAAATTTTCGGTCAGTACCACAGTGTATTGTTGCGTCGAGCGCGATTTCAAAAGACAGCTAGACATACACATTACAATACAAATACAATACAAATACAATACAAATACAATACACATAGTAGCTCTATGTTAGTTAGTTAAAATGAGTAAATAAGAAAATTTGTAATACGATTTAAAAGAGCAACCTCAGAGTTTCTTGCCTGTTCTTCTCCGAGGAAGACTGCACCTTTGCGAATAGGCGTAGAGTCAGTAGGATCAGAGGTACGAATGCGTATGTATGTATTTAAATCGTTTAATGTATGTTTGTATGTATTTCATTGTAATCTTGACTTGTTTTAAGTGACATCCTGAATGTCCTATAAAATAAAGATTTTTCTATTCTATTCTATTCTATTCTATTCTATTCTATTCTATTCTATTCTATTGCTCATCCATCTGAATACTAACGTCGTAAGATGCCTAATGGAGTTGGCAGATCGTTACGCGATCTAGAACCATTTTGTTTAAAATGAGACATGAGTAATAGCGAAGCCATCTTCTAAGAATAGAGTCACTAACTCTTAGCCAAATTGTATTTTTTGTTAGAACATTAAATCTTTAAGTATATCTTATTTTAGCTTAACACTTCTGATGATAGCTTTTTTATTCTTTGTCATTCTTTCATACGTTGCCGGAACCTGGTTAGTAAGTAGGCAGAAATAAGTTCACCTCAATTAAACTGTCATGTCTGTAGGCGATCGGCGATTGTTTTTATGCACTTTTACACTACATTTTTTAAGTGTTTGAAATGTTATTTACTACGTACTACGGATTTATAGTTACTTATTACAAGTAACTAACTAAGTACAAAATCACTAGTATCATACTCTATTTTATCATATTATACTATATTATACTAGGACTTCGTTCCCATGAGAATTTGGGAAAATTATCTAGCCTATGTGTTAATCCAGGGTGTCAGCTACCTCCATCCCAATTTTTATCAAAATTGGTCCAGCCGTTTGAGCATGAAAGACTAACAAATATCCATCGTTTATAATATTGGTAAGGAAGTAAGATAAAACGAAGTCCCCGCCGCATCTGTCTGTCTATCTCTCTGAAAGCGATAAACTCAAAAACTACTGAATAGATTTCTATACGGTTTTCACCAACAATGGTCCATCAATTTATGTGTATAATATAATCCCGAAATTTTCACAGGAACGAAGTCCCGGCAAGAAGCTAGTAAAACAGGTTTTTGGTCAACCTTTTTTTAATATATTAAGCTTAGTTAGTATATTTTATTTGAATTCACAAGGTTACAATGTACATAACAAAAAACTATGTCTGCTTACGAACTAAATTTAACTGCCATCTAGTGGCAAAAGACGAAACTAGAATGCCTCTCGCCAAGCTATCGCTTGTTGTCGCTACAATCACCGCGTCTCGTTGCGTGTCACTACCGCGTTCAACGAAGCATAAGGTAACTTGTTTGGTAGCCAGTTGCAGAGCGTTCATTGTAGTTCTTCTATGTAGTGTTAGATGGCGCTGGAATATTAAATTCTTGATTTATGAAGCGCTGGTAGCCCTATGGCGCTCGCCGATATCAACCGATCAGTGAGATAAAGCAACGTAAACAGAGGCAGGGCACCTGATGGGTGACAAAAGTGGCAATTTATCACCAGCGTTTCCGTGCTTCGGAGGGCACGTCAAGCTGTCGGTATCGGCTGTTGTCGATTGACTACTGTCGTTAAAAACCAGGGTTAGCCAAGTTTGCCACACACTTGACTATGCTTACACGATAAGAAGAAGAAGATTTATGTTTTTAATAGCAACTTGGTTCCAGATGTACGACTTGTTTGTTTTAGCATTTTACTTTATCTTATCAATCACAGAACCAAGTATGTATAGGAAAACTAAATATTTACATTTCTTCCTGTTTATGTTCTGCACGGAAATACTATGGAGTGACTTCAAATTAAAGAGCGAAACGGTGTCGTAAAAGGCGACTAAGGAAAACAACTGAGACCTGCCTCCTATTAATCCACCTCAGGAAACAACACCTCAATTTGTTCTGAATCTGAGGTGTCGTCCTATGGTCTCATGCGGTTTGGTAGGCTCTGTGAATGGCCGTCTGGTTCGTGACCAGTACTTATAGGCATTTTCTGAGTTAACTCGCTCGATTGTCGACCTCATCTATGACCATGGCCAAGATTGAGGTCAGGAGCTAACCCATCTTATAATATAAATAAACTTTAGGGGGTTCTTCTTCCCATGAAACTGAACAACTGTCCCCAATGTGCCTTATTGATTGTCCACATAAAGGCAATCTGCTTATCTAATGAGCCTTTTTATAATTCCAAAACGGCACGCCAAAATGGTATTACCATTGCCTCCTATGTAATAATAATACTAGAAGCTGAGAACATAGGGGGCAATGGTAATACAAATTTCGAAGTACCGTGCCGTGCCGTTCGAATTATATATTGAGGGATTTTCTTTTTATTTTTTTAAAGTTTTTCCCCAGTCGCCGGATAGATGGCGCTAAACTAGGTACGTTACTGCAAGGAACGGAACGTTACATTATTTTTAATTAATTCACTTGAACGTAATTTTGAGATCATAAAACGAAACGTTATTGTCATATCACATCAATATCACATCTACCACGCGTAGTTAGGCGATTTTACAAAAACAACGAACAAACAAAACTGAAGTATAACAAAGCGCGAGAAAACTAGGATGATCGAAAGCTAAAGCAAACGAACAGAATATTTAATGCAATGTTTTTCGCCAAGCCTTTTGGCTTTGGCACCTAGTAACGGAGTCAGTTCAGCGTCATCTAGAGAGCTCTGGGGAACTATTTTTTTTTAATACCCAAAAAGAAAACCTCCCATTCGAACGGCACGGGACGGTACGACAGAATTTGTATCTCCATTGCCTTCTATGTTGCGAACTTTAAGTATCACTAGTGCATAACACAATTTTGCAGTGCCGTTTTCGTATTATAAATAGGTCCAAGTTTTTTTTTTTTTTATTATAAGATGGGTTAACTCTTGATCTCAATCTTGACCATAAAGGTCAAAGATGAGGTCGACGATGGAGCGAGTTAACCCAGAAAATGCCTATAAAGGCACTGGTACTCCCACGCACCGACGGAACACAGCAAGCTGTTTGGCGTCGGACTTCGGTAGGAGGGTGGTCGCGAACCAGACGGCCCTTTACAGAGCCTACCACACCGCATGAGACCATAGGACGACACCTCAGATTCAGAAAAAAATGAAGTGTCGTTGCCTGGGATGGATTACTAGGAGGCAGGTCTCCTTTGTGTTTCCTTAATCGCCTCTTACGACACCCACGGAAAGGGATGGGGTGGTGTTATTCTCAACCGATCACCACACGGGGAAAGTTGTAAGGAAAGGCGACAATTTTGTCATATTTCAGCCTTCCATGCTGGACTGGGAGTGACAGAAAAACTTAGAATGTGCCAGCTACCTACTCTTCCCAGGTATACAGTAAAAGTCTGTAAGAGGGATGCGAGGGTTTTTCTGTATAATGGGCAAAAGACTGACCACCTCTCACCATTATGCAACTTGTTCTATCTGATGACCCTCTGTGTTAGAACCACTGATGCTCTGCCTACCCCGTTAGGGATTATAGGCATGAGCGTATGTATGTATGTTTCAGTTCCCATCTTTAATTTTTGCTTACTAATTTAAAGTCACTCTATATAAACAATAATTAAAAATAAAAATACAAAAGTTCATTATATACAATTAATTTTATTCTTTTCTCAAAATAACAAAGAATCGTTAAGCTAAGGGTTCAGAACCGAGGATTCTTAAGTTAGGTACATTTCATAATTATAATAGTCAATTATCAATATTTAGAATTAAAAAAAAAGATTTTTATTATCTTATCGACAAGCACGCATCACTATTTCACGCTACACACGCGAAGTTACATTTCCAGATTGGTCCATCGACGTTCTAAACATTCACAACACTATTTTTTCCTAAATTTCATTGTTTTCAAAGCTTGAATTGTGAAAATACAATATTGTGAACTGTTTTATTTATTATTTCCTTAAAATTAAATAAAAAAAAACATAAAATACCTAAGTATACAAAAGGTACTTAGTTTTTCAAGTACAATAATCATATGCAGAAATACGATGTTCATCATCGAAATAATAAATAATTAAAATATAGTTTTCACAATTCCAGCTTTGAAAACTTGTTTTTTTCATTCCATATTTTATTAAATATTTCAACAGTTTTTGTAACACACACATTTTATTCTGTTTTAAACCCGGCAGTACACAACAATGATTATTTTATTATTGTACAGTTTTTAGATTAAATAAAATAAAAATGTAAGGGATAAACAACAAAAAACTTAACAAATCGGCGTATTACCTAAGTTGTAAATAGTATTTTGATAGATTTTAAGAGTTAAAATTGTAGGAAAATAAGTTACTTCGGGATTTCATAGATTTGGATATTAAAAATAAAAAGATCTGTTTTTTTACATGTTAAAACTGTAAATAAGTGTACCGCCACTACTTTAGTAGGCCTTTTTAAATTTAACTTTACAGATAAAACGGAGAAAATAAGAAATAATATTAATATAACAGCCATAGAATCACAGGATATACATAAAAGGATTAAAATTTAAAATTACATTAATATTTTACAATTAAATTTAAAACAGAGAAATTGACGAAAAAGAAGGGAAACGAAAGCGTGAGTATATTTAATTGATCCTTATTATATTTACTTAGATTTATCAAATTTATTGATTATTTACCATTAGTAGAAATTGTGGCATATTTTGGAAGAGAATTTCAACATCGAATTCGGTTTTAATACAATAACTACAAAATAAATAATACATTACCTACTCATAATTCATTAAAACTTCATGCATCCGATGCAAATATACAATATCGCTTCTATACATGAATTTATACTTTTCTGTACATAACACTGTAAACATTTTGTGAAAATATAACAACGAGAAAACGTCTGAATAAAATCTATGTTAAATCAAGTTAAATGCAAGAAAAACTTAGTTCCTGAACGAAAAATTGAGCTTACAGAAAAATATACATTCAAATCATAGGGTCAATAGAATTATGAATACGGCAGAACTAGATTATGGTTTGGTCTTTGTTAAATCAATTTTATTTCATTAGCTCACTAACCATAAATAAAAACACATCACCCAACCAGAAAAAGAAGAACGCTCAATTCTGACCCAGGCCCGACAAATAAGGGTACGTCCGCCATCCGACAAAAAAGGTACGACGAAAAAGTTCCCACGGGAACAAAGTCCCGGGCGAAAAGCTAGTCTTTATATGTTAGCTATCGATATTAAATACAAAAATTACATATTATTATTTTATTACACATAATGTCTTAAAAAGCTGAGATAAGTACGTCTCTTTACTATCGGGCCTGGATAAATTTTTCAAGGCCGTTCTTCATTGGTTCTCGGAATTTCAGAAGTTGATGTTTACATCATTTTCTGCATTATTTATTATAAGTTAAAACCATATATGAGTTCCCATACAAACTTCATCAAAATTTTATTTTCGTATTTTGACCTACATTCCTTGGGAAAGTTGTTCAGTCACATGGACTGATTAACCACCCGAGAGGTTGAAAGAGAGATACCTAAAGCCCGGTATAACCAAAGCAATGCAATAGTGTCAATACAATCTTTTTGTTAATAACTGAAGATTCCAATCCAGCAGCTCGAGCACGATGACGACAAACTCGCGCGGCGCGCCACTCGGCTGATGGTGAAACTTCACTTTGATTGCGCGAGGGCCCCGCACAAAGACTTGCTCGCCCTCTGGTGTTGTTGACATAAGACCGCGGTGTATTACGCGCGCTATCACAAGCATACTCGAGCTGCAGGCTTTAGAAAGTCTGATATAAAATACTACTGTTAATATTTGTATTCATATTTCAATCTTATTCTAAGACACTATGCGTTATTCATAATTTTATAGACCAACGATTCTACCCACATAAATATTACATCCTTTCCTTATCCCTAAGAATATAACAGATAATTCAAATAAACTATAGTTCAACCACATTAATTCATCTATCTATAACATCTTGCTTCTATTGCATTCATAAGACGCTCTATAACTATAACCATACATCGATCATTCTAAAGATACATCTTAGGATGAATTTCATTGTATATTAATTCATTGTTTGCTCGAAATCAGCATATCTATCATAAATTGAAGTTTATACTGAGTCTTATGCTTAAAACTTTGGATAATCGATCGATACACTTTTAAAATAACAAAGAATTTTCAAATACTTTAAAAAGATCTACACGCTTGCACTTGCTCGTGTTTTTTAAATTATAAAAGATAAAAACCTTCGTTGAAGATAACTTTTTGTAGCAAATCAAAGTCAAACACATAATCTAAAATCACTGTAAAAAATATTTTGATCTAGTTTTGACTGAGCTTACGAAAGAACTGTAAAGTAAATAGTTCTCAAGTAAATACCTTATCTTTGAAACTCAGAAACTTTTACAATTAACTTCACCCAAACTTAATTTTTTTACAATTCTTTATTCATATATTCTTGTTTCCAACATATTGACAAAGATTTAACCATAAATCTCACTAGAAAGTTTCTCAACGATAGCGCCACTAGCGGTCACACAGTGAACTAAGCTTTAAAATGTCTTTTCATTCAAAAACTTATGATAGACATGCAAATGGGACGCACGAAAACAGAGTATTAAAATTACTCATCTGTAATCTGTAAAGACTGAAAACAAAATCAGACAACAATTCAAAGCCTGATTTTGTTGCTAAGCTTTAACATTACATTTTGCCAAGCTGTGAAAACGCATCTCAAATATGAAACAGGACGAAGCAAATGTGTTTGATTAATTAAAACAAATTCGTGACCATTCAAGGCCAATTCTTATCAAGTTTCATATTATAGATGCTGGCAGCTTTCCCTGATCGATCGATAATTTGAATTATAATATCTGACGCACTAATGCGGCCCTCTTCTTCTTTACCAACAATTTAAACTATCTCCTACTCCTCACTAACATAGAGTAACAATTCAATAGTGATTATTTAGAAATAATCGATATCGAAGGCACTAGAGTTACTAGTGGATTTGAACAAAAAGTCGTTAAATTGGAAACATTTGAGTAATTAACAAGATTACAATCTAGATATTCAAACAAAATCATTGGAGACTTTAATCAGCAACTTTACACTTAACTTTTCTAATTTCCCAAATTTTTTACTTTACTAAAATAAAAAGACAATTATTATCAAATATCTATTACCCTTTTAAACATGGACACGACATGATTTTAAAAAAATGTTGTACAATTCGTAATTTGTTCCAACCAAACAACAAAATTACATCATTGAAATATGTCAGAGAGATCAAAATCAGTTCAGTTCATAATAATGTCATCATATCATCGAAATATATAAGACAATTTATTAAGTCTAATATAGTAAATGTTTAACCTTTTCATTAGTGCTTGGTTAGCAAGAGAATTGTTCCATAATCCAATGGGTAACATCTAAAAATAACTGGTCCCCAAGGATTAGTAAAATGTTGCTGGTTTTCCCTTTCAAGTGGTATTTATACAAGTTGTCATTTGATTGGAATAAATCAATCACAATGTTTCTCGTATTTACTTCAAAAAGTATTCATATTTTGTGGTATGATTACAAGAATACTGCCTTAATATTGATATGACTTCAATAACTATTGACTAGGTATAATGAAAACTTGTAACTATCTGTCTTTTCTACACGCTTCTGATCGAAAAGTCCTTGTAAGGTTCTCGTTGTCAGAAGCGAATTCGTTTTTATCATCCACAAATTTTTATAAACATTAAAATCTTAATTAATACTGTTCACATTAAAACTATGTGGGTAAAAGAAACTACAAGGAGAAAACACGACAGGATCATTTTTCACATAAAAATGAATAGATTACTGTAAACTATCTCAACTTTATTGAGCAGATTCAATGGAATATTTCGTTCACTCTTAAGTTCTATCAACAGTACTTTGATATGCATTGAATCAATGTTATTATGACAGTAATCTAAATATTTTCATTCACTTGACTAAACGCCAATTACAAATCTGATATCTTCATAATATTAGGCAGTATCGTGTTAGACTTAAAAAGATAAAGTTACACATAAGTCATAACCTAATAATTGTATCGAATACATCCCATTTGGCCTTCCAAGTTGGACAGTCTCCGAGATTGTCTCATCTTGAGGCTGACGTCTAACACCGATTAGAATCTAGACAATTACTGCTAACCAACACGTGATCCAGGCCGATCTAATCGGTGACTATAATGAAGAATCTTCACCACGAAAGCAGGAGGGAAGAGCGACGATTATTTCTAGTAACACCGTTCACTTTATCTCCTAAGGTGAGAGTCTTGACCGCCAAGCCTGGCAGAACTAACTGATCCGAATGGACAGCTTGCCCACCTGATGCTTGGCACGGTTAAACATAGCTCTCCATATGGCTGGTGGACGGTCCCTAGAAAGATGCTTCCACTAAGTAAGTCCCATCCATTGCTACACCAGTCTGGTTACCTTGCACTGTACTTCCAGCCGGAATGTATTTCCCGCAAGCTTGCTGTGGACATATCAAAATGAAAATGTTAGAATTTTATTACGTAATTTCTTTGACAAGTTTATACACTTCGATGAATTTAAAACAAAAGTGAATAAAATACTTGAATTTATCTGATATATTTGTGCTCATATTTTACAGTGTGTATTCATGTTTTTCTAAAATTTCAAAGTGATGTTAAAATCGTTATTAGAGCACTCTTTGTATGATATCAAAGTTAATGAGTTCTTTGTAAGAATACTACTATTTTCTTTTGACATATAACGTGTTTAAAAAAGTTTTGATTTCATAAACTTTCAAGATATCCAACCAAATAACTAATTACTATAGTTGCGACCACTTTCACTGGTCACTTCTGAATTTAATTTTGGGATTTTTGTTTTTATTGCTTTTTTTTGGAAGTACCATATATACAAAATACAGTTAACACCTATATAAATTACCTATATTTTAATTCTAAGCAACCACATATAGCTAAATATATAATTTCGGCTTAAAACAATGACATCACACCTACAACACAATACAAGATTAATATTCCACGATACACAACTTCAACAATTACAAAATTACCTGCCTGTTTTATTCTGACTACATTTTTCAAAATAAAACAATTTGACGCTTAAGCTTACATCGAAAAAAGCAAGATTTTTAAATCATCGATATTTCCATTGACATCACTTTTTGTGAGATCGATTTGCGGTTTTGACCAATCATAATTTAATTCATTGTCGTGAAAAAGTTGTGATTGGGTAATAATTAGAAGGTAAGATATATAGTGATGGAAATAAATATCGATAACTGTTTTCACTTGCAGAATTGGGAAAAATAAAATTCACGGACACGATATGAAAAACAATAGAAAAAAATATAATTGTAAATGTGAATAGTAGCCTGATAGCTGTGAACTGTATAGGTGTTTTGTGATTTATGTGTGCTTAACATGCCAATTTGTTTAAAAAAATGATACAAATTTTTCAAAACATGTAGACCCATCAGCGTGTAATGTAAGAGTGAAAAGTAAAGTTTTGTTGCAATGTCATGTTTGTGCTGCCCTAAGTATGGATGTCGACTGTCCAGTATTCACTGTATATGTTGACGATTATATCTTAGGTAAAATTGACAGCCAAAGTCATCAATGTGCAGATCTTGCATCTTAATATAATACATTTTTCGATGTCCTTCATCGATAATATCCCTTTGGCGGCAACTGAGCCCGTGGGCTCACTTGCCCTTTTCTTTTTTCTTTGCATGACTCGGCCCACATAAATAATTAACATCTAGAGTATATTTGGTTTAATGTTGCCAATTAAAAATGTGTGCAGTGTGTTGGCATTTATTGAAACGTTTCTGTCGTGGTAGTATTTGGTTTCAACAGAGGTTTTTAGCAAATAATCTCTAAAACGACAACATCCTCCTTACAATACATTAACAACACTTCTGGATCTACTAAAATGTTGTCACTTTATTAATTCTATTAATTTTTTAAAAAAAAAAACGGCGATCGTAACGTTCGTCGACTCAAATTGTCCTGAATATTTCAAAAAATTTTGAAAAAATAAAGTGAGAACATTATACATAAGTATTTATACAAAAATATACACAATAATTGATACGTTCTGCACCTTGGAAAAAAATGCGTCTTTACACATTATAGCCATAGCGTAAGCTTACAAAATACTGACACTGATTACAATACAAAATACGAAGAAGATACACGAGTATTGAAAAAAAATAAAGCAGATATAATTTAGCAGCCAACACCCTGCAGACATTTAAAGCTTCATACATTTTGATAATTTTTTCGGTTGTTACCACACAGCGAACTTTTTTTTAACAGTCTTCTGACGCGTTTACTTACGTATCTAAAAAAACTTCCCACCTCCCATCCCGACTTATTAGTGTCGGTAAGACACCTAGTACAATCAGAGCCTTAATACTGAGGTAGGTAATAGTGGTAAGTCGATTTTTTATTGATTCTTATATCGATATCTTGAGGAATCAATATAATTGAATTAAGTCGCTTCATGAGCGATTCACGTTCTTAAAGCTAACTACAAGTAATTTAAATTTATCCCTTAATGTAACACATACAATTCTGCGCACGTATACATAGAGCCTATCATTTTTCTGCAAGGCTTTCAAGCTAATCTGAACGAACATCCTTAAATAAAGCAGCCCATTCATCAACCAACTTCGCTGCATGGTAACACCGTCAACATACTGTCGGGAGAGGTTCTTCGCTGGCAGCAGCCGAGACTGAAGTATCTGATGGACGCGACGTCGCCGTGTACCGCCGCGTACTGCGCATGCGCCCCTTCCTACTCGAGTCTAATAGCAGGACCTGTCAGAGCCAATTCCAATTCAGTAAAGCGAGCTGTAGACGAGTAGATTATTTTTGATTCCGGTAAGATTAGATTTGAGAAAATGTTATGCAGTATTTGCAGATTTTTTGATTTTGATGAGTAAAATTCTAAAGATCAAATGAAATTCCTTGACAATAAAGAAAATCTGGATAAAGTATATGTTTCTGTAGTGTTGTGAGCAGAAGTGAAAGTACAAATAAACGTATACATTAAACACAAGTACAAAGACGAAGAACGAAAATTTAAATAGCAAAACAAGTAGGTAAACGTAAAATATACATAGCAAACTTAAAATACTCTAAAATCTAAGTCGCAGGTCCTTTTCTCTTTAACTGGCTGATAGCTTACCAATCCTTAATAAATCTGTACGAAATATAGTCCCAAAACAAGCTTATCGAATAATATTACCTAATAATAACTGTCAAATTACAGAAACAAACGATTAACTATCATACCATCGCATTCTATTGTGTTAATGTAAACAAACACAGCCTATCATTTAAATACCATCATCATCATGTCAGTCACAAGACATCCACTGCTGGACATAGGCCTCCCCCAAGGATCTCCACCTCGATCGGTCCTGCGCCACCCGCAATCAGCGGCTTCCCGCATTCTTTACCAGATCGTCGGCCCACCTTGTGGAAGGCCTTCCTACGCTGCTCCTTCTGGTACGCATTCGCCACTCGAGCACTTTTCTGACCCTATATCTATCAGTCCTACGAGTAATATACTCGTGGTGCCTACTGTCACTAAAGGTTAGCAATTCTTCAACCTTTCTCAGTGACCTTGGTTCTCTTGCGGATCTCTCATTTTTTATTCGATCGCGCAGAGAAACTCCGAGCATAGCCCTTGCCATCGCCCTTTGAGTGACTTTGAGCCTAACCAAACCTAAGTGTAGGTATCTCAATTTAATAGGGACTCTTACGTATAGTAACATGAAAAATAGATAATTAAAAAACTAGCTTAAAATACACATTATGATTGAAGCGACCAGCTTATATTGATTTTTTTTAAGCAGAATAGAAACAATGATTATTATCTATTAGACATTCTGGAAAAACCACAAGACATTGGAGCCACAATTGCTGACAAAGCTAAAGTACAAAAAATACTTCGGATATTGGCTTTGGATATAGCGATACATTTGAAACAAAACAATGTATGTGGTGTAGCAAATTTTAATAACTATCTGAAACTATTGATCCAAATTCACTAATAATATCGAAAACGTAAAAAGGTTGTAAAAATTTTCATTCGTTTTTATTTCTTTACTTTGATTATTTCTAGAAGTAGGTACTTGCAAACACTGATTAAGGTCAATAAGCACCGGCAACTAAGACAGGAGATAAGAGCTGTCTACGCTCCTTCCCAGACCAACTGTCCATCGAATACAAAGCTACTTTGCGGATACGAAACTAGTTCTGCATACATTTAAACATTGATTTGTATGTAACGGACCACAAAAACCAATTGGTTTTCTATAAAATGGCTTTCTATGAGATTGTATGCACGTTTCTTTTTTAACAGCGATGTTGCTTTGCTTGTATTTGCATCATAGGATAGTTGGTTTGCAATGAAATATAACTTCAGACGACCTTCTAGACCAAACCAATGGTATTTTGATTAATAATCGACCTTTGAATAAAGCTAAGAAATTGATTGTAAAGATAGTAATTTGCTACACCACACAGTATTCACAACGATAATTGCTCAGTATCGGCTTAGCAGGTTACTGCAGGTCAATCAATACCTCTCTCCGAGAACAGGTGGCCAGTCCAATCGGACTCACGCACCGGACAGAGCGTCGCCGCCACTGTTGTCAAAAAACAATTCACTGTCGCATGCACTAACTACTTTAAAGAACCTATTTACTCAAAATATTAACATAAGTATTATCCTACAGAACAATTCATGTAAAGCAAAAAAAGATTTGCCTTTGGGCGCAGCATGGTTAGTTTCTGATGAGTTTGCGTTGGTTGGTCATTGGAAATGTTTTGATGAACATAGAAAATGTCCAATTATTTAATACCTATCATGCAAATATGAATCTGCATATCATGGACTAAAGAATAACACTGTGAATCGTATCATCAAATTGTTAAATGTCATAAACTAAATCACATTCGTTAGATTATTAAACTAAATTTTGGGGTAGTTATGGTTTACAATTCATCTTTTTTTATAATTGATCACAGAAACCATCGGGCCTTTTTATAATTCGAACGGCACGGCACGGCACTTCGAAATTTGAATTACCATTGCCCCCTATGTTCTCAGCTTCTATGTAGTATTACTATTACATAGGAGGCAATGGTAATACAATTTTGCCATGCCGTTTTCGAATTATAAAAAAGCCCATTTAAAAATTCTTCAATATGAATACCATCAAAATAAGAACGGACAAGAATCATCAAAGTAATCAAAGTAAGAACGGCTCAGCTTAATTTGGGACTTTATTGCGTTGTGTGAATTGTCCAAGAACATTTGTTTATTTTACTGTCAAAATGAAGCGCTCACCTGATATTTTTGAGGACAGCAGCCGCAACGTGCGCAGCAGGCCAATAGCGCTGGTGCCCTTCCAGAGTGGGCAGGGGACGCCAGTGGAGATGGAGACCCTGGCCGCTTGGCTGCCCCATTGAAAGGATTTTCCATCTCCACAAACTCTCGATCCTGAAAAATTATGGCATAGGATTTAGCGTAACTCTTAGCTTAAAACTTTTTATCACGGGTAGGAGCAAGAATTACAAATTATTTTAACAATGCGGATGCATTACTGCTTACTCATCAGGTAGTTGGCTTTTAAGAAGAAATGGAGACTCTAAATGACAAAGGTTGGTTCCAAAAACATGCACTGGGTTAAAAATGTTTCTCCTGAATCGAAGAATGATATACCTTACAGTTTCATTAAAAATATTAATAAAAAGGGTTTTTATGTTTCAATTAATGAAGAAAGAGGTTTAAAAAGTGTTGAAAAACATGTGAGTGTAATTGCTTGCTTTCGTGTGTTTGTAAGTATTGATGCTAATGTGTTGCAGCGCTTGAGAAGGTGAAATAAAAATCTAAACCTTTTCATGGCTTGGAGTAAACTCCACGAGTTAGAGGGTGATTGTTACTTTCATTAAAGGTCTTTATATTCTTATTAACGTCATCTTAGAATTGTATTCAACTCTTTATACTTCACCTTTCTTGCTTTCCAGTCATTTCAGGTTCATCACTTGCTCTAAACCGCGCTATATTTCAGTAAGGGCTACTAATAATGATGTTACAAATTATGTAAAAAAGTAAATAATGCTATCATGTCATGCCACGACTAACAACAAGTGTTATTTATCTAAGGTTTTAGTTTCTCCTGTTACTTTATTTGTGTTAATGTGAGTGCATTTGTTTTCTATTGTATATAGAAGGGCTGCAATTACTCCCAGCCTCTCGTCCTTACAATCCTGATCAATTCACAATCCATTTCTTCCATCCTCTGGAAAGCACCTTCTCCTTTTGATCCTTCTCTTCTGATGCCAGCACCATTTTCTGCCTAGAATAGGTAAGTCAGATTGGAAAAATTCTTCATTCTTCTTTTAACATCTTCAGTGTTAGTCAAAGCCATTGAACTGTAGGTTTGCTTAGTTTGAGTCAAAAAGGTGAAAGATAAAAATTGAAAGAAAGGATAGGGAAAACGGAGATTAGAATAATTTTAGTTGACCTGATAATGATGAGAGATGCAGTCAACCCTAATGATGTTTTGTATGACTAAACACTACATTTTAAAAATGACAGTAAGATTTTGGGATATTTAGTATCGCAATAAAACATACAAGCATTCATTGCCTTTACACAAGGAAAGGGCCAGCGACTCCTCTACAATTTATTTTATTTAAGTAGGTTTCAAAAAATAATTGTTTAAAGCCTAGATCGTGCCTGATTACAATTAAGAAAATGGTAGAAAGCACTAGTAAAGGAGAAATTAAGTTTTAAACTTACCGTAGTGCGCTCCAAACATCTGAGCAGGTGATGATGCTGCAATTCGAAAATGTCTTCGTCCCGACCAGCATCATCAAGCTCCATTCCTGACTCCTGCGCAGCCAGTCTTGCTTCAGCTGCCTTCTTCTTATTAACGAACGCTGCTCCGGAGGAAGCCTTGGCAATACGGATGCGAGCCAAGCGAGCTTTCTGAAACGATTTAGATTGGGATGTTTTAAAATTTGGATGTGATATTTTTTGTCTGTTTCGAAAATTTTGTCCCGTAGTTCATATAAAATTTCAAGTGTATTATGCGTAGTCATCTTCTAAGATTTTATATTTAAATCTTAATAAAAAAAATTGCAAGATTTTTATCTTTAAAAACACATTTCAATCCCATTGTTGTAATTGTAACATACCCTTAAATTTTATACGAGGCCCTGCTGAGAAGCCATTTCATACATCAATTTGGCTACTTTAGATATACTTACTTAGGCTTTGATATTGATTTAAATATTCCAATATTAGGCAATGCAATTTTCATCAGCAACATTTTGTTTTGATTTTTACAAATTGGTCCTCAGGAACATATTTTCATTGTTTGTTGTCCATCGGAAGATTAATATTCTAAAAATGTGCTTACTAATTTCAATTCACCCCTTGAAATTTCATAACTCTTCCTCTCCGATTCCGATCAGTGAAGTGATTGCAAAATTGCTTCACTGTGAACCAGAATAGGTGAACCAATTACTATCCCATAAACTGCAGTCTGTATTGTAAGCTGTCACTTCAAAGCTAGTTGCATTGTTATTTATGATGTTTACTTTATTAGCGACGTCATCGAACTCATTCAGTGGTTTCCATTATTTACGTTTCGTTGTAAACGTTTTGTAGTTTGTAATTAAGGCCAAAACTAAAAATAATCTACTTAAAGTAGTAGTATTAAGGTTGAAATTCCAATTTTCGTGGGTTTTGTTTTTGGGGTGGCAATTTCGTGGAAGAAACTTTAAAATCGATAGAAACTACAATGTCAACATATTGTTAGTCTAGCTTGTTTTGTTTTTACTCAGTCTCGTGTAATGCAATAAAACCGTGTGGTGATCGGTGACCGTGTGGTGATCGGTTGAGAATATTGACCGTGTGGTGATCGGTTCACCACCCCATCTCTTTCCGTGGGTGTCGTAAGAGGCGACTAAGGAAACACAAATGAGACCGGCCTCCTAGTAATCCATCCCAGGCAACGACACTTCATTTTTTCTGAATCTGAGGTGTCGCCCTATGGTCTCATGAGGTGTGGTAGGCTCTGTAAAGGGCCGTCTGGTTCGCGACCACCCTCTTACCGAAGTCCGACGCCAAACAGCTTGCTGTGTTCCGTCGGTGCGTGGGAGTACCAGTGCCTTTATAGGCATTTTCTGGGTTAACTCGCTCCATCGTCGACCTCATCTTTGACCTTATGGTCAAGATTGAGGTCAAGAGTTAACCCATCTTATAATGAAAAAAAAAAAACGTTAATAACGCCGCGCGTCAGGATCAAAGATAAATACATAGGTAATACATGCGCGAGTTTTGACCAGTGTTGGTAAGATTGAATTTCTATTGAGTTACCACTTCTCTCATCTTACCATCACCTTTGTTAACTGCGAGTACAATGATTTTCGTTACTCCAGCGGACAAGAAACGATTAGATGGGGTATGGACTTTACGATGGAGACTGACACTTATTCTATTTATTCGTAAAATCCACCACAATGATAAATTTTTTTTATAATGGATGGGTTCACTCTTGACCATAGTTTAGCCCAGGGGCGAAGATGTAGCAAGCTCACCCAGAAGATGCTCACTCGAACTTTAAAGAGACTCGGGTTATATGAGCCTGGAAATACAGACGCAGGCAGAGAATTCCATTCCTTAGCGGATGTCCCATAGATGAAAGGGGCAGGCGGAATGAGGTCGTACAGCTCATGAGCACACTCCCTGAAGTAACATCTTGAAGAAAACACATAGACAAGTTACTTTGCATCTATTTATTTATTTATTTATTTACTGTTTATTGTACACAATAGACATACAAGAGAGAGACGACACAATAGGCACTGCTTATTTCTAGGTAGAAATTTCTTACAGCAGACCTAACAAGAGAGATTGGACGAAGTGAGGCGAGTACGACGTGCACAATAACGTGAAAAAGAAAACAAAACAGAAAATTAAACTTACAATACAATTTAAATTAAATCAAAAAACATACTTTATTACCTAAACAAATAATAGATATCTATAATACATACAAATGCATACATACAAACACATACATATATATCTATATAAATATATACATAACAACACACACGGTTAACTAAGGGAGAGGTAGTCTATGATGAGCTTGGCATTGGAATTTGTTTGTTTTTGATTATATGGCAAGATTAAATTCTTAATTTCCAAACTCACCCTCTGAGCTTTTCTTTTATCAGCCCTCTGGTTCTGATGGTAGATCCGGGAGAAGTTGGACACGATGACGGGTACGGGTAACGCGATCACCAGCACTCCGGAGAGGGAGCACACTCCTCCCACTATTTTACCAGCTATCGTGCCTGGCACCATGTCTCCGTACCTGGAATTGAAAGAATAATAGTCTTTAAGATAAATTATTTTAACCACAGCAGAGGATATGGGGCCTCCTTTCGAAACACGAAGGAAATTTAGGCCGTAGTCCATCACGCATGCAGGTCGGTGGACCGCCTATCTTTCGAAAAGAACTTTCTTAGACGTATGGGTTTCATCACGATGTTTTCCTTCACCACTGAGCAAGTGATAAATAATTCGTAATCCCTACTAATATCCCTACTAGTATAATATTATAAATGCGAAAGTAACTCTGTCTGTCTGTCTGTCTGTCTGTTACCTTTTCACGCCTAAACCGCTGAACCGATTTTGATGAATTTTGGTATAGAGATAGATGGAACCTTGGGAAAGGACATAGGGTACTTTTTATCCCACAGTTGGGCACGATATAACCTGTAGTCTACGCGGGCGGAGCCGCGGGCGGAAAGCTAGTCTGTTCATAAATCCGAAAATACGAATTTAGTAGTACCAAGATTTGAACCCGTAACCTTCCGTTTATAACTCTGGCTCATTAACAACTAAGCACTGCTGTAAGACATTTCTTTTATTATGAGATGAGTAAACTCTTGACCCCATTCTTGACCGAGGTCATAGATGAGGTTGACGATGGAGAGAGTTAACACAGAAAATGCCAATTACTTAAGGCACTGGTACTCCCACGCACCGACGGAACACAGCAAGCTATTTGGCGTCGGTCTTCGGTAGGACATAGATCTTTGTAATTGAATATATTAAACTAATTTCTCACCGCGACTTCGTTTGCTGGGAAATGTATTATATGATACTTTTCAGAATTCAAATTATCCTGGTGCAAAAAAATACGTTAGCCTGTTGCTCTGTTTGACAAACAAACAAATTAAAAACTTTTCCTCAATCCTTATCAGCCCTTATACGTCCCCACTAAGGAGTTTTACGCCCCGCAAACCTTTCGAACACAATTTTTTTCTCAAAGAATCCACAAATTTAAGTCTTGATCCAGCGTATATTTATTTGCAGTACTTAGTAATTAATTTTAGTTTGTTTACTTTGTTTTTATTCTCGTTTACTTTTATATCGATTTGTATATGCCGTGTTATGAGGTATCTTCTTTCTTTACATAGTATAAAATGAATTCGCTTCCGCTGTCTGTTCGTTTAGATCTCTTAAACTACTCAACGGATTTTAATGCAGTTTTCAGCAATAGATAGAATGATTCAAGAGGAAGGTTTATATGTATAATTTATTCCAGAAAAAAATCGTTTATGTGTTATGTAAACATTTTTGATGAGAGTATTTTAGCACAAAACCTAAACATATACAAAAACCCTATGGCTGGACCTACAGTTCAACAATCTAACTAGAGGTGAGCGGTAGATCACATGTATCTGTTTACTCACTGTACAATTATGCACAGGTTGGCCAGACGTGTTTGTTCTTTTTGTGTATAACTGCTCATTTTATACCAGAAGCAAGTGGGACACAAGAGATTGGGCAAAATTGTATTACCATAGCCTCCTATGCACTAGTTATACTAGAAGCTGGGAACATAGAAAGCAATCTTATATACAGGATAATTTTTTATCAGTATCCAAATTTTTTGTAGGTACTTACGTAAAATTTATGAAAATTTAACAGACCCGTATTTTTTTGTTTTATATCGCTTCATATAAAAATTTCAAGCTAGATCGTCTGAAGCATGAAAGTAAATCAATTTTTGTGTACTATGGAAAAAAAAATAACTTCGTCCAATTGACTTGAAACTTGGTAATAGTACTCTTCAACACAATTGTGACACCCGTGTTTCTGCGTTTTACAAAATTCATCCTCTAAGACGTTAAAAAGGGGTATCAAAATCTGAAAATTTTGGAAAAAAAATGTTTTTCTTTCTTATTTACGTTCTATCAACGTTACTGACACCGTAAGAAAAATTTGGATACTGATAAAAAAATTACCCTGTATAAAATTGAAGGTCCTGATTTACTGACTCAGAAACGCCCAGCCAGAAGCCTTACACCGAGAAAACTGAAATTTAGCTAAAAGGTGTCTTTTATGACGTAGGCAAGCACTAAGAAAGGATTTTTCGAAATTCAACCCCTAAGGGGGTGAAATAGGGGTTCAAATTTTGTATGAAGAAAACAATTTTTTTGAACATTTTGACTCGAAACTTCGTCATGATATACCTTGAAGCAAATAAACAGACACTTGTTTCGCGATTTCTGGAAAATTATCCCCGAAGGGGTCAAGAATGAAATGGGTGAATAAAAGAGTTCTTTGCGCGAGCGAAGCCGCGGGAAAAAGCTAGTGGTAATATAAATTCTGTCACGCCGTGCCGTGCCGTTCGAATTATAAAAAGGCCCTTTTGCTGCATCATGGGCAAAAGGCTGACAACCTATCACCTCTTTACTCATTTTCCATCCAATAACCCTCAGAATTATTGTCAAATGTGGCGTCGAGTGGTTCTAGAACTACATGACGTCAGTGCAGGATTTACGGTTTTTGTGTTATATATGTACCTATGTAGCAGTGTAGCTAAAAGCCTCTTCATTCTTGCGAATTATGATCAAATACAGTTGTTCGCCTATCACCGAAGACATTTTTGATAATTAGTACGCGTAATATTGTTACATATTGTTATTATTATTTTCTTCATATTATTTTCATGCAAACATTTTTAGTTACTTACTCATTTATTTTTTGTATTCATTACATTTATACTATGAATAATATTATATGTATATTTAAGTTTTATCCACAAGCTCATAGTGAATTATTACTTTTCTTTTCTTAACAACACTATTTGATTTACTTAAATATATAACGCAAACCTACTTTATTATTTAATTAATCTATTGTTTCATTTATTGTTTGTTTTCTTAATTACCTACTGTTATTTATTTTTATTTTTTATCTAATAGGGTCAGGCACGTGCTCAATGGTTCTGACAGAATATCAGTGCTGTAGTTTGCTACAGTGTGTGCTGAGTCAGCGCCAATTTGGTAGACACGATACAGCCAGCGCAGCAATCTGTTCTGTTTGTATGTATTGTGTTTATCAATAAAGAGTTTATCTATCTATCTATCTATAATAACGAAATAATCCTCGTCGCCACTGATAAATTGTATTTTGTAATTGTATGCGATAATATTATCGGCTTACAATTACAAAATACAATTTATTAGTGGCGACAAGAATTTAGTAGCTTAGTAGCTTTCGCGTGCCCCGCTTAGTTATAAAAATAACGGAGATTCCGAAGAACGTAATTTTTCATATTTAAATTATTTTGATGCGAATGTGGCACCAATAACTTTTAATGAAATTAAAACGAGACAGGTGACAGATGAAGAGGCTTATAGCTACACTGGTACATAGGTACATATATAACACTAGGCCACTTTATTTCCGCCGACCCATGTACCTTTCTAAAATAATAAAGTTCCATTTGTAGTAAGGAAGGCAATAAAAATTTAATAAACGATTGAATTTGACAATAAGAAAAAAAAAACTGGACTTTTTAATAGCAAAACCATCTGTTATTATCATCATAGTTTATGGTGTTTTATTATCTTGTCTCTTTTTTTATGTAGAGAAGAGCTAAAGAGTTCATTTTTTTGGTAGGAATGAGTTTCAATAGGGATTTAATAAAAAAATCATTAGAAAACCAGTGAACTTGTTTGATTTTATCCTCTGAAATCGAGTGAGCGTCCTCCGAAATCTGCCGCCCCTAGGACGCTGCCGCCCCTAGGCCGCGGTCTATACGGCCTTGACAAATCCATGTCTGCATAAAGTTCTGCCTACCCCGAATGACATTACAAGCGTGAGTGTATGGATGGATGGAACTTATTTAATAGAGCGGATGTTTGAGTAAAAATTATGGAACAGTTTTCTCTGACATAGATGTTTCATTACTAAAAAGGAGAGCCATGTTCAAAATAAGTTTGTGAAAATTCCGATCAAACAAACATTCTTTCATTTTCAATGGATTTCTCCGCCGAAAGGTTTGAGAAAAAAACAATAGATATCCTAATTTTCAGGTATTTTCTTCGCTAGCTAATTCACTTCTATAAATTTTTCCTAATTGATTGTAAAAAAAATCACGTCACCCAATTCAAGAAAAATATACAGGGCTTTAGGTATCTCTCTTTCAACCTCTAGGGTGATTAATCAGTCCATGAAACTGAACAACTTTCAAAAAGAACATAGGTCAAAATACGAAAAAAATATTTGATCTCCCATACAAAATGCGCTATCAGCATATAGAATTTTTTTTTTCGTATTTTTACTTATATTCCTTGGGGAAGTTGTTCAGTTTCATGGACTGATTAACCACCCGAGAGGTTGAAAGAGAGATACCTAAAGCCCTGTAGACAAGTGTATGTATTATAAAAGCGCTGCTTCTTATCGATGCACCTGTTTTTTTATTCTATAATGCGTAAAGTACTGATATATCAATTATTTCAATCATTTGATATTTCAATTTTTACTGTTAAACGGAGTATTTAGGTTTGGTCTAGTGCGAAAATAAACCAAAAGTAAGTTACTGAATAATTAATGAATAATTGTTTTTTTTCTTTGATCACATTCGCAATTTTCAACGCCAGTTATCCGCAGGAAAACAAAGCCATACATTTTGTATGTAATTAAAATTCCTAAGACCAAAGCCCAGAAAGGAAGTCAATACATAAACAAATTTCTAAACGAAGTGGTAACGAACTGCCCGTAACATAAACAAGCAAATTTAAACCTAATTCAAATATAGTGAACACGGCTTTTTGATCTCCTAAGAAGTTGACCTTGATTTGGAAACTCAAGAATTGATTTTGTGCTTGAAAACGATGAGGAAGCTTTTTCAGTAAAATATTTTTGGGAGAAATGTTTTAAAAATTCTTGACGAGGAAAAGAATGTCATAAATTTTAGACAAAGAAACATTTATTTTTCAATTTCAAAATTACAATCTCTTTATCTTATTTTGTAATTCAATGAAATAAAAACTTCCTTAAACAGAATTTTCTCAACTCCACAGAAGAAAAATTAGAATACATATAACGTGCTACCAAACTATTCAGATTATGGTTATCTAACATACAATTTTTCATTTATTGACTTCTCTTTACCCTGGGCTAATTACCGCTTAACGCTTCTTCTTCTTCTTATCGTGTAGGTATAGTCAAGTGTGTGTCTAATTTGTTTCTAAACCTGGTGTCAGAGTTTTCAAACCGCACAATGGCCTCAACAGCCGGTGCTCTCCGAAGCACGGAAACGTTTATTAGTGCTGTTAAGGCGACTACAGCACCCGATAAAGGCAGCACACATAGGAATAGTGCCATCTCCGTCTCTCAACAGGCCTGGGCCGGCAGTGCGAACAGTCTCGATACACGAAGTTTACGGACTATGAAAGCGTGTGTGCGTAAAAACATGTTCGAAAGATAGATAAATGCGATTTATGGAAAGGTAACAACTTAAATCGAAAAATGCGTTAACTATTTATCGAGAGTGTTCAATCACGAACATTTTGATAGCAAATTCAAGTTCCTGTGTGCATTTTACTATCGTTTTTACAGCTTATAAGATACACAATATTGGGTATTTAGAGGCGAGTTTGTGAGCTTTTTCTATCGAACCAAAAGTGTTGAATCATGTTTTCAGCAAACTACTTATCTAGTTTATGTCCTGAATATTACCGTAGTTATGAATATTCGATTTAATGCAGTGGGTCATGCTTATTTACGCATCATAAAATCGTAATTTAGGTGCTGTAGTCGCCTTAAGAGCGTAGCAGATTTAGCAAAAACGTAGGGGAGTGTCATAGCCCCTACATTTATCTGAGTCCTTTGAGATCCTTCGTCTATTTTCATTATTTAATGTACAAATTTTAATCCTTTAAAAGTAGTAAGTTTATTTAATACTACAAAGATAGCAATTTACTTATGAATTGCTTTACAAAGTTTGTCCACTGAGTTACATTTTTCGGGACAGCAGGTACGCGATCGTTTTACAAGCATTACAAGTAAAAGTTCTTTATAAGCTAAATAAGTTTGGTTTCTCAAACCAAAACTTCCAAAACGCAGCGTTGCTCCAGCCAATACAGTCGCGTATGTTTCATCCACAATTACGTACAGTACATACGGTTTGATCGCTTCACAATCTGACGACAGGTTAACTGGTGTTCATGGCCATGGGAAATAACACCTGACCAGCTTCGAAGTTCATTGAAGGCGAGTGTTTATTTGTCTAAGTTTTAGTATAGAGAAAGAATGTGGGCGTGCGAAATAGTTTGGGAAGACATCAATGGAATGTGAATTTTGCTTCTGAATCTTTTATATTTATAGTAGTTTTACTACTTTGACGAACTTCGACGTAAAGGGTGTCTTTAAGAGAGAGTTGTGATATTTTTATTGGATTGTAAAGACATGTTCCGATTAAGTGTGGAATAAAATATCCATCAATGACACAGCTCTGACGACAGAACATAAAATTACATGAAATTACATTCTCTTTACATGAAATTTTACATACAGAGATGTGGCTGTATCTCACCCATGACCAACATTCCCATCAGACAGTTGCTCGTTGTGGGTGTGTTTGTTTGTCATGGATCGCATGAGGATTTTCTGAGCCTCAAATTCGAAAATTAAGTGTGAATACAAATTCAGATGGAAATGCGCTTCATCGGAGAAGATGACTTTAATCGTAAAATTGCCATTTTTTTTATTTTATATTATAAGAGGGTTAACTTTTGACCTCAATCTTGACCATAAGGTCAAAGATGAGGTCGACGATGGAGCGAGTTAACCCAGAAAATGCCTATAAAGGCACTGGTACTCCCACGCATCGACGGAACACAGCAAGCTGTTTGGCGTCGGACTTCGGTAGGAGGGTGGTCGCGAACCAGACGGCCCTTTACAGAGCCTACCACACCGCATGAGACCATAGGACGACACCTCAGATTCAGAAAAAAAAGAAGTGTCGTTGCCTGGGATGGATTACTAGGAGGCAGGTCTCATTTGTGTTTCCTTAGTCGCCTCTTACGACACCCACAGAAAGAGATGGGGTGGTGTTATTCTCAACCGATCACCACACGGTTAAACTTTACTTTGCTCCATTACGCCATTGCCGGCGCTTTCCATGGTCTGCCGGTTTGAGCTCCTGAGTTATTTAAATCTTGTACGCATAAAGGTGAAGATCTTTTGTTCGCTGCGTAGTGCTTCGTAAAATTTGAAGTTGTTGAGAACTATACCGAATTGATGTTTTCGGTGACTCTCTCGTTTACAGCAGCAATGTTTTCAAGAGACCGACCGGTACGTTGACGCCAAGGAGTCTTACTATCCATAATCGACCCAGTTGACCAATCTTCGAATGGTTGAGCACTTGGCGAAGTTCAGTCTGCTCAAAGTAACTTTTCCCTTTTTTGTAATGAGTTTATTTTCACTATTATTCGCGTTGTTCTTTCGTAAAGCGCTGCATTTTTAATAATTGGAATAAACATAGGTGTAACAGTTTGAAATTTCAGAGTTACCACTTGCACGAAAAAAAAACCGCCCAAGTGCGAGTCGGACTCGCGCACCGAGGGTTCCGTACAAACCTGTAGGTATAAAATGATTAAAAATATTTTTATTTTATGATGTAACTACAAATTTAAGGTTTTCGCAATTTTTTCTTTATCTGTGCTATAAGACGTTGCTTCGTACCAAATTTCAAGATTATGTGTTCACGGGAAGTACCCTTGCGAATGTTTGCGATTCCCTTGCGAATGTCGAAAATTTGCGGAAATTTGCGGCATAAACGGCTGTATCTTTTGATTGCGTTGGTTTAGAAGTTTGTTTTTTTTACAGCTCTAAGTCTACTGTACTTGAGTATTTGATATACAGTTTGATCCCTTCACGCGTTTCTGAGAAAAAGAGTCTTGACAGACAGATAGACGAACAGACGGACGGACAACAAAGTGATCCTATAAGGGTTCCGTTTTTTCCTTTCGAAGTACGGAACCCTAAAAATTATTCTAAAAAAAGTGCGCTCTTACTGAGACACCCTTTAGATGGATTCGAGGAGTTTTCTCATGAGCATGAGCCGCAAGAGGTCATTCCGCCTGCCCCTTTCTTCTATCGGACTTCCAGACGTACCATTTGTTGTTGAGATTCCTCGAATGCGTACGTTTTTCATTATGCGCGTGGGCAACCTTTTGTGAGATTCACGTTTGTTTGCGCTACTGGTACCTATTAGTCGATTTCTTCTTTGATCCTGTTGAGTTGGTTGAAATGAATCGATTTAATGATGATTCTTCAAAATAATACTGAATCATCATCTTCTCTAAATATATAAAAGGAGAAACTGACTGACTGACATATCAACGCACAGCCTAAACGGCTAAACGTAGGCACTTGAAATTTGGAAGGGACGTAGCTTAGGTACCGTAGAAGTGCACTAAGAAAGGAATTCCCGAAATTCCCACGGTAACGGGAATTAGCGGGAAAATCCTTTTGTATGAAAAATTTAAACCGCTTAAGTTAGACGCTTGAGATTTGGCATGCAGATACCTTAGTAAACTTAAAGCTTAGTTGAAACAGGATATTGCAATATTCTCACGGGAACGGGAGTTAGCGGGAAAAAACTTCACGCGGTTCCCGAAGTTCACGCGGGCGAAGCCGCGGGCGGAAAGCTAGTTAAGTATATTCAGTAAGTTAGGTAGTTATTGGGCCACACGTACTGTGTTCCGTAGTTGAAAAAGTACAGATGCCAGCGCATCAGGTTACCCCATTTTCATAACAAACTGTTCTTATCACAGCAGCATAGAGTGTAGGCATGTGGTAATTTGACCATTACTTGTTAACTTAAAAAGCCAACGATTTTTATGAAACTTTGTGATAACATAGCTTAGATATCAGGCTACGTAATATTCCCAAGATCCCGCGGGGACGAAGTCCCAGGCAGACAGCTAGTTTGATTATAAATAACAAAGCTATTGTCAGCGAAATCGAAGCACTGAACTGTACATTTTGAATTGAAGGTGAAAACCACAAAACCGTTTGAAATCCAGCTCAGCTCAAATAAACATCTACACTGGGCGTCAAAAATAAGTAGTACAGTTTTAAAATTGCGATTTCTCCCAAACTATAAAACTTAGACCTTTGAAACAAAAAAGGTTAAAAAGAAAATTTAATCTTATTCAATAAAAACTTCATGCATTATAAGAACTTATAATGCTTGACTTTAAAAAAAACGAATAAATAAAAACACTTTTTTTAAACTGTTGAAAGGTGTTGTCTTACTTAGGATTTTTGTGTTTGACACATTCGCTGCTGATAAAGCAATTGTAATTGAAAAGCATAGGTATCTTCAGAGAGTAAATTTGACTAATCATGCCTCTTTCACCAGAAGAATGTGCAAGAATCTTAGCTTTTCTCGAAGTGGGCATCAGTATGCGTCGTACTGCAAGGAGGGTGGGTGTAACTTTAAGAACGGTTCAGCGAGTAAAGCAAAGGTACGAAGAGACTGGAAACCATCTAAGGAGACGAGGTAATGGCAGACCCAGGTGCACAAGTACCCGAGAAGATCGCTTTATTGTTTCCACTGTGTTAAGAAATCGACACCTTAATGCAGTTGAGGTTCAGCAACAGCTTCTTCGGACCCGAACAGACTACATCAGTGAGAGTACAGTGAGAAGAAGACTTGCTGAAGCTAACCTGAAGCCTCTAAGACCAGCAAATGGCCCCAAACTTGAGACAGAGCATCGCGTAGCAAGACTACGCTACGCCCGTCAACACGTACAATGGGGCGAAGAAGAATGGGCTAGAGTTTTATTCACAGATGAGTCTCGATTCTCTTTATACACTTCAGATGGACGGCGGAGAGTCTACAGACGACCCGGTGAGCGATACATTCAAGCTTGTATCTCGGAAAGAGTCCAATATGGCGGGGGCTCTGTACACGTATGGGCTGGTATCTCTTCAGAGAGTCGCACAGAGCTTGTGGTAATAGAAAATGGGACTTTGACTGGTGAAAGATATGCCTCGGAGATCCTCAACGAGTATGCAGGGCCATATTTAATAAATATGGGTGATGGAGCCATCCTAATGCATGATAACGCCCGGCCACACACTGCTCACCACGTACAAGAGTACATTCAGGAGGTTGGCATCAACTTGATGGCTTGGCCATCGAGAAGCCCAGATCTCAACCCGATTGAACACGCCTGGGATGAGCTTGGGAGGCTAGTCAGAAGGCGCAGTCCACCTCCTGCCACACTCAGGGCTCTAAAACATGCGCTGATAGAAGAATGGGAAAATATTCCCCAACACCGCCTCCGAAACTTAGTGTTCAGCATGCCAAACCGGATCCAAGCTGTAATTAGAGCCCGAGGCGGCAACACAAGTTATTAAATTGTGAAAAAGTTCCAAAACGTGAAAATTAAGTGGTTGACATATCGTTAAAAATTGATACTTTTTAGTATTTATCTTAATTTTAAGTTTGAAACTTTATTCATGCCAAATAAAATATAACTTTAATAAACTTCGTTAAGTTTACTATAAACTGCTTTTTATTTCATAAGTGTAACTACTATAGTTTAGGAGTAATTGCAATTTGAAAAGTGTACTACTTATTTTTGACGCCCAGTGTAATTTACCTGACTCTGTTGTTTACTTTATTAAACAGGGCTGACCTTTGTAGATATAGCTTTTTTGTTATTATTTTAATTTTTAACTGACTTCAAAAGGGAGGGGTTTTATATTCGAATATATACAGGGCTTTAGGAACGGTCGATTACTGGAAGAAAAAGCAAGAGTTGTGCCCCCCACCCCGCAAGGGATATAGCGTGAAGATTCAGTAATCGTTATAACTTGTCTAAGGTTCATTTACAAGCGTTTTACAAGATCCAGGATTATTATTTACAGAGATATGGCTGTTTTAATTTTTGCAGCTGTCATCCGAAACTAACTTTCTTACTACAAGTAAGTTTATGGATTTTACATGATCTGACTTATTTTTTATGCACAGGTGGCTTTCGCGTCGCCAGTCTGGTGCAATACGTGATATTATTTTGTCGCTTAAAAAATTAGTAATTTTCCCTATTACGAATGTTTTTCGCCTCAATGTTTCTCGCTGCGGTGGCATTCGACCTCGTAGATTTCGCTTCAACATTTTTCGCCACAACGTGTATCGCTACAGCGTCATTCGATACCGCGTACAAGACCTCAAAAATTTTCCGCCACAACGGTGATCGCTTCAGTGTCGTTCGACTTCGTGGCGTTCGCTTCAATGAACTTTCGCTCCAACGTACCACGCGGAAAGCTTTTCGCCACAGCGTGCGTCGCTTCAACGTCATTCGAAACTACGTACGGGACCCGTTCTATGTAATTACTACTAGGAAACCGCCTGAGATGATCCCTGCTTAACTTTAAACGCGAATTACTCGTAAAAAAGCCGTATTAAGTGTTTTTTTTATGTTTCGTAAAGCTGAATGTCTTCCAAAGTTTTTAAAAGCGGTTTGAAACCTGCAGGTTCATCTGAATTATTTTTTTATCAACTTGAAGTTTTGAAAAGATTTTGCTGAAGTAAATTTTAAGTTAAATTTAAACCATATTCCATACTGACGAGGGACATCCATTTTTTTTAATGGTAGCTGATATTTCCATAAGTATCTACCATACATAATTTTTTTAAATAATCTTAAAAATAAAAACAAAAAAAAATCGATACTGGGTGGAAAATTTCGAAAAAATCATTAAATGTGTAATAACTTCTAAACTACAAAAAATCGCGGAACATACATGGGGGTGATCTGGATGCCCCCTGGCACGGAGCATCCAAATTTTTCTTTTAGACGTCACCCGCTTGGCCACCTTGTATAGTCATACATCAGAATAACACATGGGCTCCATAATTTTCAAAAATTCCCATAGGAACGAAGTCCCGGGCGAAAAGCTAAGTCCATAAATGGCAGCCTAAAGGTTACCATGGCGGCCCAAAAGAATTCTTCGAAGGTTTCAATCATGTTTTATTTTGAATACAGGTTGAAAGCTTTACTGAAAACCCTGAACCAGTATGAGTCACAGAACACTTTTTTTTTATCGGTGGGTTTTTTTTTCCTAAACGTAGACACTACTCGGGTGCACCCCCCGAGCGCTTCCCGTACCCTTCGCGTGCCTGGTGTAGGAGTAATGTCTACGTTTAGTTACGTTAGTACTATTATTTATTCTGTGGTTTAGGCAAAAAATGAACTATTCCCATTAAAAACATATTTAATTTTTTTTTTCAACCGACTTCAAAAAAGGAGGAGGTTCTCAGTTCGACGGTATGTTTTTTTTTTTTTTTTTTTGTATATTTGTTACGCGATTACTCCGGCAACTGTTGTCCGATTTTCAAAATTCTTTATTTGTTCGAAAGAGTATACTCCTGAAGAGGTCCCATATAAATTTTATCGAAAATGATTCAGCGCTTTTTACAAAAATCAACAAAAACAAAATATACTACAAACTAGAACATCATCTAAATAAATGAATGACATTTCTGTTTGTAGTTATTTGCTAATAGGCATTGTAGTCCGCAAAAAACTAGATATCTACTTTGTGCGAACTGTTGTTGGGATTGAAGTCGGTGACTCATACGTTTTTAACGTGGAAAATTATCATATATGTGTTCTTTGAGTGATACTGGTTCAGGATTTTGAATATAGCTAGGTTTTTTTTCACCCAGTATTTCCACAAAAGTTAGATTGCCAGCCCTTAGTTTCAGGAGCTTGCAAAGTTCAAACATTGTAGTTACGAGTTACGACTGGGGATGTCGAGTTATCGTGTTACGCTCAGAGTGTTATTGCTCGTAATCTCGCCTCGTTTTGGAATGTTCTCATATATGCGTGAGACTCGCAATTTAATCAATAATTACGCAATGCGACAAATTAGTAGGTCCTTTATTAGAAGAACTTTATTAAGATATTTTGCATTAATTATTGTAACTCAAAAACTATTATTTTTTATATTGTCCCCGGCATTCGATTGCTTATAACTTTTAAACAGCTGAACAGATTTTAAGCAAATAAAACTAAGCACAACCTCAATAACGTCAGCTTTCAACAAAAAAAATTGCATCGAAATCAGTCCATTCGTTTAGGAGATACGATGCCACAGACAAACACAGAGACACAGACATACAGATACACACGTTAATCTTATAACACCCCTCTTTTTTTGTCGGCGGTTAAAAAAGTATACAGGGCTTTAGGTAAATCTCTTTAAACCTCTCGGGTGGTTAATCAGTCCATGAAACTGAACAACTTCCCCAAGGAACATAGGTCAAAATACTAAAAAAAAAATGAGTTCCTATACAAACTTCATCAGCATATACAAAATGTTTAAAAAAAAAAAACAAAAAAAATAATAATTCAAAATTAATTAAAATTTAGCTTATTGCACAGCTCTATTACAAATATGACTAGTATGTCATATTAATTATATGAAACTTTCATTTTGTAGATGTCAAACCGTGCAACTGATTTGAGACTATTTCACTTTTAAAATTAAATTTTGGAATTTCTTTTTTTTGGGTTTTTTTGAAACACCTTGTATAACGCATTTTGTATGGGAGATCAAAATTTTTTTTTCGTATTTTGACGTATGTTCCTTGGGGAAGTTTTTCAGTTTCATGGACTGATTAACCATCCGAGAGGTTGAAAGAGATTTACTAAAGCCCTGTACTTAAATATAACATTTATTCACTCAAAAATCATAGGACTTGATACGGAGGAGATTGCTTTAAACAAGCTAGCAAAGCTTTAGGGCGATTCTCCAGTAGTAAAAAATAATTTAAAAAATGAAATAAAATAAAATAAATTTATTTTCAACATGCCTAATAGCTAATGTTACATAGTGGTTGGTACCTCCTTGTAAGCTGTTAAGCCTGTGTTAGGAGGAACCGCTCTTCGATAATTATATCTGCTATTTTAAACATTTATATGTTATAGGTATGTTGTAAATTAAATCAAATTTAACACTAGAGTGCACGCGCGGGCTACAAGTGTAGCCCACAGTGACATTTTTGGCATTTTTTTCAAAACGATTCGCGCTACAGTGTCGCCATCTTAGGTATTCTTTTAGTAGGAATCTCTGCACTCGTCAGTGGCGTGCCGAGACTCGCGGCGCAAGGACGTCTTCGTAAATTGCCTTTAAAGTTGCTGGGCTACGTATGTAGCCCGCGCGAGCGTTCGAGGAACTTCTTCAATAAAGATCTCGTCAAGTTTAAAGGTAAATATATGATTGTTCCTGTAATATACTTGTACAAAGTTCATATATTATTAATAATAGGTTATGTTTACGTCATATTAATGTATAACTACATAGTATTTCTATCTTTTTAGACAATTATGGCAACAAATGCAACTAATGAAAAACAGATACAAGAATGGTTGATGGAGGACGATTAAGACAGCGATAGTTCTAGTTCAAGTGAAAATGAAGAAGTAGAAGATCCTGTGGAACAAAATGTACCCTATCATTCTCCACACGAGTCCGAAAGTGAGCAAGATGGCTCAGAGGTGGATGCGGAACAAGAGATGTCTGACGACGATATTCCTTTGTCAGCTTTGGCCAGTTATCAGTCTCGTAATGGAACAAAATGGAGTAAGGTACCATCGCCTACTACAAGAACACGATCCCACAATATTGTTTCACGTCCCCCGGGTGCATTAGGCGTGGCAAAGGACGCTAAAACAGCTCTTCAGTCCTTTACCCTTTTCTTTGATGCGGACATATTGAATATTCTTGTGGAATCAACAAACATGAACATAGATACCAAAAAACTAAATTTCAAAGAGATAGAGATACTCTTGTGCCGATTCGGGGTGATGTTGGTCGCTGTTCTTTTTGTAGCAGAGTTCGAGACCGCAGCACTCGCAAACAGTGCAGCAAATGTATGAGGCGCATTTGTAGTGACCATCAGGTGACTCTGTGTCCTCAATGCGTAGAGAGCGAATATTTTTTTTTAATAATTTTGATTTCCTATACTATGTTGATAGTAAAAATAGTATTTAGCAATATGCTATTAATTGTAAATCTAGAATTAAGGCTGATTGATCTCGCACTGTCCAAATAATGTTGATTTTTAGAAGTTTCGTAATTACACCAAATTTTAATTCCAAAGGTAAAATTCTGTTAAAGAAATAATATGTCTTGATAAATAAAAGGTTTATTAATAATAATATTTTGTGTTTTATTTATTTTATTATTATTTGAAGACAGAAAATTACATGGAAATGGGCTACACCCGTAGCCCGCGCGAGCGTTCTAGGAGTATTTTAGAGCGCGTGCGCTCTAGTGTTAACACTACTTCCTTATCTAATCTTGCTTATTTAACTTACATTAAACTAACAATAACCCCTTCGCCCACGAAAGAGATGGCTTGATTATGTGAATGAATGATTGTGTGTGTGAGTGTGTGTGTGTGTGTTTGTGTATGTGTGTGTGTGTGTGTGGGTGTTTATGAATGTGTTGATGTTGTTGTTTTGTTATTATTATTAATTTCTTTTTATTCAAGTACACCTTTTCCCTTAGAAACCTACTCGTATACCCGTGATGAAACCCGCCCGTCCAAGAAAATTCATTTTCGAAAGACGAGCGGTCCAACAACCCGCATTGGGCCAGCCTGGTGGACTATGGCCTAAATCATCTTCACGTTTCGAAGGGAGGCCCTTGCCCCTCGGTGGGGACGTATTATGGTCTGGTAAGAAGAAGAAGAACCTATACCCATATGCCGTGTGGTGATCGGTTGAGAATAACACCACCCCATCTCTTTTCGTGGCGACTAAGGAAACGAAATTGAGACTGCCTCCTAGTAATCCATCCCAGGCAATGACACTTAATTTTTTTCTGAATCTGAGGTGTCGTCCTATGGTCTCATGCGGTGTGGTAGGCTCTGTAAAGAGCCGTCTGGTTCGCGACCACCCTCCTACCGAAGTCCGACGCCAAACAGCTTGCTGTGTTCCGTCGGTGCGTGGGAGTACCAGTGCCTTTATAGGCATTTTCTGGGTTAACTCGCTCCATCGTCGACCTCATCTTTGACCTTATGGTCAAGATTGAAGTCAAGAGCTAACCCATCTTATTAAAAAAATATATATATAAAATTCTCGTAGAATTTTTTCAATTTTCCATGCAAAAGCAAGTCAGCTGATCGCAGAAAATGATTGGAGAGAAGTTTCTTTATTCATATTTGAGCCTACGCTTGCTTCTTGGGAAAGTTGTTTGAGTGACTAATTAAAAAAAAATGTAAAAACTTTGCCTAATTAGATAACAGAAAAAATTATAATGTAAATATTTATCTAAATACTTATATAAAAAGAACGGTAATCAATTATCGCTAATATAAAATAAAATATGTCCGAGACAGCCCATCGCTGGCTGTGTTTAAGAGAAGAGTTAGGGAGTATTATCTTTCTTCTTGTAATGACTGTTAGGTTTAAGTATGGTATATGTATTTATATATGTGTTTATATATGTATATATTTTTGCTTATTATGTTTTTTTTTAATTGGTTTTCGTATTACGCGCACGACTGTCTGCTAGTTTATGTTTCACATTTCCTATCCTTGGGTTTGCTGGAAGAAATTTCTAAATAGAAATAAGCTATACCTATTGTGTCGTCTATCTTTTCTTCTACTAAACTGTTTGATTTTCATGTGTGCAATTGTTCAATAAAATATGTGTTAGTAGGGCAAATTCATACATTAATATAATACCTAAACTAAGTACATTACAATACTTGTGTCTTAGGTAAAATATCTTAGTCAATAAAATTATTTTAGTGCTTATTTTACAATTAACAATAACAAATCAAAGTAACCAAAAAATATCAAATTTAAAAAAAATCCAAAAGAAACTATTGACGATTCTAATTAAATTTATGATTAATGCTCAAAGCACATATTGCAACACAGTTCATAACTTTACATAAAAGTGACTTTTACGATCGAAATGTGTCGAAATTCGCGTTTGATTGCAAAACGACGGCAGTCTTCGATATTATGTCAAGAATCTGGTTCACACTGGATTTCTGGTTCATTTTCAGATTGGTATTTGGTTCAAGGAGTCTTTGATTTATCGACTATTATCTTTTCGTCCAGGACTTTGTTCCCGTGGGAATTTAGAAAAATTATGTAGCCTATGTGTTAATCCAGGGTGTCAGCCCCATACCAGATTTTATCAAAATTGGTCCAGCCGTTTGAGCGTGAAAGAGTAACAAACATCCATCCATCCTCACCAACTTTCTCATTTATAATATTAATATTGAAGCTTTCCAAGGATCATCATTAGTTGTAATTAGCCTAAATAAGTAGATTAATTATTAATTGAAAAAAAACCTGGTTAATCTAACCTAATCTGGTTAGATTAACAAGGTTTTTTTATATTATTATAAGATGGGTTAACTCTTGACCTCAATCTTGACCATAAAGGTCAAAGATGAAGTCGACGATGGAGCGAGTTACTTAACCCAGAAAATGCCTATAAAGGTACTGGTACTTCCACGCACCGACGGAACACAGCAAGCTGTTTGGAATCGGACTTCGGTAGGACTTCGGGAGGTTATTCATATTTCCCGTATCTCAGGCGTTATAGACCAGAAAATCTGAAAACCGAAATATTACAATATCACTGGAGAAGTTATAATCTCCCGCAATATAACAATTTTCCCAGTAAAATTATAAATACACGAAACAAAGAGCCGCCTGCATAAAATTAGGATAGGTTAAGTAGACCTTTTTAGGTTCTGTCAGGTTAAAGGTTACTGTTACATTAATATTATAAGAAAAGTCTGCCAATGTAAAAAAGGATCAGTTCTCAAAGTACCGAGAGTTTATAATCACATCGGCAGCTAGCACATTTTAAATTTTTCTTCCATTCTCAGCATGGAAGTCAAACCAGCCGTGGAATAATGAACGACGGCCGGTTTGGTCGAGTGGTAGTGACGCTGCCTCTTGATCGGCGGGTCCTAGGTTCGATCCCCAGTCGGGGCAAACATTTGTGTAAAAAGCAGATGCTTGTTCTCGGGTCATGGGTGTTTGTGTTTGTCTTTATGTGTGTTCCAAGGGACCCACGACACAAGGGAAAACCTTAGGGTGGGCCTGAGTGTGTAGCGTTTAGTGTGTGGCGTTTTAGAGGTTGAGGTAGCTTGCGTCATAAAAGGAACCTTAAGCCTCAGCATTCTAGGTCTAAGGACTAGGCTTTGATGAGTCAGTGAGTAAGAACCTCCGATATTATATTTTAATGATAGATAAAAGATTTGAAAGCATTTGAGACGTTAATCTACAACAAATCGGTTCGGATATTAACCAGCCTTGAATAACGAAGATGCAGACACTGAAAGTGATTGATTATAGGAACAGCCTTGCCAATTCTTATTGCCTTTTCAGTGAAAAAGCTTTCACAATATGCGATTTATTCTATTGTTTTGTTCTATAGACATGCGAATGACAGTTGCGTGGAAAACATCAACGGGCAACAAATACAATATACTTTACTAGCTTTTCCCCGGGACTTTGTTCCCGTGAGAATTTGGGAAAATAATGTAGCCTATTTGTTAATCCAGGGTGTCAGCTATCTCCATACCAAATTTTATCAAAATTGTCCCAGTTGTTTTTTTTTAACAGAATAAATAAATAATAAATAAACAATAAACGCTACACACTCAAAGGCCCACACTAAGGTTTTCCCTTGTGTCGTGGGTCCCTTGGAACACACATAAAGACAAACACAAACACCCATGACCCGAGAACAAACATCTGCTTTTTACACAAATGTTTGCCCCGACTGGGGATCGAACCCAGGACCCGCCGTTCAAGAGGCAGCGTCACTACCACTCGACCAAACCGGCCGTCAAAAAATTCTTAAATTCCTGTAAAATTCCGTAAAATTCTTTATTTCTTTTCATAAAGGGTAAGCTTAAAACTAGTGGCAGGAGACTCTTAATAAGCTCATCGCCTGTGTCAGGAGTCACTGCTCTTTCATCACTTACAAACTTAGCTTAACAAATATTTGCAAAAATAAAGTAAAAATTGGAAATACATTTTAAAATTAGAGAACATATTATATGTGAAAGTAATACAAGTAATAACGGGCGTACCTATGTGTGTGTGTGTGTGTGTGTGTGTGTGTGTGTGTGTGTGTATGTGTGTGTGAAGCGTGAAAGAGTAACAAACAACCATACATACTTCTATATATCCTTACAAACTTTCGCATTATAATATTAGTAGTATTGCACACACAGACATACAGTACAATTAACAGAACAGAAAACATAGTGTACAGCAAGGCGGCCTTATTAAATAGTTCTACTTTCTCCTAAACCCTGACAAAAACAGGGGTGTTATAAGTTTGACGTGGGTATCTGTGCTGTGTGATAAGAGCGGTTTTTCAATGAAAATGGAGTAACCTGATGCGCTGGCCTCTGTACTCTTTTTTTCTTTTATCAGCCCATAGATGTCTCCACAGAGGGGCACGGACCTCCCTTCAAAACACGAAGAGGATTTTGGCCATAGTCCAACACAAGGTTGGTGGACCGCGCGAAAATGAAAATGAATTTTCTTAGACGGGCGAGTTTCATCACGATGTTTTCCTTCACCGCTGAGCAAGTATAATTAATGGAAAAAAAAACTTATATACTCAAAGTATCAAAGCCGTTATTGTGGTAGTTATAGGGTTATACGATAGTGGCGCCGCCATTATTTTTACGGCTTTTATTGCCAAGCTATACTTTAAGTTACATCGGTAATATTCTTTTATGTAAAAAACGCGCCCCAAGCCGACGAAAACCTAACTACCAATCAAATAAGACCTTATTGCTGGATATTGAGACTTTTTTAATGTTTTGGCAATCGCGTTTGCAGCCCAGTGTCGTTCGCTGATTGATCAGCGAGGTTAAACAACATACACAGGGGCGGGAATCTGATGGGTTAGCAAAGTGGCAATTTATCACAAACGTTTCCGTGTAGCGCCAATCGTCACGGTCAACCTCATCCATAGAGATATCATCAATTTGACGATATCATCTGACCATCGAGCTGGTGGTTTTATCACTCCCCTTGGCCACCATTCTGTGACTACCTGCCTTGGTCCACCGTTTTTAATATTCTTTTCATGTCTGTAGTATCGTATAGCTCCACAAAAAATGGACCGCGATTCCGAGGGTGTCGGCAAAGAGGGGTAGCTACATAGTGATTAAAAAGATGTAGCCAACTGCAAAGCAACCAAAATTGGAACCGTTCTTATGACAATCGCCAATTCGCCATTGAGGCAAAACTCGCGCTACAAGTGTAAAACTTCATGCTCTTAACTTTACCTACAATTTGGCGTCCGGTTTGGTCGAGTGGCTCTTGATCGGCGGGTCCTGGGTTCGATCCCCAGTCGGAGCAAACATTTGTGTAAAAAGCAGATGTTTGTTTTCGGGTCATGGGTGTTTGTGTTTGTCTTTATGTGTGTTCCAAGGGACCCACGACACAAGGGAAAACCTTAGTGTGGGCCTTTGAGTGTGTAGCGTTTTTTTTTTTTTTTTTTCATCCTCCATAATAATAGGTCTTTACCTATGAAATTGCCGATTTTTTCTCAACCTTTATTTTGTTCATAATTTATTTAATTGAACAGCTGTTAATAAAATTGTTTTTTATTTAATACCTTGGCCATATAACGGAGATATTGAGTCAAATTAATACATATTTATTTTGGATTTATTTGCTGAAAACGAAGCTCAAATACAGCTCGTTTCATCCGTTGCCCGTTTCATTGCTTATTTTTGCTGTACCTTTGTAACAATTACAAATTTTAATAAACCAAGTATGATGAAAATTAACTTAATGTTGTCTAAACCTTCTCACAAAATTTTGTTAAATTTGGATTTCGTATTCCTGAGAAAATTCTAAAAACGTTCTTTATTCTTTATTGTACAGACAAATACATATAAAAAATTACACAAAGAAAGGACATGTACAACGGCGAGCTTAACTCAAGCAATGAGTTTTCTTCCAGCTAACCTATGTGAGAGGGAGAGGCAGTTGAAGTGGGCAAGGGTGTACCAAGATAAAGTGAGATATTAAATTTATAATACAAACATAATAATTAATAAATATATAAGCACATACAATTAGCTAAATAAATAAATAATATATACCTACATATATAAAATACCTATAATATATACATACATACAATATTTGGATAATACTTAGACAGATAAATAATGCTCTTTCAGCTCTCTCTTGAACGCATCCAATGAACAACTCGCTCGAATGGCCTGTGGAAGTGAATTCCACAAACGCCCAGAGTGCACCGTGAAGGAACCGCCATGATAGAATGGGGAGTGGGGCGGGAAACGAAGGAGAAGGGATCTACTGGCCCAGCAGGGCTTGCCAACGTTAGTATGATAAATTCAGTTTTCCAAAAATGCTGTATGAAAAACGGCAATTTCATAGGTAAAGACCTATTATTTAGTTGCCCCCACCTGGGCCGAGGACGCTCTTGTATGATTAAACATAAAATCTCGTCGTTTTTTGAAGTTGGTTAAACATAATACCTCCCAAACAAATTAGGGAAAGCTTACGAACGTAAAATGCTCAAAAGAAAATAGCACACTACATACCTACTTTTCCGTTTCAATAGCTTTTTAGCATGAGCTCTATACTTATTCATTGAAATCAGTTAGTTACCTATTCAGAACCAGGCTGTGGAAAGAAATCCATCAATCTTCATTTAAATGGGGCTGTTAATAAATGGTTTAGAAGCTCATTGAAGTAGTAGGTATCCTTCTTCTATTATAAATGTGATTGTAAACTTGTTTATTACGCTTTCACGCCTAAACTACTGAACCGATTTTGATGAAATTTGGTGCAGAGATAGATTAGAGCCTGAGAAAGGACATAGCCTACATTTCATCCCACAGCTGGGCACGATATAACCTGTAGTCCAGGCGGGCGAGCCGCGGGCGGAAAGCTAGTTAATATTATAAAAGCGAAGTTTGTATTGATGTTTGTTACTCTTTCACGCACAAACGGCTGGACCAATTTTAATAAAATTTGGTATGGAGGTAGCTGATACCCTGCATTAACACATAGGCTACATCATTTTCCCAAATTTTCACGGGAACGAAGCCCCGGGCGAAAAGCTATTGTATTATACTAGTGGAATTTAATAGTGATCGAAGTGAGATATCTCTAAAATAAAAATAAAATTATAAACCCCGATGTTTATCACGCATTTCTTTTAAACCGCTATACGACCTGAACCCGCCTGTGGCATTCCTTCGTGCGCAATCAAACTTGCACTTAGACATTGGGGGCATAGCGAAAGCAACAGGCTTTGGGCTCAGACCCCAGGACAAGTGCAGGCTAAATCGCTCATTAAGGGCTTCGACGAGAAATTGTCAAAGTCAGTGCGCGCAATGAACAAAGGCAACATTAGAATTCTCACTAAGATTCTAACTGGCCACAATAAACTTAACAAACATCTACACAACATGGGCCTCACCGAGACCAAGTTATGTAGATTCTGTCATGAAGCTGACGAAACGTCTCTTCATGTAATCTGTGACTGCAGCGCACTGCACTGCAGCAGGAATTGGTACCTTGGAGGCCACAACTTGTCCTACCAAGATATTAAGGATGTGCCTGCTGAGGACATAGCCAGATTCCCGGTTGGCATAGGACTCTAGGATGTACTGTGATGCAGAAGGGTACTGTTACAATAGATCCGTCAAGGTCGCAGTGACACGGGGGCCTGTCTGCACGCTTGACCCCAACCCTTCAAACCCCTTAAATAATAATAAACCGCTATACCGATGTAATTCACATATAGCTAAAAACCATCTAAATTAAGTCAGCAGCGTTCAAACAAAAAACCGCATCGAAATCGATTAATTCCACAGACAGACAAACAGATACACACGTCAAACTTACAACACCTCTCTTTGTTTGTCGGGGGTTAAAAATAAATATAAATAACAATTAATGGGTTTTAATTTTTACATCTCCACGACTTAGTAACATTATTAAACACAAATGTACAAAAAAAAAGAAATAAAAAACCGCTGATAGTCTCTCATAAAATGACAGACCGACAGACAGTGAAAACAAACGTGGGTGAAACGAATCGATATGTTTATTTTGGCTTAAGCCGCAGTAACACATTTCTAGATTTACGGCTTGCGGTTTGGTTAACCAGAAAAGATAGATAAAGGTAAAGATACACTGGGCGTCAAAAATAAGTAGTACAGTTTTAAAATTGCGATTTCTCCCAAACTATAAAACTTAGACCTTTGAAACAAAAAAGGTTAAAAAGAAAATTTAATCTTATTCAATAAAAACTTCATGCATTATAAGAACTTATAATGCTTGACTTTAAAAAAAACGAATAAATAAAAACACTTTTTTTAAACTGTTGAAAGGTGTTGTCTTACTTAGGATTTTTGTGTTTGACACATTCGCTGCTGATAAAGCAATTGTAATTGAAAAGCATAGGTATCTTCAGAGAGTAAATTTGACTAATCATGCCTCTTTCACCAGAAGAATGTGCAAGAATCTTAGCTTTTCTCGAAGTGGGCATCAGTATGCGTCGTACTGCAAGGAGGGTGGGTGTAACTTTAAGAACGGTTCAGCGAGTAAAGCAAAGGTACGAAGAGACTGGAAACCATCTAAGGAGACGAGGTAATGGCAGACCCAGGTGCACAAGTACCCGAGAAGATCGCTTTATTGTTTCCACTGTGTTAAGAAATCGACACCTTAATGCAGTTGAGGTTCAGCAACAGCTTCTTCGGACCCGAACAGACTACATCAGTGAGAGTACAGTGAGAAGAAGACTTGCTGAAGCTAACCTGAAGCCTCTAAGACCAGCAAATGGCCCCAAACTTGAGACAGAGCATCGCGTAGCAAGACTACGCTACGCCCGTCAACACGTACAATGGGGCGAAGAAGAATGGGCTAGAGTTTTATTCACAGATGAGTCTCGATTCTCTTTATACACTTCAGATGGACGGCGGAGAGTCTACAGACGACCCGGTGAGCGATACATTCAAGCTTGTATCTCGGAAAGAGTCCAATATGGCGGGGGCTCTGTACACGTATGGGCTGGTATCTCTTCAGAGAGTCGCACAGAGCTTGTGGTAATAGAAAATGGGACTTTGACTGGTGAAAGATATGCCTCGGAGATCCTCAACGAGTATGCAGGGCCATATTTAATAAATATGGGTGATGGAGCCATCCTAATGCATGATAACGCCCGGCCACACACTGCTCACCACGTACAAGAGTACATTCAGGAGGTTGGCATCAACTTGATGGCTTGGCCATCGAGAAGCCCAGATCTCAACCCGATTGAACACGCCTGGGATGAGCTTGGGAGGCTAGTCAGAAGGCGCAGTCCACCTCCTGCCACACTCAGGGCTCTAAAACATGCGCTGATAGAAGAATGGGAAAATATTCCCCAACACCGCCTCCGAAACTTAGTGTTCAGCATGCCAAACCGGATCCAAGCTGTAATTAGAGCCCGAGGCGGCAACACAAGTTATTAAATTGTGAAAAAGTTCCAAAACGTGAAAATTAAGTGGTTGACATATCGTTAAAAATTGATACTTTTTAGTATTTATCTTAATTTTAAGTTTGAAACTTTATTCATGCCAAATAAAATATAACTTTAATAAACTTCGTTAAGTTTACTATAAACTGCTTTTTATTTCATAAGTGTAACTACTATAGTTTAGGAGTAATTGCAATTTGAAAAGTGTACTACTTATTTTTGACGCCCAGTGTAGATACAGGGTGTAGCAGAAAGCTGCAATTTAACAGGAGTGCTTGTTAGACATGAACATACATTTCTGCTCTCACACACACAGACACACATATGCATTTTACATACGCTACACTTCTACTACATAAAACAAAGGGTTAATATATCAAACACGCACTTTCATTAAAACACTAACTCTCACTTAGTCGTCGCAAAAACGCAACCGTCCACTGCTTGCAAGGTCCTGGCAGAATAACAGCGCTGTTGTGGTAGCCCACAACAGTTTTATGCTGAGCCAGCGCCGATTAATTGGCACAGTAATCATTGTAATAATTAAGTACTTGTATTTGTGTTATTTTTCCATGTTTTTATGTATTTGTAGTATTTGTTTTTAGCATTAAGTTTTTTCCTGTGTCAATTTAATAAAGTGTTTCTATTCTATTCTATTCTATAACATGACCAACTTTATGGTTGACTGGAAGAGATCCCCTAGTGGGATAAGTCCACTTTTTGCCGCCGACTAAAATTATTTTTAGTTGAACATGAATTTTATTCATTGAAAGAGTTTATTGATAATATACTTTGAATATTGAATAATTAATTTGATAATTTGACATTGACGTATTTTCAATTATTATTGACATTATTGTATTTGACATTCTGATTTTAGGTACAATCTTGTGCTGATTAATATTTTTTTATTTGCTTGCCTAATACTTTTTATTTTTATATTCATATTTTTATATTTGACGAAAACATTGTTCTTTGAAATTTTTAACATCCATTGTTATTATGAAATTGATAATATTGGAATAAATAATCTAATCTAATCTTTGTACCTTTTAATTTTTATTATAAGTACCACATGTTGCTCCTGTAAGAATATTGATTTTACAATATAGATTTACATATTACATACTTTTACTAACGTATGTCTGTAAATCCTTTATTGTCTACTCTGAAATCGAAATAAATAGCAGTTACATACAAAAGTAACGTATCGAAATCAGTCCATTCGTTTAGGAGCTGCGATGCTACAGACAGACACACATATACACAGACTTTTAGATACACATATCAAACTTATAACACCCCTCTTTTATGTTGCATAACTCATAACAAAACGCTATTTTTTAATCCTCCTTGGTCACAATTTCAGATAGTGGTTTCAAAAATGAACTACTTTTAAATGTGTGTGTGAGTGCACCGATACTTCTATCTATGTGTTGCTAGAATCTACAAAAGTAGGGACTACTGGGGGGGTTAGTAAAGCCAAGATAAAATTAGCTTTATTTCAAAGATCATTCAAAATGTTACATTAAATGATTTAATTTGTTACATACATAGATACATATTTGTTCTTTTGACCCTACTTACTCTACGCCTATTCGCAAAGGAGCAGTCTTCTCTAGAGAAGAACAGGCAAGAAACTCTCAGGGTGCTCTTTTTAATCTCATTACTAATTTATTTATTTACTAATTTTAACTAAATCTGAAATAACTCTAGAGCTGAGCAGTTTATTCCTATGGCTACTTGTTTGATAGGTACTCAGCAATTCTGTAATATTCCTTTTTGCAAAGTTTTGACATTGGAAATGTCTTTTCGTTCGCACCAGTATGGGCTCCGATTTTTCGATCCCCTTATATCTCTGAGAGTTGTGAAGATAGGCGTATTTACGAGAGCTGTAAAGTGCAAAAAGAATTTTTCGAGAAAGTCTAAAAGAAAGAAAAGTTATGGCCGAAAAAGTGAAATTAAAATTTGCACAATATTTTGGAAACGAAGAATGATATCAAAAATTTGAGAAAATATCCTCTGAAAAATCTAGTCAGCTACAATTTGAACCTAAAACAAAGTCTATCGGGTCAAAGGTTTGCCCTATAGCCTAACCTTTTTGAAAAACGTCAAAAAGTCAGAATTTCCAATGTGCTCGATAGTCGTGTGAGGTACGAAATCTGTGATTTTTTTTTAATCACTGTCTTATTAGAAAAGAAAAGAACTGCATCATTAATGTCTGTGTCCTAAATCTAGATTGCAGCCCTCCAGACAGTCTGACATTTAACCACCCAATAATAGAACATCGGCTATTAATATAGGCCGATAAATATACCGTGTACGCACTATTCTATTTTGACGATGACGCGGTGCCAGATTTATTGGTTGTATTTGAGATGCAACAACGCGTGCGTCTGTGTTGCTATTCTAAAGGAGATGAATAACTCTAAAAGTTAAAAAAAGATGCCTATTCACTCGGACTTTAAAAAGATTATAATCGCTAAACTTCCTATGTTCATCAGGGATAATGTAGGATTCTAACGGTGAAATAATTTTTCAAATCGGTCCAGTAGTTTCGGAGCCTATAATTGCTCTTTATAATATTAGTTTAAATAAGACTACTTCATCGTCTTCCATTAACCGTGAGGAAGTTTGAAAAGTCTTATAGGGTTTTGTCGAAATTATCACTTACTTAACTACATATACCAACTCGAAAAAGAAGAACTTCTAATCACTTCTAATAACTCTAAAATTAAAAAAAATATAACTTCCGATATTGGATTGCTTTTAACTTTTAAAGGGCCTAATTTTGATCAAATAAAACTAAAAAACCCATCTTGAACACGTCAGCTTTCAAACTAAAAAAAAAACCATTTAAATCGGTCTATTCGTTAAGGAGCTACTAAGCCACAGACAGACACACAAAAACAGACAAACACGTCAAACTTATTACATCCTTATTTTTTGCGGGGCTTAAAAAGAGATTAAACCTTTCGGAACTAGAAACAATACATTTTTTTTTAATATTTTTATCTATAATTTAAGGTCTTAGTATAAACTAACAGGTAAGTTTTTTAAAAAGTTTTTTCTGTAATTTTTTAACACATGTTAAAGTTCAGTGTTACGCCTGATCGTATTTTAATGCCATTTTAAAGCTAATTTGAGCTTCGGCAGACAAATCAAGTTATTTTGTAAATTTTAAGCAGTTCTTTTTTTTCTAGAGAGATCCTAGATAATTTTCATCAGAGAGCAAGGCTGGTTACCTATAAACCCTTAGCCTGAAGCCAGCTTTTAGTAATGGTGTTGAAAAACTACAAGTAACCCTAAATTAAAAAAAATATATTTTACAACTTTCCTTACTAAGTCCTAATGTAGAAGCGAGCTCCTAAAATACAGTGTACAGTGTATTCTAGACATAAGCTCTTAAGGCGACTACAGCGCCCGATAAAGGCAGCGCCCATAGGAATAGTGCCATCTCCGTCTCTCAACAAGCCTGGGCAGGCAGTGCGAACAGTGTCGATACACGAAGTTTACGGACTATGAAAGCGTGCGTGCGTAAAAACATGTTCGAAAGTTAGAAAAATGAGATTTATGGAAAGGTAACAGCTTAAATCGAAAAATGCGTTAACTACTTATCGAGAGTGTTCAATCACGAACATTTTGATAGCAAATTCAAGTTCCTGTGTGCATTTTACTATCGTCTTTACACAATATTGGGTATTAGAGGTGACTTTGTGAGCTTTTTCTATCGAACCAAAAGTGCTGAATCATGTTTTCAGCAAACTACTTATCTAGTTTATGTCCTGAATATTACCGTAGTATTTTTTTTTCGATTTAATGCAGTGCGTTATGCTTATCTACGCATCATAAAATCGTAATTTAGGTGCTGCAATCACCTTAAAACAGCTCTTAAAAGAATCGAGCGCAACGCACGTGTAGCCTCATTTTACATTTCCCAGTTATTTATTGATCGTAACAAATTAACAACGAATTACCCTAGTGGGGTAGCAAACCCTACATTTTGGTCCTTCGAGCCAGGTTCGTGTAATTACAATGTTGTGTGGGTAAGACTAGTGCCTGAAAACGGATAATACCTGTACTTCAGGTGTTCATTTAAATTCAATTGCAAGATCTTAATTAAAACAGTTGTAAGATTCGTTACTCCAAAAACCACTGCATTGGCAACACAATACACCCGCAGGAGTTGCACAAGCTATGACGTTAGTTGTAACAGCTGACGGCTGGATATTTGAATTTGGAATATCGCATTCGAATAGGGCTGTCAGCTTGCAATTGTCGAAATGTTAGATTCGATTTAGAAAAGGCAAATTGTAAAATAGAATTTATGTGACCCGTTTTGCATCCAACCTTTTTAGTTCGTGCAGGGTTAACATTTTCAGGTTGGTAATCACTCTATTACTTTAAAATTTAAAAAATTGGCCGGAGGGCGTGGTGTTCCGCCGTTTCCGAGGGAGATTCCCGGCTGCAGACACCCCCGGAAAAACACCCGGGAAATAGTGTTAGTTAGTTTTATTTTATTCTGTTTCTGTTTAATTATAATTAATTTGTATGTTAGTCTGTTTGTATGTTAATCTATGGACCTTAGATGCCTGATAATAAATGATTTTATTATTATTATTATTATTATTATAACCTCCGACATTTTTAGGGCCTTACCACAAAAAAACCTTCTTCTTCTTCTTATCGTGTAGGTATAGTCAAGTGTGTGGCGAACTTGGCTAACCCTGGTGTCAGAGAAAAATAAAAATAAAACTTAGACAATGTTTGAAAAATGGCTGTATGGACATAGATTCCTTAGCCTTATAACTTTTAAATGGCTTAACCAATTTTGATGTCACTATGGCTATTCAACGTGGAAATGCCGGCAGCGTCATAGACACTCCCCCATTTCCCACCGGGTACCTACGACTTGGGGTAGTTTGTTTGACTAGGGCGCAAGACCTTAAGGCGACTACAGCACCCGATAAAGGCAGCACACATAGGAATAGTGCCATCTCCGTCTCTCAACAAGCCGAACAGTGTCGATACACGAAGTTTACGGACTATGAAAGCGTGCGTGCGTAAAAACATGTTCGAAAGTTTGAAAAAAGAGATTTATGGAAAGGTAACAGCTTAAATCGAAAAATGCGTTAACTCCTTATCGAGAGTGTTCAATCACGAACATTTTGATAGCAAATTCAAGTTCCTGTATGCATTTTACTATGGTTTTTACAGCTTAAAAGATACAAATATTGGGTATTTAGAGGTGACTTTGTAAGCTTTTTCTATCGAACTAAAAGTGCTGAATCATGTTTTCAGCAAACTACTTATCTAGTTTAGGTCCTGAATATTACCGTAGTATTTTTTTTCTTCGGTTTAATGCAGTGCGTCGTGCTTATCTACGCATCATAAAATCGTAATTTAGGTGCTGTAGTCGCCTTAATTTATAAATTTAAGTTAGAATAATTAATTATTTGACATGTGATCGTTTGTAATGTAATTCTATAGTAAACAATAAGCAATTTTAGCCAACCTTACACCAGGGTTAGCCAAGTTCACCACACACTTGACTATACCCACACGATAAGAAGAAGAAGTAAACAATTTTGATTGGTTTCGCTAGTTTAAAGTTATTTTTTTATTATTATTATAAGATGGTTTAACTCTTGACCTCAATCTTGACCATAAAGGTCAAAGATGAGGTCGACGATGGAGCGAGTTAACCCAGAAAACGCCTATAAAGGCACTGGTACTCCCACGCACCGACGGAACACAGCAAGCTGTTTGGCGTCGGACTTCGGTAGGAGGGTGGTCGCGAACCAGACGGCCCTTTACAGAGCCTACCACACCGCATGAGACCATAGGACGACACCTCAAATTCAGACAAAAATGAAGTGTCGTTGCCTAGGATGGATCACTAGGAGGCAGGTCTCATTTGTGTTTCCTTAGTCGCCTCTTACGACACCCACGGAAAGAGATGGGGTGGTGTTATTCTTAACCGATCACCACAGTCATTCCAAATTTTATGCATATTCACTGCCTTCTTCTCTTCTCTTCTCTTCTTCTTCAATCTATGGCTACCTAATGCTGAGTGTAGGTCTCTTCCATTGTACTCCACTCTCTTCGATCTTGAGTCTTTCGCTTCCAGCTCTTCCTTGCAATCCTGGCAAGATCGTCACTGCTTTATTCTCTCCCAAAGTTGCAAAAAAAAAAGAATCACTTATAGAAACATTTTATTTTGTTAATAAAAAACAACAGATAATTAAACAAAATAAATCAGATCAAAATCAAAAAGTAAACGTTGTATGTTTACAGAAATAACACCCCTAAACACGAAAATATATCAAAACATTGCTTTCGGAACGCACAGTACGAAAAGTGTACAGTACTGTTACATAAGATAATGGTTCTATGACCAGCATAGCTAACACGGCCCGCTACAAAGTCTCGCTTCACGCCACTCCAATGAACGAAGCGCTCGTAGCCCAGTGGCTCTCGCTGATCTCAACCGATCAGTGAGGTTAAGCAACGTACACAGAGGCAAGGAACCTGATGGGTGACCAAAGTGTCAATTTATCATGAGCGTTTCCGTGCTTCGGAGGGCACGTTAAGCTGCCGGTCCCGCCTGTTGTCGATTGACTACAGTCGTTAAAAACAAGTCAGAGGCCATTGTGCGGTTTGAAAACTCTGACACCAGGGTTAGCCAAGTTCGCCACAAACTTGACTATACCTACACGATAAGAAGAAGACCCCAATGAAGGTAAAACTTCACTTTGACTGCGCGAGAGCAGCTTGGTCAAGATTGAGGTCAAGTTAGCCCCTCTCTAAATTCAAACTCAAGTCAAAATATTAATTAAATAAGTCAAATTAGTGAATGACCTAAGCATTTTTAACTTTTCAACTCGTATAATATACGATTTTGCTCAGAGAAGAATAGGCAAGAAACTCCGAGGGTCGCTCTTTTTACTCAATCATATTCTTATTTCTAATTTTAATGTATTTAATATCTGAATAACTCTGGAGCTGAGAAATTTATTCCCATGGTTGCTTGTCTAATCAATAGTCAGAAATGTTGTATCTACGAGTAAAATTCTGTTGGGAGTCGGTTAAGTAGAGTTACAGCTTGGCAACTTCAAGACATGGTTTAAATCTATGACCCTAGTGAAGATTGAATTCATCACGTCATAATGAAAATAAAAACTATTTCTAACTAGCTTTCCGCCCACGGCTCCACCCGCGTGGACTACAGGCTGTATGGCGCGCAGCTGTGGGATAAAATGTAGCATATGCCCTTTCCCAAGGTCTAATCTATCTTTGAACCAAATTCTATCAAAATCGGTTCAGTAGTTCATTCGTAAAAGCGTATCAGACAGACAGAGTTACTTTCTCATTTATAATATTAGTAGGGATTGAGTCGAAGAGTGACACGAGGTGAGCTACTATCTATACTGTACGTTCCTACTACGTATAAACCCGCCAGTGGACGGTCGTAAACGAGCAGTGGACGTGTGTAACAACAAACATTGTATTTTACCACCACGCCTCGCCACTCCAATCACATGATACATTACTGCTTGCACGTCATGTGACTGGGCGAGAGGTTGTTGTCCCAGTTGCGATCTTGAGTTTACGAACACTCAAAGGCCCATACAACGATTTTGCTGGTGTCATGAGTCCCTAGGGAAATTTAAAATTTCTCGTAGCCCAGCGGCGTTCGCTGATCTCAACCGATCAGTGAGGCTAAGCAACGTACACAGAGGCAGGGAACCTGATGGGTGACCAGAGTGGCAATTTATCACAAGCTTTTTTGTGCTTCGGAGAGCATGTTAAACTGTCTGTCACGGCTGTTTTCGATTGACTACAGCCGTACAAACAAAATCAGAGGCCATTGTGCGGTTTGAAAACTCTGACACCAAGGTTAGCCAACTTCGCCACACACTTGACTAATGACTATACCTTCACGGTAAGAAGAAGAAGAGATACAGACAAAGAGCGTTCTATAACGCGTTTATTCTCGATTGTGTATTTCACAGTGGTAATGCAGTTACGAAGATTAGCTATAAGACTTTAAACACTGTGATTGTTATATACTAATTAGCTTTCCGCCCAGGACTTCGTTCCCTTCAGAATTTGGAAAAATTACGTAGCCTATGTATTAAATAAAATAAGGTATCCGCTACTTCCATACCAAATTTTATCAGAATTGGTTAAGCCGTTTGAGCGTGAAAGACTAACAAACATTCATACATCTTCACAAACTTTCGTATTTATAATTTTAGTAGGATTAATTAAAAGGTTTAACAAAAACGGCGAACAGACTAAAAATTGTGGTAAGAACATGTAATAACATGTTTAAAAATAGTAACTATAACATATTCGACTGTGGGGTGAGGCAAACCTGCCCCAACCTTCAAACAATACTAGAATGACATGCCATAAGTGGTGGGTTCGGGTCACGCGATCTCACAGGGGTTAGAATGGTGAAAATTACCAAAATTATGGGGTTTTTGGCTGTGATAGTGTGGTAAATGTGGGTTTTAGTTGCATTTTGTTTGTTGAACTCTTTAGGGATTGGTATTGTATACATTTAAGACCGTATTTTCAAACGACTTTAAAGAAAAGATTTTTTTAGCATTTTTTTTTATAGTTGAAATTATGTCTTATTAGCTTTCCGCCTGTAGTTCCGCCCGCGTGGAGTACAAGTTATATCGTGCCCAACTGTGGGATAATGTAGCCTATGTCCTTTCCCAAGGTCTAATCTATCTCCACACATACAAACTTTCGCATTTATAATATTATTAAGGAAAAAAGTATTCTATTCATCATAGAAACGTGACAAAGGACACGAATCAGCAAAATAAATGATCAGCAAAGTGTCAAGAAGAGGGTTATTCATCACGCTATTTTACTTCGTAAGAAGGAAAACCTTATTCGGGTATTTCTTTGACTTAAGTTGTGTGTCGATGGAATGGATGGTATTTTATCCGTTCAGGTGGCAAAATTAAGAACTATTTAATTTTTCTCACTTGCTGACAACCACCCCAACACAGCAGTGCCACCGCCAATAGAACGTAAAGTTGCAAACTATCTTACAACTGAAAATTCAGTTGGCGGTGGCGCCATCAGTCAAAGCAGCCGTCAATAGAGGATCGTTGTCAATTTCGCCTACTGGACGGATAAAATGGCGACCATTCCATCGACACACAACTTAGTTACAGAATCGGGGCCCTGTACGTTGTACGAATGACCCACTTTCATTCGGCAGAATGTTCGTTTGAGGCGAGGTTTTGATCGTGCTATTACGTTGAGAGTAACCAATGATTTTATACAATTAAATAACCTTAATTCAACTCCTAAGCTCCCAACCTATCCCACAGAATGTTTCTTTTTTAAATAAAAAATGTTTTTTTTTATTATTATTATAAGATGGGTTAACTCTTGACCTCAATCTTGACCATAAAGGTCAAAGATGAGGTCGACGATGGAGCGAGTTAACCCAGAAAACGCCTATAAAGGCACTGGTACTCCCACGCACCGACGGAACACAGTAAGCTGTTTGGCGTCGGACTTCGGTAGGAGGGTGGTCGCGAACCAGACGGCCCTTTACAGAGCCTACCACACCGCATGAGACCATAGGACGACACCTCAGATTCAGACAAAAATGAAGTGTCGTTGCCTGGGATGGATCACTAGGAGGCAGGTCTCATTTGTGTTTCCTTAGTCGCCTCTTACGACACCCACGGAAAGAGATGGGGTGGTGTTATTCTTAACCGATCACCACACGGCATTGATTCTTGACCACAATCTTGCTCGGGGCAAAGATCAGGTCGAGGCCTGTAGCCAGCTTATTCTGAGTCAAAGTCAAAATGGCTTTATTTCATAGGACATTAAACCCTCGCACACCCTAAAAAAGCGCGCGACGGGTTGGATATTATTTAAAATAAGTCAAAATAGTGAAGTAAATTATAGGAATTAAAAAAATACACATATATACACATCAACACGGTCTAGGGATACTGCACGATTTTTCATACAAAAAAGGTCTGTTTGAGAAGCTACAAAAGCATACTCGAGATACATGGAGCGCTATAATTTTCAGACGAGCAAGTGCTAAACCTGAATTTTGAATTAAATTTGGTTTCACTTGAAATTTGTGAAAACGTGACGAAAATGAAAAACAAAATTGCGTAAATTTGACTACTTTCATACAAAAAGCAGGCAAAATGTGCATTTTCGTTGCAAAACAAAATTTATTGACTAGAATTGAAAATTCAAGTTTAGCACTTGCTCGTTTGAAAATTATAGCCCTCTATTTATTTCGAGTATGCTTTTGTAGCTTCTCAAACAGACCTCTTTTGTATGAAAAATTTAGCAATATCCCTAGACCGTGTTGATGAGTGTACTTTCGTTCTTTTTTCTTTACACTTTACGCATTCGGGAAGGTACAGTCTTCCCCTGAGAGGAATGGAAAGAAATTTTAGGGGTTTTTTTTTTCAAAATATCATTACATCCTCATAACTAAATCTGAAATAACTGAAATAAAATCGAGTGAAATTCACTCGAATGTCAAATATATCCGGGTTATATGAGCTCGGAAATACAGAACCTGGTAGAGTCCCACTCCTTGGCAGTGCGCAATATAGCAGATAAAGAATAGCGCTCAGTATATTTTTAAAGGATCTCGTAAAGGAAGTATCCCGCAATGCCGTGTGGTGATCGGTTGAGAATAACACCACCCCATCTCTTTCCGTGGGTGTCGTAGGAGGCGACTAAGGTTATACAAATGAGACCTGCCTCCTAGTAATCCATCCCAGGCAACGACACTTCATTTTTTTTTCTGAATCTGAGGTGTTGTCCTATGGTCTCATGCGGTATGGTAGGCTCTGTAAAGGGCCGTCTGGTTGGCGACCACCCTCCTACCGAAGTTTGACGCCAAACAGCTTGCTGTGTTCCGTCGGTGTGTGGGAGTACCAGAGCCTTTATAGGCATTTTCTGGGTTAATTCGCTCCATCGTCGACTTCATCTTTGACCTTATGGTCAAGATTGAGGTCAAGAGTTAACCTATATTATAATAAATAAATAAGTATTCCGCAATGCGTCTGGAAGTCCGTAAGGGCCTTTTTATAATTCAAACGGCACGTCACGGCAAAACTGTATTCCCATTACCTCCCATGGTCCAAGCTTCAAGCATCACGAGGAACATAAGGGGCAATGGTAATACAATTTTTTTTTCTTCCGATCACAAGTCTGGCTCATTACCAACTGGGCTATCACTTCATTTTATTTTCATAATTCAGGCTCATTTTTGACTTGATATTTCTGCTACTTTATTTTAAATTATCTACGTTATTTTACTAACAATATCATTGGCTTTAAGCATCGTCTTCCTGAATAATGGTTTGTTTTACTCAGGCAAACTGTTCTAGTGAATCTTACTTAGTTTCAAGAACGAAAACTAGAACATTGAGCTTTTGTATGGCTTCTGAATATTTTCTATATCAGAAAAATCATAAGTACACGGTAGAACAAGTGCCAACTGGGAATCGAACTTGACACCTGTAATTTTATATACCAATTATTTTCAATCAATCAATCCATTTGGTAGTTTGAAAAATCTGGCACTACGACACGAGAAAAAAAAACTCTGAAAACAAAAAAACTGGGCTCGTAGCCCAGTGGCTCTCGCTGATCTCAAACGATCAGTGAGGTTAAGCAACGTACACAGAGGCAGGGAACCTGATGGGTGACCAAAGTGGCAATTTATCACGAGCGTTTCCGTGCTCCGGAGGGCACATTAAGCTATCGGTCCCGGCTGTTGTCGATTGACGGTTTGTTGTCATTGTGCGGTTTGAAAACTCTGACACCAGGGTAAGCAAAGTTTGCCACACACTTGACTATAACTATATGTTAAGGTAGGAAGGACTAACATACAGATACACAGACACAGACACAATACGTCAATCTTATTACACCCCTCTTTTTTTGTCGGGGTTAAATAAAAAAAGCGGTGTTATACTGGGTGAAAAAAAACCTCCAAGCTATATTCAAAATCCTGAACTAGCATCACTCAAAGAACACATTTATGAAGAAAACAAATTTTTATTTTTTATTTTTTTTCAATGGGAATAGTTCATTTTTTTCCTAAACGTAGACATTTCTCCTACACCAGGCACGCGAGGGGTGCGGGTAGCGCTCGGGGGGTGCACCCGAGTGGTGTCTACGTTTAGGAAAAAAAATATATCCCCCCCCCCCCAAAAAAAAAGTGTTCAGTAAGTGATACTGGTTCAGGATTTTCAATAAAGCTAGGAGGTTCTTTTTCAACCTGTATATCTACTCTGGACATTCACGAAGGTAGATTTCAGAATAAACGCAAAACTTTTCCCCAAAGCGCCGACACAAGTAGTCTGAAGTAATAAAATCGAGTGAAATCCATGTTAAATCAGATCCTGGCGGAATTTGACCTACATATTCAAACGACCCACATAGACTACACATAAGATAGAAGGCTAATTGACAAGATAGAAGGCTTTTTAACTTTAATAAGTACTAGCTTTCCGCCCGGGACTTCGTTCCCGTGGCACTTTTTTAGTTTTTCTTTCATAAAAACCTTCTCCTGACAATAAGGAACACAACAAAAAAAGAATCATCCAAATCGGTCCAGCCGTTCTCGAGTTTTGCGCTTACCAACAGATTTAGTGATTCATTTTTATATATAAGACTAGCTTTCCGCCCGGGACTTCGTTCCCGTGGCACTTTTTTAGTTTTTTCTTTCATAAGAACCTTCTCCTGACAATAAGGAACACAACAAAAAAAGAATCATCCAAATCGGTCCAGCCGTTCTCGAGTTTTGCGCTTACCAACAGATTTAGTGATTCATTTTTATATTGATGACACTATATTGTTGCATGCCTTTACAATAATGGCGAAATGTGATGGTTTATGTTTAGTGTAAGATCTTTTATACCATTCCCCCTTTAAAAAGCTTCTTTTTTTCACTGAAAATTGGGGATAAAGAGCTTGTTCCGCTAAATTTGCCGGTGTGTGTATTATTTATTCTGTGACCAGAGTGCTAATTACAGGTCTTTGTTGATAAAAACAAGCTATGATGTATTTTTATTTTGTAGATACAGCATCTATGACCGTAGTCAAGATTGAGGTCAAGATTCTTCTCATAATAATACATATCAGTTTTTTTTATTATAAGATGGGTTAACTCTTGACCTCAATCTTGACCATAAAGGCCAAAGATGAGGTCGACGATGGAGCGAGTTAACCCAGAAAATGCCTGTAAAGGTACTGGTACTCCCACGCACCGACGGAACACAGCAAGCTGTTTGGCGTCGGACTTCGGTAGGAGGGTGGTCGTGAACCAGACGGCCCTTTACAGAGCCTACCACACCGCATGAGACCATAAGACGACACCTCAGATTCAGAAAAAAAATGAAGTGTCGTTGCCTGGGGTGGATTACTAGGAGGCAGGTCTCATTTGTGTTTCCTTAGTCGCCTCTTACGACACCCATGGAAAGAGATGTGGTGGTGTTATTCTTAACCGATCACCACACGGCCAGAAATTCCTACTACGGTTATACATTCGTACTACGAAAGCCAGCACCATTACTAACGACATAAGGGTGACGTCAAGGTTAACATGTATAACCTGATGTGCTGGCATGTGTACCTTGTCCTACTATGTTGGTGTGCAATGAAGTATATTTTATTGTTTCACAGACACGAAGTCGCGAGCGAAAAGTTTATATATTCTTTATTGCACAAACACAGTAGGAAAAATTGTACATAAAAAATAGTGGACAAAGGCGAGCTTATCTCTAGAAGAGATCTCTTCCAGCCAACCTTATCGGTGAGAAATAGTGTACGAGACGGGAAGAGAGAATTGCGCTCAACGTAAGAAAATACCAAATAAGAGAAGCCCTATATTATTAATACTTAAATATAATGAAATAAAAATAATATAAATACTAACATATATAATACATATAAACGAATATAATAAATAGTACATACTCGTACATAATATATACACATCAACGCGGTCTAGGGATATTGCACGATTTTTCATATAAGCTACAAAAGCATACTCCAGATAGATGGAGTGCTATAATTTTAAAACGATCAAGTGCTAAACCTGAATTTTAAATTCTTATCAATAAATTTTGTTTTACTTGAAATTTGTGAAAACGTGACGAAAATGAAAAAAAATTTCGCGTAAATTCGACTATTTTCATACAAAAAGCAGGCAAAAAGTGCATTTTCGTTTTCGTTTCCGTCACGTTTTCACAAATTTAAAGTAAAACAAAATTTATTGACTAGAATTGAAAATTCAGGTTTAGCACTTGCTCGTCTGAAAATTATAGCCCTCTATGTATTTCGAGTATGCTATTATAGCTTCTCAAACAGACCTCTTTTGTATGAAAAATCGTGCAATATCCCTAGACCGCGTTGATGTGTGTATAATTTGCTCATTACAGTTGGGACAGGTAGTATTCTTTGACTCTATTTTTGAAGGAATGTATAGATGGACTCTCTTGTATAGCTGTCGGGAGTTTGTTCCACATCCGTGCTCCACGGGCAGTAAAAGAATTAAAACGAAAATTTGTGCTAGCTGAGGGGCATTGCAAAAGTCAGTAAAGTAATAAAAACCCAGCAAAATCCATGTTAAATCAAATCCTGGCGGAATTCGGCCTACATTTCTGAACGATCACAGATAATAAATCAGATTGAAGGGACCTCGGCTTGGTTTGACAGTATCTGTTACATTTGCCTTCGTCCTGTCGAAATTGGGTCACATTTTAAACGCTATCAATTCGTGTGATTTTACGAAATGAATTCGAATAAAGTATTGCATCTCTTTGAGATCTGTGTTTCATAATAACTTAAGGCGACTACAGCACCTAAATTACGATTTTATGATGCGTAGATAAGCATGACGCACTGCATTAAATCGAAGAAAAAAATACTACGGTAATATATGATATGGTAATATTCAGGACATAAACTAGATAAGTAGTTTGCTGAAAACATGATTCAGCACTTTTGGTTCGATAGAAAAAGCTCACAAAGTCACCTCTAAATACCCAATATTTGTATCTTTTAAACTGTAAAAGCCATAGTAAAAGGCATACAGGAACTTGAATTTGCTATCAAAATGTTCGTGATTAAACACTCTCGATAAGTAGTTAGCGCATTTTTCGATTTAAGCTGTTACCTTTCCATAAATCTCATTTTTCTAACTTTCGAACATGTTTTACGCACGTATCAGATATGGGTTTTTTACGAAATAATTGTATTTTTGTAAATCTTGAATAGTAAACTTGAAAGATGGCTGTATGGACTGAGACTCCTTTGCTTTCTTCTGGGAGATCAAAATAAAAACAAAAAGTAAAAACAATTCTTTTAACTTACTTTTATAATAATAGAACAACATTAAGACTGCTAATATAAACTAAAGATAAACGATATTTTATTATAATGTTTTAAAAGATTATTCTATTTGATATTGCTCTGTTGTGGCGATTATTAATATAATGATAGATCTATTGTAACTACCTGTCTGAGGTGAGGCGATTGGAGATGGCTATCAGGCTGTAATCATTTTATGTTTGATTTTTCCAAAGTCTTGAAGTTTAAAAGTAATGGTATAAACAGAAAAAATAATATTATATAGATGTATTTTAAAAAACATGTAAAGTAGAAAATAAGACATTACAGTAGTAGTTTTGATAAAATTGTGAAGTAAAAATGTTTTGGCGCGTTGGGAGAGAGCGACCGACAGGGGGCGCTGGGGCAGAGCATTCAGCGTGGGTCCGTGAAATGAATGAAAGTTAAGTGTTTCTAATTTCTATTATATTCCTAAAAATAAGTAGAAAACCAGGAAAGACTGTAAGTAATTATATTTTATTCTCTATCAACCCCTGATGTAATATTCCTAGAGTAAACCTGAGAACTTGAATTTCTTGGTTAAGGCAATGTATGGCTACAAAACTAGATAATAAGCTTACCCATAATGTTAATAGATTGTTTGTTTTAATGCCAGATATAGGGCCGTGCCTTGTGGAGTTTCTTGCCCATTCTTCTCCACGAGAAATGCACGTTGTGAATCGGGCAATAGTTTTAGTTCAATACTCAATGTTTTAACGAAATAAATGACAATCTGGCTAAATTGATGTGTTTTTATAGGTTACCCCTGTTCCTTTTAAATACATAATTTCTTAGAACTTGAATGGAAGCTTAGTAACCCTTGAGAGCAAAGTAATAAGCTGGTAGTAAGGTTATCAATAATAAAATTTAATGACATAGTTTCTGAATAATTTGTTTTCCATTTGATAGTTAGTCTTGGCTGATCTAATAGTAGTAGGTAATTCAGATTACATACTAGTGTTTCTACATGTATTAATCATTATTACATAATGATAGTCTGTTGATTATATATTATTCTTTTATAATAGTCAATGGTGTTCTTATCTGGTTAACCAACGAGCACCAACTTAACTTAGTATCTAACTTTAATAGCAGATGATTTTAGGGTAAAAGATTAGTGGTTGATTATTTAATCGATCCGATTACAGTTAGTATCTGCGGTATGATTATTGGTTAAGGGTTCTAGTACTTCCAATTTCCAATAGGGTCCCAATATTTTATAGTATATTCAGTACTCTTTATTAATATCAACTTGGTAACAGTTATTCTGACATTTGGTATTATTTATTAATAATAATTAAACTGCTTGGTCTTAATCTCTCGCCTAATCTATTTACTTGTATTATTTAGTAACCGATAGGGTCCTTGATTGAAAGACTGATATCGTTGAACTAGAAATATAATATATTCATGTAATATTATCAGAATAGAATGACTTAGTAATAAATTGACCAAACATAATAGATATCTTAAATTATCTTTAATTTAACTGGTATAACCTAGTAATTTATGTCACAGCTCTATCGATTAAGGAATAGTAGTTAATCTAGCCCACTCACTGTATAATATACCTATTTTTTTCTGACATCAGAAGTGGGATACGAACCCTGTTCACTTATTAATCCCTTATGTATAACAATTCCAGGAGCTGAACGATGAATAGTAAAACGTTGGAGGGCCTGATAGGGGCCATAAAGGAGGCGGTTACAAACAACCGACACGAGCGAGATGTGGCGCTGCCTGTGTTCGACCCATTGACCAGCGATAGTGGAGCGGCGACTTGGTGTGATAACATCGAGAAGTTGGGAGCAGAGCTTGGCTGGAGCAGTCTAACCCAAGTGGCCAAGGCAGGCAAGGTACTCAAGGGGACAGCATTATCATGGTTTGAGACTTGGGAGCCTGAGGGAGGAAGATCTTGGGAAAACTTCCGCACCGAACTCGTTGATTTGTACCCCGAAAAGAAAAATTTGTCTGAAAAATTATATAAAGCAATCACTTACTCATCGGAAAATGCAGAATCATATTGTGATTACGCCAGAGAGAAACTTAGGCTTTTAAAGGTAACCAAAATTTCTTTCACAGACAAACAATTAATCGAATTAATTTGTGGAGGGATCCGTGACATTAACGTAAGAATGGCATCTTTTAATAATAGCGTCAAGACAGTCCCAGAACTAATTTCTCTTTTCACCACGTATCTTAAACCAAGGAAACGGTCTTTAGACAGTACAGTAAACAGTTCAGGGTCAAACGTAGTCAAACGTTTTAAGCCGGAGTCTAATTCAAGAACCACAAACGTTATTTGTCACAACTGCAAACAAACTGGGCATTACCAATCAGTTTGTCCTCTCAGGCGTACTAGTTCGACATCTGTAGAAAGTAGGAAATCCGAATTGTCTACTACTGGGGTGAAAACGTGCTCTTACTGCAAGAAACTAGGGCATGACGAAGCAAACTGCTATTCAAAGAAACGAGTAAGTAACTCTGATAATAAACCAACTGCGGCATCGAGCCAAATGTGACTAAGCCCAGATAGTATATGTAATTCCCGTAGTAGCTCAAAATTACTTCTGACTCCAGTCTCTATTAATGATGTAAAACTTAATTGTCTTGTCGACACAGGTGCAGGTTGCAGTATTATCAAAGAATCCGTTGCTAAACGAATTGGATGTCATTTACAGCCATGTTCTAAATACATTAATGGGGTGGGAAACGGTAGAGTACACATGTTTGCTATTATTACAGTTCCTGTTAGATTTGAGGACCTTTGTGTCGAGTTAGATATTTATGTAGCACATGATAGCGATTTTCAAATGTTTGACTTACTTGTTGGTAGAAATATCTTATATCATCCGGATATTTTCATTGTTGTCAATGCAAATGGTTGTACAGTTAGCCAAAGAAATCTATCAGAAGATTTGACAGTAAATTCAATTGAAATGAGTGGAAACGAAGTATCTTTAGACTTAGATAAACAGCTAGAACATTTAGATTCAGATTTAAAAAACAAGATAAAATATATTTTTGAAAAACATAAATCAGTCATTCCGACTGCTAGTGACATTGGTACAGTCAAAACAGGAGAGCTAAAAATAAGATTAAAAAAAGACCAGGTAGTAAATTATCGACCATATAGGCTTGCCCCTATTGAAAAGCAGATAGTTAATGACATTATACAAGAACTAATTCAGAAAAACATTGTTCGTGAGAGTGACTCGCCTTATGCTAGTCCTGTCATTCTAGTGAAAAAGAAAGACGGTAGTTCCCGGCTGTGCGTAGACTACCGTGCACTTAACAAGATCATTGAAAAAGATAGCTATCCAATTCCACTTATTCAGGACCAAATAGATAAGTTAGGTAAGGCTAAGTACTTCATATCCATTGATATGAAGAATGGTTTTCATCAGATTCCAGTTTCTGAAGACTCAATAAAGTTTACTTCATTCATAACACCAGATGGTCATTATGAATTTTTAAAAATGCCATTCGGCATTTGTAATGGTCCCGCTGTTTTCCAAAGAGCAATTAATAAAGCAGTAAAACACCTAAAGTTCCTAGTAATATATATAGATGACCTATTAATACCATTTACATCCATAGAGGAAGGCCTTTTATACCTTGATCAGACCTTGGAAGCATTGGGTGCAGCAGGTTTTACCGTAAACTTAAATAAATGTACATTTTTCACCAACAACATAGAGTATTTGGGTAGGTGGATCTCTGAGGGTACTGTCAGGCCTAGTGATAATAAGGTATTTGCACTAGTAAACTCGCCGGTACCGCGAACCATTAGGCAGGTGCGTCAATTTATGGGGTTGGCGAGTTATTTTCGGCGATTTATTCCGGATTTTGCAGCCAGAACAGCTTGTATTACAAAACTTACAAAAGCGGACCAGCCTTGGGAGTGGGGGCTTGAACAGGAGACGGCACGAGATTACGTGATACAGTGTTTGAGTTCTAAACCTTTGTTATCAATATACAATCCCGACTTGCCAACAGAAGTCCATACCGATGCAAGTTCGTTAGGTTATGGCGCCATTTTAATGCAAAAAGACAAGAACATAAGTAAGGTTGTAGCCTATTATAGCAAAAGAACTACTCCTGCTGAATCCAGATACAGTTCCTATGATTTAGAAACGTTAGCCATCTACAATGCATTAAAGCATTTTAGAGTGTATTTATTAGGTGTAAAATTCAAGATAATTACCGACTGTAATGCAATAAAAGCTACAGCAAACAAAAAGGATTTGTCGCCGCGTGTGGCACGATGGTGGACATTTTTGCAGGATTTCAATTTTGAAATAGACTATAAAAAGGGCAAGTACATAAACCATGTAGATTTTCTGAGCCGCAATCCGGTTGAGGCTCCCATTCCTAAGAAAATTATAAATAATGTAAGCGTTAATCTTATTAACGAAGATCCTCGATCGTGGCTAGAAATAGAGCAACAAAGTGATCCACAGACATTGACATTAATCGAAAAGGTGCAGCGAGGTGAACTTGATTCCAACCGGTATGAAATTAGCAACAACCTATTGTTTTATAAATCTGAATTGGAACTAGAACCCAAACTGTATATTCCTAAGAGTTGTAGGTTAACTATTTTACGATTATTTCATGATCAAAATTGTCACGTTGGGTATGACAAATGTATTGATAAGATCAGAGAAAATTTTTGGTTTCCCTCAATGGCAGCTTTCACAAGAAAATATCTATCTCATTGTTTAGTATGTATACAGTACAAAAGTCATAAAGGTCCTAAACAAGGGTTTTTACACCCTATACATAAAACTGCGGTACCTTTCCACACAATCCATCTAGACTGCACAGGACCTTTTCCGCAGGCTCAAGAAGGTTATAAATTTATTCTTATTATCGTGGATGGGTTTACGAAATTTTGCCTACTAAAGATGTTAAAAACTTTAAGTGCTCAAGAGTTGATTCCCATTATTCGTGAAACAGTAACTTTATTTGGTACTCCTTCCTTAGTAATTACCGACAGAGGTACAAATTTCAGCTCTAATCAAATTCGAGATTTATTTCGTGAACTCAATATAGAACATCACATGATCGCGACCGGAACACCGCGTGGTAATGGACAGGTGGAGAGGTATGTTGCCACAGTGGTAGACATGTTAGCCACAACGTGTCATAGTAATCCGTCAGACTGGCCGAACGGTCTTTGGAAGGTGCAACAGTCAATTAATACTACCACTCAAAAGTCTACCGGATTTGCTCCCATCCGCCTTTTAATAGGGTGCAACGCTAACATACCCAACATACAGACACAATTAAATGAAGTACTTGATGTTGATAGGTTGGATAGGAATTTTGATATACGTGCTGATAGGGAAACTGCTAGTAGACGTTTACAGGTAGCTGCACAGAAATTTCAAGAGAAATTTGACTTAGTAAGACGGGACAATAAAATATACAACATAGGAGACATTGTATATGTTTATCAAGATCATAGGCGACAGGATAAATTGAGTCCTAAATTTAAGGGTCCCTATGAAATAATTGAAATATTAAATCATGACCGTTTTCATCTCAGAGGCAGGAGCAGAAGTATTATTATAAGTAAAGATAAACTTAGGGTTTGGCCTGGTGAATTTGTGGAAAATAACAATGAATAAGTGATTAATATTAGTTATAAGCTATTGATTTTAGAAGATGTCATTCAGAGTTAACCAAAAAGTTAATTAGTATTTCTTTTTCTTGTTTATGAAAGAAGTTAGTTATTATTTTATTAAGTTAACGAAGAAGTTAACCAATGTTTTGTTTTTGTTGATTTTTAGAAGATAATATTTTTGTTTTAAGAGTAATAACTGACAAAAGAATAGGGTTTGTTAGGCCGTTGTCATTTTATTTTGGTTACTTATTATCTAGTGTTATAATTGTAGAATGAATACTAGTCAGATCAAACAAAATGAGGATAAGAAGAATGAAAACTTTATAATAACTAACTAAAATCTAGTATTACAAATTCTTTATTTAGTTAGTGTTTACATATTGGTAACAGAGGGTAAAACAGTACACACCTTATTTAATGTTTGAAATTTATACTTTATTGACTTTGGACTACTTCGTGGTACTTGTACCGAGGGGATGCTATCTCGGTGGAATTTCATCGGGCGAGTGGCGCACCCTATTCAGGGTCGTCTGGCACACATATCCCTAGATCGAATCGAGGTTGGCTCTACCAACCACGATTGGTACCCCGGAGAGATGACTATGATAGTAACTATGGTTGTGATTATAAGTATAATAATTTATATATTTAAAGACTATGACTGCCGTTCCTGTGGTATGGTTCGGTTACTGATATTCCTGTTGTATGGAATGGGTTCCTTTCCTGTGGTATGGAATAGGTCCCTTCCTGTTGTATGGAATGACCTTGACTGTGAACTTTCCTGTGTGGAATGTGAATATTCCTGTGTGGAATGGGTTCCTGTGTGGAACATGTTATGTGAATATTACTGTGTGGAACATGTTATGTGAATATTCCTGTGTGGAATGGGTTCCTGTGTGGAACATGTTATGTGAATATTCCTGTGTGGAATGGGTTCCTGTGTGGAACATCTTTCATAATATTTCCAGTGTGGAATTTATTCCTGTTGTAAGGAATGTGGGGACAAATTGGATTCCAAATATAGTGAAATATTCATTATGTTTGGCACATTAAATCCTTGAAATGGGGAATGGGTTATAAGTATATGTATAATGTGTATTTATGTAACCTGATGTACTTAAGTATTATTATTTTTTTTTATTATCACATCACACTGCTAACATACTTGCAGTCACATTATACATGACACTACCTATGTTAACACTGTAGTAAATTCTGGCGATTCAATTGTGAGCGTTTAATAGATTTTTTTTTATTCTTTGTTGTGGGGGTCGTGGTCCGGGACGTACCACTCGTCAGTATGGCCGTATCAGATATGGGTTTTTTACGAAATAATTGTATTTTTGTAAATCTTGAATAGTAAACTTGAAAGATGGCTGTATGGACTGAGACTCCTTTGCTTTCTTCTGGGAGATCAAAATAAAAACAAAAAGTAAAAACAATTCTTTTAACTTACTTTTATAATAATAGAACAACATTAAGACTGCTAATATAAACTAAAGATAAACGATATTTTATTATAATGTTTTAAAAGATTATTCTATTTGATATTGCTCTGTTGTGGCGATTATTAATATAATGATAGATCTATTGTAACTACCTGTCTGAGGTGAGGCGATTGGAGATGGCTATCAGGCTGTAATCATTTTATGTTTGATTTTTCCAAAGTCTTGAAGTTTAAAAGTAATGGTATAAACAGAAAAAATAATATTATATAGATGTATTTTAAAAAACATGTAAAGTAGAAAATAAGACATTACAGTAGTAGTTTTGATAAAATTGTGAAGTAAAAATGTTTTGGCGCGTTGGGAGAGAGCGACCGACAGGGGGCGCTGGGGCAGAGCATTCAGCGTGGGTCCGTGAAATGAATGAAAGTTAAGTGTTTCTAATTTCTATTATATTCCTAAAAATAAGTAGAAAACCAGGAAAGACTGTAAGTAATTATATTTTATTCTCTATCAACCCCTGATGTAATATTCCTAGAGTAAACCTGAGAACTTGAATTTCTTGGTTAAGGCAATGTATGGCTACAAAACTAGATAATAAGCTTACCCATAATGTTAATAGATTGTTTGTTTTAATGCCAGATATAGGGCCGTGCCTTGTGGAGTTTCTTGCCCATTCTTCTCCACGAGAAATGCACGTTGTGAATCGGGCAATAGTTTTAGTTCAATACTCAATGTTTTAACGAAATAAATGACAATCTGGCTAAATTGATGTGTTTTTATAGGTTACCCCTGTTCCTTTTAAATACATAATTTCTTAGAACTTGAATGGAAGCTTAGTAACCCTTGAGAGCAAAGTAATAAGCTGGTAGTAAGGTTATCAATAATAAAATTTAATGACATAGTTTCTGAATAATTTGTTTTCCATTTGATAGTTAGTCTTGGCTGATCTAATAGTAGTAGGTAATTCAGATTACATACTAGTGTTTCTACATGTATTAATCATTATTACATAATGATAGTCTGTTGATTATATATTATTCTTTTATAATAGTCAATGGTGTTCTTATCTGGTTAACCAACGAGCACCAACTTAACTTAGTATCTAACTTTAATAGCAGATGATTTTAGGGTAAAAGATTAGTGGTTGATTATTTAATCGATCCGATTACAGTTAGTATCTGCGGTATGATTATTGGTTAAGGGTTCTAGTACTTCCAATTTCCAATAGGGTCCCAATATTTTATAGTATATTCAGTACTCTTTATTAATATCAACTTGGTAACAGTTATTCTGACATTTGGTATTATTTATTAATAATAATTAAACTGCTTGGTCTTAATCTCTCGCCTAATCTATTTACTTGTATTATTTAGTAACCGATAGGGTCCTTGATTGAAAGACTGATATCGTTGAACTAGAAATATAATATATTCATGTAATATTATCAGAATAGAATGACTTAGTAATAAATTGACCAAACATAATAGATATCTTAAATTATCTTTAATTTAACTGGTATAACCTAGTAATTTATGTCACAGCTCTATCGATTAAGGAATAGTAGTTAATCTAGCCCACTCACTGTATAATATACCTATTTTTTTCTGACACACGCATGCTTTCATAGTCCGTAAACTTCGTGTATCGACACTGTTCGCACTGCCGGCCTAGGCCTGTTGAGAGACAGAGATGGCACTATTCCTATGTGTGCTGCCTTTATCGGGTGCTGTAGTCGCCCTAATGTTCCTGCTTCTTCTTCTTCTTATTGTGTAGGTAGGTATAGTCAAATGTATATCTATCACTATATATTTTACTTATTATTACTTATGATCGTTTTCAAAAAAACTCTTTGTGTAAAATCATTTTGCAATCAAAAACTCTTTCTATTTTCAATATACAGGGTGAAAAGAAACCTCCTAGCTATATTCCCGACTACAAAATGTGCCTTCTCCTCTAGATTCCATGTGTTCTTAGGGCCCCTACTGTACAATAGATTAAACGCCAATCTGGCCATATATTCTCTTACGTACAGTAGCACTAAGAAAATAATTACAGATGAACTTAAAAAACTATGCTACGAAGATACCGAGAAATTATTAACTGTTGTAAAATAGGTTAATGAATAGGTAAGTTAGTATTAATTAAGTCAAAAATATCTATTTATATGTTATTGTCAAATTTTTGTAGGTGTAGTGTAATAACTAATAAGAATAATGTTTTGCTTGTGATTTTAATAACTTTGTATTAAGCCCTCCTTTGCCTGAGACACAGGTATATCCTAGTTCAGGCACGTTTGTAATTATATTGACCTTTATTTTGTATGTGTTTAGTTTTAAAATAATTTGTTTTACAGTTTTATTAATAAAGATTTTTATTATTATTATTATTATTATTCAAAATCCTGAACCAGTATCACTTACACTTTTTTATTTTTTTATTTTAGGTACGTAACGTAGACACCACTTCCCGCAACCCTTGCGGGCCTGGTGTAGGAGTAATGTCTACGTTTTGGTAAAAAATGAACTATTCCCATAGATTTTTTTTTCATAAATGTGTTCTTTGAGTGATACTGTTTCAGGATTTTGAATATAGCTAGGAGGTTTTCTATCACCTTGTAAGTTCCTGGGGAGTTAGTTGAGTTGAGCTGGTTTAGTTGAGTTGGCAAATTCACATCCTTAATTTTAGCTAGCTAAAATAAAGTCGTCCATTTTGGCCTTAAACTGTACATCGGGTTACCCCATTTTTATTGCAAAATCGTTCTTATCGTAACAGCACAGAGTGCAAGCGTGTGGTAACCTGATATGCGGCTCTCCATACACCCCATGAGTATCTAGGGTCTGTCTTTGATGGCTTTACGACCGGGTTGGTCTAGTGGATAGAAACGCTTGTCTCTGCATTGACCTAGGTTTGATTCTCGGTCGGGTTGGGCAAAATATTTGTGTAAGAAGCATATGTTTTTCTGGAGACTTGGTGTTAGTGTTAGTCTTTTGTATTAATCCCAAGGGACCCACCATACAAGGGAAAACTTAGTCTAGGCTTTTATGTGTCTGATACAAGGCCATAAACAATAACAAAGTCAATGAACCTTTGTCCAAAATGTTACATTAAACGCAGACGTGCTTCTATAGATATAAATAAAATATTCGTATCTATAATATGCAAATAACATAATTGGTAGAGTCGCTCACTTAGCCCCGCCCCCCTATGACGTCACGCGGCCTACGTCACAATCGCACGCCTTGTTTTATGGCTATTCTATTTATACAGTATCTGTGGTGTGGTATCTGTTGGTGTTGAGCTATTTTTAGTAAAGGCCACCCGTAGGTCCGTCTTACAGAACGCGACTCTGACTCTGATCTATACTTAAGTAGCAGTCGCCTTTTTTTGATAGTGTGAGAAAGATTGCCGTGTGGTGATCGGTTGAGAATAACACCACCCCATCTCTTTCCGTGGGTGCCGTAAGAGGCGACTAAGGAAACACAAATGAGACCTGCCTCCTAGTAATCCATCCCAGGCAACGACACTTCATTTTTTTTCTGAATCTGAGGTGTCGCCCTATGGTCTCATGCGGTGTGGTAGGCTCTGTAAAGGGCCGTCTGGTTCGCGACCACCCTCCTATCGAAGTCCGACGCCAAACAGCCTGCTGTGTTCCGTCGATGCGTGGGAGTACCAGTGCCTTTACAGGCATTTTCTGGGTTACTCGCTCCATCGTCGACCTCATCTTTGACCTTTATGGTCAAGATTGAGTTCAAGAGTTAACCCATCTTATAATAAAAAAAAAGAAAAAAAAAAGAAGAGACAATCAATATTTAAGTATAGATTCAAGGCTGGAGTCTTCTTTTGTAATACGGGCCGTAGAGGATTTGTAATGCTTTCTTCTTAGCAAGTGCTCTTAGCTCTCACTATTTGGAATCGATCAGTTAGGTTAAGCAACGTACACTTTGATAGGGGAGGACAGAATTTTTCAAAAATGACAGTGAGTAAATTAATGTGAAATGTTTTTATTACTTACTAGCATTCCGCTCGGGACTTTGTTCCCGTGGGATTTTGGGAAAATTATCTAACCTATATGTTAATCCAGGGTGTCAACTACCTCCATACCAAATTTTATCAAAATTGGTCCAGCCGTTTGAGCGTGAAAGAGTAACAAACATCCATACATCGTCACAAACTTTCGCATTTCTATACATATTTATAAAGAGGAAAGATTTGATTGTTTGTTTGTTTGCATCGAATAGGCTCCGAAACTACTGGACCGATTTGAAAAATTCTTTCACCATTAGAATCCTACATTATCCGGGATGGACATAGGGTACATGATTTTCCCGAATTCCCACGGAAACGAAGTCCCGCGCGGGAAGCTAGTTATTAATATACGATTTTTTTAAACGCTTTCCCGCGTAATGGAATGTTCGCGCCGAGCATTTTCTCTTCACCTAAAATTATTTGAATTAAATTGAATCTCAGAAAATCATTACAACATGGCCCCACAGGGAATCGAACTCGTAACTCTCTGCTCATAACTCTTTGTCAAGATAAAAATATGAGGGAGAGTCCCATATGGCGCTTACAAAGTAAACAACCAACATTTCATCCCATAAGACCCAATGTACTATCTACAGCACATCCAATTTGACAGTGCACTCTTATTTTAAGGACATAAGGTTTCTTTTGTAGTAATAAGAGTGTTTTTGAGTGTACAAGGTGCAAACCGTTAAAAAGATTTTTACTGTCTGCGCGTGCGGGCCGATAGTCGTAAAATAAAGACATTAAATAACACTAAATTTAAGTATAATAAAACGTCTCGAGCGGCCATCCTTTTTTATGCTGTGTGGTGATCTGTTGAGAACAACACCACCCCATCTCTTTCCGTGGGTGTCGTAAGGGGCGACTAAGGAAACACAAATGAGACCTGCCTCCTAGTAATCCATCCCAGGCCGTCTGGTTCGCGACCACCCTACTACCGAAGTCCGACGCCAAACAGCTTGCTGTCTTCCGTCGGTGCGTGGGAGTACCAGTGCCTTTATAGGCATTTTCTGGGTTAACTCGCTCCATCGTCGACCTCATCTTTGACCTTATGGTCAAGATTGAGGTCAAGAGTTAACCCATCTTATAATAATAATAAAAAAAGAGAGACGTTATAAATTTGACGTGTGTTGTCTGTCTGTGGCATCATAGCTTCTAAACAATGGACCGATTTCGATGCGGTTTGTTTTTGTTTGAAAGCTGACATAATCGAGATGGTTTTAAGCAATATTTGAACAAAATTTGTTTAGTCGTTTAAAAGTTATAAACAATCAAATGTCGGGGGTACCACAAATTTTTAGAGTTATACAATATTTATATTAGGTGCCTTTAAGGCGACTACAGCACCCGATAAAGGCAGCACACATAGGAATAGTGCCATCTCCGTCTCTCAACAGGCCTGGGCCGGCAGTGCGAACAGTGTCGATACACGAAGTTTACGGACTATGAAAGCGTTCGTGCGTAAAAACATGTTCGAAAGTTAGAAAAATGAGATTTATGGAAAGGTGACAGCTTAAATCGAAAAATGCGTTAACTGCTTATCGAGAGTGTTCAATCACGAACATTTTGATAGCAAATTCAAGTTCCTGTGTGCATTTTACTATGGTTTTTACAGCTTAAAAGATACAAATATTGGATATTTAGAGGTGACTTTGTGAGCTTTTTCTATCGCACCAAAAGTGCTGAATCATGTTTTCAGCAAACTACTTATCTAGTTTATGTCCTGAATATTACCGTAGTATTTTTTTTCTTCGATTCAATGCAATGCGTCATGCTTATCTACGCATCATAAAATCGTAATTTAGGTGCTGTAGTCGCCTTAAATTAGTTAACAAAAATGGAGGATATCAATTAGCTCATGAACCTAAAGATAGGTCCATTTCGCGATCATCTGATTTGCCTATACAGGGCTTTAGGTAAATCTCTTTCAACCTCTCGGGTGGTAAATCAGTCCATGAAACTGAATAACTTTCCCAAGTAACAAAGATCAAAGTATGAAACAAAGGTCAAATTTTAAATTCTAAATGTTGCATAAAATTAAATATAATGTATGTTGTCATTTATGTATGGACTTAAATTTATTAATTTGTGTAATTTCTTACTTATCCAAGTTTTTAGTTCACTTCCCTCTTTGTGACTCAGGTAGGGCTTAAAATCAGCTTGCTGTGCCCACACCCTTTCCACCCTGCCTTTCTAAATGTTTGCTATATTATGTCTGTGTTTATATTGTGTGTGGAATAAAGAAATTTGTATTTTGTATTTTTGTATTTATTTGTAAAAAACAAATTTGACTTCCCATACAAAATGCGCTATCAGTTGATGCAGCACTAAAAAAATTTTTTTCGTATTTCGACCTATGTTCCTTGGGAAAAATTTTCAGTTTCATGGACTGATTTACCACCAGAGAGGTTGAAAGAGATTTACCTAAAGCCCTGTAGACATATGAATACTATGTAAGTCATCATAAAAATGAATAGTAAAAACGTATGTAAATTATTTTTAGTGCTGCTGCATCGGTGCGCACAAGTGATTTTTAGCGCACATGTAACTAATGTACCGTCAGCAGAGAAATGGTGCAAATGGTAAAAGCGAGAACGTGTAAAAGAAAAATGGCCGGCCATTTATTTTGTCGAATAACTGATAAACAATTTTGCGCTATTTGTACATACATACATACATACGCTCACGCCTGTGATCCCTAACGGGATAGGCAGAGAATCAGTGGTTCTAGAAATACCACATAATGCCACGTTTGATACAAATGGTGAGGGTTATTAGATGGAACATGTTGTGTAATGGTGAGAGGTGGTCAGCCTTCCGCCCATGATACAGCAAGACCCTCACGTCCCCTTACTGAATTTTACAGTATGCCTGGGAAGAGTAGGCAGCTGGCACATTCTAAGTTTTTCTTTCACTCCCAGTCCGGCGTGGAAATACTTGTAGATTGTATTTTATAATTTGGAAATACATTATGTAAAGCGGTGATAGCCCAGTTGGTAATGAGCCAGACTTCGAATCCGAAGGTCGCGGGTTCAAATCCTGGTGCGGGCCTGTACCACTAAATTCGTCTTTTCGGATTTATGTACGGATTTCTAATTATCACTTGCTCAACGGCGAAGGAAAACATCGTGATGAAACCCACCCGTCCAAGAAAATTCATTTTCGAAAGACGAGCGGTCCACCAACCCGCATTGAGTGGCCAGCGTGGTGGACCATGGCCTAAATCCCCTTCGTATCTCGAAGGGAGGACCGTTCCCCTCGGTGGGGACGTATATGGGCTGGTAAGAAAGGTAAGATAAGACATTATGTATTGGATTTTGGATTTTTATTGAATGAACATAAATCTTACAAAATTATTTAAAATGCCTATGTTCAAATTCTAATACTATGTTTTACAAACGTATAATATCATATAGAGGGAAACACTTAATGATGACGTCACAGTTGAGTACCAGTACCGCCATATAAAATCAATAAAAAATATCGTTTTATAAGAAAAAGATACACAAAAATGTGTAATAGGCTATAAGTTTTTGAAGTGAACACTTCTTTAGCGGCGTTGAGCACTTTTGGGTAAAAACTGTGAAACTCGCGTCAGGTCACGTGTGCTGATCGAAAAACGGTAAGACAGTATGACAGAACTGATGGCAATACCGATAGACTATTTTACTGAATTAAAAGTAGACAGTTTGGTCGAGTGAAAAAGCTTCCAGATTGTAAGCAACAGGTCGAGGGTTCGAATCCTGAGAGAATAACGGACTCTTTTTGTGTATTTTGTTTTATTTCCATATTAATGCATAACGTTAATGTTCAAGTTTTCACTTCTGCCGGCACTCCCGGAGTGCAACCCGTTGTTTTTTTATTTTTGTTATCATGTTAGGTATGTTAACATATTATTTTAATAAATATAAGATATTCACTCTTCTACCCAAAAAACTAAATTACAAATTCCCGAAATGGATGCACCTCAGCATTATTTTTCCACGCAAAAGAAATCGCGGACAAAAAGCTAGTACAATTCTACTAATTCTACTAAATCACTACACGTTAGACCAATTACCTATACCCTGCCTCGCCCATAGCGTTAATAGCGCATTAGTCATTACCGCGCGACGTAAATTTGTCACCTGATGACAGTAGTGACATATGTCGCGCACAATAGCCAACACTTTGCCAAGCAATTATGAAACACAATGGTCTCGTAGTTTTTTTTTTAAGAATTAGATTCGGTGGTCTAACGGCTAGACTCGAAAGCGAGAGGTCTTCTTCTTCTTATCGTGTAGGTATAGTCAAGTGTATGGCGAACTTGGCTAACCCTGGTGTCAGAGTTTTTCAAACCGCACAATGGCCTCTGACTTGGTTTTAACGTCTGTAGTCAATTGAAAACGGCCGGGACCGACAGCTTAACGTGCCCTCCGAAGCACGGAAACGCTTGTGATAAATTTCCACTTTGGTCACCCATCAGGTTCCCTGCCTCTGTGTACGTTGCTTAGCCTCACTGATCTATTGAGATCAGCGAGCGCCCTGGGCTACGAGAGGTACCGAGTTCGATCCCCAGTACCAATGACTCGTTTTCTGAGTTATGTACACACGGCAGCACATCAGGCTATACGTGTTGACCTTGACGTCGCCCTTATCTCGAACGTAATAGCGTCGGCTTTCGTGTACAAATAGGTAACCTGACTTTAGTTGCACTGTAACCGATGCTCTTACGGTGAGAGAAAACATCGTGAGAAACCTGCACATTCAGGAGACTGCATGTGTAACCATGATCCAATCCGGTCAGGTTCCCCTGTTAGCAGGGTCACGGAGGTCAGACGGCAGTCGCTCCACTGTAATGACTTGACCTGCGAAACCCTGGATCATGGTCAAGCGTACCCCGAATGAGAAACGGGACTAAGCGCTAGGAAGAAGAAGATGACAGTTGTTGACATATGCCGCGCAGAATGGCGAACACTGCCAACTAATTAAGAAACACAATGGTCTTTTAGTTTTTAGGTATCAGATGAGACGAAACATGAAGATGGCGCCATTTTTTGCTTTTTTACAGCGTGTTTCATAAATCTATCTACAATATATATACTAATACTAGCATCCTGCTCGGGACTTCGTTCCAGTGGGTATTCGGGAAAATTATAGAGCCTATGTTACTCAGGGATAATGTAGCTTCCTTATGGTGAAAGAATTTTTGAAATCGGTCCAGTAGTTTTTAAGTTTATTCGTTACATACCAAAATACAAATCTTTCCTGTGTATAATATACCTAGTGTCCTTGCATTTTAAATCTGTCATATCTTCGAAAATATTTATTTAAATTACATGCTGTAAAGAGCAATATTGATCTATATAAAATGCACAATTAATTTAAAGTACTTTATTGGATAAGGAATAATGCTGTATTGCTTAAAATCGCTTCGTAAATAAGTCATTATTTCTCGTAAAAAGTAAAGGATAAAAAATGGTTATTGTGGGTTATCTCTAAAAGATAAACATATCCCATCGTGGACTTTTTTTGTAGACCTTTTCAAGGTGTACAATACTGTGTTACATTATTTTGATCTATCTCGTAGGGTTCTGCCAGCGTTTGCAATGTAAGCGTAAAAAAATGTGTTTATTTACGACATCACAATAGAAACCTCTAAAATTATCAGTGTTTCTCTACTATATTATGCATGTATTATACATAAGAACCTTCCTCTTGAATCACTCTGTCTATTAAAAAAAACCGCATCAAAATCCGTTGCGTAGTTTTAAAGTTCTAAGCATACATAGGGACAGACAGACAGCGGGAAGCGACTTTGTTTTATACTATGTAGTGAAGTGATACATATTATAAAGAGGAAAGATTTCTTTGTTTGTTTGTTTTTAGTTTGTTTGCATTAAATAGGCTCCGAAACTACTGGACAGATTTGAAAAATTATTTCACCATTAGAATCCCACATTATACGGGTGAACATATAGGGTACATGATTTTCCAGAATTCCCACGGGAACGAAATCCCGAGCGGAAAGCTAGTAGATTAGAAAGAGAAAGGATTTGCTTGTTTGTTTGTTTGCATTGAATAGGCTCCGAAACTACTGGACCGATTTGAAAAATTGTTTCACCATTAGAATGCTAACAATGCATGCATGTTATGTTATGCATGTCAGCCCTCAGTAACACAGGCTGTATAATTTTCCCGATTTCACATGGGAACGAAGTCCTGGGCGGAATGCTAGTCTATGTACATATTATAAAGAGGAAAGATTTGATTGTTTGTTTGTTTGCATCGAATAGGCTCCGAAACTATTGGAACGATTTGAAAAAAACTTTCACCATTAGAATCCTACATTATCCGGGATGGACATAGGGTACATAATTTTCCCGAATTCCCACGGGAACGAAGTCCCGCGCGTGAAGCTAGTACGTATATAAAAATGAACCCATATTTCTCCTGGTCTCGCTATAACTTGAGAATGCCTTGATCGATTTGGATGATTCTTTTTTTGTTGTGTTCCTTATTGTCACGACTAGGTTTATATATTTTTTTAAATCCACCGGGACAATTACCACGCGAACAAACTCACGGGCGGACAGCTAGTACCCAATAAAAAGGAGATACCAGATTATAATGCAGCTCTATTTCAAACTTAAAATAAATAAATTATAGTTTATATGCTCAATAAAGTTGATACATAATACTTAACATCTAGACTAGGCGGTATCTAGACATGTCAAGTATGTCATATTAATTATATGAAACTTTCACTGAAAGATGTCAAACCGTGCAACTGATTACTAGTATTAGGAAGCAACTACGAGCACTCAACCCTATTAGACGGAGATCCCAGGGCCGCCAGACCTTACTTATTTTCTCATAAACCAAATGTGTGGGAAATAGTAGTACTAGTATGTACTAGTAATGTGTGAATACCAGCAAACCTGGGCCGGCGGCCAATTTTCCGCTATCAGGTCCTGAAGGTACTTCCAAAAATTACTCACTTGTCTTGAAGTCTGGCTGCTGATGTCTTTTAGAATATAATAAATTAAATATAAAAAATTATGTTCAACACCGCCAAACACTCTCCGTCGGCTGTAATTTATGCTTTACATTTCATGTAAGTAATTATGCGATTATACATACAATCTGAGCCGTGATTTTTGTATTATGATGTTCAGGGAACTGTAACAATACTTTTTACAGCACCCAGACTTTAAGACAAGTAAGCAATTTTTGGAAGTACCTTCAGAACCTGGAAGCTGAAAATTGGCCGTCGGCCCAAGTTAGCTGGTATTCATACCTTACTAGTACGTACTAGCACTACTATTTCCCACACATTTGGTTTATGAGAAAATAAGTAAGGTCTGGCGGCCCTGGGATCTTGGTCTATATATAGAGACGTAATACATGCGCATTTGAAAGAAAACGATGTTATCAACTAGGTGCGAAGTAATCCGAAGAGATTCCGAACACGATCGCTAGGGCGTGCGTTATATATATCAGTGACTAGCCACTGACGAGTTGACAGGTTCGGGTCGCCTTGCACGTCTCTATATAGGGTTGAGTGCTAGTAGGGTAGCGATTATGAAGCGCTCATAGCCCAGTGGTGCCCGCTGATCTCAACCGGTCAGTGAGGTTAAGCAACGTACACAGGGACAGGTACCAAAAGGGGCAATTTATCACCAGCGTTTCCGTGCTTCGCAGGGCACGTTAAGCTGTCGGTCCCAGCTGTTGTTGATTGATTACAGTCGTTAAAACCAAGTCAGGGGCTATTTGGTGGTTTGAAAACTCTGATACCAAGTTCGCCACAATACCAAGTTTTGATTTTCTTTTCATTGGGTTTTTTTTGTTTCTACGAGTAGGTGGGGTAGCGTGGGCAGTGGTTGGAGGAGGAGAGCTGAAGACTGAGCTCAGTGGCGTGCCATAGGAGAGGCCTATGTCCAGCAGTGGACTGACATAGGCTGATGATGATAGGTTTTTTTGCATCACCTTGTATAGCGACGTTTACTTTTTGAGTTTCGTGCCAGATTGGTAAAATGAAAAGTAACTCAGTAATAGATATCTGTAGGTCGATTCCTATAATAAGGCTCGGATTATGCGGTTTGACAACATTTAATGATTGTTAAGGCGACTACAGCACCAAAATTACGATTTTATGATGCGTAGATAAGCATGACGCACTGCATTAAATCGAAGAAAAAATACTACGGTAATATTCAGGACATAAACTAGATAAGTAGTTTGCTGAAAACATGATTTAGCACTTTTGGTTCGATAGAAAAAGCTCACAAAGTCACCTCTAAATAGCAATATTGTGTATCTTTTAAGCTGTAAAAACGATAGTAAAATGCACACAGGAACTTGAATTTGCTATGAAAATGTTCGTGATTGAACACTCTCGATAAGTAGTTAACGCATTTTTCGATTTAAGCTGTTACCTTTCCATAAATCTCATTTTTCTAACTTTCGAACATGTTTTTACGCACGCACGCTTTCATAGTCCGTAAACTTCGTGTATCGACACTGTTCGCACTGCCGGCCCAGGCCTGTTGAGAGACGGAGATGGCACTATTCCTATGTGTGCTGCCTTTATCGGGTGCTGTAGTCGCCTTAACGTTAAAGGCTAAAACAAGATACTCCAAGCACGATATCCCAGCACAACAAACAACATTTAAAAAATAACAATGTCAAAAAGACGTATTAATGTTGTTTTTCATTAGGGTCGTTAGAAACAAAACATCAAACTATAACCTACACAATATCACCACAACAAAAACATCGAGTCATGAGAGTCATTTTTTCTTCAACTTTTTTGCTATCTCTCCACAAGCGATGGCATATTGAAACTGGCAAAGTTATTTATGTCACCAATTGAATGCAAAAAGCCGTCGCAGCGACCTCCGCACGGATTTATTTGCACACTGTACAAGGCTTTTAGATAAATGCTTTTAACTCCATATATTCCTTTTATGGCATGTTATATTTTTGGCTCGATTTATATTAAGAGCTTGAGTAGGTATCTATTTATATACCTTGAATTTATATTGATGACAAAGCATTTCGTTATTGAAAAGTACATACAATACGACGCATTCGATGCAGTATTCAGTATTTTTTTAATGCTATACACCGTGATTTTGAGGATATCCATTAACTTCAACATGCTGTTCAGACCATCAAGACAATTTTTTTTTATTATGAACACATTCCCGAATTATTTTTTTAATACATTTTTAACTTTCATACAAACTAAATACCTCTCTCTTACCAGCCCATATACGTCCCCACCGAGGGACACGGGCCTCCCTTCGAAACACGAAGGGGATATAGGCAATGGTCCACCACGCTGGCCTAATGCGGGTTGGTGGACCGCTCGTCTTTCGAAAATGAATTTTCTTGGACGTGTTTCATCACGATGTTTTCCTTCACCGTTGAGCGAGTGGTAATTAATTAGAAATCCGTACATAAATCTGAAAAGACGAATTTAGTGGTACAGGCCCGCACAAGGATTTGAACCTGCAACCTTCCGATTACAAGTCTGGCTCGTGCTATAAACGACAATAGGGATGTTGACAGTGTTTGATTTTATGAATTATTGTATCTGAAACAAAAAATAATGCTAGAAATGTATTAATATCCGAAAACAACAGTTAAAATTGGTTTATAAATGAACAAGTTATTAGCATTTATATTATAGTAAGGACTAGCTATCTCGTTTTGTGGAGCGAGCTAGCTATCTCGTTTTTACCTACACAAACAAATGGCGGTGACGTCACGTGCCAGTAAGTGCATCTCTTTTTCGTTGTTTGACAGTTTCCCCCTCTATTGAAATTTAATAGCTTGTAACTTTTTTATTTCTCATTAGTTTTCAAAAATTATTTCCGTTTTGGGTTTTGGATTCAGTTCCTTTTTAAGATAAACAATAAAATAAAAAATTGTCAACATCCTTATTGTGTGTATTATTTTATATAGCATAGCTTTCGGCTCGCAATTTCTTTTGCATGGAAAAGTAAATAATGTTAAGTTTTCCAACTATCAATGTTGAAAATATCACGTCATTCTGTTTCTCCATTATGAAGTGAGGGAAAATAAAACACAACGCATATGGTCCCGTTCCCATGGGAAAATACTAGTTCATGCTACGCCATAAACAGTTAGCTTTCTACAGGTGAAATGATTTGTTTTTAGCAACATTTTGACGAAGCTGAAGTGCTAATTTACGCTCATGTCAACCTCATATGAGACTTCGAAAATAAAATAGTTTTGAAGTATCGTTACATACAAAATACTACAAAATACAAATGCTGCTTTACTATATAAAGTTAAGTTAAGTGTAGTGTATTTTAAAGTAAGCAAAAATGTAAAGTATAAAACTCCACAAAAAACAAAACGAAATTCCAAAAACCGTAATTAATCAATACAATTCTAGAATAATCCAGGGTTTGTCAAATCTAGACTGCGAGCGGGCAATGGCAGGCCAATTGGCCAGACGGGACGAGTCTCGCCCCGTGATGCCACTTCGGCAAACTTTGATGGAGTTGGCCCAACTTTCCCACGGTTGGTCGTTCTGTAAAACGGCTATTATGGAGCTTGGATCTTTTTATCACACTTTTTTCGGAACACGGGAGTTATTGCGGTTGAACGGAGTTAAAGTTGGTGAATAAAAGTGCTGTAGAATAAAATAAAGAGTAATAGGTAAAGCTTTTATTTAATGAAAAATGCTTTAATAGGCCTTTTCTGGGTTAACTCGCTCCATAGTCGACCTCATTTATGACCTTGGTCAAGATTGAGGTCAAGAGTTAACCCACCTTATAATTTAAAAAAAAAATCGGTTATTTTCGGAATCATAAAAAACGGATTAAATAAATATTTTATCAAAAATTGAGGATATTTTTACGGTTATTGAATATAACCGTAAAAATATCCTATCACTGAAGCAGTAAGCACATGCGACACAGCGGGTAGTTTTTTAACTAGGCTATTTTATCAGCCTGAAAAGTTCCCAACCGAGGAGCCCGGGCCTCCATTCGAAACACGAAGGGGATTAAGGCCATAGTCCACCACGCTATCCCAATGCTAACTAAGATACAATTATAAAATATCCTGGGCGAAACTAAACTGAAAAACATTCCCTGAGGAACATAGGTTCAAATATTTATATATTTATTTGAATAGAGGTTCAAAGCTATAGTAAGCACAGTTTGAAAACATTTAAAAAACAATAAGCCAATTACACATCCTCACAGGTAGAAACAGGTATCGCAGAGGCGATTAATCCTAATAAACAATTAATAAATAAATATGAAAAAAAGATGTCTCCGCCATTCAACTTATGCGATCACTTGATTTACCTTTGTATTGGAAGTCGACATTTTTTAAAAGTATTTCATAAGGGTTACTTGAGGAAAATCACAAGGAGAATCACCTATTAACGTTTCACTCCCATATAGGCGAAAAAATATGGAAAAGGATTTATACATACCAACATACGCTCTCACCTGTTATCCCTAACGGGGTAGGCAGAGCATTAGTAGTTCGCGCGAAACACTATGATGCCACGTTTGACATAAATATTGAGGGCTTTCAAATGGAATATATTGTAGAATGCTGAGAGGTTGTCAGCCCTTCGACCAAAATACATGTAAGAGCTGGCAGCTGGCACATTTTAAGTTCTTCTTTGACTCCTAGTCCAGAATGGAAGGGAAAAATATATTCATGTAAAACATAAATTCTCTAAACGACACTATCTAAACTCTGGAAGCACTTTAATGCTTCTTTTATGTATGTTATCCGCTGGGTTCTAAAACTAATCGCCAGATGTCGCCACAGCCGTAAAATACGTAGTTATGAATAAGGAGAGAAATAGAGGACACCCAGGACGACTTCCCCGTGGGGATTAGGGGAAATACAGCCATTTTGCTACTTCAAATTCAAATGTGTTTATGTCATTGACCATACAAAATGTGACTTGAACATGTCAATATAGTAAATTACATTAGCACTTTTGAATTTGCGCCTATTCGTAAAGGTGCAGTCTTCCCCAGAGAAGAATAGGCAAGAAACTCCGAGGGTCGCTCTTTTTAAGTCAATTATATAAATATTCTTACTTCTAATTTTAATTGACTTAATATATCTAAATAAATCTGGACCTGAGCAATTTATTCCCATGGTTGCTTGTCTAATAGATAAAATCATAAATTCTATAGTAGCCCTTTTTACAAAGTTTTTGTTTAATTGTTGTCTTAAATTTTTCCAAGGGTAAGTTTTGGAATCTTTTCATAAAACCTCTGCACAGCGTAAAAGGAACCTCTGTGAAAAAGGGAGATAGCCTTTTGGAAAGAATAGAATAGAATAGAAAAAAATATATTTTATAGGACATGCAGGATGCCACTTAAAACAAGTCAAGATTACATGAAATACATACAAACATACATTAAAAGATTTAAATACACACATACGCATTCGTTCTATTGACCTTACTGACTCTACGCCTATTCGCAAAGGTGCAGTCTTCCCCAGAGAAGAACAGGCAAGAAACTCTGAGGGTGCTCGTTTTAAAGTGCTCCCAAAGCCTGGGTGGGGCTCAAAACTATAACTAAATGATATTTTAAATATAGAAAATATGATGTACAAAATTTTATGTTTCAATAAAAAATAGGGTTCTTAGACATTTGTTGATTGGTTACAACTAACTAAATGATACTTGACGGCCGGTTTGGTCGAGTGGTAGTGACGCTGCCTCTTGATCGGCGGGTCCTGGGTTCGATCCCCAGTCGGGGCAAACATTTGTGTGAAAAGCAGATGTTTGTTCTCGGTTCATGGGTGTTTGTGTCTGTCTTTATGTGTTACCAAGGGACCCACGACACAAGGGAAAACCTAAGTGTGGGCCTTTGAGTGTGTAGCGTTTATTTATTAAAATAAAACAAAAACAAAAAAAAACAATCATAATAAAATATTTGATTTACTTCTAGTTAAAATATTAATTAAAGAGTGAAATAACATAGTTAGAGAAACGTCTAAATTATTCTTCCTGAAATTCTCCAAAAAAAATAACTCCTCTTGCAAAGGAAATGTTCTTTTTTCATATTGATCTTCATTGGTGATCTTCTTACTGGCCTGTTTTTTTATTACAAGCTTTTATTTTACTTTTTTTTTCTTTACGCTATACACTTGTGTCGTGGGTCCCTCGGAATACACACAAAGACAAACACATACACCCAAGACCCGAGAACAAATATCTGCTTTTTACACAAATGTTTGCCCCGACTGGGGATCGAACCCAGGACCGGCCGATCAAGAGGCAGCGTCACTACCACTCGACCAAACAGGCCTTCCCCTGTTAGTTAATGTGTGGGACAAATCTTGCAAGTTAAATTTGATCCACTTCGCAGTTTCCGATTGAGCTGAAATTTTGCATGCATATGTATAACACGTGACAATGCAATATTATGATGACATAGAGCTGATCTGATGCTGGAGCTGGAAGGTGGACGTAGAAACTCCGCAATAAAACGATACAACTCCATCGAGTTTGGGCTCGTTCGATTCGTATTGACGAGTGCTTTGCTCCTATGTTGCAGAAAAGCTTGTTTTCAAAATAAGTTTTTTAATTTTCGAGTCATGTCTTACTGATTGGAGGATTATTTATCTGATTTACATCCTTAGTTTTCGCTAACTCGTATAAAGTCACCCAATACGCTTACATTCTCGTGAAAACTGTTAAAAAAAATAAAGTGCTACATTTTATCACCGACCGCAACAACCTTATTTACAATTTGCGAAATTCCTGTTTAAAAACCGGGAATATATAAAATAAACGGTGAAAACGCAACGGCCAGCCATTTTTCACAGCGCCCATTCATTAGTGAGGGAAATAATTATTTTGCGGAAAACCTCCCGAGTTTTACGGCAAACATATTTTTAAGCAGGCGACCCTTTTTCTTTTGCAGCAAGTTGAAAGTCCCTGACTTTGTGGTTTCGATAGCGTTTGATTTTCTTTTCGGTTTATTAATTTTTTAGGTCGAGAGACTTTTTAAAGAATAGAATAGAATAGAATAGAATAGAATAGAATAGAAAAAATCTTTATTTTATAGGACATTCAGGATGTCACTTAAAACAAGTCAAGATTACAATGAAATACATACAAACATACATTAAATGATTTAAATACATACATACGCATTCGTTCCTTTGATCCTACTGACTCTACGCCTATTCGCAAAGGTGCAGTCTTCCTCAGAGAAGAACAGGCAAGAAACTCTGAGGTTGCTCTTTTAAATCGCATTACAAATTTTCTCATTTACTAATTTTAACTAAATCTGAAATAACTCTAGAGCTGAGCAGTTCATTCCCATGGCTGTCTGTCTGATAGATAATCAGAAATTTTGTAATAGCCCTGTTTGCAAAGTCCATTTTAAAGATTCTTGGACAATTGACACTGTATGTTCTAACCCCAAACTAAGCAGGGCGTATACTATGGGTAAAATTAATCAATTTTAACCTTAATTTGGTAATGATGTCGCTGATAGTTTAGGTGACTTTAAATTAGCGAAAACTGAATATGAATGAGTCCAAAATACGAATTTAAATACGAAAATTAAATAAGAATCAGCCCACGAATTCAAATACGAATCAGCCCACAAATTTTTGAATGAAAAAATTAAACAGGGAGGCCCGTGCCCCTCGGTGGGGACGTATATGGTAAAAAAATACGTGGTAGAAGTGAAACCTTCACAAACGTAATCTCATTTTCTCCCATTGAATTTATTTGTCTGTCTCTTTTTACTGTCGCTTTTTCGTTTCATCGACTTTTAAATCACAACGACGCTAGTTTTCACTTCAAAAAAAAAAGAAAAACAAGAATCAGCCCACGAATTTAAATACGCATTTAAATATGAAAATTAAATACAAATCAACTAGCCATTGAGACACCATTGGTTAGAGAAACACAGCCCAGGTTTTCAGTTGAGTGCCACAAAATTCCCATAAAAATGTAGAATTAAAAAGTAGAGATTTACACATGCAAAACAGAACGCAGAAAGGCAATGAGATTTCACCGCCATATTTTCCCTCGGAGTGACTTTTATTTAATCTGTGCTGCACGCATCTGGGGCAAGAATGGCGGGCAGCCAAATACGGCAAGTTATGGCTGCGGTGCGGTTGTAAAATATCCTGTATATTAGCTCTAGATCCGTCCCAAGGTCTCTGGGACCCAGACTTATCTACAGCAAGAGATGGTGTAGGAGCGAGCTCCTCATATTATGTTTAACCTAAGATACCTTCCTATATATATTGTATGTAGCACAGTTGGTAATGAGCCAGCCTTGTAATCGGAAGGTCGCGGGTTTAAAGCCTGGTGCAGGCCTGTACCATTAAATTGGTCTTTTCGGATTTATGTACGGGTTTCTTATTATCACTTGCTTAAGGTGAAGGAAAACATCATGATGAAACCCTCTCGACCAAGAAAGACGAGCGGTCCAAAAACCCGCATTGGGCCAGCGTGGTAGACTATGGCCAAAATCCCCTTCGTGTGTCAAAGGGAGGCCCGTGCCCCTCGGTGGGGACGTATATATGAGCTGGTAAAAAAATAAAAAAGAAATACATTGTACTCTGCCGACTGAAAAATAACCTGGTTGAGTACCTTTACATTTCACCACATGATTCATTTGTATGTTGTTTGACGTCAGTTTTATATGAAGAATAAACTTTTTCTTTCTACTCTAGACACAAGCTCTTAAAACAGTAATAATAATTGTTATAACAATAAGTTCGACGTGTGTTTTCTGTATATCCGTGTGTCTGTATGTGGTATCGTCGTAGGTAACAAAAAGACCGATTTTGATGCGGTTTTTTTTGTTTTGTTTGATAGCCGACGCAACCGAGATGGGTTTTAGCCATATTAGATTAAAATTGGTTCAGCCGTTTAAATATAATAAGTAATAGAATATCAGGGGTTATTTATTTATTTATTTATTTATTTATTTATTGTACAAAACCAACAGCTTAATTACAAGACATTTAAAATTAGTAGCTAGCTTAGGTCTAATTGTAAAGCCAATTACAGGTTTTCTAGTTTAAACAGGAGGTGGAAAACATTTGCAAACATAGTACAGTTACCAATGTGTATAAATACTAACAAAATTAAATTACCGTATAAATTATTACTGTATAAAGTACGAGCAATGTCACTGGAGTTATACAATTTTATAAATAGAGTTATTTTTCTGAAGGTAGCTTTCAAAAGTTCCACCCTTTAAACAATTTCAAAAAGCCATAATATAACGGGTCGATTAAATCACCAATCGGGAAGTTGTAAAAAACACTCGGAAACAGAACTCATAAAGATTCAAATCAAATAGGTCGCATGTTCCAATCAAACAGCGAGCTCGGCGATTGAACGTTTACACGACTACCTCAGCGCTTATGTGACGTTTATGTGACGGATTGGAGACTTACAGTGTCACCAACTTATCTGTAGAATGAGCGATGGCGATCGAAAAATAAACAACTTCAGCTTATTTTAATGATCTCTAATACATCTTCTTCTTCTTCTTGTCGTGTAGGTATAGTCAAGTGTGTGGCGAACTTGGCTAACCCTGGTGTTCTCATTAAACATACTTGAGAATGTAGTCTTGTAATTATAAGCGTCAATGTTTAGATTTCACGAATCATATGTAATAAAATAATATTTCTGACATAATAAAAAATGTATCCCGAAACATTATAGAGTTCCTTCGAGAACGCGATAACCAAATTTCACATACACGAATCCGCAGGCAACATCTACTTATTATTCAAATTAAAATAAAATTGTGACACTTTCATTGAATAATCTGTTAACACTGACCTGGGTACCTACCACGATCGTTTAAAAGCATTTCTGTTTAGTATCCAAATTTGAACTACTTCGCAATTGGATTTTTTTTTAAATGGTACCATGATGGCGCTGCTTTTGAACTGCTCGGTTGTCTATGGTCAATTTTAAATGTCTACATAAATTTTCGCTGGTCTGTCTTTGAATCGCAACAGTGCCAAAATTGAAACCTTATAGGTAAGCCATCATGGTACGAATAAGCGTTGCAGACTTGTTTAGGTCCTAAATTGGATCGCGCTAAGCGATCATGGTAAACCTCCAATAGCGGCAACAATGCGTTTGTATACGTGAACAAATTGTATTATTGGGGCTTCTTGCTCCTTTTCTGTATCAAAGAATGATTTCATTTTGAGAATAATTTCTCGAACACCACTTTCAATAGCTTTCGGCATGATTTTCACACAAAATACTCAGAAATATTTAGAAAAACAAGAACTCGATTGAACAGCACAGACTACATCGACTGACAGCAACAAAATGATGTTTTCAAATTGACGTCAGTAGTTCCGCTTTTGGCCGTTCTACAGATAATTTGGTGGCACTGTACCTTGTAAAATATAGCTTGATTTTTGTAACATACATCACTAGTGCTGTGACACTTACGACATACCCAGTCGATACTTTTTTTATTTTATTTTATTTATTTATTTATATCAAATAGGCACATACTCAATACTTATGGACTTAGCAAACGAATGGCCTATCTATCTATCACAGCTACTCATCCCATCATATCGTTAACATAACCTAATCAATCATTCACTGACAGTGCAATGACGTCATAACGATGACGTGTGCAAACAGGGATCATATCTGGTAATATGATCCGTTGATTACCCCCCTCCCCCCATGTTTGTATAATGAAGGCAGATGTCGACCGAGTTTTGGCTGATTTACATACTTTGATGTACAATGTCAACATTTATTCTCGTCTTTATGAAGATTTGTATAATTTATGTTATTTAAATATGTTTGTTTTTGTCTCAAAGTTTGTGATTTGTTTATTCTATAATTTTAATTACAAAAAGAGAAATTCTTTTACTTTCTCGTCGGACTGAGAGTAAAAGAAAAATATAATTAATTTTAAACTCAAACTCAAATTATTTATTGCGATTCTCAGGTTTTACAGGTGACAATACTGGGTGAAAAAGAACCTCCTAGCTATATTCAAAATCCTGAACCAGTATCACTCAAAGAACACATTATGAAAAAAAAAATTTTTTTTTAATATTTTTTCAATGGGAATAGTTCATTTTTGCCTAAACGTAGAAATTACTCCTACACCAGGCACGCGAGTAGCGCTCGGGGGGTGCACCCGAGTGGTGTCTACCTTTCCCCCCCCCCCCCCAAAAAAAATTAAAAAAAAAAGTGTTTAGTAAGTGATACTGGTTCAGGATTTTCAGGAGTTCTTTTCAGCTAGGAAAAACATTTCCAGTGTCAAAACAAGTAATGTAATAAAGTAACCATAATATTTTTGCTGTCTGTAGACACAGAGAAGTGGAACTCCCACATCTGCACTGGTGACCTTTAACTCGAGCCTGCGTATGAAATAACTCTCACTTCCGACTGCCACAATACACCCGGGATCGCATGTACTATCTGCATGGACGCCCGCCAATATTCTGCGACGCTGTGTGGTACTGTAGTGGGACCATACTTTTTACTGGGAGATAGAATTTTATTTTATTGACCATGTTAAAAACGTAAGAGTTAACCGACTTAAGTACCAACAATGCCTTTTAGCAGATAACCATAAATCAAAACGACATCTAAAAATGTTTATCAATATCAATACCTACGGAGTATACTCTTTTGAATAAAGAAAAACATTTGAAATCAATGCTTTCGTGTATCAGTAGAGCCGGTTAAAAATTTACATATTTTGCTAATAAAAGATTAGTGAGTACTATACATAATTTAAGATTTTATTTAATTATAGCCGATTTGAGGCCAACATACTCGTACAAAGCGAAGAAATTTAGAAATAAAAAAATAAAAAAATATTATTTCGGAAAGACACATTTATTATTTTTCATTCCTTTACCAAGCACATTACGTCGTACATGTAGATTAATTTGCTTAGGAAGGGAATGAGAAAGGACATCATTCATGGCCCATACAAAAAATACCAAAATGTTTAAGTTATTATTTCGAAAGAACATAAAATAATATGTTCTTTCGAAATAATAACTTTACCTTTTTTGGCCGCCACTTTTAAATTTTGGTACGTTTTGAATGATGTCCTTTCTCCGTTTGACTTGAAGGTACGATAGCTCAGTTAGTAAGAGCACCAGGAGATCTTTCCTGGGGTCGTTGGGTTCAAAGTCCCATTCGCGCCGAATAATTTTGTTTCCCTAAAATTATTTGTACTTACATTAAAATTCACGCTTCTAAAATTTACTGTCACTTAAATATTGCTTAACGTCTCTGAGAATGTATCCATCACTTCAGGAATTTCCTAATTTCACCCATAAAGTGTGGTAGCCCCGTTACTACGTATAACATTCATTGTTTTCAAGACAACAGTGTGTTTACTGTTTGTTTTTCATAAACTACGCTCGTTTTCATTCACAATTGGAACTTTCCTACGACTATAATATAAATATTTGGTCTTATAGACTATATTATCTGTTTTTTTAATATATTGCACGTCTTTTATTTGACGGCTGGTTTGGTCGAGTGGTAGCGGCGCTGCCTCTTCATCGAAGGGTCCTGAAATCGATTGCCAATCGGGGCAAATATTCTGTATAAAAAGCAGATGCTTGGGTCGTGGGTGTTTGTGTCTGTCTTTCTGTATGTACAACACTACGTAAAACTACAATGTCGGCCTTTAAGTGTGTAGCGTTAATTTATTTAAATTATATTTACGTTGAAAGGTTAACATTTACAACTAAGTACTTTTATAAGCGCGAAAGTTAAAGACACACGGATTTTTCCTGGTTTTTTTTAAATTTTGCAAGGACTCCTTTGAATCAACAGTGGCTAGTTTTGAGTCCCGGTGTGGACAGACATTTTTATTGAAACAAGATGTTTGTATGTTTGTTTGTCCGTCTTTGCATGTGTCGTCGGTCCAACCGATATGGGATAAAACCCGAGAACAAACATCTGCTTTTTAAACAAATATTTGCCGCGACTGGGAATCGAACACAGGACCCAAGAGGCAGCGCCATTACCACTCAACCAACCAGCCGTCAAGTATGAACCTATAAAAAATGATTTCCTCTTAATTTACAGCAATTGTTTACGAGTTAATCATAGAGGCATGTTACACATGCAGATATTAAAATAACAAACAAAGCTCTGATTCGAATCAGTTATAAGTAATGATATCATTAAAAGTAAATTTAGACAAAGCGCTCGTAGTCTGGCTCTCGCTGATCTTAGCCAATCAGTGAGGTTAAGCAACGTACTCAGAGGCAGGAAACTGGATGGGTGACTAAAGTGGAAATTTATTACAAGCCATTTCGGGTGTGGTCGATTGACTACAGTCGTTAAAACCAAGTCAGAGGCCATTGTGCGGTTTGAAAACTCTGACATCAGGGTCAGCCAAGTTCGCCACACACTTGACTATACCTACACGATAAGAAGAAGAAGAGTTTAGACGAAGATACACGTTTGAGATTATACAACCTGTTCCCTTTGATATCCCATAACTCCAAGGTATCAATGAGACCACGTATATGAACCAAATACCATATAAATTATTTTTCAATTTTTTGTTTTTTATACAAAATAATTTGGTAAAAATATGAATTTCCTATAAACACCTTTACGTAAGAAATTACAACGTGGCATTATCGTATTCTAAATTATGAATGATTGAAACTAATTATCAATGAAAGTGTTCCAACTTATTACTCGTTTTATGGGAGAAAGATTTTAAAATATTTTATACACCACCTGCATCTGGAGCACGTATTATACGTCAAGTATTCTATATTTAAAAGTAAGCCATTAAAGCTTAAGGGAAATAAAATTGTATGGAACTTCCCTTGGGCATTAATGACATTTAAATATGGAACGCCAAAATTTCAACAAAAACTTCTATCAAAAATAATTTCGAAAAAAAAAACAAAGCTATTGAAGGCTTAACTTCCTTGGTCCAAGGAGATTTTAACTATAAAATTTGACACATCAAAGAGATTTTACTTTTATGAAAAATATTTAGTATAAAAACTTGGCTGTATGTCTTAGCTATTGACTTTCCTTTGCCTTCGGAACTAAATATTATAAGAAAACGTCGTCGGTGATTTTGGATCTGTGATTTTTACCGCAAATTACTAAATTGTTTGGTAAGCTTTTTAAATAAATCTAAAAAAAAGTCCAGTATGTAGGTAATTCCAGAAACGGAGGCTCAAAACATTATTGATGGGATGAATTTATGATTTCTTTTTTATTTAACCTCACAGTAGGTGTATAAAGTAGAGTAAGCTCTTCGGGGATAAAAGTGTCTTAGTCTTGGGCAGACTTGAATCCTTCGCTTCATTTATGATTCTGTTCGGGAATGAACTACAGAATCCTTCATTTCGCTCAGGATTCAATATGCTGCCCGTGACATAATACACTGTTTTATCCCCTTATTGCTTAATCTACTATTAATTTTGATTGATGATTTCTCCGAAAATACCCATTTAATAACATATGTTCCTCGGACTTTTTAAATTATTTTTATTCATAGACCTTAGAGTTATGGGATATCACAAGAAACAGGTTTTATACAGGGCGTAAAGGACAGATTCGCAAATACTAAGTAAAATTATAGAGTTGACCCAGACTATGATTGGCTACAAATTCTTTTTTTTATCTCCCTGTCAAGCTGTTATAATTCGATGTACAGATAGCAGCAAGTCAGGTTACCCATTTGTACTACAAAAGCCGGCGCTACTACGAGCGATATAAGGGCGTCGTCAAGGTCAACGTGTACAGCCTGATGATCTGCAGTGTGTACTTTGCTTTTTGCCGCTTTGGTCACCTACTAGTTTAGTTTGTTGAACGAACAAATTTTAATGTCCGGACCGACGTGAAGCTCAATTTTGTGCGTTATTTATTTATTCATTCAGTTTAGTCTTGTTTTTATTATAATTATTTTTAATTTTTAATTTATTATATTTTTTACTTACCTTGATTCGTACACTTTTACATAAATATTTTATTTATTATTTTTTTAACAGTATTGTTATTGTTTATACATTAATATGGGACGCGTTCCGAAGCACTTTGGGTGTTGGCAGAATTAACAGCGTTGTGGTACTGTCACAATATTAAGCTGAGCCAAAGCCCATTCACCGATGCGGTACATGTACCTACATGTTTACTTAATGTACTTTATTCGTTAATTGTTTTTTTTTTGGGTTGTGTTGTAGGTAGGTATGTTACATGTGCCATGTCATGAATAAATGTATTTCTCTCTCTCTCTCTCTCTCTACTGATCGGTTGAGATCAGCGAATGCCACTGAGCTAGAACCGCTTCTAACTACATTAAAATACACCGTAGAAATTGTCGAAATACATTGCTGGCTAAGATCTTAGAATTTTGAGATAACTGAAGCGAATTGTAGCAGAAAAATGAACGTTTACATTTTTTTTATTTATTATAAGATGGGTTAACTCTTGACCTCAATCTTGACCATAAGGTCAAAGATGAGGTCGACGATGGAGCGAGTTAACCCAGAAAATGCCTATAAAGGCACTGGTACTCACACGCACCGACGGAACACAGCAAGCTGTTTGGCGTCGGACTTCGGTAGGAGGGTGGTCGCGAACCAGACGGCCCTTTACAGAGCCTACCACACCGCATGAGACCATAGGACGACACCTCAGATTCGATTACTAGGAGGCAGGTCTCATTTGTGTTTCCTTAGTCGCCTCTTACGACACCCACGGAAAGAGATGGGTTGGTGTTATTCTCAACCAATCACCACACGGCCAAAATAAACTTAACGAACCTTTGTTGAATTTGCTCTTAGACCTTGAGAAAACTAGCTGGAACTTACCTGTGGAAAAACAGAAAGTTAATTAGTTTAGTAAGCATTTTCTCTTGGAGATCGTTCATTTTATTTATTTATCTAAATATATAAAAGGAGAAACTGACTGACTCACTGACTGACATATCAACGCACAGCCTAAACGGCTAAACGTAGGCACTTGAAATTGGAAGGGACGTAGCTTAGGTACCGTAGAGGTGCACTAAGAAAGGAATTCCCGAAATTCCTACGGGAACGGGAATTAGCGGGAAAATCCTTTTGTATGAAAAATCTAAACCGCTTAAGTTAGACGCTTGAAATTTGGCATGCAGGTAACTTAGTAAACTTAAAGTTTAGTTGCAACAGGATATTGCAAAATTCCCACGGGAACGGGAGTTAGGGGGAAAAAAGTTTTGTATGTAAAAATCTAAATCTTAAACTAAATCAATATTTATTAAACAAAATGAAGGTCCATTAATGGACCGTCAATAAAGTGTAATCTGTTCAAAAGAAAAAATTAACACACAAACGAAGTTGCGGGCATCAGCTAGTTTATTATAAGATGGGTTAACTTTTGACCTCAATCTTGACCATTTTATGGATTAACTCGCTCTACGATGGAGCGAGTTAATCCATAAAATGAAAATTAAGGCACTGGTACTCCTACGCACTGACGGAACACAGCAAGCTGTTTGGCGTCGGACTAGATTAATCACGTGAGGTTTTTTTGGCATCTTTTTACATCTTTGAACCTGTGAATTTTTAATAATAAGATCTTATGAACATATAACTTAGTCTGAATAAATGAAATGAATTGATGTTTTGTGGTAAAGCAGTTATCTAAATTATATAAAAGGAGAAACTGACTGACTGACTGACATATCAACGCACAGCCTAAACGGCTAAATGTAGGCATTTGAATTTTTTTTTTATTACACTTAATTTTGCATCCACAGACTTGATGTCCGTGCCCTTGTCTTATTATAATTTATATTTTTAATACTAATTTTACATTTTCAACCTAAGTATCTAATAACACGACTTCCTTAATAAAGACGGTATATTATCAAACTAGCTTCCCACGCGGGACTTCGTTCCCGTGGAAATTCGGGAAAATCATGTACCCTATGTCCATCCCGGATAATGTAGAATTCTAATGGTAAAAGAATTTTTCAAATCGGTCCAGTAGTTTCTGAGCCTATTCGATGCAAACAAACAAACAAAAAATCAAATTTTTCCTCTTTATAATATGTATAGATATATATACCTTGTCAAATACTCTTGTCAAACTTAAAATATGAAGCTAAAAGTATTATGGTCAGCGATATTGAGGGTGCAAGATAAGAGGCTCTTGAGCACCCCTTGTGGGGTTTAGAGGGGGAGGAAAGACGGAGGAGAGGGGGATCTGATATAACTTGGACCAAAGAGAACACTCGCGACATTATCCAGACGTATTGTTTTGAAAAATTGCTTTTGCTGCAGGTTTTAGAGTTTTGGAGTAAATTAAGTTTGTCATGTTAAATTAAGGTTATTTTGAGATACAAACCGAAAAGAAAAGTGATCTTATTTTTCAGTAAATATGGTAATTACAAATGGAAAAATAACATATTATAAATGATTGGTATCCTTTTGGTATCTCATATTTATAATAATAATAATAATAATACGTTTATTTCTTCAGAACAGCACACACATACATAAAAAAAATATTATCCTATTATACAAGTTTAAGCTTGCATATGTCTGCCGCAGTGAGGAAAAAAGGCCTGGGCTCAGCGACTAATGCCAGACTGATTATCAGGCTGGCAACACTGATTGTCAGCCGTCGCCCAAGTGAGATGCAAGGGACAGAGTTAATACTATATAATGTTAAGACTACAAATCTAGGGCCTAATTCAAGTGTTAAGTGTCTGTGTGAGTGTAATGAGGTGTGAAGGTGCAGTAGATGAAGGTATGTAAATATGCAGAAACAGAAAATTTAAATGTAAATAGAGCCGAAACATAAAAAATGAAAGAAATGATTACGTGGTTGCTAGTAACCGAGATAACTATTTGGTTTCCTAACTTCTGTATTAACTAGCATCTAGCATGCAAATGTGTTAACAGTTAAATAAAACTAATTCTTACATAAATAAATTACAAAATAACCCCAAAATAAAAATAAAAATTAACCCCTACATATATCGCTTATAAGTCTTAAAGAGCTTGACCAATTTTGGTAAAATATAGCTAAGAACCATCTCGATGAAGTCAGCTTTTAAACAAAAAAACGCATCAAATCAGTCCATTTGTTTAGGAGCTACGATGCCACAGACAGACACACAGATACACAGATCCAGATATACAGATACACAAATAAACAAACACAGACACAAAAATACACACGTTAAACTTATAACACCCTTCTTTTTTTGGCGGACGTTAAAAATACTAGCAATTTAACGTAGACGTGTGACCTATACATAACTACGACGTAGCAATCTGTTTAAGAACTGCTACGAAGATTTAGTATAGTTATGGATGTAAAACGTGACTGTGAAAATGGAAAGGTGCAACTTTCGTGATAATAGTTAAGAGGATCGTCTCAGTGTTTTTTTCCCATACAAACGGTGTCAATGGATTCCATCCCCTAAACGTCAACAGATTCCTGTGAAATTTTAGTATAATATCAGGAACACCAAAAACTAGGTCCATACGTTTTGATTTTTGTGATATTTTTAGTCGACAAGAAGATATTTGAGACTAAAAGTCAGCATTTTTCGCCAAAAAAATTCTCAACATTGAAGAGGTAACTGTTGAAAAACTAAAGAACAATTTTGGAAAAAAAAAACGTACGAACCTCGTTTATACGCTTACAAATCGAAAGAGACCAAAAACGTACGATTTTATTAAGTTTTTGGGGTAGGAATTCATTGACGCCGAAACTCATAATTTTGGAAATAAAACTCGGCATTTCGTCGGAAAGCTGCAATTGTCCCTTTCGCACAAGTCTGAGGCGGGTGGTCGACATCGGGACAGCATGAAAAACAATTGAGACGCTAGTCCAAACTGAGACGCTCCTCTTAAGGTTTACAATTAGTGTGAAGAGCTCTTGCAAATAACTCATTATTTATATTGACTATCCCGAAAGTTTCAACGTTGAAAGTTTCAGTTTCAAAGTAACAACTTTTGTGATCATAGTTTCCAAAATATTCGCAATTTTGTGAAGTGGTTGAAATATACCGATTTTTTTTAAAAGCAATTCCAGACCTCTTGGGACTTCGTTCCCGTGGGAATTCTGGAAAGTTATGTAGCCTATGTTACTCAGGAATAATGTAGCATTCTAATGGTGAAAGAATTTTTCAAATCGGTCCAGTAGTTTCGGAGCCTATTCAATGCAAACAAACAATCAAATTTTTCCTCTTTATAATATTACTAGCATTCCGCTCGGGACTTCGTTCCCGTGGGGATTCGGGAAAATCACGTACCCTATGTCCATTTTTTCAAATCGAATTTTTCAAATCGGTCCAGTAGTTTCGGAGCCTATTCAATGCAAACAGACAAACAAGCAAATCTTTCCTCTTTATAATATGTATAGATATATAGAAGTATAGATTATTGCTTTTTTAGCCATCTCTTTTCAAATGTAAAATATGTCCATCCGAATAATTCACATACACACGCAAGAGGGGAATTACTATATTTTTTTACATATACATACCATATGTAAAGTGTATGTACCTGTATCTATCTATATATCTGCTAAGACTGTGTATTGAGTATAAATAGAAGCCATATGATGGAATATGACATGGCCACATAAATCCTGTTTACAGGAGATTTTAACTGAGTTACATATACATAGTCATTATGTTATATAATGAATTATATAACCATAACATTGTCAAAACCGTAATACAGTATTTTGACTTAGTAATATTATAAATTCCGGTACTTTTATGTAACCATAACATTGTCCAAACCGTAATATAGTAATTTTACTTAGTAATATTATAAATTCCGGTACTTTTATATAACCATAACATTGTCAAACCCGTAATATAGTAATTTTACTTAGTAATATTATAAATTCCGGTACTTTTATATAACCATAACATTGTCAAACCCGTAATATAGTAATTTGACTTAGTAATATTATAAATTCCGGTACTTTGTAAACTGCTCTATTTTTTTTCACATTGACGGACTTATTTATAATATTAATGCAAACACCTAACATAACCTTACTTATTATTCTAATTTCTCGCAGGCGGCAAGTTTCGTGAGATTGTAATTATTTAAGGCAAATTACAATGTCGCGAGAGATTATAATATCATTAGTGAAATTGTAATATTACGGTTTTTACAATTTTCCAGTGAATAATAAGAAAAAGTTTCGTTAGACTCAATAAATCGAGCTATTTTTATCAACTGATATCACAATCCGATATTTTCAGTTTTGCTACATCATGTACATCTGAGCCAGCATCCCCTATCTCCTCTTTCCTCCCCTCCTGCAAGAGGGGAAAAAAGGGGGGGTTGCTAGGAAGGTAATTAATTACAACCGCCACGTTACGAAAAGCGTCGTTTGCAACTGGGCCAGGCCGAAAATGTTGCCTTAAATAACCCTGGCATAAATACAGGGTGTAAAGGACAGGTTAGCAAAAACTGAAACCTGAATTCAAAGCGTCATCTATACTGGGGGGATGTTACCCTCATTTTGTTTTTTATTGTGTTTATTTTATTATTATTTATATTTTTTACTAACATAGTATTTAAGTTGCATTGTTACTAAGATACTATGGATCATTCGTCTGAAAATAAATTTATTTATTTATTTACTGTTTATTGTACACAATAGGCGTGTGAGTCCCCGGCAGAGTAGAATAGGACCTCCCTCTTTCTTACCGAGGTGTCGCACAAGGCGACTAAGGCAAATATGCAAGCAAGTTCATCTGCACACAGAGAAGGAAAACTCTGCAATTATATCAAAACCCTCGCCAACCCGTCTGCCAAGCGTGGTGAGTATGGCATTTACCCCTCATGTTATTGAGGGAGGCCCGTGCCCCAGCAGTGGGGACGTATATGGGCTGATGAAGATGATGAAGTACACAATAGACATATAAAAAGAAACATACAAAAAGAAATACAACACAACAGGCACTGCTTTTTTCTAGGAAGAAATTTCTTACAGCAGACCTAACAAGAGAGATTGGACGAAGTGAGGCGAGTACGACGTGCACAATAACGTGAAAAAGAAAACAAGACAGAAAATTAAACTTACGATACAATTTAAATTAAAAACAAAACAAACACACAAAATAAACATAAACCAATGAAGTAACCTAATAATAAATATCCATAATACATACAAATACATACATACATATGCATATTTTTTTTTATTAATACTATCTATATTTAAAACTAGTATGCCGCTCGGGACTTCGATCCCGTGGAAATTCGGGAACGAAGTCCCGAGCGGGATGCTAATTTCAAAAAGTTTTTTTGTTTTTATTTAAGTTTTTTTTAAATATTTCTTCTTTAAAATTATTTCGTTCTTCTTCTTATCGTGTAGGTATAGTCAAGTTCGTGGAGAACTTGGCTAACCCTGGTGTTAGAGTATTCAAACCGCACAATGCCCTCTGACTCGGTTTTAACGACTGTCAATCGACAACAGCCAGGACCGGCAGCTCAACGTTTATTCGGTTTTTTTCATAATACCTTTGTACATTGGATACTACCTGCCGACTACTCCTTCCTCTCAAACACTCAATGGGTTGACTGGAAGAAATCCCCTTGTGGGATAAGTCCGCCTTGGTACTGTTTTTCTTATATTGTGTCTTGTGTAACTTATGCTCATGTACAATAAAGAATAAATACATACATACATACACTCTATTTTCCAATAAAAAACCAATGATGACAGCGTAAAACACGAAAACCAGCCTCACATTCTGCCAACGGCGCGGCGCGGAGGGACCCCGCGTAGGGTGCGCTTTCGCATTACATTACCTAGCGCTAAAGTAGGTAACTAACGAAAACTCGTTAACTTGGCGTTTCCGAGAAAAAAATATGACTTCTAGTCAATCATAGTTATGGGTACATTCCACCATTTAAGTATTCGCTAAGCTGGCCCTTAGACTCTGTATAATGGGGGAAATTTTTAATTTGAAAGGAAATAGGCTTTTTATATGAAGATCTTATCAAATGCCAGCTTTTGGCCCGCGACGCCGTTTTCCCACAAGAGTATGCAAAATTTCAGCTTTCTAGGCGTTGATGAGTCAAAGCTGTAAGTCAAGATTTTTCTTTCATCAATGAAGCGGTGAGAGCTCAGTTGGTACTGAGCCAGACTTGCAATCCGAAGGTCGTGACAAATCCTGGTGCGGGCCTGTACCACTAAATTCGTCTTTTCGGATTTATGTACGGATTTCTAATTATCACTTGCTCAACGGTGAATTAAAACATCGTGATGAAACCCGCCCGTCCAAGAAAATTCATTTTCGAAAGACGAGCGGTCCACCAACCCGCATTGGGCCAGCGTGGTGGACTATGGCCTAAATCCTCTTCGTGTTTCGAAGGGAGGCCCGTGCCCCTCGATGGGGACGTATATGGGCTGGTAGTAAGAGCATACAATACAATGTAGTTTATATTGTGATTATGTATATAATCTTCTTTTTGATAGACATCGAAGTTTGGGGTAGGCTCGCCGTAGTTACCTTTGTTGTTGATTGTCAAGTCAAGTTTTGTTTTTCTTGATTCTAGTATCTTTAATTTTTCGGTATTCATTCTTTATATCACTGCATAATATAGCACCCTGTTATACTTTATCGCACTCCAATACAAATAAGGAACAGTTACATTTTAATACAAAAATTAACGTCGATGTACACACGGCAGCACATCAGGCATCATGTTGACCTTGACGTCGCACTTTTTTCACTCGTTCGCCGACTTTCGTAGTAACCTGACATGCTGCTGTCTCTACAAAAGGCGGTCCCATTGCATCAAATCCCGTTTGTTTTATTTATTACTAGCTGTCCCGGCCAACTTCGTTACGCCTTTTTTCCATATTTTTTCACCTTTTAAACCTTCCCTGGACTTCCACGAATATTTCAAGACTAAAATTAGCCAAATCGGCCCAGCCGTTCTCGAGTTTTAATCAGACTAACGAACAACAATTCATTTTTATTTATATAGATTCTTGGGTCAAATTTAGTAATTCAAATTTCACCCTCTTCCTGTCAACCGATTAATCTGAAATTTTGTATACACTTTGGATTTTGGTGACAATACAATTATGTTTATTCATTATCATTATAAATTCAAGATGGCCGCCGCTACAAAATGGCGGATAATTTATGTTTTATTAATCCCATCAATATGGGTATCAAATGAAAGGGCTCAACAAGCAGAATACAATATACTATAAAAAATTGAAATCCAAGATGGCGGCCGCTACCAAATGTATGTTTTTAATAAAAACTAAAAACTAGAAAATAAAAATAGGTAAAAAAACTTTTTAAGTTAAACGGTTTTATGTTAAACATACATTGCAATGTTTAAGATAAATGTACTAAAAACCAAAAAATAATAAAATAGATACAGTCGTGGGAATTATAAACATATGCATAGACTAGACTAAAATAAAACCGTGGGGCACGTCAATTGTCTACAAATTATCGACTTAATGTGCCTATTTTTATTTTCTAGTTTTTAGTTTTTATTAAAAACATACATTTGGTAGCGGCGGCCATCTTGTATTTCAATTTTTTATAGTATATTGTATTCTGCTTGTCGAGCCCTTTCATTTGATACCCATATTGATGGGATTGATAAAACCTACGTTATCCGCCATTTTGTAGCGGCCGCCATCTTGGATTTCAATTTTTTATAGTATATTGTATTTTGCTTGTTGAGCCCTTTCATTTGATACCCATATTGATGGGATTAATAAAACATAAATTATCCGCCATTTTGTAGCGGCGGCCATCTTGAATTTATAATGATAATGAATAAACATAATTGTATTGTCACCAAAATCCAAAGTGTATACAAAATTTCAGATTGATCGGTTGACAGGAAGAGGGTGAAATTTGAATTACTAAATTTGACCCAAGAATAATAAATAAAACAAACGGGGTGAGCTAAATAAAACTGTTTAATAAAAATAAGTGAGTAATAAATGTTGCTAAAAATATGTTCATAACATTAGTTTCCTAAGTCTATGTCTGCTCGCAAAAGTATAGTCTTCTCCCGAAAGGAAAGAGTTCCCCTTTGTCCCTCTTTTAAAAATTCACAAATTTCATGCAATTAAATAAATAAATAAATAAACGTTACACACTCAAAGGCCCACATTAAGGTTTTCCCTTGTGTCGTAAGTCCCTCAGAACACAAATAAACACAAATACCCGACTCGAGAACAAACATCTGCTTTTTACACAGATATTTGCCCCGACTGGGAATCGAACCCAGGACCCGTCGATCAAGAGGCAATGCCACTACCACTCGACCAAAACGGTCGTCAAACATGATTTCAGAGTACATTGGAAATGAATTTCATATTTAAATAAAGCGAAACTAATTTTTTCATCTTTCATTTATTGTAACTATAAATAACTTCCATCGCTCATATCGCACGCGTGTTTACAATTCAGCCCCGCGCGAACTAAGAATTCACGCAAAGTCGACCACCTTTATGTCAGCGTTGTGGAAAAACTAGTTAACCGATTTTCATTCTTTTGGGCTAAAAATGTTTGCAATCTATGTCCCCAGGGGCTGTTTTTTCGAAATTTCGATATCTCTTTTAGTTTGCGAGACATTGGACTCAAAAGGAAAAAAAATGACAAAAATCCAAAAAAAGAATCGGTTTATTCGTCATAACTTTTTTAATTTTAGACATTTTTCAAAATTCTTTTATGCGTAATGTAGCCCTTGTAAATACGCATCTGTTGAGTCCTCATACACTATCCTAGCTATATTATCAAAGGAGCTATACGCAGATCACACTTTTCCGTGAAATGAGGCCCTATACCGACAGTCGACACCTCTCAAAAAAACATTTTTTTTCCTTATTTCCTTCTTTCAATGGTTCTTTCTACACAATTTTGTCACATAATAATCTATTAAATGACTAAGCGGAAATTAAGGATATGAATCTGCTCATGAAACCAATTTTGATAAAGAACATAGATCTAAATAAAATAATAAATGTTTACCACTCCTTACAACTCCCGCAGTATCTAAAGAACAAGGTCTTTAATCAATGCGTCCTACCAGTTATACCGCTACCTACGGCTACCTACCGCTACCGCTACCTACGGTATGCGGCTACCTACGGAGCCGAAACGTGGAACATCACAGTGAGGCTGGCCCACCAATTGCACGTCGCTCAGCGAGCAATGGAACGCTCCATGCTCGGGATCTCGCTAAGGGATAGAATCCGAAACGAGGTCATCCGACAGAAAACCGGAGTGATGGATATTATCCAAAAGTGTAGCAAGCTGAAGTGGCAGTGGGCTGGCCATGTCTGTCGCAGAACCGACGAGCGTTGGAGTAGACAGGTTCTCGAATGGAGACCACGTCTTGGCAAACGTAGTGTAGGACGCCCCCCAGCCAGATGGTCAGATGACCTAAAGAAGATAGCGGGTAGTGGCTGGATGAAAACAGCGGAGGATCGTGCAAAGTGGCGCACCTTGGGGGAGGCCTATGTTCAGCAGTGGACTGCAACAGGCTGATATGATGATGATGACTCCTTACAAGTTGAGCGATAAGCTAATTTCCTTATGAGGAACTAGCTTTCCGCCCGCGGCTCCGCCCACGTGGACTACAGGTTATATCGTGCCCAACTGTGGGATAAAATGTAGCCCATGTCCTTTCCCAGGCTTTGATCTATCTCTGTACCAAATTTCATCAAAATCGGTTCAGTAGTTTAGGCGTGAAAGACGGACAGACAGGCAGATAGACAGAGTTACTTTCGCATTTATAATATTAATAATATAAATAAAAATAGTAATAATAATATAATTATTATAAAGTAAGGAAGTAAGGATTAAAATCTTTTATATATTCGTATTGATATTTGTGTCTCTACACTCGATTGTCCCAGTTTTGACCGCAATATGCACTGAATTTCCTAAATGGCTTACCGTCTTGGCTCTAATAACGTTGAATGTTTCGGTCGAAAATAAGAATGGAATTGCTTATACAAGGATTTGAACCTGCAACCTTACAAAACTGGTTCTTTAACAAACTGAGCTTTCTTAGATATTGAATAGCAGGTCTTTTTAAATAAATTATCATTCTTTCTCTCAACAATGTTAAATGTACGTAAGGCCTAAGCAATTATTAGATTTAAGTATGTTTTAACATTGGTGGGAGACGGTGGCTGTGATAGGCACTTAGCCTGTAGTACAGACCACCTGACTCATCATCGCCTAGCCCAAAGGTTCCTTTTATAACGTAGGCAAGAAATAAGGAAAGACTATGAAATTCCCACGGAAACAAAGTCCCGGGCATTCTCTTTTCATAACTGTATAACTATTTCATAGCTATACAACTAGTTAATTGGTCCCGCGAGCTCGCGACCGGTGGTCGCCGGAAACTGGCGCCTTTATTGCTTTGTAACAACTGCCTTCCACAACATACACATATAGGATACAGTAGGTACTGTAAACTTATGCCTTAGATTAGTGTTTTTCAATCTTTTAGAATTCGCGACCCCTTTGTGCCTTTTTATAATTCGAACGGCACGCCACGGCATGACAGAATTTATATTACCATTGCCTTCTATGTTCCCAGCTTCTAGTATCACTAGTGCACAGGAGGCAATGGTAATACAATTTTGCCGTGCCGTTTTCTTAGTATAAAAAGGCCCATTAGAAGTTAAAAAGTTCTGGCGACCCCCGAAGGCCCCTCAGATCTCTAGGCTAAATCGTCGACCTACATAATTTTAAACGTAATAAAGATTTGAATTGAGATTTGGGTAGGCGCAGGAGGTGAAAGGCATCATTACAGCACAGCCTTTTAACGAAAATTGTACATAGTTTCCTATTATAGGTATGCCTTGCAAATAATTTTCTTTTTCTTTTACCCTCGACCAACCAGGGGGTAGCGACCCACTGTTTAAAAAAAACTGCCGTAGAGGCTTACAACTTCTTACGAAAGCCTTTTGCTTCTTGTGCCATAATTCAATTATTATTTTTAAGGCGACTACAGCACCTGATAAAGGCAGCACGCATAGAAATAGTGCCATCTCCGTCTCTCAACAGGCCTGGGCCGGCAGTGCGAACAGTGTCGATACACGAAGTTTACGGACTATGAAAGCGTGCGTGCGTAAAAACATGTTCGAAAGTTAAAAAAATGAGATTTATGGAAAGGTAACGGCTTAAATCGAAAAATGCGTTAACTACTTGTCGAGAGTGTTCAATCACGAACATTTTGATAGCAAATTCAAGTTCCTGTGTGCATTTTACTATCGTTTTTACAGCTTAAAAGATACAAAATATTGGGTATTTAGAGGTGAATTTGTGAGCTTTTTCTATCGAACCAAAAGTGCTGAATCATGTTTTCAGCAAACTACTTATCTATTTTATGTCCTGAATATTACCGTAGTATTTTTTTCTTCGATTTAATGCAGTGCGTCATGCTTATCTACGCATCATAAAATCGTAATTTAGGTGCTGTAGTCGCCTTAAATGGCGTTTTTTTATAATGCATGGGTTCGTTCTTGACCAAAATCTAGCCCAGGGGTGAAGATGTTAAGTGTATGGATGCACAATAACAATACAAAACAATACTCTTTATTGCACAAAAAAACATAACGTTAAACAAAAACAAATGTTCATAACGTAGTGTACAATCCGGCGGCCTTATTGCTATTGAGCAATTTCTTCCAGGCAACCGGGGGGTGAAGGAACCCATACAGAAGGTGAAGCGGTAGACGTACAAAGCGTAATATACCTTAAACATATCTATACCTAAATATAACTGTTAACTGTAAGAAATAAATACCGTAGCAGTTCTCCTACGGTACAGTTGATTTACGGTTCATAGCCAGAGGTTAGGGTTCGTTCAAGTAATGGCGCTACCTTTAACACAGGGGTTCCCAACCTTTTTTTGTCTACTGCCCACTTTAAGAATAAATTATTTTTTAACGCCCCCCTTTTTAAACATACTTAAAAACCGCTAAGTACTTATAACTGATTATTGAAACGCAACTTTATAGTATTCGGACAGAGTATCTTTTATTGAAAATAAAACAAACATAATCAATTCTTATATAAAAACTAATGTGAAGGTTGAATCTGATGCTGTTCAATAAGTTTGTTGATATCAGGTTCCAATTTACTCAAAAACAGCCGCAAGTCGCCACGTTCGGTAACACGCAAACGATTTCTCTTTTTAGTAAGCAGCGTTGCCACAGCACTAAATCCACGTTCACACAAATATGACGATGGGAATGCTATCAAGAATCGTTGAACAATTGACCACAATCCAGGGTACAATTGCAGGATCGGTTTTTGTAGCCAAAATTCTTGATATCCATTTTTGAACTTGATTTTTATTTCTTCGTTTGTTGTCAATTCTATAAGTTCTTCTTCCAGCTGAGGTGACATTGCTATGTTGACATTTGAAAATGGATCCAACACCCAGTCTGGTATTTCCAAGTTTAAAATGTCCTGGTATCGTTCGGTGAAGTCAATGTGGAGGTTTTCCAAATGTTGGCAGTAGGCAAACAAGTCGTCGTTACTGCAGGATACTGATAAATTCGGAAAATTGTGAAACTCACGTCTGCCCATATTTTTTTTTGTGCAGAAGCAGTTTGGCTGCGAAAGCAGCAACGACATTTTTTGTTTTAATTAAATTTAGTTCATCGCCTTGCAGTTGGAGGTTCACGTCGTTGAACAATTTATACAGGTCTGTCATGTAAGCTATATCATTCTTTGATGTTATGAGCTTGTTGCGCAGTTCTGTATCTTTAGTTTCCAAGAACTCTATCACAGAGTCAAACAGGTTATAAAATCGAATCAGACAATTGCCTCTTGACAGCCAACGAACTTCAGTATGAAGCAACAAACGGTTGAAATCTTCGTCATTAGTAACACAAAGCTGATGAAATAATCTATCATTCAAAGAGCTGCTACGGATTTTATTGAATGCTTTGATGACATATTGCAGTGATTGAAATAGTCGTTCACTTAAGTTTCTAGCAACCAAATGTTGTCTATGAATAACGCAATGTATAGCAAGGACATCTGGAATTTTATTTTTTAGGTACGCTATGAAGCCTTTATGGCGCCCTGTCATAGCCGGAGCGCCATCCGTAGCAACTTGTATAATATTTTTCAAAGGAATCTCTTTCTCTTCACAAAACTTTTCCAATGTATTGAATATGGTTTCGCCTTTTGTATCTGTCTCCAAATTTCTGGCAAACAATAGTTCTTCACGTATTTTCTCATCTTTAATAAACCTCACGTAAGATAGCAACAACGCTTCATTAGTTGGTAAAGTGGACTCATCGAGCTGAATTGAGAATTGACTAGTCCTCAGATGATTGCACAATGATTCTTCAATGTTTTCAGCCATTTCATCAATTCGTCTTTGCACAGAATTATTACTCAAAGGAATTTTTTGGATAATATCTGCGGCCGGTTTATGAAGCACAGTAGTTATTACTTCCTTTATTGCTGGCAAAATTAACTCTTCTCCGATGTTGTGTGGTTTGCCTTTTTGAGCAATTAACAAAGGGATATTGTACGAAGCTCGAAGTCCGTCGTCATCTTGCTTAGCAGCCGCCGAAAATAGTTTTGATACACTTGGCTGAGTATTATGCTTCTTCTCTAGGTCTTGAAAATATGCTACATTCTTGTCTTTCTTATCTGGATGCATTTTATTCAAATGACCTTGCAGTCTTGAAGGCTTCATTGCTTCGTTCGAAAATGTTTTTAGACATAGAAGACACAAAGGCGACGACGGGTTTGTGGGATTTTCAATAAATCCGAATTTAATATATTCCGCAGAGTATTGCCGTCTCTTCTTTTTTACTTCCGACATTGTTTTGTTTTGAGAAATACGTAAGTGGTATAATGAAGTACTGCTTATCTATTATGCGCGAAACCGCAAATGAAAATAAAATAAATTTACGTCGTTTATATAGGATTGCATAAGCAGCACGCACCAACAGGAATAAGACAAACGTGCATAAACTCGTTTATCTCATTCGACGCCCAATCGTACTCGACAAGCAAGAACAAGTATTATAGAACCAGCCGATTGATACAGGAATGTACAAATCGGATTATTTAACAAAAACTTGTTAAAACATGATTGCCCACGGTCTATTATATCGAACCGAGTTTGAGCTATATCTTAATTAATATTAGTTGATGTTCACAAGATGTAGTCGAGAGTCGAGAGCTCAGTCGGTATCTAAGAGTCTTCCTAGCTAGGTAGATGAAATTATAAATCGACCCCAAAGCCCTACACAACGCCCCCTTTTTTTTCTGGGTCTCTTACCGCCCCCCTTTAGGCCTGCAGCGCCCACAAGGGGGCGTTATCGCCCACGTTGGGAAAGACTGCTTTAACAGGTTATCGTCACAATATTTAATCACCTCTCAGATTTACGGCACGAAGGTCGCAGGCGCAGTAAACTACAGTGGATAGTGCACTTCAATTTGGTTTTTATGAAAACGAAATGAACATAAAAATTTATGGCTTCAACGATTGATTTTACATTTAATGTACTTGTTGTGACCTTCTTATATATCAAATGGATTCGCTCTTGACCACAATCTGGATCAAGATGAGGTCAAGGATGTACCATCCTACGTCAACTTAAAAAAACAATTGTATACAACACTAGCATTCCGCTCGGAACTTCGTTCCCGTGGGAATTCGGAAAATTATGTAGCCTATGTCCATCGAGGATAATGTAAGAATTAAATCGGTCCAGTATAGTTTCGGAGCCTATTCAATGCAAACAAACAATCAAATCTTTCCTCTTTATAATAAAAAAAAGTCAGAGGCCATTGTGCGGTTTAAAAACTCTGACACCAGGGTTAGCCAAATTCACCACACACTTGACTATACCTACACGGTAAGAAGAAGATAATATTAGTTAGATAAAGAAAAACATATACACACACGCCCACGCCTATAATTTCTATCGAGGTAGACAGAGCATCAGTAGCTCTGGAACCACACTTGATGCCACATTTTAGCACACAACAAAAATACACAAAAAAATTAATGAAAAAGCTCACCAGGCTTAGCCAAGTTCGCATACACTTTGCTATACCTACACAATAAGAAGAAAAAGAAAGCTCACCAAGCACAGAAGTTTAGGAGCTGTTTCCACAGCAGACACACAGATACACAAAGACACATATATGTACAGTAGCGTTCTTTAATGGAGGCATAGTTAAACTACTTAGCGCGTTGCAATAGGGACTATGTTCCTATGAACATAGTTCAAACGATTTCTCACGCACACAAGCTTGTAGCCTCCTCTAAGAACATAATTTTGCTAAGCGACATCTCTTGGCTCCTCGGTGAAGTTTTTGTAGGACGCATTCACCCGATATTGCACTGTCCTCCACTCACCGCTGCTGTTGAGTCATATCAAACAATCGGTAATGTAAACATGACGTAGTGTATCTTTATTTTGTCAATCTTACTAGCGTTATGTATGGTCCAGCGGATAAGCACTGTCCTAGCAGGGAGAAAGGTTCACGGGTTCTAATCCCAGCCGAGTAGTTTCTTTTTGTAATTTATTTTTGTTTATTAAAGCATTAACAACTATTTTCACACATAATATTACATTAATAATAATAATGTTACATTATTGTATCAGTGATAAAGTATTTGAATAAAACAAATATGAAATTCGACTATGTAATTTTATTTCCTACTAACTTCATCACATTTTTTTTCTGCAACTTGATCACTTACAGTTTTATTAAGGTTATAGCTTAAGAATTCGTTTTCATGAAGAAAAGAGTATTGAAGCTAAACCTCAACAAAAATTAATATTCAACTTGCACTACAAGGCATTAGATATATAGTTTATAATAACAAAAGAATAAGTTATAGATAAATATCACAATTTTACACATAACAATATTTAATTAAACTTGTTAAGCCTTAGAATCGATGAAATCCATTTATCTTCCGTATGAATTCATTATTTTCATACATTTGCACCACACGCTGATTCATTGATAACTCGCAATCGTCCACTGCGCGGCCGAGATTACACGTTACCCTCATTCCGTAATGATTCACCCGTCCTTCACTAAAACCAAAATAACAAGATTAATAAAATAAGGAACAAAAACTATGCACCACTAATAAAATGCATTACAATAGTTAAGCTTATCATTTAGATGATATGTTTACGTTCTCAAAATAAATTATAAATTTAAAAACAGTGTTAATATTAAGTAAACATTAGAATACTCACTGTAAGACCTGTCTCATTAGCAATTTGGGATATATTATATCCTATATTGTGCAGCGCAACAATACACTGCCTCTCCTGCAAACTTTTTATGTATTTGTATGCATCTCGAAAAAAGAAATCACAGTAAACTGCCGATACGGTAAGAACACACGAGCACCTTCGCTTTTGATCTAGCAATGACAAACAGGTTGCTCATGAACACCGAACCGAATGAATCTACACTAACTTCATTGCATTCAATTTTTGTATGGTATGGTCTATGACTATAAAAATGTTTGAAAACCAAAACATATCTAACAAAACTTCGTAGCTATTAGGCGACAGTTGGGCTCGAACCCGCGGCTTGCTACAGCAGGCAGACAGTGTTTCCGCTGCGCCACCAAGACTTATGCTTTGGCTTGTGAAATTATGCTTGTTATCAGAGCAATAAGCGTAGTGGGGTATGCGGTATACGTCATTTGTGTCCATGTGTGAGTACACGAGCGGCCGCAAGCGACTTGTTTTCTGCGTTTTGTATTGACTATGCCTCCATATATGAACGTGATAGTACATACATTGACGACTAGTTTGGTCTAGTGGTAGTGGCGCTGCCTCTTGACCGACGGGTCCTGGGTTCGATTCCCAGTCGGGGCAAATATTTGTGTAAAAAGCAAATTTTGGTTCTCGGGTCATGGGTATTTGTGTTTGCCTTTATGTGTGTTCCGAGGGACTTACGACACAAGGGAAAACCTTAATGTAGGCCTTTGAGTGTGTGTAACGTTTATGTATACAGACATACACGTCATTCTTATAACACCCCTCTTTTTTGTAGGGGGTTAAAAACGGAAAATTGTCGCGGCATTTCAGCTTCAATAAAATGAAAAACATTGCTGTTTTTCCCGGTTAAATCTCCTGTAGCAAACTTGAGAAGTTCTCTAGAATGCCACATCGTGTTTTGCTTTCGTAATGTTATCTCGTGTTTGTTGAATTTCAAATGTTGCAATGCTTTGTAAAACATTTTGTAAAAACATTTCTCAAAGGCAGCTGCGTTGCATATTTGTATATTTATGCGTTTGTGTTTCTAGTCCAGCTTTCTGTTTGAAATCTTCTTTTCGTATCAATGTTATTTTTTATAAATAAATGTATATATTTGTTTGAAATGAAAATATGATTGGTAGGGATTCTCAGCATAAAAATGCAAAAAAAATGTATTGAAAACAAACATATTATCGATCGACATCCCACTGCTGTGCTTGGGGAAGAAATTTACTTTGTAAAATCCCATAAGAGAATAGATTTCGATAACGTCAGCTTTTAAACAAAAAAACTTTATCGAAATCGGTCTATTCGTTTAGAACCTACGATGCTAAACGGACACACATATACATAGACTTACAGACACACAGACACATACGTCAAACTTATAACATTAGTGAAACAGCTTCGCTCTATCGTGGGGAAACAAACTGACAACCTATTACTATATATTCTAATCGTATATTTCAGCACACTAAGGCTCTCTCACCATTACTCATGTTTTGACCCCCTCCAAAAAAGAGGGGTGTTATAAGTTTGACTTGTGTATCTGTTTGTCTGTTTGTAGCATCATAGCTCCGGTTTTTTTTGCTTGAAAGCTGGCGTAATCGAGCTGGTTTTTAACTACTTTGATCAAAATTAGTTTAGCAGTTTAAAAGTTATAACCAATCGAAAGTCGAGGTCACACAATATTTTTAACTTTAGAGTTATTAATAAATAACTTTCAGAACTTTGTCGACTTTTTTATTTATTATTACAAGATGGGTTAACTCTTGACCTCAATCTTTACCATAAGGTCAAAGATAAGGTCGACGATGGAGCGAGTTAACCCAGAAAATGCCTATAACCGCAACTTTAATAAAAGTGCAGTGAAGTGGTTCTTTAATCATGATATCTATCTGTCTACCTCGACAAAGTTTAGGAGAATACGTGTATGGATTGAGGAGATGTAGCACGCAAACTTATTTCTTGATTATTTCTCTTTTTTTATTGCTTTCCGGCCGGGACTTTGTTCCCGTGAGAATTTAAGAAAATTATTTAGCCTAGGTGACAGCTACCTCCATATCAAATTTTATTAAAATTTGTCCAGCCGTTTGAGCGTAAAACATCTATACAAACTTTCGCGTTTATAATAAGGATTACTATATTGAATTAGTAATGATCAGGAAATTTGCATGCAATATTCTAAATTATAATAAGTTTAATTAAAATCCGTAACTTTTTATTAACAATCGTCTGAGCCTCACACTGTTATGCCTAAGCATAGCAAAAAAAAGAGAAAAGGCCACTTTACAAAGCAAACAAAGTGCTTTTTCATTTTTGTCTGAAGGGTCACAGAATTCTGGAGGCGTCGGCTTATAAAAATAGTTCTAGCTCTCCAGCAAAGTGATGGGCCCCCCCAATTAACTTAGCGCCGGGGAATTGGGTCAACGTTTATGGCCCAGGGGCGCTACACATGTAAAGGATTTTGTCTGGATTTTTATTGCCCTTTACTGGTTTAGGAACCTCTGTTTTATTTTTATTTTGAGATGATACTGATGCTAAGGTTCGTAATACAGAAGGAGACTCAAGTCTTGATCTATACTTAAGTATTGATTGTCTCTTTCTCTCTATTAAAATGACAAAGACGACTGCTACTTAAGTCTTGCCTGTTCTACTCTGGTGAAGACTGCACCTTTTCGAATAGGCATTAGGCATAGAGCCAGTAGGGTCAATAAAACGAATGTGTATCTGTGTATATAAATCCTTTAATGTATGTTTGTATGTATTTCATGTAATCTTGACTTGTTTTAAGTGGCATCCTGAATTTCCTATAAAATAAAGATTTATTCTATTCTATTCTAGTAAAGATCAGAGTCTGAGTCGTGTTCTGTAATATGGACCTTAAAATCAAATAGAAATTGTCACCATATGCTTGACAGCTGGTTTTGTCGAGTGGTAGTGGCACTGCCTTTTGATCGACGGGTCTTGGTGTTGGATTCGATTCCCGGTCGGAGCAAATTTTTGTGTTAAAAGCAGATGTTAGTTCTCAGATTGTGGGTGTTCCGTCCTCCGTGTGCTTTGAGCAATCTCATTTAGCTTAAAAAAAATAAACTGACACTTCTTCTTCTTACCGTGTAGGTATAGTCAAGTGTGTGTCGAGCTTCACTAACCCTGGTGTCAGGGTTTTCTAACCGCACAATGGCCTCTGACTTGGTTATAACGACTGTAGTCAATCGACTACAGCCGGGACCGACAGCCACTATGGTCCATAAACATTTTTTAATTATTATTTTCTCCTATTTTCATAAATTTAATAAAAGCTTTTTAGAGTTGGCAACCCTATAAAAAGTCTCAGGTACAAATATTTAGTCCCGGCAACACCGACAAAGTATGCTTGTTTATTATTTGGGAATTTATGACCATGCTAAGGGAGTTTCTCGTGATAGCATGTAATAAAAGTTTCCGAGTGGCTGCTATTACTTCTGGCCACATAATTGTGCGTTTCAACTTCCAAGGTCTAAGGCACAGGGATTTAAAGGGGGAGGTGTTTTTTTAGTACGAATTTCTGGAATTGTAATCTTTATTAAAGGGCCAGCGCACGCGACTCGCAGACTTACCAGCCCATATTCGTTAAAGACGAATTAAAGACGAGTATCGTCACCAGCCCATATACGTCCCCACTGAGGGGCACGGGCCTCCCTTCGAAACACGAAGGGGTTTTAGGCCATAATCCACCACGCTGGCCCAATGCGGGTTGGTGGACCACTCGTCATTTGAAAATTTTCTTGGACGGGCGGGTTTCATCACGACGTTTTCCTTCACCGTTGAGCAAGTGATAATTATAAATTAGAAATCCGTACATAAACCCGAAAAGACGAATTTAGTGGTACAGGCCCGCGCCAGGATTTGAACCCACGACCTTCGGAATACAAGTCTGGCTCATTACCAACTGGCTATCACCGCTTATTGAATAGAACGTATAAAAACATATTATTTGGTGACTTCAAATTAGTTATCAATAAAAACCGGCCAAGTGCGAGTCAGACTCGTGACCATTATCTATAGAAAAGAGCAAAAAATCACATTTGTTGTATGGGAGCCCCCTAATTATACATATTTGTTGTTTGTTGTTATAGCGGCCACAAAAATACATCATCATCTGTTAAAATTTCGACTGTCTAACTATCACGGATCAAGATAGAGCCTGGTGACAGACGGACAGACAGACAGACGGACGGACAGCGGAGTCTTAGACATAGGGTCCCGTTTTACCCTTTGAGTACGGAACCCTAAAAATTGAGGATGATATTCATTCAGAAACATGTGAAAAAAAATCCGTGTCTCTATTAGATACAAATCAAATCAAATCAAATCAAATCAAATATCTTTATTGTTTAATGTTTTAGCATTCAGCTGATTGTTTTTGTACGAGATTTTTTGTTTTTGAAAATTATCCAGGCTATGGTTAAATGTCTCCCACATGGATTTTTGGAGATTTTTACCAGGTTTTGGTAAAGAATCTACCACAAACTGTCAAAAACGCCAAAATAGAAATATTACTTATGGTCACACAAAAAAAAACATGGAACGGAACGAAAATGTCACTTTTACGCTCAATGGATATCATTAATCTGAGCTTTTACGGCCATTTTTCTGTAGTCGCCTGTGAAACCGTTGTTTTTTTGAAAAGTGCAGCGTATTTTATTTCTAATGGCGAATTTGAGAGAGGTAAGACATGCAATTGTTTGATATGTTGTAGAATTTGAATTTTTCTAGTGATATATGCATAATTTATACGTAAAAACTTGAAAAATAATATAAAAATAAATCGGGTTTTCTTTACTGACGCTATAACTCCAGAACGCACGAACCGATTTCCTCGGTTTTGCATTCGTTGGAAAGGTCTCGGGCTCCGTGAGGTTTATAGCAAAGAAAATGTTGGGCACGATATAACCTGTAGTCCACGCGGGCGGAGCCGCGGGCGGAAAGCTAGTATGATAATAAAAAATAAAACACGTGGGAACCAGATGACCTTAGCTTGTCAAGACCTAATTATTGTGGGAGTTATATGTATGTCCATTGCCTGGTGAATTGAAATTTTTATTTTGAACTAGCTTTTTGCCTTTTGGTTTGCTAACGGTAATTTTGCATTCTATGTAAAGAAGAAATTAAGTTTTATTTTGAAGTAATATAAATTGTGGGTAGTGGTAAACTTTTGTCGTCGTTGATTTGTCGGTCAGTATTCAACTACAAGTGTAGGCAATGGGATTATGTTTTCCCACATGTTTTTTTCAAGGTTTTTAGGTAATTGTCTGAATATAAATGATGAAAACTCAAACTAAACGTTATCTTCTACTATATAAAAATAAGTCGGGTTTTCCTTCCTGACGCTATAACTCCAGAACGCACGAACCGATTTCCACGGTTTTGCATTCGTTGGAAAGGTCTTGGGCTCCGTGAGGCTTGTAGCAAAGAAAATATTCAGGAAAAATTTCAACAAAAAAGCGGGAAAATCGATGTAACCTGTAGTCAACGCGGGCGGAGCCGCGGGCGGAAAGCTAGTTACTCATATAAATCTATTAAAAAAATCACTATCACTGCAGGATTTGTCCGAGGCCTGGTAAAGGGTTAAGTTGGTATGCAGTTTGCAACATAACGTTCGGTTGGCGATAACGCTACTGGTCAGGGTGGCCATCATCAAATGTCGGTATGAGGTTTCCATAGTTCTCAATGGGAGATTTTCTTTTTGGGTATTAAAAAAAAAGTATTTCCCCTGAGCTCTCTAGATGGCGTTGAACTGACTCCGTTATTAGGTGCCAAAGCCAAAAGGCTTGGAGAAAAACATTGCGTCAAATATTCTGTTCGTTTGCTTTGGCTTTCCGATCATCCTAGTTTTCTCGCGCTTTGTTATAATTCAGTTTTGTTTGTTCTTTGTTTTCGTAAAATCGCTAACTACGTGTGATAGATGTAATATTTATGTGATATGACAATAACGTTTCGTTTTATGATCTCAAAATCAAGTGAATTAATCAAAAATAATGTAACGTTCCGTTCCTTGCAGCAACGTACCTAGTTTAGCGCCATCTATCCGGCGACTAGGGAAAAAATAAAAAAAAATAAAAAGAAAATCCCTCATTTCACCAGCTGCACCTCTAGATCGATAACGACAAACTCGCGCTCGGCTCACGCTGAAACTTCTCTTTGATTGCGCGAGGGTCCCGCGCAAAGGCTTGCTCGCCCTATAGTGTTGTCAATGTTCACATTTTGACATAGGACCGCGGTGTTGTCGCGGCGCTGTCACTATCGTACACGGCCTGCTGGGCCCCGATTCTGTAACTTAAGTTGTGTGTCGATGGATGGAGGCCATTTATATTTTTAACTCGGGGCCCTGAACAGGTAAAACGACCTGTCATTCAACTGCCATTGAGAAGAGTTGAATAACCTCCCATTAGGATCATGATAATACTAAGCACTGAAAAGCAGTCGCCTGACTTTCAAAATGTAGAAAATGTAGGCACAATGTTTACAAACAAATCGGTTTAATAGTTCTGAAAACGATGGCTGAATGTGATTTACGACCAGAGAATTTCCACAGTTCTTAGAATTGTTTACCGATCACAGGAAAACCGCAGGGGTTTGCCTGGTATTGATGCATTTCTAGTGATCTCTTATAACTTTCATTGTAATGTGAGAGCGGGGCCCCCTGGCACAGGCATTCTCATGCCTAAAAGGAGACCTATTTATACGAAGAATATGTGAGACATAATTTTTTTTTTTTTTTTTAATGTAGAGTTGGTGTTTCTATTAGCCTCTTTTTTGAAGTGAAAACTTCTTTAGCGGTGTTGTGCATTTTTGGATGAGTATAAAATGTTAAACTTGCGTCAGGGTCGCGTTACCTTGATCGAAAGTTTGTAAGACGGAGGGTCAAGTGAAAACTTAACTTCTTAGACCGCAGGGAAGTAATATATGTTCAAGTTTTCACTTCTGCCGGCACTCCCGAAGTGCAACCCTTTTTTTTAAAATGAAAACTTCTTTAGCGGCGTTGTGCACTTTGAAGTATGGGTAAAAAATGTTTAACTCGCGTCAGGGTAACGTGTCTGTCACGTGATCGAAAATCCGTAAGGCGGAGGGGTGTTTAATAAATATAGGAAATTAAAACTGCAAAAGCCAAGATGTCATCCGGTGTCAGCATAGAAAAAAATAAATTTAATATTAATGCACTTCTGCCGGTACTCCTGGAGTGCAACCCGTTGTTTTTTTTTTTTAATGGAGGACCAACAGTGAAATAAAAAGTAGTGAATAGATACGTAGTTTAATTTACAAAACTAATTTGATTGAGACGATATTTTGCACTTGTGTTATTATTTCCTTTTGTTTTTTGTTTGTTAACGTGTGCAATAATATTATAGTTCAATAAATAATTAATACTTAAAATAACGATAAAGTAATTACATTAGCCGTGTGAGTCCCCGGCAGAGTAGAATAGGACCACCCTCTTTCTTACCGAGGTGTCGTACAAGGCGACTAAGGTAAATATGCAAGCAAGTTCATCTGCACACAGAGAAGGAAAACTCTGCAATTATATCAAAACCCTCGCCAGCCCGTCTGCCAAGCGTGGTTAGTATGGCATTTACCCCTCATGTTATTGAGGGAGGCCCGTGCCCCAGCAGTGGGGACGTATACGGGCTGATGAAGAAGAAGAAGAATTACTTAGTCTTAAATTAAATTAATAATGAAATTGACAAGAGCTTCTAGTCAACCAAACCGCCCTAAGTCGTACCCGGTGGGAAAGTGCCCATGACGCTGACGGCGTTTCCAGCACAGCAAAATAGAATGAAAGAATGAATAATATTATTAATTCTTTAACCCACGAGAAAAAAGAAGAATAGAATATAGAATAGAATAGAAAAATCTTTATTTTATAGAACATTCAGGATGTCACTTAAAACAAGTCAAGATTACAATGAAATACATACAAACATACATTAAACGATTTAAATACATACATACGCATTCGTTCTTTTGACCCTACTGACTCTACGCCTATTCGCAAAGGTGCAGTCTTCCTCAGAGAAGAACAGGCAAGAAACTCTGAGGTTGCTCTTTTAAATCGCATTACAAATTTGCTTATTTACTAATTTTAACTAAATCTGAAATAACTCTAGAGCATCTAGAGCAAATTTTCTTATTTACTAATTTTAACTAAATCTGAATAACTCTATTTCTGATTATCTATCAGACAGGCAGCCATGGGAGTTCATTCCCATGGCTGCCTGTCTGATAGATAATCAGAAATTTTGTAACAGCCCTTTTTGCAAAGTTTTTGTTTAATCACTGTCTTAAATTTATCCAAAGGTTAAGTTTATCCAGAGGTGTTATAAGTTTGACGTGTGTATCTGCATGTCTGTTAGGGACCTTTTCGGACCTATGTACTTTTCTAAATTCTAGTGTTTGTTTTTTGTTTCTTTTCTATCAGATTGACGGATTGATTGTTATTAATTTTTTCCTATTGTTTGTGTCAACATATTATATTTATCTTTAAGCCCATATTAACCGGCGTAATTTATTATCGTTCGTTAATAATGTCTGTGTAGCTGTGTGTCTGTCTGTGGCATCGTAGCTCGTAGAGAAGCACTATAGTTGGGAATCCTTGAAAATTGAAAGACCAGATTTCAAGGTATTCTTTACGGGCTGGGTGGGAAAGGTTTTAAAAGCAAGAATCGAGCCAACTTTGTGAGGTGCTCCGCGCTGTCAAAGTGAAGTTTCACCATTATCTGAGTTACTACGTGCGCAGTTGTTAGTTTTCAAACTGCCTGATAATTTAACTCTATAGTCTGTATTACAGAACGCGACTCAGACTCTGATCTATACTTGAGTAGCAGTCGTCTTTCTCATTATGATAGTGAGAAAAAGAAACAATTAATACTTAAGTACCGATCAAGACTTGAGTCTTCTTCTGTAACACGAGCCTATACATATACTTATATTTTATACGTCCCAATTACCTATGTAAATGCACAAAAACCGAAACTTCAACTTCATACATATATTAGAACGGCATGTTAAAAACTCAATCAAAAGATTTAGAAAGGTAATAATATAAACATCTTTGCGTGTTTGGCAGTCGGTGTGTTTACATTTTTTCAGCGTTCAGTGAATCAGTGGGCAGTGTAGACTATGTCACAATATATAAAGATATTACAGTAATGTCTTGATTAAAAAATCAACTTTGCATACTAACACTCTTAGCTCTCTATCTATACACTACACAGAGGCAGGGAACCTGATGGGTGACAAAAGTGGCAATTTATCACGAGCGATTCCGTGCTTTGGAGGGCCGTTAACCTGTCGGTCCTGGCTGTTGTCGATTGACTACAGTCGTTAAAACCAAGTCAGAGGCCATTGTGCGGTTTGAAAACTCTGACACCAGTGTTAGCCAAGTTCGCCACATACTTGACTATACCTACACGAAAAGAAGAAGATCTATAAACTAACGGCTACAAATCCTGCAATCTCCCTGTCGAGGAAGGCAGAACAATACGAGGTTTAAGTTTTTATGTGGTTACTAGCTTTCCGCTCCCGTGGGAAATTGGGAAAATTACGTAAGCTATATGTTGATCCAGGGTATCAGCTACCTCTATACAAAATCTTATCAAAGTTGGTCCAGTCGTTTGAGCGTGAATCAGTAACAAACATCCATAGAATAGAATATAGTATTTATTTGCGAGAAAACAGGTACAAATTACAGATGTTATATAATATATATTTAGAACAGTGCTGTCAGCTTCTTGTTTAAAATATTAGTATGGTAGTCACAATTTTTTTAGAGGCCATTCAATAAAAATTAAAATTATATGAATTAATACAAAATTTCAGTAATACTTAATCAAAAATGTCAAAATCAATTTCAGTTAAATTATGTTTAGTTTCAAGACATTCTTTAGTACTATAAAAGCAATGCTGTAGTAACCATTTTGTCAAATTCACTTTAAGCGAGGCTGCGTCATCGTACTAAAATTGCCAGGTTGTTGGTTGTTTAAAAGAGTATACATCCACACACAAACTTTCGCTTTTATAATATTAGTAAGGATGATAGTGTGACTACGTCTTGTTAAAATCTTTATACAGTACACATTTGTGTGTAGTCTACAGTATCACATGCGAGCGCAGTGGCCATGAGTTTAATTTTGTAGTAGAATAAGCTTTGTTTGCAAGTTAGTTTGTTTGGTTTATTTACGGAAAACTAACGTACATTTGAGACAGTATTGTACGACTGACGTCACGAGATTTACGTTGCGGATTTATGCACGGTTTGAAGAGGAAATTAAAATAGGTATATTATTGCGGTGACAAGGAACTTCTCATTAAGGCGACTACAGCACCTAAATTACGATTTTATGATGCGTAGATAAGCATGACGCACTGCATTAAATCGAAGAAAAAAAATACTACGGTAATATTCAGGACATAAACTAGATAAGTAGTTTGCTGAAAACATGATTCAGCCTTTTGGTTCGATAGAAAAAGCTCACAAAGTCACCTCTAAATATCAATATTGTCTATCTTTTAAGCTGTAAAAACGATAGTAAAATGCAAACAGGAACTTGAATTTGCTATCAAAATGTTCGTGATTGAACACTATCGATAGGTAGTTAACGCATTTTTCAATTTAAGCTGTTACCTTTCCATAAATCTAATTTTTCTAACTTTCGAACATGTTTTTACGCACGCACGCTTTCATAGTCCGTAAACTTCGTGTATCGACACTGTTCGCACTGTTGAGAGACGGAGATGGCACTATTCCTAAGTGTGCTGCCTTTATCGGGTGCTGTAGTCGCCTTAAGTGAATTTTTATTTTCATGCAGAAAAAGTGCTATAAATCTAAACTCAGATCTTTTACAGGTCTTTTTTTCGCATACTTACCAATAGTCGACTTTAAAGTCTATTTTAAATTAGTTGTCAAAGGTTAAGCATGTGAATTAACCCATGAAACAAAACAAGTTTCACAAGAAACATTAAGGCGATATCACGAATAAAGTTTTCGCCTCTTGATACAGCTTGTAATTACATTAGCCGTGTAAGTCCCCGGCAGAGTAGAATAGGACCACCCTCTTTCTTACCGAGGTGTCGTACAAGGCGACTAAGGTAAACATGCAAGCAAGTTCATCTGAACAGAGAAGAAAAACTCTTCAATTATATCAAAACCCTCGCCAACCCGTCAGCCAAGCGTGGTGAGTATGACATTCACCCCTCATGTTATTGAGGGAGGCCCGTGCCCCAGCAGTGGGGACGTATATGGGCTGATGAAGATACAGCTTGTGCTATCACCTGATCTGCCTTTGTATGAAAAGTAGAAGTTATTTAGAGAATTTCGTATATTTCTTGGGACTTCTTTCCACGCTGGACTTGGAGTAAAACTTAGAATGTGCCAGCTGCCTACTTTTCCCAGGTATACTGTAAAAGTCAGTAAGTGGGACGCGAGGGTTTTGCTGTATTGTGGACGAAAGTCTGACAACCTCTCACCATTATACATAATGTTTCAACTAATAACTCTCTGAAGCCCTCTGGATTTATGTCAAACGTGGCATCAAGCGGTTTTAAAACCACTGATGCTCTGCCTACCCCGTTAGGTATTGTACACGTGAGCGTATGTATGTGTATATTTCCTGGGGAAAGTTGTCAAATTTAATTGAAGAAAATCATCCTCTATAGATCTGCTAACAAATTAAAAAATATTATAAAAATTAATAAACATTTTGTAACTCGTTCGGGCACTTGGTCACCGTAGTTGGCTTGACTCCAAATCTGATTAGGTAGGTAGTTGATTGGAACATTTAAGCATACGTAATGTAAGGTCAAACGATTTTAGCTTTCTTTAGAAATGATGTGTGATAATCTGCATATGATTTTTTTTTATTAAACGATGGGTTAACTCTTGACCTCAATCTTGACCATGGTCATAGATGAGGTCGACGCTGGAGCGAGTTAGAAAATGCCAATAAGGCACTGGTACTCCTGCGCATCGACGGAACACGGCAAGCTGTTTCGCGACGGACTTCGGTAGGAGACGGCCCTTCACAAAGCCTACCACACCGCATGAGACCATAGGACAACACCTCAGATACAGAACAAATAAAGGTGTCGTTGCCTGGGGTGGATTAATAGGAGGCAGGTCTCATTTGTGTTTCCTTAGTCGCCTCTTACGACACCCACGGAAAGAAATTCTCAACCGATCACTACACAGTATTTTACACATTACGTTCAGTTTGTCTTTCAGTTTTCGTCAGTTAGATTTCGGTTGTTCTTCTTGTGCTTTTGTAAATGTATATTATTTCTATTATTACACTGTTTTACGCCTAAATAAGTTAGTTTTCCTCTCTTATCCTCCACAGCGAGCACGTTGTGCTTGAATTGCTGAGTTGTAAACGTTCATATCTTTCTTACTTTAACCTTTTCACCGCCAAAGTCTGATATACTTATCAGACATAAAAAAAACATTTTTTTTAACTTTAATATCGTTCACCAAGCGTTCGCCATACGCCACATCATTAATATTGTTTTTTTATTTTTTGATGTCGTGGCGCGTGGTGGGCGTTTTTAACGAAAACTCGTGGCGCTAAAAGGGTTAAAAAACATTTTAAAAACTATTTTAACTGGGCTTTTTGCCAGGAAAATTAGTCATCTACCCTATTGGCGGAGTAATCGCTTAACAAACATACGGTTAAATTGAGCCACCTCATTTTTTTGATGTCAGTAAAAATGCATTTCTCTGTGCAATGAATGCTTTATTATAATAACATCAAATTATTTGATAAAACTACTGTAATAACCATAAAAACCAATCACGACCACACAATTTGTATCAAATCAGATAAAATCAAGTTATGGACTGTATAATTTTATAAAAACATGCAATGCACCAAACTGCAGTACATTTTGATCTATTGGGCGTGTTTACATAACTTACTTATTGATTAGGTATTATGTGCAATCAGTTTACTAAACTTTTCCCTAACTCACTAAACTAAACTCTTCCTTTAATGTATTTATTTAATGTAATCTTGACTTATTTTAAGTGGCATCCTGAATCCTTACTCCTTACTAATATTATAAATGCGAAAGTAACTCCGATTTGATGAAATTTGGTACAGAGATAGATTAAAACCTGGGAAAGGACATAGAATAGAATAGAATAGAAAAATCTTTATTTTATAGGACATTCAGGATGTCACTCAAAACAAGTCAAGATTACAATGAAATACATACAAACATACATTAAACGATTCAAATACATACATACGCATTCGTTCTTTTGACCCTACTGACTCTACGCCTATTCGCAAAGATGCAGTATTCCTCAGAGAAGAACAGGCAAGAAACTCTGAGGTTGCTCTTTTAAATCGCATTACAATAGGCTACATTTTATCCCACAGTTGGGCACGATATAAATTGTAGTCCACGCGGGCGGAGCCGCGGGCGGAAAGCTAATGTCCTATAAAATAAAGATTTTTTCTATTCTATTCTATTCCATTCCTAAAGACATGTTTTATATTGAGTGACTTTAGATTAGTTTGGGAAACTTTAAGGGGTCATGAAACTGACCAGAGCCCCGATTCTTTAACTTCAGTTGTGTGTCGATGGAATGATCGCCATTTTATACGTTCAGGTGGCGCAATTGAGAACTATTTAATTTTCATATACTTGCTGACAACCCTAGCAGCGCCACCGCCAACTGAACGTAAAGTTGCGAACTACCTAGCAACTGAAAATTTAGTAGGCGGTGCCGCCACCAGTCAAAGCAGCCGCCACAGACATCTCGATATAGGTCTGTGGCAGCCGCCATCAGATGTATGAAATTTGGATAGTTCTTAGATGTGTTAGATGTATGAACAGATAAAATGGTCCCCATTCCATCGATACACTACTGAAGTTACAGAATCGGGGCTCAGCTTTCCCTAAAAAAAATCTCAAAAAAATGTATTGACTTCCCAACAAAGGCAATCAGCTGATCGCACAGGTTGTATGGAGAGGCGAAAAGTTTTTTTTCGTATTTCGACCTATGTTTTCTGGGGGAAGTTGTTCAGTTTCGTGGGCTGATTCACATGCTTAATTTACGCATACTAATTTAAAGTCACCTGTATGTTCAAAAGATTTAAGAAAAATAACATTCCTTACTTCTCATTGGGTCTGAGACTCCTTAAAACATTTTCATCTCTCAATACCGACACTCTTTTCTGTGCCCCGATTATGTAACTTTAGCTCGTGTGTCAATGGAATGGTCACCATTTTATCTGTTCAGGTGGCGAAATTGAGAACTATCCAAATTTTATACATGTAATGGCGGCTGCTTTGATTGGTGGAGCCATTGCCAACTGAATTTTCAGTTGCTAGGCAGTTTGAAACTTACGTTCGGTTGGCGGTGGCGCTGCTGGTCGGGGTGGTTGTCAGCAAGTATATGAAAATTAAATAGTTCTCAATTTCGTTACCTAAATAGATAAAATGGCCTCCATTTCATCGACACATAACTGCTGTGTACTGCTGTGCTGTGTGCTGTGTGTGCTGTGCTGTGTGCTGTGTGCTGTGTGTAGGGCTTTGTAGAAACTAGCATTCTGGACTTTGACCTCAACCTGTTGCTGAGATGGTTCCTTCACCCCAGACAAAAAGAGGGGTGTTCTCATACATTAATGCGTTAGTGTTTTCTGTCGTCACTGCATTCCCACATTAGATCGTTTTAACATTTTAATGTTTTCAAACAACAATTGTGTTTCAAACATTTTTGACACTCTCTGGCTACTTGTGCATTATGACATCATGTCATTTAGTACCCAGAGTCATGAGTTTGACGTGTGTATCTGTTCTGTAAATCTGTGTATGGGTTCCTTGTTTTATTTCGTATCCAATGAATGGGTTCCTTGCTTCGTTTCGTTGGCAAACTCAGATCCTAAAACGCCAATTTAAAAACACCCGTATAAAATCTAATAAAAAGTAGCAATAAACTGAATTACTTTATAAAAACATGCAATGCACCAAATTGCAGTAGATTCTGATGTATATCGAAAATCCGTGTCCATTCGTGACGCAGGAAACTTTTATTTGGCAGAGTACCAAACTGGTTTGAAAAGAATGACGGATTACTCCAATGAATAGCAGGCTTTATACTACAAAAGCTCCAGTTGTTCTAGATTTCTGAAGATTTTTATATGTCCGCCTGGGACTTTGCTCCTGTATGAATTGGGGATGATTATGTAATTTTTGTATTGCTATAATGTTTCAGCTGTGTTTCTGCAAAGTTTCATCAAAGTCTGTAGTTCACAAAGTCTGTAGCAAAGTTTCATCAAAGTCTGTAGATAGGCCACCTTTGGACCGACTTCAAACAGCTCAATAGGTAGGTTCTACATAGCACATCAAATGATATTGTACTATTTTTAATGGCTTTTTATGAAACATTTAGGATGTTACTTAAAGTAGGTAATTCAAAGTAGTGAAACAAATTAAAAGATTTACATACATAAATACCAACATATTTTCTTAACTCTGGCGCCTATTTGCAATGGTGCAGTCTTCCCCAAATAAGTTTAACAAACTAAAAGGGGTTTCCTATGTATTATATAATAGGTAACATCTAAAAGGTTCCAATGATAAATGCCAACAGTTCCCAGGTGTACTATAGAAGCCAGAAGTGTAACAAAGTATTACCACTACTACTGTAAGAGCAATCCTATAATTTTGTAAAAAAATCCAAAACAGCCAAATTTTTTTGTAAATGATCTTTTTGAGTAAATCTAAGAACCTATATTGACGAATCCACTTGAAAAGCGGACCAGAAGTTACAGAAAAAAAAACGCTCGAAAAGTGAGTTTTTTTTACAGGAAAAATAGTAACAATTTTTTTTCCTGTAAATAGGTTTATTTACAGTTAAGTACTGTCTTAGCTAAAATCCAGCTGCAAAGCGGACTGGAAGTTACAGAAAAAAATGCGCTTAAAAAGTATGTTTTTTACAGCAAAAATAGTAACACTTTTTTTGCTGAAAATAGGTTTATTTACTGTTTCAATAAGTGTCTTAACCAAAATCCAATAAGATGTGTAACAGAAACCATATTTAAAAAAACCTAAACGATTTGTGTTTGTCGATGGAATGCTGGCCATTTTATCAGTTCATGTAGCGAAATGAGCACTATTTAATTTTTATATACTTGCTGAAAACCACCCCTACCAGCAGCGCCACTGCCAACCGAATGTAAAGTTGCAAACTACCTATCAACTGAAAATTCAGTTGGCGGTGGCGCCACCAGTCAAAGCAGCCGTCATTAGCTGTTAAAGTAGGTAATTCAAAGTAGTGAAACAAATTAAAAGATTTACATACATAAATACCAACATATTTTCTTAGCTCTGGCGCCTATTTGCAATGGTGCAGTCTTCCCCAAATAAGTTTAACCAACTAAAAGGGGTTTCCTATGTATTATATAATAGGTAACATCTAAAAGGTTCCAATGATAAATGCCATCAGTTCCCAGGTGTACTATAGAATCCAGAAGTCTCAAAGTATTACCACTACTACTGTAAGAGCAATCCTATAATTTTGGAAAAAAATCCAAAACAGCCAAATTTTTTGTAAATGATCTTTTTGAGTAAATCTAAGAACCTATATTGACGAATCCACCTGCAAAGCGGATCGGAAGTTACAGAAAAAAAAACGCTCAAAAAGTGAAAAATACAGGAAAAATAGTAACAATTTTTCTTCCTGTAAATAGGTTTATTTACAGTTAAGTACTGTAAGACGTGTTTTAGCTAAAATCCACCTGCAAAGCTGACTGGAAGTTACAGAAAAAAATGCGCTTAAAAAGTATGTTTTTTACAGCAAAAATAGTAACACTTTTTTTGCTGAAAATAGGTTTATTTACAGTTTCAATAAGTGTCTTAACCAAAATCCAATAAGATGTGTAACAGAAACCATATTTAAAAAAATCAAAAATGTGTGTCGATGGAATGCTGGCCATTTTATCAGTTCATGTGGCGAAATGAGCACTATTTAATTTTTATATACTTGCTGAAAACCACCCCCACCAGCAGCGCCACTGCCAACCGAATGTAAAGTTGCAAACTACCTAGCAACTGAAAATTCAGTTGGCGGTGGCGCCACCAGTCACCGACTTCAATCCTCACAGTTCGCACAAAGTAGTAGATATCTAGTATTTTTTGTGGACTACAATGCTTATTAGCAGATAACTACAAGTAGAAATGTCATTCATTTATTTAGATGATGTTCTAGTTTGTAGTATTTTTTGTTTTTGTTGTTTTTTTTTTAAAGCGCTGAATCATTTTTGATAAAATTTATATGGGAACTCTTCAGGAGTATACTCTTTCGAACAAATAAAGAATTATTCAAATCGGTTTATAATTGCCGGAGTAATCGCGTAACAAATATACAAAAAAAAAATACAGTCGAATTGAGAACCTCCTCCTTTTTTGAAGTCGGTTGAAAATGGCCTCCATTGAATCGACACACAACTTAAGTTACAGAATCAAGGCCCTGATGCACGTTTCATCTAATAAAGAATGGGATTATGTGGAATCAAGTTAACACCACTTTATGCTCTGCCTAACCCTCAAGATACCCACATTACAAGACAGGGCTCAACTTGGGCCTTTTAGTGTGTGTCTATACCCACGGTTACGATGCTCAAGCAAGCGGTAAGTGATTATTTTTTACGAGTATATCGCGACCTTTGGCCACTGTAACAGACGGACGGATTAAATAGAGTCAGCTCATCTGGACTAGGAGTGAAAGAAGAACTTAGAATATGCCAGCTGGGAATTCAGGAAAGTTATGTAGCCTATGTTACTCAAGGATAACGTAACATTCTACTAGTGAAAGAATTTTTCAAATCGGTCCAGTAGTTTCGGAGTAGTTCGCAAACAAACAATCAAATCTTTCCTCTTTATAAAAATTCATTCACCATTAAATCCTACATTATCCGTTATGAACATAGGGTACATGATTTTCCCGAATTCCCACGGGAACGAAGTCCCGGGCGGAAAGTTAGTCCCAAATAAAACTATAAGATAAATATAAGACCTCAAAATTCAACGCACACAACACAGACCTCAAAGCCTTTGTAGCCTAGACAAACAATCGAATACAATACACTACAAAAACTTCTTCGTAGACTAAATTCGCCCGTCGGTTTCTCCCCCCCCTTGAAATAAGTAGGTCAGTGTATCGGGGGGTCGCCGATGACCGCAACCGAGGGGTGAGTATATTACACTAAGTATACAAGTTAGGGACGGCTTAGTAAATAATTAAATAATGGAATCTACCCATAAATATGATCGACTACAATTTTTTTTTCTCTGAAACGTCAAGTTAAAAAAGTTACGGTTTTATGGTGCTACGCAATATACTGCGAAACGGCGCCCCACCCGCGTGGACCCCCTTCCGCGCTGCAATAAAACTGCGATGTACATTGCTGGTTTTCGTGTTGTACGCTGTTGTGATTGTTTTTAATTGCGAAATGGAGTGTATTTAATCAGATATATTTATTCTTAGGGAGGAAATATTAAAAAACATAAAAAACAACGGGTTGCACTCCGGGAGTGCCGGCAGAAGTGAAAACTTGAACGTTAACGTTGTGCATTAATATGGAAATAAAAAACAAAATACACAAAAAGAGTCCATTATTCTCTCAGGATTCGAATCCTCGACCTGTTGCTTACAATCTGGCAACTTTTCCACTCGACCAAACTGTCTACTTTCAATTCAGTAAATAGTCTATCGGTATTTGCGCACTATGTGCGAATAATGGTTGACATCGTTGACATCTGTCACAGAGAAGTGCACAACGACGTTGCTAAAGAAGTTTTCACTTCAAAAAAGGTGGCAACCCTATCCTACGCATTTTCGATCAGGGTCACGTGACATCTGACGCGAGTGTTTTCACTTCAAAAATCCTACAGAAAATACTACTGGAAAATCTTAGTGAATAAATAATATGGTGCTGTATTTCCGACCGAATGCCAGAACATTAAATTATTATAAAGAATACTCTCATATGAATCGTCAAAGTTTTATAGAATAGGGATGTTGACTAAATTTTTTTAAATTGTTTATCTTAAAAAGGAACTGAATCCAAAACCCAAAACGGAAATAAATTTTGAAAACTATTGAGAAATAAAAAAGTTACAAGCTATTAAATTTTAATACTGTCAAACAACGAAAAAGAGATGCACTTACCGACATGTGACGTCACCGCCATTTGTTTGCGTAGGTAAAAACGAGATAGCTAGCTCTCCCCACAAAACGAGATAGCTAGTCCATACGTTAATATAAATGCTAATTACTTGTTCATTTATAAACCAATTATAATGCTGTTTTCGGATATTATTATATTTCTAGCATTATTTTTGTTTCACATACAATAATTCATAAAGTCAAACACTGTCAACATCCCTTTGTCGTGAATATTAACAACTACTATTCCGCCCAAGACTTCGTTCCCGTAGGGATTCGGGCAAAATAAAAAAAGCCTATGTTACTCAGGGATAAGTAGCATTCTAATGGCGAAAGAATTTTTCAAATCGGTCCCGTAGTTTCAGAGCCTATTCAACGCAAAGAAACAAACAATCAAGTCTTTTCTCTTTATAATCACGCCTTTTATCCCTATCATGTGGTTCTCAAACCACTTGACACTCTTTATAATATTAGTGTAGAAAAGGTACTGCGACATTACATTTACCAGCTTGTCTTCTTCTTATCGTGTAGGTATAGTCAAGTGTGTGGCGAACTTGGCTAATCCTGGTGTTAGAGTTTTCAAACCGCACAATGGCCTCTGACTTGGTTTTAAAGACTGTAGTTAATCAAGAACAGCCGGGACCGACAGCTTAACGTGCCCTCCAAAGCACGAAGCTCGTGATAAATTGCTACTTTGGTCACCCTACCCTGTGTACGTAGCTTAACCTCACTGATCAGCGAGCGCCTACGAGCGCTTATACCAGCTAGTATTTGCTCGATGCCAGCTAGTAAATAGTAAATAAATAACAAAATAAAGTGTTTCAAGAGCGCTGTTCACGCAAAGTCACAAATTTTGTTGCGCAGTGACACACCGAGCTGTTTCGATCGATCAAACTGAAACGAACATATAGGTCAATGTCTAGAGTTACGTCGGTGGGCCACGGTTTGACTGTTACCTTTCATATTTTTGTGTTACTTTTGGTTTCTTAACTGACTTTAAAAAAAGGAGGAGGTTTTCAATTTGACTGTAGGTATGTTATGCCGATTTTCAACTTTATTTTTTGTTCGGAAGAGTTTACTCCTAAGGTAAACTCTTTCTAACAAAAAATAAAATAAAAAAACATATTCATTTATATTTAGATGACGTTTTAGTTTATGGCTACTAATACTACTGCTACTAATGTGATACTAATCTAATGTTTTCACCTGTTACCACTATGAGAGCAATAAAATATTGAATTGAATTTTTATCTGCTGATAGGCGTTGTTCGGACTGGAGTCGGTTAATTCTTACAATTTTAATGTGGATAATTTTTGACATTGGAAATATCTTTTCTTTCTGAAATTATTCATAAACGTTTAGTTTGGGTGACAAATGCAATATTAGCTAAATTTGTACCATCATTTTAAATCCAATATGGCGGCCAAGATGGTGGATTATAGTTTTTTTTGTACTCACATGATATGGGTATTTGAGAAGAATACCTAAAAAACTTGCTTTTTAAAATGTATAATTGTTATCTGCTGATACCTATGCATTGTTGGGACTGGAGTCGGTTAATTCTTACAATTTTAATGTGGACAATTTTTGACATTGGAAATGTCTTTTCTTTCTGAAATTATTCATACACGTTTAGTTTGGATGACAAATGCAATATTAGCTGAATTTGTACCATCATTTTAAATCCAATATGGCGGCCAAGATGGTGGATTATAGTTTTTTTTGCACTCACATGATATGGGTATTTGAGAAGAATACAAAAAAGCTTACCTACTTTAAAAATGTATTTTTAAGATAATAAAAATAATCGTTTATTACTTGTAAGTTGGGAATACAAACTGAAAGAGGAGCTTCCATACTAAAGTTACTCAAATGAAACAGGTACTAACAGTTTCTTCCCTAGGGCCAGCGACAATCTAAAATCCCCTAGGCTAAGCCTGGTGGCAATTTTATGTGAAACATTTCTTGGAGATTATTTTTTATAGTTAACTTATTTTCTTAATAGCTTTCCGTCCGCGGTTCCGCCCGCGTGAACTACAGGTTATATCGACCCAGCTGTGGGATAAAATGTAACATATATCCTTTCCCATGGTCAAATCTATCCCTGTACAGAATTCCATTAAAATCAATTCAGTAGTTTATGCGCAAAAGCGTACCAGATAGAGTTAACTTATAAATGCGTTAATACTAGATAGAGTTAACTACTAATTTTATAAATGCGTACCAGATTTCACATTTATAAAATTAGTAGAGATTTCTATGCGTGACAACTTTTATTCTACTACAAAAGTCGGAGAGTTATTCACTTTATCGTTACTACTAACGACCGAATCATTAATATATTTCATTTCATTTTGCGTGTGAGCGAGTTGACCTCAGATTAAAATCACACGGTCAGCCTCACATGCGAGCATTCAGTATATATTTGTACTATTTAACCCCGTCTGTTTGCTTTCTACCTAATTAAATATTAGTACTTTCTACTTAATAAAATATCAAAGGTTTAATAAGGCTGGGACGCGATGTTTTGGATTGTTTTTATAGGATTTATCCTGAGCTAACAATGTTCGTTAGATCTCAGAATGTCCATAGGTTATACAATAACTAGTTTTCCGCTCAGGACTTCGTTCCCATGGGAATTTGGATAAACAAGTTTTGCAAAGTATAAGTATCTATATATATAAAAGAAAGTCGTGTTTGTTACAACACTTATAACTCGAGAACGGCTGGACCGATTTCCATGGTTTTTGATTTGTTGTATTTCCCTCCGATATATAAAAGAAAGTCGTGTTTGTTACAACACTTATAACTCGAGAACGGCTGGACCGATTTCCATGGTTTTTGATTTGTTGTATTTCTCTCCGTCCCGAATAGCAGAATAACTATTAAAAACATTGGAAAATTGACGGGGAAATTCCCACGGGAACGAAGTCCCGGGCGAAAAGCTAGTAAGAAATTAAAAGTAACAGCAGATGTAAATATATACTAGTAATCAATCCCAGGCAACGACACTTCATTTTTTTCTGAATCTGAGGTGTCGTCCTATAGTCTCATGCGGTGTAGTAGGCTCTGTAAAGGGCCGTCTGGTTCGCGACCACCCTCCTACCGAAGTCCGACGCCAAACAGTTTGCTGTGTTCCGTCCGTGCGTGCGTGGGAGTACCAGTGCCTTTATAGGCAATTTCTGGGTAGCTCCATCGTCGAACTCATCTTTGACCTTATGGTCAAGATTGAGGTCAAGAGTTAACCCATCTAAGTGGTGAAGAAAAACATCGTGATAAAACCCGCACGACTAAAAAAAAATATTATGAAAATAACAAACTTGAACCAAAATGTAACAAAGATGACAACTAAACGAGAAAAGGGAATAATTTGATTTTTTACTTTGGAATAATCTTCAAGTTGGCAACACACTCGATCCCTGGCACCAACAAACAAACACATTTACATTTATAGCACTGTTAAGGGGTTTCCCCAAAGAGTTATTTATTTATACATACAGGGTGTAAAAGACAGCTTAGCAAATACTTAAATGGTGGAATCTACCCATAACTATCATCAGCTATAACTAATTACTTTTTCCCGGCAATGTCAAGTTAAGAAGTTTTCATTATTTACCTACTTTGGCGCTACGCAACGTATTGCGAAACCGGGCCCGCGCGGGGGGGTGCCGCGCTGCTATTGGAGTGCCATAGACATTGCTGGTTTTCGTGTTTTACGTTGTTATGATTGTTTTTTATTGCAAAATGGAGTGTATTCGATTAAATAATAAAAAATGTAAGCAGAAAATATTTAAAAAAAAAAACCGAAGAAAAATTCCACTGGAAAATCATTCAGAATGTTTGTCTGAGTCTAGGGTTTCAGTTTTTGCTAAGCTGTCTTTTACACCTTGTATATGTCAACGGAAACTTGTAAAACCGTAGTACAATACAATATACGTTATGTATAAGTGGCCATATCCCCTCCAGTAACCCAACACTTAGCTCACACGTTAACTAACTTAAGATAAGTGGATTCTGACCACCGCACCGCGCTGATACATACCAAGGGGTGTGTCGTCGATTAAATCGTGTTTGATACTTGTGGCGACAACAAATAGCAACTTTAACATTAAGTTTTTATGTAATGTTAGCTTTTTGCCCGGGATTTCGATCCCGTTGGAATTTTTTCGTCAACTTTCCAATGTTTTTAATAGTTATTCTGCTATTCAGGACGGAGACATACAACAAATAAATATCCATGAAAATCGGTCCAGCCGTTCTCGAGTTATAAGTGTTCGAACAATGCCAATGCGTGTGTGTGTGTGTGTGTGTGTGTGTCTGTGTGTGTGTGTGTGAGATAGTTTCAATCTTGACCAAGTTCATTGATGAGGTCGACGATGGAGCGAGTTAGCCCAGAATAGTACATTATGCAACAAGTGTGCTAAGTTGGATATTACATTAGAGGCGAGTTTAGACGGAGCCGAGAATGTAATATCCAATGCGCACGCGTGTCATACGACGTTTTTCAACACATTTGCATCGAAACCCATCTTATAATAAAAATAATAAAAATAAACGGCGTTTGTTTTCATCAGATTGTTATTATATTGTCAAAAATACAACACAAGAAATGTCTTCTTCAAGTGCAGAACAGGAAACCTACGTGGGTACACCGCCAGAAATACTTTCCGAGGCGCAACATGCAAGTGATAGCTTGTTGCCGTCAATATCAAAGGAAAGTTTTTATTTCTTTCTTTCCTCGCAAATGTGTTGAAAAACGTCGTATGACACGCGTGCGCATTGGATATTACATTCTCGGCTCCATTGAGCCCTCGCCTTCGGCTCGGGCTCTAAACTCGCCTCTAATATAAAATCCAACTTAGCACACTTGTAGCATAATGTACTATTATGGGTCAATATATACACTTCTATATTAAGATTCCCATTAATATTCAAAACTTACCTATAGAAAAATTTAAGACAGCAATTAAACAAAAACTTTGTAAAAAGGGCTATTATAGTATTTCTGATTATCTGTTAGACAAGCAACCAGGGGAATAAATTGCTCAGCTTCAGAGTTATTCAGATAAGTCAATTAAAATTAGAAGAAAGAAAATTTATATGATTGAGTTAAAAAGAGCGACATTCGGAGTTTCTTTCCTATTCTTCTCCTGAGGAAGACTGCACCTTTGCGAATAGGCGCAAAGTCAAAAGTGCTAATGTAATTCACTATTTTGCTGATGTAAATATAACACTGTATTGACATGAAGAAACATTTTTTATTTTCAATGAAATAAATACTTTCCAGTTTGAGTTCTAATATTTCAAGAAAAATATTACCTGAAAATATCAAAAAAACGTCCACTAAATCGTCCAATAACCTACCTTGCAGCATAATTCATTAATTCTGCCCAAACTTGGACCGTTCATAAATACAAAATGTGGACGAGTTTTGACATCGCAAGGAGTTAAGGGGCAGAAATTTCTTTCTTGAGACGCTTTGGGGACTAAGAGACGGTCCTTGAATGTTTTATACAACCTCGAGAAGGTGGTAATTTTTAACCACTGACAGAAAAAGAGGGGTGTTATAAGTTTGACGTGTGTATTTTTTTATCTGTGTGTCTGTCTGGCATCGTAGCTCCTAAACGAATGGACCGATTTTGATACGCTTTCTTTTGTTTGAAAGCTGACGTTATCGTTATGGTTCTTAGTTATATTAGTTCAAAATTAGTTCAGCTGTTTAAAAGTTATACGCAATAAATATCTGGGGATATATATTTTTTTTTATTTGTTAATTTATTTGAAAATAAAAATAATACTTTGAGTTATTAAATATTAATAACAGCAAAATTTTGATCTGTGAAAGACCGCCTATTTGCTGATCATTTTAAATAAACATCTTTTTCTTAAAATTACTTATAGCCCAATCGGCTTAGAATTCAAATCGGATTTAATTCCTACAAAAGGTTTTATTGTTTTAATAGCTTCATTTGTTGCCAAATAATACTATCCTAAGTTTTCCCCTCGGCAAAGGTGTGCGTAAGTGGTGGGGGAGTAAAAATGTACCCAAAAAGGGATATTTTTGCAATTTTTCGGTTATATCTCGTAAAGGACTTACAATATCGAAAACTGTCCTTCATAAAAGTTGGAGGGCATTTAATCTTGCGTAGGATAAGACTAGATTCATATTTTTTGGACTACCCGTTCACATGCTTGCTCATCAAAGTTGGATAAAGGGTCAAGCAGGCTAAGCGAACAAGAGTGGCCCCCTAACGACGGATTTGGTCATTCTTTCAGGTGGTGTACTGGCAGACCCTAAGATCACTCTATGCTTAATATCAGTCCTCGATCTTCTTTTGTTTTCGAGTTATTTAGGATAATGTCGACAAATTAGGGTATCACTGAAACTGTCATATTTTGTAGATTGTTTAAGTTAGATTAACCAAACAAAATCATGTTTAATAATAATAAAATAGACTACAAAATGCATACTTTTTTATTATTCTAACTTAAACAGTTTACAAAATATGACACTTCAAGTGAAAAAGAAAAATCGTTTTTTATAATGAAGTTTAAGGATATGATGCTGATTAAAAACATGATTTTTATAGTCTATTTTATTACTATTAAATATGATTTCATTTGGTTAATTTAGCTTGAACAGTTTACAACATATGACACTTTTAAGTGATACTCTGATTATTTTTTAGAAAAAGAAAAATCGGTTTTTTATAATGAAGTTTAAGGATAAGATGCAAGTTAATAATATGCATTTTGTAGTCTATTTTATTATTATTAAACATGATTTTATTTGGTTAATCTAACTTGGACACTTTAGAAAATATGACACTTTCAGTGATACCCTAATTTTTCAACATTATCCTAAATAACTCGAAAACAAAAGAAGATCGAGGACTGATATTAAGCACAGAGTGTTCTTAGGAATTTATCCAACTTTGATGAGCTAAAGCATGAGAACGGGTTGTCCAAAAAATATTATCCTACGCAAGATTAAATGCCCTCCAATTTTTATGTAGGACAGTTTTTGATATTGTAAGTCCTTTACGAGATATAACCGAAAAATCGCAAAAATATCCCTTTTTGGGTACATTTTTACCCCCCACCACTTGTGCACACCTCCGCCGAGGGGGAAAACTTAGGATAGTCTTATTTGGCAATAAATGAAGCTATTAAAACAATAAAATGTCTTGTAGGATTTAAATCCGATTTGAATTTTTTATTAGTTTTATTCTATTGACCTATTACATTGCATATGGTTTTTGGGCTACAAAACATAACACTTTACAGCCATCATTATGTAGCTATTACTGGCTTCGTTCCTATGGGAATTGGGGAAAATTGTGTAGCCTATGTATTAATCCAAGGTGTCAACTACCCTCCTACTAAATTTCATCAAAATTGGTCCAGTCGTTCGAGCGTAAAAAAGAGTAACAAACATCCATACATCTTCACGAACTTTCGCATTTATTATAATAATAGTGGATTTCCGAGCACAGTATTGTAAAAACGAATAAAAGCCCCAAATACCGATAAAAAAAACCCTTCCTTTATTATATAAAAACTCTTACGACAGTTTTGACAAAAGAAACATTCTTCTACAAAGCCCTCCCATTTCTTTGTCAAACGGGAATCTGAGATCCTGAAATCCCTGGGATATTGACGCATTGACAGAACGTATATCAACGACGTATACGTTAGGGATTTCAATTTCAATTTCTTTATTGCAAATCACAAAAAAAAATTAAAAGATCTTACAACACAATAACAATAAGTCTGATGTGACGCCCCGTGGGGGCACAGCAATTCAAGGAGAAGAGCGACTAGCTATGTTAAGTTTGAAATAATATTTATAAAATTCAATTTAATGTAAATTATTAACATTTCAAGTATATATTTATTATAATTAACATTTTCAAATAATACATTATTGTTATCAGAAGAAAGAGCAGAAGTACTTTAGTGGTTAAGTTATTAAGTGTTTATCTAAGTATTTATATTCGAATAACTCGTTCAAATTGTAATAGGCTTTAGCTACAAGATGATGATAAAATAGAAGAGGATATTATTATAACCAATCCGTAATTGGGAAAGTTCAGGATACAATTATAGGACAGGATAGGAAGCGCTGGTAGCCCAGTGGCGTTCGCTGATCTCAACCGATCAGCGAGGTAAAGTATGGTACACAGAGAGGCAGGGAACCTGATCGTGTGATCAATGTAGTGATTTAACACGGATGTTGTTTGGATGTTGTTTGTTGTTTGTTTGGATGTTGTTGTGAGAGCCTCCACCACTGCTGCGTCAGGTGCGCTACTTATTGAAAGCGTCGAGACCTCGCTTACTGGTGATCGTGTGGTTGAGGACTTTGCTAAGACCCTCTCCCGCATTGATCTAGTTGGCCTGGGCTGTACAGCAAGACGCGATGAGATAAGTTTGGTCTTGATTGAAACGTTAGCAGTCGCCGTCACTGGCTTCTCCTTTTTTGAGCTAGACAAATTAAACATATTTGGGCTGTGGATGCTTTGTTGATATTAATTAGGTACTTATACCTCTGTAGTTAAGATATAAAGAACAAACAAAAACGTTTATATATTAATATATAAGAATCGCTATATAACGAAATAGTTATAGCTTCTGCAATAATATCACACAGGGTTAGCCAAGTTCGCTATACACTTGACTATAATTTTATTCTATTTTTATTTTTTATTTAAGCCTTTTAAAAATATATTTTTTTTAATATTACATTTTTAAACGTACAAATTGGTATGCAGAGAAATGGCTTGTTAGGAACACAATGACAAATTATTCCCTGACTTTTATACTAGGATAACCTGTGTTATAAAAGTCAGTGGTTCAGTGCTAGGACACCAGGTAAGTACCGTAACAAAGAAGAGCGGGTAGGTAAGTACGTACATGCGTCTGTGTGGGTGTGTGCGTGTGTGTGTGTGTGAAATATACCTACACGATAAGAAGGATACAAATGTAGATACAAGCATTTCTGTATCATTGCTGTGGATTTCTACTAATAAATAAAATAAATAAAGCTGTGACATACGGAAGGCAGTCAAGGCCCCCACAGGTAATCGCCACCATACAAAGGCTTTCATCGGAAGTTGCCAGACAGGGGCGTGACGTCATCAAATGCGAATTCGCTCCATTAAACGAGAAACTTCGGCTGCCTTACAATAAAGCGAAGTTTTGTAAGGGGTAATAGAAAAGTTATATCATTTTGTATGGCGTAATCAGTTTGTATTTTCTCACAGGTGCGAACGGACTTTTCGATCAGAAATTGTCGCAAAATTTTAAAAAGTTGGACCCAAAAGGCAAACATTAATTCATTAATTCATTTTTTAATCGATAACAACATACATTGTGTTCGATACATTACTTTAATTAAGACTTCATTAAACGCTTATAAAAATACTATTAAATCATTTTCCACGTTAAAAACGTATGAGTCACCGACTTCAATCTTAACAACAGTTCGCGCAAAGTAGATGTCTAGTATTTTTTCCACACTACAATGCCTATTAGCAGATAGCCACAAACGAAAATGTCACTCATTTATTTAGATGATGTTCTGGTTTGTAGTATTTTTTTGTTTTTGTTTATTTTTTTAAAAGCGCTGAATCATTTCCGATAAAATTTATATCGGACCACCTCTGGAGTATACTCTTTCGAACAAAAGAAATAATTTTGAAAATCGGTCCATAATTGGCGGAGAAATCGGTGAAAATACATTTTTTTTAATACATACAGTCGAACTCCTCCTTTTTTGAAGTCGGTTAAAAACCACTTATACGGTTTTCATGCACCAATTATTTGTCACTAAAAGTAAAACAATATAAACAAAATAATAAACTAAAGCTTCTTTAAATGTAATGCCGTCCTTGTTTAGAGTGCTTTTATTTAATGTATCTTGGAAAACAGTGTCCGTCTCGTTCTTGGCTTTTGAAAATCGATTTACTTATTCTAAATCGACACTAATCTATACTAAGTACCTAATATTATAAAGAGGAAAGATTTGTATTTTTGTATGTTTGTATTTTTGTATGTACCTAACGAATAGGCTCCGAAACTACTAAAACGATTTCTTTCACCATTAGGATGCTACATTATCCCTGAGTAACATAGGCTACATAATTTTTCTAAATCCCCACTGGAACGAAGTCCCGAGCGGAATGCTGGTACGAAATATATGCTGAACCAGAATTAAAAACATAGATGCACTGTAAACTAAACACAACAAGAAGAAGCATAATAATTATTTGTATGATAAGTCGAGTTTTTTTTCTCGAAAATTACATATTAGAAAGAAAGAAAAAAAGAAAAAAATGTTTACTGACGTCATTATACATTGGTAGACAAAATTCAAAGTAATTCTATTCTAATTATGATCTAATGACGCCAATGGGCCTCCAACTCAGCATAATCGTCGTTTCGGAAGAATCCACAACGCTGGTCTTCCGTGGAAACCCAGAGAGCGCTACTAACGCGCAGTCAGATCACACGAAGGTATACAGATTAAGTACTTACAATGAGCACAGAGCATGAAAATAAAAATAAAAATTTTGGAAAAGTTGTTCAGTTTCGTATGTAGTATCGCATCCTAAAGTTTCAGTAATTTAGTTGGTACTATTGTGATCCAACTTATTGTAATCAGTGGTCTCTGCCAAACCCAATGAGACCGGCGTGAGCATAGTTAAATGTATGGGTTAATAAAAATGTCAAACTTACTAATAAATGGCAAGAACTTGGAGGTAACAGAAATAAACATAAAACTCGATACTAAGCGAAGTTTTGAAAGTAAAACTTTAGTTGCTCATTATACGGAGTGTAAGGGACAGTTTAGCACTTGTTTAACCGCCGTGTGCGATACAAATCGAGGGTTTCAGTGGTGAAATCGACCCCTAACTATGGTCGACTGCAAGTAATTCTTTTTTCCTGAAAACATCACTGGAAGAAACCCCCTAGTGGGATAAGTCCGCCTTTGTACCTTAAATTTATTTTAACTATAAGTACCATATTTTGTTACATAAAAATATTTATTGTACAATAATGGATTTACATACATTCATAGGTAATACTTTGGTACGCAAGGATTCCCGAGTCCCGTCCCTCAGAATGCGATGTAGTACGTCACAGCAGTACGTCTGATACCTATTTGCACTACGAAAACACGCGAGGTAAGGGCGATGTCAAGGTCAAAATGACTGATCACTGATAACTCAATAAACGAGTCATTGGTACATGGCGGCACTGGGAATCGATCTCGGTACCTTTCGCTTACGAGTCCGACCCACTAGCCGTTAGACCACCGACGCTCTTCAAAGGAGCATTTAACTTTTAATTTTAGTCTGTTAATAACAAGCGTGTTCTTAAATTATAATGAAACATTCTTCCATGCTTAGTCACTGAGAGTAAATAGATTTATGGACGTACGTGTCTATTCAAGATTTTTTTTTATGTTTACATTTTTTTCGCGAAACATAAATTCATTGAGAGATTTTAAATAAGTTGTTTATGAATTACTGATACCGTAGTAATAAATATGAGATCTAATCCTGGGGTCGTGGGTTCAATTCCCATTCGCGCCGAGCATTTTTTTCTTTAAACATTATTTCTGCCATTTAAAGTAATAAAATAAATCGCACATCAAAACCTACCCTTCGAAAAATTTAAGACAACATTTAAACAAAAACTATGTGAAAAGGGCTATTATAGAATTTCTGATTATCTATTAGACAAGCAACCATGAGAATAAATTGCTCAGCTCCAGAGTTATTCAGATATTAAGTCAATTAAAATTAGAAATAAGAAAATTTATATAATTGACGAAGAGCGACCCTCGGAGTTTCTTGCCTATTCTTCTCCTGAGGAAGACTGCACCTTTACGAATAGGGGCAAATTCAAAAGTGCTTATTGTAATTTACTATATTGACATGTTCAAGTAACATTTTGTATGTTCTATGAAATAAACACATTTGATTTTGAATTTTGTACAAATCTTACGTTGTAAATGTTAAAGCATTTTGATTGAAATTTCTGAGTAAAGTTATTATTATTTCGCTGTGCAAGAAAAAAATTGAAATACGAAATGGTACAATCTCATTTTTTTTTCCCAAAAAAATATTTGATACATTAAATTATTACGAGCACAAAAGTATCCATTCAATTTCCAACACAAAAACTATTTCCAATTCCAAAACAAATCAGAAAAGGTCTAAAGGACGCAACGTTTTCACGAACAAGGGAATAACTAACTTAATAGTAATTTGTCAGGGGAAATAATCTACAAAATCAGCAATTTCCATAATCCCCGGTTGAGCAAAGACCAATTTAGCCGGGAAATGGTTTTATAGCCCTCTCACCTCCACGTAACAAATGAAAATGAAATTAAAACCGTGTAGGCACATCAATATTTCAAAGCATAAACCTTTTATGGCGCCAAATCTGCGACGCCATGACAGAATTTTCCCGCGTTAATGTTTAATGGCGGCGACAGGTGTCAGATTCAAGTTGCGCGACTTTTTAAAGATTTTTAAGTTCCTACATGATTAATTGTTTCATAACTCGATTATAAACAATCAATGCCTTGTAAATTCACTGTAAAAGGAGAAACAACGAGGTCACTAGCTAGCTTATCGTCTGAAAGTCATGCAAAATTGCTGGATAAAATTTTCACGCATTCAAGGTCTTACGAGATTTCGATTCGATCGTTCAAATATTCACATGTATGGCACTGAGGAAAGAATATTGTATCTAACTCTACTTTTCATTACTTAAATAATTTGATTACAAGCTATTACTCACCCGAGTGTTGTCATAGTGACGATGGTGTACCAGAAGGCAGCAGGAATGGAAGTGAAGTTTGTGTCTTGCTCGTTCTTCTCAGCGTAGAACATAACAGTGGCGAAAATAATGATAGCCATGGCCAGAGAGAAGACCAAGAATCCAAGCTCGCTGGCACAAGATTTCAACGTGTACCCAAGGATCCTGAGCCCCTGAGAGTGTCTGGAGAACTTGAAAATACGGAACACTCTAAACACTCTCAAGGTCACGAAGGCTCCTGACACGTCGTCGTTGTCTGTTATCCCCAACCCGATGTAGTACGGTAAGATGGCTACTACGTCAATGATTGACATGACAGATCGGACGAATTTACAGCGATCTGGTGCGGCGAAAAGCCGGAGTAAGTATTCAGCTGTGAAGATCATTACACAAGCTGTGTCTAAGCAGAAGAATACGATTTTGTATCGTTCTCCACAAGGCAGTGTGCCTGCTCTCCCGGGTCTGTGACCACACGGGACTGTTTCTACGACGTTAGCCATCACGGAGACAGCAATGAAGAATCCGGTAACATAGTAAAATACTAAAGCAGCTGTCGACGTGTGCGGGTTCTCGAACGCCCGCCACATCTTTTGCCGTAAGTCCGTGAGCTGAGGCAGACTTTGGTCCCCAGCCTCACTGAGTTTATCATCCATAAGACGTTCCGCATTTTCGCGTTTCCTATCTCTATAGTCCTCATAACAACAATCGCCTATCACATCGGGAAGTATCCCAAAAAACGCTAACTCCTCATCGTATCCCGTCAAGCACTCGTGTTTAGGATAATGTAGCTTTCCAGTTCTGTAGTAGTTCAGTATGTGTCTGAAGATATCAGGGTCTCTATCGAAGAAGTACTCCCGGGAGTCTTCGTCGTAGAAGAATTCTCTTTCAGAGGATCCGAGGAGAGAGTCTGGGTATTTCTCGAGGGTGTTCCGCCAGGTTTCGAAGCGTCGTCCAGAGACATTGATGAGGAGTTTCTCGTCTTCGGCTCGGCGACGGTCTTTGGGGACTGGTGGGGGCGGGAGGGGGTGCGTGGCAATGGGCACCCAGCCGATGGCCGCGGCGCGGGCGAAGGGCAGCCACGCGGCCACGGATGCCATGGCGTGGGCACGCGCGATCGTCGCCGCCACTACTGACGTTCCCCCGCCGCCGCCGCTATTTCGGGCGCCCGCCCAGATGGCCGGTGTTGCCAGCGGTTAGATTTCAATCACCCTATGTTGAGTTGCTCGCTTGTAATTGCTTTAATTTTTGCTAGAAAAAAAAACGAATTGTTTTGTATGAAAATAAAAACAAGAAATCCCCTGCAAGTAATGCCCTTGTGGGATAAGTTCGTCTTTGTACTGGTTTTCTTCTAATGTATCTTGTGTAACTTATGCTCATGTACAATAAGGAATAAATACATACCTACATACATACAAAAAAATATTATTTCCACGTAATATTATATATTTAAGCATTATATTGTTAGCTCTCTGAAAAACGATACACAATACGTTTTCTAACCCGCGACAAAAAAGGTTATAAGTTTGACGAGTGTAGTGTATCTGTATATCTGTGTGTCTGTGTCTGTTTATGGTATCTAAGCTCCTAAATGGATGGACGGATTTTGATGCGGTTTTGTTTGAAAGCTGACGTTATCCAAATAGTTCTTCGCTATATTTAATCAAAATTGGTTCGGCCGGACAGAAGCTAGAAGCGATGAAAGTCGAGGATGATAAAATTGTTTAAATTTCAGAGTAATTCATTATTTCTTTCCTATCGTATCTCGTGTACGTACGTTTGTAGCGAAAGGACAATTTGTCACAAGTGTTTCCGTGCTTTGGAGGGCACGTTGCCGATTGACTACAGTCGTTAAATCAAATTAGAGGCCATTGACATCAACATTAGTCATGCTTGTTCACCACATATCTTCTTCTTCTTATCGTGCAGGTATAGTCAAGTGTGTGGCGAATTTGGCTAACCTTGGTGTCGGAGTTTTCAAACCTGGCTTTAATACCTGTCTAGCTTTCCGGCCGCGTGGACTACAGGTTACATCATGCCTAACTGTAGGATAAAATGTAGCCTATGTCCTTTCCCATGCTCTAATCTATCTCTGTGCCAAATTTAATCAAATTCGGTTCAGTAGTTTAGGCGTGAAAGACGTATTAAAGTAAAGGAAGTAAAGGATTAGCTTTCTAAGTCCAAAAGATTAAGCTAGACGTTATAAATAGTTGTGCACTTAAAAATAAGGAAATTATATGTAACTAGTTAATTTGTTGTGTTCTGGATTGGTAAATAAATGGGATTTCATTTCATTTCATGAGTAAGACTTTCATTTTCAGAGATGGGTTTCCGACTAACATTTTTATCTCACACGCTTATTATAATGTTTATAACAAAATAGTATAGTTGACGGCCGGTTTTGTCAAGTGGTAGTGACGCTGCCTCTTGATCGGCGGGTCCTGGGTTCAATCCCCAGTCAATCAGGGCAAACATTTGTGTAAAAAGCAGATGTTTGTTCTCGGGTCATGGGTGTTTGTGTTTGTCTTTATGTGTGTTCCGAGGGACCCACGACACAAGGGAAAACCTTAGTGTGGGTCTTTGAGTGTGTAGCATTTATTTATTTATTTATTAGTATATACTTTTTTAATTCGTTTTTTTTTTAACTCTACCCTAATATTGAGTAATTTTTTTTCCACCGGCAACCCTTATCCGGGAACACACGTACAGCGCACGCGTGAATCGTGACGTCACTGCCTAATAAATTGATTTTCATATCACTATCTCTTTCAATCCCCCCCATCCCGCTATCGTTGCATCTCTATCTCGCATATCAAAGCTCTGGTGACCTTTTGTATATTTTTCACTGCTTTAAAAGTGTTTTTCGAGTCTTTTGTCTTGGGGCTGTTGAAAAGCTTATGTAGAGGCTTGAATATAGCCTTAGGCGCGTTTAAGGCTGTAGTAGGGTCAGTTAATGTAAATAGGTTGATGGGAGAAATGGGGGTGTAATGAAGTAGGCTCCAAGGCCGTCTGGAAGGCCCGATATGACACACCTCCCAAATTCATGACGTTGCCTTCACGTGTTTCTGTCAAAAAAGATTATAAATGACCCCGAAAATTGGCTATGACAGCCCCATTTAGGTCAGTGTAATTCCAACTTTGGAAAAGGCAATTTTTTAAACTTTTTTTAAAGCTATTAAAATTTTTGCAGCTTTCTAAAAATAGGACTAAATCTACAGGTTGTAGGTTTGCTTTGAGTTATTGCTTGTCGAGGTCGCGTTCTCGTTTTCGCTTTTCGCGGCCTAGAACCTTCACGCTATAACTCATGCTTCGTAGACAGGGAGTAAAGATACCATCCTCCCCCCGGGAAAAACGTTTGGGAATTTTAAGGTTTAGGTTGATTTTTCTATCACGCCTATAATCTCTATTGGGGTAGGCAGAGCGGCCTTGTAGTTCTAGTACCACTTGACGCCATATTTGACATACATTCTGCGATTGAATGTAGAAATGTTGTCCTAAGTTGCATATAAGCTACGCTGATCTCTTAGAATTTAAATAGTATATTGTGTAACTCGGGAATAAAAGACGGATTTTAAGCGAGGGCCAAAGTTGGATCACGAGCAAATGAATCTCATTTCAAGTTTTAGAATCCTGAATGACGCGAGTGATTCATAGCCCTCGATGAAAATCCGTTTTATTCAAGAGTTGCACATTTTACTTTATACCATGACCTCGAAGAAAAAGAAAGATTTAAGCGTTGCGCAAGGAGTTTGAATTTCGAATATTCTTTGCGATAGAGGTTGTATGTCTGTACATTGGAGTGTTCGAAATTCAAACACCAAAATTGACAAAAAAGTGCTCTTTTTTTACGTGTTTTGCGGGAGCAAAAGAATCTTTTTAGGGATCTAAATTCAAATACCAAAACTGTGACTAAAAGAGCTCTTTATCCCCAATTTTCAGTGAAGAAAAGAAGCTTTTTAGAAGGGGCATGGTATAAACTAAATTATGACTCCCCCTTGTCGACAAAACCTTTTATTGCCCAATGCCTTACACTAATTTGTAATGTAATAATTTATTTTTTACTTAATTTTTATAAACCAGTCACGCGCTTGTTTACGGCGTGTGCGATCTTCTTCTTCTTCTTCTAATCGTGTAGGTATAGTCAAGTGTGTGGCGAACTTGTCTAACCCTGGTGTCAGAGTTTTCAAACCGCCAAATGGCCTCTGACTTGGTTTTAACGACTGTAATCAATCGACAACAGCCGGGACCAACAGCTTGTGCCTTCCGAAGCATGGAAACGCTCGTGATAAATTGCCACTTTGGTCACCCATCAGGTTCCCTGCCTCTGTGGCGTGTGCGATACAAATCGTGCACAGACGGGTGTACAAGAATCGCGTGAAGGTAATTTAATCGCGTGGGAATATTATTTATTTTAATTTCAATATTGACATTCTGACATTAGATTATCCCTAACATTTAGAAAGATCGTGTATCATAGCTTACTAATTAATCAATTAAAAGTGTTAAGATTAAGTATGTCATGCTCTAGGAGTTCTTATGTAATGCTTTAAACATGCGCTAGAAAATTAATTTTGTTTTGTTTTAGTAAAAGTGTTTCTATCTATGTATCTAAATCAAATATTTAGATTGTTTGTGAAACTTGGTGTAAAGTCTCTTAAAGTGTTTATATTTATATGTGGAAAACGATGCTGGCTGTACTATTAATCATAGTTTTTGTTATTTAGATGACTTACTCGTCTAAATAACAAAAACTTATTGCTATTTGTTCTCCTGAATAAAATAAAATAAAATAAAATAAAATTATGTAACTACATATACCTATTGATATAATAATAATCTTGTGTTTTTGAAACATATCTACTATTAATTGTATTTCAAATATTGCATGCTTGCTTAATGGTAGATCAAGGAACTCTTGAATATATTGTAACCTGTAATACCTGTGAAAAGCCATAAATAATTTGATTTTGACTTTAGGAAAAGTTGTTCAGTTTCGTATCAACTCGTCGCAGTGATAGCCCAGTTGGTAATGAGCCAGACTTGTGATCGAAAGGTCGCGGGTTCAAATCCTGGTGCGGGCTTGTACCACTAAATTCGTCTTTTCGGATTTATGTACGGATTTCTAATTATCACTTGCTTAACGGTGAAGGAAAACATCGTGATGAAACCCGCCTGTCCAAGAAAATTCATTTTCGAAAGACGAGCGATCCACCAACCCGCATTGGGCCAGCGTGGTGGACTATGGCCTAAAACCCCTTCGTGTTTCGAAGGGAGGCCCGTGCCCCTCGGTGGGGACGTATATGAGCTGATGACGACACTCGTCTTTAATTTTTGCTAACTAATTTAAAGGCACCCAATATAACCTAATTATGTGTTAAAATGGCTTAAACCTTAAGGCATTGCGACCGAGACGCGGATTAAGCCGACTTAGCTTGAGATGGATCAGCGGCTTAAACTATGCCGCTAAAACTAGTGAATATTTTAACCAAGGATTTGAAATGGTCTGGCTTGAATAAGATTAATTGGGTTTTGGTTTTGAAAAGCGGTGTCAAAGTACTTTGCAGCGAAGCTTTGATAATTCGTCAGTTTATAAACGGCTTTGTACAAAATTGAAATTGAAATTCATAGTTTGACCCCAACCTGTCATAGGTGTATGAGTTTTTATTATTAGTAATGTGTTCGCTTTTGAAAATTAGGTCGAAAATATCCTTTAATAGACTTTATTCACCTAATTTATATCACCTGGGTGAATGAAGTACACTTTAGTATACTTAATGCACCTAGGTGAGTAGCAAGCGCACTCGGAAGAAGCTTATCCACTCAAATTTTAAAAGTATTGGGAAGATTCGTTTTTTCCACGCTGGATTGGGAGTGAAAGAAAAACTTAGAATGTACTAGCTGCCAACTCTTCCTAGGCATACTGTAAAAGTAAGTGGGATAGTTTTGCTGTATTATAGGCGGAAGGCTGACTACCTCTCACTATTGTACGTCATGTTTTATCAAATAACCCTAGGATTTTATGTCAAACGTGGCATCAAGTGGTTCTGCAGAAAAGGGCTGTTCGCGCGATTTATCAAATGAGACCTAGAATGTCTCTTAGACAAATGTTCAAAGAAGTAAATATTTTGACTTTTGCATCCCAATATATATGTGACAATCTTTTATATGTGAAGAAAAATGAACATTGGTTTAAGAAAAATAGCGATAGGCACAATGTAAATACTAGGACCAAGCATAAACTGGATGTACTAGACAGTCGTCTCCACAAGGTCACGAACTCTTTTATGGGTCAATGTATACGTTTCTATAAGAAGATTCCCATGTGTATTCAAAATTTACCTTTGGATAAATTTAAGACAGTGATTAAACAAAAACTTTGCAAAAAGGGCTATTACAAAATTTCTGATTATCTATCAGACAGGCAGCCATGGGAATGAACTGCTCAGCTCTAGAGTTATTTCAGATTTAGTTAAAATTAGTAAATAAGAAAATTTGTAATGCGATTTAAAAGAGCAACCTCAGAGTTTCTTGCCTGTTCTTCTCTGAGGAAGACTGCACCTTTGCGAATAGGCGTAGAGTCAGTAGGATCAGAGGTACGATGCGTATGTATGTATTTAAATCGTTTAATGTATGTTTGTATGTATTTCATTGTAATCTTGACTTGTTTTAAGTGACATCCTGAATGTCCTATAAAATAAAGATTTTTCTATTCTATTTCTATTTCTGAAAACACTGATGCTCTGCCTACCCCGATGTAGGCGTGTGAGTATGTATGATGCGTATTAAATGAGTTCGGAAATGCAGACGCAGGCAGGGAATTCCATTCCCTAGCAGAGCGCAGTAAAATATGATATAATTTTCCATGTTAAAAACGTACGAGTCACCGGCTTCAATCCCAACAACAGTTCGCGCAAAGTAGATAACTAGTATTCTTTGCAGACTACAATGCCTAGTAGCAGGAAACCACAAACGAAAATGTCACTCATTTATTTAGATGATGTTCTGATTTGTAGTATATTTTGTTTTTGTTGATTTTTTTTAAAAGCGCTTAATCACATTCGATAAAATTTATATGGAACCACCTCTGGAGTATACTCTTTCGAACAAAAAAAGAATTTTGAAAATCGGTCCATAATTGGCGGAGAAATCGCTGAACATAAATTTTAAAAAAATACAGTCGAATATAGAACCTCCTCCTTTTTTGAAGTCGGTTAAAAAAGCGCTCAATGTGAATCCGCAGGATTTCGACAATATACGGTAGGTAAGGATGGTGCGCTACCGCTGTGTGTCTGGACGTCCGATAGAAGAAAGGGGCAGGCAGAATAAGCCAGAATAACAGCGTTGCAGTCTGGCAGCAGTGTGATCTGAACCTAGTCTGTAACATAATGCTGAGGCAGTGCCATTTCCCTTGTGTTGTGGGTCCCTTGGAACACACATAAAGTCAGACACGAACACCCATGATCCAAAAACAAAAATCTTCTTTAAATATTTTAAATATTTTTAAATGGGTGTGCACTAAATAAATAATGTCTGTCTTTATGTTTTCATGTTCTGAATATCACATTTAAGACTTTTAGCGTACGGCTTCTATCTTTGTGTTCATCGTGCTCCGAGACTTATACGCTAGAAGATTTTTACCTGACCAAAAAGTCTTTATTCTTAATTAGACATTATTTTTTGAGGATTATATGGAATGCCACCCTCGGTTAAGGATGTAGCGAGCTCACTTAAAAGAAGCCTATTCACTCGTACTTTAAAGACTCATAAATAAAACAGCCTGAAACATATTTATCCTTTAAATATTTTTTTATATACTTAAACATAGGGCTGCCATCCGTCCGGGTTTTCCCGGATTTGTCCAAGTTTGGAAGACGTCCGGGGAGCGTCCGGGCGGGGTTTAAATTGTAGTCCGGGTTAAAAGTCCGGGGTTTAGATCAGATTCCGTTCCCATAATTTATGTAAAAGCTATGGGTTAGGTATTTCACCGCACGCGCCACCGACGCAATTTTACTACGCGAGCAAGAACGATTAAACACACAAAAGAAAAAAGATTTCATGCAACAAAAGAGGCTTAAAATTAAAGTTTTCTTCTATCAAGTACGGAATAAAATATATTTTAATCAAGATGTAAGTAAATGAAAAAAGTATTGAAATGTCCGGGGTGAAAGCACCAAAATCCGGGGAACTTACGCTTCCGTTCCTGGGGGGCAGGTTTTAGAGATGGCAGCCCTACTTAAACAACTAAGCATCTGGGCCAAAACAGACTCTGGATAGGCCAAGATGCTGTTCACCATGCCGATATTGGGGCCACGTATGCCAAGCTGCGCACTGATCGCTTCACTCCGACCACACTCCGTTATATCATGATATACTGGAAAGCTTCGTTCCCGTGAGAATTTGGGAAAATTATGTTACCTACGTGTTAATCCAGGGTGTCAGCTAACTCCAAATACCTTAATTGGGCCAACCTTTTGAGCGTTAAAGAGCAACAAACATGCATACATCCTCACACACTTTCGCATTTATTTAATAAGCATTTTTTTAGTAGGATATCTTCAACTCCAATTTGGAGAAACTACCTTACGTATTATATAACCAAAACTATTCAACGGAATATGGCCAGAGCGGAGACGAAGAACAGCTACTAAATCCTGGAGATTTAGTATTTGCTAAAGCTAAAGCTTCGGGTAGGTTCAAAGAGGTGGAACTGTCAGTGCAGAGGTAAAACTCATGCGCTGTTGTCGGGAAATTGGGTGAAATGGTCCCAAATAAGTGGACTGATCACCCGCCTGTGTCTGACGGGCGTCCCCTCCATAGATAGATAGATAGATAGATAGAAATCCAGGCGATCCAACCCACACGGGTTAAACCACGGGTCCCTTGGAAAAGTAGGTTGGGGGTCTTATACCATATGCCTTTCGTGACTAAAAATGCTTGTGGACCCAACCTAATGGACGACCCTATATGGAACGTGAATTTGTAGCTATTGCAATAACTTCTGTTTTTTTTTTTAAGTATATGTTGTTTTATTGCAGTGTTTAGTAATTTTTGTCTTGTGGTGCTAATAAACTTACTTGATTTAACTAAATCAGAAAGGCATTCGTAGCTTTTATCTTTGAAACAGCTTAATTAATTTTATTAATCTAAATATATAAAACAAAGTCGTGTTAGTTACACCACTTATAACTCAAGATCGGCTGGAACGATTTCCGTGGTTTTTTATTTGTTGTATTTCTCTCCGTTCCGAATAGCAGAATAACTATTAAAAACATTGGAAAATTTACGAAGTCCGGAAGTCCCGGGCGAAAAGCTAGTTAAGTATAACTAAGAACCAACCCGATTGCATTAGCTTTCTAGCAAAAAAAAACATTAAATCGGTTCATACGTTAAGGAGCTACTTACGATGCAACAGACAGACATAACAGATACGTCTAACTTAAAAACCCCTCTAATTGCGTCGGGGGTTAAAAAAAAATTTGGGAGATAAAATAAAATACACAAACTTCATTGTAAAATGTACATTTAATCTTACATCAATGATCACATACTATATACACTGGGAAGCAGCCTATACATACAGAAAAATATTGTGTTTGTCGTCACATTTAGTTATAAAAAGAAATTCAGAAGCCTCCACACACTGGCGAATGTTAGGCGAACATGTTTGCTGAACATAAGAAGTGAATTTTTATTTTGAGTTTATTTTTAAACATACAGCATGTTACAAAAGAAAGTGAATTATCAAGGAGGAATGTAGAAATAAAAATGTTGAATCACCTCCGACATTCGATTGCTTATAACTTTTAAACGGCTGAACAGATTTTCATGAAACATGGCTAAGAACACTCGGGATAAAATTATATACGACACAAAAAAAAAACTAAATGAAAATCGGTTCATCCGTTTGCGATACCACAGACAGATACACATAGGTATACACAGGCAAACATGTTAAACTTATAACACCCCTCTCTTTTTGATTTTTGGGTTAAAAAGTCCGTCAAAGTGAAAAAAAAAGGGACAGTTCACAAAGTACCGATAGTTTATAATCTTACTAAGTCAAATTACAATATTATGGGTTCGACAATATTACGGTGAAATATGGACAGTTGGTTTACATAAATCGAAATTGGTTAAAAAGCGCCAAAAATATAAGTCGCCAATGTATTGAGGCCTTTAAATTCATTTGATGAACAAATGCAGTTGCTAAACAATATCAAATGTGAATCTTGTTTCAACGAATTAAGGTTGAAGTTACTTCGCACACTGCTCTTTGGAGAAAATTGCATAAATATTATTCAATAATTAAATAATGCATTAACCAGCATTATAGCTTCAAAATGTTTTGTAGAATTTTATACAAAGTATTAAGTTTTTTTTAGTTTGACTTTGAAATAATATATAAGGTCCTAATTTATTAGTCACTTACCTTCTAAGGCGTTATTGTATAGGTTGATAGTATTCCAAAAAACAATATAAAAATTAATTATCTGAAAATTAAATTTTGTAAAAAAAAAACCATTTAAAGATAAAGGAATGGTTCTCTTTCGATTATAGCCGTCCACTCCCCGCTCGCCCGCTCTACTACTGCCATTATTATTTACGTTTGAATGGATGGGTTTATTCAACATAGTAATGAAAAAATATCATAACAAAATTTTTCAAGACCTTTTAAATTTAATATTATGCTTTTGTTTTTTGACTCAAATGATATATTTTGACCTACACAATAACGTGTTAAAAGGAAAGTGACTAATAAATTAGGACCTTATATAGTGACATCAAATAAAATAACAAAAAAATATCTGTTTGTGAAACTAACATTCCAAAATTTGAGTTTTGTTCAAAGGTGGTAAGCTGCCGTACTTAGAGACGTCAATTTAAGTTAAGTACTGTTAAACTCTGATGTTGTCTCTTTTAGTATCGTTGATATAAACAAGGATAGCATGACATTTAATTACTTCTTAACTTTAATTGACGTCTCTGAGTACGGCAGAACGTATATTTATTTTTCACATTTTCAACTACGTTACTGTTGTTCAGTTTAAATATATCTATATCTTTTGTATTTGCTAACTAATTCAAAATCTCCTCACATTTGTTTAAGAGTCGGTGACAGTAAGGGATCTTCCAACAGCTAAAGATTTTAGTTCACAAAAGTGTCAATAGGTGGCGATGAATGTGAAATTGTGAATGCATACAATTTTACAGAAATATAATTAAGTAATGAATATTATAAATCAGAATTTCGTTTATCAAACAAATCACGACCTAGTTATTTTACCTATGGCAGAATTTTGTTCAGAAGTGATATTATTTTTATTTATGCCAGTTTATACAGGGTGTAACAGAAAGGTGTAGTCATATTTCAGGATGGTGACGAGCCAATAAAACTGAACAACTTTCCCGAAAGAACCGAATTGAATTTTTTTTAAATGTCGGCCTTTCATACTAAACCTATCAGCTGATCGCACAAGTAGTTTGGAGAGGCGAAGTTTTTTTTTTGAGATTTTAAATAGGTTCCTTGGGGAAAGTTGTTTAGTTTTATTGGCTGGTCACCATCCTGAAATATGACTACACCTTTCTGTTACACCCTGTATTAGTTGATTTAATAACGAACGCATCTTGCTAAAACAATATATTCCCTCATTTATTAATTTTACAGCGCCGCCTAGTGGAGCACTGGAGTAATTTTTATTTTTACTTGGCTGCCGGAGTATCTCTCATTGTTGGTAACCAAATCTTTATCTTATTTTAATTGAAAAGTACTAACTTTGTAAAAAAATTCGTATAGAAGATTTATAGTACAACTTGTTGTGCGCGAGTTCTTTTTAAAATTAAATTGCTAAGCCAAACTGCGCTTATTTCATTTTTATTTTACATTAAGTACTTTCCTTTGACATAAATCAGGTTCTCAGTAGCAAAGCTTAAATAAACTTCTTACTTTTTAAGGAATAAATAAATTGCACTAATTCTTTGGTGGTACAACGTACAAGACTAGCAAATTGTTTTAAGAACTAAATAGCTTAAAGAAAAATAAAATATTATTAAAATACTTAACTTAAGTAATCGCTTCTTACAAACATTAATTAATTTAACCATCCACACAGTCTATGGTTTTTTTAGTTTTTGTTTCAAAAACGTACTCTAAATTCCGGTGTATTTTGCTTTTAGATTTTTGCACACATTAAATTAAATATATTGAAGGATCATTTGACAAATTAAAACAATTAATATAGTATATAAATGGTACTCGGTCTGACCATCAGGGTATTTTAAATGTAGGTATCTTACAGAAATAGATAGATAAAATCTTTATTCACTGCAATTAAAAATACTGTTTCTTTTTGGAATTGAAGTGAAGAGTACGCTAATGCACACGAATCGTACTTATTTACAAGCATGGCATATACCAACCTAACGCAATTACCTACTTTTGCAAAATTCAGACTAGATTTACACTTGATCGAATTAAATCTTAGTTTTGGGCTACTATCTGACAGTCCAAAACAAAGATTTGATTCAATCGAGTTAGGGTTGATGATCTAATAGTAAAATCATCATACATTGCTTCTTCACAAATATATATTTGCTAAAGATGTACATAAACACAGCATATATAAAAAATTGAATTCGTACCGTCGAAATCAACATCTTAGGGAGTAGCGCTCCTCGTTCTAACCAAGGTTTTATGAGAAATATAAAAATGCACAAAACTTCTATCCATATCACACAGAATATTTATAGATAGCTACTTATGTGTGCTAAGTATGTAAATTTTTGTACATTTTAATAGAACCCTTTTCAATTTCTAATTTTATTAATTAAGTAATATCACGCACAATTTTACTTTCATTTAAATGTTTTTTAACGTTGGGTATTTTGTAGAGATCTCTTCGACTAGAAAAACAAAATTAAATTAATAGAAATATAGTCTGCTTTTGTATCCAAGTTTAGTACCTATTAAACTTGATATTCAAACAATTTTATTGTGACGGTAAAATTATGCTTTCACGTTAAACTACAAGTGAAAAAATAAAGAAGCTGCCAGCATCAGAGGCATACGGTCAGAGTCAGTGACTGTTGTAAATATGGGAGTTTTGGGGGCCGAAAGACCCCACTAATGTGTCATCTAAATACTCGCAAAACATTTTCTAGCTTTGACTCAAGTATCTACTATTAATTCAACCAAGTTGTGTTTTTTAACTGGAAAGTTTTGGGGTAGTATCGCAAACCTAAGTTTAACATTCGGCTAACCGAAAAATGCGAAACTCAGCTGAGTGAAATTGTAGGGAATTTTAAGAACTTTATATCTATTCAAACTTTATTTACTGAAAGTTGTTTATTTCCGAGTTTTAAGCTAAAGACCGTCAAAAAACCCGAGATTTTTCACTTGTTTAAGCACTTTTATCAATGTTGCGTCACATTTGTTAGGAAACCTTAGAGATCCGGTATCAGCACCCCAAAAAGCATGAAAATTTGAAAAAATCTGAACTAACTCAAAACTTTTCTTCGAGCGATCCTAATAAGATGAAATTGACTGATGTTAGTCATTCATATTCATGTGCTGCAAAACAATAATTAACAGTCACAAATTATGAAAATTAAAGTTTTAACTCTTATCAACACCATATTGTCCGCATATGCAAACCGAAGTTTTTTTTACTAATATAGCTACGCAATTCTGCTTTGCATATCGCAATCATGTCTAAACCACGAAATCGACATGGAAAATAAACCTTATGTTACTTGTCAGTAAAGTCGACGTTGCCTACTAAGGAGCCAAGCAAATCGGCCTTACAGATTTAGACTATAGAGCTCATTTTCATATCAACGTCACAATCATCCGATTTCATCGGATATTTTTCTAGATTCACATTTTTTATCAGTCACTCCGTAAGGTGCTGTTTATAAGGGACGGGACGCGGCGACGCAGGTATCAAAGCAACGTAAAATGAATCTTATATAAACGGAGAAAAGGTTTGTTTCGTCCGTTGACTCCGTCTGCAGGCGACGGATGCCTCTTCGTGCAAAAAAAATTCGCAGATTACGTGCCTCACACGACTATCGAGCACATTGTAAATGAATCTACGGAACTCGAAAAAAATGTCATTTAAGACTTTTTTCAAAAAGGTTAGGCTACAGGGCAAATCCTTAGCCCGGTCGTCTTTATTTTAGACTCAAATTGTAGCTGCCTAAATTGTCTAGAGGAGTTATTTACAAATTTTTGATAACATTCTTTATTTCCAAAATATCGAGCGCCAAAATAAATAAAAAAACACAATTTCGGCCATAACTGTTTTCGTTTTGACTTTCTCGAATAATTATTTTGGCACCTTACAGCTCTCGTGAATTCGCGTCTTTTTTGGAATATCATATCTTCACAACTCTTCGAAATACAGGGATCGCACTTTTTCATGAAACCGGAGCCTATACTGGAGCGAACGAAAAGACATTTCCAATGTCAAAACCTTGGCTCCGTAGCCATTACGATTCATTTTACATTGTTTTGATCGTCGCGTCTCCTACGTCGCGTCGCTTGTGTATTACAGCTCCTGAAATGACAGCGTTTCTATTATTGCGTTTACTAAACCTATTCGAAATGTTAGTCAATTGAGCATATTTTAAAGGAATGTTCGAATGGAATGTCTGAAATGATGTAGAATTTGTACTATGCTCAGCGGACTAACGGTAGCCTATAACCAAAACATTGTATCTCTAAATAAAATTAAAATATTAATGACTATCTGATTACGTTTGACTAGAAACGTTATTAAATAAGAGATCTGTGTTATTTTACACTTAATGTTTATGGAATAGCGAATGATAAAACTGTCTACTATAGGTACTTAACTTTGTTGCTTATGCACAGAGGGACCACATAAAGTTTCCACATATAATCTTTTTTGCTGTTACGAGAGTTGGTTTAACTTGACTCACTTGTCTTTGAAATTTACTATAAAATCCCGCATAGCTAACATAGAAGCGTGACATAATTTTACCACGTCAACATCGTTCTGCATGTATCGTACTAACGATATATGACAGAACAAGAGAGGACGGAACGAGATGCTTTTGGCATAACTATTTCACGCATCTACTTTAGCTATACTGGTGAACTTGTCAAAGGCTTTAAGACATTCTGTATTTGACAGGACACTTTAATTTCTCTGAAATTGTTAGAATCCATTTCGATAGCAACTTTGGAAATCCATCATCCATCTATCTTCTTCTCTCCCTTATATTTTACAATCAAATAGAAGACAATGACGCAAATCATGTCAGGCCAGCGAGTCCGACCGCCTGTACTTGTGAAAAGACCTGTACAATGCCACGAATAACGCTGTGCGTTTGGCTGAGTACTGAGAAAGAGAAGAAGATGGGATAGAAGAAGACAAAGACATTCTATTATTCGCTAAAGCATAAACTGGACTCGTGAAACAATGGGTTAATCTGACTCTACTTTCCTCACCTAAATTTAGCGTTACTGTACACTTATAGTCACTTGAAGTCGTCAAAATATTCGAATGTTGCACGAAAAGTTACAAAAACACTACTTAAGTATATTGTCTTTTTCTATGACGAAATGGTGGAATTAGGTGTATTCTATTCCCTATTAATTACCATATATATTAAAGTGATCTTTACTTACACCTTAAACAAACAATCTAAAAGACTATTCACGTTCACTTACTGATAAATCCCAAACAAACATTACCATGCTCCTTCGAAAAGCTTTCACAGTAATAATGTCGTCTACATACTTAACCGATGCCAATTTGATCAAACCATCTGAAAGTTTGTTGCAGGTCCTACCCAACAAATTCTCAAAGAAGACACACAATCTCAACGCTACAGAGAAAACATTCGAACCAACATTTTGACAACTCCAAGCGCAATTATAGCACTAAAAGATGCTGCTGCGGCGTATGGCGTCACAAGAGATGATCGTCTGGATCGTCTTGGTCGTCTTCTTCTTCTTCCGCAGAGTCCAGACTTGGCACCTGGTCTAGATCTTGACTGTCCAGCTGCTGTTCCAGATCAGTAGTCGGTGCGTCGTCATCTCTCCATTTGTCCATGGATCGTCTCCGCGCGTTCATGAAGAAGTTTCCAACCGTTGTCGGCTCCAGACCTAGTTGTCTGGCTATGGTAACTTGCATTTCTTTTGACGGTCGTTTTGTTTCCTGGAATTGGGGAAAGACAATAAATAAATAAGCGACTTACTAATAAAGAAATGGTCGTTAAGGTTTATCATCATCCCACAGCTGGAAAAGACCTCTCTCTCTGGAACGACGAGAGAAATGTTGTAATAATAGTCCGGTGGGATGGTGATTGCAGCTAGGTATTACAATACTCAGATATGCACTACTACCCGTTGAATGGTTCTCCTTGGTTGTTTTGACGACATCCGTGAGAAGAATTAAGATGTTTTTAGGTATTTATTCATTACTAAACCACATTGGAGGACAAAGGCAAAATCCTTAACAAGCTAAAGGATAAGATACGTGAGATAAAATACCTTAAAAATAGCCTGTAGAGTACGCCGCTGGAGGTCTGTGAAAACCAAACGCGGCTTCTTCGGGGAAGGCATGGTATCCGAATTCATGTCCTCCTTGCGTTTGCAGCCTGGAAACAAAAAAAAACAATCATGAATTTTTATTGACATAACACAGATAACACGGTCTGAAATGGACGATTAGGAACATCATTGATCAACCTATGGTACGACTGGCTACGTTCTGCGCCGCAACATTTTAAAGTTTGACCTGCCGTCGACTCACTAAGAAGAGAGTGCAAAATAGTTAAAGAAATTATTTTGTGTGTATATTTTTATGTTTGCTTTTTGTCTCAACTGTCTTTTACTGTGTTGTGCTGATTCATATCAATTTAGTATGGTAATCAAATAATCAACTTCTTCCTAGAGCTCTGTCGCTTCATATTCTGGGTAGGTACGATTGACCATGATTCTTCTTCTTAGAAGACTTGGCAGATCAGGTCTACAAGTGAGGGACTGTCATCTGACCTCCACGATCCTGCTAACAAGCGAACTAAACCATATTGAATCAAGGCTACCCTTTCTATTGCTCGAAATTGCAGATTTCTTACACTGATTTTCCTCACCGTAAGTGCATCAGCTAGCGTACTTAACTCAGAAAACGGGCATTGATACACAGCAATACTGGGGATTGAACTTGGTAGCTCTTACGCGTCAGACCATTTAGCCATTAAGCTACCGACGCTTTCAAATGATGATGAACTAAGCGTTCAAAAGAAAAGTCCTAACAACAGGTAAAGGTTAAAAAAAGGGAAAAAGAAAAAGTAGACTCAAATAGCCTGACCTGGCTCACAGGATAGGCTAGCCGACCTGAAATTTGCACTGATGTTTCCTTTATGATGTAAAGTATCATGCTAAATGGGTGTATATTGTGTAAAATAACTTGTATTGCATATGGTTAAGAGATTCAAGGGATAAATCAAACATGTCCTTATACTTCGTAGTACGTCTATTTGAATGTGACATCATAGTAATACTCGCACAACTCACTAGATGGCAGCACCAGTTGGCTGCTAGAGGAGTATGATGACTCAATCGTTTTCCTATGCTCAAGTACTCATAAGTTCAGCACTTAACGGATAGGTGGCGCTAAATAATATTACTCCTAAATAATCAAATAATTAACTACAGATAAATTCCAAGATATAGAAGTTTTTCCTGCTGTTTAGTACCATATTTTTGGCTCACTAATTTAATAAGTACTACTGTGAAAAACAAAACTGAAAACCTTCTTGGGGTGCTTGAAAAATTGTGGAGATATTATAGTGCTTGGCTAAGACACTTAGCTAAGTTTTTTATTGATATTCTTTTTGATAAAAATAGCAGGATTTGACTTATCAACGTCCAATTCAAACCATTGGACCTAGAACGGTGAAACTTAACTCAAAGGTTTCCTTTTATAACGTTGGAATGGAACAACAAGAGTTTCCTGAAATTCCCTGAGGAAAGAAGCATCTTTCAGTAATTTATAATAGTCTTGGAAACAAGGAATGCTCCTATTCAGGACTGATTACTAGCGTTTTTGGCGTCTTCTATTCTCGCTAATCACTATTTTATGTATTTAGTTGGCGAAACTAAGAACCAACGGAACCTCAAGATTTAATGACAGCCGCCGTAACTACCAGCCTTGCCACCAAACCAAACATTCAGTTGGCGATGGCACTGCCAGTCAAGGCAACCCGTCATCAAATTAAAAAAAAAACAGCAGTTCTGAATTTAGCCACTTGAACGGATATATAACTCTAAAATTTTAAAAAAATATATTATCTCTGACATGACTAGAACACTATTGCCATGGACCATTGCCAGATGGTCAGGTGACCTAAAGATGTTAGCGGGTAGTGGCTAGATGCAAAAAGCGGAGGATCGTGCAAAGTGGCGCACCTTAGGGGAGGACATTCGATACCTAATAACTATCAAACGGCTGAACCAATTTTGATCAAGAACCATCTCGATTACGTCAACTTTCAAACAAAAAAAACACATCAAAATCAGTCCATTCGTTTAGGAACTACACAGACAAACAGATACACACGTGAAACCCCTCGCCGGGGGTTAAAAATGGTAAGATTTGCCATTCCACCGCCATTGAGATTTGGTATGTAACTACGCTACGTACTTACTTCCATATATTTTCTCTTTTCACCTTAATTCTCTACCTACACTTAAGCTCTACCTACACAGACGAGTACAGGAAAATACTGGAGAATCGATATTCTCTCGAATTTTCGATATATTTTAAGCCTAAGTATGATATCTTAAGATACGAGTATCCCACCTACATAGTTTGTTACAAGTCAGTTAACCATATCTGCGGCTCGAATACTATGGTGATAGCGCGCGTAATGCGCCACGGTCCTATGTCAAAATATCAACATTGACAACGCCAGAGGGCGAGCAAGCCTTTGCGCGGGGCCCTCGCGCAATCAAAGTGAAGATTCACCGTCATCTGAGTGGCGTGACGCATGCGTTTGTCGCGGGTTGTTCTAGCTATCCTGTAATACCTTGCACTCGCTACTATGTAATCTGTGCCCACTGTTACCTGTATTTAGTTTAAGACTCTTTGATTGTTATAAAGATTTACTTATTAAGCATTATAATTATTTTATTAACAACTGGCTTTCCGCCCGCGACTGAATCTCTGTGACAACAATCAGGTCACTCCATTGCTACAATAATACGACATACTTATGATGTAAAAACAAACAAACACAATAAAAAATAGGAATTAAAGCGCAAAATGTACGAAAGTGGCCTTTTTGCAAAGTAAGCAATCTCTTACAGACAAACTTTGGGCAGGAGAAATTAGAAAGATAACAAAAGCATAGCGAGTGGTAGCTAAAACAAGTCAGTACATAAACAGCAAGACAGTACGTAAATCCTATCATGTTTGGTGTGGTCTTGTAAGGCTGTTTGTCCATCTTTACCGTCACCGGGACGTCATCGAAACGAGATTATTTCTGGCCGAGATCAACATGAAGATTATCATTATCAGTCTGCGTCAGTCCACTGCTGGACATAGGCCTCTCCTATGATACGCCACTGAGCTCGGTCTTCATCTCTCCTCCTCCAACCACTGCCCACTACCTGGCCACTCTCATTGAGACTAGTCTATAATTTAAGGTCGCTCAGCGAGCGATGAAAAAGACTATACTTACTCGGTGTTTCTTTGACGGATCGGATTTGAGATGAAATAATTCCGGCAGGAAACTAAAGTCACCGACAAAGTAAGTGGCAGTGGGCTGGTCACATCTGTCGTAGAATCACTGGCCGTGAGGACAGACGAGTTCGAGAATGGAGACTGCGAAACGGCAAACGTACCGTAGAGCTTACTATGCGGGGTGACGATATTTGTATGAAGATTATGAAACCCCTCAGTTTCAAAGAGAGAAAACATGTGTCTACATGGACGGAAGCACTTGTCAGACCTGACGGACTTATTATTTCTTTCTGACATTTTGGCTTCCTATGTTTGCTTTCTCTGAAAGGCTAGATCCTGCGACAAGTATCATAATGACACCTTTACATTTCCACCGGAATAAAAGGCCGTTTTCATATTTCATGCCAATTCCTAGTGCAAAATCAAATTAATTATAGCATTTTTTAAATTTTCCGACCGTGTTCTATGCGATAAAATATCGTGATGTCATATGACGTAGGCAAGACTAGCGGGCTATTAGTGGCTTAGAATAGTGATATTAGGTCCATGGCAGTGACCAGGCAGCTATAGTAAATCCTGGGTGCTCCTATACACAAGCGACGTGGCGCGGTGGCGTGGCGGCCAAAGAACCGCAAAATGAATCATAAAAGCTGAGGAGCAAAGGTTTTTTTCGTCCGTCGCTCCATCCTCATGCGACGGATGTCTCTTCGTGCTTCTATTTTTGGCAAAAAACCTATTCTCCGTGGGCATTAAGATTCATTTTACATTGCTTTGATCGCCGCGCCGCCACGCCACGTCACTTGTGTATAGACAGAGCGCCTTATGTCGGCGCCGCAGTCATCTCGTGACGAACCGGTGACTGTGAGGGTGGGTGGGTGTAGTCGCCGAATATTTACAAAAACGACTTCAAAAAGCCTAAAATAAAGACAATTTCACTTAATGTGTTACGTACCTACTGATTTGTGTTACGTACCTACTGGACCACCTCTCAAAAGAGTATCCTTTTGGCCTAAGTGCCTTAGGCATTTTCTGGGTTAACTCGCTCCATCGTCGACCTCATCTTTGACCTTTATGGTCAATATTGAGGTCAAGAGTAAACTCATCTTATAATAAAAAAATTAAAAAAAGAATTTTGAAAATCGATCAAAAAATAGCTGAGAAATAATCGGTGAACATACAGTAAAAAAAAGATCATATCGAACATTAGGAGTTAAGAAGAGGTTCCTCCTTTTTTGAAGTCGGTTAATTTAAAGTGTGTTTAGAATACCTATCAACTAATGGCGGCACCGATAAACAGGCGACAGACGTGACCTGCGAGCAAATAGTTAATTTAACTAATCGGTCTCTAGAGCGTAGTAAGGTTAATAGTCTGAACGTACTTTAGGTATTGAAAAGTGGAGGTATGTAGTACGATTTTACTACGAGCTTCTTTATCAGCCCATATACGTCCCCACCGAGGGGCACGGGCATCCCTTCGAAATATCACAGACCTATATCGAAATATGAAGGGGATTTAGATAGATAGATAGATAGATAGATAAAACCTTTATTTAACTGACACATTACACACAATTACAAAAACTAAAAAAATAAAAATTTGTATTTTAACGATTAGGTAATTAAAATTAATGTGTTTGGAAGAGTATAGTGTGTATTTGAGAGTGAGTAGGAATGTGTGTGTGTGTGTGTGTGTGTGTGAGTGTGAGTATGTGTATGTGTATGTGTGAGTGGTTGGTGTTGCGTATATCGTGTCAGTGAAAATGGCGCTGGCTCAGTATTTGTTGTGGTAAGAAACCACAACGCTGTTATTCTGCCAGGACCTAAGTGGACGGAGGCGCTCTCTGCGCGCGTGTGCATGTTACTGTGTAGTATTTATGACGTATGTATATAATGAATATAATAAAAATAGTAGATAAATATGAAAAATGTAAGTAAAAACCGTATGTTGTAAATAATAATAAAGATTGTAAATATTGTAATGAATTAAATTTTGTGGTGTTGCCATAGTTCACCACGCTGGCCCGATGCGGGTTGGTGGACCGCTCGTCTTTCGAAAATGTCTACGTCAAATGTCTTGTGTGTCGAAATGTCTTTCGTCTACTAGCCTAATTGAAAGAAATGTTGACCAAGTCCTTTTGACACTTCACTGCCGAACTACTAATATTATAAACACAAAAGTTTATATAAATAAATAAATAAATAAACGTTACACACTCAAAGGCCCACACTAAGGTTTTCCCTTGTGTCGTGGGTCAGAACAAACATCTGCTTTTTACACAAATGTTTGCCCTGACTGGGGATCGAACCCAGGACCCGCCGCCGCAGCGTCACTACCACTCGACCAAACCGGCCGTCTTATGTATGGATGTTTTGGTTCTCTTTCACACTCAAACGGCCGGACTGATTTTGATAAAATTTGGTATGGAAGTAGCTGATACCCTGGATTAACATAAATTCCTACGGGAACGAAGTCCCTGGTGGAAAGCTAGTGTATTAATTGTGATTTTACCTCGAGCTTAATGAAAAGCAATGTATAACCAAGAAATATTTTTAAAAAACTGCTTGAGAAGTACAATAAATACAGGTAACTAGAGGATCAACAGAAATTTGCTGCCGGGGGACATTTGCGAAATCTTTTCTTATTTCATCTTTACACTTCACACTATAGGGTTTGGGCTGTGAATTGGTGAGTCCAGGACCTTATACATTATATTTAAGTATTTCTATACTTTTCATTTTAAGTATTATAACACAAATAACTTCCCGCCCGGGACTTCGTTCCCGTGGGAATTTTGGAAATGAATTATACACACAAACTTTTTTTTTTATTATTATTAAGAATGGGTTCGCTCTTGACCACAATCTAGCTCAGGGCAAAGATGCGGTCGAGGATGTAGCAAGCTCACCCAGAAGAAGCCTATTCACTCGTACTTTAAAGATATTCGGGTTGTATGAGCTCGGAAATACAGACGCCGGCAGAGAATTCCACTCCTTGGCAGTGCACAATACAAAAGATGAGGAAAAGCGCTCAGTACGTATCCGAGGTATCTCGACAAGATAAGGGTGATACCCCGCAGTGCGTCTGGACGTCCGATGGAAGAGAGGGGCAGGCGGAATGAGCTCATGCAGCTCCTGAGCACACTCCCCGAAGTACATCTTATAAAAAACACATAGGCTTAGGCAAGCTACTTTGCGTCTATGAGCTAGGCTTTGGAGCTTATCCTTAACCAGCTTTTTATCACCAATGAGCCTTCTGGCTCTGCGATCCACCGAGTCTAGTGCAGCTAGTTGGTATTTGGCCGAACCATCCCAAAGGTGGCTACAATACTCCATGCACGATCGGACCTGCGCCTTATAAAGGGTAAGAAGTTGATCTTGCGTGAAGTATCGCTTAACCTTCCTCTTAAATCACTCTATCTATTGCTGAAAATAGAACAGACAGCGGAAGCGACTTCATTTTATACTTCTTAGAGTCGCGCTCGTGTCGATATAGCAATTTTCTCCATATTGCTACATAATTGTGAAAATAGTACAGTGTGGTTTCCCACTTGCCTTCATTTTATACTATTAACAAAAACAAATAAAGTATTTAAAAAAGCGAGTTTATGAATTAAGTCCAGGGTAACCCAATTTTCCTAGCCTATATGTAAAGATAATAAGTAATAGTGAGATAGGTAAGGAGTCCTATTCCAAGTAATGTCATATACAGGGTGTAAGTACAGGGCCGTCTTTAACATAAAGGAGGCCATGGGCACATTACGATAAGGGGCCCCTGTGAATTTGACAGAAAATTACCTACAATAGAACACTTTCAAGATTGTTTTTTAAATCAGTGTAGGACTATTTAAACGCAATACAAAAGCCTAGTCTTATAAAATAAAATAATCTTATAAAATAATGTGTATATATATAAATATATACAGTGTAAACTCCATGTAACGTCACTCGATTTAACGACAAACTCCCTAAAGCATCGAAATCATTCGGCTTTGGTTGGTTTAGCTTGTTTTACATTCAATGATACACTCTATATAGCATTACATCCACTCTCAATAACGACAACAATTAAATAGCTGCGTACGTACACAGTACGTTATTGTTGTACGGGCTAGGATGATAAAGCGACAAAAGAACGTTTTTTTGTCGCTTTACTATCCTAGCCCGTAATAAACTCGACTGTCGGCATCTTAAATACCGAACTTTCTAAGAAATCCGTTCTTTTGTTCACAAATTGGGATTGCCAGCACGTGTAGACTGTTGTTAGTAAGAGTCATAGATTATCTATTCTTATCTATTATCATATTCTTAGTTGCTCACAAACTTTTAAACTGTTAACATGGCAAGTAAGAGAAAATCACTGTGTATTGACGAAACACTAGTCTGAAATAATCTTTTTCTAACACAGATTTTTCTTCTCTCCATTTAACGACAACTCTCAATAACGTCATAAAACGCGCAGTCCCTTCAGTGTCGTTATATAGAGTTTATACTGTATAATAAATTCATACACCCACGCACATCCACACAAACACTACACAACACATCATTAAACACACACACACACACACCATAAAATTAAGTTCTATTATATTAATTTAAGTTGTTTACCTATGTTGTTTAGTTGTTTTGAATCTTGAATCTATCTCAACTGTTACTCCGAGCCATTACATTTACACTATTTTGTTATGTACTTCATTTACTGGAACCTCCCAACACAAGTAAAACTTTAATTTGCTTAATGGTGAGTTTTCCTTAGACTAAGAATTAATGTATAAGATGTTTGAGAAATAAAAGAAAGAAAAGAAATTGAATACAAAAGCCTGATTTTCGGGCATACCCTCAGCACTGTGCGCTTAACGCTTGCAAAAGCATATAAAGCATATTCTATTGATCGCGGGGCCCCAGCACTTGCCCAGAGTGCCCAGTGGGAAAGAGGAGCCTATGCAAGTACTGTTCTAGCCAAAACTGAAACCCTAAATTCAGGTTATCATTTTGTAAATGGTTGTAAGATTTTATAGCGGACTTTTTCTCGGAAACCTTTATGTAATTTAATAGTCCACGGGTTACAGTATTACCTATGCCAGTGTGCCTATATTTTTTCCCTGGCTTACTCATTTAGTTCATACAATAAGGAATTGACAAAACAAATTATACAAAAAAACTTTATTACTTAAAAGAAACTAAACACAGAGCACTTATCTAACATTTTCTACATTAAAAGCAATAAAATCACAAAGATAACTGAACTGAGATATAAAAGAAACATAAAGTGGGCTTCTATTACTAAAAAAAAACGTTGTAATAAATGCATACTTCTTATAAACAACATCAGACAACATAAAAGGAAAAAAAAAACAAAGAAAATTAGAAAAATTAGTTAATTTTGAAAAATTTAAAGTATCAACTACTTTGGCCTAAAATCCCCTTCGTGTTTCGAAGGGAGGCCCGTGCCCCTCAGCGGGGACGTATAAGGGCTGGTAAAAAAATTTATTACTTACTGCCTCTCTGAGGGATCTGGGCCGCTGAAACAACAAGAAAAACTTTATTAGTATAAAGGTAATACAATAAAGAAGCTTATAGGGTATAAGGAACAGCTTAGCAAAATCTGAAACCATAAATTCAGACCATCGATCATTCTGAATGATTTTCCAGTAGAATTTTTAAAATACTTCTGTCAAATTATTTATTCGAAAAGACTCCATTTCGCAAAAAAAAACTATCTAGCAGCGTATAACACGAAAACCGGCAATGTACAGCATCCTGATATCGGCGTAGCGCGGTTTTTGTAGTATTGCATATCTTCAAAGAAAGTAAATAATGAAAACTTCTTAATTTAACGTTTCCGAAAAAAACAAATCACAGGTAGCCGATTATAATGAGGGATTTTTTTTTATTTATTTTTTTATTTTTCCTAAGTCGCCGGATAGATGGCGCTAAACTAGGTACGTTACTGCAAGGAACGGAACGTTACATTATTTTTGATTAATTCACTTGAACGTAATTTTGAGATCATAAAACGAAACGTTATTGTCATATCACATCAATATCACATCTACCACACGTAGTTAGGCGATTTTACGAAAACAACGAACAAACAAAACTGAATTATAATAAAGCGCGAGAAAACCAGGATGATCGGAAAGCCAAAGCAACCGAATATAATTTTTTAACGCAATGTTTTTCTCCAAGCCTTTTGGCTTTGGTACCTAGTAACGGAGTCAGTTCAGCGCCATCTAGAGAGCTCTGGGGAACTACTTCTTTTTTTAATAAGTACCCAAAAAGAAAATCTCCCATTATAGGTAGATTTTACCATTTAAGAATTTGCTAAGATGCCTTTACACCCTGTATAAGTAAGTACGAAGACAATGAGATGAAATTGAAAAGATACCTTTGTACACAAAAACATTGGTAGATTTTAAGCCAACAAATATTAAGAGTGGCACCCACTAAACATATCTCGTCCTTTATTTAAAAAATGCCCATGTTTGCTTATAACAGGGGGCTACCACCTTAGCGAAGTCGATGCTGGTAAAACGAATGATGAACGAATGGAATGATATACATTGCTATGTTTGGTTCATGTCTTTAATCAAGATCCTTTATGAAGAAGCAATTGACAACATTCCATTCGCTAACCCAGCATCGAGTTCGCTTAGGTTGTAAGGTCTTTACCAATTTATTTTCGACATATTGAAAGAAGATCAAAAAGGTACCTTTTCAAATGGAAATTGTGCTTAAAAAGCTATGGAGGCATCTAAAACCGATGCTTACTTTTGTTGTATGATTATGTCAGTCTCATACAGCAAAATTGCTACCAACACTTTCTAAGACACCAAACATGCTAGTAATAATTACATGTAAATCAAAAAGAAGCAAAATTATACTGAAAAATTTATTTACCAGTAATAATTTTATGGAAAGAAAAATATTCGACGCGAATGGTACTTGAACCCACGACACTAGCGCTTTTAAACGTGAACAAAACAGTTTTAATTTAAAATACTAAAACAGTTACGAATCTGAAGAATTATGTTTGTCGTGGCTAGATCTTAGAATTGATCCCTTCCTGATTTGTTCGATAAGTATGTAATAGTAGTTTATGAGATGTGAGTGAGATCCGTCGCCCAGAACATGATGTGATCTGGCCAGACATCGCTTAACGATTGGGACAGCGAAAGATTGGGACAGCGAAACTTAGTGCTGATTTGTTAGAAAATTTTGATCTTAATTTTGATAATCAATTAAAATTGTTACTTTTTAAAATTAATTTTCATTTGACTGCATTAATTTAAAACAGGGTTTTCTCAACTTTTTGACATTATAATGTTTATACGTATTTTGTTTTGTATGTATTTCATGTATCTGATTGTATATTATGAGCAAAGCCTGAAAAATTTATTTAATTCTATCAATTATCCACTGGCAGCCAAGATGGCGCTGAACAATTATTTTGTTACAAATGCGAATATTGACTTACAAATGTCCAACCGGGGATCGAACTACAAGAGCAATATATAGAAGTTATTCTTCATTTAGAATATTTATTACGCTTTTTATTGTATTTCACAATCCTGCAAGTCGTCGATGAGGCAGACATGAGCGTAAATTAACGCTCCAAGCCTCGTCAAAATGCTAATAAAAAGTTATTGATTTGAGCAAAGGTAAATTGAGCAAACATGAAAGCGCCTATTAGATGAATCCCCAAATTAGGTATTGGTTTTTCAAACCAAATCAAATGTTTGTACAAGTTTATCTTATTCATTGAATTAGTTTCAATATAATTTATTCCACCGATTTATATTCTGGATTGGGTTCAAATTCTGGAACTACTTTTACAAAGAACTACATTGACCACCGGCGATTAAAAGTACCTCTTGTCCAGTCCTTCCACGCTGGACTGGGTGTGAAAGAAAAACTTACGATGTGCCAGATGCCAAATCTTTCCAAGCATACTGCAAGCGTCAGTAAGTAGTATATGAGGTTACGAAAGGCTGACAATCTATCACCACTATACTCATGCTCCATCTAATAACCCTCAGAATGCCTGTCAAACGTGGTGTCAAGTGGTTTAAGGATCACGTGATGCTCTGCAGTGTTTGCCCAGACAGAAAATCACATCTCAGTCACGTCACGTACCGACATCATAAAGAATGGTTACGCAGAATTTTCGGTCTTGACTTTTGCGATTACCAACAGTCGTCAAACCCACAGACGTATGTCAAACCAAAAAAGGAAATTCGGAGGTTTGAATACTCTGGCAATAGGGTTTTAGTTTATGATTTTGATACTTATTATTACGTGCATGATAAAAAGAAAAGATTTGACAACGTGACTAATAATGTAGTCCATATTTGCATTTGAGTTGCCAGTCATCTTTAAGTATAAGAAGAAAACAGTATCCGGACTGCTTGTTATAAAAATCACAGCCCAAGTAGAACAAAACCAAGGAACTTTAGAGAAACAAGGAACTACTGCTTATTTGAAATTCGAAGAATGATAAGTACCAACGTATCTTAAAAAATCTTAGACTTCAGAGTTGAACAAGTTTAGAAATTTCTCAAAGGAACCAGGTCACAGTCATCCTTTATTCGAAAACATTGTTAACACAACACTAAATCTTTTTAAGTGTTTGAGAGATTTACGAACTATGTCTACCAAGTTTCTTGTGTTTCGTCTTACGTATATAGGTAAGACGAGCGTGTATACGCTCACACCTATAATCCCTATCGGGGTAGGCAGAACATCTATGGTTCTTGAAGTACTTGATGTCTCATTTGACATACATTCTGAGGGTTCCCAGTCCAGCGTAAAAAAACATCGTCTTACTTCTTCGTAAGTTAATAAAAAATGTTTTATCATTAGAAATGTTCATAGAATTGTGTATACTATAAATGTATAACTACCATTTGCCATTGTTTCGTCTACAATGGTTGAAGTCCTATGGGTCCTGGATGGTCCTGAGCATTTCAGTTGGTTTTTTTTTAACTTATAATAAAACGTCTTTGTTTACAAAGAGTTTGATAAAAACTAAATTTCTATTCTAACACTATGGACACTTTGGAGTATAATATGACAAACTGTAAATAAGTGGATTTACATTAGAAGTTATTTGCTACAAGTATATAAATAATATATACAGTGATGTTATAATTGCCTTATAATCCAAAGTGTCCTCTATAAGTCTAAACACCAAACATATTATTAAAAACGCATACCTGGCGACAATGTAAACAACATTAACAAAGGGTCTGAATCTCGCAGGCACCTATAAAATCATATTTAAATCTATGGCAGCCCGGGCGCAGGGGAAACCAAAAAAGGAGGAAGGAGGGGCAGCGGTAGCAGTCTAACATTCATCTTGGCTTCTCGAAGCTAACAAAATACACATACCTATAAAACTATTAAAATAATTCCCAAAATTCTCTAAGACAGACAATTCCTTGTCTAGGCAGTATCTTTGCCATTTGACTTCAAACAAATAACAATAACATACAAGATTTTATTGAAACGATCGTGGAATGATACTGCCTATCCAAAAACAAACATCTATAAGAGCAAATTTCTATACATTTTACACATTTATTTAAAGATTAAGTTAACGAAAATAAAATAAACATAATAACCATTCAAACATTCTTCTCTCAATCTAAAGACGCTTGTCACAAAGCAACCTGTATTAATAAAACACTCAATAATAAATTACTTACTATACAAATATAATAGGCACTTGTATGCCTTTGCGACAAGCTATATATAAATACCTATAAGAAACCAAGTCCACTGCTACGCAGCTGAGGAAAAGGAAAAGGATGGTTTGAGGATACAGGATGTCTTAAACAATAAATCCAAATCTGAAAGTTAGATTTGGCCTAATACGAAAACATCATCTTAATAAAATAGAACGAAACTTCGCAACCAATATTCAATTAACCCAACGCAATAAGCTTTGGTTACTGTTTTAAAGATTGTTTAAATCAAAAAAAGAAAAGTAAATGAAAGCCACCCCTGAACTAAATGAAAAGGTTAATCTGTAAGGATGGAGTCAGGATATAGGGATTTGATAGGATCCAGGAGTGAAATCAAGGGAGGACTCACAAGCAAGAAACATCTCCGGCGGGTTCATACGCCGGGGAGTCCCATGAGGGCGGAGGCCCGGGGTACATAGCGGGGGCCGGAGCCGGCGGTCCGTACTCCCTTGGCTGCGTGTAAGCTTGCGGCAAGTTGTTTACATTGTCGCCTTTACTTTGGTGCTGGTTTGGTGTATCTGCAAAACGAAAGTTTTTGAATACTTTGGTTTCAGTGGTATATAATGTTAATGGTTCTTTAGTCTTATTTAATTACAGACTGAACTAGACATGACGAAATGAGTGGATTTTAATACAATTTCTAAGTTCCTACGTTAATCTATTATAATCTATTAGAGTGATTGTTTACGTTTATTATTCACGACAGGCTTTTTAATCTTCTGGTTATTGCTAAAACGTACATTACTTGTACGACAATCTATTTGTCATCGCCAAGTCAAAAATGCTAATGTGATTCACTATTTTGCTCAATGATTTACATTGATTTTGCTAATGTATTTTTATGACGTTTTCAAGAAAAACTTCGTATGTTCAATGAAAATAAAGTATTTTTGATTAGATTTGATTTGAAATTAGTGATCATAAAAAAAATTTATACAAGACAAGGTTTATAAAAAAACCTCCGTTGGCCCGATGCCGGCTTTAAGTGTGAGTAGTCCGTTTAATGATTAAATGGCTAACAAAATAAAAGAAACAAGTAAGAAATAAAAATATAATGATTTTGAAGCAGTCGTAGCCCCGCGGCACTTGCTGATCTGAACTGATCAGTGAGGTAAAGTAAAGTACATAGAGACAGGGAACCTGATGGGGTGACCAAATTTGCAATTTATCACGAGCTTTTCCGTGCTGCTTCGGAGAGCACGTTAAACCGTTGGTCTCGGTTGTTGTCTATTGACTACAGTCGTTAAACTAAGTCAGAGGTCACTTAGCGTTTTGATAACTCTGATACCAGGATTTGTCAAGTTCGCCATATACTTAATTATATCTACACGATAAAGAAGGAAGGATAATAAATAAATAAACGCTTCACACTCAAAGGCCCACATTAAGGTTTTCCCTTGTGTCGTGGGTCCCTTGGAACACACAAAGACAGACACAAACACCCATGACCCGAGAACTAACATCTGCTTTTTACACAAATGTTTGCCCCGACTAGGGATCGAACCCAGGACCCGCCGATCAAGAGGCAGTGTCACTACCACTCGACCAAACCGGCCGTCAATAATGGTACCCTTGTTACGTTTAGCTTATATTTTAATTCAACTTTTATGGAGTAAACAACTGTCCCCAATCGTGCACAGTCTATTACCAATAAAGACATCCTTTTATAATTTCTCCCTAGGAATCACGTAATAAAATCCTTTCGTAATGCTTGCAAAGGTCAACAAAGCCAAGTTTAATTAAAATTTTAATACGGGACTCTATTACAGATTCAGCAGTGTGGTCTACACTAATATTATAAAGAGGAAGGATTTGATTGTTTGTTTGTTTGTATAGAATAGGCTCCGAAACTACTAGGTAGACCAGAGGTTCCCAAACTTTTTTTTCTCATAGACCACTTCCAAAATTTTGCTGGTTTCGGTGGATCCCCTCCCTGCAGCTACATTTCTATCATATTCCCAAAACTCAACAAAAAAAGTGAATATTAGATCTAATTAAGAAAATTTGCGTTGCGGCTGAGTTTCAACCACGAATTAACAGTTTTCGAAAAAAAAGCGAGAATTTATTGATTGGTTTATTAATTAATTGATTGTGCTGTGAGTGGATGTCAAAAAAGTAAAGGTGGCCAATCAAAAAAGTTATTCCATCCAACTTTACATTTTTGACATCTCACTCACAGCACAAGGAGCATTTTAGTTTTTTACTATTGAAAACAGATAATTTTTTGTGGACCCCCGCTTATACGAATTGTGAACCCCCATTTTTTTGTCACACCAACGTAGACCCCCTTCGAGTCTCCCGTGGACCCCTGGGGGTCCACCTGGACCACTTTGGGAATCAATGTACTAGACCAATACGAAAAAAAATTTCACAATTAAAATGCTACATTATCCCTGAGTAATACTGGCTACATGATTTTCCCGAATTCCCACGGGAACAAAGTCCCGGGTGGAATGCTAGTAGTGAATATATAAATAAAGTGAATAATGCCACACACTCTTAGGTCCGTATTACAGAAGGAGACTCAAGTCTTGATCTATACTTAACTATTGATTGTCTCTTTCTCTCACTATAAAAATGACAAAGACGACTGTTTTCATAGCCCGGAAACGTTGTATTAGGTCAATGTATAATTTAAGAATTGTCGAGTCATGTAAACCATATTTTAAAGAAAAGAGATTATTATCCCTACCTAGCATATATACACATCAACGCGGTCTAGGGATATTGCACGATTTTTCATACAATAGAGGTCTGTTTGAGAATCTATAAAAGCATACTCGAGATACATGGAGGGCTATTATTTTCAGACAAGCAAGTGCTAAACTTGAATTTTAAATTCTTATCAATAAATTATGTTTTACTTGAAATTTGTGAAACGTGACCCAACATTTTTGTGCATTAAAGCAATTTTACATATTACCTTGTAAAACTGCCTTAATGCACAAAAATGTTATTTTTAGAATCCCACTCATTTACAATAAAATATCAAAACTATTACGTGACATTAATGATATAAACTGTTTTAAATTTAAATTATTTGACTTGTTAGTTCAGAAATGTTATTACTGTGTAAACGAGTGTCTAAATGACAACTCTTTATAGATGCTTAAAAAATGTTGTATGCCCGAGAGGCGGGAAATAGCTGTACCTTTACTAACAAGCACTGTAACCTGTTGTAATACCTATTTTCCACAATAAATACATTGATTTGATTTGACTGCAACGTAAGTATAGATCAGATTTTGAGTCGCGTTCTGTAATATGGACCTAAGTCCCTTTTGTGATGGGTCCAACAGGTTCTTCAGAACTGTAAATACAATAAATTACTGTTTGAACTGGAAAGACATGGAATTAAAGTAAGATCGTTACTACTTTCGTAAACTTGTGGTCGATGACCATGTTAATCAGTCGACACTATTTTATACTTTAGTACTGAAGGTATCAAAAATGTGTTTTTTTATTTTTTGTTCGTTTAAACGTCACTACGAAGCAGCCAATCGACATTTTTTTTCACAAGAATAGTTGTAGGGATTTATAAAAAAATCTGACATAATATTACGCTGCCTTTTAAAGGGAAAGGGATGACAGTTAATATTATTTCAATATTACGCATCTTCAAATAAACAACAGCGCCAAGGGTGGTAGTGTCAAATTCTATAGCCCTCATTCCCCCCTTCTAGCAAAAGGGGGGGAAATGAGAGTACGTTTGTATACAGGATGTAAGAGACAGGTTAGCAGAAACTGAAACCTTGAACTCAGACCATTTTTCTGAGTGATTTTCCAGTGGAATTTTCATTATAAAAATCATTTTATTGTTCTTTTTTTATATTTTCTAGTTAAAAAAAAATTCTTTCTAATACACTCAATTTTCCAATAAAAAACGATGCTAATAACGTACAACACAAAAACCAAGTCTCATTTGAAAGATAAATAAGACTAATTAAGCTGTACGAAAAATAAAATTTAGAATTACTTAATAAAAAATATTTTAGTACGTAAGTAGATACTCGTATATAAAATTGCTGTGCCCTTACAGGGCGTCTTATAAATTTGGGTGTTATGTACCAGCTTATACCTAATGAGATTTGCAACAAATACTTTGAATTGAATTGAAAAAAAATATCTCCCGAATCTCTTTAAAGTTCGAGTGAATAGGCTTCTTCTGGGTGAGCTTGCTACATCCTCGACCGCATCTTTGCCCTTGGGCTAGATTGTGGTCAAGAGCGAACCCTTCATTAATAAAAAAAAACCATGGACTGATGTCAACATGACAACAGCAATGTACGTCGCATTCTGAGAGCGGGTGACCACGCTTTCGCGATACATTGCGAAGCGCCAAAGTAGGTAAATAAAATGAAAAAAAAACTTGATTTTTCCGGGAAAAATAGTTACTTGCAGTCGATCATAGTTACGGATAGATTCCACCATTTAAGTATTTGCTAAGCTGTCTTTACACCCTGTATGTCTGTATATATATTACGGTAGCTCGTTATACGTGTTCCAGAGATATGAATATATTATGACGTATTGAAATTGTGGCATCTATAAACACAAATGTAAAGGAAAATTTCTGCTCCAACACGAGATGAGTGAGTGAAACAAAATTAATATAATATCTGTTTCGGTATTGAAACTTTTTTATAATGGAAACTCTTTTATAGGTAAAATCAGTATATCGTATATGTAAAAAACAATTCACCATCATACACCACATTCGCTTATGCCTATAATTCCATACGGGGTAGGCAGTGCATCAGTGGTTCAAGAACCACTAGATGCCACGTTTGACACAAATTTTGAGGGTTATCAGCAGGCCGAGTAATAGTGTCAGCGCCGCGACAACACCGCGGTCCTATGTCAACTATGTCAAAACTATGTCAAAATGTCAAAATGTCAAGTGAAGTTTCAGCGTGAGCCGAGCGCGAGTTTGTCGTTATCTTGCTAGAGCTGCTGATGGAACAAGTTGTATAATGGTGAGAGGTGGTCAGCCTTTCGCCCATTATACAGCAAAAGCCTCGAATCCCTCTAACAGACTGTTACTGTATACCTGGGAAGAGCAAGTAGCTGGCACATTCTAAGATTTTCTTAATTACTCTCAGTTCAGCATGGAAGGATTAGATAAACGCCACACACTCTCAAACTATAAAAATATGGCTACTAATCAGTTGCATGAAAACGATTTTAACGATTTTTTATAAAATTTATAAGTTAGGATCATTTTGGGTCATAATTTATTTCTAAAAAACGCAAATTAAGGTTTTGTTTTGGCAAAATTAATTCAATAATTAGTTCCAAAAAATATTAAAGATGACCACTAACCCAGGCACTTTAAGGATTAAACCAGTAACAGTGATTAACAAAATTAAGTAGACAATAAGAAGAGGACGAAACCAGGTGAGCCGAAAATTCCTTTCTCAAGTACAAGTAAGAAAAAATTAGATAACAAATAGGTAAATCAAATAATACCAAAAACAACACATAAAGATGTCTATAACCACGGTACGAGCGGCGGGAACTACGGAGAGTGAGAGGGGAGAGGGGGCCGGCGATCGATAAAGAGAGGGGAGGTGTGACGTCACAGGGGGAGGGGAAACCATGTGCCCGTAATGTACCGTGGTCGGCGTTTGCCTGTTTTTGGACATGTTTTTCGAGAAATACGAGTTTAGGATATTGATATTGGAAATTTAGCTTTTCGCTCAGAATTTGTATACTTTTCAGCCCTTTAAAACTATCCCTTTGCAAAGAATCACGTCAAAATCAAGAATCAAAACAGTTTATTTGCAAAATAGCTCTTAATTATTTTGCTAGAGTCGCGTAAAGCGCTTCTGTTTACTAATTTTTAAAAGACAAGGACAGACACTGTATAGAAGCACCTAAAGAGGTTGATGTTTGTATGTAGGTTAGATACAGACAGCTGCACGTCAGGTTACCCATTTGCACTATGAAAACCAGCGCTATCACGAGCGAGATAAGGGTGACGTCCAGGTCAACATGTATAACCTGATCTGCTGCTGTGTGTACATCATTGGCTCCATATTAAGAACGTAGATGACAAATAATATAATTTTCCACAAACGAATGAGTAACCGACTTCCTTTCATACCCATACCCAATAATAATTTGTATAAAGTAATTTTATTTCTCCAGTTTTTCTATTTTTCGCGGACTATAATGCCTATTAGCAAATATCTACCAATGAAAATTTCATTCAGTTATTTAGATGACGTTTTTGTTTGTAAGTATTTTTTGTTTTTGTTGATTTTTTAAAAGCGCTGAATCATTTGAAATTAAATTTATATGGGACCCCTTCAGGAGTATACTCTTTTGAACAAAAAAATAATTTTGAAAATCGACCGACAGTTGGCGGAGTGGTCGCGTAACATACATATAGACTAATATTATAAAGAGGAACGATTTGATTATTTGTTTGTTTACATTGAATAGGCTCCGAAACTACTGCAAAGCTATATTATCCCCAATGGACATAGGCTACATAATTTTCCGGAATTTCCATTGGAACGAAGTCCCGGACGGAATGCTAGTAAAAAATATAGTAAAATAAATATACAGTTGAATTGAGAATCTCCTCCTTTATCAAGTCAGTTGAAAATAGGGTTTGTGCAAAATATGTTAAAAATGGTAGAAGATGGTAAAATATGTTAAAAATGGTAGAAAATGGTAAAATATGTTAAACATAGTAGAAAATGGTAAAATATGTTAAACATGGTAGAAAATGGTAAAATATGTTATAAATGGTAGAAAATGGTAAAATATGTTAAAAATGGTAGAAGGACCTCCAAATTCTTTTCACATGTGCGTACAAATAATTTTAAGTTTAAAAAGAGTTTAAACAATAAGACATTCCAATTATTAAAATAAAATGAAAATTAAATTAAAAACAGAAACTCATTTAAAAGAATCTGAGACGAATTCTTCCAAAGTGTAATAGCATTTTTATCACTTAAACCTTAACTTACATACAATTTTTGCATGAATTAGAAAAATCAGCTCTTGTTATTTCTTCCACACTGGACTGGGAGTGAAAGAAAAACTTAGAAAGTGCCAGCTGCCAACTCTTTCCAGGAATACTGTAGAAGCCAGTAATTGGAATATGAGAGTTTAGCTGCCAACTCTTTCCAGGAATACTGTAGGAGCCAGTAATTGGAATATGAGAGTTTAGCTGCCAACTCTTTCCAGGAATACTGTGGAAGCCAGTAATTGGAATATGAGAGTTTAGCTGCCAACTCTTTCCAGGAATACTGTAGAAGCCAGTAATTGGAATATGAGAGTTTAGCTGCCAACTCTTTCCAGGAATACTGTAGAAGCCAGTAATTTGAATATGAGAGTTTAGCTGCCAACTCTTTCCAGGAATACTGTAGAAGACAGTCATTGGAATATGAGAGTTTAGCTGCCAAATCTTTCCAGGAATACCGTAGAAGCCAGTAATTGGAATATGAGAGTTTAGCTGCCAACTCTTTCCAGGAATACTGTAGAAGCCAGTAATTGGAATATGAGAGTTTAGCTGCCAATTCTTTCCAGGAATACTGTAGAAGCCAGTAATTGGAATATGAGAGTTTAGCTGCCAACTCTTTCCAGGAATACTGTAGAAGCCAGTAATTGGAATATGAGAGTTTAGCTGCCAACTCTTTCCAGGAATACTGTAGAAGCCAGTAATTTGAATATGAGAGTTTAGCTGCCAACTCTTTCCAGGAATACTGTAGAAGACAGTAATTGGAATATGAGAGTTTAGCTGCCAAATCTTTCCAGGAATACCGTAGAAGCCAGTAATTGGAATATGAGAGTTTAGCTGCCCACTCTTTCCAGGAATACTGTAGAAGCCAGTAATTGGAATATGAGAGTTTAGCTGCCAATTCTTTCCAGGAATACTGTAGAAGCCAGTAATTGGAATATGAGAGTTTAGCTGCCACCTCTTTCCAAGAATACTGTAGAAGCCAGTTATTGGAATATGAAAGTTTAGCTGTATCGTGGGCGAAAGGCTAACAATCTATCACCACTATACTCACGTTTCATCTAATAACTCTCAGAATGTATATCAGACGTGGCATCGTATGAACCACATGATGCACTACCTACCCTGTCAGGGATTATAGGCGTGAGTGTGTAAATACAGGGTTACTTTTTAATCAGTACAAACATTTTTCTTACGGTGTCAGTAACGTTGATAGAACGTAAATAAGACGGAAAAAAATTTTTTTTTTCCAAAATTTTCATATTTTGATACCCCTTTTTAACGTCTTAGAGGATGAATTTTGTAAAACGCAGAAACACGGGTGTCACAAATTGTGTTGAAGAGTACTATTACCAAGTTTCAAGTCAATTGGACGAAGTTATTTTTTTTTTCCATACAAAAAAATTGATTTATTTTCATGCTTCAGACGATCTAGCGTGAAATTTTTATATGAAACGATATAAAACAAAACAATACGGGTCTGTTAAATTTTCATAAAGTTTACGTATAAAAAATTTGTGTACTGATTAAAAAATAACCCTGTATACACATCAACACGGTCTAGGTATATTGCACGATTTTTCATACAAAAGAGGTCTGTTTGAAAAGCTACAAAAGCATACTCGAGATACATGGAGCGCTATAATTTTCAATTCTAACCAATAAATTTGTGAAAAAAATTTTGCGTAAATTCAACTATTTTCATACAAAAAGCAGGCAAAAAGTGCATTTTCGTTTTCGTTTCCGTCACGTTTTCACAAATTTCAAATAAAACAGAATTTATTGACTAGAATTGAAAATTCAGGTTTAGCTCTTGCTCGTCTGAAAGTTATAGCCCTCCATGTATCTCGAGTATGCTTTTATAGCTTCTCAAACAGACCTCTTTTGTATGAAAAATCATGCAATATCCCTAGACCGTGTTGATGAGTGTAGTAGTCCTCCTCGTCGTGACTGGCAACGGCGACCCAGTCATTCCTAAGAGTTCCTTGCGTAAGCTCTGTTATGACTTGCAAAGCCAAACTTGGTTTTAAAGATTTTGTCACACTGTCCGCAATGCAACTGTCCCGTGGTGTAGGACAAATATAAAAATTAAAGACAACATTACATATACTAAACTGCAAAATAATAACACAAATGCCTGAACTAGGATATAAGTTTGGTCGAGTGGTAGTGACGCTGCCTCTTGATCGACAGGTCCTGGGTTCGATTCCCAGTCGGGGCAAATATTTGTGTACAAAGCAGATGTTTGTTCTCGGGTCATGGGTGTTTGTGTCTGTCTTTGTGTGTTCCGGGACCCACGATACAAGGGAAAACCTTAATGTGGGCCTTTGAGTGTGAAGCGTTTATTTTTATTTTTTTAAGTTAATCCTGTATCTCAGGCGAAAGAGGACTTTAATAACTATTCTGTAAAATCACTTACAAAAGGATTTTTCTAATTTTAAATATTTATTGTAACAGTTATGTATATAAAATAATAATAATAATATGCTCCACTGACCTACTTTAAGCATGGAGCATATACTAGCATACACCTTTTTTGTATGAGGGCTTAGGGCGAGTTTTACATGGCGTTTTAGGTCAAGATCTTCGAAATAGATTTCTTCAAAATTTTCAACACCTTTCTTAACGCAAGAACGACATGCTCTCTGCAAAGAAAGCTCTTCCCAACGCTGGGGCGGTGTCCTTTAAATATCTTATAAATAGTAGATAGAAAATGATAAAAAAACAACACAATATGATACTTCGTAGAGTTCTCAACTCTACACAAAGAGCTCCGAGCTACAATAATGAATGATGCAGATAACTATCACCAAAATCATTGCCAATAACCTTCCAATAACTAACTTAAAAATCAATAACTTTGAACAAACGGCTGAATTAATTTTAATTAAATACAGGGTGTAAAAAACAGCTTAGCAAAAACTGAAACCCTGGACTCAGACAATCATTCTAAATTATTTTTCAGTGGAATTTTTCTCCGAATTGTTTTTAATTTTTTTTAAAAAATTTTTTTAATGTTTTCTGCTTACATTTATTTTTATTTAATCGAATACACTCCATTTTGCAATAAAAAACAATCATAACAAGAGTTAACCCATATCATAATTTTTATTATGAGATGGGTTAACTCTTGACCCCAATCTTGACCTAGATCATAGATAAGGTCGAAGAAGGAGCAAGTTAACCCAGAAAATGGCAATTAAGGCACTGGTACTCCCACGCACCAACGGAACACAGCAAGCTGTTTGGCGTCGGACTTCGGCAGAAGGGTGGTTGCAAACCAGGCGTCCCTTTACAGAGCCTACCACACCGCATGAGACCATACGACGCCACCTCATATTGAAAACAAACTGAGGTGTCGTTGCCTAAGATGGATTACTAGGAGGCAGGTCTCATTTTCGTTAGGGTTCCGTACCCAAAGGGAAAAACGGGACCCTATTACTAAGGCTCCGCTGTCCGTCCGTCCGTCCATCTGTCCGTCTGTCACCAGGCTGTATCTTATGAACCGTGATAGTTAGACGGTTGAAATTTTCGCAGATGATGTATACGTGGTTTTTTGCTCGTTTTTATAGAAAGTCTGTCCGAGGCTGTATCTCATGAACCGTGATAGTTAGACAGTTGAAATTTACACAAATGATGTACTTTGGTTGCTGCTATAACAACATATACTAAAAAGTAGAATAAATTAAATATTTAAAGGGGCTCCCATACGACAAACGTGATTTTTTTGCCGTTTTTATAGAGATATTTGTTTTTATAGAGTCCGACTCGCACTTGGCCGGTTTTATAGGTTATGGTACGGAACCCTTCGTGCGCGAGTCCGACTCGCACTTTCCCGTTTTATTTCCTTAGTTGCCTCTTACGACACCCACGGAAAGAGATGTTTCGGTGTTATTCTCAACCGATCACCACACGGTTGAAAGGTTGACCACCACATATACACTCGTCAAACTTATAACACCCCTGTTTTTTGTGAGAAGTTACATATATAAAAGCAAACAATTTACCCAGCAGTTTGTAGTCGACTGAGGCTATCAATCACTGATTCTATCGGCTTCACTTATCGGAATATGTCGCAGACATGTTTTATGATTAGTTTATTTACAAATGACGTAGTCGCTTTACAAAAAATATTCAATTTTATTTTTCTTTTTCCAGCCAAAAGCTGTTATTTTACTTCAATCCCAACTAACTAAAGCTTTTTTCCCAACTTTCGCCACCGGATGAATGAATGAGGAAGGTGATATTTTTTATAAATCTTATCTTTATTGTTTAACTGTGTTTTGTGTAGTATCTATGTCTATGTCAAATAATTTAAGGTTTAAGGATCATTAAACGCCAGTCAGATTTTTTTTTAAGTAAGTTTTCTATATTTTTTAAAAGTTTAGTGTCACCCCTGATTGCACTTTAACGCCGAATAATAAATAAATGGACGTTTCTTCAACGTTTTTTTGAAAACATAACTCGGTTGTACGGACATTCCTTTGCCTTTCCCGAAATGGGTAAACTAAATATATTTAAAAAAAAAACCTTCCACTGTGGACTAAAAGAAAAACATTCAAATTTTCCAGCTGCCAACTCTTCCCAGGCATACTGTATAAGCCAGTAAGTGGGATGCGGGGGTTTTGCTGTATCGCGGGCGAGAGACTGACAATATATCACCACTATACTCATGTTCCATCTAATAACACTCAGAGTGAAAGTCAATGTGGTGTCAAGTGGTTTTTTTTATTTTTTTTATTAATGAAGGGTTCGCTCTTGACCACAATCTAGCCCAAGGGCAAAGATGCGGTCGAGGATGTAGCAAGCTCACCCAGAAGGAGCCTATTCACTCGAACTTTAAAGAGATTCGGGTTATATGAACTCGGAAATACAGACGCAGGCAGGGAATTCCATTCCCTAGCAGTGCGCAATACGAAAGATGATGAAAAGCGCTCAGTGCGAATCCGTGGAATATCAACAAGATAGGGATGGTACCCCGCGGTGCGTCTGGACGTCCGATAGAAGAATGGGGCAGGCGGAATGAGCTCATGCAGCTCCTGAGCACACTCCCCGAAGTACATCTTATAAAAAATACATAGGCAAGCTACTTTGCGTCTATGAGCTAGGGTTTGGAGCTTATCTTTTACTAGCTTCCTGTCACCGATGAGTCTCTTGGCTCTGCGGTCCACCGAGTCCGGTTCTCAAACTACATGACGTTCTGCCTACCCTGAAAGGGATTATAGGCGTGACTGTATAGTATCGATACTACATAGTGAAAAATCCAAAATCGTTACTTACTTAAAAAAAAGTTTTTTTACAAAAATGTTGTGGAAAACGAAAATTTCATAGGTACGCACTAGTGAAGTAAATATCGATTGTCGACAAATCGATGGTCACAGCTGACAAACGCAATATAACGTAACCATGCTTATCTGTTACTTTGCAAGAAGATAAATGTAACGCTGGAGGGAGGGGACGATGTCATTATCGATCGATCGCTAATTTACATTGCAGAAGCAATAACTCTTAGCAAATGGACCGATTTCGACTGGATATTTTTCATTTGAAAGCTGACGAAATCGAGATGGTTCTTAGCTATATTTCATTAAAACTGGTTCAGCCGCTTAAAATTTATAAGCAATCAAATGTCCGGCATTTGATTGCTTATAAATTTTAAGTGGTACAAAATTTTTAATTTTAAAGTTATTGTCGGGCGGGAGTTAATTAGATCGTCAGAGGCCATTGTGTGGTTTAAAAACTTTGACACCAGGATTAGCCAAGTTTGCCACACACTTGGCTATACATAAAAAGAAGGACTAGATCGTGGTCAAGAAGGGAACCCATTCTCAATCAAATATAATCTTAAGGCGACTACAGCACCTAAATTACGATTTTATGATACGTAGATAAGCATGACGCACTGCATTAAATCGAAAAAAAAATACTACGGTAATATTCAGGAAATAAACTAGATAAGTAGTTTGCTGAAAACATGATTCAGCACTTTTGGTTTGATAGAAAAAGCTCACAAAATCACCTCTAATACCCAATATTGTGTATCTTTTAAGCTGTAAAAACGATAGTAAAATGCACACAGGAACTTGAATTTGCTATCAAAATGTTCGTGATTGAACACTCTCGTTAAGTAATTAACGCATTTTTTGATTTAAGCTGTTACCTTTCCATAAATCTCATTTTTCTAACTTTCGAACATGTTTTTACGCACGCACGCTTTCATAGTCCGTAAACTTCGTGTATCGACACTGTTCGCACTGCCGGCCCAGGCCTGTTGAGTCGGAGATGGCACTATTCCTATGTGCGCTGCCTTTATCGGGTGCTGTAGTCGCCTTAACATAAAACGGCAATGGCATGACAGGCAAAAATATTGATGCACTAGTAATTTCGACTGGCATCATAGTCCAGTTGATAAAGACCATGCCTTCTGATCTGTAGGTTGCTGCTTCTATTTCCAACCAATACAAATATAAAAAAATCGTATGTTCATTTTTTTGTGTGGTTTATTCTGCCTGCTTATGTATAATATGTATGTAAGTAACTTTTACGCTGGACTGGGAGTGAATTATAATGTACCAGCTGTCAAGTGTACCCAGACATACTGTCAAAGTCTGTGATAGGGATGCGAAGGTTTTGTTGTATGTTGGGCGAAAGGGTGACAATCTCTAACCACTAAACATTTTGTTGTCTAATAAAATAACCAACAAGTAATATGAGTCTGTAGTTCTCCGTACGAGACACAGATGGCGCTAACCTACAAGCACAACGTATGTGCTTAGTAAGGGAATGAGAAATTTCGCCGCTTGACTTGAAGGCACGATAGCTCAGTTGGTTAGAGCACCAGGAAATCTGATCCTGGGGCCGTGGGTTCAAGTCCCATTCGCGCCGAATATTTTTCTTTCCCTAAAAATAATTTGTAATAAAATAACCGTCTGAATAATGTTAAACATGGCATCAAGTGGTTCTAAAACCACTGATGCTGTACCTACCCTGTTAGGAATCATAGGCGTGAGCGTATGCATGTATGTAGGTTCCTATTTACTTATTTGTTTACTTTTTTTTTGTCACTACTATTGCGCTACTCCTGTTTTTTTTATGTTTTCCTTTCGCCTTGGATTGCCTGGAAGGGATCGCTGTTTAGCGATAAGGCCGCCATTGCACACTTTTGGTTATAAGTTTGTATTGTATTCTTATTTTACCTTTTTAAGGCCCGTGTTCACCAAAAATATAACCAACGGTTAAACCGCGGTTAGAAGCTAATCAGACAAAATGTCAAAAAAAATGTATGAAAATGACATTGTCAAATCTCTGGTTAGCTGCTAATCGTTGGTTATATTTTTGGTCAACACTGGCCTAAGTATGTAATAAAGCATTTATCTACCTATCTACGTATTTAAACAAAAATAGTATCAGTTATCTAGCACCCATATTACAAGTCTTGCTTAAGTTTGGGGTTAAATAGCACTGTGTGAATTGTCCAAGTTTCCGTACTTAATATTCAAATAAGCATGGCACCCTTTTGTTAAATCAACTCGGGGGAAATCCACCCCTAACAAAGAATGGCACGCTATCGAAATATCGACTGGACGCGCCTCTAATGCTGTGAATCGACCGCGCGCAATCGATTGTCGCGAAATCGATAGCAGCTGATGTGACGTGTCGCATCACTAGGCTTTCGCTTTCGACACTATTGGACTTACGGATGCTCATGTCTATGCTTCCTTTAGGGGTAGGCAGAGGGTAAATTTGCCATGGAACTACTATTGAGATAGTAAATAAATGAATTTTTTTTGTATTTGAAACGTTTCAAAATAAATTGGATTTCTTATTTTACATTAAATGTAACAATTATAATTAAATGTATAATGTATGTATAATATACATGTATAATGTATAATGTACATGTATAAATGTAAATGTTAAACATTAAATGTAACAATTATAGTCTAGTATCACTGAAAAAGGCGCTTCTTCTTATCGTGTAGATTTAACCAAGAATGGAGAACTTGACTAACCCTGGTGTCAGAATTTTTAAAACCGCTAAAAGGCGCTGACTCAACATTTACTACAGCGGTGAGGCTGTAGCGCTCAATATCAGCGCCAGTCCCAAAAAAAACATTCATAGACTTAAGATTACCTACCTACACAGGCGTATAGACAACCGAAGTGTGCGAGCGAGAAGAAAGTCCTTTACAGAAATACAACAAGACAGAAAAGGAAAACGAATCTAATAAGAATGGAGCCATTTTTGAATGACAGAGGCACGAAGGTGCAATCCTAGTTATTTTAAGCAACTACAATTGTATTGGACAATTATTTGTGAACCTTTAGATTTACATGACACTTCCCACCCTGACAGGGAAAACTAGAGGTGAGTGTATGGATTGGATTGTCCTGAAGCAATTAATGTTTGATCGAACGACATCGTTCAATCGAGACTGACATTTTTTATTTATTACGAAAGGACTTGCTCTTGACGGCAATGTATCTCGGGATCGAGAATGTAACAAAGTAAGCTCACTCAGAAGTAGCCTACCTATATTCACCCGAACTTTGAAGACACTCGAGTTATAGGGATGTGCTCGAAAATGCATTTAGAAAATAGACCCCTCCATTGTGCAGAAATCTTCGTTCACAAGGTGTTTCAAAAAAAACCAAAAAAAAGAAATTCCAAAATTTAATTTTATAAGTGAAATAGTCGCAACTCTAGTAATCAGTTGCACGGTTTGACATTTACAAAATGAAAGTTTCATGTAATAAATATGACATACTTGTCAATTTGTAATAGAGTTGTGCAATAAGAGTTGTGCACACACACACACACACACACACACACATGCACACTGAGTCACACACGCAACCACTCACTAACATTCTGCATGACTTCTTCTTCTCTCTATGTTTTTATTATTCTGCATGTTGCAAATCCATTGTCTTCGACAAATGATACTGTACTTGGTTATGGAGGAGCGTGGCCTTCTGGCACAGGTGTTCTCACACTTAAAAGAAGGTCACAGCAACTACACAAAATGTAATATGTTTGTTGAAGCAATAAATATTTTCATTTTCATTTTTCATTTTTTCATAAGCTTAATAATTTTTTTTTGTTTTTTTTTAATCACCTTGTATAATCTCCATCGCCATGACCTACATATCACATTCTCTGGACCTAAAAAGGAATAAAAAAATACGCAAGCAAGCATTACAAAAGGATTTTACTCCTTTACCTTAATATTGTTAAAACGCTTACCCGCGCGAGAAATATTCACGTATAATTTTGGGAAAAGAAAACCGCCGCTTGACTTGAAGTTCAGTTAGTTAGAGTACCAGGAGATCTAACCCTGGCGTCGTCAGTTCAAGTCACATTCGCGCCAAACATTTTTCTTCAACTTTAGCTATGAAAAAAGTCGATACTGGCTACAATACGTCACTAGAACGCTCCTAGCCTAACATATCGATTTGACTCACAAGTAGTGCCGCGCGTCGAGCGCTGACCCGACATCGATTCGCGAGAATCGATGCTCGCAGCTGGCATTATCGATGTGTTTTTGTTTACAACACTGTTCTTTTATCAAAAGTTTAATTTTTTGATTAAAGAACATTTTATAGGGAGGTTTACTTAGAATTCGTTAATGCTTGGTTGAATATTTGCGGAGTATTTGTTTTTCAGTCATAAATTCGTACAATTCTTCTATTTTCTTATTGTTGTTCGGCAAATTTCGTATTGTGAATAAGTAAATTGATTTTCAAAAGACAATCTAAGAACGAGACAGACACTATTAGCCGAGAGACATTAAGAAAATAGAAGCACTGTAATATTTTATATCTACGTATTTTTTATACTTACCTCAACACATATACCTGTCAGATTAACCATTCAGTTTTCTCTGGCTATTTAAATCAACTTAAATAAAAACAACTTATTACAAACTCTACTGAGACATAAAGCATCATGCAATCTTACCTGCTAGCCTCAGCGCCGACATTCTTTGAAACTCTGGCTCCTGCAACCATTTCCACATTCTTCTAAACGTTTCCCTCCCCGACTTAAGCTTCGACCACGGCTTTGGATTCCTTAACAAATCGCTTAGCGTCCCTTGCGACCGGCATAACACCCTTTGCGCAAAAATCGCTTGCGGTATCGAATACCTCTTCAACTCCCCACTTATCCTTTGAGCTAGTTCTTTCGTGTTTATCTCCTCTATGTCGTTCACTTGTTGTTGTTGCTGTTGTTGTTGTTCTTCCCTTGCCATTAACGCCGCGTTGAGATCTAGCCCGGGGCTGGGTATAGGCGGCGTCGGCGATCGCCTCTCGAAGGAGTTCGGCGACACACTCCGCCTGCTGTACGCGGATTGTGGCGACAAAGGTTCATTGTAGTTCGCTGGTGATAACGAAGCATAAGACGGCTGCTGTTGTATGACTGTGAACGTACCTCCAGCATGGTAGGCGAATTTGTCTGAGACTGTACTAATTGGGGGCAGAGGGAGTAGAGGCGTTAATGTTGCGTATGAGGCTGGTTCCAAGCCAGGAGGTGTGAGACGGCCGTTGACGGCTGAGAGAGGATGGAAAGCGGCGTCGCCATCAGGGAGGAGGTCGGCTGGGGATAGTCGTGGGGGCGATGCGTTGCTGGGGGCGACGATTACGGTGAGAGGCGCGCGGTCGCGGACTCGAGGCTCTTCCATGGCGCGCGGCCAACGGCGGCGGGGTCGCGGCGGCGACTGAACAACGCGTGCGCGACGCACCCTCTTCTCCCCTCGTCCCTCGGCCTGCAAACACCCCCATACCATCACTTTCTTTTGCTCGCACTATCTTTCACTCTCTATCATTGTATTATCAACCCTATTCTATTCCTATAAGGTACAAATCACGTTGGATTTGTCAGCGCTTTGGGATGTTTGGTCATGTAGTAATCTCAATGCACCCTTAACCTACCCTAGGGCATTTGTAGTCCCGACATTGTTAGTTTCGACACAAGTACGATCCATTACTGCTTTGTTAATGTTAAGTTTTAACTGAGAGCAATTCAAAGCAGCAGTGGATGGTGTTTTGGTGGAACGTTTGAGGATGTCGTAGGAATTGGTACGGGTTTTGCCCCCGTTCGGGCATTGCTGTCACTCGAGTACTTACTGTAGCCAAGCTTACCTCATGGCGGAACTACCAGGCCACTAAAGTCCTTTTACTAAAATGATTAATACAATTTATCTACTTTCCATTAAAAACGAACTATCCTGTAGTTATCAGTTAGAGATAATGCTATTCGGTATACAAAACCTACCATCAATCGGTTTGTGAAAACAAACTTATTTTGGCATTATTTTATAATTTGTAGATTACATAGTTGCTGGTTTGTAGATTACATACATAAACACTCACGCCTTAATCCCTCTCGGAGTAGGCAGAGCATCAGTTGATGCCACGTTCGACATAAATTCTGAAGGTTATTAAATATGATGTATAATGGTGATTAATTAACATAAGTAGATCAGTATAAACAAAATTGGGTGCAAGAGCTTATTCCGCCTGCCCCTTTCTTCCATCGGACTTCCAGACGCACTGTAGGGTAACACCTTTACCTTGTCGAGATCCCTCGGATACGTACTGAGCGCTATTTTTCATCTTTTATATAGCACACTGCCAAGAAATGGAATTCCCTGCCTGCGTCTGTATTTCCGAGCTCACATTACTCGAATTTCTTTAAAGTTCAAGTGAATAGGTGAGCTCGCTACATTCTTGGACGCAATTTTGCTTTGAGCTAGGTTGTTGGCAAAAGCGAACCCATTTTTTTTAGCAAAACCACTCTTAATATAAAAAAATATATATGGTGTCATAGTAAAAGGTCGATATGCAGTCAAATCTAGAAGTCCCGGAGCTTCGAGGTTTGGCTATAACATTCTTAAACTTGTCTGAAAACCCTGAATCTAAATATAAGGCCCGTGTTCACCAAAAATATAACCAACGGTTAAACCGCGGTTAGAAGCTAATCAGACAAGATGTCAAAAAAAATGTATGAAAATGACATTGTCAAATCTCTGGTTAGCTGCTAATCGTTAGTTAAATTTTTGGTGAACACTGGCCTTAAAGGAGAGACTGACTGACTGACATATCAACGCACAGCCTAAACGGCTAAACGTAGGCACTTAAAATTTGGAAGAAACGTAGCTTAGGTACCGTAGAGGTGCACTAAGAAAGGAATTCCCGAAATTCCCACGGGAACGGGAATTAGCGGGAAAATCCTTTTGTATGAAAAACCTAAACCGCTTAAGTTAGACGCTTGAAATTTGGCATGCAGGTACCTTAGTAAACTTAAAGCTTAGTTGCGACAGGATATTGCAAAATTCCCACGGGAACGGGAGTTAGCGGGAAAAAACTTTTGTATGTAAAAATCTAAATCACGTAAGATAGATGTTTTCAATCTGTGTACTCCGTACAATAAAAATTAACACGCAAACGAAGTTGCGGGCATCAGCTAGTAAACTATATACCTACACTCTCATAATTATAATAATACACTATACAGGGCTTTAGGTAAATCTCTTTCAACCTCTCGGGTGGTTAATCAGTCCATGAAACTGAACAACTTTCCCTCAAAAATAAGTCAATATGCGAAAAAAAAATTTTCTCCCATACAAAATGCGCTATATGCTGATGAAGTTTTGTATGGGAGAAAAATTTTTCTTCGTATTTTGACCTATGTTCCTAGGGGAAGTTGTTCAGTTTCATGGACTGATTAACCACCCGAGAGGTTGAAAGAGAGATACCTTAAGCCCTGTATATACCCTTCTAACATTAGTTTTGTAAGAAAAACTGTTTACATTTATTATTATTATACTCTCATTTTTTATATCTGACACTTTCTAACCTTTTTCTCAAAGCAAGCTACAGAAAGCAGCATGTCAGGTTACCCTTACACTACGAAAACCGGCGCTATTACTAGCGAAATAAGGCCGACGTCAGGTCATCATGTATAGCCTGATGTGTTGCTGTGTAGACAGGAACAACAGCACAACAACGAGACGACTAAGGAAACACAAATGAGACCTGCCTCTTAGTAATCCATCCCAGGCAACGACACTTCATTTTTTCCTGAATCTGAGGTGTCGTCCTATGGTCTCATGCGGTGTGGTAGGCTCTGTAAAGGGCCGTCTGGTTCGCGACCACCCTCCTACCGAAGTCCGACGCTAAACAGCTTGCTGTGTTCCGTCGGTGCGTGGGAGAACCAGTGCTGTGCCTTTATAAGCACTTTCTGGGTTGGCTCGCTCCATCGTCGACCTCATCTTTGACCTTTTGGTCGGGATTGAGGTCAAGAGTTGACCCATCTTATAATAAAAAATAAAAAAACATGCTATCCAAAACTGTCAAATTTCTTTAATTGACTTTCAATTTTATCTCCAAGCTTTTGAGTTTACTATCCACTGTGGAAATTTTACAGTTTGTGGTAACCTGATGTACCTAAACCATTTATCGCTTCATTGGACCCTCAAAGGTCGGGTAGGTAGGCGTCCACATAAAACATATTTTAGACCCTTTTTTCAGGTTTTATTAGCGCCGAGACAGGTGACATTGGGACCACGCTTTCACATCTGAAGCGTCTGGGGTTCTAAATTATACAGGTCTTTAGGTAAATCTCTTTCAGCCTCTCGGGTGGTTAATCAGTCCATGAAACTGAACAACTTTCAAAAGAACATAGGTCAAAATACGAAAAAAAAATGTTGATCTCCCATACAAACTGTATCAGCATATAGCGCATTTTGTATGGGAGATCAAAATTTGTTTTTTCGTATTTTGACCTATGTTCCTTGGGGAAAGTTGTTCAGTTTTATGGACAGATTTAGCACCCGAGAGGTCGAAAGAGATTTACCTAAAGCCCAGTATATTTTTTTAATGTAGTTTAGATACTACATACATTATTTTAGCCATGTCTTTAAATTACGACCGATTTGGTCAAGTGGTAGCTGGCGCTGCCTCTGGATCAACGGGTCCTGGGTTCGATTCCCAGTCGGGGCAAACGTTTGTGTAAAAAGCAGTTGTTTGTTCTCGGGTCATAGGTGTTTGTCTTTATTTATGTTCCCAGGGACCCACTTCACAAGGGAAAACTTAAGTGTGGTCGTTAAAACCAAGTCAGAGGCCATTGTGCGGTTTGAAAACTCTGATACCAGGGTTAGCTAAGTTCGCCACACACTTGACTATACCTACACGATAAGAAGAAGAAGTGTGGGCCTTTGAGGTTGTAGAGTTTATTTATTTATTCATTAGTTAGCAAAAATTGAAGATATGAATCAGTTTACGAAACTGAACAACTTTCCCCAGGAGCATAGGTCAAAACTTATCCCTCGTGTGATAAGTCCACCTTTACTTATTTTCATTATTGCAAATTATATTACAATAAAGCATATTAAGTTTGCATTACTGGAGTGGGAGTGAAAGAAAAACTTAGAATGTACTAGCTTTTTTTCAACCGACTTCAAAAAGGAGAAGGTTCTCAATTCGACTGGTTTTTTTTTTTGTTTTGTATATTTGTTACGCGATTACTCCGGCAACTGTTGTCCGATTTTCAAAATTCTTTATTTGTTCGAAAGAGTATACTCCTGAAGAGGTCCCATATAAATTTTATCGAAAATGATTCAGCGCTTTAAAAAAAAAACAACAAAAACAAAATATACTACAAACTAGAACATCATCTAAATAAATGAATGACATTTCTGTTTGTAGTTATTTGCTAATAGGCATTGTAGTCCGCAAAAAACTAGATATCTACTTTGTGCGAACTGTTGTTGGGATTGAAGTCGGTGACTCATACGTTTTTAACGTGGAAAATTATTTTATTATAAGATGGGTTAACTCTTGACCTCAATCTTGACCATAAGGCCAAAGATGAGGTCGACGATGGAGCGAGTTAACCTAGAAAATGCCTATAAAGGCACTGGTACTCCTACGCACCGACGGAACACAGCAAGCTGTTTGGCGTCGGACTTCGGTAGGAGGGTGGTCGCGAACCAGACGGCCCTTTACAGAGCCTACCACACCGCACGAGACCATAGGACGACACCTCAGATCCAGAAAAAAATGAAGTGTCGTTGCCTGGGATGGATTACTAGAAGGCAGGTCTCATTTGTGTTTCCTTAGTCGCCTCTTACGACACCCACGGAAAGAGATGGGGTAGTGTTATTCTCAACCAATCACCACACGGTTAAAACTGTTAAGCTGTTAAGCTGCCAATTCTTCCCAGGCATACTGTAAAAGGCAATAAGTGAGACGCGAGGGTTATGCTGTATCGTGGAAGGAAGGCTGACAACCTCTCACCATTGTAATGTTTCATCGAATAACCCTCAACGTTTATGTCAAACTTGGCATCAAGTGGTTCTAATACCACTGATGCTCTGCCTACTCCGATAGGGATTATAAGCATGAGCGTATGTATGTGAGTTTGTAGTTTACTCTTTTGCTTAGAACTCGTGCGAGGTGATGGTGCAAAGGGTCCTGAGGTGATCTTCTAGCTGGGGGGGATCACCATTTTAAATGATCAGGAAATGCCGAAATGCGCACGCTCGGGGAGTGTAAACCCGGGCTACAGGCGCCCGTCACCAAGTCCTACATAGTACGTCCCCGCCGCTCCTACCTTGCCGTCGCGAGGTAGGGGCGGACTTCCGCTTGCGGAGGTCGTGCACCCCGGGCAATGTTGTGGCTTCACGAGTTTTACACAATCCATCTTCCTCGATAGCCACAATAGCAAAACTATGTTTGGACGAAGGCGAACCACCGGCGCCTTAAAACCGGTTTTCTAGCAACTCCTTCACTTCGGTAAGCAAGTGGTCACTTAGCGAGGGCATGTCATCACAATAGTCCGCTGACGGCATGTTGGAAATTTTGACCACCCACGTGTTTGTGCCGTGCGTGGATACCCGTACGGGAGGATGAAGGGAACCTGGAGGTTGAGCTTCGCAACACACCTCTTTGGCCCGGATTTCTCCTTAAACGGGAGGTCATGGACTAGCCACCCATGATCAATCGGCTGGGGCTCCCGTCAGAGGGCGCCAGGCTAGGGATCTGAACTGAAGGGGGGCAGGCGGCGTGGCGCGAGACCCAGGGCGAGCGGCGTATCGGTACCCCCGGTGCGTTGCAACCCTGGCAATCTCGCCACGTTTGTCTCGTCCTACTGACAGGGAAGATTCCTATATCCTCGGAGTAGTTCTGGCGACCATGCACATTGACATGTATGGCGTCCCCCCTTGCGGGCTCCATGGAGGGCGGAACGCTGCCGAGGATGAAAAATTATAACCCTTTAAAATGGCCAATTTACAGGGAAAATCGTGTCCACTAGAGGCGGCGTCTTCGGATGCGCCCACCACACCTATCGGAGGCAACCAGGCTGCGCCTAAAGGTGCGCCCTTTTGCCAGGCTGCGCGATTATGTGCGCCAACCGCAACCGCAGCTTCGTCTGCGCAACAACCGACGACCGAATACCAGATGCCAAACGTGGATTTAAGCGGATGGGAACTGGTAACGGTCAAGAAACGGAAATCAAAGACCAAAAAAGACCCAACCGCTACTTCAACGGTGCCGACAACGGCACAACAGAAGCCGCTCAGCAACCGTGCCAAGGCACGACTTGCTAAGCGGAAACAGCGGGAAGCCGCTAAGGAGTTCAGAAGGCAACAGGCGAAGGGGCGTCCTGCCCCCATGCCACAGCCTTCTACCAGTGTCCAAGTAGGCCCAGCACAACCAGTGCTGGGAAACCGCCCGAAACCGAGTGCGAGTACCGAACGGACACCCTTGGCGGCCACACCAGGAGGGAGTACAGCTGCTCAAGCGGGGAGGGCAAACTTCCCCGCAGCGCTGCTCCCAGACCAAGGGGCAAGCGAGCGGGTAAAGGGAAGCAGAGGCACACGGGTCCTGTCGCCTCTGAGCAGGCTACCACTCAGCCCAAAAGGGCTAGAATGGATGAGACCTTTTCGCCCAGGGGCGACAGGAAACGAGCCAAGGTTGTCCCAGCACCCGCCGTGACCAAACCATCGGTCAGCTACGCAGACACACTGCATGGCAGTGAATTCTGCGTAGCCATTATGACTGTACCTTTTGTAAACCTAACGTCAGCCCATGCGGAAAGCATAACGGAGACGTTAGAGGATTACCTGGACATCGCCGAACTTCAGCCGACAACCCCTGGCACGGTGCCTCGTACTGCGGCATTCCGCGGCAGGCCTTTTTTGTGCGATGGGGTTATCAAGGTATGGTGCGAAAACCAATTCGCCCTTGACTGGCTGAAGGAAACCATAATCAAAATAACATCACCATATAAGGATACCCGGCTGACGGTCATACGCCAGTCGGAGATTCCGAAGAAGGTGAAGTGCGGCCTCATGGTACCACGATGGTCTGGTGAAATCGGTGACCTATATAGGAAACTGATTAGCCAGAACTCTGAGTGGTACGACCTCTCCCAATGGTCTTTGTACCACGTGGATACGAGGGAAGACCCACCAAGTACCTTCCTGGTTTTAGGATTGCCTCAAACGGAAGTGAACAAACTCATTGAGAGGGGCAGGAGAGTTCACTACCGTATGGGGCAGATATACATGAGATTTTTCCGCGAGGGGCGCGGGGCTGGTCTCAGCAATGAGCCACCCCCGCCTCCTTCGGCAGCGGCATGCAGTATGGCCACGGGTCCTGCCAACCGTGGTCAGAGCAGCGGGCCAGCTTCTGGTCCCGCGCAACTGCATACTGCGCCGCCAGGTGTCGCCGCGCGAGGACCGAGCCCCAAACCAGGGACCTCGAGCCAAAGCGCGAAAACCACCGAAAGCGAAGTCGTCGACATAACTGACAGGTTGACGACACAGCTTACGTGGGGGACGACTCCTGGGCTAGAGGCGATGGATGTCGAGGCGTTACTCCACAGCGATGACCTCTCCGACACTCCACCCTCACCCACCCGTTAAAATTATCCAGACCAATCTCCAGCACAGTCAGACTGCGATTTCCACCCTTCGCAGAGTGCTGGAGACAGATAACCAAGCCATAGCCCTGATACAAGAGCCGTACATACGGAACGGCAGGGTCTGTGGCCTATCAAACATTGGTGGAAAGCTCCTTCTGGACACCACCGTAAGTGAACCAAGATCATGTATATTTGCTCCGAAACATGTAAACATCACCTTAATCACCCAATTCTGTTCCAGAGACCTAACAGTTGTAAGGCTCTCTAGCACCCCCGACAGCGACATAAAGGACGTGATCCTCGCGTCTGCCTACCTGCCAGGCGATGCGGATGTGGCGTCCCCGGAGCTTGTGTCGCTGGTCGCTCACTGCGAAAAGGAGGGGCTCGAGCTGGTCATCTCTGCCGATGCGAACGCGCACCATCCGCTGTGGGGCAGCGTGAGTGCTAACGACCGAGGTGAGGAACTCACAAATTACCTTTTTACTACTAATCTAAGAATTCTTAACATAGGCTCGGAACCTACCTTTGTAACGTCTCGAGCTGAAACCATTGTTGACATTACCCTGAGTACGGAACTTATATCTGAATGCATCTCGGACTGGCATGTGTCTAAGGATGCATCATTCTCCGACCATAAAAGGATACTGTTTAACATACATATGACCATTAAACCACCTGAACCTAGACGAAATCCAAGGAAGTTAGATAGGAACCGATTCAGAGCCTTAATGGCGACAGAATTGGAAAAATTAGGGCTTCCACCCACCTACACTTCCTATAAGGATATAGATGACCATGTTAATAACTTAACTTCATTACTCAATAGTTCCTTTGAAACTACATGCCCACTTACGACAGTAACAGCAAACCAAAAAAACCGGAACTCCTGGTGGAGCCCGGCTCTGGAAAAGCAACGCCGTAAGGTAAGGAAACTGTTCAATAGAGCTACAAACACCAGGGAAGACCGCGACTGGAGTGAGTACACGCAAGCCCGTAGGGACTTCAAGAAGATGATCCGCCTCAGGAAGAGCGAGTGCTGGAGACGCTTCTGTACTAACATCGAGTCCAATAACCATGCCGTAAGAATTAAAAACATACTATCCAGTGAGCCCGAAAGGACACTGGGGTGTTTGAAAAGACCTGATGGCTCTTACACAAATAACGACGCTGAAACTAGCGAGTTACTACTAGAAACACACTTTCCAGGTTGTAGAATCTCAGACGAGATCAACTGGGATGATGATGTCCAAGTAACTCCAGATCACGAAGATTGGATAGCCGCCCAAAACATAGTTGACTCGGACAAAGTCAATTGGGCAATCAATAGCTTTCTCCCTTTCAAATCAGCTGGCCTAGACGGAATTTTCCCGGGCCTGCTTAAGTGGAGTGATGTAGCCATTGTCAGTCATCTGACAATGATCTTCAGAGGTTGTAAAGCCTTTCGTCACGTTCCACTCAAATGGAGAGAAGTCAAAGTTGTGTTTATACCCAAGCCCGGCAGAAGTGACTATACACAAGCTAAGTCATTTAGGCCAATAAGCCTAACATCTTTTCTCCTGAAGTCTCTAGAAAGACTTTGTGACCGGGAGATCAGGACAAACATCCTAAGACTTAAGCCACTTCATCGCAACCAACATGCCTATAGTATGGGCAAATCAACCGAATCGGCGCTTCATAGCGTAGTCACGCGCATCGAAAACGCTATTAATAACAAACAATCAACCTTGGGCACCTTCATTGACATAGAGGGTGCGTTTGATAAAACACGATTTACAAGCATAAGCCGAGCCCTCGCAAAACATAATGTCAATGCCACGATTGCCGGGTGGATAGACTGCATGCTGCGAAAAAGGGCCATTCAATTCACCGTCAACTCAACAACAAGGGGGGTAGTATCGAGAGGATGCCCCCAGGGAGGAGTCTTATCCCCTCTCCTATGGAATTTTGTTGTTGATGATCTGATCTGCCAACTAAACAGTCGCAGATTCTTTACGGTGGGCTATGCAGACGACCTGGTAATACTCATAAGCGGGGCTTTTGAGAACACCCTATGCGACCTTATGAGGTCAGCACTGAGAGTCGTCGAACTATGGTGCAATGAGCAATGCCTATCGGTTAATCCGACGAAGACAGAACTCATTCTATTCACCAAGAAACGTAAACTTGGCAACCTTAAAGAAAATCGAACTAGACAGACAGCTAGTTGCACAGACCGGCGAAGTTTTTTATATAAATAAGTGTATTTTGTGAAGTATTCTCTATCTATTTCAATTTTAGTTAAGTATTTATTTTGATTTTTTATATATGTATAATTGTATATATATATATATATATATATTATATTTGATAATATATTTAAGTACAAACATAGTTTTATACAGCGGATAGACTTGGTACAGCACAAAAAACTCACACACATGAACACCCCACGCACAATATTCTCCCAAATTCATACATGCAAGAGCGGCCAACATACAGAACACACACATACACACACATATACACACGCACACATACACATACACACACACATACACACATACACATACACGCACACAGTATGTAATTAGGTTAAGTATTTTTAAGTCTAGGTTTATTTTTCGGGACTAGCTGAAAATCAGCGCCGTGTTCACCACGGCAGTATGCTGAGCTGGCAACCCCTTTTAGTACATTACTTTGGATGTAACTATGTCTTATGTTTAGTGATAGTAAGCATGTAATGTTACTGAATAAAACATTTTCTATTCTATTCTATTTCTATACCTGTTTTGCAAATTTACTTTCAGTTTAACGACAGGTAGTCTGTTGCTTTCAATAATAAGGGACCGAAAAACAGTATTACCCAAAACCCTAAAAAATAACTGACTAGGTCGCATACGTGTGCATTGTTGTGAGAACACACAAACACACACACACACACACGAATACAGTAGCTCCACAATATGACCCTAACGACACCTGGCTTGTGACAAAGGGATAGGTAGAGCTGAACACATTTTAAAATTACGATTTCGATATATCGATTCTGTCTTATAACTGACTAGCATTCCGCCTGAGACTTTGTTGCCGTGAGAATTCGGAAAATTTTTTAGCCTATGTTACTCAGGGATAATGTAGCATCCTAACGGTGAAAGAATTTTTGGAATCGGTCCAGTAGTTTTTAAGTTTATTCGTTACATACTTGTACAAAAATACAAATATTTCCTGTTTATCTATACTATCTATACTAATATTATAAAGCTGAAGAGTTTGTTTGTTTGTTTGTTTGTTTGAACGCGCTAATCTCCGAAACTACTGGTTCGAATTGAATAATTCTTTTTGTGTTGGATAGTCCAGTTATCGAGGAAGGCTATAGGCTATATAACATCACGCTACGACCAATAGGAGCAAAGATATAGTGGTAAATGTGTAAAAAACGGGAGAAATTATACCTATATAAAAGGACAAACTGACTGACGGACATATCAACGCACAGCCTAAACGGCTAAACGTAGGCACTTGAAATTTGAAAGGAACGTAGCTTAGGTACCGCAGAGGTGCACTAAGAAAGGAATTCCCGAAATTCCCACGGGAACGGGAATTAGCGGGAAAATCCTTTTGTATGAAAAATCTAAACCGCTTAAGTTAGACGCTTGAGGCATGCTGTGCAGGTACCTTAGTAAAGTTAAAGCTAAGTTGCAACAGGATATTGCAAAATTCCCACGGGAACGGGAGTTAGCGGGAAAAAACTTTTGTATGTAAAAATCTAAATCACGTAAGATAGATGTTTTCAATCTGTGTACTCTGTACAAAAAAAAATTAACACGCAAACGAAGTTGCGGGCATCAGCTAGTAATATTATATTAGTGTAGAAAAGAATAATCTATAATTTAAAAAAATGTTTAACCACCAACATTCACTGCTTGTAACCCTTAAACGACGAAACCAGTTTTGAAATAAACTTTTTATTTAAAAAAATTAACTGAACAGCAAAAAATAAAGAAGTAGGTAGCATTTTATGTGCTATACCTACTGATCTATTAGAACCTCCTCATTTTTTGAAGTCGGTTTAAAATTATCTAAGAACCATCTCGTTAAGATGCCACAGACAGATACAGATACACTCGTAAAACTTATAACACCCATCTTTTTTGTCGAGGGTTAAAGGCTTTTAGTTTTACTTCTGTTCACCGATTTATGTTGGTAACAAAAGAGAAAAGACAAAATAACTAAAATCCTTAGAGCTTCACCAATTTGAAACAAACTTCTAAGTATTGGGGACAACTTACGCAGCGCCATCTAACCCCAAACTAAGCAAGGCCTTTACTATGGGTACTAGATAACTGAATCAATCCACGAAACACATCAACCCCAGTTCCGCCTGACCACCTTAAGGCGACTACAGCACCCGATAAAGGCAGCACACATAGGAATAGTGCCATTTCCGTCTCTCAACAGGCCTGGGCCGGCAGTGCGAACAGTGTCGATACACGAAGTTTACGGACTATGAAAGCGTGCGTGCGTAAAAACACGTTCGAAAGTTAGAAAAATTAGATTTATGGGAAGGTAACAACTTAAATCGAAAAATGCGTTAACCACTTATCGAGAGTGTTCAATCACGAACATTTTGATAGCAAATTCAAGTTCCTGTGTGCATTTTACTATCGTTTTTACAGCTTATAAGATACACAATATTGGTATTTAGAGGTGACTTTGTGAGCTTTTTCTATCAAACCAAAAGTGCTGAATCATGTTTTCACCAAACTACTTATCTAGTTTATGTCCTGAATATTACCGTAGTATTTTTTTTCTGCGATTTAATGCAGTGCGTCATGCTTATCTACGCATCATAAAATCGTAATTTAGGAGCTGTAGTCGCCTTATTACGATTTTATGATGCGTAGATTTCGGCAACTAATCATTAAAAGTGGGTTGAGAAAACTATTCCTTTCTTGTTAATTGTTTTTTATTCACCAAAAAAACCAAAAAGTTCCTTTGTTTAGCAACAAAAAAAAATGTACAGTTCTGTGATTGCTTAATTTAAGATGAGGGCGGAGCTTGTCTCACTCTTCGCTTGCAAGGGATAAAAGAAACTGGTCAGGCGGAACTGGGGTTGATACATGGGTTGAAATGTTTAAAAAAAATCTCTTCTCTACAATTTGTGTAGTTTAAGCTTTTTTTTATATTATAAGATGGGTTAACTCTTGACCTCAATCTTGACCATAAGGTCAAAGATGAGGTCGACGATGGAGCGAGTTAACCCAGAAAATGCCTATAAAGGCACTGGTACTCCCACGCACCGACGGAACACAGCAAGCTGTTTGGCGTCGGACTTCGGTAGGAGGGTGGTCGCGAACCAGACGGCCCTTTACAGAGCCTACCACACCGCATGAGACCATAGGACGACACCTCAGATTCAGAAAAAAAATGAAGTGTCGTTGCCTGGGATGGATTACTAGGAGGCAGGTCTCATTTGTGTTTCCTTAGTCGCCTCTTACGACACCCACGGAAAGAGATGTGGTAGTGTTATTCTCAACCGATCACCACACGGTTAAAGCTTTAGTATGAGAAGTCAACTGAATTTCAGATAGGTTCATTGGGGAAAGTTGTTCAATTTTATGAGAAGGAAACACTCGCCCCATCGTCGACCTCATCTATGAACTTGGTCAAGAGTTAAACTTTCTCTTATTAAAAAAAAGGGGGAAACACTCCCTAAAGTTTCTCTTACTAATTCAAAGCCACTCATATAATTTTTTTTGTCGTAAATACATATGATACACTAGCTGATGCCCGCAACTTCGTTTGCGTGTTAATTTAGATTTTTACATACAAAAGTTTTTTCCCGCTAACTCCCGTTCCCGTGGGAATTTTGCAATATCCTGTTGCAACTAAGCTTTAAGTTTACTAAGGTACCTGCATGCCAAATTTCAAGCGTCTAACTTAAGCGGTTTAGATTTTTCATACAAAAGGATTTTCCCGCTAATTCCCGTTCCCGTGGGAATTTCGGGAATTCCTCTCTTAGTGCACCTCTACGGTACCTAAGCTACGTCCCTTCCAAATTTCAAGTGCCTACGTTTAGCCGTTTAGGCTGTGCGTTGATATGTCAGTCAGTCAGTCAGTCAGTTTCTCCTTTTACATATTTAGATATGTACATAATGATATATTAACACCCAGACTCTTCACAAATATTTTAAAATTATTGAATATTTGTGTTGGTCGGAAATCAAACCCGCAACCTTCAGATCAGTAGGTAATTACCAACTGAGCTATCAGGCTAATCATATGCTGAATTATCTCCATAAATATCGATATCGATATTCCCAGTAGCAACTCTATTTCACCTCGGCACGGTCTCGCCCCTATAGCACGTCCGCGATGATTCAGAACACTCGAGAATAGCTCAAACTAAACATATGCAATGCGATTTTTTGTCTTAATCTTACGGGATAAGAGCTTTATAGAGTTTTAAGCTAAATGTGCTATCTACTGTACAAAAGTTACGTCACAATCGTATAGTACCAACTACTATTTAGTTACCATTTGTGTTTCCATACCAGCACGCGTTCTTTGAATTCAACCAGCCTTTTAACTTATATTGATAGTTTCTAGATAGATATCTACTGGCTCTTCAATCCTAACTTGTGTAATGATGGCCATTTCCTTCACATGGAGACGTTTAAAAGTTGACTAATCAGTTGCAAAAACATTCAATTAAAGTTAAAGCATATTAGCACGGGTAAAGTAAGACTAAAAATGTCTGTTTAGCGGCAAAATATGTACTTATATCTTGGCACTAGAACTTTGTTTATAACTTTGAAACTTTGTTTATTGAAACTTTGTTTATAACTTTATATTGGCACTAGAAATGAGGATCTGCCGAGTCCTATCAAAATTTAGAGGTCCTACCCCCTTCCAGGGGGTAAGTATGGGCAGGGAGAAATTTTTTTCATGGCGAGCAACCCTGTAAAATTTCGCCAACTGGTTTATAGTTACCCCAATAAATGTATAGGTGTAACACAAATAGTCTCTCCAACTGATTATGAGTATAGTTCTAGTGTGGGCACAACACCTAGGCGAGTACATAACTCTTAAATATTTAAATATTGTATAACCCCCAACATTTAGGACTTTACCACAAAAAATTAAACTAAAACTCGAGAAAGTTAATAAAACCGGCCAAGTGCGAGTCGAACTCTATAAGAACCATTATCTCTAAAAAACCGGCAAAAAAATCATGTCTGTTGTATGGGAGCCCCCTTAAATATTTAATTTATGCTACTTTTTATAGTATTTTAATAATCAAATACATCATTTGTGAAAATTTCAACTGACTAACTATCACGGTTCATGAGATACAGCCTCGGACAGAATTTCTATAAAAACGAGCAAAAAAAATCACTTTTTTTGTATGAGAGCCCCCTTAAATATTTATTTTATTCTGGTTTTTAGTCTTTGTTGTTATAGGGCCAATAGAAATATATCATCTGCGAAAAGTTCAACTGTCTACTGTTCATGAGATACAGCCTGGTGACAGACGGACGGACGGACAGCGGAGCCTTAGTACTAATAGGGTCCCGTTTTTTCCCTTTGGGTACGGAACCCTAAAAAATTGTCAGCAATTCCTTTGTCTCTCCCGAAAGGGATAAATTAAAGAATAACAGTCAGTTTAGTAGTGTTTTAATGTTTTGTGGTTTTACTTCTACTTTTTAAATGGCTGAACCAAATTTGATCAAATAACCATTTGTTTAGGAGCTATAATGCCTCAGACAGAGTCACAGATACAGATACACAGACATACAGATACACACGTCAAACTTACAACACTCTTTGTTGGTCAAGGGTTAAAACATAATTTTGAGCGAAATTATTCTATTATTTGGATCTATTTATCGACATAAAAACGAAATCATAATTTATCAAAACATAAAATAACAAAAAAGACAAAAAAGAAACTACAAAGAACAGTAACGCATACGCAGCCAAAAAAATAATAATCACCCTTCATGCAACACCCTATTCTATTAGCATAACTTTTTTGTAATCTGACAGCTGCGCGCGCAGCCGTCGCCATGTTGCGTGACGTCAGATATCGATCTTTTTTCAAAAATCGATGGTATCGAGCGAACACCTGTGTGGCTCGTGCTACTCTACCTTCCGGGTGCATTGACCTCTGTTTTTTTTCTAGGCAAGGGAGAATTGTGTCGTTCAGCCTAATGAATAAGCAGTTGTAGGGTTTCGCGGTTATGATAAAGGAAGGGAGCACTTCCTTTAGGGTTGGTGGTACTTATAGATAAGTGAGCAATCCTTAAGGCGACTACAGCACCTAAATTACGATTTTATGATGCGTAGATAAGCATGACGCACTGCATTAAATCGAAGACAAAAATACTACGGTAATATTCAGGAAATAAACTAGATAAGTAGTTTGCTGAAAACATGATTCAGCACTTTTGGTTCGATAGAAAAAGCTCACAAAGTCACCTCTAAATACCAATATTGTGTATCTTTTAAGCTGTAAAAACGATAGTAAAATGCACACAGGAACTTGAATTTGCTATCAAAATGTTCGTGATTGAACACTCTCGATAAGTAGTTAACGCATTTTTCGATTTAAGCTGTTACCTTTCCATAAATCTCATTTTTCTAACTTTCGAACATGTTTTTACGCACGCACGCTTTCATAGTCCGTAAACTTCGTGTATCGACACTGTTCGCACTGCCGGCCCAGGCCTGTTGAGAGACGGAGATGGCACTATTCCTATGTGTGCTGCCTTTATCGGGTGTTGTAGTCGCCTTAAGGGTCACAGAGAGCGTTGCTATCAAAGTTTGTGATTATTTTAAGCTTTTAACGTGTACGTAGCTGTTATAAGTTTAACGTGTACCTGTGGGAAAGTTGTATAGATGCTTTCCCTTGGGCAAAGTTGTTTAGATTCATGGGGAGGGTCACCACACACTGAAGTATATATCGCTAACTAAAATCACTTTGACTTTTGCTCTTTTTCCCATGTCTTTTAGCATGTGTTGGTTCTCACATTAAACATTAGGTACCCCTTCCTCTATGACTCTGACGTAATATATGAACGACCCCTGTTATCACTATTTGCGCTACGTATGTAGCTATGTAATTAATGGTCCATTTTTTTAACCCCCGATGAAAAAGAGGGGAGTTTTAAGTTTGACGTGTATATCTGTGTATCTGGTGTGTCTGTCTGTGGCATCGTAGTTTCTAAACAAATGGACCGATTTCGATGAGGATTTTTGCTGTTTGAAAGATGACGTACTAATCAAGGTGGTTCTTAGCTACATTTAATCAAAATTGGTTCAGTTTAAAAGTTATAAGCAACTGAATATCGAGGGTGATACATTTAATTTTAGAGTTATTTAATATTCTAATTTGCACCTCAATGGGAACGTATATAGCAGGGGTGGCCAACCGGTCGATCGCGACTGTTAGTCCAGTCGATCGTGGCAAGGCAAAAAAATAAAAAAACATTTCACATTTAAGTTTTTTCTCTTAATATAATAAAAAAATACTACATGATTGTGTACTGAACTATGCTGTTTCATTTAAGATTTCAAGAAGTATGTAATTGGTAGATCGCACAGGGTTTCGTTAGTAAACAGGAGATCTTGGATATAATCAAGTTGGCCACCCCTGAGTTATAGTATATAGGCTTGGAAAAAAAACTGATACAAACGTAATAATGGTTCAAAAAGCTACCTAATACTAAGAACTAATTGTAAAGTAATAAATACGGAATTACCAATTTACCTACCTGAGTATCTCCCTACGCTCAGAAATTAAACAAGATACTTAAGTACTCACCTACTTATCTTTTTTGCAACTTTTTGAATATTGATATTTAACTTATTTCTACGATACTTTGAAATCTAAATATACACATCAACGCGGTCTAGGGATATAAAAGAGGTCTGTTTGAGAAGCTACAAAAGCATACTTGAGATACATGGAGGGCTATAATTTTCAGACGAGCAAGTGCTAAACCTGAATTTTCAGTTCTAATCAATAAATTTTGTCTTACTTTAAATTTGTGAAAACGTGAGGTGTATCTCGAGTATGTTTTTATAGCTGCTAAAACAGACCTCTTTTTTATGAAAAATCGTGCAATATCCCTAGACCGCGTTGATGTGTGTATATAAAAGGAGAAACTGACTGACTGACATATCAACGCACAGCCTAAACGGCTAAACGCAGGCACTTGAAATTTGGAAGGGACGTAGCTTAGGTACCGAGAGGTGCACTAAGAAAGGAATTCCCGAAATTCCCACGGGAACGGGAATTAGCGGGAAAATCCTTTTGTATGAAAAATCTAAACCGCTTAAGTTAGACGCTTGAAATTTGGCATGCAGGTACCTTAGTAAACTTAAAGCTTGGTTGCAACAGGATATTGCAAAATTCCCACGGGAACGGGAGTTAGCGGGAAAAAACTTTTGTATGTAAAAATCTAAATCTTAAACTAAATCAATGGACCGTCAATAAAGTGTAATCTGTTCAAAAGAAAAAATTAACACGCAAACGAAGTTGCGGGCATCAGCTAGTCCCATATAAATCCTTAAGACCGCCATTTTGTTACTAACTAACCTAAAAAAACCTATAACAAAGAAATTCTTACCAAATCAATAGATAAATCATTTCTTTCTTTCCCAACGTCATTTTCAAGCTTTATTGTAATCGTATTGTTGTTTACAATTACATTTACTGTTATATCTGACATTTTTGATGCTTGACCTAAAAATATCGAAAATTGATAATGTGAAATTGTGGATAATATCGGAGATCTTCCCCCACGTTGACCTGTTTCCATGGCAACGCCGCGGCAGTCTACCCCTGTTCCGCGCGCAATAATATTGTATACCTGTCTCTTTTTCACTTATAGATTTCCCGCATATGACAGAACAAGATGGGTATATGTTTGTCATTGCTAGTGGGAAAGTGGCCCCTAGCAAAATCGATATCGCACAAGGCTAGTCGTCGATTATCCGTTCTTTCCGCTGTTGAATTTAGAAGGTCGAATCTCTCAGTTCAGCTCACGCAGTTATAGTCTTAACGACTTTGGTTTAAGGGTCATTTTTCCGTGTGGAAGTGTTTGGAGTAAAGCTTTTTGGAATCTCAGCAATAGTTTAGGCGGCACGGAGGCATGGTTGGCATCGACTATTGATTTTCGCGATCCCTCTGCTCGATTCTATGTTCGATTTATTTATTGAATTACAAAAGTATTGGAAGTTTGCGGTGGCGAAAGGGAAAAGTACCTATACATTCGAACTTGGTAATAAATAGTATAGAATAAGTAACTAGTTATAAACATATAACTGTGGAGGTTCTACCTCCATGATTACTATCTATTAGAACACCAGAATCGCTGGTAGTCCAGTGACACTCGCTGATCTCAACCGATCAGTGAGGTTAAGCATCGTACACACGGCGGCACATCAGGCTATACATGTCGACTTGACGTCGCCCTTTCTCGCTCGTAATAGCGCCGACTTTCGTAGTGCAAATGGGTAACCTTATATGTTGCTGACTGTACACAGAGGCAGGGAACCTGATGGGTGACCACAGTGGCAATTCATCATGAGCGTTTCCGTGCTTCGGACGGCACGTAAAGCTGTCGGTTTCGACTGTTGTCGATTGAGTGTGCAGTACAGTCGTTAAAGCCAAGTTAGAGGCCATTTGTGCGGTTTGAAAACTCTGACACCAGGGTTAACCAAGTTCGCCACATACTTGACCATACCTACACGATAAGAAGAAGAAGAAGAACACCTTTAGTAAAAGGTTCTGTAATTAAACTGATTCGCAGCTTTTGGCGTGATTTTGTATACATTTGTCAGTCTCGCTCTTGGCTTCGGCCGCGTCAGTTTTTTTATTTGATTTTTTATTTAATTGTTTATTGCAAACTATACAGCGTACAATATTCCACCTTAAAATTATTAAATTTAAAAATTTGCTAACCCAATTACATAGTCTGTCATATTAAAATTAGTAACATTAAGATAAATTAAAATTAAGTTAAGTTACTCTTTTTTTTATTATAAGATGGGTTAACTCTTGACCTCAATCTTGACCAAGGTCATATATGAGGTCGACGATGGAGCGAGTTAACCCAGAAAACGCCTATAAGGCACTGGTACTCCCACGCACCGACTGACTTCGGTAGGAGGGTGGTCGCGAACCAGACGGCCCTTTACAGAGCCTACCACACCGCATGAGACCATAGGCAACACCTCAGATTCATAAAAAAATGAGGTGTTGTTGCCTGAGATGGATTAATAGGAGGCAGGTCTCATTTGTGTTTCCTAAGTCGCCTCTTACGACACCCACGGAAAGAAATGGCGTGGTGTTATTCTAAGCCGATCACCACACGGCACAAAACTCTGAATCATTCATCATACGCTCACACCTATAATCCCTGACAGGGTAGGCAGAGCATCAGCGGTTCTAGCAAACTACTTGATGCTACGTTTGACATACATTTGTGAGGGTTATCAGATGGAACAAGTTGTTTAAGGCGACTACAGCACCTAAATTACGATTTTATGATGCGTAGATATGCATGACGCACTGCATTGAATCGAAGAAAAAAAATACTACGGTAATATTCAGGACATACACTAGATAAGTAGTTTGATGAAAACATGATTCAGCACTTTTGGTTCGATAGAAAAAGCTCACAAAGTCACCTCTAAATACTACTATTGTGTATCTTTTAAGCTGTAAAAACGATACTAAAATGCACACAGGAACTTGAATTTGCTATCAAAATGTTCGTGATTGAACACTCTCGATAAGTAGTTAACGCATTTTTCAATTTAAGCTGTTGCCTTTCCATAAATCTCATTTTTCTAACTTTCGAACATGTTTTTACGCACGCACGCTTTCATAGTCCGTAAACCTCGTGTATCGACACTGTTCGCACTGCCGGCCCAGGTCTGTTGAGAGACGGAGATGGCACTATTCCTATGTGTGCTGCCTTTACTGCGTTCTGTAATACGGACCTAAGAATATCTTGCCCTTGCCCTGTGAATATACCAAGTGGGAGTGTTTCCATTTGCGAACTTCGACAAATATGAACAAAACCGCATTAACCTACGTAACAATTTGCGTAGCTTAAGTCAAAAGTCAAAAGTCAAAAGTCAAAAGTGTTTATTTCATTGAACATATAAAATGATACTTGAACACGTCAATATTATGAATTACATTAGCACTTTTGGCTTTGCGCCTATTCGCAAAGGTGCAGTCTTCCTCAGGAGAAGAATAGGCAAGAAACTCCGAGGGTAAGGACAAAGACAAACTCCTCACTATGTTTCATAAACTGACTAAATCGGATCAGTATGTTAATGTACTAGGCCCTTCAGTGTATAACCGCCTCTCGCACTTTTTGAAAGATGCAGCGTCCACAAAAGTGGCTTTTTGATAAGCAATACTATAGTTTCAACGACTTTTTGGCCGAAAACGCCACATGCTTTTTTTATTTGTGATAGCTTTATACGAGTTTCATATGTATATCAACTAAGAATCTGACCTGTAATATTTCTTATTACCAAAAAAGAAACTAAAATAAAATGTATTTGTTCCCTCACACAGAATATGGTTTACAAAAATTTACTTAATCTAAGAGGTACAGTACAAATAATCTATGTGAGAGACTGGTATCTGTACTAGGGAGACCTGTGTTACAGATTACCAGCCTCTCCTGCTCCGGACCAGGTGGACACGGTAGGTACGTCTTTGGATAAGTATTAACAAAAAGAAAAAAAAAGGAAAAAAAAAGAAAAAAAAAGGTAGTCTGATTAAAATTGAGTAGGAAAAATTTGGTTAAACTGAAAACGAATTTTTATTGCGCGCTATAGAAAATTACTCGACCGCGCACTGCACACAATGGAGATAAAGCTCTAAAATTAACAAATTCGTATCACCCGTGACATTCGATTGCTTAAAACTTTCAAATCAAATCAAATCAAATATACTTTATTGTACACACAAACAGAAAAATAACTAAAAATAACAATAAATTTACATAAACCCAAGGCATATACAATAAGGCGGCCTTATCGCTTTCAGCGATTTCTTCCAGGCAACCTTAAACGGCTAAACCCATTTTGATCAAATATCGCTAAAAACCACTTTTTTTTAATTATGAGATGGGTTTGGTGAAGTGGTAGTGACGCTGCCTCTTGATCGGCGGGTCCTGGGTTCGATTCCCAGTCGGGGCAAATATTTGTGTAAATAGCAGATGTTTGTTCTCGGGTCATGGGTGTTTGTGTCTGTCTTTGTGTTTTCCAAGGGACCCACGACACAAGGGAAAACCTTAATGTGGGCCTTTGAGTGTGAAGCGTTTATTTAGCGTTTAGTCAACCCTTGACCCCAATCTTGACCAAGGTCAAGATGAGGTCGACGATGGAGCGAAAATGCAATATAATGCCCCAATTAAGGCACTGGTACTCCCACACACCGACGGAACACAGCAAGTTGTTTGGCGTCGCACTTCGGTAGGAGGGTGGTCGCGAACCAGACGGCCCTTTATAGAGCCTACCACACCGCATGAGACCATAGGACGCCACCTCAGATTGAAAACAAGCTAAGGTGTCGTTGCCTAAGATGAATCACTAGGAGGCAGGTCTCATTTTTGTTTCCTTAGTCGCCTCTTACGACACGCGCGGAAAGAGATGGGTTGGTGTTATTCTCAACCGATCGCTGCACGGCGGAAATCTCGATTACGTTAGCTTTCAAACTAAAAAAAGCCTTCTTTAAATCTGTCCATTGGTTTAAGAGCTACGATGACACAGACAGACACACAGATACGGGCGGCAAACTTATAAACGTTACACACTCAAAGGCCCACATTAAGGTTTTCCCTTGTGTCGTGGGTCCCTCGGAACACACATAAAGACAAACACAAATACCCATGACCCGAGAACAAACATTTGCTTTTTGCACAAATATTTGCCCCGACTGGGAATCGAACCCAGGACCCGTCGATCAAGAGGCAGCGCCACTACCACTAGACCAAACTGGTCGTCAACTTATAACACCCCTCTTTTCTTATCGGGGGTCCTCCCGCTCTTAGCTGGGCTCTGGCCAGGTCCTAGTACTTACTGCGCATGTCTGATTTACCACGTGGCCATGTTTATTATTTCCTCTTCTTATAGTTCCGTCCCCGTTTTTAAACCCCGACAAAAAAGAGAGGTGTTGTAAGTTCAATAAGTTTGACGTGTGTCTCTGTATCTGTGTGTCTGTCTGTGGCATTGTAGCTCCTAAACGAATGGACCGATTTCAATGCGGTTTATTTTTTTTTGTACGAAAGCTGACATAACCGAGATGGTTCTTAGTTTTTTTTACATATATACGTCCCCACCTAGAGGCACGGACCTCCCTTCAAAACACGAAGCTATGTTTCTTTCACCTTTTTAGCAAAGTTTCATAAAAATTGGTTCATCCGTTTAAAATAATCTAATGTCGGAGGAGATAACTTTTTTATTTTATTTTAGAGTAATAGGTTTCCAGTATAAGCAGTTTCATTTGCTTATACTGTATGTGCAGGTTTCCACACAGGACTGAAAGTTAGGGAAAAACTTCGAATGTGCTGCCCCTCCCCTAAAAGTGAAAAAAATGTAGCCAACTGCAAAGCAACCAAAGTTGGAACCGTTCTTATGACAATCGCCAATTCGCCAAAGAGGCAAAGACTCGCGCTACAAGTGTAAAACTTCATGCTCTAGACTGTACCTACAGTTCATAATAGGTCTTTACCTATGAAATTGCCGTTTTCCATACAATATTTTTGGAAAACTGAATTTTCCATACTAACGTTTTTGGATTTTTCTCGGGAATGCGAAATCCAAATTTAGCAAAATTTTGTGGGAAGGTTTGGACAACATTAAATTAATTTTCATCATACTTAGTTTATTGAAAGTTGTAACTGTAACAACGGTACAGCAAAAATAAGCAATGAAACGGGCAACGGATGAAACGAGCTATATTTGAGCTTCTTTTTCAGCAAATAAATCTAAAGTAAATATGTATTAATTTGACTCAAAATCTCTGTTATATGGCCAAGGTTTTAAATAAAAAACTATTTTAGTAACGGCTGTTCAATCAAACAAATTATGAATAAAATAAAGCTTGAGAAAAAATCGGCAATTTCATAGGTAAAGACCTATTATTTTTTTCATCCTCCATAATATTAACTTGCCCCCACCTGGGCCAAGGCCTGGCGACGCCCTTGTTCGTGTCTTGTTCTATGTGTGTTCCAAAAGACCCACGATACAGGGGAAAACCTAAATGTGGGCCTTTGAGAGTATGGCTTTTTTTAAATATTTTATAAACAAATAATTTACCTGTTTTTTTAGATTTGTTCAGGGTTGATTAAAATAAAACACAAATGTATGTTTGTTTCTTTGTATTGCATCAACTGTAACACTTTCAGTTTTCTTCGATATTGAGCAAAGTTTCCTACTTTATTATAACTGCTTGCGGTTTCACACTGAATTGCTTTTATTTAAATTAAATAAAAACTGAATAATTAACAGTTTTTTCATTTACCTACTACAAGATCCTACAAAAACTTCGGCATTCTGCACGATGTATCTTTGTGCCAGCGAACAAAATTTAAATTTTATTTTTTCAAGTTCAAATGTAGAACTTTCTAATCTTAAAAAAAATATTTAAAAAATAAGTCTGTATAAAAAAAAATTGCCATCTAAAATTAATTTCATATATTCGAAATTTTACAGTGTTTAAAAATGTACCAGCAATCCTTTGTGATTCGCAAGCATAACAACGCATGCTATGTCATTATCATATGCTCTGTCCTCTTCTTGACAATACACACGTGGCCCGAAGAGCCACTGTATTTTGTTTAAGCTTTAAGCACCAATTTTCTTTATAACAAGTCGTTCGAAATAATTAAACGACTAAAATTCTATAAATATCTTACTATAATATAGGTTAAAAATACATGTTATAACATTTTTACAAGTCTATCTTTAGAGTTATTATGCTAACCAAATGAACTGTCTCAGTTTAGGAAGCAGGGGTATGGGAGGGGAGTAATTTGGTGTTCTTTTTTTGCGAGAAAAGTCATTTGGTTTACTTAAGTATATGGCTTTAACATAAAAACGTGAAAAAAACATAGAAGAGCATAAAAAGTGACAAACATCATAACACAATCACAAACTACTTTTAATTTATGCAAGTAAAAATTAGAATTACACTTTGGAACATATTTACAGACAACCTGATCAAAAATACAATCATTATAATACATTAAAAATAAATAAAAAATTCGCTAAAACTGTTATAATTGCACGTCAGATGAACTAAATTCATAACTAGGAGTATTTTTCTATTGGTTAATAATTATTATTACAATTAATCTCTATTTACGTATGTTATTTAACTTCAGAAGACCACAAAACTTAATAACAAGACGGATTTGTGTTTCTTTATTATTCGTTTATATTTTAAAAATAAACAATTACAAAAAGTGCGAAACGTTTTTTTCTTACAGAATAAGTGTAGATTTCAAAATTGATAGATATTTTTAAGAAGCGATGCAAGAATCAAATTTACTACTTTTCATTTGAAATCAAAAAGCTTGCCTAATTGAGACTATTTATAAATGTGCTCTGAAAAGTTCTTAGCGTAGAGTTCAGAGTAACGACGATATTATAATAATAAAGTCGGGCTGAGTGTCCCTTATTTAATAAAACGTCTCCAAAGCACACTAGTATTAGTCTCATATTTTTGCGTAGATTAAGATATATGCCAGTAAAGTATACAATAGGTACATAAATGGGTATAATGTAGGTAAGTACTAAATTATAGAATATAGTAGAAGTATTTATATTTCAGCAGAACTACGCATAGAAGCGTTACTTAATTGTAATGTAAATGTTAGACGAGGGTTACAATAATACACTGGATTCGAAATAAACTTCCAGACTGCTGGATGCAAGGTTTCATATAAATATGACAAACATATTTTGTACAAAATAGTTTTGAGGTATAAAAAAATTGGTAATTTAAAGCAAGTGACATTTATTTTGTTCTCAATTGGAAATATACCAAACATCCAATCCTGAATCGACACAGAACTAATTTTGAAATTTTAAAAAAACATACGTTTGAAAATAAGACTTCGATTTTTGTAACAATCTGTAAAAGTAGATTAAGTTTCATTTAATCAGGATGTAAAAAAAATGTACAAATGTCACTTGCTTTCAGGTTAAATTAAAAAATTAACTCATTAGAGATACCAGCATTAAAGATCAAGGGTTACAATATATTAAGAGATCCATACCTAAGCCATTGCAGAAAAAACGTCTAATTATGAAGTCAACGATCCCAGGCATAAATTAATAACTTTAATCATTTATTTCTAGTTAGCACGTTGTATAGAACGCATCATAAATATTATACAATATTGTTGTATCTAAGGCACATAATGTTTAGGCTTTCAATCATTACTCCATATCGTAACAATGGTGCTAACAAATTAATTTATTTATAATGTGTTGTGGCAAACACGTAATCTAAATTAACCGCACAAATGCTAATCCGTTTGTTCTCCAAGCTATGTTGAATGATGAAATATATATGTTTTGACATAAGATTCCATAATTCGATGAACGTGATTTTATGTATTAAGAAGTTACACTATTTTTAAACATATTATGACGGGTTCTTGCCACGGGTTCTTAAGTTACAATTTATATTACCAACTAACAATTAATGTGTTTGCCACAACTACAAAAACGATTGCAAAGCTATTGAATAAAAACTCTACCAAATCTACTAAGTACGCTGTCATCAAAAAATTTTACATATTCCAACTTTCAAATTTTAAATACAAACCTTCATTACATTAACAAATGCATTTCATACAACATGTCTGTCAGTTTGGGTTCGCATTTTTGTAGAAAAAATATAAAATTGGAAGAAACTTGATTTAAGCATCATTACGAAATTCTCGGTAAAAATTGCTATTTCACTGTTAATACGATGTTAGCCGATAAAATATTACCCTAAATAGGTGCCTAATAAAGTCTTTGTTAATTAGTAGACGTAGTTGCTCAACCTACTGTTTTATTTTGTTAAAATATTTATTTAGAAATCACTGTAATTTTGTATCCTTATAGGGGGTTATTTGTATCATTCATTGAATCTTTCATTTTCATATTTTTTCTACAACACCATTATCCTTTCCAATAACACTAGCTGTGCATTTGCCAATCATACAAAAACAACTATTTCAATATAAGACACGTTCATTAAGAACGATTGAATCACAGTCTAGAATTTTCGGCACCAATGAGCTTTTAAATTCGTCACCAATAAATTTTATATTGCCTTACCACTTTACAGGTCACCTTTCCTGAGTTTGCTGTTCGACGAAATTGTGTAGGTTCCCGCAATCAATGCAATCAACAAGCCATAAGTGACATTTCTAATTTAATCTCTTTAACTGTTTTTTATATCCTCTAATTTCATCATTATGTCTATAGCTAGCAATTGACTATTCCCGTTTCGGCCTAGTTGAACTATTTTAGCTGTAATAAAATCTAATTAGTATAGCTTTCTGTGAACAGCTAATGTAATATAAATTGTACCAAACTGCTTCCCTATTTCTTAAATAGATTTTTTATACATTCTGTTCAGCCAGATTTTTCTATAGAAAAAATATTTTGCAAGTCAATTGTATGAATATAAGATCGAACTACTTATTTCAGTACCAATTCTAGCTTTACTAAAGCTGATTTTGTTATAATTATATTTACTTATTGCTTGTCATTTATTGCTACGTTTCCTACGTACTATTTCTACATTTAAGTAAAAAAGGCATCGACTGAATTTGTGAATTTATTTACCTCTGTGTTAACGAAATAGAGTATTTTCAAGCCTGTTTTGTATATAAGTTTATTTTCATTTAGTATCGTATTTGTGAGAGAGACGTCTTCATACTTAACACCATGAAATATTATTATAGGGTGTAGAGTCAATTGATGTACTTATCGGTGGAATAAATAATAAAACCAATGTTTTTTTTTCTTAACCATTGAACAAAAACCTACCTACTATCGTGCTATGCGGTATTACGATTACGTTACGACACAACGAAAACGTTGGTCCAAAGAGTTCTCTTTCGTTCACATTTTTTTAATTTCGTTTAAATTTATTTTTCAATCACGATCGTTGTTTGAATTGTACATACTCGTTTTTAATTTTATAAACCAAGTTAACCCTCAAGTTACAAACTGACAACTTTACGATACTTACATAACTCTAATTTTATTAAAAATCGTGTATATATATTTGGATTTCGTTAATTGTAATTTGGCCACAATTTTTAGTTTTGACCCCTTACTAATAAACGTAAGGGGCGTAAATGTAAATATTTTTTAACTTTAGGTAACATTAAATTTACAATGTAACTCTAATGACTAGCTTTTCTCGTATGGCCACGGGATGCAAACAAAACTAACTGTATTGTGGTGAACGAAAAATCTTAAATATTAATTAGGAGCTAAGTTTTAGGAGAATATAATAGGTATAAATATTTTCTGTCGTCAAAAAGTTACTTTGATATTTTTATGAAATGAGTGTTCAATGATGTACAACAGGACTTAAACAATCATTTGAGATAGATATTGTCTTCTTATTTTCAATCAAAACAAAATTTGAAGTAATCGATTGTTATTTTTTTCAGTGTTTTGCTTTACTGCTCCTACAAAGTAACTTTTGGACAACTAGGTGTCATTATAAATCTTAATTTGAATATAATAATGAACTGTTCGTTACAGGTATGAGCGGATGGACTTATTCAAAAGAACTCTACAATGTACAAGTTTCCTATTATGTAAGTTATATTATGTTTTTTTTTTTATGAAAGGCACCTATAAAAAGTCCCTCGACAACTGTCGATCCTACCTTATTATTTTTTTCGACCCAGTTTCCTTTTTTATTTGCATTGGCATTAATTCAACGATCCTTTCAGTGATCAGTTGATCGAGTGGTTACAGAAGTTATTATTTACGTCTATGAGATCATCTGCTTCATTCGAATATTTTCTATCGAATAAATACCTCATCTTAATAATCTTCACACCCCCCTGGATCGAAAACAATAATAAAACACTAATTGTATAGCTACTAATAATAATATGACTAAACTAATCTCTTAAGCAAGGCTCGTCTTTCTTAAATATTCGTTTAATAAATTAAAAAAAAACTATTTTCGCTTACTCTAATCGTCAATACAAAACACACAACAACGAAACAAAAACAACTTATATCATATCACACTTTCGTCAATCATATTTATTGACGCTAAGTACTGGAAGCATTGTTTTCACGATTCGCTTCACGTCCGAATCATGTTTCACAGCTCAGCAAATTAATTCCCAAGCTGCACTTTCCATTTACATTTAAATTATTTCACTAAATTACTGGAAGGCTTGATCATATCATACTCAATTTGTATTCTATAAAAATATTAGAATATAATATGTTGTTTTTATTTTTAGTAGCTTTATATTTTTACATAATTACCATTGGAGTATTGTATTTTGTTATCGCCTTATAGAGTATTAATTAAATGCTGAATCACTTGTCTGTATTTGTCATTGTTCACCCTTATTGCTAAGTAGTATTATTAAGTGCCGGTAGATGGCGTTATTTTAAATAGTTAACACGCCGTCGCAGCAAGGTCACTTCGTGCGGATAAGACAAATATAGAGTGGAGTTTCAGCAAACATTTTTAGTCCTAAATTCAACTATTAGCCTTTAGCCGTGTCCTTCACATCTTTATTTATTTACACATATCCTCACATCTTCACCGCTGTATAAAAAAAAACATGAAAAAATAAAGCTCGAAAATCTAAGAACTTAAAGAAAAACAACCACCGCCTTATAACCCTACGATAACAAATCAACAATGCTGTTCAAAAACTCACTTACCATCTTCTTTACATAGAAAACTATTCATATTAACTGCAATGATAACTTTGTATCGGTAAAACAAACTTGTTTTTGCGGACCGTTCAATGCAAATCGATGTAAAAATGTATGAAGGACTAGTTTCATGTCTGCAAAATAACCTTGTTTTCATTGGACAGTTGGATTAGAATGGATATTATAATAATTTTCAAACTATTCTTCAAGGAAGCTATCAACGATGAAGTTAATATTCATCAAACGATGTCGATCGATCATACATTGCTGGGTTTAATTGACACCTGCAGTTCAAATGACTTTGTACAGCAGCAACGTATAAACAATTTAATGTCGATTACGAAGAAATCTAGTAGGCCTCCAGAACAACGCTTCTTTACATTCAGTTGCAGAAACGTCCATTAAAGATAATACTACTTTAAATATCATACTGTCACTTTCCGTCTTGTTGACGTAAACAAGAACGGCATTACATTTAAAGAAGCTTTAACTTTAATAGATATCTCTGCATCTGAGTGTAAGAGGCTTTAAAGCCAGCAAATTAATCTTGAAAATAGTTTAAATGGATTTTCTGTATTGAACTAAATGTGGGATGACTTTAAGTTAGCGAAACTTTAGGGGGTAATTCTCCCCATGAAATTGAACAAGTTACCCCAAGTTCGTATTTGCCTTGAGCTAGATTGTGGCAATCCCATTATTAATACAATAAAATAAGTACCCCACGAAATTCTCAATAATTTCTTGCTTGCCTTGTGTTTACCTTGATATTAGGTTATTTTAAAGTAGTTAGAGAAAATTAAGGATATGAATCAGCCTATATAAGTGTATAACTATCCCTGAGGAATATAGGTAAAAATACAAAAAAAAATGCACCTCCTTCATACACCTTGTTTTTTTTTGACAGTGGCATAAAGTGCCTCAGAGAAAGCGGTTCTGTGTCATGAGAAGAATGCACCATCTAAAGTTTGGCTAACCAATTTTACACATACGATATCTTGTAAAGCGTAATCTGTGGTTGAAAAGAAATCGAAATTCCAGTGAATAGGCTTCTTCTGGGTGAGCTTGCTACATACTCGACCGCATCTTCGCCTTTATGCTAGATTTTGGTCCAGAGCGCACCCATTGTTTTTTTTTACCAGCCCATATACGTCCCCACCGAGGGGCACGGGCCTCTCTTCGAAACACAAAGGGATTTAGGCCATAGTCCACCACGCTGGCCCAATGCGGGCCAATTTTATTCAAAAAAATAAACAAAAGTATCAAAAGCGCCAAATTAACTATAACCTGACTCAAAAAACGTAAGAAATCTAAACAGTACGATGTGTAACTGGCCGCCAATGCGGCAATGGAGCGGGAGTCCATCTCAACACAGTCGGATTTTGACCTGACATGGAGTTCTGATACACGTTTTGACTGGTCAGGGCATCCGACGACACGGCTTGAGGCGTAGATCACGGAGACCGAAGGTCTGGCGCTGGTTTATCAGGCGCCATGTCATCTGAGTCCACACCGACGGTTTGGCCGACTGAGGATGTCGTGTCCATTGCTGTTGCTTCTGAGGTTATCACGCTTGATTGGAAGAATCGGTCTGAAATGGGAATTGTGCTTGCATTAAGCTTGAGAAACTCTGTTCCTTGTTGGTGGCACTCGCTGATCTCAACCGATCAGTGAGATTAAGCAACTTACGCAGATGCAGGGAACCTGATGGAAGACCAAAGAGACAATTTATCACGAGCGTTTCCGTGCTTCGGAGGACACGTTAAGCTGTCGGTCCCGGCTGTTGTCGATTGACTACAGTCGTTAAAACCAAGTCAGAGGTCAATTGTGTCGTTTTGAAAACTCTGACACCAGGGTTGGCCAAGTTCGCCAAACACTTGACTATACCTACACGATAAGGAGAAGAAGAAGTTGGGGAGATGAGTTCAGAGGGCATGCTTGATGTTCTGTGATGGAGTCGCCTAGTGTCTAGCCCGAGGGCCTTTAATTCCATGCATGAGTATATAACCCTTAACACCATCGTTCCATGCTGGACTGGGAGTAAAGTAAAAACTTAGAATTGGCCAGATGCCAACTCTTCCCAGGCATATTGTAGGAGCCAGTACAGTATGCCTCGAATTCGTACTGAGCGCTTCCTTTCATCTTTTATACTGCGCACCGCTAAGGAATGGAATTGTTTGCCTACGTCTGTGTTTCTGGCCTCATATAACCCGAGTCTCTTTAAAGTTCGAGTGAATACAGGCATAAACTGGGTGAACATGCTACATCCTCGACCACATCTTCGCCCCTAGTCTAGATTGTGGTCAAGAGCGAACCCATTCGATATAAATAAGTGGGATGCGAGGGTTCAGCTGTATCGTGGGCGAAAGGCGAAAGAGAATCTATCGTCACTATACTCATGTTCCATCTAATTACCCTCAGAATAATTGTCAAATGTGGCATTCAGTGGATCGAATGACTTTCTGCGTACCCCGAAAGGGATTATAAGCGTGAGTGTCTGGATGGATGGACTTACCATCGTCCAATAAAACGACGTGGTCGGGTCCTGCCGGCGCCGTCATTATATTGAACTCATCATCTAACGTAGGGAATGGCGCGTTCCATCTAGAAAATAAATAAGATATAGGTACTCATTGGCTTCCCTCCGAAGCATTCATTATTCAAAACAAAATATACATATTAACGTACCTATTTAAAACATTATTGGGTAACTTTAAGTAAGTTAGCGAAAATCAATGTCGTGAATCAGCCCAAAAAGCTGGGCCCCAATTCTGTAACTTAAGTTGTGTGTCGATGGTATTCCATCGCCTCTATTGAGGCCATTGTATCTGTTCAGGTGGCGAAATTGAGAACTTTTTTGTTTTCTAATACTTATTTTCTAAACAAGCAGCGCCACCGCCAGTCGAACGTAAAGTTGCAAACTACCTAGCAACTGAAAATTCATTTGGCGGTGGCGCCACCAGTCAAAGCCGCCTTCATTAGATGTATGAAATTTGGATAGTTCTCAATTTTTCCACCTGAACAGATAATGGCCTTTACTCCATCGACACTTTACTTAAGTTACAGAATCGGGGTCATGGACAACTGTCTCTAAGATGTTTGCCTTTCCTTACAACTTGTGCAACCAACTTGCCTTTGTCTGGAAAGTCGCAAATTTTTTTGGAAATTTATATAGGTTCTTTGGAAAAAGTTTTTTAGTTTCATGGGGAGAGTCACCAGCTTTGCTAGCTAATTTAAAGTCCCTCTCATAAAGATGACAACCACCCCGACTGTCGGCGCCACCGCCAGCCGAACGTTATTTTGCAAACTCTTAACACCTTGACATTCAGCTGTGGTGCCGCCAGTCAAAGCAGCCGTCATCAAATGTATATGGAATTTGGACAGTTCTCAATTTCACCATCTGAGCGACCATTGTCATTCAAGCGCCATTGAGACGCCATTGATTAGTGGAATAGCCCTCCTGATTGCAGCTCATCATCACCCACTGCTGGGTATCTTCTGTCTTCTGTATCTTCTGGGCCTCTCTTCTGTAGCGCCAATCGTCACGGTCCTGTGCTAACCTCGTCCATAGAGGTCCCGTCAATTTGACGACATCGTCTGACCATCGGGCTGGTGGTCTGCCCACTGGCCTTGTTGCTCCCCTTGACCATCATTCTGTGACTGCATCGTCTCTCCTAGCCACGTGTCTTGTAGCTTCTTAACATTATTTTTTTACAAACCTTGGTGGGGCTCTCGCAGGAGCTCTAGGCGCGTACAAGCCAAGTCCGCCGGGTGGTGAGACCCCTCCCCCTCCCGCCATCACCGCCCCACCCCCCGCCGCTGTCACCCCACCGCCCAGCCCTACGCTACTTAGAGAACCGTAGCTGAACACCTGGAAAGAACAGGAATTAATGTTTACACGCTATACACTCACAGGCCCACACTAAGGTTTTATCTTGTGTCGTGGGTCCCTTGGAACACACATAAATACCAATACCTTTGAACCGAAAACAAAAATGTGCTTTTTACACAAATATTTGCGACGACTGGTAATCGAACCCAGGACCTGTCGACCAAGAGGCAGCGTCACTGCCTCTATAAGAGTTTGTTCATGGATAATCTAGTTTGTTACATGAGACCGACAAGGACAAAAAGGACCCAAAACACTTTACATCATCTTCTTAGCGTTAAGCCTAGTTTCTCATTCAGGGCACGCTTGACCGTAATCCAGGAAATGGCAGGTCAAGTTATTACACAACTGCCATCTGATCTCCGGGAACCTGCTCAAAGTCAAAATTTGTGTTAAGCCAGGGAAACCTGACCTGATTGGGTCATGGTTACACAATTACACATTAAACCTCCTTAATCTTCAGGTTTCCTCACTATGTTTTCCCTCGCCGTAGGCACTGCTTATACACAAGCGACTTAACGTGGTGGCGTGACGGCCAAAGCAATGTAAAATGAATCTTAAAAACTACAGGGCAAAGGTTTTTTTCATCTGTGTTTCCGTCTTCAGGCGGCGGATGTCTCTTCGTGCTTCTATTTTTGGTAAAAAACCTGTGCTCCGTAGCCATTAAGGTTAATTTTACGTTGCGTTCTTAGAGTTCTTAGAGAATTGTCTGCAATAATAACTTATTTTATAACTTGTAAAATGATCATGGCGGTACTGGGGCTGCTAAGTAGCTTACCTGTTGCGGTTGATGGAAGTGATTAAAATGTGATATAGGCGGGCACTCGGAACGGTAGTGGGGGGAGCGTCGTCTGGGGGAAGTGGGGGGAGACCGCACCTCTGGGGACGAAGGAGAGGTACCCCCACCCCCAACTAGCTCGCTCGCTGTGGGATGAAATAAATAAAATAAGTTTTTTTTGGTAAAAGATGGCCAAGACTTTGTCTCTGTGGGAATTTCGCAAAACTCAGACTTATTTCTTATCTTCAGCAAACTGAGAACCACTAGCCTAAACCTTGAAATCTTTTTTCTCTAGGCCCAAGATTTCTGGCTAAGAATTGATTGCTGTAGGTGGCGCAGATCCTTACCTACTACTTACTTCGCTGACTCAACGACCCAATGTGGCCTCCGACATTAAAGTGTGCCATTCCATTGTCTTGTGCTAATTTTGACCAGTCGGGCACTTCCAGCTCTTTCAGGTCTTTAGCGACTTCATCTTTCCAGCAATATCCACCGGACGATGCCCGAAAGGTTTTCGAAGATATGCTCTTGTTGTATGTTGTATTGTACTTATGTTCCATCTAATAACCCTCAGAATGTTATATCAAATGCTCTTCAACATGTGGTTCTTAAACCATTTGACATTAACAGGAAGGGATACAAGGCGTCATCATCATCATACTCAGCCCCATCAACCCACTGCTGGGTATAGGCCTCTTCTCTATAGCGCCAATCGTCACGGTCCTGTGCTAACCTCATCCATAGAGGTCCCGTCAATTTGACGAAATCATCTGACCATCGGACTGGTGGTCTGCCCACTGGCCTTGTCACTCCCCTTAGCCACCATTATGTGACTGCCTTGGTCCACCGTCCATAAATTATGACAGTTCAAACTCACCTGTCGACCTAATAATAGCAACAGGTCTCGCCATCGGCGGCAGCGGCGGCGGTGGAAGCATGGAGCTGGTGAAGTAAGCAGGCTTTGGACTCCTGGACAGACTATGGACCTGGAATTCAAAGCCATTGCCATACTACACAAGAGGTTATGATAGCTCCAGTTACTGCTCCTTGTTGTTCCTGTAATTTATTTGGAAAAATACGGGTAGTTCCCATTTGTTCTACACCTATAGAACTGACATCAGTAGAACAAAAATTGTATTTTTTTTTAAATACAAGAAAAAGCAAGCAAGCTGAAAAAGTAGCAGAAATGGAGAACTACCTTGATGAACAACTCAGTTCACCAATTTATGATCCAAAAGTCTTGTTATTTTGTTCTATAGAACCGTTTGAGAAAAAGAAATACTAAATGTTGTCCCGCTAACGTCATGCTCTATAGAACAAGTTGGAACTACTCAACTACACCTATTCCTATAACTGAGGACCTGTTTCACATAGCCTATGAATTCCCGCTTTATTAATTTTTAAGCAAGTTTAAACTATTGAGAAAATAATCTGATAGATAGTTTAATATATGCTAAGGATGAACATTCTGGTTTTCTTGTTTTACACGTTTTCGTGTTGTTAATTTATATAGACAAATTACATTGAAATGATTAATGACAGATATTTTGCTACTGAGAAATATTGCCGCTTGACTTAAAGGCACATAGTTCAGTTGGTTGGATCTAGAGCACCGAAGACCAATTTTTTTTTGTTCTCCGTACGAGACAAAGATGGCGCTAACCTACAAGCAGGACGTAATGTGCTTAATAAGGAAATGAGAAATTTCGCCGCTTGACTTGAAGGCACGATAGCTCAGTTGGTTAGAGCACCAGGAGATCTGATCCTGAGGTCTTGGGTTAAAGTCCCATTCGCACCGAACATTTTACTTTCCCTAAAAATTATTCACCTAAAATCTATTTTTTTTTCTCAAGTGGTGAGCTCATATCGCTTAAACAAGTAATTGATACCTATCTCGTTTACCATGCCATGCCAAAATGTCAACCCACCTGCAACTGCTGAATGTCTGTCGGTGGCTCTTGACAAACGAATGTTACAAAGTCCAGTGAGTCTTGTCCTGATGCGCTGTCGTATTTGCTGCTTGAATGCTGCCCTGATATAGCTTCTGATGCTGAAAAGATTGAACAATCTTCATTAGATAGACGGAAATGATTTATTGCTCACTTACGCGGTTTGACAAAAACAGTTATACCAGCTAGATCATCATCGACATATTCAGACTTTACGTACTGCCAGATAATATAAATATAAACGCCACACACTCAAAGGCCCCCACACTAAGGTTTTCCCTTGTGTCGTGGGTCCCTCGGAACATACATAAAGACAAACACAAACACCCATGACCCAAGAACAAACATCTGCTTTTTACACAAATATTTGCCCCGGCTGGGAATCGAACCCAGGACCCGTCGATCAAGAAGCAGCGCCGCTACCGTTACGCTAAACTCCAAAATACGGTTCTTCCTTCCTTATTCCTCCATGTCGTGGTATAATCAAGTGTGTGGCTAACTTAAATCACCCGAAGTGTCAGTTTTCAAACGGCTAAATGGCCTCTGACTTGGGTTTAACGACTGTAGACAATCGACAACAGCCGGGACCAACGGCTAAACAGGTACCCTCCGAGGGATGGAAACGCTCGTGATAAATTGCCACTTTGGTCACCCATCAAGGTCCCTGCCCCTGTATACGTTGCTTCAACTCACTAATCGGTTCAGATTAGCGAGAGTCACTGGGCAACGAGCGCTGATAACGCTAACTCATTTGTCGAATCACCTTGCGAATGCACATGCTACACTGCGCTTCTGTACTTCTGTATTTTAAACATTAATTTCTTTTCTCAAAAACATTTCTTATTGCCTGTCACTTGGGATGCTGTAAGAATCTCAAGGGGTAGGTATCTTAGAATTCTTACATCATCCCATTCACCATGTTTGAATTTTAAACATGCCTGAATACATCCAAATGTGTTCAGGCACTTAGAAGTTTTAATGGAATAAGGATCCCCACATACATACACGAATCCTGAAAGTGTTATGCTCATTTTTTTGGAAAATCGTTTAAAAATAACATAAGAGTTTACCAGTGGGATGTGTATCCGTTGGGGGTGGGTGTTGGTAGAAAATAGTGTTGGATGGTACTAGCGGTGCCTGCGCACCACTCAGACCTGCTGAACTATGAGGGATACCTGCAATAAATGTGACAAATTAGTAACGTAGTTATTCCAGTTGACTTAATAGACGCAGTTAAAAAAAGCATTATTAATTTTATTTATCACTTGATCAGCGGTGAAGGAAAACATCGTGATGAAACCGCACGTTTAAAAAAATTCGTTCTCGAAAGGCACGTGGTCAACCAACCCGCATTAGGCCAGCGTGATGGACTATGGCCTAAATCCCAATTGAATTGATAACCAAGCTCAAAATACTTACAGTTCGTTTGACCTGGGTACCTACCACAATCGTTTAAAAGCATTTCTGTTTAGGATCCAACTTTGAACTGCTTCGCAATTGGAATGTTTTTTAAAATGGTACCATGATGGCGCTGCTTTTAAACTGCTCGGTTGTCTATGGTCCATTTTAAATGTCTACATAAATTGTCGCTGGTCTGCCTTTGAATCGCAACAGCGCCAAAATTGAATCGCTTATAAGCCATCATGGTACGAATAAGCGGTGCATACTTGTTTAGGTCCTAAATTGGATCGCGCTAAGCGATCCTGCAGGGGTATTCAGGAGCGTTCGACTATCGAGAACGCATCGAAATTCGATCCGTTTTCGAATGCCTTCGACTCACCGTATTCTACAGCGTTCGGCTCGATCCGAATGTCAAATTTGACATTCGAATTCGGATCCAAATTCGGAAAAGTTCACGATTGCTTCTGAGCATTCGACTTACACTTGTAAATAAACATTTTGTGCTAGAATCAAGCTAAAATTCAGTTTTACGTAGCAATTCGAGTGAGAAATAAAGAAAGAGCAAAACAAGGACCGGAGACAATGTCTTCCAACATGGAGATAAGGGGTTTTTCTAATACTTTTCAAGATACCAATTTTCAAAACATATATCATTTAAAAGTCGCTTCCTTGCGAATATCTCACTTTGTTGAGTAATTTGTAAATATATTATCCACCAACCACCAAGATATTAGCCATTCCCGTGGAATTCAAAGTAAGTAAGTATGTATAATTGGTGTAATTTAAAATACAGATTCTTGCCTTTATTTTCACAAGATACAGAGGCATCGGAGACTCATTATTAAACAAAAATTGTGGTAAGATCTTGTTACAAATAGTTTTTAATTTCTGCTTTCATTTTTTTACAGCCTTGCACTTTCTGGCACAAGATAGTTAACAGAAATTTTGTAACAAAGGGCCAGGCATCAATGTCTACATCAATAACGCAAACAACTCAGGCACTGAATGCGCCAGAAGTTATGAGGATGTGGATATGATTTCATAGCATTCACTATCAAGTAGGAAATGTTTTGTTAAAAATAAGATTTGCTTATCTGTGTAATTCTTTATCCTTACTTATTAATATTATAAATGCAAAAGTAACTCTGTCTGTCTATCTGTCTGTCCGTCTTTCACGCCTAAACTGTAGAACCGATTTTGATGACATTTGGTATAGAGATAGATAAGAGCCCGGGAAAGGACCTAGGCTACATCTTATCCCACAGTTGGGCACGATATAACCTGTAGTCCATAAAGCTAGTTGCTTATAATTAACTTTATATTTAAATTGCCTTCATAGAAATAAAATTACTAGATATATGTACTAATATCCAAATTTTTGACTATTTTCAGAGTTCAGGCTACCCAACCTAGCCTGATGACCCCGATTTCGCAGGCTGACATGAACAGTCCTGAAGAAAAATTTAATAAAATGCACATGAAGTCCATAAACTGCATCGAAAGGTGTTTGGAGTATTAAAAGGCCTTGGCGTTGTTTTACAAATAAATTGAAATCACTTCATAGTTATTGGGCTGACTGGGCAAAAATCACAAACATGACATGTAAAATGCTCATAATACTTATTTCTTAACTCTCGAGGTAAATGGTTCTGAGAGCACTTATGCTAGTACCTACTGAATGCTCTGCTTATCCCCATTAAGAACATTTACTTATGAAGATTGACTGTGTCTATTTTTAAGTAGTTTAGCATACTTTATTGTTCACTTGCGATGCAAACCTTTTTTTTCTGTGATAGTACTTATTGCAAGTATATAATTGTATTGTTACTTATTTAAAAAAATCTTGAACAAAACTGAACATATTATAATACACAGTTTATTTTAAATCGCTTTAGTTTTATTTACAACAGCAGTTAAGTATTCTTACAAACATTGAATACTAATTTCTCATTAATAACAATAGTTAAGTAGTGGAACTGTGAACCCTATTGTAGCTTAATATTATAGCTTCAACACACCATCCTACTAATATTTACAAAAAACACATAAGTATCCTACTAATATTTTAGATACGAAAGCTTGTAAGTATGGATGGATGTTTGTTCCTTCTTCACGCTAAAACTCTCGGACGGATTTTGATGAAATGTCCAATTAATATAGCGACGTCGGAATAGTACATAAACTGTAAAATTTCCCAAATTCCTACGGGAATCAGTATGTTGTACGTTTCAAGTTAGTTTCAAGAAAACACAAAATAAACCGCCACAACAAAGCAAAGCGAGATCTTGACACTTTACATCTCGTTTACAAAGACATTTCGTAAATTTTTAAAAAAGTTTTTATAATGAAGAATTATTAAGTTTACCATGGTTAAAAACCATTTAAAAAGTAAAGCTATATTTTCTCTAGGCCAGAAATTCATCTAAGAATTAAATTAAAGAAATAAAATGATATTTTATAAATGTTATAATTTTTCATTCACTCAGTTATTCGTTCAATCAAATCTACTATCTCCGTAAATGCTTGCACAAACGTGTTATCTATGTCACATAGTTTCCGAAGACGGAAACGAGTCGAAGACGAATCGAACGTCGTTGTGAATAAAGATTTCCGTAGCATTCGACTCGTCTTCGACTCGAGTCGAATTCGGAAAGTAGTCGAACGGAAAATAGTCGAACGCTCCTGAATACGCCTGCAGCAGGGGTATTCAGGAGCGTTCGACTATCGAGAACGGATCGAAATTCGATCCGTTTTCGAATGCCTTCGACTCACCGTATTCTACAGCGTTCGGCTCGATCCGAATGTCAAATTTGACATTCGAATTCGGATCCAAATTTGGAAAAGTTCACGATTGCTTCTGAGCATTCGACTTATACTTGTAAATAAACATTTTGTGCTAGAATCAAGCTAAAATTCAGTTTTACGTAGCAATTCGAGTGAGAAATAAAGAAAGAGCAAAACAAGGACCGGAGACAATGTCTTCCAACATGGAGATAAGGGGTTTTTCTAATACTTTTCAAGATACCAATTTTCAAAACATATATCATTTAAAAGTCGCTTCCTTGCGAATATCTCACTTTGTTGAGTAATTTGTAAATATATTATCCACCAACCACCAAGATATTAGCCATTCCCGTGGAATTCAAAGTAAGTAAGTATGTATAATTGGTGTAATTTAAAATACAGATTCTTGCCTTTATTTTCACAAGATACAGAGGCATCGGAGACTCATTATTAAACAAAAATTGTGGTAAGATCTTGTTACAAATAGTTTTTAATTTCTGCTTTCATTTTTTTACAGCCGTGCACTTTCTGGCACAAGATACTTAGTTAACAGAAATTTTGTCTACATCAATAATGCAAACAACTCAGGCACTGAATGCGCCAGAAGTTATGAGGATGTGGATGTGATTTCATAGCATTCACTATCAAGTAGGAAATGTTTTGTTAAAAATAAGATTTACTTATCTGTGTAATTCTTTATCCTTACTTATTAATATTATAAATGCGAAAGTAACTCTGTCTGTCTATCTGTCTGTCCGTCTTTCACGCCTAAACTGTTGAACCGATTTTGATGAAATCTGGTACAGAGATAGATTAGAGCCTGGGAAAGGACATAGGCTACATCTTATCCCACAGTTGGGCACAATATAACCTGTAGTCCACGCGGGCGGAGCCGCGGGCGGAAAGCTAGTTGCTTATAATTAACTTTATATTTAAATTGCCTTCATAGAAATAAAACAACTAGATATATGTACTAATATCCAAATTTTTTACTATTTTCAGAGTATTCAGGCTACCCAACCTAGCCTGATGACCCCGATTTCGCAGGCTGACATGAACAGTCCTGAAGAAAAATTTAATAAAATGCACATGAAGTCCATAAACTGCATCGAAAGGTGTTTGGAGTATTAAAAGGTCTTGGCGTTGTTTTACAAATAAATTGAAATCACTCCATAGTTATTGGGCTGACTGGGCAAAAATCACAAACATGACATAAAAACATGACGTAAAATGCTCATAATACTTATTTCTTAACTCTCGAGGTAAATGGTTCTGAGAGCACTTATGCTAGTACCTACTGAATGCTCTGCTTATCCCCATTAAGAACATTTACTTATGAAGATTGACTGTGTCTATTTTTAAGTAGTTTAGCATACTTTATTGTTCACTTGCGATGCAAACCTTTTTTTTCTGTGATAGTATTTATTGCAAGTATATAATTGTATTGTTACTTATTTAAAAAAAATTTTGAACAAAACTGAACATATTATAATACACAGTTTATTTTAAATCGCTTTAGTTTTATTTACAACAGCAGTTAGGTATTCTTACAAACATTGAATACTAATTTCTCATTAATAACAATAGTTAAGTAGTGGAACAGTGAGTACCTAGAAGCTAAATTATTAAACCCTATTGTAGCTTAATATTGTAGCTCCAACACACCATCCTACTAATATTTACAAAAAACACATAAGTATCCTACTAATATTTTAGATACGAAAGCTTGTAAGTATGGATGGATGTTTGTTGCTTCTTCACGCTAAAACTCTCGGACGGATTTTGATGAAATGTCCAATTAATATAGCGACGTCGGGATAGTACATAAACTGTAAAATTTCCCAAATTCCTACGGGAATCAGTATGTTGTACGTTTCAAGTTAATTTCAAGAAAACACAAAATAAACCGCCACAACAAAGCAAAGCAAGATCTTGACACTTTACATCTCGTTTACAAAGACATTTCGTAAATTTTTAAAAAAGTTTTTATAATGAAGAATTATTAAGTTTACCATGGTTGAAAACCATTTAAAAAGTAAAGCTATGTTTTCTCTAGGCCAGAAATTCATCTAAGAATTAAATTAAAGAAATAAAATGATATTTTATAAATGTTATAATTTTTCATTCACTCAGTTATTCGTTCAATCAAATCTACTATCTCCGTAAATGCTTGCACAAACGTGTTATCTATGTCACATAGTTTCCGAAGACGGAAACGAGTCGAAGACGAATCGAACGTTGTTGTGAATAAGGATTTCCGTAGCATTCGACTCGTCTTCGACTCGAGTCGAATTCGGAAAATAGTCGAACGCTCCTGAATACGCCTGCTGATATTAGTTTTATTACATATTTTCGCTATAACCGTTTATTAAAAAAACAAAATGTTAAATTTCTGAAAATTTTCCGGAAAAAATTCCACTGGAAAAACATTTAAAATGATGGGCTAAATTTAGGGTTTCTGTTTTTGCTAACCTGTCTGTTACACCCTGTATTAACTGAAAAAATGAATTAAATAAATGGATAATATCAAGACTGTAATGAAAACAAATAGCTGCGTTTTGACCTGTGTTCCGTTATTTAATTATTTTCTTTACCAGCCCATATACGTCTCCACCGAGGGGCACGGGCCTCCCTTCGAAACATGAAGGGGATTTAGGCCATAGTCCACCACGCTGGTTGGTGGACCGCTCGTCTTTCGAAAATGAATTTTCTTGGACGGGTGGGTTTCATTATTGTCTCAAAATAAAACTACATATTACTCAACACAAGCAAATCAATACTTACTGGGCTGGCCTCGTAATATAAAACTACTCTTAGAAAATAAATAAATTTTCTTATATGTCTTACTCATCTTCCTCAAAATATTCCCTTCCGGATAAATTATTCAGAGTTCTAATTATAATAGCTTAATAAAAAACTTAATCGCAATTCTGGAACACTTGTGAATCACTGTTATAAATCTTTGAATAGTATAGATCTACATAATTAAGGATGGATATTATCCAAAAGTGTAGCAAGCTGAAGTGGCAGTGGGTTGGCCATGTCTGTCGCAGAACCGACGAGCGTTGGAGTAGACAGGTTCTCGAATGGAGACCACGTCTTGGCAAACGTAGTGTAGGACGCCCCCCAGCCAGTTGGTCAGATGACCTAAAGAAGATAGCGGGTAGTGGCTGGATGAAAACAGCGGAGGATCGTGCAAAGTGTCGCACCTTGGGGGAGGCCTATGTTCAGCAGTGGACTGCAATAGGCTGATATGATGATGATGATGATGATATGATGACATAATTAAGCTGGACTGACTAACCTCAAGAAATATTTGGTATAGCGCGTGCCAGTCGCGAGAAAAGGACAAAAGTTCGATATCGTACCGGCTTTCTATAGGTATGAGTGAGAGAAAAGTAACATTATAATTATTTTTTTTCACTTCCTCATATTGAGTGGTTTCAAATTAGCTGGAGAAAATAAAAGATGTGAATATCTAACCCCACTAAACTGAATAACTTTCCCCAAGGAACGTAGGTAACGTATATAAAAAAATTTCGCCTCTCTATTTAACTTTCATATATTTTATTATTATTATTATTTCATTTTTTATTGTTAGCCACCACCCGCTCTGCTTTATATTTTTTTCATTATTTTCTTACCCAAAGTGTTTGATACATAAAATCTCTTTTTTACATTTAAAATCTATTTAGTTTTAGTTTATGCTTGTTATGTTTTTTTTCTATTCTGTCATTCATTCCTTCAATTTGTTAGCTTCTATAAGCTGCTTTATATTTCAATAAATATAAATTCTATTTAAACTTAAACTATGTTTTACTGAACAAAGTTTTGTGGTCCTTCAGGATTTTTAAAGTTTAGTGAACCAGTGCATTAAATTCAACTTGCTTTTGTGCATCTGAGATATCGGCAGTTTTGGTATTGGAAATTCCATTCATTTACGCCATATTTGTGAAAAACTTTCTTTTGTTTCTTTTGACGTTCAGGAGAGAACAGAAAGGAGATAATCCATCTATTTGGATTTGGCATGCTGTCAGTGTCACTTCATGTCAGCATATGTAAATAAACAAGGAGAGTCTTTGGCGGGAACTCGGCGTGAGCGGTTGCTTTGTCAATTGAATTTTCGTTTTCGGCGTGAAAGTTGTTTAATGTGTAATAGTGATAGTGTATTATGCAGTAAATTGACTAAAATTCGTGCAGTGATGAAAAATTCAAGTGATAACAGTGTTTCTGCTCCGTTTGGTACCGACAAAGATCCTCGCGGTTGTGCTTCTCGCCGCCAGTTTTCGTAAAACAGACGCTATCCGGTTTTACGCAGAACATGAGGAGCTTAGGGCTTAGGTTAAGTTGAAGAAAGAAGATTTTTCACTGAAGACATGGCTGTATGGACATAGTTTCCTTTGCCTTTCCCGAAAGGGATAAATTTAACAAAAAAAAAAATGTAAATAAACAACAGTTGTAAATATAAACACTTCGGAAAAACGTGTAATTAAAGTGTAATTTTCCGGAAAAGTGATAGTGCGGGAAAAGTGCGTTGTTCAAATGTGTCATGTACAGTATTGTACAGTTAGTAAATTATGATTTTCGGGTTTGCAGTGGATCTTTGAACAATTTTATGGACTGAAGTTTTAAGTTTTACTATTTACTAAGGTACTGTAATTTCTTATTTATTATATTCACGATGGCAGAAGAAATTAAAAAAAAAAAGGCGAAAGATTTATGCGTTTTGAAGGGAAACCAGAGTAAAGAAGAAATTAAATTAAAGAAACTCGTTCAGAAACGTACTTATGCAAAAGGTTGTATATCTAGAATTAAAAATGTAGTCGATGCTCAACGAGTAGAACTTTCTGCCACTGTGGATGATTTGGAGACAAGACGAGACAAACTTAAGTCCGTCTTCACAGAATACGAGGAAATTCAGATGATCATCCTGGAAATTAATGAAAATGATAACGAGGACATAGGTTCTGTAGAAAATAAATACTTTGAGGCATTAGCATGCTTAAATCAATTAATAAAACAACTATCGAAAGAGAGATTACCTCAGAATTCTTCGGATAAGTTATCCCATACAAAATTGCCTAATATAGAGCTTACTGTTTTTTCGGGTAAAGATCTTTCTCAGTACAAGCCATTTATTGACATGTTTTTGTCTATTATTGATAATAACAAAACGCTGTCTGATGTACAGAAACTTTATTATCTGAGAAAGTACTTGACTGAGGAGGCTCTGGGCCTAATTATTAACTTGCCATTGACCAATGAGTCATATTCTGAGGCTCTTTCTCTGCTTAAAAAGAGATATGAAAATAAAGCTCGTCTTGTTACCAACCACATAAATATATTATTAGATTTACCTATTATACAGAAGGGTACTGCTGTAGCGCTTAGATATTTTAACTCGCAAATCCAACAGCAACTCCATGCTTTAAAAAACTTGGAACAGCCCACCAATAGTTGGGACATTTTATTAATTTCAATTTTATCGAGAAAGCTTGATGCTTATACAAATAGGGCTTATCATTTAGATAGAGTCGACCAGGAAAAGATGCCAACTTTGGCTGAATTTTTATCTTTTCTCGAAAAAAGAGCGATTGCTTTGGAGGACAGCTTGCCGTTCTTCAAAGACTCTCACAATGAGAGACCAAAACAAAAACCTGGTAATTTCAGTAAGGTTACCAATGTAACTGCAAAATCTGGTCAAAATTATAAATGCGACTATTGTAGCAATGACCACCTTCTATATGCTTGTCCAAAATTTAAACTAACTGCAGTTGGAGATCGAATCAGCTTTGTAAATAATCGTAAATTGTGCACTAGATGCTTGCGATCTCACTCAGAGACATGTAAATACACATTTCGTTGTAAATATTGTAAAGAAAACCATAATACTCTTCTGCACGAGGAAATCCCATCAGAAGTGTCAGTTACTACGGCGTTGCATTCCTATAGTAATGCACGTACTTGTGTTTTATTACCTACTATAAAGGTAAAACTTTGTGACAAAAATGGTAATAATTTTTTTGTTAAAGCACTGCTCGATAGCGGGAGCCAAGTTTCAGTCATAAAAAAGTCTCTTGTTGATAAAATTGATTTGAAACCTTTCTCACAAAAAACGAACATTGTTGGCCTTGGAAATTATAAGAACCAAACAAATCAATTTGTCAACATTAGACTGCCCTCATCAGTTTATGACTTAAAGTTTGATGTCAAATGTCATATAGTCACTTCTATTACATGTGACTTGCCCCAAAATGAAATTGATACTTCAGAATTTTTTATTCCAAAAAATATTGTTCTCGCTGATTCTGAGTTTAATGATCCATCTGAAATTTCAATTTTATTAGGTGCCAATTTTTATTATAAAATACTACTGGATGGAAATGTTAAAATAGGCGATGGACTCGTTCTTCAGAACACGCTCTACGGCTACGTTGTAGCTGGTTCTGCGGTATGTAAATCCAATAATTTTGCTTCAGATGTGAAATTAGTTTCCGATTTTGCTATTAAGCATAACGAAATATCTCATTTTCAGTGGCCATTAGGCCATTGTACAAAATCACCCAGCTCAGATGGTCATGTAAAGGTAGCCGAAGTGAGGATAGGCCCAAGAAATAAAACTTTTTTAAGGTCTTACAAAAAACTGTATCCTTTACCTTTCAGAGACATTTAATGTTAATTTTAATGAAGAAAACATTGATTTAAAGTTAATTATTCTTATTTTCTTTGGCCATTCTCGCCCGGCAGCTTATGTTTGATACATAAAATCTCTTTTTTACATTTAAAATCTATTTAGTTTTAGTTTATGCTTGTTATGTTTTTTTTTCTATTCTGTCATTCATTCCTTCAATTTGTTAGCTTCTATAAGCTGCTTTTTATTTCAATAAATATAAATTCTATTTAAACTTAAACTATGTTTTACTGAACACAAAGGTTGCCTGGAAGAGATTGCTACCTTAGCAATAAGGCCGCCTTTTTGTACATTTCTGTTTTCTGTCCTTGTCTGTTATTGTAATGTTTTTGTGTCACGGTGTGCAATAAAGTATATGTCTATGTCTATGTCTATGTCTTACACACACATACACGCGCTCACGCCTATAATCCCTAACGGGGTAAGCAGAGCATCAGTGGTTCTAGAACTACTAGATGCCACGTTTGACACAAATAGTGAAGGTTATCAGATGGAGCAAGTTGCATAATAGTGAGAGGTGGTCAGCCTTTCACCCATTATACAGCAAAACACTCGCATCCGTCTTATAAACTTTTACTAATGAGAAGAGTATGTAGCTGACACATTCTAAGTTTTTCTTTCACTTCCAGTCCAGCGTGGAAGGAATTCAACTTGTACGATTACTTTAGTCAGATTTTTTTTTAAAAAAAGCATAGAGAATTTTTCATTTCATTTCCTTATGTAGGACAGAGATGGCTAATTCTGGCTGGCACACACACTACTCAAGGCAGGACTACCCAACTACAATAAGTATCATAACTTAGATATTTATAGTTGCATAGCACGTCTATATTTAGGTGTAAACACGTGCGCATGAGTGCCATATTATAAAAGTCATTTGAATATAAATGTTACTACTATTGTCTTTAGATTTAATGTAGTCTCATAACAGTTTTTTGGGTTTCGTTGACATTATGAATTGAACTATTTTCCCTAATATGGAGAAAAGTATGCATATGTTTTATCGCGTCTCTTTGCACAAGTTTTAAGATGAGTATGAAAAGTCAGGACTGGCTGTTCACGGAAAAACCTTTTCAGGGACAGTCTTACGTCCAATTTCTCAAATGTGACTGTGAAAATGGAACGGTACAACTTTCGTGAGGTTCACAATTAGTGTGATGAGCTATTGTAAATAGCTCTTATATTGACTACCACGAAAGTTGTACCTTTTACTAAACACAGTCACAAATTGATTTAAACTACCTCATCATCAGCCTGTATCAGTCCACTGCTGGACATAGGCCTCTCCTATGGCACGCCACTGAGCTCGGTCTTCAGCTCTCCTCCTCCAATCACTGCCCGCTACTTTACGAATATCGTCACCCCACCTAGTAACAGGGCGCCCTACGCTACGTTTGCCAATTCGTGGTCTCCATTCTAGAACTTTTCTGCCCCAACGGCCATCGGTTCTACGACAGATATGACCAGCCCACTGCCACTTAAGCTTGCTAATTCGCCGGGCTATGTCGGTAACTTTGGTTTTCTGACGGATTATTTCGTTTCGAATCCGATCCTTCAAAGAAATACCGAGCATAGCCCTTTCCATAGCTCGCTGAGCGACCTTAAATTGGTGGACTAGTCTCACTGTGAGTGGCCACGTCTCGGCTCCGTATGTCATCACGGGTAGGACGCACTGATTGAAAACTTTCGTTTTCAGGCTTTGAGGTATGGGTGACGTGAAGACTCGGCGGAGTTTCCCAAACGCTGCCCAGCCCAGCTGTATCCGTCTCTTAGCTTCCCCATCGAAGTTGTTTTTACCTACTCGGAGCATCTGTCCCAGGTACACATATTCAGAAACAACCTCGAGGGGGACTCCGTTTACCGCGACCGGCCTCGGGTCAACATGTTCGTTGAACATGACTTTGGTTTTATCCAAGTTCATCCGGAGCCCTATACGCTGAGACGCATTAGCTAGACTGTCCAGCATCCGTTGAAGATCCTGCAGCGTTTCAGCCATAATGACGATGTCGTCTGCAAATCGTAGGTGCGAGATGTGTTCACCGTTTATATTGATGCCGTACTCTTTCCAGTCCAGCATCTTGAACATATCCTCCAGAGCGTTAGTGAACAGTTTCGGTGATATGACATCACCCTGTCGCACTCCTCGACGCAGGTGGATATGTTCGGTCTGCTGATTCTGTATTTGGACGGTCATCGTTGCGGCTTCATAAAGACATCTCAGCACCTCAATGTATCGCCAGTCTACTTGGCATCGCTGCAGGGATTCCAGAACAGACCAGGTTTCGATTGTGTCAAAAGCCTTCTCATAGTCCACAAAAGCTAGACACAGGGGCCGATTGTACTCTTCAGTTTTCTGTACAACCTGGCGCACTGTGTGGATGTGGTCTATGGTTCCGTATCCACTACGAAATCCGGCCTGTTCGGGAGGTTGAAACTCGTCGAGTCTTCTCGCAAGACGATTCGTGATGACCCTTGAAAACAGCTTATATACGTGGCTCAAGAGTGATATCGGCCCGTTGTTTTTCAATAAGGTTTTGTCACCTTTCTTGAAAAACAAGATGACTACGCTCTTGTTCCACGCACGCGGAGTTCTCCCGGTAAAGAGAACGGTGTTAAATAGCTCCTGGAGCTCCCTCAGTACGGGAATTCCCCCTGCCTTAAGAAGCTCAGTTGTTATACCGTCCTCACCTGGGGCTTTTCCATTTTTAAGCTGTTTAAGGGCCAGCTCGATCTCGTTCAGGCTGATTTCGGGCAGGTCTTCTGTGAAGTGGCGTGTGAGGGTAGCTCGATGGTCGCTATTTCGAGATTCAGGTCGAGGTGCGTAGGAGGCGTAGAGCTGGCTGTAGAAGTTTTTAACTTCCGAGAGGATCTCCGGCTTTGAGGTGACCTTCATCCCCGTGGCTGTGGTCAACTTCGTCAGGTGGCTTCTCCCGAGTGACTGGACGAACACTTTCGACCCCCGGTTCTGCTCAATTGCTTTTTCAACCAAGAGCGTATTGAAAGCTCGGAGGTCACGTCGCACCAGTTTCGTGATTTGTTTGTTGAGCGCCCGGTGTTCTGACAAAGTTGACGGGGGATTTTCTCGTCTTTTACTCATTAGCTCTAAAGTCCCTCTCGAAAGTTTTGACTTCTTGCCTGTACGCCTCGTTTGGCAGAGCTTTGTGCCTTCCTCTCGAAGAGTGCTCAGTACTTGATCGAGCTTCTGGTCAACATCACCTGTGGTTTCAAAGGCAGCGAATCGGTTTTCCAGTTTTATCCGGAACAGTTCGGAGCCCATCACGGTTTGGAGCGTATTTGGTCGGAGCCTAGACTTCATCAAGCGGGTTCTTTCGCGTTTGAAATCGATATTCAGAGTGCCCCGGACAAGTCGGTGATCGCTTCCGGTTTTAAACCTAGCAATCACTGAGACATCTCTGAATATGCGCCTTTTATCCGTCATGATGAAGTCAATCTCATTTTTAGTTTGACCATCGGGGCTCTGCCACGTCCACTTCCTTTGGGGCTGTTTCTTGAAGAACGAGTTCATCATAAAGAGCCCCTCTTTTTCGAGGAAGTTAACAAGCATTTGCCCCCGGTCATTTCTGCTCCCATAACCATGCGGTCCAACTGAGCGTTCGCTGCCGGACTTTGTTCCCACTTTGGCGTTAAAATCTCCCATGACAACGTTGTAGTGGGCCCTGGAGGTGTTATGCAGGGCCTTTGATATGTCTTCGTAGAGAATCTCCACATCCTCATCCGAGTATGTCGAAGTCGGTGCGTAGGCCTGCACGACTTTGAGGGTGTACCTTTCGGTCAGCTTAATAATTATGTACGCAACCCTTGTCGACACACTGGATACTTCGACAACGTTGTCAACGAGAGTTCTATGGACCAGAAACCCGACCCCGCCCTGGGAAAGTTGATCCCCTTCTCTGAAATACATAAGATGGCCCGATTCTAAGGTTACGGTGTCCTCTCCCTCTCTTCGGACTTCACTTAGTCCCAGAACGCCCCATCTTATGCATTTCAGGTCCTCTTCCAACTGTAGAAGGTGCTCGTCGAGTCGCAGCGTGCGTCCGTTGTACGTAGCCAGGGTCAATTGTTCGTGGAGGTGGCGGCCTACCGTAACCCGGGGATTCTTAGCACCCCCTACCCCGCCGTAACCATGACCGCCGCCTTGGTCAGGAATAGCGGGGCGGCCGGGAACTGGGGGCCTTGGTAAATGTGTGCTTGCCATGTGCATGCTTAAACTACCTATCCTATATAAAAACTAAAGAAGGTATAAGGAAGCTTATCTCATAAATACGATGTAAAATAAGCTATTAAAATCAATTTAAACAAACCTAAAATATTGGTTTATGACTTATTCTGATTGATTCAATTGAATGAATTTAGTAGCATAGTTGATAAGATTAAAATCACCAATGTCAACAACAAAAGCGATGATAAGAATCACAGTGATAGACACAATGACAAGAATAATTACTTATTATTTTATTTCTGGTACTAGCAGAATATCATTATCATTGGCGGCTTGCCTCGCCGTTGTAGCCAATGCTGAGCCAGCGTTTTAAAAAAAAAATCCCATATAAAGTTTTATTCATTCATTCATAATTGCTAAAGAAAACTTCTCCCGCCGCTTAAGAAGAATTGCTACTTAACCAAAACTGTCTGTTACCGCTGCATAATTTTGTAAAGAACACTATCAAGAATTTATAAAATGTGAAATTAAATCAAGTGGACTTGGCTTAAAGGACTCGTATCCAGGCCATAAATGTTCAAAAAAAAAGCTAAAGAAAACATGTCTTTACTCACTAAAGCACTGTCCGACGAGCATAGCAGAAGGCGTGGCGCGTTCAGCAGGAGGCTCGAAGGCGGGTGGTGCTGGACTGTTATATCCACAGTAGTACCCTGACTCCAGCTTTATGCCGCCTCCGGACCCACTAGGCGACTCCGACCCTGACTCTTGGAGGATTGAGGCTGGAAAACAGAAGATGGAAGGTAATGAAGATTTTTTAACTTTAAAAACTTCTTATACAAATATAATAACTATTGTTAAGAGTAAATCGATCGGCGACCCAAGTGGTGCAACACTACCAGTCCACGCGGTGTGGAACAGCAGTAGGCGGCCCCTTTTGACAGATCGTTTTCGCGCGTAACTCGGAGATGTATGTTCCTGCATTGTAATTATTAAAATGTCGAATTAAAAGACTGTACCTACAGCAAGTAACGTTTTTCTTTTCAAATTGTGAAATAAAGTATATTGTATTTTATACGTAAAACAAATGCAGCTGTGTGTAGGAACAACCAACATTGTACAATCGGAATCGACAGCATCTGTATACTCGCTCCAGCTCTCAGCATTTATTTTCGACTTTAAATAAGATACTGAATCTTTAGGAAGTGATTTTCCGAATGAAACTGAACTACATTTCCGAAGGAACTCACTTGAACAAAAATAATTTCATCGCTCGTATGAAGAAGCGAAATTTTTGTTTCATAATTTAACATATGTTCCATGAAGTAAGGTCAGTCAGGGCAAGTGCGCCATACTTTCTGAACAGTTGATTTTAATGTGTGATAAATTCTCTAAATATTGATATTTGAGTCTACATTTAATAAAATGTGAGAGTTTGGTATTTTGTTATTGTAATGAATGTTGATTCCATCAAAACTATCAATAATTTGACAATATTTTTGATGAAATTTCAAAACATGTACGTAGGCGCACTTACCCCTGGAAATGGGGTAAGTGCGCCCATATAAAAAATGCATTTAAGTACCGCGCTGCAAGAAAAACATTGTTTTTACTCTATAGAACATGGACAATTAAAAGCACCACACTAGTTTCTTGTTTTATTATATAGTCTTTAAAGGAAATACGGCTAACATTTTGAATTCGGGGCAAGTGCGCCATAGACGGTTAATCAGGGGTTTCAAACCTTTAAATTACTTTTACAAAGTGGTTCTGTTTTTTAATTTAAATGTTTGGAGTTTGTGCGTTAGTAAATATTTTTTAATAAAACTCAAATTTATTTTTATATTTATTATATTTTTTATTAATTCAAAAGATACAAATTTAAGGTAACAATTGATGCATGGCATAAAAGTATGCAAGTATACACTTTTGGGAATACGCTCTTTGGTTTCTAGTGGACGGCACTTACTGCCGTACTCAGAGACGTCAATTAAAGTTGAGAAGTAATTAAATGTCATGCTATCCTTGTTTACATCAACAAGACAGAATGTGACAACATCTGGTTAAATGATTAATTAATTTAATTGACGTCTCTAAGTGCGGCAGTTAGAAACTTATAAGTTAATCAGACTTAGAGTGCATGGCGCTTAGGAACTTACTTATATTGCTCATTAGAATAAAAATCTGCCTTTTTATTTAGACTTAGGCACAGAACATATTGGGGTAGGCAAAGCATCAAGTGGTCATAGAACTACTTAATGCCACATTCGATAAATATTGTGAAGGATATTAAGTTGAATTATATGTACGTCTGTACGTGGTCATAGGCTATTAGCCTTTCGCCCACAATAAAATGCAAATACAACCCTCAAATCCATTTTTACAGTACGCCTAGAAAGATTCGGCAGCTGGAACATTTCATGTTTTTCTTTCGTCCAGCATAGAAGCATTATAGTGTAAGTAATTAATTATTACGTTGTGGACCTTTGTGAACTGTGCAAGATTTCCATCCAACGTCACCATTCCAAACAAAATACAAAGTTAAAAATAGAAACATCACTAAAATCAAAAAGGTTGCCGAACTCTGGCTTGGGGCAAGTGCGCCATACTACTACAGTTTAGGCGCACTTTCCCCTCACTTGATTATTTTGAGGACATAATTTTAAATTGTTAAAAAAAGCATTTATTATCCTATTTAGGTGTAAAATACATTCACAGATTTAAAGAAAAATATCTAAACTTTGTACTTACCTCATTGGTTTGCCGCAAAACATAAAACTTTTAAAAGATTTGGCCGGATTTATAACACGAGTCATCTCCGATCCCACGTGCAAATGACACTCAAACTTAAATGGCGGATATGTCAAGTTACGGTGCACAGAGCCATCTGAGATTGTTATCTGGAACTATATTTTAGTGTCGTTCGTGAATTTAAGATGGCGTTAGTTGTATAAATTGTTTAGTTTTCGATATTTTAAAGGTAGGCGCGCTTACCCCGTTGGGGCACTTACCCCGGCTGACCTTAAGTTGTTCAGTTTTGTGAGCATCTGTAATATTCGCTAACTAAATTAAAGCCACTCAATATTTTGCGAATAGACCCACTTGCACGATGAAAAAAAAATTATACCTACACTGCTGCGCTATGGTCGACAAACACTCAGTTGCAGAAAGATCCATTAAAGTTAATGCAACTTTAAACATCATACTGTCACTTTCCATCTTGTTGACATAAACATAAAGCTTTAAATTTAATGAACACGACTGCAACTAAGTCTGTATAAGCAAACTCGGACATCTTGGCATAAAAAATCTAATCTATGTCAAAAATGTTGGAGTTTGGTCATTTTGCTGCACGACGTGTTTGCAGTAAAGCTGCACAAACTGCAGAAGTTAGATAAGAGAGTCTAAGTAAAGAGCCTGCAGCTCGAGTACGATGGTGATAGCGTGCGTAATGCGCCGCGGTCCTATGTCAAAATATCAACACTGACAATGCCAGAGAGCGAACAAGCCTTTGTGCGGGGCCCTCGTGCAATCAAAGTGAAGATTCAGCGTCAGCCGAGTGGCACGCCGCGCGAGTTTGTCGCCATCGTGCTTGAGCTGCAGTTAATGTCAAAAATGCGGGAGTTTGGTCGTTTTGTCGCACGATGCAGAAAAACAGTGCAGAGGTTAGGTAAGAGAGCTTAATTTAAGAGTAGGGTAAAAGGGTTAAAAAGCAAATAGGGTAAACACACGTACCTTTAGATAACTTCCATAGTTCCTTCGAGGAAAATACTCCGGTTGCTAGAATGATATCGTTGCAAACGACTCCGTTGTACGGATTGTGGCTATAGCCTGAAACCGACACGCAACTTTACTCAGTCTTCAAACAAACTATGGAATTGGATTGGACTAAGAATTGGCAGAAATTTTTGGTGATTTTAATGTCGTTAGCGAAAATCATGGACATGAAACAGGCCACGAAATTGAACAAGATTGTTTACGATTATCGCGGTTATTTCCACTAGTTTTGTACATATTAGTAAGGTGAGAAAAACTTTTATTTTAGAAGAAAAATTCGCCATACCAATTATCATTTTTTAACAATCTCGATCAAGTATTTGGTTACTCAAGTACCAATTACCTACTCAGACTCAGACTGATCTATACTTAAGTAGCAGTCGTCTTTGTCATTTTGATAGTGATAGAAGGAGATAATCATTACTTAAGCATAAATCAAGAATTGAGTCTACGGGCATTAGTCTTTATTGATTACAGTACCTCTTTCTTACCAAACGAAAAATCTGCCAATTCTCTGTCCTTTAGTTAAAAACTAACACCAATCTATAACAGTTCGACAACTCTTAAAAACGTCATCATTTAACTTATGAATGCCTAATTGCAGAAACTTCCATTAAAGTAAATGCTTCTTTATATGTCATACTGTCACTTTCCGATGAAAAGAACAGCATTACATTTAAATAATATTTAACTTTAATTTACCTTACTGTAACTGAGTATGAAACAGAATCTTTAGTTGAATAGAACCTACATTGGGTGACTAAGCTTATAAATAAAGATAAAAAAAAAACCTACATTGGGTGACTTTGAAATAGTTAGGGAAAATCTTAATATACAGGGCTCATCAGCATATAGCGCATTTTGTATGGGAGATCCAAATTTTTTTTCGTATTTTGACCTATGTTCCTTGGGAAAGTTGTTCAGTTTCATGGACTGATTAACCACCCGAGAGGTTGAAAGAGAGATACGCAAAGCCCTGTATAAAATTGCAGGTCCTGACTTACTGGCTCATCAACGCCCAGACTAAAGCCTTGGCATTATATGGCTGAAATTTTACTTAAATTAAATAAGGATGGATTTTACTAAGTTCCCACAGGAACGGAGTCCCGGGTGCCTGGCATGTGAATCAGCCCACGTTACTAAACAACTTTCCCAATAAAACATAGGTCGATATATTAACAAACATTTTCGTCTCCCTTGCAACTTGAGCGATTGCCTTAGTATGAGAAGTCAAAATTTCAAATGGGTTTCTTTTAGAAAATTATTCAGTTATCACCCCTGGACGGTTATTCTAATGGGCCTTTTTATAATTCGAACGGCACGGCACAGCACTTAAAAATTTGAATTACCATTGCTCTCTATGTTCTCAGCTTCTAGTATTACTATTACATAGGAGGAAATAGTGATACCATTTTTCCGTGCCGTTTTCGAATTATAAAAAGGCCCATTGGTGTCTCAATATCGGTGGAAAGACTATGGTCGCCATTATATCCATGCAGATGGTAAAATTGAGAACTATCCTTTTTTTTTATAAAATGGGTGAACTCTTGACCTCAATCTTGACCATAAAGGTCAAAGATGAGGTCGACGATGGAGCGAGTTAACCCAGAAAATGCCAATAAAGTCACTGGTACTCCCACGCACCGACGGAACACAGCAAGCTGTTTGGCGTCGGACTACATACATTTGATGACGGCTGCTTTGACTGGTGGCGCCACAGCCAACTGAATGTTAAGTTGCTAAGTAGTCATAACAGAAGAAGCCAATTTAAAATGGAAGCACAACAAACAGTGCCGCCAGGCAAAAATCTTCCTAAAGACATATGAAAAAAGAAAGTCGAAGCAACTTCTAAAGGTAAATAGAAAGGACATCAGGATTGTAGTGGGTCTGCTCACGGGACACTGTCCTTTGAACCGACACCTAGCAATAATGGGCCTAAAAAGTAATCCCACATGCCCAGAACGTGACAAGGAGGAAACAAGTCTCCATTTCCTGACTGAGTGTCCAATGTACGCGCTGGTAAGATGGGAGACGGTAGGCATGGATGAGGTAAAAGAAGAACAAATACAACAGCTTAACATAAAGGATATAATAGGGTTTGCTAAAGCTTCGGGTAGGTTCAAAGAGGTGGAACTGTCAGTGCAGAGGTAAAACTCATGCGCTGTTGTGGGGAACTGGGTGAAATGGTCCCAAATAAGTGGACTGATCACCCGCCTGTGCCTGACAGGCGTCCCCTCCATAGACAGATAGAAGTAGTTTACAACTTAACGTTCGGTTGGCGGTGGCGCTGCTCGTCAGAGTGGCTGTCATTAAATGTATGAGGTTTAGATAGTTCTCAATTTCACCACCTGAACTGGTAAAATGGTCACCATTGTCATTCAACCGCCATTGTGACGTCATTGATTATTGGAATAGATGCCCTGGGCCCCGATTCTGTAACTTCAGTTGTATGTCGATGGAATTGAGGCCATTTTATCTGTTACGCCGGGCTATGATGATCGCAATGACATATTATCTCACGCGTTATCTCGTGGTCACGTGACTGTTTCGACCAATGAGATTACGAGAAAGCGTCACGTGACCACGAGATAACGCGTGAGATTTTGTTGCGATCATCATAGCCCGGCAGGTGGAACCAATTAATTTTCATATACTTGTTGGCAACCACCCCAACCAACAGAGCAATCGCCAACCGAACGTAAAGTTGCAAACTACTTAGCAACTGAAAATTCAGTTGGCAGTGGCGCCACCAGTAAAAGCAGCCGTCTATTAGATCTATGAAAGGATAGTTCTCAATTTCGCCACCTGAACGGATAAAATGGCGATTATTCCATCGACAAACAACTGAAGTTACAGAATCGGGGCCCTGGAGTTGCGTTAACTTATATAAAGTCACCATTTTCTGTTTCATTTAATCAATATTTTAGTGAGGGAGCCTGTATCTATTAAGCGTAGTCGAACTGTACAAAACTAAACACAACACAGACATGACAATGTAAAACCTGTAAATTTTTACAGGGGTAGGATTATACAATGAACTACTCACAACATCAAACAGTGAAAGACAGTGATAACATGACATTTTAATAGTTTTGATACTAAATATCGATGCTTTTCTACATTTCAAGTGGCTTAGAGGACGTCTGATTGTTATTTCATTAACCGACTTCAAAAAAAGAGGAGGTACTTTGTTCGACTGTATGTATTTTTTTTTAATGTATGTTCACCAATTTCTCCGCCAATTATAGACCGATTTTCAAAATTCTTTTTTTGTTCGAAAGATTATACTCCAGAAGTAGTCCCATATAAATTGTATCGAAAATGATTCAGTGCTTTTAAAAAAATCAACAAAAACAAAAAAATACTACAAACCAGAACATCATCTAAATAAATTAGAGACATTTCGTTTGTGGTTATCTGCTAATAGGCATTGTAGTCTGCAAAAAATACTAATTATCTACTTTGTGCGAACTGTTGTTGGGATTGAAGTCGGTGACTCATTCGTTTTTAACGTGGAAAATTATTCAATACCGATTTTGTACCTTCATATAAGTGTATACTATCCAGTAGCACTTGCAGCTGTACCGTTGATAGTATGTATGTATGTAAACTCTTTATTGCAAACTCTTACAGGTAGTTCATTAAGACCATAAAGCTCAGTTGCAGAAACGGTCATTTAAGTTAAAGCTTCGTTAAATATAACACCATCTCGTTGAAGAGAAGTCACAGTATCGTAGAATTTAATTACGAAAATAATTTGAAATTCTGTTAGAATAGCATCGACATATACCAAGACATAAAGAGTGAAAGAGAAGGAACACCGACTACAGATACAAAAACAAACGAGCAACGACCAAACATACGAATCAATTGCAATTTGCAATCCGAAACATTTGAATTTTTTTATTTTTTAGAAAAAAAAAGCATGAAAGTGTAAGTGCAAGCCAATGCTGGGATTATTTTGGAAAAATGCACAAAAGATATAAATTTAAAAATAAAAAAAATTAAACAACATCAATTTCAAGACATGTTTTTGTGCAAAAAAAAACGAGTTCTTTCTTCAGTAACCATAAAACTTACAGATTAATATTGTAGGGATTAAAGTCTTCATTTTAAATTACAATTTACATCATACGTTCCTGAATTTCGAGGATTTCTTGACGAAGTTTTATAAAGAATTAACGTTTTTCGTTTCCAAGTACCTATAAAGTCTATTCATGTATACCTACCACATAGAACTATACAAAGAATGCGATACTTCTTACCGATAGTTCATGGTAGTATCTTTTTCAAGATTTGGATTACATCTCCAATTTATTTAACTAAGCAATTATATACGGTGTTTGTTGGAAAAAAGAGAACACACCATTTTATAGTTTCTTTTGGTTTTACACAATTCAGCTTAGTTTACAACGCATCAAAATTTCTATCAAACCATTAAAAATTCTACAGATGAATGTTTTACAAGAAGAGAGCAACTCCAATTAACTCCCTCTGACAATCTCTACTCTTTGCCCACAATATTAACCACAGACTAAAGAAAGAACAGACAGGTCACAACACCGGAGGCCAGGGTTACCTTTATTCTTGGCCTCGTGTTCATTCTCTTTGTCTCTAGGAGGGAGTGGCGAGAGGGACCCACTTAGGATATCTGAAACATACCGACCTTGTTAACGAGAAACGAAATGTTAGCTTACAGTAAAGTTAATCTCAATCTCAAACTACAGACCTCTTTGAATACTTTTGGATTTCAATTCTCTTGCAGAAGGTTAAGCATTGATACCTATTTACTTATGTGATAGAGTCAGTACTTCAATTAAAAAGTCAACTATACCTTTATGAATTGTAAAAGAGTCCATTGTTTTTATGAAACTTACACTCGGTTGCAGAAAGATTCATTAAAATTAAAGCTTCTTTAAATGTAATGCTATCTTTTTTAACGCTTTTAAGGTAGCATTAATTTTAATTAACGTTTTATGCAACTGAGCGGACGCATAAGAAATTCGCATTTACTAAGAAATTTGCTGACTCTACCATACAGATAATGAATTCAAGCAATAATCCGAGTTTATTGTATTTACGCTTTAACTTATCAAATGTAAAATAATAAACCAAACAGTACAATGTTTTACTGACAATTAATACAAGCTGAAGCAAGAAATTATATTGCAAGTGAAGTCATAACGAAAAATGCTCTAACGCATAGGTCTGTAGTGTGGTTAAAGTAAAAAGACCCAACGTTACACAACAGTTGAGAGCAAGAAATGTTACAGTACCCACTTTTGGCTGGAAAATTCACTATCGCAGTGAAAATAAGATGCCTGATCACTGTCTAGTTTTTCATATTATCCAACAGTTGAAAAGATAAAATAAACCTTCTGCATACGAATCCACCACTTGAGTTTTAAATTAATAGTCAACCATTACTGTGATACGACTGGTACCAGTACTGAACTAGCAAACTCCTTAAATAAGAAATTGATTTGCACAAAAATTAGGATTCCAAAGCGCCAAAATAAAAGAGTTAATGACTTTACCGCTAATCGCGAAGAACTTCAGCAAACTCACTTGATTTCAATTTATTGTGCATTTATTACAGTTCTTATCCGCTAATCGCTCGATAACCATCTACATGGACATAATTTTTTATCCTATTCCGTTTGACTAAGGATAGATAAATCTGTCACAAGTTCAAAAGAGAACGCAAATACCTGAAGATATAAACTGTACCGAAAATAATTAATAAAATAAGAAGATACCTCAGCACTTTTGTCAAAATTCAACGCAATTTACGGGTAAAGTCATCAAAACAGTGCATGTTATGTTACTCCAGAAAAGTCTGTGACTTCAAAAGTCTGTGACTTTTCTGTTTACGTGAATATTCTGGAAAATACAAGACACACGAGAATGAACTTAAGGTAGTAGGGACTACCTCCTGTGTAGCGAATGTTATGTCCTTAAACGAAAGAAGTGCGTCTTGTATTTTCGAAGATATTAACGAAAACATATTTTTTCTGGAGTAACTGACATTTCAAAACAAGCAAACATGATAGTATAGAAGAGCGAAAGACCTGGCAGACCGTCGCTCCTATTACCATAGCTGTTGATGAAGTTGGCGAGGTAGAGGTCGAGCTCTCTCACAGAAACATTGATGTGGTAAGGGTTCACACAGAGGCCAGGCTGGGTGCATTCTGGATGCTTCTCTAATCGCTCTCCGTCTGTGCTTTCCAATGGTATTGCTTTAAATAGTATTACCATCACAAGATCTAGACGCCAGACCTGGAAAAGAAACAGTAAAGAATCTTATAAGTGACATGAGTTCTTGGTACGTTTTAAAGAGACGGGTAGCTCTTGACTCGAATTCAGTCTTAAGCAAAGCACAAGATGAGATCAACAAATACCCCCTGTCTCAAAATTATGTGATAAGCGGAAGGCTGAAGGTAAAGCAATCCTAGGGGCACCCAAAGCAGCGCCATGTACTCGTATGTTCTACAATTTTTTGTAGTTTTCAACTTGTAGTTTTAGTCAAAATCCCTAAGAAGTAAACGTCTGTCTCAGGGATTTTGACTCTCTCCAGATTTTTGGCTAACGTTAAGGCAATAGCGTGTTTTTTTTTCGAATAATCTTATTATAGGTGTCGGCACATCACTTTTTTGGAACACTATATAATATTACAAACTTATATGAACTTGTGATAACTGATCCCAAACTTATGCAATCCCCGGACTAGGTAGTGGTTAAGAGCAAACCCGTTTTCCATTGAAAAATCTATTTATGAAAGTACGCAGCTGGGCGGCAAGTTCCAAACCTTTACGAAGTTCTAAAATTCCTTTGCGCAACCGTCTTACAAATTTACCGTGATTGACGTTTAATTATATTCGGCCTTGTTCCAATAATATTTTAACCTCAGTTACATAATCGACTCAAACTTCTTAATTGTCAGATTTTCTTTCAGATTTATCTTTGTAGAGGTGCTAAAAAGTGTGATTCTTTTCAATGTAAATCACTACTTTAACCTACTTTAAGTAACATTCTAAATATTCTATCAAAACAAGCTATTTTGAATTTGACTCAATATTTGGTACGACTATACGTGTATGATAACCTGGCAACAGCTTGAAAAAGCGGCTGCAGCGAAAAGCGTTCTCCATTGCTCCCAGCGTGCGGTAGAGTGAGCTTCTATACCGCACGCTGCAAGCAATGGTGATATAATTCACTTTTCATCACCGCCGCCTCTGTTAACTGTCGCTAGACCGTAAGAAGAAAATACTGACTGCATCTTCCTATAGAACCAGTGCTATCCAAATTCATGTTAAAGTTTCTATACACTTACGCCTATAATCCCTAACGGGGTAGGCAGAGCGCCATATGTGGTTCTAGAGACGCCATATTTGACATATATTCTGAGGGTCACAAGATGGAACATGAAAGGTTGTCAACCTTTCGCCTACGATATAGCAAAACCCTCGCTTCCCACTTACTGGCTTCTACAGTATGCCTGAGAAGAGTCGGCAGCTGGCACATTTTAAGTTTTTTCTTTCACTCCTGGTCCAGCATGTTAAAGTTTTGTCATTCAAAATGTTATTTTAAATTTTATTTGAATTGAAATCATCTTTAAGATAGCTCACCTTATCAGCCTGCCTCAGACAGTCTATCCTCCTCATCTTTCCCTTCTGGTCTGGATTCGAGAGCACGCATACTGCTGGCCTCTTCCCTGTGATACTGAGAACGAAATCTTCCCGACAATCCTGCGTTATGTCCTTTCTAAGTTTCCCCAGTAGTCGAGACGCCCATTTCTGTTTCACTTCTGCCTTCTCGTTCTGGAAATTTGGGAAGATTAGCGTGAGGAGTTTGTCGTGATTAGACGGCTAGCTGAAAAACAGCGCTGCATGGTCATGGAACCCAATTTCATTGCAGCAAAGGCTGAGCGTGTTCCCTTTGTCACAATATTGTTTATACTTAGTACATGATTACTTGTTACTATTTACTATTTTACTATTTTTTTATTAAAAAGTATTTAATAAACAATCTTACTAATCTCACTATTATATAACTCATTTTATCCTAGTTGGTACAGATTTTTTTAAAATATTACTTAAAAAGTTCTGAAACTAATTGCGACGGTTTTAAAATCGAAGAATTAACCAAACTAAACGTCGTTTTTTATTAACTGCCAGTGGTATTTACAGAAAAGGTTTTTTTATTATCTCCTTTAAAAGAGTTGGAACTGATTCATTTAGTTAGGTAGTTTGCATTTTACTATCTCACCAGTATCTTTAGCCTTGGAAATCCTTTAGTTTAAGATAATTATTTGCCCTATTAGAAATATTGAATCTTTGAAATAATCTAATTTCGAGGCCTGCCACTCATAAAGAAAGTTTAGTTTTAAAACAAATGACATAAAATTACCTGTAATTCATATTTGGTATGCCGCTCCTCCTCAAGACTCATCCGTTTTTCGTGCTTCTTGTAATATTTTCGTTTTGCTGCTTGTAGGTTGAACCACGTGTATGAAAAGGACTTTACAAAAGGCATCAGGGCCTCTATGAACGGATGGAACTCGTCCTGTGAACATTCAAGCATCAACTAGGCTTAGATTTGTACGTAAGACTGATGTTTTGGCGCCCAGCGTGGGGCTTGATATTTAATTGGCGCCCAAAATGGGACTCACATTGGGATTTCTAAAAACACAATTTTATTAAGTAATTGCAAAGAATTTTGAATAAAATGAAGATATTTAATATTATTACAAAGTATATGAATGTTTATTCCAATACAGTAAGACTTGGCATTTCAAATTTGAAACAAGGTGAAACCAGGACTGTTTATACATTTCAAGAAACAAAATGCAAGTATTTACAATTATTTTGACACACAGAAAGCATTCGCAAATCAGATAAAGTAAATAAAGTTAGCATAAAACAACCCAGGCTTTCGACGTGACCCAAATAAATAAAGAATACTAATGCTGTTCGAATAAAAAAGGTAGGTACATGATTATAATACAAAGACACAAAACGCAATAATGTGACGTATCAATCCTTTTGAATCTGTAGGTCAATGACTTTTCAAAGGTAATTGTTCGGGGTGACATCATTTAATCAACTAACAACCTACTAAAGAACCTCAGGATCCTGTATCAAAAATACGACTTCAGAAAATAATCTATTATAGACTGAAAGACATAGAGAAATCAGCTAAAACTAAATATCTACAATAAGTATTTCTAGAGCTAGTGAAATACCTACCTTCTAAGAAGTTCATCCGAATATCTTATGGAACAAAGAGATAAGACATCCTTTCAATATGCAATACTAGCTAAGAACTTGGTCTACTTACACTTAATAAAATAAAAAATTAAGATGTTTACAGTTGCACGTATATGAAAGCACATGAAACGCAGATGACACAATCAAAATTAATGGCATTGTTCTAGACAAGAAATTATAGTTCATTAAACAAAACTATGCCCATTAGATGTAGGCCTTTGATGATGGTATACAATGCAAACCATAAACCGCAAAGTGTAAAAGCTTTTTTGAGTTTTTTAAGTACTCATATTCGGCAAAAAAGTTTAGTCTACATTACTTCCTACACTTTCTCCAAATTCAACCCTATATAAGCTAATATAGTAGCTCTAATAGACTCACGTCACCCATAACGATATGTTTAGCTCAATAACATCAATCGGGCTAAGTGGAAAACGTCGTGTGTCATATTTATGACTTGTTAACGCCCTGTTTAGTATTCAGTGGAGGCCTCCAAACAAAATGTATTGTATGAGCGTCGAATCATAACATAATGCAAGGATTTGTGTGTCGAACACATTATGCAAAGAATTCGGTATTGTTTACTTAGTTTTTTGTAATTTTATTACGGTATAGATGAAATTTTTGCTACTGATAACTTTTTGTGAGATAAACTGAAAAAAAATTGGAAAGAGACTGGTGGCGGCTTTGGAGGAAAGAAAGAGAGGCCTTTGCCCAGCCGTGGAAATAAATATGGAAGACACAATTATAAAATGAAACAATAAAACCTATCTTGCTTGAGTAGAAAAGCGAGTACTTCTTTTTTTCTTCTAGCGTTTTCCCAGTCTAGTGCCAGGATCTACTATCCGAGTAAATTTCCTCCATTTTACACGGTATATTTACAATTGGCGACATTTTACTACTTTTATATTTGTTCGTAGAAAGGTAATTTTTAAGATGGAAAATCCGGCGAAATATTTACACAATAAACAACTAATTTGTTTGTCAATAACTTAATATTCTGAAACCAGAGCCGTTAATCATACAACACTACAAAAAATAATAAAACAGTCACAGACGATAGATCCAAGAAAAACAAAATAAAACATGTTTCTGATATCATTAACCCGAACCAATCTAGTCTATTCTGGAAATCATCCAAATTATGAGAGTACGCTTTCATTCAGCTTGCTTGTTTGTTTGTAATCACTGGAACACAAAGACTGAAGGTAAGGAAAGGTTACTCACATCACACCGATTTACTTGTAAATATTGATAGAAGTTGTTTTAGGTGATGTAATAGACTTATAAAAGTAGAACCAAAAGTTTGTAAGGTCATATTTGATTCTGTCTAATCACAAACAAACCAAAAGGGTTAGATCAAGATGCATCTCGCTAAATAGGTAAGCACCTGTTTCTGTGAACAATCTTGAATGAGTTGAATTTCATATTTAATATTTAAACCTAAAACTCTAAAACATGAGAGAAAGTCGTCAACGTACGAAGTTTTTCGGATAAAAAAATAGCGTTAAGCTATTCTGTTATCACAAAATAGTGCAGGTGTCATTGAATATTGGTTTAGTAATGCTAAAATTGTTGGTCTTATCGAATTAAGTCTGAAGGAATCTCGGGACTTCATGACACACAAACAACGGTCCAGTCAAAACAGCAGTTGGCCGACCGACGGTAGCACTCGCCAAACTCCCCCGGGAGACACTTGGCAGGACCCTGTATGACGTCACGGAATCTCCTGGCGCCCAAGTGAGGCCAATGACACCAACTGCCAAAGTTACGGCTTTTACAGCCAAAAACTAGGCGCACGTGGTCTGTAGTACGCACCTGTGAATGAAGTGATTTGGAAAGGGGCTGCCAATATTAGGGTTGTTTAGTAGAATATTGATCCCGTCTCCATAAGCATCGAAGTTTGAATGATCGGTGAATTTTTTTTGGACGTCACAACATATACAAGCAACAGTTGCAACTAAATCTTAGTTTCTGAATTATAAGAAAAGTAAGAAATTTACGTGAAAATTGTGAAATTTTATTGCTGAATTGCAAAAATCGTTGTTTTTGCTTCAAGAAAACACATCTAAAAGTTTTATAGACCTCACATGATTCACTTCCTTACAGTATAATAGCTGTATCATAAAGACCTTTCCTGTTCATTTTAAAACCACTACACAAACCTAACCTTACTCACTTTTGAACGAAAAACAAACAACCCACGCCAAAAAGCGCGGGAGAAAATAAAAATGGCGCCGTAAAAATATCACAATACGCCAAGATAAGGTGCAAATATTTGGCGTAATATGAACAACAAACGCTGAATAGTAAGATTGTTGGCAGAGGTGCCGGATTGTGCCAGATTATACTTTGATACAGCGATGATATCATAGTGGGATATGCCGGCATCATGAAGTTTTAACTAAACGATTTGTAGAAAACCACTGCTTTGTTTAGAACACTGAATAGGTACTTCAGTGTTTCGGTTTAATCGTCGCATGAAATCTGCAAACAAAGTCCTTTTATAAAGGATTACTCTGTATTTCCTAGATGGTATTGAGATAGACTATAAACAGCCTCCGTTAAAGCTAGATACGTGGTAATGAATGTGGTAGAATTTGGCAATAACCTCTCAAGTTACGTTAGAGTAAGCTCCGTTTACAAATAGTAACAGATGGACCAATAAAACTGGTATTCCTTATCGAATCAAACAAACTATTAGGACAACATCCAACTGCCGGACCATGCCAAAACACTGGAGTGCGTTCACCCTGAAAATTTTGGCGGCAAATCAGACCACATGGCTGACGTTTCCTTCATTATTATTTTTTTCTGTCTTTATTTCGCGGGCCAATTTATTTTATAGATATTGGCGCTGGTTCATTGGGGATGCCCGACTGGACTTGGCCGTGGCACTCGTTGGCGTACCTAACTGGGTCGACTACGTCATACAGGAGCTCTGGCCAAAATCACAGCGTACGCGGAAAGACGCCGTGAAAAAATTCACGCATGGCGGCCATTTTGCCACGCGCCGTTTTGGCGCGCAACAAGTGCGTTTCGTGCAACGCACACCTTAGTGGACAATGCACGTAATTTTACAATAAATCCGTCGATGTATCGATGAATAAATCCTGTTGCAAGGTGGAATGCAAAGCATTTTCAATTATATGCATTTAGGTAGTTAACGGGGCGCATACGGAATTCATGGCGAAGTCTGTAGAATTTCCTAAAGTTTATTGTAGAAACGTGGACGTTTTGGATTTAAGTGAAACCTTTGAAACTGAACAATACGAAAGTCAAGACGAAGCTAGTTTTGATGGAGCACACGTTCCGTTTACGACTCTAAGATCGTAAAGCATATGGTGTCAAGAAAATACAATAATTTTGAAATAAATGCAGCAAGCTATCAAAGAATGTTTTTAATTTGGTTAACGATGCCATCGGTCTTTTTTAAAGATCAACGCAGCAAGCAGAATGATGATAAATCTAACTGATTACTATCATAATCAACCTATTACACACTATATCAGACAACTGCTAATATAAACTTCTCCCAAAATGCATTGAAAGTGTTTGGAAGAACTTGATATGGAAAAAGTGCCGATGAAACCTTTATGCTTGTATTATAATTTGGCAGTCAACTCTGATACCAAGAGTTAATAAGGTTTGCTACTATCGCCACATACATTATATGTATGAAATGGATGGTTTAAAAACTCTAACACCTCTGGCTTGAGCAATTACTAACGAAACTCAAAACAAAGAAGAAGATAGACAAAGCAGAAGAGGGATAACATTTTTTAGCATAACCTTACTCGAAAAGAGAGCAGCGCGCTGTTAAGAAGATGGATAACAAAATTACAGAAACTTCTGCAATTACAGAAGTAACATTGCTTTATTAACATTTCAAGATGAAAGTACGGGACCTAGTCTTTTACTGAAATGGTTTTTCAGCCAGCTCGACATTAATCAAAGAGCTACAAATATCTCCCAGAGTTAGTTCGCCATCAAAATCATACACAAGTAGTATTGCTCAACACGTCCGACCTTTATACGATTTTATTGCGATCCACAAAATGTACCGACGTTTATATAGCACCAACATAAGCTGAACACTGGTAACAGCTGAACCGATTGTGCAGAAATAGAAAATAGTTTCAAGAACTAAAGGTTGGGGCTGAGTGTTAGCGACGCGAGGTAACGTGACCAAAGTTTAATAGTCTGATGTAAAGCATATGTAAAAATCAATGGAACTATTTGGACAAAAAATCCAACTAGTTCTATCAATGGACCAACCCATAGAACTAGTGGGAACTGACGGTAAATCTGCTTCTAGATTTGCTGTCCATTTTGTTTTATTAAAAAATCTGAAGACACAATACAATAGCGACTTTTTTTAAATATATGGTTTCATAAAAAGTCAACAACGAATGATCACGTCGTTAAGACAAAGTGCTCCTGTATTAAAAACTGCATTAATAATAATGTGTGCCAGACTTTGGGACAGTAAAAGGAAGATAAACCCCTCCTCTTAAAGGCCCCTTGCTATTGACAATAGCCAGAGTGTCGAAAAGTATACTTTTGTATCATTACAAGACAGCGAATTGTCTCGTAGCGCTCGTAGTCCAGTGGCGCTCGTTAATCTGAACCGATCAGAGGAAGAGAACCTGATGGGTGACCAAAATAGCAATTTATCACGAGCATTTTCATGCTTCGGAGGACACTTTAATCCGGTTGTTGTCGCTTGACTACAATTGTTACACCAACTCAGAGACAATTTAAAAAAGTAAAAGTATTTAATTAATGCACAATATCTACCATCTAATAACGGCAGCCCATAATATCAAAACCATCTCATCTGTTCCCTATTTCTAAATGAATTCTTTTTCATCGCTCCTCCTACAATCGCTACCGCTTCCTTCTATCTCCGCTACGCTCACGCAGAGGCCACAGCTCTACATGCAGTTCGACCGTCCTTCGCTACGGAGCTTATATCAAGTGATAGTTTCAGCACAACTTCGGTACTCAGTCTAGATGTCGTTTTGAAAACAGACAGGTGAACTGAAGGTGAGAATTTAGTTTCTTCGAGAGAAATTGCAAAATTAAGTTTCAGATTCAAAATATTTAATTGACACAGAAAATACGCTATAGTACAACATGTGAGAAAACAACAGACAGACGAAGAAAACGCACGAAATGGAAGTATACGACGTAACAATGGAGTAGATATTTCATACTCTGTTACCATTATAAAAACATGGGACAATTATTATTTTCTTAGTGTCAGGAACACTAAAAATGAATGGAACACAACAAAATGGTGCGGATGGTGCGGATGCGTTTCGTACCCTTCATTTTACTTGCAATTAATACCACATACCATAACAAAGTCACACAAAAAATGAACACTGTCTTAAAGAAAGAAGTAGCGTAAGCCAAGTCAGAAAGTTCGATGGTTCTTTCTGCCTACGTTTTGGGATTTCTGGGCCTTCAGCTTTAATAGGTCTTATTCAATTTCCTACACAGTGAACCACCAAATTGAGGTTACTGGGAATGCATTGTTGTGAACCAATCTTGTAGTTTTCATAAACACGGAAATAAGAAAAAAAAAGTTTAAAATAAAACTTATCAAGTGTATTGTTAAGGACGTCAACAACGCGTACTCACATAGTAAAATAGGTTGTAAATCATAACACGATCATAGTTGCTTAACCTCACTTTTCGATTCCACTAAATCCTTCAAGATCCTATCTACAATTCAGGAGCGCATCAACCAACATCACTGATGCAGAGTTAAGGTGTTGCATTAGCATCTAGGTTTATTAGAATTCCTAGGGACCCTGTGTTTTGTATTTGTTTAGTACGTGAGGGCGATGCGTGACAACTTAGGGAACATCCGGGAGGATAACAAAATACAAACGTGGGAATATAATACATTATATTGTTTACGTTTTTTTTAATATCTTGAAAAACATTCAGTTTTTAATGAGGCACTTATTTCGAACACTCTGGGCACCTTGCGACCGGTATTTTAAGGCAACTACAGCACCTAAATTACGATTTTATGATGCGTAGATAAGCATGACGCACTGCATTGAATCGAAGAAAAAATACTACGGTAATATTCAGGACATAAACTAGATAAGTAGTTTGCTGAAAACATGATTCAGCACTTTTGGTTCGATAGAAAAAGCTCACAAAGTCACCTCTAAATACCCAATATTGTGTATCTTTCAAGCTGCAAAAACGATAGTAAAATGCACACAAGAACTTGAATTTGCTATCAAAATGTTCGTGATTGAACACTCTCGATAAGTAGTTAACGCATTTTTCGATTGAAGCTGTTACCTTTCTATAAATCTCATTTTTCTAACTTTCGAACATGTTTTTACGCACGCACGCTTTCATAGTCATTAAACTTCGTGTATCGACACTGTTCGCACTGCCGGCCCAGGCCTGTTGAAAGACGGAGATGGCGCTATGACTATGTGTGCTGCCTTTATCGGGTGCTGTAGTCGCCTTAAGGCCTACTGTCTTCAACTCTACAACCTTCCTTCTAACCCTCTAAATGGCGTCCACAATCTTGATTTTGCCCACGTCTGAGTATTTTAATCAAAATTAAAATATAGAATGGCGAAGTAGTCAGTATCATGTAAAGAAACCCTTTAAGGATTGTAACGGGTGATTTTTTAAGCGTTGTTTTTTAAAAAATCGAATAAAACACTCAAATTTGCATCATATATTTAAAAAAATATTGGAATCGATAAATTGGCCTTTGCCATTTACGTTTTAAATATAATTTCATTTAAATGTTGTCCGTGTCTCCGTTTTAAATGGACCATTCGGAAGGTCCAATTTTGCATCACTTTTTCGAGCATTTCGGCCGGTATTCCACGAATTCAACAGATTTGAAATGTATCTCAAATGAAAGATATCAATGTAGTGATGACTTTTTCTATGACGACATCCCTCAAATGTGTGGGATATTCTGGGAAAATATTACTTTAATGTTAATATTGATAACAAAAGTAACGGTATGTTATTTAATAATTCTTTGATTATTGCCATATTCATAATATTTTTATTGTTATATTCATATTTATCATCTCAGGTATATATTTAGAACACATATAAAAATATAAACCGATAGGTATTTTAGCAATCTTTAATTATGTGTTATTTCTAAACCCCATGGATTTTGACATTGAACGTAGCTATTAATCTCTTTAAAAATACGTATAAAACTGACGACATACACAAAAGGTCTGTTGGAGGGTGGGGACGGAGTCCATACATTTTTGCCCATGGTCCTTTGAGTGTTTTATTCGATTTCTAAAAAAACAACGCTTAAAAAATCACCCGTTATTACGCCAGAGATTCGTCCGTTGATCAGTACGCTTAAAAAATCACCCGTTATTACGCCAGAGATTCGTCCGTTGATCGTGGTTTTGGAACACTAAGATGTTGTGACCTCACAAATCTTTTCTAACCGTGTCTCTTTATAAAGCTTGTCGATGGGTGGAGCTTTCTTCTATCATCCGGAGTTTTGCGGTGGAACAACCATAGTGATGTCGATTAATGAAAAATATTTTGTTGTGTGGCTATGACACATGTTCAAGAATGTGGCTAACTAACGGCCGATTTGGTCGAACGGTAGTGGCACTGCCTCTTGAGTTCTTGGGTTCTGGATTCGATTCCCAGTTGAAACATATATTTGTGTAAAAAGCAGATGTTTGTTCTCGGGTATTGTGTGTTTGTGTCTGTACTTAAGAATACTTATATATAAACGCTACACACTCAAACGCTACACACTCAAAGGCCCACACTAAGGTTTTCCCTTGTGTCGTGGGTCCCTTGGAAAACATATAAAGACAAACACAAACACCCATGACCCGAGAACAAACATCTGCTTTTTACACAAATGTTTGCCCCGACTGGGGATCGAACCCAGGACCCGCCGATCAAGAGGCAGCGTCACCTACCACTCGACCAAACCGGCCTGGCCGGCCGTCTGTGTTTGTGTATGTTCCAAGGGTCCCATGATATAAGAGATTTTTTTAATTTGCCTAACCCTGATGTCAGAGCTTACAAAATGCAGTCAAACGAAATCGTTGGGTTAAGACACAAAGATCTTTAAAGATCTTCACATTTTTCGTATAATTTTTGTAAAATAAAACGTAATTATTTACACACAAAGATTTACAACCTAGAAACCATTAATTCCAACGAATGCAAACGGACTTAAACCTCATTACATTTGGTTCCCGGATAAAGTTGTTCGTGACTGACCTAGCTGCAAAGTTCCCAAGTATGTAGGCTGTACGCTCCCGGATGTCTTTCGGACTTAGGGACATTATGTCTACAGGGTGTGAGGGACAGCTTAGCAAAAACTGAAACTCTGAATTCAGACCATCAATCATGAGATCCCAAAAAATTTTTACAGGTTTCATTCATGTTTTTTAATATGTTCTGTTTTTAAATTTAACGGCCGGTTTGGTCGAGTGGTAGTGACGCTGCCTCTTGATCGGCGGGTCCTGGGTTCGATCCCCAGTCGGGGCAAACATTTGTGTAAAAAGCAGATGTTTGTTCTCGGGTCATGGGTGTTTGTGTTTGTCTTTATGTGTGTTCCAAGGGACCCACGACACAAGGGAAAACCTTAGTGTGGGCCTTTGAGTGTCTAGCGTTTATTTTATTGTTTTATAATTATTTAACTAATTTTTTTTTATCACCCCCGTCATTCAGCATTTGTAACTCTTGAATGGCTGAACCAATTTGATCAAACATAATTATGAACTATCTGGATTACGTCAGATTTTAAAAAAAACCGCATTCGTCTACCGTTTAGGAACTGCGATGCTACAAACAGACACACAGATACTCTCATCAAACTTATAACATCCCTCTTTTTTGTAAGGAGTTAAAAAGTAAAGGTAATTTTTTAATTATTAAAATAGAAACTTCAACTTTCCGCTCTACCTTGTTTTCTGAAGCAGTTAGATGAAATTCCGCAATGCACCTAAAGTGAAGAGTTAAAACTTGCAATTTGCTTTAAAACTTGCCGTGCAACAGTGCAACGTTGTTGTATTACATAAATTAGATCTTATAACGAATTGTACCGATTCTTTTTATGTCTCTAGAGTGCAGTTATGTCAGTTGAAGCTTTGGAAAGACTAAAATTAAAATTTACAGTCTGATTTACGCGATAATTCCGCCAAACGAAAGCCGATTTTTAAAAATATTTTTCTGTTTGAAAGGGTATACACCTGAAAGAGTTTCGTATAAAATTTATCGAAATTGAATAAGGGTCAGATGGTCAGATGACCTAAAGAAGATAGCGGGTAGTGGCTGGATGAAAACAGCGGAGGATCGTGCAAAGTGGCGCACCTTGGGGGAGGCCTATGTTCAGCAGTGGACTGCAATAGGCTGATATGATGATATGATGAATAAGGGCTTCTTAAAAAAATCAACAAAAACAAAAAATACTTACACGTCATATTTAGATGACATTTTGGCTAGTGGTTATCGGCTAATATGCATTTTTGGGATTGCAGCCATTTGATTCATACCTTTTTTTTGTAACATGGACAATTCTTAAGACTAGACAATTAACTAGACATTTTAGTAACGCTTGACTGCTTTAAAAACAATACTATCCTTAAATTACCTTCAGCTTCCTATACAGTAGCACCAATCACAACTTTACCCAACTTTACTTCGAGTATAAAGTTTCCCGGTCAAACCCGGGAGCTAATATTTTGTTTGGCACTAAATCAAAAGTCAGATAAACCACTTTCAAGGTTAATACAATAAAGGATACACGTTGAAAAAACTTCTTTTGAAATATTTGGATGGTAATTGGTGTGACAAATTCTTTGATGCAGTTTTTTCGATCGTTTCTTTCATTTATTTTTGGAAACTATGGACTAGTCTCGTTCTTTAGATTTTTCTTTCCAGGGATAACTAATTTTGGTTATCACCTGATATTGTATTTGGTGACTTGAAATTAATAAGCGAAAGGATGTAAATTAGCCCAAAAAACTAAACAACTTTCCCCAAGGAACATAGGTCGGAAATCAACTGATTATTTGAACACATGGTGTACGAGATTTGTATCGCACGCGGCGTAAACAAGCACGCGACGGGTAATAGATAGATATATTGATTGCTGATTGCTTTGTATGAGAAGTCCAATTTTTTAATACTTAATATGGGTTCCTTAGGGAAAGCTGTTCAGTTTTATGCGTAGAATCTGCTCAAATTTAATGTCAATTTAATGCACAAATTTAATGTCACCACACATACCAAATGGACATTTGGATAGTAAGCTCAGTCAGACCATGCAAAACAGACAGAAAAAAAAAAAATCGTACAAGTTTTCAAACCACCCAAAACGTCATCGGAAGCAACTGGAAGCAACAAAGTGCCCTCAGAAATGCTTCTGACAAATTGTTAATAGAATCACCATTTTGAGAATTTTCCAAAAACTGAATCCACAAACAAAATCTATGTAATTTTTGAACCTGCTCACAAAATTTCACGAGAATCGGTTGAGAAATGCGAACTGTAGATGAGAATATAAGGACAGACAGCCGGACACCATACAAAAGCATTTACTATAGAATAACTACAGTAAAGGTGGTTCCTACTAAAGCACAACTACCGCGTAGTGTCGGTGTCTTTGTAACCTCCAATCTACAACATAGCAGCATATCGCGAATCGTTAATATTCTGGAATATTCTTCGAAGTAATGAATTTTAAAATCTCCTTACAAAGTGTAGAAAGCTGGGAAACCCCATGTGGTGATACGAGCACGCATGATAGTCATCAAAATTGTGTTCAATCGTTTGTTTAAGGTCTAGTCGACAATAGGTCCTAAATTGTCTTTTCTAGCTTATGAGTACCTACTGGTAGATTGAGAAAAACTGCGCTACTCTACACGCCATACACTCAAAGGCTCACACTAAGGTCTTCTCTTGTGTCGTGGGTGCCTTGGAATATACACTAAGACAGACACCAACATCCATGACCCGAGAACAAACATCTTAGAGGCGCCTCTATCTCGTTGCTTAAAAAGAAAAAAATGGTCTCGAAAAAAACCACTCAATACGTGCGTACATATCAGTAATATACTATCAAATCAAACTATTTATATTAAAACTTAAGTATTCTTCTTCTTTCCGTATCGATGGAGTACTTAAATCAGACCTGCCGATTCCACGGCTTTTTCATTGTCCTCGTTTAGGTCGTCTAAAACTTAAGTGACAAAATGAAATTTAAGTTTTAACATATGAATACATTTGACATATTGAAAAATTTGCCTGAACTAGGCTAAGTGCCATCAACAATAGAATAAGGCCCGTATTACAGAAGGAGACTCAAGTCTTGATCTATACTTAAGTATTAATTATCTCTTTCTCTCGCTATCAAAATGGTAAAGACTACTGCTACTTAAGTATAGATTAGAGTCTGAATCGCGTTTTGTATTGCGGACCTAAATGCTATCAGTAGTAAGTAAACGTTTTGAGCTTTTTCTTTCGAATTCAAAATTATCCGTCACCTTAACTGCACTTATTTATATTCCAAATCCGTAAGACAAGGTGAGCTGGGGCCGATGCACTACTGCAATTATTTGCAAATGTTCTAAACGTATTCCCGTCACGAACTTAGCGTTTTTTTTACAATAGCCACGTTGTCTTCGTTGTATAATAAGTGTTATGTTAATTCGCGTATTGTATTGCGTAACCGTGGTAGTTTGGAATTTGGTGTATTGGTTTGTTTAGGATTTTTTTTAAAGATTAACAATAGTATTTTAAGTCTAAGATGAGACTTCATCTCTTCAAAGAGATCTGTAAATGAAGAAAAGACCTGGTCCAAGAATGTTTACCTGAGGGAGTCATGTATATAACCGATTTTGTAGAGAATCAGATTTTTAAATGAGAATTAGAATTGCTCACCTTCGGCATATGCTTTGAGGTAAGCTGAAAACTAGCATCAAGGCCTAAGCTGAGTCGTGATCTTGAAGTTCCATATAAGGCTTTTCTTTATTTTGTAATGACTGTTTCTTTGTTTTCTGAATTATTGACTGCTTTCTTTTATTATATCTTGAAGGACTTTTGTCAAATTATTTGTTTGATTTTCTTTTGTTTTTGTCACTTCATGTACAGAAGCCAAGACATCCAACTATCTCACTTTGTCTGCAAAACTGTTCTTAATATACAATTTTGTATCACATTCACCTTTGTCATGTGATCTTTATTTGTGGCAGTCAAATACAAGCTGGTCCACAAAGTTTTAGCCTAAGTTGACATAATAAGAAAAAGACGAGCTTGCATTGAAGTAAATTAGGAATGTAGAGAAGAAGAAGCAAAAGAGATCTGTTTTGATCAAATCAAGTGACAACATCATACTTATGACCGACTTTGTAGGTTTGTAAAACTTACGTTTAGCAAGATCGTTGTTTAATTGTCGGTGAACCATACAATTATTTGCCAGAAAAGTTATCCTCGAAATTTGGGATCTAGCTCACATTGCCTATTCTCAGTCTAGAATTCCAGCACCAACACAAGACATCTCAAATCCCTCAGATGACGTTTAACGACAATCGTATGTAAATCCCTGTCCCGGTATACCGGGATTACGCCACTGACTAATCCCGGTAAGTTAGCTGTTGTCAGGGCTTAGGCAAGATGTGTGTTGTGTATTGCCTACAGACATACAGGATTTTGGATGTAAGGTATTATGTTGTTAGGCCATAAATGCATATGTATTTGTAGGTTGATATTGATGGAAAGTGGCAGCTACAAGGATCTATTCCATTACATAATAACTAATCCTACGATTGCCGTGCCACTTTGTAGTTTCAAAACACATATCCGAGGTATCTGGCTATCCCACAGGGAAGCAGTTTTGGCCCAAATCTTTCCTTAATTCACAAATCTCCAGTGAAATATTTTTTCACATTTGTTAAGATAGTTATTAGTTTTAAATCATGTAAATAAATAAATTATTTCCTATATAAATAAATAAAATTTTAAAAAGCGCTTCGAAACTATGGACTTAGAACGTATAAATTTACGGCACAAAGTATGTGGAAGACTTAATTTTTCGTAAAGAGAATTAAGCTGAACGAGAAGCTATTCTCTAAAGTTAAGCAGAATACACATTAAGAAAATAATTGAATTGTTTTCTAAATAAATAAATTAGGTATCTTTAAAACTCAACCCAGAAATCACGATGTTTATATAAAGTATGTGGATGACTTAATTTTTCGTTTATTACAGTCAAACTGTTCCCTAAACTGTAACAGGATAAGGTTTTGGAAATATGGATCTAGAAACCACATAGGATGTGAGTCGGTAACGTTCAGTGGGTGCAAATAGAGTAACATATAGTTTCACAAATACAGTGGGAGTTATGATGGCCGGGCCAGTTTGCGGTGTGGGCCGAGCTGTGTGGTATTTACTATATTGACTGGACGATTTAATGGCTGGTTGAAGGTTGTGGGTTTGGATTCCGTTTAGGACAAACATTTGTTCGTTAACGTTTGGGTTTTTTGAAGGAGTGTGTTCCAATATGTGATTTTGTCAAATTCCTTTTTTGTAACAACATCTCAAAGATTCAGTAGGTGTTATCTCTGGTATTTATAAAGTCTGTATGAATTGAAGAATATCTGTGTTTTAGTTATCATAATATTGCTTTTAGAAATGGTAAGTGGGCAGGTAATGGTGAAAGTTGATAAAAGTAGTGCTTACCTTTTTGGTGTTGCGATGCTGTTGAGCGACAAAGTCCTAAATGACAAAACTTTCTGTGTCCAGATACTTAGACGTACGATAAAACAAATAACTTTATAAAAATTGACAAATAAATGCGTAAAGAACTTTTTACTTTAATTTGAAATGCCAAATCGTAGACACACCATCTTCTAAAGATGATAGTTAAGTTGTTAGTAAATAATCTTTATATATCATTACACACACATAAAAGTAAGAATCAAATTCCTGTAAACTATACAACAACATCCAGAAAAAAAAACACATTAAGGCTATGTACAGACACAACCCTTACAAACAAAGGGGCATTCAGGAGGATTATAAAAGGAATAAAACTAAAAAAACAGCCAGTTAAGGAACTAAAAACTTACGCCTCTAGGCAAAAACGAAAGTCACGACTACTCTTAAATTTAAGTGGTCCGAGTTTGAATAGAGCTCGCGTCATTAGGGAAGAAAGAAGTAATTAAAAGTCCAATAAAAAAATCTCAAAGGACGTTCTCATTTGTAGAAAGGAAAAAGCAAGGTAAACATTCCAGAATCGAAAGATTCTTGCGTTGCACAAGTATAAACAAGATTGTGTTTGGCAAAGCTGCAAGGCGTTCCCGATTACTGCTACCATCATCCCGTTGGTTCATTCAATATTTTTTTTTACCGAACGCTGTAATTTCTTGGCTCGAACGCATCCGTTTACATGCCAAACAATAAATTTATTAGTCGAACGGAGGAGTGGCAACACTAAACATACGTCATATGTCGATACGTCATCGATTCCGTCATGCTTTTTGATTTTTTCATTCCGAATTCAAATTTTGAGCGTTCGATTTGCATGTTACAATTATATAACGCGCGCTCCGTCAAGGTGACTTGTTCAGAGCTACTACTGTGTCTATTTTAGTTCGAATTTCATAAATATCCCGTGACAGCTCATCTCTTCTCTCCCGCGTCTTTTGCCGCCACGATTCCGCCGCCATATTGGATTCTTGCGTAATGAAATCAAAAGAACGTCGCCGAGAAACATTCGTGCTGCAGATTGAACTCGTGTCCTTGCTAATTCTAAAGTCCTTTCTCAAAGTTAGTGTTTATGAGGTAATAGAAGTGTGACGTAGTTTTGGCAAGCTGCCGGGCGTACTCTCGGGCCGAAGAAAAATCAGACGGTCCGCCTCGTGTCGTGTTATATTTAGATGTGTCCCCGCGCGCTGTTTGAGGGACAAACCGGACTAGATGTACACTAAAATACACCGACCACGGCATCATAAACACCTAGAGACACCCATACAGCAGGCGATAGAAAACATAACCATGATCATGGAAAACGATCGAAAACTAATCGTATATCACAAGCAGCAGATGCGCTAACCAAAATTGCCGAGCAGCGTGCACTACCATCAATATCGCCGACCTAATTGAATATTATACGGCAATTTGTGTTGCCGAAAATCTGGCTGGGAATACGTGGTAATATGCGGTGACCGTATATCGCCGGGTAATGTTTTCTATGGGCATGACACGGTGCAGTGTTGCAGAACTAAATTTAGTGTGGCTGAGACCTGTTTTAGCTCTGGGCCTTTGCGCAACGTCGCCTCGAAGCGGGAGCGGGACGGCATGTTCTATTATCGGAAAAATGGTCGTAAGACGCTGGGAGAGGGAAGCTGAATCTTACTGATTCTCAGCTTCGCGCCTAACTCCCGCAGTTAGGGAGATTATGCACTGTAACCTGCCTTCTGAACTGAAACGCAGTCATTTCTAAACTTATCGACTTTGGTTCTAAGATATTCCTGGCTAAATCAGCTGATTTTCTGATGATTATTCCGTGATAACACTAATCATATCCTGTCACCACTTTAGTGGACAAAATAGTACGACATATAAGTTAGCTTTGAGATTTAAATTAATTGTAGCAGGCAAAAGGAAAATGGTCCAGTCATCTTAGTAGTTTCACCTCGGAATGTGAGATACCCAGCTGTATATTTGTATAAACCTTTATTTTGACACCCTAAAACATGTCTCAAAACCTACATATTGTGAGGTGTCCGCATCAAAATAAAGGTTTATACAAATATACAGCTGGGTATCTCACATTCCGAGATTCTTACCTTATTTTGACTAAGATGACTGGACCAAAAGCTTTCCTCGCTACTCAACTTCATACCTTTGTGTAATACTTAAAATATTTCCAGAAAAACGTCAATGGGAAAAAGCACCATACGAGAAATAAAAAACTTTTTAAAAGACCACTTCGAAAACAGAACAAGATGGAAATTATTTAAAAACCTATTCCTGAGAAGGAACAGCTTGAATTATTATTAAAATACTAGCTTCCCACTCGGAACTTTGTTCCCGTGCGTGAATTCGGGAAAATTTTGCAGCCTATGTGTTAATACAAGGTATCAGCTACCTCCATACCAAATTTTATTAAAATTGGTCCAACTGTTTGAGCGGAAAGAAGTAACAAACACACACACACACACACACTATTAAAATTTCGATACTAGTTTAATGAAAATACTAAGTAGAGACTGAAACTCCAAAATTTTGTATTAGCACCAGCTACCAACAAAAACAAAAACCCTTTCTTTTCTCTTAATGACTTTCTTCAAGAAATAACAGTGGTCGACTTTTAATTTCCTACCAAAGGAACCGATCCAATATTTCTTTAGAAAACAGAAGAAATTAAAAAAACAAATAGAGCAAAAGACGTCGCAGTCTTTCAACGCTAGTTCTGCCGCTCCCTCCGATATCGATATAATATCTGAACAAGGGCTGTCATTCGCAGAACCAGATATATTTTATCTGGGAAAAACTTAAATTATTTTCTGCAAGATCTTGAATAGAAATGTTGCAGTAACTTTAATGGAACATCCTTGTTGGTAAACTTAAATTGTGAAATAGAAGTCATGTTTATGGAAACGCTGAAACAACACGAAGCGAAAATAATTTTTGGAAACTCTTGAGAAGCGAGAAAATTAGTATCGATACGAAAGTTCAGTAACTATAGGTGAAGGATATTGAATTATAACCTACGTTAAGTTGGTTATGAAACCAATAAATGGCATTATTAAATAAATAAATAAAATTAAACACATTTTATTAAGATGACATTTTGGTTTTTGGTTATCCACTGATAGACATTGAAGTAAGTTGACTTTTACGTATTTAACACAATTATTTTCTTTAAATTCGTAATGACTTTTAGTTTCAAACCAGTTTTGACTTATGTGCTTTTTGATTTATAAAAACAACTGTCAAAAGTTGTATCGATCAAAGCAAATAACTTTTTCATGTCTCTACTCATAATAACACTAAAATTAAAAAAATTGAATCAACCCCAACATTCGACTGCTTATAAATTTTAAACGGCGGAACAGATTTTCATGAAACATGGCTAAGAACACTCGGGATAAAATTATCTATGACACAAAAAAAACTAAACGAAAATCGGTTCATCCGTTTGTTAGCTACGATACCACAGACAGATACACAGACAGACACGTTAAACTTAGAATACCCCTCTCTTTTTGCGTCGTGGGTTAAAAATGTCCAATGTCAAAGCAAATGAATTTAACGACTGCATTATCGTGTGGGGCAAAATTGTAACAATTAAAAAAAAAGAACATCCCTCGAGTTTCTGGTCTATTCTTCTCGCGGGAAGACTGCACCTTCGCGAACAGACAGAGACTTAAAAAAATATTTAATGTTAACTGAATTATAGATTGTTTGATTACATTACAAATTAACAAGAAGTGAGATCGAAGCTTATAAATTTTCCATGGATTATTAAATTTTTTCAGTCCAATCTTTTGAATCTAATTCGTGTATTTGCATATATCATTTTAAAGGAAAAAGATCCCAGCAAAAATATTCCATTCCATTTTTCGGTCGAAACTAGACGAGTTATGTAACAAACTCCGAACTCCGAGTTTTCACTCACACTAATGACAACTACTGAAAGAAGTAGAAAAATTCTAAAATTAGTATGTGACAAAATACAAAAAGACTACTAAGGGCCAAATACATTAAATTTACGGTTAATCTGCATTTAGTAGATATACTTATCAGACAAAACGTTAAATAATTTATGAAAATGACATTTTAAAATTTTACTTTCATGCTGGACTGAGATTAAAAGAACAACATAGTCAGCTGCCCATTTTTTCGCAGGCATACTGTAAAAGTGAGTAAGTGGGACGCTAGGGTTTTGCTGTACTGTGGGCGAAAGGTTGACAACCTCTCACCACTTACATCATATTTCATTAACCCTCTGAATTTATGTCAAAGGTAGTTTTAAAACCACTGATGCTCTGCCTACCCTGATAGGGAGTTTAAGCGTGAGCACACAATTTATCTATGTACGTCATTTTCAAATCTCGGGTTTATTATCTGTCTGTTACACTTTCACGGCTAAACTACTGACCGATTTTGATAAAATTTGGTACATAGATAGATTAGACCTTTGAAAAGGGCATAGGCCACATTTTAACCCACAGCTGGGCACTCTATAACCTGTAGTCCACGCGGGTGGAGCCGCTGGCGGAAAGGTTGTCTTATATATAAAAATGAATCACTAAATCTGTTGGTAAGCGCAAAACTCGAGAACGGCTGGACCGATTTGGATGATTCTTTTTTTGTTGTGTTCCTTATTGTCAGGAGAAGGTTCTTATGAAAGAAAAAACTAAAAAAAGTGCCACGGGGACGAAGTCCCGGGCGGAAAGCTAGTTTATAAATAGAGATAAAAGCTTAGATTGGGCTTGTTTTTGATACGAGTATCTCGTCAACTATGAAATGGAATTTTTGTCGAAAAGATGACTCAGAACTGCGTTATTTATAAACCGATTTAGTAAATTCTTTCTGTATTTGAAAATTAGATGTATTTTGTTGTTTACAACTAATCTAAAAGAGATAATGGGATCTAGGAGGAACTGAAAAAACTCCTAAAATATTAAATTGTAGCTGTTGTGATAGTTTAAACAACGAATAAATCATTTTGTATTTATTAATTTAATTATGTGGAACTGACACAGAGACTCTTTCTCGCTGGACTGGGGTGAAAAAAAAACTTGGAATGTGCACGCTGCCAACTCTTTTCAGGCCATATCGTACAAGCCGATAAGTGGTAAGCAAGGTTTTAGCTGTACCGCCGGCGAAAGGCTCACAATATATTAAACTTATGTTCTTTCAAATGTGACGTCAAGTCACAAAGTCAAGTGGTTCTAGATATGACGTCCTGCCCATCCCTGGAGGGATTATAGGCATGAGTACGTGTGTGGATGGCCACAAAGAGCATCACAGACGACCACCGCCATATTTCACGGGTGGCGATATTTATCGAGATTAAAGATATAGTTTCAGGGATGTCAATACATTTTTTTATGAAAAAAATAATAAAAATATAGTTTCTTCTACAAGTACGAGTAGTTGCTGTGGCCTTCTTTTAAGTGTAAGAACACTTGTATCAGAAGACCACGCTCTTCCGTATCTATACACACACACACACAACAGTATCATTTGTGATACACCAAATTTCTAATTTCTGACGATTCCTCCTATTAACAGCTTTAAATGTTTATTCTTTTTCGTACTATTCTTTGGAGTCCAACAGTTCTTGTCTTACCATAGCTCCTATTACATAATTTCTTGACTTTTTGTGTGTAATAATAATTTAGTTTGACTGCACGTCTAAATCATATTAGTAAAATTTATATAATCACTCTGTTTCTATCAGCGAGAGCCTTTAACTGGTTCCGACATTGTTAATTTAAGCTTCATTACTGTTTCTTTAACTGTTGGTCCTCCATTAAAAAAAAATTTGGCTGAGCAAACATTTTGCCGTTCTAATAGATCTAAAACTCGCCAAACTCTTTCCCGATCGTACAGTTCTAGTTCACACAATTTATCTCTTATACATCAACTCCCGCTTTTCTAGCACTTACTTTAGAAAACGATCTGTCAACAATGATGGCATTGATAGTACTCCCGCTTTTCTAGCATTCTACAGGGAGAAATTGAAAACAATCGACAAACTTTGAGGAATAAATCTACCCATGATTACGAACAACTGTTTCTATGGGATCAACTTTCCTACAAAAATCTGCTGTTCCATACAAAAGTTCAATACGTACTCAACCAAAATGTATGGGAACATCTAATTTTCATTTTTTAGTAGGAAAGTTAGTCCCACAGAAAAAGTTGTTCGTAATCATTGGTAGATTCATCCTTCAAAGTTTGTCGAATGTTTTCAAGTTTTCAATTTCACCCTGTAGATTAACACTTACTTTAGAAAATCATCTGTCAACAACGATGACATTGACAGTGGCGGTGTCAAGGCCTCGTATCCCGGATAGTGGAAACTGTTGGCAGGGATCGCGGATTTGCTTTAAGACACGTGTTGCCAACTGTCCAGGCAGACATAAGAAACACCTACGATGTTTACGTCATGGAGGAACAATGGAAGAGCTAAGAGTAATGATAGGGAGACATTTTCTTGGTTGACATTGTTTGCAAAAACTCAAAAATTTTGTGTGTGAAACAAATTTTATGTGAATTATGCAAAGATGTCATAAACGATTACAAAATCTGTGCTTAAAGAAAAGTGTCATATTGTTTTTTTTAAATCAGTTTATGTTCATTTACGTACAAGAAACTCAGATGTTGCTGATTTGAAAAATTAATGTTTGGTAATTGTATTAATAACGCCTATATACCCACTTTTAGATAATCTTTGACTTGAGCTATTATATGGGTTTTTTTTCCACCATGTATATTGTAAGTATACACAATCAACACGGTCTAGGGATATTGCACGATTTTTCATACAGAAGAGGTGTGTTTGACAAGCTACAAAAGCATACTCGAGATACATGAAGCGCTATAATTTTCAGACGAGCAAGCGCTAAACCTGAATTTTCCATTCTAATCAATGAATTTTGTTTTACTTGAAATTTGTGAATGAAAATGAAAATTTTTTTTGCATGAATTCGACTATTTTCATACAAAAAGCAGGCAAAACGTATATTTTCGTTTTCGTTTCCGTCACGTTTTCACAAATTTCAAATAAAACAAAATTTATTGACTAGAATTGAAAATTCAGGTTTAGCACTTGCTCGTTTGAAAATTATAGCCCTCCATGTATCTCGAGTATGCTTTTATAGCTTTACAAACAGACCTCTTTTGTATGAAAAATCGTGCAATATCCTTAGACCGCGCTGATGTGTGTATGTTCCTTCTTATTCAGTTTTTGTGTAATTATGCTATCAATTACTTAGAAGTAAGTTTTGATTGTGATAAGTTCCACACTTGTGAGCTTCTACATTAGGATTACTTTTAGCGATGTCGCGGTAACATTTTCAAACCCGTAATATTGTAATTGTGTGTGGCGAACTTGGCTAACTCTGGTGTCAGAGTTTTCAAACCGCACAATGACCTCTGATTTGGTTTTAACGACTGTATTCAATCGACAACACTAGTGAATGTAATATGGTTTTTACAATTCTCCCGTGACAGCGACATCTTTTGAGCGTTTTTTAAAAGCGGCAATCACAGGTTTTCTTTTTTTTTCCTAATCCCCCATCCAAAGTTGTGGTCTGGTCCTCATTTGGCAGCAATGCCTGGCAACCCCTGCCTCATATCTGTTATGGTCGCTCCACTAACGGTTATTTCACCCATTTCAACTTAGTCAACGTGATTGCTGTTAGGCGTTTTTTAGGAATACTCTGTAACTTTTTTGAGTTCTAACTGCGTTTTTGGGTGATGGGCTGGTGTGGTTACTAGCTTTTTATTCTAGCTAAAAGTTACTGGTTAACAGCATTTTGCTTATGTACACGCACCTACGCATTCCTATCTTTTCAACCGACTGCAAAAAGGAGAAGGTTCTCAATTCGACTGTATTTTTTTTTGTTGTATGTTTGTTACGTGATAACTCCGCCAATTGTTGGCCGATTTTCAAAATTATTATTTTTTTAGAAAGAATAAACTCCTGAAGTGGTCCCATATAAACTTTAATTGAAAATGATTCAGCGCTTTAAAAAAAGAAAAGTTATTAATTATTTCAAATAAATGTATTTTCCCAAATTGAATTTAGGTCAAAGAAAAGTTACAGAATCCGCTATTTGAAGGAAATCCTTACTAATAGGTACAGTCAGCTGCTAAGTTAACACACCCTTCTATGAAATTGGAATAAAATTATTTTACAAAACGTTTTAGGTATTTAAATTATATTTTGTTTTCTAGTACAGTTTTTCCAACAAAAGAACGATTAGTCACAATTTTAAAATTTAGTTTTTTCATAGATAACTTCTTTCATCCGGTACCTCTTCGCGAACGAAAACTTAGCTTTAATAAAGCCAAATAATAAAGCCACAGTAATATAGAAAAGGAAACCAAAAGAAAACCCCAGAAAAGAGTCAATAAAACAAAACAACGCAAACCACGTTGAACTCGAAATCGTAAACGGTTCTTCCTCATTTCATAGCGGAATAGTAAAAAAATAATAAAAAATCAAGATGGCGGAGAAACCGATAAATAAGAGAGGCGAAAGACAATTTATATGGAGTGCCTCGATGTAATTGCAGCGTGGAACGTTGCTATAAATTGCTTATGGCGATTAATGCAATACAATTCTTTATTACGTTACAAATAGAGTAACTATATGAGAAAGTTTGTATTCAGCTATTCATGGATTGGAGTATCTTTACCATGTTAGCCAAAAGATGTTAGTGAGACTCAAGAAAACTTAAGATCACTAGAAGTCTCCCCAGCGCTTGTAGCCCAGTCATTACCGATCTGTAAGGTTAAGCAATGTACACGAGGGACGGCAGCTTGAGTTTTCATGAGGGAAGGTAGTTTCCGTGCTTTGGAGGGCAATTTAACTATCGGTTCAGGCTGTTGTCGTTTTTCAACATTTTTGAGGTTATTTGGAGGTTTGAAAACTCACTAAGGTTAGTTAGTTACATACTTAATTTTGCCTATACGACGGAAGGATTCTTTATGTGATCAAACAAAAATAAAGTCATCTATATAATAGCCCATGTCAATTAGTAGTATTGAAAAACTGCTACTGTCGCTGGACGTATGCTTAAAGCCAACGATTGGTGCTCTTTTAAATTAATACATATATCAATTTAAAGTACCATGTGTTTTTTTTATAATTTTGCGTATAATTCACCCATCTTCTACAGTTTGTGGCTTAGATATTTAACTTCTTGAAGACTTTCCTGAATCACCGCAACGTTATATCACTTGAAGTTCTATACCTATAGGTATGTCATTTTTGTTGGCGACTCAAGTTTTATTTCCAAGCAGCTTTTTCAGAACAAGTTTTTCGTGGCGGAAACGTGTATCTACTACAAACTTTATAGAAACAGTTTTCTCAGCTTTGAGTTTGCCTGAAAGGAATTTCTTTCTGATAATATATGATTGCTTATATACTCTTTTTTTCTCTAACCATCCAATATTGTTGTCATTTTAGGTTTTATAAACGAAAAACGCCTAAACTCCGATATATATTTAGACTACTTCATCGTCTAAATATATAAAAGGAGAAACTGACTGACTGACATATCAACGCACAGCCTAAACGGCTAAACGTAGGCACTTGAAATTTGGAAGAAACGTAGCTTAGGTACAGTAGAGGTGCACTAAGAAAGGAATTCCCGAAATTCCCACGGAAACGGGAATTAGCGGGAAAATCCTTTTGTATGTAAAATCTAAACCGCTTAAGTTAGACGCTTGAAATTTGGCATGCAGGTACCTTAGTAAACTTAAAGCTTAGTTGCAACAGGATATTGCAAAATTCCCACGGGAACGGGAGTTAGCGGGAAAAAAACTTTTGTATGTAAAAATCTAAATCACGTAAGATAGATGTTTTCAATCTGTGTACTCTGTACAAAAAAAATTAACACGCAAACGAAGTTGCGGGCATCAGCTAGTCTTCTATAAACCGTTAAACAGTTTGAAAAGCCTTTAAGGGTTTTTGTCGAAATTACCACTTATTTAAATGCATGTACCAACTCGAGAAAGAAGAACTTCTTTTCAAAATGGAACAGTAATTATCAATAGGACCAGTTTAAATTAAATACAGAATTTAATGAGAAACAACGGAATGACTAGAGAGGTTTTTAAACCGCAAATTAAATGACATGCGGTAAATAACTATCTATATCCATAAAATCCATTTATAACTCAAGAACTGTTAGACGGGTTTTGATGAAACTTTGCAGAAATATAGCTTTAAAATCAGAACAAATCAGTGGCTACATAATTTTCCCAAATTCCCACAGGAACGAAGTCCTGGACGGATAGCTAGTATGAAGTAAATCAAAACCACCAGCTTGGGGTTTAATTTCTACAAATTGAAAAATCTGCACGCTTTTCAATAAAAGTACCTTTATAGTTATTAAATTAAATTTCACGAGAACTTTTACACCAGTCTGAGTAATTGAGTATTTGAGCAAACTGAGCGACGAAGTAATCCATATTAACTTGTTACAAATATATACATTACTTACGATAGGTACTTATTATGTATATTCACCCTAAAAAAATATTGTGACATTTTAAGCAAGCACGAAACTTTGCAACCAATCTCTATTTTAAGATCTTTACTTCCTTGAAAAAACAGCTTTGTAAACCAAAGTTCAAGAAATAACGTGAAACAATAATATTTCATTCAATTCTTTAGATAAAACCAAGCGATGCTATTGGTGGTGTTTTTCTCCCAAACCATCCACAAACAATTCTGATGTGAAAACATCCTACCTCTAATTCATCGATTTGAATTGATGAGAATCCGGCGAACGCTTTGCAGCTGAAAAACCATAGATACACAAATTCAATTTACTAATGGACTACCAAAACCCCCCCTTTGCCTTCAGGGTTGAAATTAAAAAGATTAGAAATAAACAGGATAGAACAAGGGTACGTGCATACATTCCTTTGATAGTGCATTCGGGAAACATGCACATTTACATATTTATCTGACCAGGAAACCACGAAGCTACAGAACCCATAAATATTATGGGGAAGATACGCTTGATGAAACTCCTCTTAAGAAATGTTCCACATATTTTGCAGGAAATGCAGAGATTTAGATGTCTGTTGTATTTGATGCTAGGTTTGTTTTGTTAAAATATGAGCATGAAGATTTTGTTTGTGGGAAATTTCTTTTTGGAAAAAACTGTGAAGTTTTGCAGTTTCCTGGTAGATCATAAAACATTTAGATAATAAAAGAAAGGTGTGGTTTCGGCAAATCATTATGAATATCGAACGTGCAATACTCAAAGTAAATGACAAATTTGATGAAACTAGAGAAACGGATGACGTTAGAGAAAACTTTGAAGAAAATAATGATTTGTCGAAACTCAGAGCTATAATACATAGGATAGGGTTAGAAACATCAACATTAACAGTTAGTGAAAAACATTCAAACACCGAGTGGCAAGAAAAGGTGACAGAAAGAGAAACAAACAACACGAAGGGGATGGAAAACATCGATTATATATTCTTTAAAAACACCGATGCGACGCGGTCCGCTCAGCAGCGTCGTCCGGGTATTTTTGGACACCATTTTTTTACAACTAGGCATCTTTTTTTTTCTCTAAAAACTAATAACAGTTTCTTCTGTAGTTATACTTAATTTGAAATATAATTTCAATTTGCTTCACTGATGCTTTTCTTGTGTGTTCTTTTAGGTTTTCGTGTGTTTAAAAAGTGTCTTCGTTTTGAATATTGTTGCTCTTATTTTTTCGAAATTTGTTTTTTCATTTATGTCTTTTTATTTTTTTAAACATGAGTTTAAAGGCAAATAATTTTGTAACTGAACACCGCACCGTTGGTCAGGCTTTGCTTTAAATGACACCCTAGAGGTACTAAGCTACAGTTTAGTTTTTTTTATTGTTTACATACTTACGGACTTCTAAAAATAGACCAACAATTTTTGACAATATTTTTCAATATTTTCGCACTAATTTAAAAGTTGTTGCCGCTGTCTTATTTATAGTCTTATACCGACAAATTTATTTAATTTGATACAAAAAAAGCTTTATTTCAGCATTGAAATCTTTATAAGAATTATAAACGTTTGACACATGTAATCCTAACTTTAAGTTACCGTATTCAAACTAAGTTAGTCTTATATTAATAGGGGCCTAAGTCTCGTATACGACACAATACTTTTAGACCCGTATTACAGAAGTAAACTCAAGTCAAGTCTTGATCTATGCTTAAGTATTTGTCTCTTTCTCTCACTATTAAAATGATAAAGACGACTTCTACTTAAGTATATATCAGAGTCTGAGTCTCGTTCTGTAATACGGACCTTATTTACTTCTAAATCATCTCTTCAAGGTATATCTAATCCAATAGGAAATCTTCGTTTGGCTTTCGCAAGGCTTGCTTCTACATTAAATTAAATTGCCTTCGGTAGTTCCCTTGCCTTGGTTCAGCCGGTTCTGCCGAATAAGCTGACTCGAGGCTCGAGCAGCAGTGCAACTGCATAATGTGCACTAAGCTCTTCAGTCCGGAACGCGGCTTGTATTTTCACGAAATTGGTTTCGAATTTCTTGCAATTTTCTTCTTAGTGTTTTGGGTTTGACGTTTGAGTTGAGACTTGTTTTTATAATTGCGTGTTTTGTTTTATTGATTTCTTTAAGAAAATAATACGTCTTAAATATCCAAAAAACTGAGTAATTGAGTATATTGCTAACGAGCCTTACGTCAAAAATTTAATACATGTTTTTTGATCTACGTAATAACCAGTCAAATGCGCCCTGTAGTCTATTTTAAAATACACGTGTTTCTAGAAAAGTTTTAAAATCCTTACTTTCCAAGTTATGTTTCTTACTAGTCCTAACTTATTGTCATGTATTTTACAACAATACCCTATCCATATCAATCAATTCAATGTTTATAAAACTGCCTTTTAATACTTCCATCAAACGCCGAGCATTAGAAACGTTTACAGCCTATGTAAACCACTAAACTTTCGACTCCGCGAACATGTGCTTTTACCGCAAATAACATTGTCTACGTACGGAGCATAAAGTTTAATTCCATTGCAATCGGGTAAACCGTTCCGAATTCCGAGTCGACAATCCTTAATTCAAATTTATTCCCATAAAGCCGTCGTACATCGTATTTTTCCGGCGATTTTCGCAGTTTGAACTGCAGATATCAATGGGCGTTATGCGCCTCTATGCCGTAGTCCCCTGCAGTTACAAGTACTTCACATCTTCCCGTTCCCCCCATATCGATTCGCCATCTCTAACTACTTCGTGATTCTATTAGTCCAAGGTTTTCTTTACGCGAAACTCGTGGAAACGTTTTGGGCGCAATGTGGCTTACTATAAGTTCATACTTTGTGGGAAATAAGCATTTTGACTCTGAATTCAAAACTATAGGCCCTTTTGCATGCTTTTGGTAAGGTCTATTACTAATAAGGTCTGCATTTAGTCTGATGATAGTAATAATTTAAGGGGCAGAAAAAATGGAATAATTTATAAATTTTTGAAAAATGAAAGGATTGTTAAGCATGAAGATAATTTCAAGAAACATTGGCGAATAAATCTATAAAGTTTGAATTTAAGAAGTTACGTTGAAGGTTACAATTTTATAGACTTAAACAGTAACAGAACGAGCTTATTTACCTACGAAGAGAAGAAAGATTATTTTCAAATGTTGGGAAGCTTTCGGTTGCAACATGGGATCAAGAACTTAACAAAACTGTAGGTTAAGGCACGGAATTGGGTTAATATCTTACGTAAAAACGTCGAATATTTCTTCTGCTCTTTCAGCCGTTACTTCTTTCCTTGCACTTGTTTATTGCTTTTGTATTTTAACCGTTCAATATCATTTATATGTCTTAATATTGTGCTAGTTTATGAGTGTTTAAAATCTTTAATTAGTTGCCAGTTTCGTGTACACTTACATCAAGGTCTAAACGCTTTTCCTCGCTAGTTTTTCGTCGGTTTTCTTGCGCAATGAGTTCACAACATCTATCACGGGTTACTGGTATTGAATCTTTGACATAAGCTCTTGAGTTATTAGGTCTAGAAACAATTTTATCTTTACCGTAATCTAGATTGCTTCCACCAAAGTTGAATCGCTTCTGGGGCCTGTTTATCACGTCAGTATCGATCTGTTTACACGCTCTGTTTTGAACACTTTTTACGGCATTACCATTGCTAGTTTTAGTGTCATCTTTATCCGAGGTCATTTTCTCATTGGGAATATCTTTTTAAGGGAAAATTTCCGCGTTGCGTTGCGTTAGGGTGTTGTGGCTGCGTGCTGCAGTACCCACGTCAACCATGTGTTTTTTTTGGGTGTACGAGTAATTTTGATTGTAACCTACCAAGCATCACATGTATCCATCGATTGGACGGCGAAATCGGTACGTCCCGAAAATACCCGGCCGGCGGTCTGAGGGTAAGCGACAGTAGCTCACAACATCTGTTAATATGATCATTGTTAATTACATATGGGTTTGTTGTTAATATATTGTAGCCACCTGTCCCGAGGAGGGCGCTTGGAGGTAAGTTGCTACGTCGTCCACCATGCAGGCTCGCGTAAGGTCGGGTAGGAACATAATACGCTAGAGGGCGCGCATATCGCGTGTGCGCAGCGCGGCGCCCCGCGACCGACTGATGGGCTCGCGTATCCCCTCCCCCGCCGCGCCGCCGCAAAACCCTCGCCCCGCCCTTCGCAGGGCTGCCGATTCAGAGCTTTTCCGAGTTTTCTTTTAGCTTGCTTTAGTGTGCTTGTGTATATCTGGGCGTCTTTGCGTGTTCTTTTAAGAAACATGAGTATGCATGGGGGTATGAAATAAGTATTTATAAAGAGTTGCACTATTATTATCGATAATAATTACTGCCTTTTATTATTGTGGAAATTATTCAATGATTTAATATATTGATTAGGAAAGCTTTAACCTATGTTTAAGAAATAAGACTATAAAGTTTCTTATCTCTCTCAGAGTTGTGTCTTCCGAAACCACAACTATGCTGAGTTGGGTCCCATTGGCGCCATTAGATAATAATTATAATACAGTACAGTATTAAATTACTTTTAATAATTGTCAACATACGTCAGTAAACATATTTTCTTTCCTTCTTTCTAATAAAATAAAAACACAGGTTAGGGAAATGAGAGACTCTTTATGACTTCTTAGTATAACTGAAACTTTTGTAACATTTTCAGACAAGCAATACAATTTTATTTTTTTTTAGGTTCCACTTTCTACATAACAGTGTGTAAAAGGAACATACAATACGCAAAACTCTTTTTTATTCTAAAATGTGTAGTCGTTTTCGTTAATACAGAAATGTTTATACTAAAAAATTTTATAAAACCTTTCATTACATGAACAAAAACAAAATACACATACTGTGATAAAAAACCTCTTAGCTATATTCAAAATCCTGAACCAGTATCACTCAAAGAACACATTTATATATTTTTTTTAATGGGAATAGTTCATTTTTTGCCTAAACGTAGACATTACTCCTACACCAGGCACGCGAGGGGTGCGGGTAGCGGTCGGGGGGTGCAGCACCCTCGTGGTGTCTACGTTAAGAAAAAAAAAATTCCCACCAAAAAAAATAATAATAATAAAAATAAAGAAATCACAAAAGTGTTCTGTAAGTGATACTGGTTCAGGATTTTGAATATAGCTAGGAGGTTTTTTATCACCTTGTATACCAATAACCCCTTATCTGTAAAAATATTAAAAAATTTCAAATACACTTTTAAAATCCTGTTTTATCATCATTGTACGGATCTGGATAACTTTTTTTTTCTAATCAGTAATAAAAACACAAGAAAAAATTGGGGAAATAAATTTTTTAACTTTTTTTTTTCAAATTTTCCCCATGACCAGCCCTATTCGGCCGCCGTAATGCATTCACGGCACTAGCTGCGTCTCGGCCGCTTTCGGGCCCGATCGGTACGAGTTCGGCTGTGCTCGGGAAGCTCTCGAATTCGGAACGTCACTGTTGCGGGGAAAGAGGAAACTGGGCAGTTCGGAAAATGGCTGATGCGTGACTGGGTTTGTTTGTTTGTACACACGGCAGCACATCAGGTTATACATGTTGACCTTGACGTCGCCCTTATCTCGCTTGTAATAGCGCTGGCTTTCATTGTGCAAATGGGTTACCTGACGTGCTGCTATCTGTACATTGTACAAGCATGATCTACAGATGCACGCGAAAACTGTCACTGACTACAATAAAGTTTTCATCTCTCATCTTAACTCAATATACAATTAATACTATAGATTCCATGATGAATACAACAAGTTGTTTAATAGGCGGGTTCAATCCTCAATCTTCGCTAAGTTAAGGTCCTTATACATAAGAGAAATCATACTCAAAAAATAAATTTACAGGTATGATTATTTGAAAGCTTTATAGATTTATTACCTATAATTTTTATAACTTTTGTTTCAATTTGAACAGCTCTAACAAAAAAATACTATGTCAGTTCCTTTTTTTGACATTTTATTTGTGTTTTATGCACACACACACTTACGCCTATAATCCATGTTGGGGTAGGCAGAGCACTATATGATTCTAGAGCCACATGATGCCAATGCCACATTTGACATACATTCCAAGTGTCATTTTTATGCTCGAAAGTTACAAATTAGGTAGCAGAAACGAATTGGGCGTCTCGGACTCACATGGGGGGACAACAAACTTGACCATGTAAGGCCTTCCTCTTCCTCGCAAAAAAACTTTGAAGAACAACTCTGAAAAAAAAATTTCTAAGCATCAATAACCATATAATTCATGTAACACTAGCCACGATTGGCGGTTTATTTGAAATATGAAAAAAACTGCTTCTCTATTATTTTTTGCAATTTGCATTTAGATACTTTTTAAAAATTGTTTTATAGGTCCTTTTATTTGTAGAAAATTGTTCTTTTTCATGGATACATTGACATAATAAGGTCTCGCGAGATAATTTTCATACCTCAAGACTAACATTATACAGAGGAAAGATTTGATTGTTAGTTCATTTGCATTGAATAGGCTCCGAAACTGCTAGACCGCCCGATTTGAAAAATTCTTTCACAATTAAAATGCTACATTATCCCTAAGTAACAGAGGCTATAATCATTTTCCTAAATTTCCACGGGAACGAAGTCTCAGGCGGAATTCTATTACAAGATAAAATGCCAATATCAACTTATTTCTATTTCTAACTTTTCTTCTAGTGATGCGTCTATTTTTAACTACAAACTCCCAGATTTGGATATCGAGACTCATCAAAAGCTCTCCCGGACATTCCGAAAACCCCAAAATAGACCAAGCTGACTACAACACGGATGACATATCAGTTCTTTACAAAAACTATTTTAAGCCGTGACTACTTAATTTTAGACTCGATTTTAGATTGCACATGAGTTACTGCGTTTGTTTTGACTTTTAAAAATATCCTTAAGTAATTTTCTTATGGTTTCTGCAACAAATATGTGACTTATGTATTTGTAATAAGGTTTATCTTCGTGTGTAGTGTTATTTCAGCTGACGCGTGTGCAACTATCATGACTGTAAACGTGTGCGTGTGAATTTGAATGTGTGTGTGTGAAAAACATATCTTCGGATGGTGTAGCGATTTTAGGCAGTTTTTTTTGCGTAACGCGTACATTTGCTTTTTGTGCTTAGCTTTTCCTCAGATGTTTAGCCTACTTTTTGCGAATATAACACATTTAGTCCTGTTATTCATGAGAAACATAACATTTTTATTTACGTAACACATATATACAAAACATATAGTATACACAAGGTTTATGTGATAATTTTCTTTTATTCTTAACCAAAATGCAAAGAGGGGCGTTATAAATTTGATGTGTGTATAACTGTACATGTGTGTCTGTCCGCGGTATTGCAGCTCCTAAACGACTGGGCCGATTTCGGTGCGGGTTTTTTTGTTTGAAAGCTGACGTTATCGCGTTCTTAGCTATATTTTGCCATTTTCAGTTCAGCCGTTCAAAAGTTATAAGTTATGAATGACAGAGGTGATACAACATTTTAATGTCAGAGTTAATAAAAACTTTAAATATTCCAGCTGCCAACTCTTTCCAGGCATACTGTAGAACCCAGAAAGTGGTACGTGAGGGTTTTACTGTATTATGGGCAAAAGGCTGACAACCCATCACCATTATATGTATTTATTTTTCATTCAATAACCATATGAATGTATATATGTAAAGGTATGTGGACCATATGTGATTCTTTGTCTACCCCGTCAGGGATTATAGGCGTGAGTGTATATATTTCTTCGTTTTTTAGGCTGTTTGCATAGAAGTACAAATATGCATAGTATACACGGCCGACGGCCGGTTTGGTCGAGTGGTAGCGACGCTGCCTCTTGATCGGCGGGTCCTGGGTTCGATCCCTAGTCGGGGCAAACATTTGCGTAAAAAGCAGATGTTTGTTCTCGGGTCATGGGTGTTTGTGTTTGTCTTTATGTGTGTTCCATGGGACCACGACACAAGGGAAAACCTTAATGTGGGCCTTTGAGTGTGTAGCGTTTATTTATACACATTAATTCATATAACTACAGTAAATTATTTGTAAATACAGCGTTACCTACTTACTCTCCTTATAATATATCCTCAGCTATAGTATAATATTCATAATCCACATATATATAATGCAGTTAAAGTTATATAGAGGGTGTGCAATTAGTATTAGCGACAGTGTGTAGCTGCATAGTCGGCTGCACTCGACTAGCCACAGAGTAGTGCGAGAGACAGATTCCAATATATATTTTTTAATATTATTTAAAATATCGAACCCACCGAAAATAACACTTCCGTGCTCAACTAGGGGTGGAAGTATGACTTAGAATGTGCCAGCTACCTACTCTTCTCAGGTACACTGAAAAGTCAGTAAGAGAGATGCGAGGGTTTTGCTGTATAATGGGCGAAAGACTGACCTGACCACCTTTTTTTTATTACCATCTTGGGTTAACCCTTGACCTCAATCTTGACCATAAGGTCAAATATGAGGTCGACGATGGAGCGAGTTAACCCAGAAAATGCCTATAAAGGCACTGGTACTCCCACGCACCGACGGAACACAGCAAGCTGTTTGGCGTCGGACTTCGGTAGGAGGGTGGTCGCGAACCAGACGGCCCTTTACAGAGCCTACCACACCGCATGAGACCATAGGACGACACCTCAGATTCAGAAAAAAATGAAGTGTCGTTGCCTGGGATGGATTACTAGGAGGCAGGTCTCATTTGTGTTTCCTTAGTCGCCTCTTACGACAACCACGGAAAGAGTTGGGGTCGTGTTATTCTCAACCGATCACCACACGGTATAAATACCTCTCACCTCTCACCATTATGCAACTTGTTCCATCTGATAACCCTCACAATTGAGGTCACAATATATGTATATATGTATGTGAACACACCGAAAACATCGTGATGAAACCCGCATGTCTGAGAAAATACGTTTTTGAAAGACGAGCGGTCCACCTACCCGCATTGGGCCAGCGTGGTGGACTTTGGCCTTAATCCCCTTCGTGTTCCAAATTGAGACCCGTGCTGTGGGATGAGCGTATAACATACACACTAAGGGCTAAGTATTTTGTTTATTTTCATTAAAAACTAAACCTACAATTCACCCATGGTCAATTTCTAATCAGAAAAAAAATGACCAAACCTCGGGTTAACTTTCAAAAGAGGGTATTATCACCAAAAAATGAATTAGAAAAAAAATATGAAAATTATATTTTTATACATTTTTAGCATGTCAACATAGGTACTTGAAATAGAGCTAAATTGTTGTTGTTTTTTTTTTTTATTCTAGGACTTTGAAACAATGTCTTGACATAGTTAAAAAACCTTTAATTTTACTTTTTGAAACATTTTGTATAAAGGTGTAATTTCTTATTTAATCTGTGCATTTCTTAGGCTACTCTGTAAATAATCAGAGAGTAGTAAATCTAATATAGCACAAGTAGTCTCAAAATCCAGCCCGTATATTATATTAGGCCAGAGCAGACCTTAAATAATTCACCCAGTGTGACTCAACGATATTATAACTGAAATAAATATAATCATATATATCTGTCTATATCTATACATATTATAAAGAGAAATAATTTGATTTTTTGTTTATATTGAATAGGCTCCAAAACTACTGGACCGATTTGAAAAATTCTTTCACCATTAGAATCCTACATTATCCGAGATGGACATAGTCTACATAATTTTCCCGAATTCCCACGGAAACGAAGTCCCGAGCGGAATGCTAGTAATATTATAAAGAGGAAAGATTTGATTGTTTTTTTTTGCATTGAATAGGCTCCGAAACTACTGGACCGATTTGAAAAATTATTTCACCATTAGAAAGTTACATTATCCACAATGGACATAGACTACATAATTTTCCCGAATTCCCACGGGAACGAAGTCCTGAGCGGAATGCTAGTAAGTATGTATTATTATGAATGAAGAGGAAGCGAAAGAGATGTGTTTGGATCGTAGCAAGTGGCAATTTGTGGCCTCTGCCTACCCCAATGGGACAAAAGCGTGAGCCTATGTATGTATGTAAATAAATATATTGGATGAATTTAAATTAGCGAAACTTTAGGAAATATTCTCCTCATACCAAGATGTAATTCGGGGAGTGTGCTCAGGAGCTGCATGAGCTCATTCCGCCTGTCCCTTTCTTCCATCGGACGTCCAGACGCACTGCGGGGTATCACCCTTATCTTGTCGAGATACCTCGGATACGTACTGAGCGCTTTTCTTCATCTTTTGTATTGCGCACTGCCAAGGAGTGGAATTCTCTGCCGACGTCTATATTTCCGAGCTCATACAACCCGAATATCTTTAAAGTACGAGTGAATAGGCTTCTTCTGGGTGAGCTCGCTACATCCTCGACCGCATCTTTGCCCTGAGCTAGATTGTGGTCAAGAGCGAACCCATACTTAATAAATACTTTAAAAAAATGAAATTCTCAAACAAAATGTTCGACATACAAAGTGAAAACGCAAAAGTTGTATAGAGTGGCAAAAGTATTTCTTAATATTTCAACCTATGTTCTTCGGGGAAACTTGTTCAGTTTCGTAGGCTGATTCACATCCTTAATTTTCACTAACTTTAAATTGTATCATTTTCACACTAATTTGCTGACTAGCCTTCCGCGCCAGACTTTGTTCCCGTGAGAATTTAGGAAAATGATGTAGCCTATGTGTTATTTTGAAGTCTAAACTATATTACTGCAAAGTTCCACCGTGTGGTGATCGGTTGAGAATAACACCACCCCATCTCTTTCCGTGGGTGTCGTAAGAGGCGACTAAGGAAACAAAAATGAGACCTGCCTCCTAGTAATCCATCCCAGGCAACGACACTTCATTTTTTTCTGAATCTGAGGTGTCTTTCTATGGTCTGATGCGGTGTGGTAGGCTCTGTAAAGGGCCGTCTGGTTCGCGACCACCCTCCTACCGAAGTCCGACGCCAAACAGCTTGCTGTGTTCCGTTGGTGCGTGGGAGTACCAGTGCCTTTATAGGCATTTTCTGGGTTAACTCGCTCCATCGTCGACCTCATCTTTGACCTTATGGTCAAGATTGAGGTCAAGAATTAACCCATCTTATAATAAAAATAAAGTTTTATCAAAATCTTTCCAGTAGTTTTTGCGTGAAGGAGTAACAATTATCTATCCATCCATCCTTACTTCTTCATCAGCCCATATACGTCCCCACTGCTGGGGCATGGGCCTCCCTCAATAACATGAGGGGTAAATGTCATACTCACCACGCTTGGCTGACGGGTTGGCGAGGGTTTTGATATAATTGCAGAGTTTTCCTTCTCTGTGTGCAGATGAACTTGCTTGCATATTTACCTTAGTCGCCTTGTACGACACCTCGGTAAGAAAGGGGGTGGTCCTATTCTACTCTGCCGGGGACTCACACGGCTAAAGATTATCATAGAAAGAAAGAAGGTGTTTATTAAGCAATATTTGTAGCCAACTTTTACTTTATCTGAAAAATAAAATAATTTACTCTTTTTTTCAAATTAGATTTTAAATATGCAATCTCTAATTTACAATCTCATTGACAAGACTCGGCTCCCGCGGCTCCGGGTCGAACGTATTCTACATTTGATTTCGAATTTAGAATTCTGAACGCGATGGCGGGAAGTTAGGGCTCGAAATTTAAAAACTTTTGTTGGGGAAGGTAGGCAGAATTGAATCTTGAATGGAACATAGCCATTTTCCTTAGGGAACACTTTTTTAACAATAAATGAGATAACTGTGACTATTTATAAAAAAAAATAACAGCCCAAGTTTGTCCCCATCCCCACCGAGGGGCACGGGCCTCCCTTCGAAACACGAAAGGGATTTAGGCCATAGTCCACCACGCTGGCCAAATGCGGGTTGGTGGAGCTAGTAATTAGTAATTTTAATTAGCACAATAAGGAGGTTTTTGTCTAGCAGTGGAATCTAGAGGGCTTATGATAAAAAAATCAACCGAACAACCATTCAGCTGAGCTCAACTTACTAGAAAGTAGAAATCTATATAAGTGACTTTTATACATATAGCTAGCTATCAAACATTGAGGATTTTTATAAAAGCCCATTTATAATTAAACAACTTTTCCCAGAAAAAGGAATGTGAAACAAAATCCGTCATTTCTGCAATTTTTGATTTTGACTCTCAAAGGTTTTGAGAATTTTCTAAGAATTTTTTTTATTTTCTATGTATAAAATTGAAGGTCGACGGCCGGTTTGGTCGAGTGGTATAGTAGCGCTGCCTCTTGATCAACGGGTCCTGGGTTCGATTCCCAGTCGCGGCAAATATTTGTGTAAAAAGCAGATGTTTGTTCTCGGGTCATGGGTGTTTGTGTCTGTCTTTATGTGTGTTCCGAGGGACCCACGACACAAGGGAAAACCGTAATGTGGGCCTTTGAGTGTGTAGCGTTATTGTATTGTTGATGGTCCTGACTCACTGACTCATTAACGCCCAGCCCAAGCCCTTGGATCTAGACAACCTGAAATTGAGTTTTTAAAAAATCATTGTGGGTTTGTAACTGTTGAATAGTTGGTTTGGAATGGTTTTTAATGTACTCAAAGTCAAAGTCAAAATTAGCTTTATTTCTTAGAATATACATACAGAATGTTACTTAAAAGCTGAAAATCAGTGCTTTGTCGCATTCAGCGGCAAAATTGTCACTGAGCTACGGCCTGTTTCTGCAGCACATTTCCTTCTGTTTTATTTTATTTATGTAAGATTAATTATATGTAAGATTATTATGTAAGATTAATTGATCATTTACTTTTTAATTTTAATTCTATTTTTTTTATATGCTTTAATTTTTAATTTCAATTTTTTAAATCAATTAATTTAATATATAGTAGTAATGTAAGTTTTTTTTTGTGTGCAGAAATAAACAATTCATTCATTCAATTCATAAAAAAATACGTCCAAATAGTTAATTAAATCATCAGTTTTAACTTTGTGCCCATTCGCAGAGGTGCTGTCTTCCTCAGGAGATGAATAGGCAAGAAACTCCGAGGGTCGCTCTTTTACAAGCTTTTCTTTACTTTCGCCTGTCCCGGTGTCTGTAATGAAATCTCGCAAGTTAAATTTGACCCTCTTCCCGGTTTCCAATTGAGCTGACATTTTGCATGTACACCACGTGACAATGCAATATTATGATGACATGAAGCTGATCTAATGCTGGAGCTGGAAGGTGGCCATAGGAATTCCACAATAAAACGACACAACCCCAACGAGTTTCGGCTCGTTTGATTCGTATTGACGAATACTTTGACACTATATGGCAAAAAGCTTGTTTTTAAATTCACATCACATCAGCCTATTGCAGTCCACTGCTGAACATAGGCTTCCCCTAAGGTGCGCCACTTTGCACGATCCTCCGCTGTTTTCATCCAGCCACTACCCGCTATCTTCTTTAGGTCATCTGACCATCTGGCTGGGGGGCGTTCTACACTACGTTTGCCAAGACGTGGTCTCCATTCGAGAACCTGTCTACTCCAACGCTCGTCGGTTCTGCGACAGACATGGCCAGCCCACTGCCACTTCAGCTTGCTACACTTTTGGATAATATTCATCACTCCGGTTTTCTGGCGGATGACCTCGTTTCGGATTCTATCCCTTAGCGAGATCCCGAGCATGGAGCGTTCCATTGCCCGCTGAGCGACGTGCAATCGGTGGGCCAACCTCACTGTCATGTTCCACGTTTCGGCTCCGTAGGTCATGACTGGTAGGACGCATTGATTAAAGACCTTGGTCTTTAGACACTGCGGGAGTGGCGACGAAAAGATATGACGCAGCTTCCCAAATGCTGCCCAGCCAAGCTGCACTCTTCTGGTGATTGTTTTTAAATTATTATTATTTAATTTTAGAGTTATTTAAGTCAATCATATAAATTTCCTTATTTCTAAGTACTTTAAGTACTTTTTTAAAGGTATTCGGATCTAAACTCAGTTATCACATTCAAAAACCTAAAAACGATACATCCAATACACACGTAACGCCCACAACTATATACAACATGATTCTAGATCGTTCCATGCAACAGTTCACCACTATCGCGCCATGTACCGTTGGGGGGTGAAATTAAAAAGACTAACGACCCGCATCGGCTATCGTCGCCCCTAGGCAGAGCTAGTACCACTGTATCTATACTAGTGGTATTTGCAATACACAAATTGTTGAGTACCGACCATTAGCACCACAGCGCCCCTTCGTTGTGTTACCTATACTTACTGCCATACTCAGAGACGTCAATTAAAGTTACGAAGTAGTTAAATGTCATGCTATCCTTGTTTATAGCAACAAGAATGAAAGAAACCACATCAGAGTTTAACAGTACTTAACTTTAATTGACGTCTCTGAGTACGGCAGTTAATCATTTCAGTGTTATATACTAATATAATATTATATAGAGAAAATAATTGATTGTTTGTTTATTTGCATTGAATAGGCTCCGAAACTACTGGACCGATTTGAAAAATTCTTTCACCATTAGATAGCTACATTATTCCCGATGGACATAAGCTACATAATTTTCCCGATTTCCCATGGGAACGAAGTCCTGGGTGGAAAGCTAGTATATTATAACTAGCATTCCGCTCGGGACTTGAATTTTTGAAATCGGTCCAGTAGTTTTTACGAATAAACTTATTATTCGTTACATAAAAAAATACAAATACTCTTTATAATATTAGTTTATGTTTGTTAAACACATGTGTTTTATTTAAGTTGTGATTATAACAATAAGTTTATTTTAATAATTAGTTTTTGTGGATGAAGGGAAGAAAAGGCATAAGGTTTTCCTTATAGCGATCAGTTACAGTTTTATTATATGTATAGAAGATATTTTATAGGATATATAAATATATAGAAAAACATACAAATAGCTTTTAATAGCTTTAGATAGAAATCCTATTTTAGTATCTTAGTTCCTGTCCAATTTTAATACAATAATCTTGATTTTACGCGTTTCTTGAGAATATTAATTGAACATACACATACACACATACGCTCATCTCTAACGGGGTAGGCAGAGCATCAGTGGTTCTAGAACCACTAGATGCTACGTTTAACATAAATTGTGAAAGTCTTTAGATGGAATAAGTTGTATAAGATGTGGTCAGCCTTTCGCCCATTATACAGCAAAACCCTCGCATCCCACTTACAGACTTTTACTGTATGCCTGGGAAGAGTGGGTAGCTGGCACGTTTTAGTTTTTCTTTCACTCCTAGTTCAATATGGAAGTTTTACTTAATATTAATTGAACCTTACTTAATATTTATGTACGCAAATGACTTCTTATTTATTTATTTTCTTTTCTTTTCTTCTAATTTATCACTATTTTTGCGCTACTCTTGGTTTTCTTGTGTTTTCCTTTCACCTCTGTTGCCTGAAAGAGACCGCTGTTTAACGACAAGGCCACCCTTGCACATTTTCTATATCTATCTATACATATTATAAAGAGGAAAGATTTGATTGTTTGTTTGTTTGCATTGAACAGGCTCCGAAACTACTGGACCGATTTGAAAAATTCTTTCACCATTAGAAAGCTACATTATTCCCGATGGACATAGGCCACATAATTTTCCCGAATTCCCACGGGAACGAAGTCCCGGGCGGAATGCTAGTTGGTTATAAGTTTGTATTGTATGTTTTGTCTGTCCTTTTTAAGTATGCAATAAAGTGTTTCTCTGTCTATCTATATATCTTACTTATATTACCTACTGTATGCAAAATAACTGTGCTCCGTAGCGTAGTTTGTGGTTGGAAAATGTTACAGCCTCTATATTGCGGAGGGAGACACTTAATTGCAATAGATGTTATTATTATTTACTAGCTGCACTTTTTAAATGCACAAATAAAAATATTTTTGCTCCATTTTCAAATGTTACGCGATTTCTGTGGTAGGAAAGGAATGCCGATTTTTATTTTCAACTAACTTTCCGCCTGGGACTTCGTTCCCGTGGGAATTTGGGAAAATTATGTAGCCTATGTTGTTATCCAGAGTTTTAGCTACTTCTGTATCAAATCTTATCAAACTTGGTCAAGCCGTTCGGGCATAAAAGAGTAACAAACTTCCATTCAAACTTTCGCGTTTATAATATATATTAGTAGAGATAGAAAAGAAGTTTTGAAAATAAATTTAATTTTATACTATTAAGGGCCATTTTCACAAAAAAAACAACCCATGGTTAAACCGCGGTTTGAGGCATCCGACAAAATGTCAAAAAAAAACGGGTTGCACTCCGGGAGTGCCGGCAGAAGTGAAAACTTAAACATATATTACTTCCTTGCGGTCTAAGAAGTTTTCACTTCACCCTCCGTCTTACGAATTTTCGATCAGGGTCACGCATGGATCTTAAAAGAGAAAATGCTAAGTCCATGGGGTCACGTGACCCTGACGCGAGTTTAACATTTTTTACCCATCCAAAAAGTGCACAACCCCGCTAAAGAAGTTTTCACTTCAAAAGTTATGACTAGATAAAATCCCAGGGTTAGCTGTTAATCGTTGGTTGAATACCAAATATAGCCAACCCGAGATTTGACCTTGTAAGCAGCCCAAAAAACTAAACAACTTTCTGCATGAAAAAAAAACTATGTGTGTTTTTTTTCTTTTTGTTGATTTTTTTTAAAAAGGCGAATCAATTTTAATAAAATGTATATGAGACCATTACAGAAGTATACTCTTTCAAAGAAAAAAAGAATTTTGAAAATCGACTGACAATTAATGGAGTTATCGTGTAACAAACATACAAAAAAGTTTGAAAAAACATTACAATCCAATTTAGAATCTCCGTTTTTGAAGTCGGTTAAAAAAGACATGGACGTGAGCTAATATACCTATATACCTAATATCTAAAAGAATTTTGATAGTGAATATAGTGATAGATGTTTTGAATTTATCTCTGCATTTGCGGGTCCTTACATCGCTTACGCTACGAGGTTTCGTAGCGTTTTGCTACGCTATTTGCTACGTCAACGATAACCGTAACCTCGCGTTGCTTAGCAGATTTACTTAGTAAAAAAAATTATAATTAAAAACTACGAGTATGTTAAATTGTTTATCAATCATCAATTTAGCTAGTGATTAAAAAGTTAGATAAGTATCTATGAAAATCTATTTCAGAATGTTTGTCGTCTATGTATTCCTAAACTATCCATCCGATTATAATCAAACTTTAGTGACTTGTTGTGTATATTCCACTGTTTAACTTATTGTTTTCTTTATGGCATAGTCCCCAAAAACCGTGGTTTTTTGCACAAAAAGATAAAAAATAGGACAAAGATGCGGAGATCAGTTCTCACATTCTCTTAATAAAGTACTTATATCTTTCTCTTTTCCTCTTCACAGCCAGCGCTATAGCTATGCAAATAAGTGCATACATAGAGAGCATGCCCCTTGCACCTCTTGGTCTAAAGTGCTAACTTGTGCATGCCTACATCAAAAGATAATCTCGTGAAATATAGAGCTAGGAATATAGAAGACCGGCTGTATTTTATTTAGCTCAGACCTACTTCGTGTCGCTATGGCAACATGAATTATTGTAGCCTGGGACCACCGCTTTATGTACTACTAGCTGATGCCCGCAACTTCGTTTGCGTGTTAATTTAGATTTTTACATACAAAAGTTTTTTCCCGCTAACTCCCGTTCCCGTGGAAATTTTGCAATATCCTGTTGCAGCTAAGCTTTAAGTTTACTAAGGTACCTGCATGCCAAATTTCAAGCGTCTAACTTAAGCGGTTTAGATTTTTCATACAAAAGGATTTTCCCGCTAATTCCCGTTCCCGTGGGAATTTCTGGAATTCCTTTCTTAGTGCACCTCTACGGTACCTAAGCTACGTCCCTTCCAAATTTCAAGTGCCTACGTTTAGCCGTTTAGGCTGTGCGTTGATATGTCAGTCAGTCAGTTTCTCCTTTTATATATTTAGATGCTGTAATTAATTATTTTATCACATAAGGCAGTTCTTTTTTGACTTATGTTGTCCCACTTTCAGGCGAAGGTCTCCCCTAATATTTTTTTAAGTAATTACATTATTGTAAAGTAAAATTTTAGCTACTTTTACACAAACATTTGCCCCGTCTGGGAACCGAACCTAGAATCAAAGAAAAGGCAGCGCCACTGCTACTCGGCTAAATTGGCCGTTAAAATTGTATTAATGATTTAAAAAACTTTTCTACAGTAACGTACACAGAGACAGGGAACCTGATGGGTGACCAAAGTGGCAATTTATCACGAGCGTTTCCATGCTTCGGAGAGCACGTTAAGCTGTCGGTCCCGGCTGTTGTCGATCGACTACAGTCATTGAAACCAAGTCAGAGGCCATTGTGTGGCTTGGAAACTCTGACACCAGGGTTAGCCAAGTTTGCCACACACTAAACTATACCTACACGATAAGAAGAAGAACAGACAACACGGTTCATCAAGTGCTTGTTTTTCGTCTATTTATTTTACTATCTCTGTGTAATATGTGCTGTTTGTGCTTTTGTTGTCGTTGTCAGTATTGCCGCCTAGGAAAAAATTAATCCCCCGAACGTTTATTCAAAAGTCGCTAGATTTAAAGATAAAATAACTTAAATTCTTTTATTTTATTAATATGTGATTAAAAATATTATTATTTGATACTACTATATTTTATACACTATTTTCAATACTTCTCTTGATATTTTATAATATTTTCAGGCATGAGGTAAATAAATTAAAATGTGGTAAGTAAAATCAATTGTTTAATGTCGTACAATAATTAAAATTAAAAAACGGATATAATTAGTAGAGGATTTCCCTCAGGGTCGTATATAAGCTTCTTGCCTCAGGGATTTCTCCTGATAAAATGCTCATATTTTATTATTTTCCTTTAAAAGTATTTATTAAATATTAAGAAGTACCGTTATGAAAAAAAGTCGCCAGAAGTCGCTAAAATATTTTTAGGGTCTAAGTCTTAAAAATAAGTCGCTAAAAACCTCAAAAATCTGCTAGATCTAGCGACAAAGTCGCTAAAACGGCAACACTGTCGTTGTTTCTGCGTTTATTGTTGTTTAAACATGTTTTCTTGTCTTGTACCCCCAAATAAAGAGTTTAGAATATTTTTCTGCAGTCACGTCTAAAATGTTCCTAACCCGCTTCACCACCGAACCGCGGGGTCACACGTAATATAAATTCCTATCCAATATTCACAAATTTCCACCGCATTTTAATGTCTAACCGGCAAATTGCAATTTTCCAACCGCGCCTTGTCATCTCCTTAACTTTAAAGGCTTTCTTGAATAAAATTTACATAAAGCTCTCTGTTAAAGGTCTATTTCCTTGTCATTGTTTGTTAGTTCTTTATTCGAAGTCAGAAGAACAAAGAACATGGGGTCAGTAACTCATATGCTCCTTTGCTCTTGTGCCCCTATACGTTCACAACTTTGCCTGTTGCGGTAGGCAGAGACCACAGAAGTTTGCGCGTATTTTGCCATGCATTTTAGCCGACTTCAGAAAAGGAGGAGGTTCTCAATAGCGATAGGCACAATGTAAATACTAGGACCAAGCATAAACTGGATGTACTAGACAGTCGTCTCCACAGGGTCACGAACTCTTTTATGGGTCAATGGGTTCTATAATAAGATTCCCATGTGTATTCAAAATTTACCTTTGGATAAAAAGACAGTGATTAAACAAAAACTTTGCAAAAAGGGCTATTACAAAATTTCTGATTATCTATCAGACAGGCAGCCATGGGAATGTACTGCTCAGCTTTAGAGTTATTTCAGATTAAGTTAAAATTAGTAAATAAGAAAATTTGTAATGCGATTTAAAAGAGCAACCTCAGAGTTTCTTGCCTGTTCTTCTCTGAGGAAGACTGCACCTTTGTGAATAGGCGTAGAGTCAGTAGGATCAGAGGAACGAATGCGTATGTATGTATTTAAATCGTTTAATGTATGTTTGTATGTATTTCATTGTAATCTTGACTTGTTTTAAGTGACATCCTGAATGTCCTATAAAATAAAGATTTTTCTATTCTATTCTATTCTATAATACATATATTTTTTGTATGTTTGCTAAGCGATAACCCCAATCCTCCTGAGTATAACGACATATACGTATGTCACAACCTTATACACCACTTAGGTCGGATGAAAAATGAAAATACGATAAAATGGTTCATAGTTCATGCCTAGCTCGAGTCTCGTTGTTGGTGTCATATAATGAAATCAAGCTATATAGCAATAGCTTTAGAATGACAAATGTCACAACCTTACATACACACCATTAGGATCGAAACAATAAACAGGGTGTAAAAGACAGCTTAGCAAATACTCAAATGGTGGAATCTACCCATAACTATCATCAGCTATAAGTAATTACTTGAAATGTCATGTTAAGGAGTTTTCATTATTTACTACGCAACGTATCGCGAAACCGCGCCGCGCTGCTGTTGGAGTGCGATATAAATTGCTGGTTTTCGTGTTTTACGTTGTTATGATTGTTTTATTATTGCAAAATGGAGTGTATTCGATTAAATAATAATAAAAAGTAAGCAGAAAATATTAGAAAACATGAAAAAAAATTAAAAATTCCACTGGAAAATCATTCAGAATGTTTGTCTGAGTCCAGGGTTTCAGTTTTTGCTAAGCTGTCTTTTACACCCTGTATAAGAATTAAATAAAATGAATATACCACAAAATGATTCGTATTTCTCTCCTTGCAAAAGTTCCGTTGTTGTATCATACCATAAAATAAAGGTATTCATATAAACTTCAGAATGATATATGTCACAACTTTATACACCACTGGGAACTGCGGTCATACAATGTTACCCATTCCCCTTTCCAATTTCCTAATTTCAACATGGCTTCATTGGGAATTGAACTCAAATGGTCCCGACTCTGCCTAACCCCATGACATTTCAATATTAAAAGTCGCATCACAACTCAAAGTACCAGGCCCACATAACTCGTAAGGAGGTATAGCGGCAGTTTTTTTCGGCTCCGCTTGCAGTGTCCTGGGTTGGCCCCTGATTTATACTACGCTTATCGCGCGGCTGAATTTATTTGTCTGCTAGCTTCTACCCTCCGATGCTGCTCTGGTGATAGAGCTTGGAATGTACAAGATGCGGCTTAACTTCAACTTTTATTTTACAACCTTGCAACGTGTGTATCATAATATCGGTAGCAACGCATACTATATTATAAAACAAAGTCCCCGCCGCGTCTGTCTGTCTGAATGCAATAAATTCAAAAACTGCTGAACGGATTTTCATAGGGTTTTCACAGATACATGGAGTAATTCAAGAGAAAATTTATATGTTATGTTTATTTAGCTAAATTCCCACGGGAACGAAGTTTCGGGCAGGAAGCTAGTGTTTAATATTTGTAAATATGTTTGTTCGACATATGTTCATCAAATAAAAAATATAAAAAATATCTCAGAATTTATAGGTACGTCAAAGTAGACATCAAGTGGCTCTATCTATAGAAACAAAAACACATGAAGCTCTCTCTACCCTTACAGGGTTGTTAAATGCCTGAGTGAATACCGACTTGGAAGTCAAAATACTTTGAAATACAGAAAAAATCTGGTGATTCTACTAGATTCCTAAGGCTTCACGAAACGATGTCTCGGGGCGGGGGTAATTGTACAAATTATAAATTTGTGACCGACTGTGCTGCAGGATTACTGCTGCAGCCTGCAGCCCAGCTTGCGGAGCGCCGCAACTGCTGTTTCGGCGTTTAACACTCTTAATGTTCAATACAACACTGTATTTTGAAGTTATCTTGCTACCCGGGACTTTGTTATTTATGTGTATGCAAGGAAAAGTTACCCTACATAGTTTTTTTTTACCAGCCCTTATATGTAAAAACAAATATTTTTGTAAAAAGCAGATATTTGTTCTCGGGTCATGGGTCTGTCTTTATGTGTGTTCCGAGGGACCCACGACACCTTAATGTGGGCCTTTGAGTGTATGGCGTTTTATTTTATTTTTATTTTTATTATTATACGTCCCCACCGAGAGGCACGGGCCTCCCTTCGAAACACGAAGGGGATTTAGGGCATAGTCCACCACGCTGGCCCAATGCGGTTTGGTGGACAGATTTAACTCATGACAATAATAAACGTTACTTAAGTTTATATCAGAATATTTAATAACTCTAAAATTAAAATTTGGTATCACCCCCTAAACCAATTTTGATCAAATATTCCTAAGAGCCAACCGATCACCACACGGTTCGAGTTTCAGAAGTTAAGGTATGAAAGTGTAACATATAGACAGACAGAGGAACTTTCGCACTTATGATATTTAGTAGGGATGGTAGGGATTTATGAAATACGCTGTATACCTAGACACAGTTGACGTATTAATTTAAAAAATATGTTTTATTATATCCCAGATACTACGAACTACCGGCGAGGCAGAGTTTTTTTTTTTTTTTAAGATGGGTTAACTCTTGACCTCAATCCCTACTAATATTATAAATGCGAAAGTAACTCTGTCTGTCTGTCTGTCTGTCTGTTACCTTTTCACGCCTAAACCGCTGAACCGATTTTGATGAATTTTGGTACAGAGATAAATTAGAGCCTGGGAAAGGACATAGGCTACATTTTATCCCACAGTTGGGCACGATATAACCTGTAGTCCACGCGGGCGGAGCCGCGGGCGGAAAGCTAGTCTTGACCATAAAGGTCAAAGATGAGGTCGACGATGGAGCAAGTTAACCCAGAAAATGCCTATTAAGGCACTGGTACTCCCACGCACCGACGGAACACAGCAAGCTGTTTGGCGTTGGACTTCGGTAGGAAGGTGGTCGCGAACCAGACGGCCCTTTACAGAACCTACCACACCGCATGAGACCATAGGACGACACCTCAGATTCAGAAAAATATGAAGTGTCGTTGCCTGGGATGGATTACTAGGAGGCAGGTCTCATTTGTGTTTCCTTAGTCGCCTCTTACGACACCCACGGAAAGAGATGGGGTGGTTTTATTCTCATCCGATTACCACACGGACAAGTCAGCGCTTGAGAAGAACATATTCAAAAAGTTACCCGAACCGGACCAACCTATTTATGTAAGTACAGGCCACCGAACACGTAACGGGTGGCTATTCCTATCGTGCTATCCCTTTACTTCAGCTATTGGTAAAAATTTGTTTCAAGTTGATTTCTGCAGCTCGAGCACGATGTATTGCGGTTCTATGTCAGAATGTCAACGATGACACAGACACACACAGAGATACACACGTCAAACTTATTACATTGCTCTTTTTTGTCGAGGGTTGAAAACAACCGATTTTTCCATTTAGTCCCAAAATGAACGCCTGACGTCTAATTGAGAGCAAAATGTTTTAATTTTGCGCAGTATTGCGAGCGTGGTGCACCAATTTCGAGTCTAATTTTGTTTGTAAAATAAAGTTTTCTTTTTACCCTTTCCTAGCATCAGTGGGTTACGAAATATTCAATAATTACTTGAGATTGGCGACTTTGCCATTTTAATTTTGATTTTAAGCATGATAATCTTTAATTCTTTGAATATGATAAAAACTCTTGCTTGTTAAGTACCTACATAGTTACTCGTCCGATAATAGGGAATATGCATGATTTTTTTTTTATTTAAAAAATTTCCTCATTCATGTAATAAACAGTTTAGTAAAACTATTTTTCGAATAACTATGAAATTAAAAAAGATATAAGCCATCGAATATTTATTTCTATCGAGTTTGTATGGTATGGACGTAGTGACATGTGACGTCACAGTCCATGTCGGATCTCTCTGTCTAATCGGTGCGTAATTAATAGTTTTAAATGCGTATATCGGCCGTATTTCTTGGCCGATTTTAATTTTAATTTCACTTTTTGTCATCTCAACTACGGTATTTTCATATTTTGTTAATCAATGCGATAAAAAAAATTCATGCACATCCCTATTATCGGACGAGAAACTATGTAACAAGCAAGAGTTTTTATCATATTCAAAGAATTAAAGATTTTTTTTTTTTTATTCTTAAGTCTACAGCATTATCAAAACTTATAATACTAATTAATTTATCTGAACATTCGCCAATTACAGACTTATAATTTGTTATCTTTACATACATGAATTTTAGTGGGTACATTTTTAATGAAATATTGTGAAATTAAATGAAAACAGCAAACTAATCAAAACCAGAAGTAATCTAGTAGGTATGCAATATGAAAGCCAAACAATTGTCTTCGCACCAGTGTAGTGTATTGTTGTGTTGAGCTAGCGAGTACCAGTGTTCACCAAAAATTTAACCAACGATTAGCAGCTAACCAGAGATTAAAATCAAAATTAAAATGGCAAAGTCGCCAAACTCAAGTAAAGAAACTCTTTACAGGTTGTAGTACGTCAGAGCTTCGTCCGTTGATCAGCAGGGGGCACACTAGCAGGTGGGGATGACGATTTTGGAGCACCGGTTATGACCAATTTTTTTTTTAAGTGTTATTATTAGCATCCACAGACTTTATGCCCGTGCCTTTGTCTAGATTAAGTTTTCTTGTTAATACTTGATTTTAAACTATAATACAATACTTTCCATAGAGGTTTACAATTTATAAATAAGTATAATAAATATATGAATACATAATGTATATTATATATATATTTAAGCGAGTGACGGTTCTTCGCTGTTGCATTCAGATCTCAAGGCATCTATGACGGCTGTGTCTCGACTTTTGATCGCCATTTTGATAAGATAAGATAAGTTAAGATACTTCTTTATTTACTTTAAACATGGTTTAAAAAGATGTTATACAATAAAAGTGGCCTTACATGTTTAGCTAAATAATTGTAGCATGCAAATATTAGAGCTGATTAGGTACAGTTTAAAAAAAAAAAAAAAAAAAAAAAAAAAAGTTGTAATTGACCACTTTTCCCCTGCCTGCCGCCTCTGCTTCTTTGATGAATCTGCCTATCGCATCGTTACCATCATCCGCATAATATTTGCAACTGGCGGTATGACGCGATATGGCAACTACAGCATGAGGGATACTGTCGTGTAGCTCCTGCCTGGTCGTTGTAGTACGCACGATCACCACCTTTTCGTACGTCAACCCTTGAGCCTCGTGTATGGTGAGGATGCGTGACCCGGTGCCCGATCCGTATCCCTGACCAATTTCACAAATTGTCAATTCTCAACCGCCTTCGGTTTTGGAGGGGATAATTAAGGCGAAACTGGGGACCGAACACGGTACCTCTCGTTTACATTATTAGCTATACTTTGCCTTTATACAAATGGCTGATTGTTTGTAAAATTCCGGCGCCGTTTGTAAGCCTGCGACATACAAATGCTTCAGAGGATCATGCATAGGCATTTCAGTGTAAAACTAAAAAGTAACAGCTCACATTATGTAAGTTCGAGTTTTGCGGCTAACTGCTATGGTAACCATGGAGTTAGAAATGAGATGGATACTCCTTTGTCACTGGCAATATGTGGTCTCTGCCTTTCGACCGTGTGGTGATCGGTTGAGAATAACACCACCCCATCTCTTTCCGTGGGTGTCGTAAGAGGCGACTAAGGAAACACAAATGTGACCTGCCTCCTAGTAATCCATCCCAGGCAACGATACTTCATCTTTTTTTTAAATCTGAGGTGTCGTCCTATGGTCTCATGCGGTGTGGTAGGCTCTGTAAAGGGCCGTCTGGTTCGCGACCACCCTCCTACCGAAGTCCGACGCCAAACAGCTTGCTGTGTTCCGTCGGTGCGTGGGAGTACCAGTGCCTTTATAGACATTTTCTGGGTTAACTCGCTCCATCGTCGACCTCATCTTTGACCTTATGGTCAAGATTGAGGTCAAGAGTTAACCCATCTTATAATAAAATAAAATAAAAATACTCCGACGGTTCACTTATAGATACCTACATTATGTACCTAAAGCAACGAATATTTCTATATTTTTTAAAATTCTGAAGCGATATAAAAATAGGAATAGTAAGAAAATATAGGTGTACTCACTCTCGCCATTGACACCACGTTTCTTTCAGACTGCCCTTTGTCAAAGTTTTCAAACCATCAAAGGGCCTCCGACTTGGTTTTACGACTATAGGCTAGATGCCCTCCAAAGCACAAAAACACTTTTGTGATCAATTATATTAGTCATCCATCAGGTTCTTCGCCCCTGCGTACATTGCTTAACCTCGCTGATCGGTTTAGAACAGCGAGTGTGACTCAGCTACGAGCGTTTCATGCGTCGAAGGTCTTCAGTACTTATAAGTAACTAAAAAAACGTAAAACTTTTAACAGCCGGTTTGGTCAAATAGTGGCGCTGACTCTTGATCGACAGGTCCTGGGTTCGATTTCGAGTCAAGGCAAATATTGGATGATATTTTTGTCTGTCTTTGTGAATGTTCCAAGTGACCCAAACGAGACCAAGTGGGCCTTTGAGTGTGTAGCGTCTATCTGGGGAAGTTTAAAAGTACCACCTCTACCCTTTCGTAGTGTTGGTCCGACTGGATACGTCTCGCGCCATATCGTCGCGTTTTTCGCGCGCTAATTACTGTCATGCGCTGTAACGGCCCGAGTTCGCCGCCGCCAACGCAGTTTGTGGGATTTCATTCCGCGCTAAGCGACATACGGCTAGACTTACTTCCATATAGCGATAGATGCTAGTAGAATTAGGTAGTGTAGAGAGGTCGTATACGTTGTCCGTCTACTTGAAAAGCCTTTAGATAGGTATTCTGTAATCAAAATCGTATGTAGCTTTTGGCGCGGAAATACAAATGTGACGCATTACCTTCCGCGGCTCCCATGGCGGCTCAGGCCGTGCAAGTGGTTTTCTCTAATAAATACCTTTTTTTTATTATAAGATGGGTTAACTCTTGACCTCAATCTTGACCATAAGATCAAAGATGAGGTCGACGATGGATCGAGTTAACCCAGAAAATGCCTACTGGTACTCCCACGCACTGACGGAACACAGCAAGCTGTTTGGCGTCGGACTTCGGTAGGAGGGTGGTCACGAACCAGACGGCCCTTTACAAAGCCTACCACACCGCATGAGACCATAGGACGACACCTCAGATTCAGAAAAAAAATGAAGTGTTGTTGCCTGGGAAACAGAAACAGAAAATATTTATTTGTATGATTCTAGCATTCTAATGGTGAAAGATTTTTTTTAATCGGTCCAGTAGTTTCGGAGCCTATTCAGTGCAAACAAATAAACAATAAAATATTTCCTCTTTATAATATTAGTGTAGACAAATTCATAAATTCGAGGATTGTGTTTCATTAAATGACAATCGCTAGTTATTATTTAGATACGTATTTCACATTTAACAATAATAATGGTAAAAACTAATATCGAGCTCAGTGGCGTGCCATAGGAGAGGCCCCAGCAGTGGACTAACACAGGCTGATGATGATGGTACAAACTATTAAGAAAATAAATTGTTTGTTTTTTTTTATTAAGTACGCCACTCATACGACACTTGAATGTGGCGTCTGACATTCAAAGTTAAGCATCCATTTTTTTTTATTTCTAATATTTTTAACACGGGATATTCAGAAAGCACAAGCTTATGGGAAATACCTTAAGCCTTAAGGCGACTACAGCACCCGATAAAGGCAGCACGCATAGGAATAGTGCCATCTCCGTCTCTCAACAGGCCTGGGCCGGCGCAGTGCGAACAGTGTCGATACACGAAGTTTACGGACTACGAAAGCGTGCGTGCGTAAAAACATGTTCGAAAGTTAGAAAAATTAGATTTATGGAAAGGTAACAGCTTAAATCGAAAAATGCGTTAACTACTTATCAAGAGTGTTCAATCACGAACATTTTGATAGCAAATTCAAGTTCCTGTGTGCATTTTACTATCGTTTTTACAGCTTAAAAGATACACAATATTGGGTATTTAGAGGTGACTTTGTGAGCTTTTTCTATCGATCCAAAAGTGCTGAATCATGTTTTCAGCAAACTACTTAACTAGTTTATGTCCTGAATATTACCGTAGTATTTTTTTCTTCGATTTAATGCAGTGCGTCATGCTTATCTACGCATCATAAAATCGTAATTTAGGTGCTGTAGTCGCCTTAAGCTACAAAAAGCCTACTAGATTTTAACACAAGGGAAACCATAAATGGGCAATAAAAAAAGAAAAGAAAAAAGAAGCTTTCGTAGCCCAGTGGCGCTCGCTGATCTCAACCGCGGTCAGTGAGGTTAAGCAACGTACACAGAGGCAGGGAACCTGATGGGTGACCAAAGTGGCAGTTTATCGCAAGCGTTTCCGTGCTTCGGAGGGCACGTTAAGCTGTCGGTCCCGGCTGTTGTCGATTGACTACAGTCGTTAAAACCATGTCAGAGGCCAGTGTGCTGTTTGAAAACTCTTGACACCAGGGTTAGCCAAGTTCGCCACACAGTTGACTATATACTTACACGATAAGAAAAAAGAAAAACGAAAGTAGAATGGCATCCTATTTGTAATACTTCTAGTACACACGGCAGTACATCAGGCTATATTATGTTGACCTTGACGTTCGCCTTTATCTCACTCGCAATAGCGCCGAATTTCGAAGTGCAAATGGTTATCTTGACCCTGCTGTTGTCTGTACATAATAGAATGCTACTAGTCGAAAATCTAGTAATGGGACAGAATAACGGAGTAACAACGGATCGTGATGATTTTAAGCACATGGACAGTATCAACTTTTTGGACTACTTTTCAAATTCAAATTCAAATTCAAACTTTTATTGCTTCGTGAGTTTTACAGTTCTTGTATGGTATAATAAGTACATCACGAACCCCGTTGGGGCACTGCAAATAATGATTTATATTTTTATAACCTTAACTAACTTATACTTATGTTTTACATATTTTATAATTCTTATATTTTAAAATTTAAAGAAATCTTTAGTAATTAATTAATTTTATGCTTATCATCTAGGTATTCCTGTACCGTGTTATAATAGCACTTGTTCAGTAAATAATCTTGAAGATTTTTATTATATGTATTGAAGTTGTTCTCATTTTTAAAATTACTTGGCAACTTATTATATATTTTTACTGACATGGCATAAGGTCCGGAACTAAACATCTGTAGTCTAGAAGAGGGTATTGCTAAGTTATTTTTGTTCCTTAAATTGTGCGGTTGAGTAAATTGATCTTTGGCCTGAGAGAATAGATTTTGATTCTTTTTCACGAACTTACATATGTCCAAAATATAAATGCACGCAAGTGGAAGTATTTTTAATTTTAAGAAATGTGGCCTACAACTTTCCCTAGATGAAACATGAGCGATGATTCTTATACACCGTTTTTGTAGTATGAATAGATCGTGCGCATCTGAACTATTTCCCCACAACATCACCCCATATTGCATCCAGGAATGGGCGTATGCATAATATGCTGACAGAGCTGTTTTTATATCTGTTGATTTTTTAATTTCATATAAGGCGTAGGTAAATCTACTCAGTTTGGTTGTGAGTTTCTTAATATGCGTCTTCCAATTTATATTGCTGTCGATATTTAATCCCAATAATGTAAATGTATCAAGGCATTCAATTTTAGTATTAGGTATTTATTTTGTAGTCTATTGTGATAGGTATTTTCTGATATGGTCTGAATTGCATAATCTTTGTCTTAGTAAAGTTAATTTCTAAATTATGATCACTTAACCAAGAAACTATTGATTTTAAAATATCATTTAACGTATCTTGTAAATCAGTCAAATCATTATTGCACGGGAAAACTACTGACATATCGTCGGCGAACAAAACTGAAGTAGATTTTAAACATTTGGGTAAATCGTTGATGTATAATAAGAATAAGATGCATCCCAGAACTGATCCTTGGGGAATGGATCCTAATACATCTGCCTTTTGTGACCTAACGTTGGTAATTACTCCAGTGTGACTATTGAAATGCTCAATTACTACATATTGACTGCGGTTAGATAGGTAAGAATTAAACCAATCATATGCAGCTCCTCTTATTCCTAATCCTGAAAGTTTATTCAGTAAAATGTTGTAAGATACTCTGTCATAGGCTTTGCTCATGTCTAAAAGGATACCCATTGCGTATTGTTTATTGTTAATAATATTAAGTGCTTCTTGTATATATTTGTAAACTGCTAAAGTGGTCGATCTGTTTTTTCTAAATCCATTTTGACTTTCATCTAGTATTTTATATTTTTCACAGTATGAATAAAGTCGAGTTGACATGGCAGTTTCTAGGATTTTTGAGAAGGTAGATAGAAGAGCAATAGGGCGGTAATTATTACTGTCTGTTGGTTCTCCTTTTATAAATAGCGGTTTTACTATAGATAGTTTGAGGAGGTCGGGGACAGCCCCTTCAGCAAATGACTGGTTGATGAGGAACGTAAGAGGTAAAAGTAAAAGTTCAAAGTTGCGCGTGGAAAGCTAGTGCAATAAATAAGTCTATACATATTATAAAGAGGAAAGATTTGATTGTTTGTTTGCTTGTTTGCATTAAGACTCCGAAACTACTGGACCGATTTGAAAAAATCTTTCACCATTAGAATCCTTCATTACGTCAGCTTTCAAACAAAAAAACCACATTGAAATTGGTCCATTTGTTTAGGAGCTACGATGCCACAGACAGACACACAGATACACACGTCAAACTAATAACATCCCTCTTTTTGTCATAGACAATTTTGACTGAGTACTGAAAGAATAATATAAGACAATTTCAACAACAATAACTAAATTTATTTATTGCCCTTTGTTCTTAAGACTAGGTTTATTTTTCTTCTTAATTAAACTAGTTGAATCATCGTTAAGTTGTTGGAAAAATGCTTTAGAAGTCTTTAAAGACTTATCACTGGCTTCTGTTCCCTTCTTTGTATTTCTATGCTCAGTAACTTTCATCACTTGTCCTTTCTTCTTCTGCAGTTGCTTCTTTTTCCTTCTTTCTCTGTTCTTATCTGCTTGAGTTCGTTCTTCTTTACTCATTAGATCTCCTTTACGTTTCTTCTTGACTTCTTCTGGCGCTAATAATGCAGCATCACTTGTCGCTACAGGAGCCACCTCTTCCATAGATATAGCTGGAGTATTGCTGACAATTTTGACTTCAGCTTGCGGTGGTTTTGGTGTGTAATGGTAATGAGATAATGCATCGAGTTTAGCAAACAGTTTTGACATTGCTTCTCTGATTTGTGTATGGCTTTCAGGTTCTTTTTCTTCTTCAACTTCTCCAGATAACGCTTGTTTCTGTTTTAGATACTCGGCTTCGTACACTTGAGCTAAACTGAGCTTGCTCTTCGATTGGTCTAAGATTTCTTTCTTTCGGAAGCTCAATTGATCATCTACAGGTTTTTCTTTCCTGACTACATCATCCCAAGCCTTGTCTTTGATCCGTTGTCTTATAATTTCTTCGAGAGTCACTGTAGTCTGTTCCGTTATAATCGGGGCAGGTCTTGTAGTCAGATCGAAGTCGACAACTTCTTGAAGTAAAGAATTTTGTGGACGTTTACGAGCGTCTACTTCTCCTTTTAACTGCCACGGGGCTTCTGTAAGAGTCTTTTCTTCAAGTCTAGATATCTGCTGTTGTAACCTTTCTTGACGTAACTCAAATTCAGATTTCTTTTCGTTTGTTGTTTTAGTTTTTATCATTTTAGCAGCTTCTTCGCTGTCTTTACTGTCATCAGATTCGGATTCATCAGATGGAATGCCAGCAAATTTTACTTTTTTATCTTTAGTAGGTTTTTCTATTGTTTCATTTTCTACCTCCTCTTCTTCCACGCTTTCCTCTTGATGATTATCTTCTAGAGGTTCTTGCTCATCATTCTCATCATCCTGCTGATCAAAGAAGTCTTTGTACATCATATCTTTACCCTCTTCTTCTTCATCATCACTATCTACCTCCTCAAACATATCTATGGACTCATCATCACTATCTGCATCAGGTTTTTTAGTTTTCCCTTCGTTTTTCTCTTCTTTCAGCAAGAACTTTTCCATCTCTTGCAGTTTGAAGAACTTATCGTCGACTATAGAAGTTTTTACTTTGTCCTTTTTGACTTTCTTCTTTTTAGGCTGTTCTTCTTCATCTTCAGACATGTTATTTTCTTCTTCTTCAATTTCTTCTTCTTCATCAAGAAGTTCTTCATCATTTTGTAGTTCAGCTGGCTCCACGGGGAACAATAGAGCCTCCTTAGACGACACAAAGTTCGCTACGTCCCATACTAAACGGTCCCAACATTCTGAGTTCTGAAGCTCCAATTCTTGCCATATTTGCTCCTCATCGAAGCCTTGCACTATTAATTCAGGCAAAGCACTCTTACTTTCCCCTTTCTCGTCCTTCTCCTGTGCTTTAGTGTAGTCATATAATGTTTTTATCAAGTTTTTAATATCGTCTTTAACATCGCTCTGCACGGTTAAAAACTTCACTGGTTTTCGTGTCAATCCTTCAAATTTATTAATAATACTCTCCACTACCGCAGAAGACATGACGGTCTTTTATTTTATAACAGTTACTAGCCTCCCAAAGGCAGTTTTCATATAAAAACAAACCAGAGAAATCACAAATCAACAAAACTCACATGCGGTCGACTTTTGACGTGCCAATTTTGACATATGACATTTTTTTTTTTTGGCAAGAGCTCAATGTTGCCATTTAATAACTAACGTTATTTTTTCAAAAACGTTATTTTGTCTATGAAAACCTTTTTGTTCACTCTTGACTCTCGACTATCATTCACTCACTCATTCGCTTATTTTTCATTATCTCGTATCCAGGCCATAAATCTTCAAAAAAAAAATTTCATTAACTTTTTGTTCACGAAAGCTAGTTTTTCATGGTATTTTCATTGTTTTCTGAAGAAATTGTATTTTTTATCATTAATCTCTGTGTGTAAATCCATCTCAACAAATGTGCTACGTCTAGGAACTCAGACAAAAAGGTAAACCATCAAGTTTCCCCACTAAAACTACAGGTGAGTGCATCCACCTAACTGTATTTCGTGATGGTTGTGAATTTATGCATTTATTTTTCACATCAGTGACCAAGCGAGTGCGGGTCCTCATTATTAACCTTGTAGTATAACCTGTAGTGACCGCCCACGCTGTATTAGAGCGATAATATCAACTATTGTCGTGAAATGCCATGCTCATAAAAGTGAAAGGTGTGGATTGTTCAGATTGTTTGTTTTTTCTTAACAAGAGTATTTGGGTGACAACGTAAGTAGGAAGTAAGCGTCGGCGTCATACGAGACATTTTAGTGCTCAAGGATCTAAATTCAAGGGGTTTTAATTATTCTGAGTGGAAGATTCTTTAATTCTGTAAGTACCTAATACTTTCATGATTTAGTTTTGTTGTCCATTGGTTACGTTTTTTAAATGCCAATCCACAAGCACATTATTGCCATCTATAGAAGAAAGAAACATCTTTAAAGCAAATTGAGCAATTCAAGAAAATAAGTATACCATTTATTTATTTTTTCACCAACCCATATACGTCCCCACCAAGGGGCACGGGCATTTTCACAACAAATCCAAGGAACTGCAGAGAATCATTCATGCATGAAACTTCTGCTCCTATTTGAAAATAATACATACATATAAAACTAAATAGCAATACACACAGGTACATATTTTAATTGGTCTTTACAATTGTTTTTCATACAATATTTTTGGAAAACTGAATTTTCCATACTAACGTTTTTGGATTTTTCTCGGAAATGCGAATTCCAAATTTAGCAAAATTTTATGGGAAGGTTTGGACAACATTAAGTTAATTTTCATCATACTTAGTTTATTGAAAGTTGTAACTGTAACAACGGTACAGCAAAAATAAGTAATGAAACGGGCAACGGATGAAACGAGCTATATTTGAGCTTATTTTTCAGCAAATAAATCTAAAGTAAATATGTATTAATTTGTCTCAATATCTCCATTATATGGCCAAGGTTTTAAATAAAAAACAATTTTAGTAATAGCTGTTCAATCATATAAATTATAAATAAAATAAAGTTTGAGAAAAAATCGGCAATTTTATAGGTAAAGACCTATTATTTCTCCCAAAATCATAATTTTAACATCTTCGAAAGGGACAGCATAAAAATTCATGTTACATTGACACTATTTTATGTTAGTGGAAGACAGGATTCCAATCTAGGGTTTCCTGGCCCCCTCTCTTGAATTATTGTATTACTTGTATTAAACTTGGAAGTACTGGATGTAACTAAACTGCTCTTAACTCTGTGTGTATGTGTGTGTGCTTGAGTGAAAAAGATAGATAGTTGAGACATTTATTCAAGTAACAAAACAAAGTTCCTACTTTCAAGATTTTGTGTTCTGTTTTACGTTTTTATCTTAAGTATTTCTTCCATTTAAATTGTAACATCTAGGTTTTTTACAAGTGGTCCCAAATAAGTGGACTGATCACCCGCCTGTGCCTGGCAAGCATCCCCTCTGTATAGGTTTTTTACATCAAGATACACAATACAATAAATTACTAATTTCTAACTACTTGAAATCATATTAACATCAAAACATTAATAGGTTGAGATACACTTTAGTTAAAGCCTGTATAAAACTTATTTCAAGTGTAAATTGACCTAAATTAGTCACTTTTATAAATAGTTTTGGGAAAGAACAATGTTCGGCGCAAATGGGACTTGTACCCACTCCAGGGTTAGATCTCCTGGTACTCTAACCAACTGAGCTATCATGCCTTTAAGTCAAGCGGCGAAATTTCTCATTCTCTTACTAAGCAAATTGATACTGGTGGAATCATGACTACGCTGAAAGCCATTCATAAAACCACAAAACAGATAGGTACAGAAGTCAATCACGTGTATGTACTTCACTTTTCATACCTACGCTCGGTGACGCACACTCGCGCGTCTTAAGCGGGGCACTAGCGCTCTCACTGGTCTAGACTGGTCCCCGATATCGTGTCCGTGAGCAGTGTCTTCAGTGTGTCTCAAGCGGGGCACTTGCACTCGCACTGGTCTAGAATGGTCCCCAATACCGTGTCCGTGAGCAGTGTCTACGTGTGCATTGCTTAATCGCACTTTGTTCGTTGATTGACCTAGGTATATGTTTTGTGATAAAACATCGAATTGAACAAATTACGTCGTACGTGCTTCTGATAAAGGCCAAGGGCAGATCATCTCTACTGGTTACATGCTCTATGGTCTACAGAGAGGGACATGCCAAAACACAGGGGGCTGATCTGTTATTTTACCTTGGGATCATTGTCCATATCTAATCTAAGCAATTGTATTATTATTTTTTCAGATGGACGGCCAAGATCAAATGGAGATGAAGTTCAGTGGGGGAGGGGATATGAAGTACAGCGGTGGGGAGGTGGGCGGCCTGGAGCTCTGTATAGTCTGTGGGGACCGTGCCTCGGGGAGACACTATGGTGCTATTAGCTGTGAAGGTAATTCATACCAGGGTTCGAAATTATCAAGATAATTACTCTCTTGATAATTATCTGATAATTATCACCAGTGTAAGAAATTAATTTGTTATATTGGTTCATAACAAATTGTAAAAAAACATTATTAAAGTGAGTGTGGCTTTGTGGATATTTGTTGCTCTTTGACACAAAAACTACTGAATGGATTTTAATTAAACTTAACAATAATATAGCTTAACACAATTTTCGGAAAGAGCGAAGTCCCGGGCAGAAAGCTAGTCGTAAATAAATAAACTTAGATTGACCAAAGAAGCCAAAGGAATATCTTCATCTGATGATGATTGTATTTCCATTGGCTTTGTTGCTTGTTATTGTCAATCGATAATTATCCAAATGTTATTATCACGATAATTATCAGTGATAATTATCCTTTCGAACCCTGATTCATACTCAGAAAGTTCTCATTTTCAATGAGAACTTCAAATCAAATCATTTATTGCAGAATATGAGTACAAAGATGGGTCTTCCTTTTTGATTGTTCCTTCCTGTGTTATTGTTTTAGTGCAGGGGTGGCCAACCGGTCGATCGCAACTGTTAGTCCAGTCGATCGTGGCAAGGCAAAAAAATAAAAAACATTTCACATTTAAGTTTTTTCTCTTAATATAATTTAAAAAAATACTACATGATTGTGTACTGAACTATGCTGTTTCATTTAGGATTTCAAGAAGTATGTAATTGGTAGATCGCACAGGGTTTCGTTAGTAAACAGGAGATCTTGGGTATAATCAAGTTGGCCACCCCTGTTTTAGTGTGTAATGCTAAACATATATTTTTTTTAATATTAATTTGAGAAGTCATTTTTAAATCTTTATTTACTTTTATTTATAGCCTTTATTCAGAATTATCTTCATTTTCTGTTTGCCTCTTTCATCTCCCCTTCTTTTCATTCGATGGCGTCTATTTATTTTTCTCTTTTTTTTATTTACTGTATTAATTTTTTTTTAATACACGAAAATTAAAAACAAACCTTTTGCTTTACCACAAAACATTTAAACACAACTTAAACAATGTTTAACACCGTCTCATGTTATTTTTTTCAAACAAAAAATGGCTTAAGCCAGTTGTAAAAACTGTCTAAGATTTTTATTTTATTTCTTGTGGTAAGTCTAAAACTCCTGAAAGGCTCGACGCCGATTTTCACCAACATGAGTAAAACTGCACTATATTTATAAACACAATTTTCTTATTCCTTCTTACAGGTTGCAAAGGCTTCTTCAAGCGTTCCATCCGCAAGAAGCTGGGCTACCAATGTCGGGGCAGCATGAACTGCGAGGTGACCAAACACCACCGTAACCGGTGTCAGTACTGTCGGTTACAAAAGTGCCTCGCTTGCGGGATGAGAAGCGACTGTGAGTATTTATTTTTTTATTATGAGATAGGTTAACTCTTGACCTCAATCTTGACCAGGGTCATTAGATGAGGTCAACTATGGAGCGAGTTAATCTAGAAAATACCAATTAAGGCACTGGTACTCCTACGCACTGACGGAACACAGTAAGCTGTTTGGCGTCGGACTTCGGTAGGAGGGTGGTCGCGAACCAGACTGCCTACCACACCGCATGGGACCATAGGACGCCACCTCAGATTCAAAACAAACTGTACTAGCTTATACTACCTACTAGGTTTTAGCCCGCGTCTTCGTTTGCGTGTCAAAGCAGCCCATGTGCTATCTGCCCCTCAAAAGGGACTGAAGATTTTTTTTTAAATTATTATAAGTTGGGTTAACTCTTGACCTCAATCTTGACCATAAAGGTCAAAGATGAGGTTGACGATGGAGCGAGTTAACCCAGAAAATGCCTATAAAGGCACTGGTAGAACACGCACCGACGGAACACAACAAGTTGTTTGGCGTCGGACTTCGGTAGATGGGTGGTCGCGAACCAGACAGCCCTTTACAGAGCCTACCACACCGCATGAGACCATAGCACGACACCTCAGATTCAGAAAAAATAATTAAATATCGTTTTCTGGGATGGATTACTAGGAGACAGGTCTCATTTGTGTTTCCTTAGTCGCCTCTTACGACACCCACGGAAAGAGATGGGGTGGTGTTATTCTCAACCGATCACCACACGGTATTTTGAGTTACTTACTGGTCTACCATTGAATTTGTTTTGTTTTTAGCTGTAAGTTCTGTTTTAAGTTCAAGGGCTTCATCAAAGTTATAAACCATTTTACTTCTAAACTATTCGAAAGTGTTGTACAGTCATGGAATGAAAACCTTCGTCAGTGTTCAAATTGATTCCTTTATCGTCCCCGAGCACATATTACCTTTTGAAAATTTGATACAGAACTGACTGTTGCATAGAAAATTATGCTTTATTTCTTCTTTCACAAAGTTCAAATTGATTTAGCTTAAGATTTGTATTGAATAAGAAGATTATTATCATAGAAAAGTTCGCACATTTACGATAAACTGAAAACTTTTTTTTTTAAAGAAAAGAATATCTTAGCAAATATTAAAATGGTGCAATCTACCCATTACTGTGATGGCTATAATTAATATTTTTTTCCGGAAAGGTCAAGTTAAGGAGTTTTCGTTATTTACCGCTAAACCGCACCCTGCGTGCTATCCGCTCGTACCGTACCGCTGTCTAAATACGTTGTACATTGGCTTTTACCATCGTTTTTTGTTGTAAAATTCAGTGTATCAGAATAAGTAATTTAATTTTAAAACAGGAAATCTAAAAAAACATGATAAAAAATTGTTTACTGGAAAATCTGCTGGAAAATCATAGAAACCATAGTAGAATCATAACCAGTTCCATAATTCCTAACCCATCACCTCATGACAACACGATGAGCAGTAATTCTTGCACTGTCTCGACAGCGGTCCAGCATGAACGGAAGCCGATCGTGGACAAGGTGAAGAGTGAACGCGAGGGGCACGAGCGGCAAGCGGCCTACTCCAAGCTGTTGGGGCTAGCTGGACAGGGACAGGTGAGAATTAGCATGATATACGGGGCGTCCCACGGCTTTACCACATGGAGGGAAAGTACCTTAATTACTGTAGATAAAACATTTACTGAAAAAATACTTTATTTTAATTTTAAAAACAATTTCAACTGCATGCATACATTTTTAAAACATTGCCTGGTTGAACCAGGAATCATACTCAGTACACGAAAAAAATAATCACACTCACGCACACAAACACTCACTCACACACACACAAGCACATACACACACACAAACACACACATACAGATGGTGAAACTATTTTTTTTTTTATACATGTTCTAAATTTTTATATAATGATGTTGAACTGAGGGAATAAGCCTGGTAACCCACGACACAGGGAATCCTAGTGTGGGTACCATGAAGCAGTGTTTAATTTATTGTCTCTTTTTTTCTGAATTAATACATTTTTTTTTATCATACCGATCGGAAGGCTTTATTATAAGGATTCTTTCTGCTAGGTAACGTAGCATTAGAAATAAAAGGAAGATCATTAATTTTAACATTTTTAGTTCCAATTTAATTTATCAACAAAATAAGTCAGCTTCTCATTTTTCTGAACATAAATTTACATTCAATATTAAAATTCGTGGTCTTCCTTTTATTTCTGATACTATGTTACTTAGCAAAAAATAATCCTTATGATGAAGTCTTCCGATCGGTATGATGAAACTACAGGATGATTTTTTTTCGTGTACCGGGTTCGATTCCCGGTTCAACCGGGCAATTATTTGAAAATGTATGAATGCAGTTTAAATTGTTTTTGAAATTAAAATAAAGTCTTCTTTCAGTAAAATGTCCCACCTACAATAATTAAGGTACTTTCCCTCCATGTGGCAAAGCCGTGGGGCGTCCTGTATAATCTGCCGCCCATATACATGTCCCCACATAGCACAGACCTGGAAACCCTTCGAAGCCGTGAACTGGGTTTAGGCCAGGGGTCTGCAAACTTTTGAAACAGAAGACCCTAAAGTTACATTTTACAAAATTTAAATTTCCTTTTTTTTTTAGATTCTTTTTTTGTTCGAAAAAAATACTCTTTCGGACAATAAAAGAATCTATTGTTATTATTGTATTTTAATAGATTAGTACTAAGGAGGAGCCATCAGAAGCTTTCGGCGCGGTGTCCCCCGCCCCCGCTCTCAACTTTGCGCTCGCGGCTGCGGTTGCATTCAATAAAGGAAGCCCAGGTACGTGTTTTTAATGTGTTTTAACCCCCTATAAAAAAATGGGGTGTTATTAGTTTGACATGTGTATCTGTGTGTCTGTCTGTGGCATCGTAGCTCCTAAACAAATGGACCGATTTCGATGCGTTTTGTTTTTGTTTGAAGGTGACGTAATCGAGATGGTTCTTAGCTATATTTTGATCGAAATTGTTTCAGCCGTTTAAAAATTAAGCTGTCCGCGAGCGACTTCGTTCCCGTGGGAATTGTCCCGGTGGACTTTCATTTTTTTTTTAAATAAACCTGGTCGTGACAATAGGAACACAACAAAAAAAGAATCATCCAAATCGGTCCAGCCGACCCAGCCGTCCTCAAGTTTTGCGCTTAGCAACAGCTTTAGTGATTCATTTTTATAGATATAAAGGGCTTTAGGTATCTCTCTTTCAACCTCTCGGGTGGTTGACCAGTCCATGAAACTGAAAAACTTCCCCAAGGAACATAGGTCAAAATACGAAAAAAAAGTTTTGATCTCCCATACAAAATGCGCTATATGCTGATGGAGTTTGTACGAGAACTCTTTTTTTTTTTCCTATTTTGACCTATGTTCCTTGGGAAAGTTGTTCAGTTTCATAGACTGATTAGCCACCCGAGAGGTTGGAAGAGATTTACCTAAAGCCCTGTATAAACCTGGTCGTGACAATAAGAAACAACAAAAAAAGAATCATCCAAATCGGTCCAGCCCACCCAGCCGTTCCCGAGTTTTGCGCTTAACAATAGATTTAGTGATTCATTTTTAAAGATATAGATATAATATATTAATTTTAGAGTTACTGTTGCCCTTACGTGGCAAAATATTTAAATATAAATCTTTTATTTTTTTGGGCTACTGCAATGTTAAACTTTATATGTGCGTTAATAATATAATTGTAGTATAATAATTGCAGTGTCCCCATACTTAACCCCCGGCGGTGGCGCGGACATGGAAGGAGCTCGTCGCCAGCAGATCATGTTGCAAACACAACTCGCCAAAAACCTCTTCAAGATGGGGCAGTTTGGTAAATATATAATAAATATTATTATAATAAGTTTCTTTAGATAGATAGATAAATACTTTGTTCACTAAACAGTGCAACACAAACATTAAAAAGAAAAACAAAACAGTACAATACTTAATATACAGGGTGTTAAGTAATTCGATCTTATCCTCTCGGGTGGTGAATCAGCCCATGAAACTGAACAACTTTCCCTAAGAACAAATGCCGAAATACGAAAAAAAATTTTAACTTATCATACAAATTGCATCAGCTGATAAATCATTTTGTATGGGAAGACAAAATTTTTTTTTCGTATTTCGGCATTTGTTCTTAGGGAAAGTTGTTCAGTTTCATGGGCTGATTCACCACCTGAGGGGATAAGATCGAATTATTTAACACCCTGTATATTCCTTTGTACATTGAATACTACCTGCCGACTACTCCTTCCTCTCAAACACTCAATGGGTTGACTGGAAGAAATCCCCTTGTGGGATAAGTCCGCCTTTGTACTGTTTTTCTTATATTGTGTCTTGTGTAACTTATGCTCATGTACAATAAAGAATAAATACATACATACATATTCTCTCACGCAGATAGTTATAACAAGAGGTATTAAAAAAATTATATTAAATAAATTGTGTTTCGTGTTTCGAAGGGAGGCTCGTGCCCCTCGGTGGGGACGTATATGGGCTGGTAAAAAAAAAAAACTAAATCTATACCAGTATTTCCCAAACTATGGGTCGCGACCCACTGGTGGGTCGCGAGAAGATTTTAGGTGGGTCGCGGTGGTAACACCAAAAAACGTGTGGTTCGGTCAGCATTCGCACTATTTCGCACGTCGTCGTGTGTAACTCAGCTCAGCCTACACGGTGGCGGCGGCGCGGCGGGGCAGCGCGCGGGCGGCGGTGGCGAATGCAACTAGCCAATGAGGGATTTTCTTTTTATTATTTTTTAATTTTTCCTTAGGCGCCGGATAGATGGCGCTAAACTAGTTAGGTTACTGCAACGTTAGGTCGTAAAGATACCATATCCTTTAACAAATTTTTAGGTCGAGGTGGGTCGCCAAATTTGGACTATCATTTTGGTGAGTCGCCGCCCAGTCAACTTTGGGAACCACTGATCTATACTAATATTATAAAGAGGAAAGATTTGATTGTTTGTTTATTTGCATTGGATAGGCTCCGAAACTACTGGACCGATTTGAAAAATTCTTTTTCCATAAGAAAGCTACATTATCCCTGATGGACATAGGCTACATAATTTTCCCAAATTCCCACGGGAACCAAGTCCCGGGCGGAATGATAGTTACTAATAAATTAACAATTTTGTTATAAAATTAAGTTATTTTTTTATTTTGGAACAGGTGCAATAAATGAATACTTGCAGTCAGCGTACGGCGCGGCGCCGGCTGAAGCGCCCGGCTCGAACGCACACGCCGGCGCTGACGTCAAGACTGAAGGTATGCTATATTTATCCCGATGGTAACGTACGCTACATTCAATACGCCAATCTGACAAGTTCCGTGATATTTAGGCCCGTACATAAGAATAAATAATAACTTGACTTTGGTCAAGATAGGGTCAAGAGTTAACCCATCTCATAATAAAAAAAGAAATAATAATAAGACCTTGTACACAATATGGAAATGCAAATAAATGATTGAGTATTGAAAAAGACTTTAAATTAATTGCAATTAAGTAATCGATTTTATCGGAACTCGCAATTTTAAGAGAATTATCTTCTATACAAACAGCAGATTTAATGAAGAAACTACTTACTGAATAACCGGTTTCATTGCTTATTTGAGATATGTTATTCATTGTAATGCATCTCATTAATGCGGATTCGCCCCTGCATATCAATATAAGCTTGCATTTTTGGTCCAAAAAAGAAACAATAAAACATATTCACACTCGGCAAACTATCACTTTCGTCAGTTCAAAGTGAACTGTCAAAGAAAGGGTAGTTCATTTAAACCATTGATTCCCAAAGTGGTCCAGGTGGACCCCCAGGGGTCCACGAGAGACGCGACGGGGGTCTACGTTGGCGTGACAAAAAATGGGGGTTCACGATTCGTAAGCAGGGGTCCACGTTTATCTGGTTTCGATAGTGAAGAACTTAATGTTGGTCTGATTAAACTAAGAATTAATTGATTCCTTGTGCTGCGAGTAGATGTCAAAAAATTCAAATTGGATGGAATCACCTTTTTGATTGCCCAACTTTACTTTTTTGAGATCCACTCACAGCACAATCAATTAATTAGTTAACCAATCAATTCTCACTTTTTTTTCCGAAAACTGTTAATTCGTGATTGGAATTTAGCCGCAAGCCGCAACGCAAAGTTCCATAGTTATATCTAATCTTCACATTTTTTTTCGAGTTTTGGCAAAATGTTACAAATGTAGCTACAGGGGGTCCATCGGAATCAGCAAAATTTTAAAAGTGGTCTATGAGAAAAAAAAGTTTGGGAACCGCTGATTTAAACGAATCCAAATAATGTAGTTTACCTAGCATTTTTGTAAGTTATTTGTACCGTGTCTAACTTCACGCCTGATGCCATTCTAATAGTAGATTAAGCAACAAGGGGATAAAACAGTGTATTATGTCACGGGCAGCATATTGAATCCTGAGCGAAATGAAGGATTCTGTAGTTAATTCCCGAGCGGACGAGGGAATTATGTTAAGAATCCTGAATGAAGCGAAGGATTCAAGTCTGCCCAAGACTAAGACACTTTTATCCCCGAGGAGCTTACTCTACTTTATACGCCGACTGTGAGGTTAAATAAAAAATAAATCATAAATTCATCCCATCAATAATGTTTTGAGCCTCCGTTTCTATGTCAGAGTCGCTGGAATTACCTACATACTTTTTTTTATTAGATTTATTAAAAAAGCTTACCAAACAATTTAGTAATTCACGGTAAAAATCACAGATCCAAAATCACCGACGACGTTTTCTTATAATATTTAGTTCCGTAAGCAAAGGAAAGTCAATAGCTAAGACATACAGCCAAGTTTTTATACTAAATATTTTTCATTAAAGTAAAATCTCTTTGATGTGTCAAATTTTATAGTTAAAATCTCCTTGGACCAAGGAAGTTAAGCCTTCAATAGCTTTGTTTTTTTTTTCGAAATTATTTTTGATAGAAGTTTTTGTTGAAATTTTGGCGTTCCATATTTAAATGTCGTTAATGCCCAAAGGAAGTTCCATACAATTTTATTTCCCTTAAGCTTTAATGGCTTACTTTAAAATATAGAATACTTGACGCATAATACGTGTTCCAGATGCAGGTGGTGTATAAAGTAATAAATAATGTTATTAAAAATGGAAAAAACTTCTAATACATCTGAAACGATCGATGGGCCTGCGAAGATTTGAACCGTATACCTGCTGCTCATAAGTCTAAGCGTAACCAAACGCGCCACGAGATCTGATGACGTGAGCGTTGAAAATATTGTTTATATTACTCACGGGAACCCCTGTTGCTTATTTTTTATTATTGTCAATGTGTGCGTGAGTTATTGCCGGCAGACGACTCTTTGTGGATATTCTATATGGACTTTTGCAATTTACCGTACATTGCTGGTTTTCGTGTTGTACGTTGTTATGATTGTTTTTTATTGCAAAATGGAATGTATTTGATTAAATAATAAAAAATGTAGGCAGAAAATGTTTGAAAAACAACTGGAAAATCATTCAGAATGATTGTCCGAGTCCAGGGTTTCAGTTTTTGCTAAGCTGTCTTTTACACCCTGTATAGCAGTCTTTCCCAACGTGGGCGATAACGCCCCCTTGTGGGCGCTGCAGGCCTAAAGGGGGGCGGTAAGAGACCCAGAAAAAAAAGGGGGCGTTGTGTAGGGCTTTGGGGTCGATTTATAATTTCATCTACCTAGCTAGGAAGACTTTTAGATACTGACTGAGCTCTCGACTCTCGACTACATCTTGTGAACATCAACTAATATTAATTAAGATATAGCTCAAACTCGGTTCGATATAATAGACCGTGGGCAATCATGTTTTAACAAGTTTTTGTTAAATAATCCGATTTGTACATTCCTGTATCAATCGGCTGGTTCTATAATACTTGTTCTTGCTTGTCGAGTACGATTGGGCGTCGAATGAGATAAACGAGTTTATGCACGTTTGTCTTATTCCTGTTGGTGCGTGCTGCTTATGCAATCCTATATAAACGACGTAAATTTATTTTATTTTCATTTGCGGTTTCGCGCATAATAGATAAGCAGTACTTCATTATACCACTTACGTATTTCTCAAAACAAAACAATGTCGGAAGTAAAAAAGAAGAGACGGCAATACTCTGCTGAATATATTAAATTCGGATTTATTGAAAATCCCACAAACCCGTCGTCGCCTTTGTGTCTTCTATGTCTAAAAACATTTTCGAACGAAGCAATGAAGCCTTCAAGACAGCAAGGTCATTTGAATAAAATGCATCCAGATAAGAAAGACAAGAATGTAGCATATTTTCAAGACCTAGAGAAGAAGCATAATACTCAGCCAAGTGTATCAAAACTATTTTCGGCGGCTGCTAAGCAAGATGACGACGGACTTCGAGCTTCGTACAATATCCCTTTGTTAATTGCTCAAAAAGGCAAACCACACAACATCGGAGAAGAGTTAATTTTGCCAGCAATAAAGGAAGTAATAACTACTGTGCTTCATAAACCGGCCGCAGATATTATCCAAAAAATTCCTTTGAGTAATAATTCTGTGCAAAGACGAATTGATGAAATGGCTGAAAACATTGAAGAATCATTGTGCAATCATCTGAGGACTAGTCAATTCTCAATTCAGCTCGATGAGTCCACTTTACCAACTAATGAAGCGTTGTTGCTATCTTACGTGAGGTTTATTAAAGATGAGAAAATACGTGAAGAACTATTGTTTGCCAGAAATTTGGAGACAGATACAAAAGGCGAAACCATATTCAATACATTGGAAAAGTTTTGTGAAGAGAAAGAGATTCCTTTGAAAAATATTATACAAGTTGCTACGGATGGCGCTCCGGCTATGACAGGGCGCCATAAAGGCTTCATAGCGTACCTAAAAAATAAAATTCCAGATGTCCTTGCTATACATTGCGTTATTCATAGACAACATTTGGTTGCTAGAAACTTAAGTGAACGACTATTTCAATCACTGCAATATGTCATCAAAGCATTCAATAAAATCCGTAGCAGCTCTTTGAATGATAGATTATTTCATCAGCTTTGTGTTACTAATGACGAAGATTTCAACCGTTTGTTGCTTCATACTGAAGTTCGTTGGCTGTCAAGAGGCAATTGTCTGATTCGATTTTATAACCTGTTTGACTCTGTGATAGAGTTCTTGGAAACTAAAGATACAGAACTGCGCAACAAGCTCATAACATCAAAGAATGATATAGCTTACATGACAGACCTGTATAAATTGTTCAACGACGTGAACCTCCAACTGCAAGGCGATGAACTAAATTTAATTAAAACAAAAAATGTCGTTGCTGCTTTCGCAGCCAAACTGCTTCTGCACAAAAAAAATATGGGCAGACGTGAGTTTCACAATTTTCCGAATTTATCAGTATCCTGCAGTAACGACGACTTGTTTGCCTACTGCCAACATTTGGAAAACCTCCACATTGACTTCACCGAACGATACCAGGACATTTTAAACTTGGAAATACCAGACTGGGTGTTGGATCCATTTTCAAATGTCAACATAGCAATGTCACCTCAGCTGGAAGAAGAACTTATAGAATTGACAACAAACGAAGAAATAAAAATCAAGTTCAAAAATGGATATCAAGAATTTTGGCTACAAAAACCGATCCTGCAATTGTACCCTGGATTGTGGTCAATTGTTCAACGATTCTTGATAGCATTCCCATCGTCATATTTGTGTGAACGTGGATTTAGTGCTGTGGCAACGCTGCTTACTAAAAAGAGAAATCGTTTGCGTGTTACCGAACGTGGCGACTTGCGGCTGTTTTTGAGTAAATTGGAACCTGATATCAACAAACTTATTGAACAGCATCAGATTCAACCTTCACATTAGTTTTTATATAAGAATTGATTATGTTTGTTTTATTTTCAATAAAAGATACTCTGTCCGAATACTATAAAGTTGCGTTTCAATAATCAGTTATAAGTACTTAGCGGTTTTTAAGTATGTTTAAAAAGGGGGGCGTTAAAAAATAATTTATTCTTAAAGTGGGCAGTAGACAAAAAAAGGTTGGGAACCCCTGCTGTATAGTGTATACCAAAAAAAATAGTTTATTTTAGAGCATCACCTATCTCTTTAAAAGGGTAGAGTCCCACCTATTGGACACTATTGGGGCTCTAGTTCTTTTGAGCAGTAAAAACCAGCGATTTCGCATGATTGTCGTAAAACCAATATTTCCTATACTATTCACCAACGTTCGTGGCAGACGGGGCCATAAATCAATCACGCACTAGGGATGTGACCATCTCGCACGCAGTATCGATATTCATCACTTTTTTTCTACAGAAAATGCCTTCATCAATAAAATTATACTTTGATACGGATATAGATTAAATATTATTATTATTTTTTAAATTTTGTTACACCCCGTATATTTTTGTTATTTAAGTTTTTTTTTAATAGTGACCTATTTTTAACAATTTGAAATTTTAGGTTTAATTTACAAGAGAATAAAAATAAAGATTTTATTTTAAAAAATAACTGTTGTATTTGTGATATTCTCTAATACTTAATTAATACTTAAAATTAGTAAGCGATCGATAAGTGATCGGTACAAACGCGGTGCATCTCTACGCCTACCCATAAGGCTCGTGGGTGCAAGCGAGCGAGCGATATAGGGTGCCCTACT